>CM069060.1:20591111-21942917 GCA_035220775.1 Malus fusca
CAATAGTGTTGTAGGCCAATTTAATTGAACAACATAAATGACATACAAAGAGGGGTGTGGCACAACAAAGAGAAATGTGTAATTGTGATGTCTGTATTATCTCATGCAATCGTTTCTTTATTTATAATAGTAGGAAAAGTAAATTCCTTACTCCAATAGGATCACAACTCTAATAATATTTAATATAAGAGATATGGTAGAACACAAGGATATCCCAAGATATGATAGGATTTACACGATCACATTCTTAATCTAATAGGATTGTAACAGTCCCCCTTGAGTGCGTAAATACTTAAACAAAACATCGCATCAGGCCTTTAGCGGAAGAAGTAGATCAGTTAATGAAGTCGTCGGCACAACGGGCGAATGCAAGTCTCAAATTAATGAAAGCATGCATTGGTAATATAACTCAAAAAATCTTGCTATGGTAAAACTCAAAGTAGGTGAAAAATCCATAGACCAACATCATACGGGACGAAAGTAGTAAACCTCATAAGGGTATAACCAGCCCAGGATGGGTGCCTCATCAAAACCTAGTTAGGTGGCAAAAATCCAGTGGTAAAAATGCTCCTAATCGTGGGGAAAAAAGTTCATTAAGATTGAGTGAGTATATCTATGTTACTCTCCCTAAGTTTGACAAAACTTCCAAATAAGAGAACCACAAGCTATTCAGGTTAGAAAGTTTACGCGTATCGATTCCTCGGACGAGTTTATGAAAAGTAGACTTGGGCAATGACTTCGTGAAGAGATCGGCCAGATTATCTTATGAATGAATTTGCTTGACTTCAATGTTATGATGATGTTGTTGTTGATTAGAATAAAAGAACTTCGATGCAATGTGGTTGCTATTATCTCATTTGATGTATCCCTTATTCAGTTAGTCGATACAAGCAGCGTTGCCTTCGAATATGTTACATGACCACTCTTAGGCAAAAGCTTTCACGCATAGCTTCATGCAAGGCAAAAATCTCAGCATGGTTCGAAGAAGTCGTAACTAATGATTGTTTGGTAGATGTTGGAACCAAATTCGCTCACCTTCATGAACCGGCGTTGAGCACAAATCCGAGTAAACCTGAGCAACCTACAAAATAGTAAATAACCATAAGAAAGCCTTAGACTTGAGGGAGGGGGTGGCAGTGGCCAAAGGCTCTCTGATGGTCAAGTTAGTGAATAATTTTAGACTCAAGCAGTGGGAAGGAGAATTGAAGTGTATAGATTGCGATACCGTAGATGAACCCTAGATGGGTGTATTTATACCGTGGGAGAAAAACCTTTTTAGGATAGAATACTCGTTCTAAGACAAGAGAATCCTAGAGGATATCTGGTAAGTAGATATTGCATTTGAAGGAAATTTTGTGAAAAACATGTTCATTTGAGCAACATCTATGGCATGCAATTAACATTTAAAGGCGGAATCATGCTTGTATGCACTCAAAAACAAAACATTACCCATGAAATTCAAAGCCTAGTAGAAAGGTGAACCAAGACTCAACTCAAGAACAAAGTGAGTTGAGAAATTTTATACCTTTGTTGATTCCTCTTTGCATAAGCAAAGGCTAATCACCCAAGGAGAGGGCCTTCATTCCTTGCTTCTTAGATCCATGGATTTCTTGGATGAGGATGGTTGAAAGGATTCTCCAAGTTCCCAAAGTTGAGAACCTCTAATTTTCCACACCAAGGAGGGACTTGAAGAAGAGATGAGTGACCTTGGAGGATGAGAGATGAAGGAAAAATTGTGAAAAACAAGTTCATTTGAATAACATCATATAGCATGCAATTAACAATAAAGGCGGAATCATGCTATCATGCACTCAAAAACAAAACATTAACCATGAAATTCAAAGCCTAGTAGATTGGTGAACCAAGACTCAACTCAAATCATAGTGAGTTGAGAAATATATACCTTTGTAGATTCCTCTTTGCATAAGCAAAGGCTAATCACCCAAAGAGAGGGCCTTCATTCCTTGCATCTAAAATCTATGGATTTGGATGGAAGAATAGATTCTCCAAGTTCCCAAAATTGAGAACCTCTAAGTCTCCACACCAAGGTTGGATTGATGAAGAAATGAGTGACCTTGGAGTAGTGGGATTGCTAGATCCACCCTCCAAGGGGGCCGGCCTCCTAGAGAGAAAAGGAGAGACATGTTCTCTCCAATTTTCTCCAAAAGAACCCTTTTTTGAATTTAGGCTATAAAGTCCTTTATATAGTCCCTTCAAATAAGTGACCTAAAGAACCAAAAGCCCATTCTCTCTAACATGGCCGGCCATAAGGGTTTTATTGGGCTTTTGGGCCTTTGTGAATTAAGTTGTCATACAACTTAAGTCAACGGGCTTGACGTTCAAAGTCCATTGGGCCTTGAGGCCCAAAACTAACCCGTGGTCTTTTAACGAACTTTATTCGTTTGATTAATTAACATATTAATTAATCCTTGCCATAAATAATTAAACCATTTAATTATTCTTACTCATCTCCATTGTTTCTTCAATCTCCACCTTACACGGTGTACGATCCATTAGGTTCCTTTTAGCGAGGCAGTGGGCGATTAAAACTCTTTCTAATCGATTGTGAATTGAAACTTACTTTCTATTCTCCCTTTAGTGATTATACACGTTTAGGGCTTCCACAAACCATGAGTCACACCTAGCAGCATATCATGGTTACCCAAGCTAATCAGAAGAGGTGGAGAACCTATTCAGTTTAGGATTACAATGCAATACGGTCTTTCTCTAATACAATACTCTTGACCACATTGTTTGGTTTGATAGTTTATTCATGTCTACTATCCAATGTGATTCGTGTGCTTATATGATTACCTTGAATGTGATTTGGAACGACTTCCTAAATCTCATTCATACTTTGGCCAAAGATTCTTAATCATATCATAGAGTATTCTCCCTCAAACGGTTTGAAGGTTAGAGATCCCTTGTTGCGCATTCACTTGCCTCCATGACTAAGTGGCTTAACCCCAACGATGCCGTGGACACCCACGAATGGAGTGACGTTTGACATAATCAAAGATCAAGGACCTAACCACAAGACTGAAGGAAATTTTGTGAAAAACATGTTCATTTGAATAACATCATATAGCATGCAATTAACAATTAAAGGCGGAATCATGCTTTCATGCATTCAAAGCCTAGTAGATTGGTGAACCTTGACTCAACTTTTAAATCAACATTTATTAGTTGAGAAATATTTACCTTTGTAGATTCCTCTTTGCATATGCAAAGGATAATCACCCAAGAGATAGGGCCTTCATTCCTTGCTTCTTAGCTCCATGGATTTGGTTGAATGAAATAGATTCTCCAAGTTCCCAAAATAGAGAACCTCTAAAGATTCTACACCAAGGTTGGATTGGAGAGGAAATGAGTGACCTTGAGGAAGTAGAATTGCTAGACAATATCCCCCAAGGTGGTTGGCCTCTTAGAGAGAAATGGAAGCTTTGTGTTCTCACCAATTTTCTCTAAAATCAACAACTTATGAATTTTAGGTTATAAAGTTCTTTATATAGTCACTTCTTTAAATGACCTAAAGAACCAAAAACCCTAATTCAACACTAAATGGCCGGCCACTCTAATGGATTTGGGCTTTTGGGCCTTTGTGAATCTTTATTCATTAATTTGTCATACAACTTAAGTCAATGGGCTTTGACGTTCGAAGCCCATTGGGCCTAAAGGTCCAAAACTATCCCGAGGTCTTTAACGAACTTATTCGTTTGATTAATTAACATATTAATTAATCCTTGCCATAAATAATTAAACCATTTAATTATTCTTATTCATCTCCTTTGTTTCTTCAATCTCCACCTTACACGGTGTACGATACATTAGGTTTCTTTTAGCGAGGCAGTGGGCGATTAAAACCATTTTACATCGATTGTGAATTGAAACTTACTTTCAATTCTCCCTTTAGTGATTACACACGTTTAGGGCTTCCACAAACCATGAGTGACACCTAGCAGCATATCATGGCTACCCAAGCTAATCAGAAGAGGTAGAGAACCTATTCAGTTTAGGATTACAAATGCAATACGGTATTTCTCTAATCTAATACTCTTGACCACATTGTTTGGTTTGATAGTTTATTTATTCATGTCTACTATCCAATGTGATTCGTTTGCTTATATGATTACTTTGAATGTGATTTGGAACGCATTCCCAAATCTCATTCATACTCTGGCCAGAGATTTTAATCATATCATAGAGTATTCTCCCTCAAACCATTTTGAAGGTTAGAGATCCCTTGTTGCACATTCACTTGTCTCCATGACTAAGTGGCTTAACCCCAATGATGTCGTGGACACCCCGATGGGGTGACTTTGACATAATCAAAGATTAAGGACTTAACCACAAGACAACAACTGTGATGCCTCAGGTCAAAGGACTAATTTGCATTATCCCAACTATGAGTTCTCATGTGACATGAGTATGAGAACTCCTCGTTGATCGTGTTCAGTGGACTCATTCTCTATTGAGCACCTACGTACTTGTCTTGATGTCACACACACCAATTACTCGAGACTAGTCACTCTCCCTGAGAGAAGACATAGCACGTACTGATCTTATCGGACTGTCAATGCCCAATTGGCAATCCTATGATCAGGAACGTTTAGGATGTGTCTACAAAAGAATGGTCTCATTAATCTAACTTCATTAGATTGCATTCTCCCAATCACATATTCCTTGGACTTTATCGTTTAAGCATATAACATTTATATGAGACGTCTCAAACAATAATGTTTGCCTTTTATATGTAAACTAGATTAGTTTAACATGTGAAATGTCCGTAAAGTATCATCATATGATTGGCTTTAGGGCACATTTCCAACAAAGACAACTATGATGCCTCAGGTCAAATGACTACTTTGCATTATCCCAACCATGAGTTCTCATGTGACATGAATATCAGAACTCTTCGTTGATCGTGTTCAGTGAACTCATTCTCTATTGAGCACCTACGTACTTGTCTTGATGTCACACACACCAATGACTCGAGATTAGTCATTCTCCCTGAGAGAAAACACAGCACGTACTGATCTTAACGGACTGTCAATGCCCAATTCGCAATCCTATGATCAGGAACGTTTAGGATGTGTCTACGAAAGAATGGTCTCATGAATCTAACTTCTTTAGATCGTATTCTCTCAATCACATATTCCTTGGACTTATCGTTTAAGCATATAACATTTATATGAGATGGCTCAAACAATAATCTTTGCCCTTTATATTTAAACTAGATTAGTTTAACATGTGAAATGTCCGTAAAGTATCATCATATGATTGGTTTTAGGGAACATTTCCAACAATCTCCCACTTGCACTAGAGCCAATCAGCTTAGTCATCAGTGATGATACCTCTTCTGTAGTAATTTCATAAATGGCTGAGTAGTAGGCCTAGGCAATGGATTTCTATATGTTATCCATAGAAGCAACCTTGAGAATAACGACGTTACCATTATACATGATTCTCAATCATGTGGTTCAGTCTCTCATATGAGTTCGGATCTTGATGAGACCTTGATTCCCTGGCTTGAGCTATCGCCCCATTAGTGTCGTAGTGTCAGTACACTAGATACACTTTCTGGTTAGAATCGAATAGAGAGTTCATAAATGAACTTTCCCATCCAAACAACATTGTTGTAAGCTTCTATATGGCAATATATTTTTCATTCATAATGGAACACACTAAAGTCATTACTTTAATGTTTCCATCCAAATATCTCTTTAGTCATAATAAAGAGATATCTGTTTATCTCTTCATTAATAATGAAGAAACATCCAATGATGTATTAGATTCATAATCTAATACATTTACGCTTCCTTTACGTTACTCTAATTCTTCCTCGATCTTTGAGGAATTTATCCTTTAGTATTTCTTAAATACTTAAGGACTTACTTGACAATTGCCATGGTTCTGATCCTGGGCTTGCATTGATATTGTCTTGTACCGTTCTAGGTACAATTCATATCAATGTTTTTCATACAATATGAAATACATAAATCACCTTTCTGTGTATGCATAAAGGATTCTATTTATGCATTATTTCTTTGGGAGTCAAAGGGTACGTTCCCTTTGAGAAGAGCAACTACTTAGTCTAACTAGAGTTGTCCTCCTAATTGAAGTTTATCATCATATGAGAAACTTCGTAACATCTTTTGTCTATTATTAGGGATTGATATAATCAAATTATATCTTGAAATCTATCATTTATAGATTTACATCCCATGTTTATAGACTATGTCTCCCATATACATTCTATCGTTATAGAATGTTTAAAGTCATAACTTTAACGAAGAAGTATCCTTTTCATTTCCAAAATTAATATATCATATATATATTCATATATATCATATATATATACAAATTTAGGAATATGATTAACTCCCACTAATCTTTTGTAAACCTAGTAAACAAAAGATTCATTTACATCTATATGAGAAATCAAACAATTTTGATCTTTCTCTCATAAGACGCTTATGGCTCCCACTAGCTTGGTAAGATTCATGATGGATGGATCTCTACAACTTACATGTCTTGTGATTCATAGTTTTAGACGTATATTATTAGGACTATCTTAATAATGGTTTCGGAAACCCATATTATGTCCAAACATTGAATCACCATTTAGTTGTAGCTAGCTATCTTCGAATTAATTGAAACTAAGACTATGTCAAAAATGGTTCCTTCAAAGTCAACCATTCTCTTTGATTGTAGCCACCTTAAGCTACCAATTAGCTATGAAGGTTTCATTATTTTGAGTCAAATGGTACTTTACCATTTCCTTGAGTATATATCGTATATACACTCAATGTAGTCATAAGGATTTTCATTCTTATTTCTTTCGAATTAAGAGGTGCAACTCTACGACATAGTCAAAAAGTTCAAACCATTTAACTGAGACGGTTTATAAATCCTTCTTGACTACCTTGGAGCTTGTGGTATAGGAACTAGGTTGTTATATTTGTTGATTATCATCTTGTCTTTCAAAGAACCCATTCTTTGAGTTCTATCTTTCGTTCATTGCTCTATCTTAGGCAAATCATATTGTAGGATTATAATGAACTACCCAACAAAACAACATTTGTTAGTTGGTTTATAGAAGTGATATCCAAAGGTTAATTTGAGGATATTCTTAAGATAATTTTCAAACAAATATTGCTTATTGGCACACAACCCCAAATCTTAACATGATTAAGATTTGTCTTTCTTTCTAACTACATCCTATGGAGTCATGAAAACTTTGGAAGATCTTCTAATTGACAATCATATTGTTTTAGAAGTATATATCCTATATATGGGTAATTGATAATATCCAACGAACCAAATCTTATTCAAGTTCGTTCTTCTCCTTATGGAGAAATCCATTATCATATGATGCTTCTTTCCTTGATATCTTTCAAGAAAACTATTCTAAAGTGTTACCATTCCTTGGATCAAATCTAAGGATGTAAATACTTTAGACATCTTACTCATCAACTTACATTTCTTGAATTCTTTGAAACCTTTTGCAAAGTATTCGGACTTGTGTTTATTTAAAATAAACTATAGTCCAACCGAGGGTGATCTTCGGTGAATGTCATACAACATGAGTAGTATTTATGTTGTGGACAAGTGCCACTAACATCTAAGTGAATTAACCTCAACAACTTTGTGATTCTTTGTTCTTTCCAAAAGAATAAAGATTTCAAACATTTTGCCTCTATACAATTTAACAAGAAGGTATTGGATCCGGATCTAACGATCCAAAGTATCCATCTATGACTAACTCGTAATTTATGTTTTTAGAGGTATCACAACTTTAGTTGGGATTAGTCACTACCTTGCAACCTTTTGGGTTTTAAGCATCGTTGTATTCTAAACAGTTAACACCACCATATTATCTCTACTATAGAGACAATCAATTAGATTACCATAATCCAATCATTGATTAATAAAGAACAATGTTTTGTCAAACAAAACATTCATCCATCTCTACTATAGTGACGGAATTAAGTTCCTTAAAATTGGAATGTAAAGACAATATTTGGTTTTTCCAATTTCTTTGGTAGTTCATATGAGGAGGTAAGTACTAACTGCTTTCGCAGAAATCTATATTTTATTCACGTTTTGTATGTGAAGTACTTTCTCTTCTCTCATATATCTTCTACTTCTTATTAGTCATACTTTTACAACGATTTGTAAAACATAGTTACTAATACAGAATCAAACATTCAAGTAGAAGAACCAACTGTTTTGAACTATTCAAGAACAATTTACAACACCTTCGAAATGTGTGTTCTTGACACTTGCAAGATATTTCTTGCAAATACCCCTTCCAATGTCCATCATTTCATAAAGAAAGTTTGTTCCCTTAGAGTTAATCTTATCTTCTTCATTTGACTTCTCCTTTGACTACAATAGTCATGGTCCCTAAACTCCCACTATCTCTCTTGAAACTTATTTCAATTGTGTTATACACATCAAACAATTTGGAGAGTGTGTGGTTATTGTTCACTATATAGCTTACAATAAACTTAGTGAACCATTTGGATTAGGGACTCAAAGGTGAAGTCCTAGCCTAGTTTCCGTCTCGTTAAGTGGTTTATCACTTCAACACTCAATGATTCAAAATCATTATAAGTCCATGTTGATGGACTATTTGTGTCAACCAACCATTTGAAGGAAAAAATTGTCCTAGCTAAGAACATTGAAGAACATGTAAATACATATGCATACTATTAACACATTAAAGTAGGCATGCATTAAAAAACAATTCATAAAACCCATGACTTTCAAAGCCTAGTATATGGTGAACCAATAAACTCTTTAACAACATTAAAGAGAAGTAAAGATTTAGAGTTTCTTTACCCTTGAAGCTCATCCTTGTTTACACAAGGGATTCACCCAAGTGGAGGGCCTTCAAGTCACCTCCAAGCTCCTTGAATCTTGCTTGTGATTTCCTTCTCCTTTTGTGCTCCTTTTGTCCTTGAGGATGTAAGGAAAGGATCTCCAAAAACACCAAAGATTTGGTGTCTCTAAGTCTCCACACCAAGGGTTAAGTGTGAAGATGAAATGGATGACTTAGAGAAGAAAAGATTGCTAGATTAATCTCTCTAAGTGGCCGGCCTCTTTAGAGAAATAGAGAGAAAGTGTTTCACCTCATTTCACCAAGAAAAAACCCTTATGAGAAATAAAGCTATAAAGTTGATTTTATACTTCATTTCATGTGAGTGGCAAACTTGTAATTAATCCAAGCTTGCCCATTCACCCTAATGGCCGGCCATATTAATGTTATTGGGCTACTTGCCCATTTTGTTTTAGTTGTCATACAACTTAAACATAATGGGCCTTGTGGACCAAAACGCTTTTGAGCCCCGAAGCCCAAAAACTTACTTAAAAGCCCAATACGAACCTTTCGTAAAATTAATTAACTAATTAATTAATCTTGACCATTCTCAATTAAACCATTTAATTACTTATCCATCTCATTTAATTTCTTCACTATCGCCCTTACTCGGTGTACGATCCATTAGGTTCCAATTAGCGAGGCAGTGGGCGATTGTTACTCTTAACGATCGATTGTGAATTGAAACCACATTTCAATTCTCCCTTTAATGATTAGTGTTTGCTAATCATTAGGGCTTCCACAAACCATGAGTGACACCTAGCAGCATATCATGGTTACCCAAGCTAAGTAGAATTGGTTGGAGAACCTATCCAGTTACAACTACAATGCAATACGGCCCTTCTCTAATACAATACTCTTAATCACATTGTTTGAATGATAGTTTGTTTCATGTCTACTATCCAATGCAATACTTCTCCATATGATTCCCTTGAATATGATTTGGAACAAACTTCCTAAGTCATATTCATTTGCTTTGGCCAAAGACTTTAGAATCATATCTTAGAGTATTCTCCTTCCACCATGGAAGGTTAGAGATCCCTTGTTGTGCATTCATATGCCTACACGACTAGATAGCTTGACCCCAACAATGCCGTGGACACTCCGATGGAATGCCGTTGACATGATCAAAGATCAAGGACCTAACCATTAGACATCTATGATGCCTCAGGTCAAAGGACTACTTTGCATATTGCAACTTTCGAGTTCTTACATGACATGTATGTTCGAACTCTCTTTTGATCGTTGTTCAGTGTACTCGATTACTCTTTCGAGCACCTATGTGTTTGTCTTAGTGTCCAACACCAAATGACTTGAGACTAGTCATACTCACGCTTGAGTCAACATAACACATACTAACCTTAGCGGATTGTCAATGCCCAATTGGCAATCCTATGGCTAGGAACGTTTTAGGAATGAACATAAGAGAATGGTCTCAATAATCTAACTCACTTAGATCACTTGTCTCTTAGATCAAATACATCCCTTGGATTCCCTTATTGCATAAACACATGATACAATAAATAGTGTCTGACAATAAGCTTTGCCCTTCATTAAACATATAAAAGTTTAATACATTAAGTATTCCAAAAAGCTATTACATCAAATGAGTGGCTTTGTGGGCATACTTCCAACAATATCCCACTTGCACTCAAAGCCATCCTCCCATGTATCTAATACCCATCTTTTTCATATGACGGTCAAGCTGGATTTGAGACATTGGCTTTGTCAGTGGATCTGCTACGTTATCGGCTGAAGCAACTTTGAGGATGTTGACTTTCCCCTCGGCAGCATATCTTCTAATGATATTAAAGCGTCTGTCAAAATGCTTGTTCTTTTGATGTGCCCTTGGTTCCTTGGCTTGAGCTATCGCCCCACTATTATCACAGTACAAAGTTACTGGTGATGTAATGGTTGGAACCACTCCAAGTTCAGTGATGAACTTCTTCATCCAAAACGCTTCTTTGCCGGCTTCAGCTGCAGCGACATATTCAGCCTCTGTTGTGGAATCGGCAATTACACTTTGTTTCTTGCTTTTCCAACTGACAGCCCCACCATTCAGAGTGAATACATATCCGGAGTTGGAACTTCTATCATCGACGTCAGATTGGAAATCTGCGTCTGTATAAGCTTCCACTCGCAACTCTGATGCTCCTCCATATAGGAGGAACATGTCCTTAGTTCTTCTTAAGTACTTAAGGACCGTCTTGACAGCTGCCCAGTGTTCTGGTCCTGGGTTAGATTGATATCGACTAGTAATGCTCACAGCATATGCGATATCAGGCCTTGTGCATATCATGGCATACATGAGACTCCCTATGGCAGAAGCATAAGGAATAATATTCATTTGTCGTATCTCTTTAGGAGTCTTAGGTTCCATGGACTTAGAAAGGTGAATTCCATGTCTCACAGGAAGAAAACCTTTCTTAGATTGTTCCATATGGAACCTACTTAGCACCTTATCAATGTACATAGATTGGGATAATCCAATTAATTTTCTGGATCTATCACGATAGAGCTTTATCCCAAGTACATAAGATGCATCTCCTAAATCTTTCATGTGGAAGGTTTTGGACAACCACACTTTTACAGAAGAAAGTACTGCAGTGTCATTCCCGAATAGTAATATGTCATCTACATATAACACTAGGAATACAACTGCATCCCCAATGACTTTTTGATAAACACAATTGTCGTCTTCGTTTTGAGTAAAACCAAACGTTTTGATTTCAGTATCGAAACGAATGTTCCAGCTCCTGGAGGCTTGCTTAAGTCCATAAATGGACCTTTGAAGCTTGCATACCTTAGTCTTTTCAGACTTGGACATGAAACCTTCGGGTTGAGTCATATAGAGCTATTCCTCTAGGTAGCCGTTCAGAAAGGCCGTCTTCACGTCCATTTGCCAGATTTCATAATCATGGTACGCAGTTATAGCAAGCAAAATCCGAATGGACTTAATCATGGCTACATGAGAGAAGGTTTCTTCATAGTCAATCCCTTCTCGTTGCCTATAACCCTTGGCTACTAGTCTAGCCTTATAAGTCTCCACGTTCCCATCAACGCCTATCTTCCTCTTGAAGACCCATTTGTTTCCAACAGGTACTATACCTTCTGGAGGGTCTACAAGAGTCCAGACCTGATTTTGATACATGGAATCCATCTCGGATTTCATGGCCTCTTGCCATCTCTTTGAATCAATGTCGGACATTGCTTCAGTGTAGTCCCTAGGGTCCTCCTTTGTGTCATTGTCACCTAGAAGGTGCAATTCCGCAAAGTCATTGTCTAAGCCATACCTCTTAGGTGGCTTACTAACCCGTTCAGATCTACGTGGAGCTAGGGGTTCAGGAACAGGGTTGTCAACTTGTCGAGTGCTTGTTTATGGTTCATCATTAATCTCATTAATTTCCATCTCTTTGCTTACAGTTCCTTTGAGAACAAATTGTTCCTCTAGAAACATAGCAGTTCTGGCGACAAAGACTTTCTGGTCGTCAGGATGGTAGAACTCATATCCCATAGTTTCTCTAGGATATCCCACAAAATAGCATCTTACTGATCTCGCTTCAAGCTTAGTAGCCTCAAGCCTCTTGACATATGCTTCACAACCCCAAATCTTAACATGATTAAGACTTGGCTTTCTTCCATGCCATATCTCATAGTGTTTGCTAATCATTAAACATATAAAAGTGTCTCGATAATCTCGATAATCTAACTCACTTAGGAATGAACATAAGAGAATGGTCTCGATAATCTAACTCACTTAGATCACTTGTCTCTTAGATCAAATACATCCCTTGGATTCCCTTATTGCATAAACACATGATACAATAAATAGTGTCTGACAATAAGCTTTGCCCTTCATTAAACATATAAAAGTTTAATACATTAAGTATTCCAAAAAGCTATTACATCAAATGAATGGCTTTGTGGGCATACTTCCAACACCATTATGTTCTAAACATAATTACAAACTTTCAAGAGTTGTTCAAGGCAACTCTCATTTCTTCATACAACAATTTGTAAGTGAAGAATCATGGCACATAAAGTGTCCATGCCTTTGTGCTTTCTTCTTAAGTTCTTTGTTCATTGAACAAAGAAACAAGCACTAGTGTTTGCATTGACTAAGGGTTGTTCAAAGCAACTCATTATTTCTTCATACAACGATTTGTAAGTGAAGAACTAATAACACTAAAAGTGTCCTTTTCTTTATGCTAATCTTCGTAAGTTCCTTTGTTCATATAACGAAGGAATAAGCATTGGTTGTTTGTGTTGTCCTCTTCATGATAGACTTTTCTAACATGTTCTTCCAATGATACATTATCATTAGGAAGATTGTGAGGATGAGAATACTTAGGTACATATGCAATCCTTTTAAGACATTCTTTGGGATTGTGGTACCAAGTCCGGAAACTAAAACATTCGGTTTTTATTTGTCAAGTGTTGGATAGCGTTTGCAAATATATTGATAAACAAATACATAACGAATATAAATTGATTGATTTTAAGCCATTTGATTCAGGTCTTTAAATCAAATAGCACCACCCACTATTTTTGGCAAATTCCATATCCCTCATTGGAATTCGAGAGTTTTGGAGGAAACTCTTAGTAGGGTATGGGATACTCACTACTACTAAGCCAACCTCACAATGATATGATGTTGGCTAGCATTAATAATAATGAGAGAGTACACTTACTCATTTGCATCTCTTGCAATTACCCATCAATTTGGCCTCTAGAAAATGTCACCTCACAATGATATGATGTCGGCTCCATTTCTCTTAGTTAAGTCATTCCCACCATGCTTAGTTCGTGAAGGGGTTCAAGAATAGCCTCACGATGATACGATGTTGGCCATCCTCGTTGCCTACACTAACCTCATCATATGTTTATGGATTCCTCCTGAGTATAAGCATGCACTTTGTACTCCCCATGATAGGGTGAAGCCGATGTACAAGTCATAAACGAATGGATCCCACCACGGTGGAAGGCCACGAAAGAGTGTTCAAAGCACTCTCACGCTTATCAACTTAATAATGGTTTGGTTGAGGGTTTTAGGTCTCATCACATATAAATATTCATCTTAATCTTTATTAAAACAATTTTGGTCCTATTACAACTATTGGTCCATTTGATTGTTTTTAGTTGTATATAATACTCCCACTATGCTTATAAAACGTTTTTTAAAGCAAGAGTATATGATACTACTAATCATAAACTTTGCATTCTGGACAACTTGAGTACCAAGTAATATATTTATGATGAACTATCTATTTAGTTAATACCTTTGGATGACTAAACAATCTCCAATTCGAATGATTTTCTTTTGTAGGAATGATCTTCAAAAAAGAAAAAGAAATTGAAAGGTTTCAATTATAAGATTTATACGATACAGATATGTTATTCGCAAGAGGTAAGATATGTGCATTCTGAGTAATGTAAGTATTATCCTCGTTAAAAATTGAAGTTTTTATTTTTAAGTAATCACTTGAAATTGCTTCATGAATGAGCACTTACCACCACATGCTTCTTTAGAAATACTAAAATGTTTTCTGACTAAAAAATCATTTCACAATTTAGGACAATTAACATTGCAAAAAAATGTTTACAGTTATTAGAAATCTCTTTTAGCCTTCAACTGAGGTAGAAGCCATCAAATGGATACTTTATTGATGAACCAAGGGGATTTTAGTTGACTGTTTGATGGGAGCATATTTATGTGACTTAGTTAGTTTGTTTTCTTGCATTTATGTTGTTAGTTCTTACTTATTATAGTGTTTTAAGCTATTTTTCGTGTGTTTGTAGGTCCAAATGACAAAGTTGGCAAGAAAGTGCAATTTGGAGCAGTTTTGGGCATCAAATGGATAGCATACGTGGAGAGCACTTGGGATGGATGTTTTTGAAGTTCAAAAGGCTAGGAATATGCTAAGGAGATGCAGAAAATAAATTCGAGACAAAGAAGATAAGGAATCAGCTCAAAAGGAGGAACATTATCCAAAACCTTATCCAACCTTATCTTATCCAAACTAACCTTATCTTATCCTATCCTAATCTCATCATACCTTAAATCTAGCTGCAAGGGGACCTAAATATCTATTTCTAGAAGCTATTTCTAGAAGCATTCCCTTCTAAAAGTCCTAATTTCTGCCACAAAGCACATTGTTTCTAGAAACCCTAAAAAGGTGGCGCCTATGCCTTTCTAGAAGGCCTTGCCTTGCCTTGCACTCCTCTCCCTTTCCCACCAATTTATGCCGCACCTTTCCTTACCCTTTTCCCTCATGGATTCTGATTTAATTAGCCTTTTCCTTGTGGATTTGGGTTATGTAAATCCTTTTCAGAAATTAATTGGGCCAAACCTTTTTCCTGGTGGACTTATACTTTTGTGCCAAACCTTAGGGGCCCTAATCCTTGATTTCTGCTAAGTTCTAACCCTAACCTGATTCCCCTAGGGTTTGCCGTGCCTTTATATACATATTTTCAGCACAAATTCGCACCACCCCCCCCATATAATTCAGAAACACATTCAGTCTCAATTCACACCATTCTACATCCTTTGCCGCACCATTGGAGAAGAAGAAGTCTTGCCGTGGCTTCCATTGGCGAATGAGGACCTTGTGCGCAAGCCACCTGCAACCATTGGAGTTCTAAGAGTTCTTTCTTCCCTCGTTTCGTTTCAATGTTTATTTTCTGTTGCTTTTTCAATTGTTATGAACATGTGGAACTAATTCCTTTTTAGTTAGAGGTGAATTCAAAGCCATGGACATATGTTTAATATGAATTGATTACTTTCAGTTTTTGTTTCATAAAACATGAATGTGATTTACTTATCTGTTTGATTGATAACTTATTCTTGTGTGTTGATTAAGGATGCATACTTAGTTTGCATGCATGAATCTGATGCTAAATTATAAGGGACTTTCACCTAATCGTTAGGAACTTATAATTAAAAGTAGTGAAGGTTGCTAGTCACAATCGTGTAAAGTAGATTCTTGGCTGGAGTATCATGCAGTTCATAGTTACGATAGCCTTGTCAATGCTTATGATTTCCATGGAACTTAATGATCTTTGAATGTATCTCTATCATGCTGTTCATATAGGGAACTTGATGAGAATAATTTTGTTGCGATGCATTGTCCATTCAATTCAATGAATTTAGGGAAATATGAGAGTTAAGTAGTGCATTCACGATTAATTTGGGGCATTGTCATTCATGCTTTAAAAGAAACAATACTGGAAATCGATTTATGTTGCATATGTTCATGTGTGGAGAAGGACCCTCTAACTAGCTTTTCACCCTTGAATTCACCTTAATTTCATTTTAACTTACTTTGTTTGCTGCAATTTACTTAGTTTTGTCAAATTCGTCCAAAAACCCCCTTCGTTCTTAGTTGGTGTCTTAGTTTAGTTAATTTCGTTCAAATCTGTCCCCATTTAGTGTTTTGAGTCAAGTTAGTTTAAAATTCGTCCAAAGCACTCTTTAGTAGTTATTTTGAGTCCTTTTAACTTAGTTTTGCTGTTTTGAGTCAATTTGGTCAGTTTTGAGTCATAAGAGTCTAGTTTGCTGTTTTTGAGTCTAGTTAAGTGTTTTAAAGTTTAAATTGAGTAAATTAGCATCCCTTCTAATCCCCGGCCTAGAACGATCCCTACTTACATATACTACAATCATAGGGTTTTAATTTTCTTGTTGGAATATTTCACATCAAATTTTGGTGCCGTTGCCGGGGATTAGCAAATTTGCTAATCCCTTGCCGTGCCCATTTAGTGATTAGAAAATTTGCTAATCCCTTGTTTATTTTCGTGTCTTTGTGTTTTCTTTTAAGTGTGTATGTGTGTTTATGTGTCCTTGCCGTGCCTTCCACCTGGTTGCTGATTGTGTTTTTTTTTTCTTCGTAGTTCTCTACCTATTAGTGCAAACATCTTGGAGTTCGACGACGATTTTGAACGAACTTTAAGAAGGAAGAGGAAGCAACCAGAACCTAATCCACCTAGTTCAAGTTTAGAGGCCGAATCTGAATTTGAAGAACAAGAAGAAGAAGAAGTCATGGTAGCGGACAATCGTACAATCAAAGAACTTTTAGTCTCGGGGTTGGACAATGCCATACCCCTTTGCATTCAATATCCCGTGGCTGCCCAAGGAAAAACCGATGAGTTCGAGTTGAAGTCAAGCTTGCTGCACCATATTACCAAGTACCATGGGCTGTCCATGGAAGATCCAAACAAGCATTTGAAGGAGTTCGAAGTGGTGTGCTCAAGCATGACACCAATCAATGTCGATGGGAGCATTCTGAAGTGAAGGCCTTTCCATTCTCTCTTATGGATATGGCTAAAGATTGGCTATACGAATTGGCACCCGGAAATGTCACTTCTTGGGAAAGCATGAAATGAGCATTTTAAAGGTCTAGTTGCATCTTACCCTCAACATCAAATGAAGGAGGAGCTGTTACTTCAATATTTCTACGAGGGACTCTTCCCAATTGAAAGACAAATGTTAGATGCCTCAGCGGGTGGTGCTTTGGTTGATAAAAAACAGGTGGCTGCCAAGATCTTAATTGCAAATCGAGCTTTGAATGCACAACAATACGAAGGTGTTGGACAAAGAGACACCCCACGGCAACAAGTGAATGAGGTAAGTGCAATTTCAGAACTTCAATCTCAAATGGCTAATCTTACTGTTCTTTTATCGCAGGTTGTTGAAGGATCCAAAGTGCAAGGAATTACACCAAATGTATGTAGCGTGTGCTCTATGCAGGGGCATCTCAATGATCAATGCCCTAAATTGATAGAGAATGGAGAATGGGAAAGTGCAAATCTCGTGGGCTACCAAGGCCAAAATCAACCACGGATTGATTCATACTCTAATACCTACAATCCGGGCTGGAGAGATCACCCGAATTTCAAGTGGAGAGAACCCCAACAACCTCAACAACAAGGAGGATATAGACAGCCACCTTCAGGGCTCTATCAAAGGCTATTATTCCATGATAGGAGCATATTTAGGCGACTTAGTTAGCTTGTTCTTGTGCATTTATTTTGTTATTTCTTAGTTAAATTAGTATTTCAAGCTATTTCGTGTGTTTGTAGGTCCAAAGGGCTAAAGTAGCAAGAAAGTGCATTTTGGAGCTTTTTGGAGCAGTTTTGGGCTTGGAATGAATTTCGTGGGATTTTATCACCTATCACTTCTAATGTTGTTTCTCACCGCTTTAAGTGTTTTTAGTGCGTTTTGAGCTGTTTTAGTGTGTTTTGGAAAAAATTTCGAAAATTTGATGAAAATCAAACCAAATAGAGTCGTTTTTGTTTGTTTGTGTCTTAGGGTACCTTCCAACACAATGATGAGGATTTGGTTTTTAAGTACATGACTGTTAAAGAAAGTTATAAACATGGATGGAAGTTTGATATGCTTTTTGGTTAATACTTGGTTGTAGTTGATGTTTACGAATTCACATGTAATCACAAAGGAAAAAAAATCAGTTTTTGTAACATGCTTGAAGGAAGGAACTCAAACTAACGCTACATCCCTGTGAGACTTGAGCCTAAACGTTATTTGGAGAGTTATTAATCTGTGCATTCTTGTTCTCTAAAGTCGTTGCATGATCTCATTATTCTTTGCTTGGTTGCTACTTAGATTGCGTTTTCATCATTATAGTTCCAAATACTAGAACTCATGCCCGTTTCATTCAAAGCTTAAAATTGAGTGCATAACACATAACAAGATGAAGTTGTTTAGTAGTTACCACCAGAGCTAAAAAGCCTTCATCCCATGCATTTGTTTTGTAGGTTTAACCCATTTGAGTCTTATTTAGCCTATTTTCTTTGTTAACCACATTATCCCTACCAAGCCTAGAATAGGACTATCCATACCCTTGTTCTTGAAGTATAGTGGAGCATAACTTAGAAGGAATTCCTTTTGATGAACATTGTTCAGAAAACAAGTGTGGGGGAAGAGTTTTCGAAATATGTGTTTTGTGTGCCAAAGAAATAGGGCACGGGTTTGAAAGAAAAGAACAAAAACGTGGAAAAAGAAAAAGAAAAGAAAAAGTATGTAGAAAAGAAAGAAAAAGAGTTGAAAATAAGTGAGAACAAGTGAGAACAAGCTCACAAATGTTGGTTGTTGAAGAAAGGGTCCGAAAGATTGAATCTGGCCCTAAGTGTTTTGTGAACCTCCCCTTTGTGTTTAAAGTGGATTTTTGCATTCAAAAGTGAATTCTAAGTGTCAAAATCATTACTTTGCTTACTATTACTTTAAGAACGTTTGTCTACCCTTACCTTTCCTTGTTAGCTAATACCGTAGCCCCGTTACAACCTTTTGACTTCTATCTTGGGTGTTATGTGTTTCAATCTGTGGAGTTTGGAATTGTTATGAGCATATGGAATCCCTGGTTCTCGTTTCTAAGCAGTAGCATTCCGTTCATGAGATCATATATATATACATGCATTAATAATTCCAGAAATTGCTTCTTTGTTTAAAACATATGTGAGTACTAGTTTCATGTTTACATCAATCTTCTAACATATACCTAGTATAGGGAGTGTAGTAAGAAAGTCTTGTGTGAAAATAAGAGAGAATCCGGTGAGGAATTGAGGGAATTCTCTAAGGCATGTTACTACATTCGAAATGTTGTTTTAATTGATTAAATGCGAGCTAGTAAGTGGTGACTATGATTAAGTGTATGCTCGAGGGTAAGGATTGCTAAAATTCATGTGAGTAGTGATCTTTGGCATGTCATGTTTCATTGGAAATCCCTGAGGCAAATGTTGGAAGGTCTAGGTTTTATTTTGTTTGTTTCGTTTTGCTCGAGGACTAGCAAAAGCTAAGTGTGGGGGAATTTGATAGGAGCATATTTATGCGACTTAGTTAGCTTGTTCTTGTGCATTTATGTTGTTATTTCTTAGTTAAATTAGTATTTCAAGCTATTTTAGTGTGTTTGTAGGTCCAAAGGGCTAAAGTAGCAAGAAAGTGCATTTTGGAGCTATTTGGAGCAATTTTGGGCTTGGAATGAATATCACATTCATGGAGCAAGAGGGACAGACGAAATTGAAGACCAAAAGAGGCTAGGATTATGCTAAAGTTATGAAGAAATCAATTCAAGAAAAGAAAGTCAAAGATCAAAGCAAGAAAGAATGAATGTGAGCCAAGTTACCTTATTTGTTCCTAACCTTTCCTAATCCTAAATCACCTAAGTTCCATCTACAAAGAAGGGTTCCTAAATACTTTGGGACACTTAGTTATAGGTTCTAGAAGACCTAATCCCAGCCACAAAGGGGTTGCCGCACCCTTCCTTGCATTTCCCTTCCTTGCCGTGCAAGGGATCCTTGTTTCCCTTTCCTTGTGCGCATATCCCTTTCCCTTATCCCTCTAGGACCCTTTGCCGCACCCTATTTCCTTTTCCCTTTGGATTTTGACTTTGACTTAGCCTTTTCCTAGTAGGTTTAGAGTCATAAATCCTAAAACATTAATAAAAACTTTCTTTCCTTTTCCCTTTACTTTCTGTCGCAACTTAACCTTTATTTCCTTAGGGTTTTCACATACTCTTTATATATATCTTATCCCTGGACCATTCTACACATCTTACACCATTCACCACCATTCACACAACCAGAAACACATCCAAACATCCCTTGCCGCACCATTCATCCATTCATAAACATACCCTCTCACCACCATACATACTTTCAGCATTCTCCCATACAAACCACCACTCAAACCTTTACCCAACCCTTGTGCCGCAACAAAGAGAATGAGGACCCTTGGAGTGCTTGCTATTCAAGTTTGGAGTGTTTGATCATTCTTAGGTGTAATCTATCTTTTGATTTCAACGTTTAAGTTTGTTTATCTTTGTTTTGTGAACATGAGGAACTAAACCCCTTTTAGCCGGGGGAATTTCGAAACCATGATCATATTTGCATTATGAATTGATTAATTCCAGTTGTGATTTCATAAAGTGTGGATGCAATTTGCTTAACTGTTTTATTCAAAACTTATTCTTGTATGTTGATTAAGGAGGCCTACTTAGTTTGCATGCTTGAATATGATGCTAGAATATAAGGGAGTTTCACATAATCGTTACAAACTTATTTTCACAAGTAGTGAAGGTTGCTGGTCACGATCGCGTTAAGTTAAATTTCTAGCATGAGTATCATGATGTCATAGTTACGAATGCTTTGTCAATGCTTATGATTTTCATAGAACTTAATGATCTTTGATTGTATCTCTATTATGATGTGCATGTAGGGGACTATTGGAGAATAATTTGGGTTGATGATGCGTATTCCATCCAATTCAATGATCAAAGGAAAATCTGATGGTTAATTAGTGATGGCACGGTTAATCTGGGGCATTGTCATTCATAGTTTATCGAAAAAGTAACTGGAGATTGATTTGTATGCAAGTGTGTCATGTGTGGAGAAGGACCCTCTAGCTAGCCCATCATCCATTCAAATCACCAAATTCGTCCAAAATCTGTTTTAAGTCTTTAGTTACTTGTTTTTACTTTAAATTCGTCCAAAACCTAATCCCCTTTACTTTAGAGTGTTAAATTAGATATAATCTGTCTTAGTTTGTGTTTTTAAGTGTTTTGAGTCAAGTTTAATTCAATTTTTGTCTAAATCACTTCCTAGTGTCTAGTTTGAGTCTATTTAGTTGTTTTAAGTTGTTTTGAGTCATTCTAGTTAGTTTTGAGTCTTTTCAGTTTGTTTTGAATTCTTTGGGTCTAGTTAAGTGTTTTTAAGTTTATTTTTATGTTTTTGAGTCAGTTTAGAGCAGATTAGCAATCCCTCCTAATCCCCGGTTTAGAACGATCCCTACTTATCCATACTATAATTGTCAACATGAGGGTTTAATTTGTGTGTTAAGTTAATTTTCGCATCATTCCACCACTGAAAAAGAACTTCTTGCTGTTGTATTTGCCTAAGATAAGTTTTGTTCTTATTTACTTGGAACTGAAGTTATAGTTTACACTGATCATGCAACTTTGAAGTATTTGCTCACAAAGAAGGAGGCTAAGCCAAGGCTTATTCGTTGGATGTTACTCCTCCAAGAGTTTGACGTGGAAATTCGAGACAAGAAAGGGAGTGAAAACGTTGTGGCTGACCACTTGAGTCGTTTGGTGGATGATGATGACCCATTACCTATTCCAGAAACATTCCCAGACGAGCAATTGCTATCCACTAAGGTAAGTGAGCCATGGTATGTTGATTTGGTGAATTACTTAGTGACTAAACAAGCTCCAAGCACCCTCAAAAAACACCAACATGATAAACTTAAAAAGGATGCACGATTTTATATGTGGGATGACCCATATTTGTGGAAATATTGCCCTGATCAGATTCTTCGTAGGTGTGTGCATGATTCTGAATTTCATTCGATTTTAACATTTTGTCACACTTATGCATGTGGAGGACACTTTGGTACACAACGCACAACACTTAAGGTTTTCAAATGTGGATTTTATTGGCTTACTATCTTTAGAGATGCTAGAACCTTTTGCATAACATGTGATCGTTGTCAAAGAACGAGTAATATAAGTGCAAAAGACCAAATGCCGCAGCATCCTATATATTCAGTTGAGATTTTTGATGTTTGGGGCATAGATTTCATGGGTCCTTTTCCTTCTTCACATGGTTTCCTTTATATATTACTTGCTGTGGATTATGTGTCGAAATGGGTGGAAGCAAAATTCACCCGTACTAATGATTCTAAAGTGGTTGCAGATTTTATTAAAACTAACATATTTGCAAGGTTTGGAATGCCAAGAGTACTTATAAGTGATGGAGGTTCCCATTTTTGCAATCGAACCATTGAGGCGCTGCTCAAGAAGTACAATGTTACGCATAAGGTCTCCACACCTTATCATCCTCAAACAAGTGGGCAAGCTGAGGTGTCGAATAGGGAAATCAAGCAGATTTTGGAGAATACAGTTGGACCAACTAGGAAAGATTGGAGCTTGCGTCTGGATGATGCATTGTGGGCATATCGTACGGCCTACAAAATACCAATTGGGATGTCCCCATTTCGGCTCATCTATGGGAAACTATGTCATCTTCCGGTTGAGTTAGAGCATCGTGCACATTGGGCCGTCAAAACATTCAATATGGACATTGATGCCGCTGAAATCCATAGGAAATTGCAATTGAATGAGCTTGAGGAGATTAGGAATGAAGCTTATGAAAACGCTCACATCTACAAGAAGAAAACCAAGGCGGCCCATGACAAGATGATTTGTGGCAAGACATTCTCTATAGGCAGAAAGTGTTACTCTTCAACTCCCACCTTTTGTTTCCGGGTAAGTTGCGTTCTAAATGGATTGGACCTTTTGTTGTTACTAATGTTTTTCCTTATGGTGCAGTCCAAATTCAAAGTTTGAATACGGGACATGAATTCAAGGTCAATGGACACCGTTTGAAGCCCTACTACGAGACTTTTGAGGAGCATGTCGTGGAGGATATACCCCTCCATTCCGTTGGCCCTATTGAAGCATAAATGGAGGTATCGTCCGGCTGGAAGACGTTAAAGCAAGCACTTTTGGGGAGGTAACCCATGTGTTCAAACGAGGGCTTGATGGAATTCTAGCTCCATAACCAGATTTGCGTTCTTCAACTCTACTATTTCTTGCTTTGCCATGCTTGTCGTGTTTGTTAGTTGTGTTGTTTGCCTATTTATGTGTGAGTCTATGTTTGAAACATTGAGGACAATGTTTGGTTTAAGTGTGGGGGGGGGGGGGTGAACAAGTGTTTTTATTGCAAATTCGTAGAATTTTACCACCTAGCATAACTAGAGTTGTTTCTCACTGTTTCTAAGTGTTTTTAGTGCGTTTAGAAGTGTTTTAGTGTGTCTTGAAAGAAAAATACGAAAATTTGAAAAAAAAATATAAAATGTTTTGAAAAACCCAAAAAGAGTCGTTTTTGTGTGTTTGTGTCTTAGGGTACCTTCCAACACAATGATGAGGATTTGGTTTTCAATTACATGACTATTAAAGAAAGTTACAAACATGGATGGAAGTTTGATATGCTCTTTGGTTTATGCTTGATTGTAGTTGTCGTTTACGAATTCACATGTAATCATAAAGGAGAAAATCGGTTTTTGTAACATGCTTGAAGGAAGGAACTCAAACTAACACTACAACCCTGAGAGACTTGAGCCTAAACTTTATTTGGAGAGTTATTAATATGTGATTTCCTGTTTTCTCAAGTCGTTGCATGATCTCATTATTCTTTGCTTGGTTGCTACTTAGAATGCGTTTTATCATTTTAGTTCCAAATACTAGAACTCATTCCCGTTTCATTCAAAGCTTAAAATTGAGTGCATAACATATAACAAGATGAAGTTGTTTAGTAGTTACCACTAGAGCCAAAAAGCCTTCATCCCATGCATTTTTTTTGTAGGTTTAACCCCTTTGAGCCTTATTTAACCTATTTTCTTTGTTAGCCACATTATCCTTACCTAGCCTAGAATAGGACCATCCATACCCTTGTTCTTGAAGTGTAGTGGACCATGACTTAGAGGGAATTCCTTTTGATCAAACATATTGAAGAAATCAAGTGTGGGGGAAGGATATGTACACGGGTAGAAAGAAAACAAAGAGAGAAGAAAAAATAGAGAAAAAAAAACGTGAAAAAGAAGAAAAAGTGGAAAAAGAAAGAAAAAAAGTTGTGAAAGAAGTGAGAAAGAACTCACAAGTATTGGTTGTTGAAGAAAGGGTCCAAAAAGTTTGAATATGACCCTGAGTATGTACGAAATCTCCTTAGTGTTTCGAGTTATTTGTTGCATTCAAGAGTGAATTCTAAGTTGATTTCATTGCTTTGCTTACTATTGCTTTAAGAACCTTTGTTTATCTTAACCTTTCTTTGTTAGCCAATACCCTTAGCCCCATTACAACCCTTAGACTTCTATCTTGGTTGTTGTGTGTTTCAATCTGTGGAGTTTGGGATTGGTATGAGCATATGGTATCCATGGTTCTCGATTCTAAGTAGTAGCATTCCGTTCATGACATCACATATATATACATGCATTAATAATTCCAGAAAGTGCTTTATTTGCTTAAAACATATGTGAGTGGCTAGTCTACATGTTTACATCAATCTTCTCACATATACCAAGTATAGCGAGTGTAGTAAAAAATTCTGTGTGAAAATAGAGTGTATATTCGGTGAGGAATTGAGGGATTCTCTAAGGCATGTTACTACATTCAAAACATTGTTTTAAATTGATTAAATGCGAGCTAGTGAGTGGTGACTGTGATTAAGTATGTGCTCGAGAGTAAGGATAGCTAAAATCTATGTGAGTAGTGATTTTTAATATGTCATGTTTCATTGGAAATCCCTGAGGCAAATGTTGGAAGGTCTAGGTTATATTTCGTTTGTTTTGTTTGTTTTGTTTCCTTTGTTTTGCTCGAGGACTAGCAAAAGCTAAGTGTGGGGGAATTTGATAGGAGCATATTTATGCGACTTAGTTAGCATGTTTTCTTGCATTTATGTTGTTAATTCTTACTTATTATAGTGTTTTAAGCTATTTTCGCGTGTTTGTAGGTCCAAATGACAAAGTTGGCAAGAAAGTGCACTTTGGAGCATTTTGGAGCAGTTTTGGGCATCAAATGGATAGCATACGTGGGGAGCACTTGGGATGGACGTTTTTGAAGTTCAAAAGGCTAGGAATATGCTAAGGAGATGAAGAAAATAAATTCGAGACAAAGAAGATAAGGAATCAGCTCAAAATGAGGAACATTATTGATAGGAGCATATTTATGTGACTTAGTTAGCTTGTTTCTTGGCATTTATGTTGTTAGTTCATAGTTATTTTAGTATTTTAAGCTATTTTCGTGTGTTTGTAGGTCCAAAGGGTTAATGTGGCAAAGAAGTGCATTTTGGAGCATTTTGGAGCATTTTTGGGCATGGAATGGATAACATATGCTTGGAGCAAAAGGAATGGACGAAATTTGAAGTTTGTGCATCATCCTCTCCCTATAAATAACCATTTTAGCACACTCATTTCACCCAACACATTCACCTACCACTACATCCACTCAGTTCACCCAACACATCCATTCACCTACCACCACATCCACTCATTTCACCAAACACATCCATTCACCTACCACTACATCCACTCATTCCACCCAACACATTCACCTACCATTACATCCACTCATTACCAAACATCCACCCACTACACCCATTACATCCAATCATTATCACAACACTCACCCACTACACCCATTACATCCACTCATTACAACTCCATACACTCATCTCCCTAGCCTATAAATACATCCACCCTTCACCATAATTTGGGGTCCATCATCCAAAGACACCACATCATCTACACAACTCTCCACCCTTCACCATAACTCACATATATCCATCCACCACCACAAGAGACCATCCATTCACCACTCACACCTTGGTGCCGCATATTTGCAAGGAAGGAGGATTGCTTGGAGTTGTGCTAGTCATTCAATTTGGATTGCTGGAGCATTCTAGGTGTATTCTACTTTGGTTTTCAATGTTTAATTTCAATTGTTTCTGTTTAATTGCAAGTATGAGGAACTACACCTCTTTTGGCTAGAGGAGAATTCGAAACCATGAATATATTTGCAATATGAATTGATTTCTTCCAATTGTGATTTGATAAGTTGCGATTGCAATTCAATTATCTATTTTATTCATAACGGATTTGTGTATGTTTATTAAGGATGCATACTTAGTTTTCATGCATGAATTTGATGCTAGGATATAAATAAGTTTCACCTAATCGTTACAAGTTTATATTCATGAGTAGTGAAGGTTGCTTGTCACAATCGCGTTAATTGAATTCTTGGCAAACGTATCATGCATTCATAGTTACAATTGCCTCGTCAAAGCTTATGATTTTCATGGAACGTAATGATCTTTAATTGTATCTCTATTATGCATTCATATAGGGGACTTTTAGAGAATGATTTGGTTTGTCGCATGCATTCATCCAATTCAATGAGTAAAGGAAAATCTGAGGGTTAATTTGTGCATCACGGTTAATCTGGGGTGTTGAGCATCATAGTTTATTGAAAAGCAATTCGAGATTGATTTGTATGCAAGTGTGTCATGTGTGGAGAAAGACCTTCTAGCTAGCCCATCATCCATCCAAAACAACCAATTTCGTGCAAATCTGTTTAGTTCTAGTTTCTGTTTTGTTTTACTTTGTTTTCGTCCAAAACCCAATCCCCCTTTACTTTAGTGTGTTTAATTAGTTAGAATCTGTTTTAGTTTGTGTTTTTAAGTATTTTGAGTCTATAGAGTCTAGTTAAGTGTTTTTAAGTTTCTTTTTGTAAGTCAGTTTAGTTTAGATTAGCAATCCCTCCTAATCCCCAGTCCAGAACGATCCCTACTTATACATATACTACAATTGTCAAAAGAGGGTTTAATTTGAGTGCTTTACTTTCACCGCATCAAATTTTGGCGCCGTTGCCGGGGATTAGCAACTTTGCTAATCCCCCGTTGTTTCTTTTTCATGTTTTTTGTTTTAGTTACTGACTTTGTTTCTATTTGTGTCTTTTATTTTTACTTATGATATTTGATTTAGTTTTGTTTCCTTGATTTCAAGTACTAGAGAAGTAAGACATAGATTTTGCTACCATTCAAGCTCAATTGGCGAAACTTACTTCTCAATTGCCACAATATGCCGAAAGGACCACAATGCAAAGTGTCCCTACAGATGGTGTTGTTGGAAATGTGCCCTAAAACCAATCATATGATGATACTTTACGGACATTTCACATGTTGAACTAATCTAGTTTAATATCAATGGCAAAGATTATTGTTTGAGTCGTCTCATATGAATGTTATATACTTAAACGATAAAGTCCAAGGAATATGTGATTGGGAGAATGCAATCTAAAGAAGTTAGATTCATGAGACCATTCTTTCGTAGACACATCCTAAACGTTCCTGATCATAGGATTGCCAATTGGGCATTGACAGTCCGTTAAGATCAGTACGTGTTGTGTCTTCTCTCAGGGAGAGTGACTAGTCTCGAGTCATTGGTGTGTTTGACAGCAAGACAAGCATGTAGGTGCTCAATAGCGAATGAGTCCGCTGAACACGATCAACGAGGAGTTCTCATACTCATGTCACATGAGAACTCATGGTTGGGATAATGCAAAGTAGTCCTTTGACCTGAGGCATCATAGTTGTCTTGTGGTTAGGTACTTGATCTTTGATTATGTCAAAGTCACCCCATCCGCGGGTGTCCACGACATCGTTGGGGTTAAGCCACTTAGCCATGGAGGCAATTAAATGCGCAACAAGGGATCTCTAACCTTCAAATCTTTTGAGGGAGAATACTCTATGATATGATTAAGAATCTCTGGCCAGAGTATGAATGAGATTTAGGAAGTCGTTCCAAATCACATTCAAGGTAATCATATAAGCACACGAATCACATTGGATATTAGACATGAATAAACTATCAAACCAAACAATGTGGTCAAGAGTATTGTATTAGAGAAAGACCGTATTGCATTTGTAATCCTAAACTGAATAGGTTCTCCACCTCTTCTGATTAGCTTGGGTAACCATGATATGCTGCTAGGTGTCACTCATGGTTTGTGGAAGCCCTAAACGTGTATAATCACTAAAGGGAGAATTGAAAGTAAGTTTCAATTCACAATCGATTTGAAATGGTTTTAATCGCCCACTGCCTCGCTAAAAGGAACCTAATGGATCGTATACCGTGTAAGGAGGAGATTGAAGAAACATTGGAGATGAGTAAGAATAATTAAATGGTTTAATTATTTATGGCAAGGATTAATTAATATGTTAATTAATCAAACGAATAAGTTCGTTAAAGACCTCGGGATAGTTTTGGACCTTAAGGCCCAATGGGCTTCGAATGTCAAGCCCATTGACTTAAGTTGTATGACAATTTAATGAATAAAGATTCACAAGGGCCCAAATTCCTTATGTGGCCGGCCATTTGATATGAATTAGGGTTTTTGGTTCTTTAGGTCACTTAAAGAAGTGACTATATAAAGAACTTTATAGCCAAAATTCATTAGGGGTTCTTTTGGAGAAAATTGGAGAGAACATGTCTCTCATTTTCTCTCTAGGAGGCCGGCCCCCTTGGAGGGATTAGCTAGCAATCCAACTCCTCCAAGGTCACTCATTTCTTCTCCAATCTAACCTTGGTGTGGAGACTTAGAGGTTCTCAATTTTGGGAACTTGGAGAACCATTTCATCCATCCAAATCCATAGATCTAAGATGCAAGGAATGAAGGCCCTCTCTTTGGGTGATTAGCCTTTGCTTTTGCAAAGAGGAATCTACAAAGGTATAATTTCTCAACTCACTTTGATTTGAGTTGAGTCTTGGTTCACCAATCTACTAGGCTTTGAATTTCATGGTTAATGTTTTGTTTTAAGTGCATGCAAGCATGATCCCGCCTTTTAATTGTTAATAGCATGCTATAGATGTTGCTTAAATGAACATGTTTTTCACAAAATTTCCTTCAAGTGGTATCAGAGCCTAGGTCTAGTAGTTGGTGAATCCTTTTGGGTTTTGTATTTTCATAGTTTATGATTTGAATGTTGTAATTGTTACAAGCTTTATTCTTGCTTCTTTGAATGTAAATTTTGTTAGAAAATTTGTCATCTCAAATGTTGTAGATGTAGTTCATATGAGCATGAATATTGGAGCTAAAATTTGGTGCCATGTTTTTGGGAAAATTCGGCCAAATCTAAAGGGTGGTTTTTTGGGTTCATGTTTGTCTTGTTAAAATGTTTTAAGGTGACTTTTGGAACCCCTATGTACTCTAGTTTGGTTATATGTTATTTCCCTTAAGTTTGAGTGTTTTTGGGATGTCTTTGGATGAAAAATGTTCATGAAGCTTTTATGGGTTTTTCATGAATGTTCTTCATTGTTCTTGATGTTTTAGCCAAGAACAAAAAGTTTGGTGTTTTGATTTATTTCATAAAGTTTTTGTTTTGTGCTTTATCAAATGTTTAAATGTGTTAGATATTTATTTTGAAAGGTGATAGAAATATTGATGGGTGTGTAAGGATTAATTCCCTTTCACACACACCACTTGCATGTATTTATGTCACACACCACTTGCACCACTTGCACCACTTTATGACTTTGAAAACAAATTCAAAATTTTTGTGGACTCATCCTCCCAAAACCGGCCCTCCCTCAAGTGGGGTGTTTTTGGGGCTTTTATGCAATTACATAAAGTTTTGGTACTTTTGTGTATTTTGTAGTTTGACCCAAAAGTTTACGTATTTACGTAAAGACCCAAAATCATTAAAGGTCAAATTGTTTTGTTCCTTTAATGAAGTTTTTGAATTTATTGAAATTTTTGAGTTCTAGTTGTAATTACATGAAGTAGTGGACTTTTGTGTTTTTACAAAATGAGCTCAAAAGTTTAAGTTTTGCAACATAGCCCAAAGGTTGAGGTTATTGCATTTTGGCCCAAATTAGGTTGAGAACAAAATGGTTTTGTCTCTTTAAATGAGAATTGGATTTTCATTTAATTTAGCTCCATTTAAATCAATTCTATGGATACAAAAACCAAATGAAAATGTTGCATTCAAGTTTAATTAGTTAAAGCGTTAATTAATTAAAGAAAGGGTGATTATGAACCTAAGCCTATTATAATTGAGCTATGTGAAAGGCCGTCTCAAATTTGTTTGAACCATGGGAATGTGTAGATTAGATTTTGGTTGTAATTTGATATGATCAAATGTTGTAAAAGAGCATAAGCTCTTCTTTACTTTAAAGTAATTTATTTTGATCAATTGTTGTAAAAGAGCATAAGCTCTTCTTTACTTTGAAGTACTCCTTTTCTTGTTTTATTTGATATGCATGAAGCTGGAGTAGCGGGTCCAACGCCCAATAAGACAACACGCCTTAATATGATTAAACGCGTAACTAAAATCAATCACCATCCCTAGACCAAGATTCAACACAAGGCTCGTGTTGGATCTAATCAAAGGTTCATAGTCATCCTAAGGCCCTAAGGCAACTATATAGTCCATTAAATGAATGCAAAGCTTATGTTAGTAGTATCATATACTCTGGCTTTAAAAACCGTTTTATAAGCATAGTGGGAGTATTATATACAACTAAAATTAATCAAATGGACCAATAGTTGTAATAGGACCAAATTGTTTTAATAAGATTAAAATGAATATTTATATGTGATGAGACCTAAAAACCCTCAACCAAACCATTATTAAGTTGATAAGCGTGAGAGTGCTTTGAACACTCTTTCGTGGCCTTCCACCGTGGTAGGCTCCGATCGTTTGTGACTTGTACACCGGCTTCACCCTATAATGGGGGAGTACAAAGTGCATGCTTACACTCAGGAGGAGTTCTATATACATACATGATGAAGTGAGGTAGGCAACGAGTTTAGCCAACATGATATAATTCTGAGGCTATGCTTGAACCCCTACACGAACTAGGCATGGTGGGAATGACTTAACTAAGTACAATGACGCCAACATGATATAATTCTGAGGCATCATTTTCTAGAGGCCAAATTAGATGGGTACTTGCAAGAGATGCAAATGAGTAAGCGTACTCTCTCATTATTATTAACGCTACCCAACATGATATAATTCTGAGGTGGGCTTGGTAATGGTGAGTCTCTCATACCCTACTAAGAGTTTCCTCCAAAACTCTCGAATTCTAATGAGGGATATGGAATTTGCCAAAAATAGTGGGTGGTCCTATTTGATTTAAAGACCCAAATCAAATGGCTTAAAATCAATCAATTTATATTCGTTATGTATTTGTTTACCAATATATTTGCAAACGCTATCCAAAACTTGACAAAGAAAAGCCGAATGCTTTAGTTTCCGGACTTGGTACAACAATCCCAAAGATTGTCTTAAATGGATTGTATATGTACCTAGGTAGTCTAATCCTCACAATCTTCCTATTGATAATGTATCATTAGAAGAATATGTTAGAAAAGGTCTATCATAAAGAGGACAACACTTTTAATGTCATAATTCTTCAATTACAATTTGTTGTATGAAGAAATAGGAGTTGCTTTGAACAACTCTTAGTTAATGCAAACATGAGTGCTTGTTTCTTTGTTACATGAACAAGGAACTTTAGAAGTAAGCACAAGGGCATGGACACTTTATGTGCCATGATTCTTCACTTACAAATTGTTGTATGAAGAAATAAGAGTTGCCTTGAACAACTCTTGAAAGTTTGTAATTATGTTTAGAACATAATGGTTGGTTGACAAAAATAGTCCAACAACATGGACTTATGATGATTTTGAATCATTGAGTGTTGAAGTGTTAAACCACTTCTAGAGACGGAAACTAGGCAAGGACTTCACCTTTGTGTCCCTATCCAAATGGTTCACTAAGTTTATTGTAAACTATATAATGAACAATAACCATACGCTCTCCAAATTGTTTGAAGTGTATAACACAATTGAAATAAGTTTCAAGAGAGATAGTGGGAGTTTAGGGACCATGACTATTGTAGTCAAAGGAGAAGTCAAATGAAGAAAGCGAAATAACTCCATGGGAACAAACTTTCTTTATGAAAGGATGGACATTGGAAGGGGTATTTGCAAGAAATGTCTTGCAAGTGTCAAGAACACACCTTTCGAAGGTGTTGTAAATTGTTCTTGAAAAGTTCAAAACAGTTGGTTCTTCTACTTGAATGCTTGATTCCGTATTAGTAACTATGTTTTACAATCGTTGTAAAAGTGTGGCTAATAAGAAGTAGAAGATTAATGAGAGAAGAGAAAGTACTTCACATTCGGAACGTGAATTAAATGTAGATCTCTGCGAAAGCAGATAGTACTTACTTCCTCATATGAACTACCAAAGAAAATGGAAAAACAAAGATTGTCTTTACATTCCAATTGAATAAAGGAACTTAATTCCATATGTTAAATGGATAAATGTTTTGTTTGACAAAACATTGTTCTTTATTAATGAATGATTAGATTATTGTAATCTAATTAATTATCTCTATAGTAGAGATGATATGGTAGTGTTAACTGTTTAGAATATAACGATGCTGAAAACCCAAAAGGTTGCAAGGTAGTGACTAATCCCAACTGAGTTGTGATACCTCTAAAACATAAATTACGAGTTGGTCATAGATGGATGCTTTGGATCGTTTGATCCGGATCCAATACCTTCTTATTGAAATTGTATAGAGGCGAAATGTTCGAATCTTTATTCTTTTGGAAAGAAGAAAGAATCACAAAGTTGTTGAGGTTAATTCACTTAGATTTTAGTGGCACTTGTCCACAACATAATACTACTCATGTTGGATGACATTCACCGAAGATCACTCTCGGTTGGACTATAGTTTATTTTGAATAAACACAAGTCCGAATACTTTGCAAAAGGTTTCAAAGAATTCAAGAAATGTAAGTTGATGAGTAAGATTTCTAAAGTAATTACCTCCTTAGATTTGATCCAAGGAATGGTAACACTTTAGAATAGTTTTCTTGAAAGATATCAAGGAAAGAAGCATCATAAGATAATGGATTTCTCCATAAGGAGAAGAACGAACTTAAACAAGATTTAGTTCGTTGGATATTATCAATTACCAATATATAGGATATATACTTCTAAAACAATATGATTGTCAATTAGAAGACCTTCCAAAATTTCCATGACTCCATAAGATGTAGTTGGAAAGAAAGACAAATCTTAATCATGTTAAGATTTGGGGTTGTGTGCTAATAAGAAATATTTGTTTGAAAATTATCTTGTGGGTATCCTTAAATTAACATTTGGATATCACTTCTATAAACCAACTAACAAATGTTGTTTGTTGGATAGTTCATTGTAATCTTACAATATGATTTGCCAAAGATAGAGCGATGAACGAGAGATAGAACTCAAAGAATGGGTTATTTGCGAGACAAGATGATAATCAACAAATATAACAACCTAGTCCCTATACCACAAGCTCCAAGGTAGTCGAGAAGGATTTATAAACCGTCTCAGTTGAATGGTTTGAACTTTATGACTATGTCATAGAGTTGCACCTCTTAATTCGAAAGAAATAAGAATGAAAAATCCTTAGACTACATTGAGTGTATATTCGACATATACTCAAGGAAATGGTAAAGTACCATTTGACCCGAAATAATGAAACCTTCATAGCTAATTGGTAGCTTAAGGTGACTACAATCAAAGAGAATGGCTGACTTTGAAGAAACCATGTTTGACGTAGTCTTAGTTTCAATTAATTCGAAGATTGCTAGCTACAACTAAATGGTGATTCAATGTTTGGACATTATATGGGTTTCCGAAACCATTATTAAAATAGTCTTGATAATATATGTCTAAAACTATGAATCACAAGACATATAAGTTGTAGAGATCCATCCATCATGGATCTTAGCAAGCTAGTGGGAGCCATAAGTGTCTTATGAGAGAAATATCAAATTGTTTGATTTCTCATAAAGATGTAAATGAATCTTTTGTTTACTAGGTTTACAGAAGATTAGTGGGAGTTAATCATGTTCCTAAATTTAAATATATATATACATACACATATATGATATATTAATTTTGGAAATGAAAAGAATACTTCTTCGTTAAAGTTATGACTTTAAACATTCTATAACGATAGAATGTATATGGGAGACATAGTCTATAATCATGGAATGGAAATCTATAATGATAGATTTCAGGATATAATTGGATTATATCAAGCCCTAATGATAGACAAGCGATGCTAGGAAGTTTCTCATATGATGACAAACTTCAAATGAAAATGACAACTCTAGTGAGACTAGGAAGTTGTTCTTCTCAAAGGGAACGTACCCTTTGACTCCCAAAGAAATAATGCATAAATAGAATCCTTTATGCATACGCAGAAAGGTGATTTACGTATTTCATATTGTATGAAAAACGTTGATATGAATTGTACCTAGAACGGTACAAGATAATATCAATGCAAGCCCAGGATCAGAACCATGGCAACTATCAAGTGAGTCCTTAAGTATTTAAGAAATACTAAAGGATAGATTCCTCAAAGAATGAGGAAGAATTAGAGTAACGTAAAGGAAGCGTAAATGTATTAGATTATGAATCTAATCCATCATTGGATGTTTCTTCATTATGAATGAAGAGATAAACAGATATCTCTTTATTATGACTAAAGAGATATTTGGATGGAAACATTAAAGTAATGACTTTAGTGTGTTCCATTATGAATGCAAAATATATTGCCATATAGAAGTTTACAACAATGTTGCTTGGATGAGAAAGTTCATTTATGAACTCTCTATTCGGTTCCAACCAGAAAGTGTATCTAGTGTACTGACACTATGACACTAATGGGGCGATAGCTTAAGCCAGAGAATCAAGGTCTCATTAAGATCCGAACTCATATGAGAGACTAAACCACATGATTAAGAATCATGTATAATGGTGACGTCGTTATTCTCAAGGTTGCTTCTATGGATAACATATAGATATCCATTGTCTAGGCCTACTACTCAGCCATTTTTGAAATGACTACAGAAGAGGTATCATCACTGATGACCAAGCTGATTGGCTCTAGTGCAAGTGGGAGATTGTTTGAAATGTGCCCTAAAACCAATCATATGATGATACTTTACGGACATTTCACATGTTGAACTAATCTAGTTTAATATCAAGGGCAAAGATTATTGTTTGAGTCGTCTCATATGAATGTTATATGCTTAAACGATAAAGTCCAAGGAATATGTGATTGGGAGAATGCAATCTAAAGAAGTTAGATTCATGAGACCATTCTTTCGTAGACACATCCTAAAGGTTCCTGATCATAGGATTGCCAATTGGGCATTGACAGTCCGTTAAGATCTGTACGTGCTGTGTCTTCTCTCAGGGAGAGTGACTAGTCTCGAGTCATTGGTGTGTTTGACACCAAGACAAGCATGTAGGTGCTCAATAGCGAATGAGTCCACTGAACACGATCAACGAGGAGTTCTCATACTCATGTCACATGAGAACTCATGGTTGGGATAATGCAAAGTAGTCCTTTGACCTGAGGCATCATAGTTGTCTTGTGGTTAGGTACTTGATCTTTGATTATGTCAAAGTCACCCCATCCGCGGGTGTCCACGGCATCGTTGGGGTTAAGCCACTTAGCCATGGAGGCAATTAAATGCGCAACAAGGGATCTCTAACCTTCAAATCTTTTGAGGGAGAATACTCTATGATATGATTAAGAATCTCTGGCCAGAGTATGAATGGGATTTAGGAAGTCGTTCCAAATCACATTCAAGGTAATCATATAAGCACACGAATCACATTGGATAGTAGACATGAATAAACTATCAAACCAAACAATGTGGTCAAGAGTATTTTATTAGAGAAATACCGTATTGCATTTGTAATCCTAAACTGAATAGGTTCTCCACCTCTTCTGATTAGCTTGGGTAACCATGATATGCTGCCAGGTGTCACTCATGGTTTGTGGAATCCCTAAACGTGTATAATCACTAAAGGGAGAATTGAAAGTAAGTTTCAATTCACAATCGATTTGAAATGGTTTTAATCGCCCACTGCCTCGCTAAAAGGAACCTAATGCATCGTACACCGTGTAAGGAGGAGATTGAAGAAACAATGGAGATGAGTAAGAATAATTAAATGGTTTAATTATTTATGGCAATGATTAATTAATATGTTAATTAATCAAACGAATAAGTTCGTTAAAGACCTCGGGATAGAATTTCATGGTTAATGTTTTGTTTTAAGTGCATGCAAGCATGATTCCGCCTTTTAATTGTTAATAACATGCTATAGATGTTGCTTAAATGAACATGTTTTTCACAAAATTTCCTTCAGGTGTGTCCTATGGGCAAGGATATCCAACTCATCAATGTTCTCAATTCGCTGCGAATGAAGATGCTTGGAGTTATCAAGGCCATAGCCAATCAAGGGATAACATGTTTTCCAACGCTTACAATTCGGATTGGAGAGATTATTCAGATTACATGTGGGGATAACCTCAACAATTCCAACAAGATGGGTATTGGCAGCAAGAAGAGGAATTCTATTCAAGACCTATGCAGCCACCACAACAATATGCCCAATTCAATTCAGGTACGTCTTTGGATAATGATATGTTTAATAAGTTAGTCACCTCTTTGAACCAGGAAATAGAAAATGGAAACAAAGAGATGCAAAATCAAGCCAAGAAGACGGGAGAATTGGAGAAGCAAATTGGGCAGATTATGGAGTTCATGGGACAAATTCAAGAGCAAAGTGAACTCTCCAACTTAACTATTGAAAATTTGAAAGAAGATTTTGAAATCCATGATGCTGTCACTTTGGGAAGTGCTATGGAGGTTGGAGGTGAACCGAAGACATCCAAACCAAGCCAAAACATGGATGAACAGCTTCTACTCGAAGAAGAGGAGAATAACAAGGCCACGGCAAGGGAAGCCCCATATGCCATCTATGTCGTCCACTACAACCAAGGTAAGCTTAAATTCAATTTGTCCTGACCCCGTTTCACCAAATGTCGTTATTCCTTGCAGGATCATGCAATCCAAGGAAGAAGAAGGTGAGAACGGCATATTCGAAACCTTTCCAAAGAATCAAGAGCAAGAAGCAGATGGGGAATGTCTAGAATTCATCAAAAAAGATACACTTGAGACGAAAATTCCCAAAGAAGTTGGATTTTATGACACGGGACAAGTCATAACTCTCAAAACACCAAATCTGGCCAAGTCCCATATCTCTGCAACCTTCAAAGATGTGGTGTTCGTAATTGAGTTTGTGTTGGAACAAGCAAGTAAGCCATCTTCTCCAAATTCGATTTTAGTATATACTAACTTGCTTATTTTGATGATTCAAGCACCTACACTAGAATTTAAACCATTGCTGGATCACGTCAAGTATCACCGTCCATTCAAGGATCAATTACATGCTATGGGCCCTGTACAAGCTTAAATGGAGGTATCGTCCAGCTGGAAGACGTTAAAGCAGCGCTTCTTGGGAGGCAACCCATGTATTCAAATAAGGAAGATCTATGAATCGCTCCACAATCAGTTTTGCGTTTCTAAAAACCTTCCATTTTACTGCTTTTATTTTGCCTTGTTTGTCATTTTTATCTGTTGCTTGTTTGATTGTTTTTAGTGTGGATTTTTGTTTGAAACTTTGACAGGTAAATAAAGTGTTTTTACATTGACTTTAGTAGAGAAGGAACATTTGGTAGAAAAAAAATTCAAAGATGTGCATACAAACATGAAATGAGTCTTCATTGGTCAGGAGGTGCCTCAACATTCGACGGAGCTCCAGAAAGATGAAGCACCAGAGATTGATTATCCGGAGCCTCAACACTTGGTGAAGCGCCAGAGGACGAAGGCAGAAGTTGCCTCTGGAGTAACGCCACAAACCTCTGATGATCACTCTGAATCCGCACTTCGGACTCCTGCAGCTGATCAAGCTTCCTCTTCATACTTGTTGAGTAATTAGTTGCGAGCATGTGCAACTCTTTATTCTCATACCTAAGCACTCTGACCTCTTGCCGAAGACTAGCCACTTCAGCCATCAACGACTCAACCTGACGAGATCGAACAAGAAGACACTGGCCCATGTTTGATACTGAGCCTGCACATCGGACGCTGTAGGCCAGAGAGTCCTGAACAGCCAGTTCGTCGGACTGCCTAGAAGATTTCCAGCCACCACCGAAGCGGTTGTATCATTCATCATCATGGAATCCCTAACTGTAAGATGACCATTTGGGGATACGAAGGACGGCTGCCAAATGTTGATTGGAGAAGATATGTCACTATCTTCCCCGACATTCAAGTTAAGGCGACGGTCAGAAGGGCAAGACATATTCGAAGATGTGAAGAAAAAGAAGAGGTCGAACAAATCAAGTTCTTAGAAGTACAAGTAGGGAGCTTCTACAGGCGGAAAATTCAAGTGTGCTTCGGAATGTGATGTGTGCCTCTCCTTAAAAATCAACACTCGACGGAGCTTCAGAAATTGAAGAAGCGAGTTCAGAAATCGAAGAGGCAAGCTCAGAGATCAAAGAGACGTCTGCTTTCTCAAAAGCTGGGCTGCTCAGAAACCACGTGCCGATCTCAGAAATCGAAGAGGCACTTGCTTTTTCAGACGTGTCATCACATGTCACATGCACACTCAGCTTTGCGAAAATCACGGATAATTTGTCGAAGCGCCGATCTCAGATATCGAAGAGGCGCCAGTCTTTTTCAGCCTCGTCAGCATCTGTCACATGCACACTCACCTTTGCGAAAATCACGGATAATTTGTCGAAGTGCCGATCTCAGATATCGAAGAGGCGCCAGTCTTTTTCAGCCTCGTTAGCACCTATCACACGCAAACTCAGCTTATCGAAGAGGCATCTGCTTTTTCCAGACGTGTCAGCATCTATCACATGCACACTCAGCCTTGCAGAAATTACGGGCAATCTGTCGAAGATATCTGGTGAAGTAGAAAGCACGTGAAGTTTACTATTCAATCATCCAACAGGTGCCGACAAGAGTGAAAGAATAGTACCGGTTATTAATTCCTATAAATTTTCGTCATTCACCCTCTATAGCAAGGAAAACATACATAACCCTTCTTCATCTCCGAAAATGCATTCCCAACGAAGCCTCTCGAGTTACTCTGTGTTTCTCATCCCTTGGGGTACCTCTGCAAACAAGTCATCAAGAGCAAAAGTATTTCATATCATGAAGGTTGAAAGCAATAGTATCTCATATCATGTTTTCTCCCTGTCCCTTTCCTTGTCTTTGTGACAAGGAGAAAGCGAGCAATCAGCCAGCACTTGGTGTCAATCTTCCGATCTAAGAACCGACTGCCTGGAACTTCTTCCTGATTGTTTACCTAGCATTGCTCTCGAGTGCTCATCTTCAACTGCTGATGTACTTCCGAAGAAGATGCCACATCTGCCTGGAGAACAGATAAGGCAAGTGAAAATGATACCTTGAAGCATGTGGAGACAGCGTGTTAATTCTTCTTCAAGATCAAGTCTCATTTTCCTTGCTAAGAAGTTCCCCAGCCCAGTTCAAGAATAAACCTGTGGAAAGATACTTCTTCAAAAGAAAAAGTATCTCATATCATCAGAGTCGCAGGCAAAGATATCTCATGGCATGTTTTTCCTTTACCCTTGCTCTTGCCTGCGGGACAAGGACAAAGAAAACAATCGGTCGGCACTTGGACAGATTGAACAAAGAAACAGACCATCACCTTTACCTCGTGCCTACCTGCCGTGCAGAAGAAACAAGCAGAGAAGAATGCTGCCTGTATACTCAATCAACCCAGCAGAAGGAGTCTGAGTTGAAACCAAGATGATCGAGAAGCTTCAACAACATATGGACGCATCAGTCGCCAAAGAGCACAGCCTCGCCGTACAAGGCCATCATATCACCACCACCAATCAAGTCTCATTTTCCTTGCTAAGAAGTTCCCTAGCCCAGTTCGAGATCAAAGCTGTGGAAAGTCAACAAGATCATCTCTCCACAACCAGATTTGCGTTCTTAAACTCTACTCTGTCTGGTTTTTACTTTGCCATACTTGTCATGTTTATTCGTTGTTTGTTTGTTTGCTTGTTTTCGTGTGAGTTTATGCCTGAAACATTGAGGACAATGTTTGATTTAAGTGTGGGGGGTAACCAAGTTGTTTTGCATGAAATTCGTGGGAGTTTATCACCCATTACTTCTAGTGTTGTTCCTTGCTGTTTTTAAGTGTTTTTATGCTGTTTTGGAGTGTTTTAGTGTGTTTTGACATAAAAATCCGACAATCTAATAAAAATTTGAAAAATTGTTTTGAAAAACCCAAAAAAAGTTGTTTTTGTGTGTTTATTTGTGTCTTAGGATACCTTCCAACACAGTGATGAGGAATTGGTTTTTAATTGCATGACTGTTAAAGAGAGTTATAAATATGGATGGAAGTTTGATTTACTCCTTGGTTTATGCTTGGTTGTGGTTATAATTTATAAATTCACATGCAATCATAAAGGAAAAAAAATATGTTTTTGTAACATGCTTGAAGGAAGGAACTCAAAGTAATGCTACAACCTTGTGAGACTTGAGCCTAAAACGTTTATTTGGGGAGTTAATAATATGTGCACTATTGTTTTTTAAAGTGGTTGCATGATCTCATTATTCTTTGCTTGGTTGCTACTTAGAAGGCGTTTCATCATTTAGTTCCAAATGCTAGAACTCATGCCTATTTCATTCAAAGCATGCTATTGATTTGCATAATACATATTGAAGATGAAGCTGTGTAGTGACCACCATAGCCAAATTGCCGTGCCCTATTTCATTATGTGTTTAAGTTTAACCCTGTTGAGCCTTGTGTAGCCTATGTTCTTTGTTAACCCACACTATCCTCACTTAGCCTAGATTAGGACCATCCATACCCTTGTTCTTGAAGCATAGTAAAACATAATTTATAAGGAATCCCTTTTGTTGAACTTTTGCAGAAAAACAAGTATGGGGGAAGTGATTCTTGTGTTTGTGTGTGTGCCAAAGTCCTTAATAAGGCACGGGTAGAAAAGAAAAAGAAAAAGAAAAAAAGAAACATTCGTGGAAATTAGAATGAAAAGAAGAAAAGTTGTGAAAAAGAGCTCTAAAGTGTTGTTTGTTGGAGAAAGGGTCCAAAACATGGAATTTGGCCCTAAGTGTTGCTTGAATCTTCCCGTTGTGTTTAAAAGTTAATTTCTGCATTATTAAGTGAATTCCAAGCGTCTATTTCATTACTTTGCTTGCTATTGCTTTCAGAACGTTTGGTATCCCTATCCTTTCTTTGTTAGCCATTACCCTTAAACCCCGTTACAACCCTTAACTTCATCTTGAGTGTCATGCGTTTCAATATGTGGAGTTTGGAATTGGTATGAGCATATGGTGTCACTTGTTCTTGCATCTAAGTAGTAGCATTCCGTTCATGAGATCATATCTAAACATGCTTAATAACTCCAGAAAATCGCTTTCTTTGTTATACATATATGTGAGTGTTCGTTTTCATGTTTACATCAATCTTCTCACATATAACTAGTGTAGGGTGTGTAGTCAGAAAATGTGTGAAAATAGAGAGTATCTTGTAAGGAATTGAGCAAATTCTCTAAGGCATGTTACTACATTCAAAACATCGTTTTAATTGGTTAAATGTTAACTAGTATGTGGTGACTGTGATTAAGTATTGTTGGAAATGTGCCCTAACACCAATCATATGATGATACTTTACGGACATTTCACATGTTAAACTAATCTCGTTTAATATCAAGGTTCAAAGATTATTGTTTTAAGCCGTCTCATATAAATGTTATATGCTTAAACGATAAGTCCATGGAATATGTAATTAGGAGAATGTAATTTAAACAAGTTAGATTTATGAGACCATTCTCTTTCGTATACATATCCTAAACGTTCCTGATCATAGGATTGCCAATTGGGCAGTGACAGTCCGTTAAGATCAGTACGTGCTGTGTCTTCTCTCAGGGAGAGTGACTGGTCTCGAGTCATTGGTGTGATTGACACCAAGACAAGCATGTAGGTGCTCAATAGAGAATGAGTCCACTGAATACGATCAACGATGAGTTCTCATACTCATGTCACATGAGAACTCGTGGTTGGGATAATGCAAAGTAGTCCTTTGACTTGAGGCATCATAGTTATCTTGTGGTTAGGTCCTTGATCTTTGACTATGTCAAAGTCACTCCATCAAAGGGTGTCCACGACGTAGTTGGGGTTAAGCCACTTAGCCATGGAGGCAAGTAAATGCGCAACAAGGGATCTTTAACCTTCAAACCGTTTGAGGGAGAATACTCTATGATATGATTAAGAATCTCTGGCCAGAGTATGAATGAGATTTAGGAAGTCATTCCAAATCACATTCTAGGTAATCATATAAGTAAATAAATCTCATTGGATAGTAGACATGAATAAACTATCAAACCAAACAATGTGGTCAAGAGTATTGTATTAGAGAAAGACCGTATTGCATTGTAATCCTAAACTGAATAGGTTCTCCACCTCTTCTGATTAGCTTGGGTAACCATGACATACTGCTAGGTGTCCCTTATGGTTTGTGGAAGCCGTAAACGTGTATAATCACTAAAGGGAGAATTGAAAGTAAGTTTCATTTCACAATCGATTTGAAAGAGTTCTATGAAGGAAATTTTGTGAAAAACATGTTCATTTGAATAACATCATATAGCATGCAATTAACAATTAAAGGCGGAATCATGCTTTCATGCATTCAAAAACAAAACATCAACCATGAAATTCAAAGCCTAGTAGATTGGTGAACCTTGACTCAACTTTTAAATCAACATTTATTAGTTGAGAAATATTTACCTTTGTAGATTCCTCTTTGCATATGCAAAGGATAATCACCCAAGAGATAGGGCCTTCATTCCTTGCTTCTTAGCTCCATGGATTTGGTTGAATGAAATAGATTCTCCAAGTTCCCAAAATAGAGAACCTCTAAAGATTCTACACCAAGGTTGGATTGGAGAAGAAATGAGTGACCTTGAGGAAATAGAATTGCTAGACAATATCCCCCAAGGTGGTTGGCCTCTTAGAGAGAAATGGAAGCTTTGTGTTCTCACCAATTTTCTCTAAAATCAACAACTTATGAATTTTAGGTTATAAAGTTCTTTATATAGTCACTTCTTTAAATGACCTAAAGAACCAAAAACCCTAATTCAACACTAAATGGATATGGGCTTTTGGGCCTTTGTGAATCTTTATTCATTAAGTTGTCATACAACTTAAGTCAATGGGCTTTGACGTTCGAAGCCCATTGGGCCTTAAGGTCCAAAACTATCCCGAGGTCTTTAACGAACTTATTCGTTTGATTAATTAACATATTAATTAATCCTTGCCATAAATAATTAAACCATTTAATTATTCTTATTCATCTCCTTTGTTTCTTCAATCTCCACCTTACACGGTGTACGATACATTAGGTTCCTTTTAGCGAGGCAGTGGGCGATTAAAACCATTTTACATCGATTGTGAATTGAAACTTACTTTCAATTCTCCCTTTAGTGATTACACACGTTTAGGGCTTCCACAAACCATGAGTGACACCTAGCAGCATATCATGGCTACCCAAGCTAATCAGAAGAGGTAGAGAACCTATTCAGTTTAGGATTACAAATGCAATACGGTCTTTCTCTAATCTAATACTCTTGACCACATTGTTTGGTTTGATAGTTTATTTATTCATGTCTACTATCCAATGTGATTCGTTTGCTTATATGATTACCTTGAATGTGACTTGGAACGCATTCCCTAATCTCATTCATACTCTGGCCAGAGATTTTAATCATATCATAGAGTATTCTCCCTCAAACCATTTGAAGGTTAGAGATCCCTTGTTGCACATTCACTTGTCTCCATAACTAAGTGGCTTAACCCCAATGATGTCGTGGACACCTCGATGGGGTGACTTTGACATAATCAAAGATCAAGGACTTAACCACAAGACAATTGTGATGCCTCAGGTCAAAGGACTAATTTGCATTATCCCAACCATGAGTTCTCATGTGACATGAGTATGAGAACTCCTCGTTGATCGTGTTCAGTGGACTCATTCTCTATTGAGCACCTACGTACTTGTCTTGATGTCACACACACCAATGACTCGAGACTAGTCACTCTCCCTGAGAGAAGGCACAGTACGTACTGATCTTATCGGACTGTCAATGCCCAATTGGCAATCCTATGATCAGGAACGTTTAGGATGTGTCTACGAAAGAATGGTCTCATTAATCTAACTTCATTAGATTGCATTCTCCCAATCACATATTCCTTGGACTTTATCGTTTAAGCATATAACTTTTATATGAGACGGCTCAAACAATAATGTTTGCCTTTTATATGTAAACTAGATTAGTTTAACATGTGAAATGTCCGTAAAGTATCATCATATGATTGGCTTTAGGGCACATTTCCAACAATCTCCCACTTGCACTAGAGCCAATCAGCTTGGTCATCTGTTATGATTCCTCTTCTGTAGTCATTTCATAAATGGCTGAGTAGTAGGCCTAGGCAATGGATATCTATATGTTATCCATAGAAGCAACCTTGAGAATATCGACGTCACCATTATACATGATTCCCAATCATGTGGTTCAGTCTCTCTTATGAGTTCGGATCTTGATGAGACCTTGATTCCCTGGCTTGAGCTATCGCCCCATTAGTGTCATACACTTTCTGGTTGGAATCGAATAGAGAGTTCATAAATGAACTTTCCCATCCAAACAACATTGTTGTAAACTTCTATATGGCAATATATTTTGCATTCATAATGGAACACACTAAAGTCATTACTTTAATGTTTCCATCCAAATATCTCTTTAGTCATAATAAAGGGATACCTGTTTATCTCTTCATTCATAATGAAGAAACATCCAATGATGGATTAGATTCATAATCTAATACATTTACGCTTCCATTACGTTACTCTAATTCTTCCTCATTCTTCGAGGAACCTATCCTTTAGTATTTCTCAAATACTTAAGGACTCACTTGACAGTTGCCATGGTTCTGATCCTGGGCTTGCATTGATATCGCCTTGTACATTTCTAGGTACAACTCATATCAATGTTTTTCATACAATATGAAATACATAAATCACCTTTCTGCGTATGCATAAAGGATTCGATTTACGCATTATTTCTTTGGGAGTCAAAGGGTACGTTCCCTTTGAGAAGAGCTACCTCCTAGTCTCACTAGAGTTGTTCTTCTTATTGAAGTTTATCATCATATGAGAAACTTCCTAGCATCCTTTTGTCTATTATTAGGGCATGATATAATCCAATTATATCCTAAAATCTATCATTATAGATTTCCATCCCATGTATATAGACTATGTCTCCCATATACATTCTATCGTTATAGAAAGTTTAAAGTCATAACTTTAACAATGAAGTATTCTTTTCATTTCCAAAATTAATATATCATACATATATTTAATTTCAGGAATATGATTAACTCCCACTAATCTTTTGTAAACCTAGTAAACAAAAGATTCATTTATATCTTTATGAGAAATCAAACGTTTTGATCTTTCTCTCATAAGACGCTTATGGCTCCCTCTAGCTTGCTTAGATCCATGATGGTTGGATCTCTACAACTTACATGTTTTGTGATTCATAGTTTTAGACATATATTATTAGGACTATCTTAATAATGGTTTCGGAAACCTATATTATGTCCAAACATTGAATCAACATTTAGTTGTAGCTAGCTATCTTCGAATTAATTGAAACTAAGACTACGTCAAAAATGGTTCCTTCAAAGTCAACCATTCTCTTTGATTGTAGCCACCTTAAGCTACCAATTAGCTATGAAGGTTTCATTATTTCGGGTCAAATGGTACTTTACCATTTCCTTGAGTATATATTGTATATACACTCAATGTAGTCATAAAGTTCAAACCATTCAACTGAGACGGTTTAAAATTCTTCTTGACTACCTTGGAGCTTGTGGTATAGGAACTAGGTTGTTATATTTGTTGATTATCATCTTGTCTCTCAAAGAACCCATTCTTTTGAGTTCTATTCCAAGTTCATTTGCACTAAGGCAAATCACATTGTAGGATTACAATGAACTACTCAACAAACAACATTTGTTGGTTGGTTTATAGAAGTGATATCCAAAGGTTAATTTAAGGATATCCACAAGATAATTTTTAAACAAATATTGCTTATTAGCATACAACCCCAAATCTTAACACAATTAAGATTTGTCTTTCTTCCCAACTACATCCTATGGAGTTATGAAAATTTTGGAAGATCTTCTAATTGACAATCATATTGTCTTAGAAGCATATATATCCTATATATGGGTAATTGATAATATCCAACGAACTAAATCTTATTCAAGTTCGTTCTTCTCCTAATGGAGAAAATCATTATCTTATGATGCTAATTTCCTTGATATCTTTCAAGGAAACTCATCTAAAGTGTTACCTTTCCTTTAGATCAAATCTAAGGAGGTAAGTACTTTAGACGTCTTACTCATCAACTTACATTTCTTGAATTCTTTGAAACCTTTTGCAAAGTATTCGGACTTGTGTTTATTTAAAATTAAACTATAGTCCAACCGAGAGTGATCTTCGGTGAATGTCAAACAACATGAGTAGTATTATGTTGTGGACAAGTGCCACTAACATCTAAGTGAATTAACCTCAATAACTTTGTGATTCTTTCTTCTTTCCAAAAGAATAAAGATTCGAACATTTCGCCTCTATACAATTTTGACAAGAAGGTATTGGATCCGGATCTAACGATCCAAAGCATCCATCTATGACCAACTCGTAATTTATGTTTTAGAGGTATCACAACTCAGTTGGGATTAGTCACTATTTTGCAACCTTTTGGGTTTTAAGCATCATTATATTTTAAACAGTTAACGCTACCATATCATCTCTACTATAGAGACAATTAATTAGATTACTATAATCCAATCAGTGATTAATAAAGAACAATGTTTTGTCAAACAAAACATTCATCCATCTCTACTATAGTGACGGAATTAAGTTCCTTAAAATTGGAATGTAAAGACAATCTTTGGTTTTTCCAATTTCTTTGGTAGTTCATATGAGGAAGTTAGTACCATCTGCTTTCGCAGAAATCTATATTTTATTCACGTTCCGAATGTGAAGTACTTTCTCTTCTCTCATTAATCTTCTACTTCTTATTAGCCACACTTTTACAACGATTGTAAAACATAGTTACTAATACGGAATCAAGCATTCAAGTAGAAGAACCAACTGTTTTGAACTATTCAAGAACAATTTACAACACCTTCGAAAGGTGTGTTCTTGACACTTGCAAGACATTTCTTGCAAATACCCCTTCCAATGTCCATCCTTTCATAAAGAAAGTTTGTTCCCTTGGAGTTAATTTTATCTTCTTCATTTGACTTCTCCTTTGACTACAATAGTCATGGTCCCTAAACTCCCACTATCTCTCTTGAAACCTTTTTTCAATTGTGTTATACACATCAAACATTTTGGAGAGTGTGTGGTTATTGTTCACTACATAGTTTACAATAAACTTGGTGAACCATTAGGATAGGGACATAAAGGTGAAGTCCTAGCTTAGTTTCCGTCTCGTTAAGTGGTTTATCACTTCAACACTCAATGATTCAAAATCATCATAAGTCCATGTTGATGGACTATTTTTGTCGACCAACCATTATGTTCTAAACATAATTACAAACTTTCAAGAGTTGTTCAAGGCAACTCTTATTTCTTCATACAACAATTTGTAAGTGAAGAATCATGGCACTAAAAGTGTCCTTGTCTTTATGCTAATCTTCGTAAGTTCCTTTGTTCATATAACGAAGGAATAAGCATTGGTTGTTTGTGTTGTCCTCTTCATGATAGACATTTCTAACATGTTCTTCCAATGATACATTATCAATAGGAAGATTGTGAGGATGAGACTTCTTAGGTACATGCACAATCCATTTAAGACAATCTTTGGGATTGTGTTACCAAGTCCGGAAACTAAAACATTCGGTTTTTCTTTGTCAAGTTTTGGATAGCGTTTGCAAATATATTGGTAAATAAATACATAACGAATATAAATTGATTGATTTTAAGCCATTTGATTCGGGTCTTTAAATCAAATAGCACCACCCACTATTTTTGGCAAATTCCATATCCCTCATTGGAATTCGAGAGTTTTGGAGGAAACTCTTAGTAGGTTATGGGAGACTCACTATTACCAAGCCCACCTCAGAATTATATCATGTTGGCTAGCGTTAATAATAATGAGAGAGTACGTTTACTCATTTGCAACTAATGCAAGTACCCATCAATTTGGCCTCTAGAAAATGATGCCTCAGAATTATATCATGTTGGCATCATTGTACTTAGTTAAGTCATTCCCACCATGCCTAGTTCGTGTAGGTGTTCAAGCATAGCCTCAGAATTATATCATGTTGGCTAAACTCGTTGCCTACCTCACTTCATCATGTATGCATATAGACTCCTCCTGAGTATAAGCATGCACTTTGTACTCCCCCATTATAGGGTGAAGCCGGTGTACAAGTCATAAACGATTGGAGCTACCACGGTGGAAGGCCACGAAAGAGTGTTCTAAGCACTCTCACGCTTTTCAACTTAATAATGGTTTGGTTGAGGGTTTTAGGTCTCATCACATAAACATATTCATTTTAATCTTTATTAAAACAATTTTGGTCCTATTACAACTATTGGTCCATTTGATTCAATTTAGTTGTATATAATACTCCCACTATACTTATAAAACGGTTTTTAAAGCAAGAGTATATGATACTACTAACATAAGGTTTGCATTCATTTTATGGACTATATAGTTGCCTTAGGGCCTTAGGATGACTATGAACCTTTGTTTAGATTCAACACGAGCCTAGTGTTGAATCTCGGACTAGGGATGGAGATTGATTTTAGTTACGCGTTTAATCACATTAAGGCGTGTTGTCTTAGGGGCGTTGGACCCTCTACTCCATTTTCATGCATATCAAATAAAGCAAGAAAGAAGTACTTCAAATTAAAGGTGAGCTTATGCTCATTACAACATTTGCATAATTCAAATTACTTTAAAGTAAAGAAGAGCTTATGCTCTTTTACAACATTTGATCAAATCAAATTACAACCAAAATTAATCTACACATTCCCATGGTTCAAACAAATTTGAAACGGCCTATCACATAGCTCAATTATCGTAGGCTTAGGTTCATAATCACCCTTTAATTAATCAACACTTTAATTAATTAAATTGAATGCAACATTTTCATTTGGTTTTTGTATCCATAAAATTGATTTAAATGGAGCTAAATGAAATGAAAATCCAATTCTCATTTAAAGAGACAAAACAATTTTTGTTCCCTACTTAATTTGGGCCATCATGCAATAACCACAACTTTTTGGGCTATATTGCGAAACACAAACTTTTGGGGTCACTTTGTAAAAACACAAAAGTCCACTACTTCATGTAATTACAACTAGAACCCAAAAATTTCAACAAATACAAAAAACCTTCATTAAAGGAGCAAAACAATTTGTCCTTTAACATTTTTGGGCCTTAACGTAAAAACGTAAACTTTTGGGCCAAAGTGCAAATACACAAAAGTATCAAAACTTTATGTAATTGAATAAAAGACCCAAAAATACCCTATTCTATTAGGGTGGCCGGCCATGATAAAAAAAAAAAAGATTTTTACAAAGTTTTTGTAAGTGGGTTTTGTTAGGTGAGGTAAAGATGAAATATTTTGAATTTATGTCAAACTTTTAAAAAAAGTTTGTCTACCATTATAGCCATTAATTGAATTTATGTCAAACTTTTAAAAAAGTTTGTCTACCATTAAAACCATTAATAATACTTTACCAATAATCATCACCCACTAAAATCACCCACTAAAATTAAATCAAAACTTTATGTAAAAACATAAAACTTTTTGAATCAAAACTTCAAAACTTTTTGTTCTTGGCAAGAACTTCAAGAACATTGAAGAACACTCATGAAAACTCATAATAGCTCCATGAATGTTTTCACTCACCAAAACTCAAATTTTCACCACTCAAAAGAGGGCTAACATCCTAGGGTACTTAGGGGTTCCAAAAGTCACTTTAAAACCATTTTAACAAGACAAACATGAACCCAAAAAATCACACTTTGGATTTGGCCGAATTTCCCCAAAAACATGGCACCAAATTTTAGCTCCAAAATTCATGCTCATATGAACTACATCTACAACATTTGAGATGGCAAATTTTCTAACAAAATTTACATTCAAAGAAACAAGAATAAAGCTTGTAACATATTACAACTTTTAAATCAAAAACTATGAACTACAAAACCCAAAATGATTCACCAACTACTAGACCTAGGCTCTTGATACCACTTGAAGGAAATTTTGTGAAAAACATGTTCATTTGAATAACATCATATAGCATGCAATTAACAATTAAAGGCGGAATCATGCTTTCATGCATTCAAAAACAAAACATCAACCATGAAATTCAAAGCCTAGTAGATTGGTGAACCTTGACTCAACTTTTAAATCAACATTTATTAGTTGAGAAATATTTACCTTTGTAGATTCCTCTTTGCATATGCAAAGGATAATCACCCAAGAGATAGGGCCTTCATTCCTTGCTTCTTAGCTCCATGGATTTGGTTGAATGAAATAGATTCTCCAAGTTCCCAAAATAGAGAACCTCTAAAGATTCTACACCAAGGTTGGATTGGAGAAGAAATGAGTGACCTTGAGGAAATAGAATTGCTAGACAATATCCCCCAAGGTGGTTGGCCTCTTAGAGAGAAATGGAAGCTTTGTGTTCTCACCAATTTTCTCTAAAATCAACAACTTATGAATTTTAGGTTATAAAGTTCTTTATATAGTCACTTCTTTAAATGACCTAAAGAACCAAAAACCCTAATTCAACACCAAATGGATATGGGCTTTTGGGCCTTTGTGAATCTTTATTCATTAAGTTGTCATACAACTTAAGTCAATGGGCTTTGACGTTCGAAGCCCATTGGGCCTTAAGGTCCAAAACTATCCCGAGGTCTTTAACGAACTTATTCGTTTGATTAATTAACATATTAATTAATCCTTGCCATAAATAATTAAACCATTTAACTATTCTTATTCATCTCCTTTGTTTCTTCAATCTCCACCTTACACGGTGTACGATACATTAGGTTCCTTTTAGCGAGGCAGTGGGCGATTAAAACCATTTTACATCGATTGTGAATTGAAACTTACTTTCAATTCTCCCTTTAGTGATTACACACGTTTAGGGCTTCCACAAACCATGAGTGACACCTAGCAGCATATCATGGCTACCCAAGCTAATCAGAAGAGGTAGAGAACCTATTCAGTTTAGGATTACAAATGCAATACGGTCTTTCTCTAATCTAATACTCTTGACCACATTGTTTGGTTTGATAGTTTATTTATTCATGTCTACTATCCAATGTGATTCGTTTGCTTATATGATTACCTTGAATGTGACTTGGAACGCATTCCCTAATCTCATTCATACTCTGGCCAGAGATTTTAATCATATCATAGAGTATTCTCCCTCAAACCATTTGAAGGTTAGAGATCCCTTGTTGCACATTCACTTGTCTCCATAACTAAGTGGCTTAACCCCAATGATGTCGTGGACACCCCGATGGGGTGACTTTGACATAATCAAAGATCAAGGACTTAACCACAAGGCAACTGTGATGCCTCAGGTCAAAGGACTAATTTGCATTATCCCAACCATGAGTTCTCATGTGACATGAGTATGAGAACTCCTCGTTGATCGTGTTCAGTGGACTCATTCTCTATTGAGCACCTACGTACTTGTCTTGATGTCACACACACCAATGACTCGAGACTAGTCACTCTCCCTGAGAGAAGGCACAGTACGTACTGATCTTATCGGACTGTCAATGCCCAATTGGCAATCCTATGATCAGGAACGTTTAGGATGTGTCTACGAAAGAATGGTCTCATTAATCTAACTTCATTAGATTGCATTCTCCCAATCACATATTCCTTGGACTTTATCGTTTAAGCATATAACTTTTATATGAGACGGCTCAAACAATAATGTTTGCCTTTTATATGTAAACTAGATTAGTTTAACATGTGAAATGTCCGTAAAGTATCATCATATGATTGGCTTTAGGGCACATTTCCAACATTCTAATCGCCCACTGCCTCGCTAAAAGGAACCCAATGGATCGTACACCGTGTAAGGTAGAGATTGAAGAAACAATGGAGATGAGTAAGAATAATTAAATGGTTTAATTATTTATGGCAAGGATTAATCAATATGTTAATTAATCAAACGAATAAAGTTCGTTAAAGACCTCGGGTTAGTTTTGGGCCTCAAGGCCCAATGGGCTTCGAACGTCAAGCCCATGGACTTAAGTTGTACGACAACTTAATGACTAAATATTCACAAAGGCCCAAATAACCCAATAACACCCTATGGCCGACCATATTGATAATGGAGTGGGTTTTGGACTTATTACAAGTTTGCCACTCCAATGAACATAGGTATAAATATGACTTTATAGCCTTTTCTTCATTAGGGTTTCTTTTGGGAGAAAAGATGAGAACAAAAGCTCTATTTGCTCTCTAAGAGGCCGGCCACCCTAGAGGAACATAGCTAGCAATCTTACTTCCTCTAGGTCACTCATTTCTTCATCAATCCTTCCTTGGTGTGGAGACTTAGAGGTTCTCAACTTTGAGAACTTGGAGAAACCAATTCTTCCATCCAAATCCATGGAGCTAAGAAGCAAGGAATGAAGGCCCTATCTCTTGGGTGATTATCCTTTGCTTATGCAAAGAGGAATCAACAAAGGTATAAATTTCTCAACTCACTTTGTTTTGAGTTGAGTCTTGGTTCACCTAACTACTAGGCTTTGAATTTCATGGGTAATGTTTTGTTTTTTAGTGCATACAAGCATGATTCCGCCTTTAATTGGTAATTGCATGCTATAGATGTTGCTTAAATGAACATGTTTTTCACAAAATTTCCTTCAAGAATGTGCTCAAGTGTGAAGATAACTAAAATCTGTGGGAATAATGATTTTTAACATGTCATGTTTCATTAAAAATCTCTGAGGCAATTGTTGGAAGGTCTAGGTTGTGTTTTGTTTTGTTTTGTTTTGTTTGTTTTGTTTTGCTTGAGGACTAGCAAAAGCTAAAGTGTGGGGGAATTTGATAGGAGCATATTTATGCGACTTAGTTAGCTTGTTTCTTGGCATTTATGTTGTTAGTTCATAGTTATTTTAGTATTTTAAGCTATTTTCGTGTGTTTGTAGGTCCAAAGGGTTAATGTGGCAAAGAAGTGCATTTTGGAGCATTTTTGGGCATGGAATGGATAGCATATGCTTGGAGAAAAAGGAATGGACGAAATTTGAAGTTTGTGCATCATCCTCTTGAAGGAAAAAATTTGTCCAGGCTAAGAACATGTAAGAATATTTGAACACATATGCAAACTATTAACACTTTAAAGTAGGCAAGCATTCAAAAACAATTCTAAAACCCATGACTTTCAAAGCCTAGTGAATGGTGAACCATAAGACTCTTTAACAAAATTAAAGAGAATAAAGGATTTAGAGATTCTTTACCCTTGAAGCTCATCCTTGATTACACAAGGGATTCACCCAAGTGGAGGGCCTTCAAGTCACCTCCTTGCTCCTTGGATCTTCCTTGTCATTTTCTTCCTTTTAGTGCTCCTTTGCTTCTTTGAGGATTTGAGGATATGTTCTCCAAAACACCAAAAGCTTGATGTCTCTAAGTCTCTTCACCAAGGATGTATAGTGAAGATGAAATGGATGACTTAGAGAAGAATAGATTGCTAGCTAAATCTCCTCTAAGTGGCCGGCGTCCTTGTTGAAAAAGAGAGAATAGGTTTCACCTCTTTTCTCCAAGAAAAACCCCTAATCAGAAAAATAGCTATAAAGTTGATTTTATAACTCTTTTCTTAGGTGAGTGGCAAACTTGCAATTAAGCAAACTTTCACCCTCTCCTTACTATGGCCGGCCTCTTTGTTGTGATTGGGCTTATTGCCCATTTTGTTTTAGTTGTCATACAACTTAAACATAATGGGCCTTGTGGACCAAAACACTTTTGGGCCACGAAACCCAAAACCAACTTAAAAGCCCAATACGAACATTTCGTAAAATTAATTAACTAATTAATTAATCTTGACCATTTTTCAATTAAACCATTTAATTGCATATCCATATCATTTATATTTCTTCACCTTCATCCTTACTCGGTGTACGATCCATTAGGTTCCAATTAGCGAGGTAGTGGGCGATTGTTACTCTTAACGATCGATTGTGAATTGAAACCACATTTCAATTCTCCCTTAAAATTAGTTTTTGCTGATCTTTAGGGCTTCCACAAACCATGAGTGACACCTAGCAGCATATCATGGTTACCCAAGCTAAGTAGAAGTGGTTGGAGAACCTATCCAGTTACAACTACAATGCAATACGGTCATTCTCTAATACAATACTCTTAATCACATTGTTTGAGTGATAGTTTGTTTCATGTGTACTATCCAATGTGATACTTATCTATATGATTCAATTGAATATGATTTGGAACAAACTTCCTAAGTCATATTCATATGCTTTGGCCAAAGACTCTCGAATCATATCTTAGAGTATTCTCCTTCCACCATGGAAGGTTAGAGATCCCTTGTTGTGCATTCATATGCCTACATGACTAGATAGCTTGACCCCAACAATGCCGTGGACACTCCAATGGAATGCCTTTGACACGATCAAAGATCAAGGACCTAACCATTAGACATATATGATGCCTCAGGTCAAAGGACTACTTTGCATATTGCACCTATCAAGTTCTTACATGACATGTATGTTCGAACTCTCTTTTGATCGTAGTTCAGTGTACTCGATTACTCTTTCGAGCACCTATGTGTTTGTCTTAGTGTCCAACACCAAATGATTTGAGACTAGTCATACTCACACTTGAGTCGACATAACACATACTAACCTTAGCGGATTGTCAATGCCCAATTGGCAATCCTATGGCTAGGAACGTTTTAGGAATGAACATAAGAGAAAGGTCTCGTTAATCTAACTTACTTAAATCACTTGTCTCTTAGATCAAACACATTCCTTGGATTCTCTTATTGCTTAAACACATGATACAATAAATAGTGATTAACAACAAGCTTTGTCCTTCATTAAACATATAATAGTTTAATACAATAAGTATTCCAAAAGCTATTACATCAAATGAGTGGCTTTGTGGGCATACTTCCAACACCTCTCCCTATAAATAACCATTTTAGCACACTCATTTCACCCAACACATTCACCTACCACTACATCCACTCATTTCACCCAACACATCCATTCACCTACCACCACATCCACTCATTTCACCAAACACATCCATTCACCTACCACTACATCCACTCATTCCACCCAACACATTCACCTACCATTACATCCACTAATTACCAAACATCCACCCACTACACCCATTACATCCACTCATTACCACAACACTCACCCACTACACCCATTACATCCACTCATTACAACTCCATACACTCATCTCCCTAGCCTATAAATACATCCACCCTTCACCATAATTTGGGGTCCATCATCCAAAGACACCACATCATCTACACAACTCTCCACCCTTCACCATAACTCACATATATCCATCCACCACCACAAGAGACCATCCATTCACCACTCACACCTTGGTGCCGCATATTTGCAAGGAAGAAGGATTGCTTGGAGTTGTGCTAGTCATTCAATTTGGATTGCTGGAGCATTCTAGGTGTATACTACTTTGGTTTTCAATGTTTAATTTCAATTGTTTCTGTTTAATTGCAAGTATGAGGAACTAAACCTCTTTTGGCTAGAGGAGAATTCGAAACCATGAATATATTTGCAATATGAATTGATTTCTTCCAATTGTGATTTGATAAGTTGCGATTGCAATTCAATTATCTATTTTATTCATAACGGATTTGTGTATGTTTATTAAGGATGCATACTTAGTTTTCATGCATAAATTTGATGCTAGGATATAAATAAGTTTCACCTAATCGTTACAAGTTTATATTCATGAGTAGTGAAGGTTGCTTGTCACAATCGCGTTAATTGAATTCTTGGCAAACGTATCATGCATTCATAGTTACAATTGCCTCGTCAACGCTTATGATTTTCATGGAACGTAATGATCTTTAATTGTATCTCTATTATGCATTCATATAGGGGACTTTTAGAGAATGATTTGGGTTGTCGCATGCATTCATCCAATTCAATGAGTAAAGGAAAATCTGAGGGTTAATTTGTGCATCACGGTTAATCTGGGGTGTTAAGCATCATAGTTTGTTGAAAAGCAATTAGAGATTGATTTGTATGCAAGTGTGTCATGTGTGGAGAAAGACCTTCTAGCTAGCCCATCATCCATCCAAAACAACCAATTTCGTGCAAATCTGTTTAGTTCTAGTTTCTGTTTTGTTTTACTTTATTTTCGTCCAGAACCCAATCCCCCTTTACTTTAGTGTGTCTAATTAGTTAGAATTTGTTTTAGTTTGTGTTTTTAAGTGTTTTGAGTCTATAGAGTCTAGTTAAGTGTTTTTAAGTTTCTTTTTGTAAGTCAGTTTAGTTTAGATTAGCAATCCCTCCTAATCCCCGGTCCAGAACGATCCCTACTTATACATATACTACAATTGTCAAAAGAGGGTTTAATTCGAGTACTTTACTTTCACCGCATCAATTATCCAAAACCTTATCCAACCTTATCTTATCCAAACTAACCTTATCTTATCTTATCCTATCCTAATCTCATCATACCTTAAATCTAGCTGCAAGGGGACCTAAATATCTATTTCTAGAAGCTATTTCTAGAAGCATTCCCTTCTAGAAGTCCTAATTTCTGCCACAAAACACATTGTTTCTAGAAACCCTAAAAAGGTGGCGCCTATTCCCTTCTAGAAGGCCTTGCCTTGCCTTGCACTCATTTCCCTTTTCCTCCAATTTGTGCTGCACCTTTACTTACCCTTTTCCCTCATGGATTCTGATTTAATTAGCCATTTCCTTGTGGATTTGGGTTATGTAAATCCTTTTCACAAATTAATTGGGCCAAACCTTTTTCTTGGTGGACTTATACCTTTGTGCCGAACACTAGGGGCCCTAATCCTTGATTTCTGCTAAGTTTTAACCCTAACCTGATTCCCCTAGGGTTTGCCGTGCCTTTATATACATATTTTCAGCATAAATTCGCACCACCCCCCCCATATAATTCAGAAACACATTCAGCCGCAATTCACACCATTCTACATCCTTTGCCGCACCATTGGTGAAGAAGAAGTCTTGTCGTGGCTTCCATTGGAGAATGAGGACCTTGTGCGCAAGCCACCTGCAACCATTGAAGTTCTAAAAGTTCTTTCTTCCCTCGTTTCGTTTCCATGTTAATTTTTTGTTGCTTTTCAATTGTTATGAACATGTGGAACTAATTCCATTTTAGTTAGAGGTGAATTCAAAGCCATGGACATATGTTTAATATGAATTGATCACTTTCAGTTTTTGTTTCATAAAACATGAATGTGATTTACTTATCTGTTTGAATGATAACTTATTCTTGTGTGTTGATTAAGGATGCATACTTAGTTTGCATGCATGAATCTGATGCTAAATTGTAAGGGACTTTCACCTAATTGTTAGGAACTTATAATTAAAAGTAGTGAAGGTTGCTAGTCACAATCATGTTAAGTAGATTCTTGGCTGGAGTATCGTGCAGTTCATTTTTACGATAGCCTTGTCAATGCTTATGATTTCCATGGAACTTAATGATCTTTGAATGTATCTCTATCATGATGTTCATATAGGGAACTTGATGAGAATAATTTGGTTGCGATGCGTTGTCCATTCAATTCAATGAATTTAGGGAAATCTGAGAGTTAATTAGTGCATTCACGATAAATTTGGGGCATTGTCATTCATGGTTTAAAGAAACAATACTGGAAATCGATTTATGTTGCATATGTTCATGTATGGAGAAGGACACTCTAACTTGGTTTTCACCCTTGAATTCACCTTAATTTCGTTTTAACTTACTTTGTTTGCTGCAAGTTACTTAGTTTTGTCAAATTCGTCCAAAAACCCCCTTAGTTCTTAGTTGGTGTCTTAGTTTAGTTAGTTTCGTTCAAATCTGTCCCCAATTAGTGTTTTGAGTCAAGTTAGTTTAAAATTCGTCCAAATCACTCTTTACTAGTTGTTTTGAGTCCTTTTAACTTAATTTTGCTGTTTTGAGTCAATTTGGTCAGTTTTGAGTCATAAGAGTCTAGTTTGCTGTTTTTGAGTCTAGTTAAGTGTTTTAAAGTTTAAATTGAGTAGATTAGCATCCCTTCTAATCCCCGGCCTAGAACGATCCCTACTTACATATACTACAATCATAGGGTTTTAATTTGCTTGTTGGAATATTTGACATCACTGTTTTCACTTACTTTATTGTCATTTACCTATGCTTGAGTGTGTAATCTTGTGTAACGACCCGTCCCTAAAAATTATGATTTTTATAATTTTAATAAGTGAATTTACGAAAATGCCCTTCGAGGAAAGGTGTTGACTTTTGTTGACTACCGTTTCATGTCATGCAAGATTCGTTTTCTTGGCGTATTATCGTAGTACTCGTCACTACGGACGCGTGGGCACAAATGGAACGCAATTTGGAGTTATAATGAAGGAGTTAATTAATTATCTAGAATGCTCCAGATTTCTGGAGCAAAGAATTGTTATGCCACGTGTGTTGTTGAGATGGAAAAGAAAGGAGGAAAAAGGGAGGAACCGGACCAATTAGGAGAGGGAGGAAATGAGAAAACCAATGGGAGAGGAGAGAAAGGAGGGGAAAGGAGAGAGAAGGGAGGCACCAGATCCCTTTGACCCGTTTCAACCCGCGATCCGACCCAGTATATTTCGAAGGTTTTTGATGATTTTCATGGATTTTTCCGGCAAATCGTAACAATCCAGCACTACTGATGTGATATAAACGAACACACAAATTAAACCCTATTTTGATAGTTGTAGTATGAGCAAGTAGGAATCGTTCTAGGCCGGGGATTAGGAAGGATGCTAATCTACACAAATTTAACTCAAACACACAAAACTAGACTCCTAATCCAAGAAGGATTCCTAATTGAAGATGGATTCCTACTCACATGAGGATTCCTAGAAGAACAAGGATTCCTACTCCACCAAGGATTCCTAATTGAAGTAGGAAAGTGATGCGTAAAATAACTAAACACACAAATTAACCCTCTTGTTGACAATTGTAGTATGGATAAGTAGGGATCGTTCTTAAACCGGGGATTAGGAGGGATTGCTAAAACACTCTAAACTGACTTAAATATGTAAAACAAAGTTTAAAACACTAAACTAGACTCAAAGAATGCAAAACTAAACTCTAAAACACTAAAACAAACCAAAAGACTCAAAACAGCAAACAAACACTCAAAACTGCCTTAAAAACACTTTCTGGGCAGTTTTGGGACTCTAACACAAACTTGGACGAAATTTGGTTTTGGACGAAATTAAACTTGCAAAACAGATTGTAAATTGAAAACAGATTCTAGACGAATTTGGATAAAACTATGGATGATGGGCTAGCTAGAGGGTTCTTCTCCACACATGACACACTTGCATATAAACCAATTTTCAGTTGTTCTTCCGATAAATCATGAAACTCAACACCCCAGGTTAATTAGGTCCGCTTAAATTAACCTTCAAGTTCTCCTTAAGTTATTGAATTGGATGGGAAAGCGCATACAACAACTCAACACATTCTTCAAAATTCCTTTACGTGAAAAGCACAATAAAGATACAATCAAAGATCATTAAGCAACATGAGAACTATAAGTATTGACGAGGCACTCGTTACTATGATGAGCATGAAACTTATGCCAAGAATTCATTTAACGCGATCGTTTATAAGCGACCTCCACTACTTGTGAATATAAGTTTGTAACTATTAGGTGAAACTCCCTTATATTCTAGCATCATATTCATGCATGAAAACTAAGTGTGCACTCTTAACAAACATACACGAATAAGTTATCAATCAAGCAGTTAAACGAATTGAATTCACAACTTATGAAATCACAACCAAAAGCAATCAATTCATATTGTAAGCATGAACATGGTTTCAAATCACCCCCTAACTAATAGGGTTTGTTCCTCATAATCGCAACACAAAGGGAAGATTCATGCAACACTTAGGGCCGAATTCAATGTTTTGGACCCTTTCTTCAACAAACAACACTTTAGAACTCTTTTTCTCATAATTTTCAACTCTTTTTCTTTTTCCACGAATTTTTTTCTTTTTCTTCTTCTACCCGTGCCTTATTAAGGATTTTGGCACACACACACACACACACAAGAATCACTTCCCCCACACTTGTTTTCTGCAAAACATTAATCAAAAGGAATTCAATTTGAGTCATGCTTTACTATGCTTCAAGAACAAGGGTATGGATGGTCCTAATCTAGGCTAGGTGAGGATAGTGTGGGTTAACAAAAAACATAGGCTACACAAGGCTCAACGGGGTTAAACTTAAACATATAATTGAATAGGATGCACGGCAATTTGGCTTTGGTGGTGGTCACTACACAACTTGATCTTGAATATGTGTTATGCAAATCAATAGCATGCTTTGAATGGAATTGGCATGAGTTCTAGCATTTGGAACTAAATGATGAAACGCCTTCTAAGTAGTAACCAAGCAAAGAATAATGAGATCATGCAACGACTTTAGAAAACAATAATGCACAGATTTTAACTCTCCAAATAAACGTTTAGGCACAAGTCTCACAAGGTTGTAGCGTTTGTTTGAGTTCCTTCCTTCAAACATGTTACAAAAACTATTTTTTTCTTTTGTGATTGCATGTGAATTCATAAGTTATAACCACAACCAAGCATACACCAAAGAGTAATTCAAACTTTCATCCATGTTTATAACTCTTTTTAACAGCCATGCAATTAAAAACCAAATCCTCATCATTGTGTTGGAAGGTACCCTAAGTCACAAACAAACACACAAAAACAACTCTTTTTGGCTTTTTCAAAACTCTTTTTCAAATTTTTATGAGATTTTCGGATTTCTAAGTCAAAACACACTAAAACACACCAAAACAGCTTAAAATCACTTAAAAACAGCAAAGAACAACATTGGCAGTTATGGGTGATAAAATCCCACGAATTTGCATAAAAACACTTAGTTACCCCCCCCACACTTAAATCAAACATTGTCCTCAATGTTTCAAGTAAATAAACAAACAGCAACTTAGGCAACTAAACATGGCAGATTAGAAAACAACAACAAAGAGAAGGGTTTGAGGAACGCAAATCTGGAATTGGAGTGATTCCTAGGGCTTCCTTTGTTGTATGCATGGGTTGCCTCCCAAGTAGCGCTTACTTTAACGTCTTGCAGCCGGACGATGCTTCTCTTTAAGCTTCCCGAGCTCCCATAGCATGGAATTGATCCTTGAACGAAAGGTGATACTTGAAGTGATCCGGCAATAGTTTAAATTCGAGAGTGGGTGCCTGAATCATTAACAACATGTAAGTATAAAACGTAATGGAAGTTGGAGAAGGTGACTTACTTGCTTTGTCCGACAAGAACACAATGACAAACACCACTTCCTTGAAAGTTTCAGGGACTTTGAATTTGGCCAGATTTACTACGATGGTTGTGATTTGTCCCATGTCATCAAAATCAATTTCTTTGAGCTTTGTTGTTTCAAATACGTCCTCTTTGATGAATTCTTGATATTCTCCAGACACTACTTTCTCTTGAATCATTCTTCTTGGTGTACAAAGTCCTTTGAACAATTCAACACAATCTAGAACTTGCTTTGTTGCACCAAGAATTGGGATATCATTTTGCACCTTGGGAAGAGCTTCCACGATGTCTTTTTCACTCTCTTCTTGCTTGGGAATAAAAAAACATGCGAGGAAAAGGGACATTAGGTGGAATAGGGTTAGAATTAACGAAAATTGGACCCAACTTACCTGTATTGGACAGTGGTGGAGCATTGGGAGGCCTCGTCATCCTCATCCATGTTTTGGCATGGTTTGGACGTTTTTGGGCTTCTTCCAACCTCCATGCCACTTTCCAAAATGATAGCATCATGGATTTCAAAATTGTCCTTCAAATTTTCTATAGTTAAGTTGGAGAGTTCACTTTGCTCTTGAATTTGTGCCATGAACTCCATAATCTGCCCAATTTGCTCTTCCAATTCGCCTGTCTTCTTGGCTTGATTTTGCATCTCTTTGTTTCGATTTTCTACATCCTGGGTCAAAGAGGTGAGTAACTTATTAAACATATCATTATCCAAAGACGTACCTGAATTGAATTGGGCAGATTGTTGTGGTGGCTGTGATGGTTCATATGGCGATATAACTCCTCTTCTTGCTGCCAATATCCACCTTGTTGGAATTGTTGAGGTTCTCCCCACATGTAATCTGAATAATCTCTCCAATCCGAATTGTAAGCGTTGGAAAACATGTTGTCCCATGATTTGCTATGGCCTTGATGACCCCAAGTATCTTCATTTGCAGCGAATTGAGAACATTGATGAGTTGGATATCCTTGCCCATAGGACACACCACATGTAGGGACACTTTGCACTGTGGTCCTTTCGGCAGATTGTGACAATTGAGAAGTAAGTTTCTCCAATTGAGCTTGAATGGTAGCAGAATCCATATCTTACTTCTCTAGTACCTGAATTCAAGGAAACAAAACTAAATCAAATATCAAAAGTAAAATAAAATAAAAAAAAACAAAACCAAATAAGAAACTAAAAACAAAAGACACGAAAAGAAACAAAGTCAGCAACTGAAACAAAAGACACGAAAAAGAAACAAAAAGAAACAACGGGGGATTAGCAAAGTTGCTAATCCCTGGCAACGGTGCCAAAATCAATTCATATTGCAAGCATGAACATGGTTTCAAATCACCCCCTAACTAATAGGGTTTAGTTCCTCATAATCGCAACACAAAGAATAACAAGATTATACATTGAAAACAAAAGAAAGATTACACCTAGAAACGCTTCAACGATCCAACGTCTTGAATGGCAAGCACGTCCAAGGGCTTTCCTCCTTCCTCTTTGCTACGACACAAGGTATGGGTGATGGTTTTAGTGGTGGTGGATGGATATAGGTGAGTTATGGTGAAGTGTGCAGTCCTTAGAATGGTCAGCAAGGGCCTTTATTTAAAGGGGAAGGAAGGGCTACGAATTTGAAGTGGTTTTAGGTAAGGATTTATGTAGGAAAAGGAATGTGATTTTGGGTCAAACAATAGGCAAGAAAGGTGCAGGAATTAAAGAGAAAAGGAAAGGGAAATTCGGCAGAAATTGTAGGACAGATTTAGGAATGTGTTTTGAAGCACAAAATAGGTAAGAAAGGATGTAGGGTGCGGCATAGGGTTTTAGGAAAAAGGAAATATGGTTTGGGATATAAAATAGGAAGGAGAATCTCTCCCTTGTGCGGCAAGGGATGGAACAAAACAGGAATGTGGTTTAGGTGTAGAAAATAGGAAAGAAAGGTTGTGTCTTGTGCAACAAAGAACTAGAATTTAAAGGGATGGTGCGGCAATATCTAGGGCAAGTTCTAGGACTTCTAGAAACATGTAATTAGGCAACCTAACATGTTTTGAAACCCTTTTTGTGGCTGGAATATAGGTGAGGAAGGATTAGGAAACTTCCAAGCCAAGAATAGAAACTTTCAAGAATGGAAACCTCCAAGAATAGAAACTTCAAACTTTAGAAACTTTGGCTTCCAATTCTGAACTCTTTGTTCTTCATTTTCATTTCTTCATTTCTTTCATCTCATTATTCATTCCTAGCCTCCTTTGATCTTCAATTTCGTCCATCTACTTAGCTCCAAGCATATGATATCCATTCCATGCCCAAAAATGCTCCAAAAGGCTCCAAAATGCACTTTCTTGCTACTTTAGCCCTTTGGACCTACAAACACACGAAAATAGCTTAAAATACTAAAATAACTACAAACTAACAACATAAATGCCAAGAAACAAGCTAACTAAGTCGCATAAATATGCTCCTATCAGAAAGTTAAGCCAAGGTTTCCTATTTTGGTTTGACCTTTCCTAATATTAAAAGTTCTTATGTTCCAGCCACTTTGAAGACTTCATATGCATTCTAGGACACAAAACAAAGACCCTAGAACCCTAAGGGACATGTGCCGCACCCACCTTACCCTTTCCTCTTCCTTGCCGTGCAAGGGAGAGGGCTCTTTCCTGATTTTAGGCATTAAAACACATTCCTTTTGTGTTTTTATGTCCTTGCCGCATATCCCTTGCAATTCCCTTAAATTTCTGATTTGATTTCCTATTTCTAGAAGCTTTTGACTTAATTTATGATTACCTAAATAACCTAGGGTTTTGATTTCCTAAATCCTTTAAATAAACTTCCACCATCCCTAGCCGCACCTATCCTTCACCAAACTCCATAGTTTCTGACTCCACCCTTCACCATAACTCACCTATATCCATCCACCACCACTAAAACCATCACCCATACCTTGTGTCGCAGCAAAGAGGAAGGAGGAAAGCCCTTGGACGTGCTTGCCATTCAAGACGTTGGATTGTTGATTCGAAACCATGTTCATGCTTGCATTATGATTTGATTACATCCAGTTGCGTTTCATAAGTTGTGAATTCAATTTACTTATCCGTGCGTATAAAAACTGATTTGTGTATGTTGGTTGAGAGTGCACGCTTAATTTTCATGCATGAATTTGATGCTAGAATATAAGGGAGTTTCACCTAATCGTTATGAACTTATATTCACAAGTAGTGAAGGTTGCTAGTCACAATCACGTTAAGTAGATTCTTGGCATAAGTTTCATGCAATTCATAGTAACGAGTGCCTCGTCAATGCTTATGATTTTCATAGAACTTAATGATTCTTACTTGTATCTCTATTATGCAATTCATGTAGGGAACTTGTGGGAAATGTTTTGGGTTGTCGTATGCAATCATCCAATTCAATAACTTTTGGAAAATTTGAGGGTTAATTAGTGCAATTCATGGTTAATCTGGGGCGTTGAGATTTCATAGTTTATTGAAAAGCAACTGGAAATCGTTTTGTATGCAAGTGTGTCATGTGTGGAGAAGAACCCTCTAGCTAGTTCATCATCCATAGTTTTATCCAAATTCGTCTAGAATCTGTTTTCAATTTACAATATGTTTGCAAGTTTAATTTCGTCCAAAACCAAAACCCCCTTACTTTATTGAGTCATATTAGTTAGAAAGTGATTTAGTATGTGTTTTAAGTGTTTTGATTCAAGTTATAACCTAAATTCGTCCAAATTTGTGTTAGAGTTCAAAACTGCCCAGATTGTGTTTTTAAGGCAGTTTTGAGTGTTTTTGTGCTGTTTTGAGTCTTTTGGGTTGTTCTAGTGTTTTAAAGTTTAGTTTTACATTCTTTGAGTCTAGTTTAGTGTTTTAAACTTCGTTTTACGTTTTTAAGTCAGTTTCAAGTGTTTTAGCAATCCCTCCTAATCCCCGGTCTAGAACGATCCCTACTTACATACTTTACTACAATTGTCAAAAGAGGGTTTAATTTGTGTGCTTATATATTTCGCATCACAAATTCGTGGGATTTATCACCCATAACTTCCAAAGTTGGTTCTTGCTGTTTTTAAGTGTTTTTAAGCTGTTTTGGTGTGTTTTAGTGTGTTTTGGCTTAAATATCCGAAAATCCCATAAAAATTTGAAAAACCCAAAAAGAGTAGTTTTTAAGTTATTTTGTGTGTTTGTTTGTGTCTTAGGGTACCTTCCAACACAATGATGAGGATTCGGTTTGTAATTGCATGATTGTTAAAGATAGTCATAAACATGGATGAAAGTTTGATGTACTCTGTGGTTTATGCTTGGTTGTGGTTATAACTAATGAATTTACATGTAATCACAAAAGAAAAAAAATCAGTTTTTGTAATATGCTTGAAGGAAGGAACTCAAACTAACGCTACAACCTTATGAGACTTGAGCCTAAACGTTTATTTGGAGAGTTAATAATCTGTGCATTGTTGTTTTCTAAAGTCGTTGCATGATCTCATTATTCTTTGCTTGGTTACTACTTAGAAGGCGTTTCATCATTTAGTTCCAAATGCTAGAACTCATGCCTATTTCATTCAAAGCATGCTATTGATTTGCATAACACATATTCAAGATGAAGTTGTGTAGTGACCACCACTTAAGCCAATTTGCCGTGTCCCTCATGTTCATTTGTTTTGTAGGTTTTAACCCCGTTGAGCCTTGTGTAACCTATGTTCTTTGTTAACCCACATTATCCTCACCTAGCCTAGATTAGGACCATCCATACCCTTGTTCTTGAAGCATAGTAAAGCATGACTCAATTGAATTCCTTTTGATCGATGCATTGCAGAAAACAAGTGTGGGGGAATTGATTCTTATGTGTGTGTGTGCCAAAGTCTTTAATGAGGCACGGGCTAGAAAAGAAAAAGAAGCAAAATTCGTGGAAAATAGAAAGGAAAAAAGAAAAGTTGTGAAAAGTTTGAAAAAGATGTGAACAAGAGTTCTAAAGTGTTGATTGTTGAAGAAAGGGTCCAAAACATTGAATTAGACCCTAAGTGTTGCATGAATCTTCCCCTTGTGTTTAAAAGTTTATTTCTACATTCTAAAGTGAATTCTAAGTTTCGATTGCATTACTTTGCTTGCTATTGCTTTAAGAACGTTTGTTATCCATATCTTTCTTTGTTAACCATTACCCTTAGCCCCGTTACAACCCTTGACTTCCATCTTGAGTGTTGTGTGTTTCAATTTGTGGAGTTTAAAATTGGTATGAGCATATGGTGTCACTGGTTCTCGCATCTAAGTAGTAGCATTCCATTCATGAGATCATATTTATACACATGTTATTAACTCCGGAAATTGCTTTCTTTGTTATACATATATGTGAGCGTTCGCTTTCATATTTACATCAATCTTCTCACATATAACTAGTATAGGGTGTGTAGTTAGAAAATCGGTGTGAAAATTGAGTGCATATCTAGTAAGGAATTGAGCAAATTCTCTAAGGCATGTTACTACATTCAAAACATCGTTTTAATTGGTTAAATGTGAACTAGTAAGTGGTGACTATGATTAAGTATGTACTCGAGTGTAAGAATGACTAAAATCTGTGGGAATGATGATTTTTAACATGTCATGTGCATTGGAAATCCCTGAGGCAATTGTTGGAAGGTCTAGGTCTTGTTTTGATTATTTTGTTTCGTTTCGTTTTTCTTTTGTTTCTTTGTTTTGCTCGAGGACTAGCAAAAGCCAAGTGTGGGGGAATTTGATAGGAGCATATTTATGCGCCTTAGTTAGCTAGTTCTTGTACATTTAAGTTGTTTTTCCTTAGTTAAAGTAGTCTTTTAAGCTAGTTTTATGTATTTTCAGGTTTTAAGGGCAAAGTAAGCAAAACGATGCATTTTGGAGCCTTTTGGAGCACAATTGAGCTTGGATTGGACATCACATACTTGGAGCCAAAAGAATGGACGAAATTGAAGATTTGAAGATGATGATTCCTACTTGAACAAGGTTTCCTAGTTGAAGTAGGAAAGTGCCTAGTTGAAGATGGATTCCTAGAAGAATGAAGATTCCTACTCAAACAAGGTTTCCTACTTGAAGTAGGAAAGTTAAACCTCAATGGCTTCAAGTTTCAGCAACAAAGAAGTTTTCCAAGTCCAAGAAGGAAAAGGAATCCAAGAAGAAAGAGGAGTCCCAAACACTTTAGGACACCTTATCCTTGTTCTAGATGGTGCCGTGCACTTTCCGTGCACTTATCCTTGTTGATCACAATCGTGTTAAGTAAATTCTTGGCATAAGTTTCATGCAATTCATAGTAACAAGTGCCTCGCCAATGCTTATGATTTTCATAGAACTTAATGATCTTTGCTTGTATCTTTGTCATGCAGTTCATGCAGGGAACTTGTGAGGAATGCTTTGGGTTGTCGTATGTAATTCATCCAATTCAATAACTTTAGGAAAATCTGAGGGTTAATTAGTGCAGTTCACAGTTAATCTGGGGCGTTGGGAATTCATGCTTTATTGAGAAGTAATTGGAAATCGTTTTGTATGCAAATGTGACATGTGTGGAGAATAACCACTTAGCTAGCTTTCCATCCATTCAATTTAACCAAATTCGTTTTAAAATCTGTTTAGTTTACAAAGTTTCTGTTTTGTTTTCAAAATTCGTCTAAAATCAACCCCCTTTTATTTTGTTGAGTCATCTTAGTTAGAAATCAATTTAGTTTGTGTTTTTAAGTGTCTTGAGTCAAGTTATAACCTATTTTCGTCCAAATTTGTGTTTAGTGTTCAAAACTGCCCAGATTGTGTTTTTAAGGCAGTTTTGAGTGTTTTGAGTGTTTTGGTTTGTTTTAGTGTTTTAGAGTTTAGTTTTGCATTCTTTGAGTCTAGTTTAGTGTTTTAAACTTTGTTTTTTTACGTTTTTGAGTCAGTTTTCAAGTGATTTAGCAATCCCTCCTAATCCCCTGCCTAGAACGATCCCTACTTACATTCCTTACTACAATTGATAAAAAGAGGGTTTAATTTGTGTGCTTATATATTTCGCATCAGGGGTTTAGTTCCTCATAATCGCAAAGCAAAGATAAACAAATTTAGACATTGAAAACCAAAGAAAGAAAACACCTAGACGCTCCAACTTGGACAGCAGGTGCATCCACGAAGTCCTCCTTCCTCCTTGCTGCAGCACAAAGCTTGGGGATAGGTTTTGGGGTTATGAATGGTGTAGCATGGATGGGGGATGGTATGGTAGTCTTTAGGATGGATGGAAGGTGCGGCAAGGGGTGATTTAAGTCAGGAACTAGGGCGAATAGTGGTGGATGGCTGCGGCAAAAAGGGGAATAATGTTTCTGGCATGAATAATGTGTGTAAGAGGTGGTGATTCGGCCAAGGCTGAAAATTAAGTATATATACGCACATAAAACCCTAGGGAAATCAGGTTAGGACTTGGACTTAGGATAAAATAAGGATTAGGGCCCAAACAATCAAAATCCAAAGGGGAAAAGGCTAACAAGGTGCGGCAGATATGGAGAGGAAGGATAAGGCTTCTAGAAAGCCTTGCAAGGCAAGGAAAAAGGGTTTCCTTGCTGAAATTGGTGCGGCAATGATAAGGGAGTGTTCTAGAACCTTTCTTTGTGTCAAAAAATGCATAGGAAACCTTCAAAATAGCTGGAACTTAAGGCCATCTAGGTTTAGGAAAGATCCACCCAAATTAGGAAATTTTAGGCTTAACTTTCCTACTTCAAGTAGGAAACCTTGTTTGAGTAGGAATCCTCATTCTTCTAGGAATCCATCTTTGACTAGGAATCCATCTCTAATTATGACTCCTTCATTGATTAGGAATCCTTCTTCAATTAGGACTCCTTCAATCTCGTCCATTCCTTTCGTTCCAAGCATGTGATATCCATTCCAAGCTCAATTTTGCTCCAAAAGGCTCCAAAATGCACTACTTTGCATACTTTGCCCTTAAAACCTGAAAACACATGAAAATAGCTTAAAAGACTAATTTAACTAAGAAAACACAACTTAAATGCACAAGAACAAGCTCACTAAGTCGCATAAATATGCTCCTATCAGTGACCACCAAAGCCAAATTGCCATGCCCCTATTTCATTATGTGTTAAGTTTAACCCCGTTGAGCCTTGTTAAGCCTATGTTCTTTGTTAACCCACACTATCCTTACCTAGCCTAGTGTTAGGACCATCCATACCCTTGTTCTTCAAGCATAGTAAAGCATAATTTAGAAGGAATTCCTTTTGTTGAACTCTTGCAGAAAAACAAGTGTGGGGGAAGTGATTCTTGTGTGTGTGTGTATGCCAAAGTCCTTCATAAGGCACGGGTAGAAAAGAAACAGAAAAAGAAAAATTTGTGGAAAATAGAATGAAAAGAAGAAAAGTTGTGAAAAGAGTGAAAAAGAGTTGAAAAATATATGAGAAAGAGCTCTAAAGTGTTGTTTGTTGAAGAAAGGGTCCAAAGCATTGAATTCGACCCTAAGTGTTGCATGAATTTTCCCTTTGTGTTTAAAAGTTGATTCTGCATTCTAAAGTGAATTCCAAGTGTCGATTTCATTACTCTGCTTGCTATCGCTTGAAGAACGTTTGTTATCCCTATATTTCATCCATCGTTTGTTATCCCTATCCTTTCTTCGTGGAAAATTGGTATGAGCATATGGTGTCACTGGTTCTCGCATCTAAGTAGTAGAATTCCATTCATAATATCATATTTAAACATGCTTATTAACTCCAAAAATTGCTTTCTTTGTTGTAACATATGTGAGTACTAGTCTTTCATGTTTACATCAATCTTCTCACATATAACTAGTGTAGGGTGCGTAGTCAAAAAATGTGCGTGAAAATAGAGAGTATCTAGTAAGGAATTGAGGGAATTCTCTAAGGCATGTTACTACATTCAAAATGTTGTTTTAATTGATTAAATGTGAACTAGTGAATGGTAATTATGATTAAGTATGCTCGAGGGTAAGGATTGTTTAAATCTATGTAAGTGATGATCTTTGGCATGTCATGTTTCATTAAAAATCCCTGAGGCAAATGTTGGAAGGCTAGGTTGTGTTTTGTTTGTTTTGATTCGTTTTGTTTTGCTCGAGGACTAGCAAAAGCTAAGTATGGGGGAATTTGATAGGAGCATATTTATGCGACTTAGTTGGCAAGAAAGTGCATTTTGGAGCATTTTGAAGCATTTTTGGGCCAAGATTGGATTGCATGCACATGGAGACATGAGGATGAACGTTTTTGAAGATTAGAAGGCTGGAAATCAGCATGTGTGTGTGCAAATGTGTTGATTTTGGGCTGAAATGGTGAAGAACATGTGTGTGCAAATGCAAAGAGGAACGCACACATGCAAAGACACTCATTACCACAACATCCATCCACTACACCCATTACATCCACTCATTACCACAACATTCACCCACCACACCCATTACATCCACTCATTACTGATGCGAAAATTAACTTAACACACAAATTAAACCCTCTTGTTGTCAATTGTAGTAAAGAATGTAAGTAGGGATCGTTCTAGGCTGGGGATTAGGAGGGATTGCTAAAACACTTGAAACTGACTTAAATATGTGAAAACAAACTTAAAAGTATGAAATTAAACTTACAAGACTCAAAACAAAGTCACAAGACTCAAAACAGATTATAGAGACTCAAAACTGCCTAAAAACAACTCTAAGGCAGTTTCTGCCACTAACACAAAGTTTGGACGAAAATTGATTTTATCTTGACTTAAAACACTTACATACACAATCTAAAACAAGTACTAACTAATATGACTTAATAAAATAATGGGGATTTTGGTTTTGGACGAAAATAAGAAAAACAAAGCAAGAACAATTTAAACAGATTCTTAGACAAATTTAGGTGAATTGATGGGTGATGGGTTAAACTATGGATGATGGGCTAGCTAGAGGGTTCTTCTCCACACATGACATACTTGCACATAAACCAATTTTCAGTTGTTCTTTCGATCAATCATGAAACTCAACACCCCAGGTTAATTAAGTCCGCTTAAATTAACCTTCAAGTTCTCCTTAAGTTATTGAATTGGATGGGAAAACGCATACAACAATTCAAGCATTCTTCAAAAGTCCTTTACGTGAATAGCACAATAAAGATACAATCAAAGATCATTAAGCATCATGAAAACTATAAGTATTGACGAGGCATTCGTTACTATGATGAGCATGAAACTCCTGCCAAGAATTCATTTAACGCGATCGTTTATAAGCGACCTCCATTACTTGTGAATATAAATTTGTAACTATTAGGTGAAACTCCTTTATACTCTAGCATCATGTTCATGCATGCAAACTAAGTGTGCACTCTTAATAAACATACACGAATAAGTTATCAATCAAGCAGTTAAACAAATTGAATTCACAACTTATGAAATCACAACTGAAGGTAATCAATTCATATTGCAAGTATGAACATGGTTTCGAATTCCCCCCTAGCTAAGGGGGGTTTAGTTCCTCATACTTACAAAGCAAAGATAAACAAATTTAGACATTGAAAACAAAAGAAAGAAAACACCTAAACGCTCCAACGATCCTCGTTGGACAACATGCACGTCCAAGCACTTTCCTTCCCTTCCTTTGCTACGGCACAAGGTGTGGTGAGTGTTTGAAGGTTTGGTTGTATGGAGGAATGGATGTGAAGGTGAATGGATGTGTTTGGATGAAAGTTGTATTGAATTGGGGATGAATTATGAAGCAAAAACTGAATGTAATGGCTGCCACACACACTTCCTTTTATAGAGGAAGTGCATGGCATGGAGGGATGGATGGTGGTGTTACCAATGATTCAAAGGTGAAAGTGAAGTAATGATGCAAAGCATGGGGGGTGAAATGGAGTGGTGTTGCAGCTATGAATGCAAGTGGGGAACATGAATGATTGTGCACATGGTAGATAAAGGAAAGGGATGTGGAATGGTGCAGAAATGAGTCATAGGTGCAGGTGGATTCATGATGAACGGCATGGGCAAGGAAAGTGGAGGAGTGGTGCATCAATAAGTGCATGTAGTGGAGGTGAAAGTGAATGAAATCTGATGGGTGAAGGGGACAAGGGATGTGCACCACTTGAGTGCAATGATTAAATGTAATGGTGCATGAAAACAAAAATAATGAAGGGGACAAGGGTGAGTGTTGTGGTAATGAGTGAATGTAGTGGTGTATTTTCTGCCCATGCCGTGCCTTTCCTTTGCCCATGTGTGTGTGTTTCCTTTGCCCATGTGTGTGTGTTTCATTTGCCCATTTGCACACACATGTTCCTCATCATTTCAACCACAAAACAAACACATTTTCTGCCCTCCAACCTGTCCATGCCAAGCTGTCCATGTGTGCTTTTCTCTTTGCCCATGTGTGTGTGTTTCCTCCTTTGCCCATGTGTGTGTGTTTCCTTTGCCCATTTGCACACACATATGCTGAATTCTAATTTCCCAAAACGTCCATCTTCATGTCTCCAAGTGCATGCAATATATTTCAGCCCAAAATTGCTCCAAAATGCACCAAAATGCACTTTTCTTGCCAACTTTGTTATTAGGACCTACAAACATACGAAAATGATTTAAAACACTCTTATAAGCAATAACTAACTAAATAAGTGCAAGAAAACATGTTAACTAAGTCGCATAAATATGCTCCTATCAATTACCACAACATCCATCCACTACACCCATTACATCCACTCAATACCACAACACTCACCCACTACACCCATTACATCCACTTATTACCACAACACTCAACACTCACCCACTACACCCATTACATCCACTCATTACCACAACTCCATACACTCCTCTCCCTAGCCTATAAATACATCCACCCTTCACCATAACTAGCGAGATCCATCAGAAGACACATTCTACCTCAAGGCAGAGTCTTTTCTCCTTAACCATTCATTCACCCATTCACGCCTAAAACGGATTCCCACTTTTTGCCGCACCCTTCCTTCACCATTCTCCATAGTTTCTGACATTAATCAACCCTTGTCGCACCATACATCCATCCAAACCATAATCCCATCCTTCTACACCATCCATAATCCCCAAAACCCACCACCAAACCTTGTGCCGCAATCAAGGAAGGGAAGGAAAGTTCTTGGACGTGCTTGCTGTTCAGTTTGGATCGCTGGAGCGTTTAGGTGTTTTCTTTCTTTTGTTTTCAATGTATAAACTTGTTATTCTTCGCTTTGCGATTATGAGGAACTAAACTCCTTTTGGCTAGGGGAGATTCAAAGCCATGAACATACTTGCAATATGAATTGATTACCTTCAGTTGTGATTTCATAAGTTGTGAATTCAATTTGTTTAACTGCTTGATTGATAACTTATTCGTGTATGTTTATTAAGAGTGCACACTTAGTTTGCATGCATGAATATGATGCTAGAGTATAAGGGAGTTTCACCTAATAGTTACAAACTTATATTCACAAGTAGTGGAGGTCGCTTATAAACGATCGCGTTAAATGAATTCTTGGCAGGAGTTTCATGCTCATCATAGTAACGAATGCCTCGTCAATACTTATAGTTTTCATGATGCTTAATGATCTTTGATTGTATCTTTATTGTGTTGTTCACGTAAAGGACTTTTGAAGAATGCTTTGAATTGTTGTATGCGCTTTCCCATCCAATTCAATAACTTAAGGATAACTTGAAGGTTAATTTAAGCGGACCTAATTAACCTGGGGTGTTGAGTTTCATGATTTATCGAAAGAACAACTGAAAGTTGGTTTATGTGCAAGTGTATCATGTGTGGAGATCTAGCTAGCCCATCATCCATAGTTTACCCAAATTCGTCCAAAATCTGTTTTAGTTTACAATCTGTTTGTCTTGTTTTTCAAATTCGTCAAAATCAAATCCCCATTTACTTTAAAGTGTTTTATTAGTCAAAATCTGTTTTGATTTGCGTTTTTAAGTGTCTCGAGTCAAGTTAGAACCTAATTTCGTCCAAAACCATCCCTAGAGTCAGTTTAGAGTCTAATTCATTATTTTAAGCTGTTTTGAGTCTTTTAAACTAGTTTTGAGTCTTTTTAGTTTGTATTGCATCTTTTGAGTCTAGTTTGGTGTTTTAAACTTAATTTTACGTTTTTAAGTCAGTTTTAAGTGTTTTAGCAATCATTCCTAATCCCCGGCCTAGAACGATCCCTACTTACACTCTTTACTACAATTGACAACAAGAGGGTTTAATTTGTGTGCTTATATACTTCGCATCACCTTCGGTATTTCAACCACCTGCGAAAGAAGAGTAGTAAGATTAGGCATTTGATTTTGAAGTTCGGAAATATCACTTACCTCATTAACATGTTGCTGCCGTGGGATGTCCCTTTGACCAACGCTTTCATATTGTTGAGCATTCAACGCGCGGTTAGCAATTAAGGTCTTGGCAGCCATGGGTGTTTTGTCCACCAAAGCTCCTCCCGCTGAGGCATCTAGCATTTGGCGTTCAATTGGTAGAAGCCCTTCGTAGAAATATAGAAGAAGAAGCTCATCCTGCATTTGATTTTGTGGACATGAAGCAACAAGAGTTTTAAAACGTTCATAATAAGTTGGAAATGATTCACCTTGGTTTTGCTGAATGCCACTAATCCTTTTGCGTAGAAGAATGACTCGAGAAGTTGTTAAAAACTTCTCCAAAAAAGCCTGTTTCATACTCTCCCATGATGTGACAGTTCCGGGGGCTAGTTCATACAACCAATCTTTCTTTTCCAAGAGAGAAAAGGGAAAAGCTTTCATTTTCAGAATGCTCCCATCAACATTCACCGGGGTTATGCTTGAGCAAACAACTTCAAACTCCTTCAAATGTTTATTAGGATCTTCCATGGACAACCTATGGAACTTAGGAATATGGTGCAATAAGCTAGACTTTAGTTCGAACTCATCGGTCTTTCCTTGGGCAGCCATGGGGTATTGAATGCAAAGTGGTGCGGCATTGTCCAATCCCGAAGCAGAAAGCTCCTTGATTGTTCGATTGTCTGCTGCCATGTCTTGTGCTTCTTCAAGATCTGGTGCAGGTTGAGGTGGTTGGGGTTCTTGTTGATTCCTTGCTCGTCTCAAAGTTCGTTGAAAATCGTCGTGAAAGTCAAGGATGTGCTTATGAACACGTTGAGAACTTCGAGTCATAAACCGCCTAAAACAAGAAAACAAGTAAAGTCATCAACTAGGAACAAAAACATATTAAAAATAAACAAAAAGAAATAACAAGGGATTAGCAAACTTGCTAATCCCCGGCAACGGCGCCAAAAACTTGATGCGAAAATTAACTTAACACACAAATTAAACCCTCTTTTGACAATTGTAGTATATGTATAAGTAGGGATCGTTCTAGGCCGGGGATTAGGAGGGATTGCTAATTGACTCTAAACTGACTCAAAGACACAAAAACAAACTTAAAAACGATAGGATAGATTCAAAAGACTCAAAACTAGTTCACAAGACTCAAAATAAGCTAAAAACACTCAAAACTGCCTAAAAACACCAACTAGGCAGTTTCTGACACTAACCACAATTTTGGACGAAAATAAAGTTTGGGCTAGACTCAAAACACTTAGAACACAAACAAAACAAGTTTAAAACAATTTGAAACAAGAAAGTAACGGGGGGTTATATTTTGGACGAACTTAGAATAACAAAACAAATTGTAACTTAAAAACAGGTTTGAAAACAAATTTAGGAAATTAGATGGATGATGGGATAGCTAGAGGCTTTTTCTCCACACATGACATGTATGCAAACAACTCGATTTCCAGTTACTACTTCATTTAATTATGAACGACAATGCCCCAAATTAACCATGACATCACTAGTTAACCCTCAGATTTTCCTTGTTTTATTGGATTGGATGACATCATTCGACAACCCAAATCATTTTTCAAAAGTTCCCTACATGACATCATAATAGAGATACAATCAAAGATCATTACGTTTAATGAAAATCATAAGTATTGACAAAGCACTTGCAACTATGACATCATGTCACTCATGCTAGGAATTAAACTTAACGCGATCGTTTATAAGCGACCTCCACTACTTGTAAATATAAGTTTGTAACGATTATGTGAAACTTTCTTATATTCTAGCAACGGATTTATGCATGCCAATTAAATGTCGACCCTTAATCAACAAATACAAATAAGTTATCAATCAAATAGTTAACCAATTGCATTCACGATTCAAGAACTCATAACTGGAATTTATCAAATCATATTGCACACATAATCATGGCTTTGAAATCACCCCTAGCCAAGAGGGGTTTAGCCACTCATGTTCACAACAAAACGAAAGAAAATGAATTTAAACATTGTAAGTATAGAAGGAATTACACCTCGAATGCTTTAACATCCAAGAGTTCTTCCTTCTTTCTTCACTCATGGCACAAGGTTTGGTGTAAGGTTTGGGTGGTGATTTGTATGGAAGAATGGCTGAATGTGTTTGTGATACAGTGTAGTGTTTGGATGTGTTTTTGGTTGTGTTGAATGGTAGTGAGTGATGGATCAAAATCTGCCCTCTATGGCTGTTACACACACTCCTTTAATAGAGGGAGTGCACGACAATGGAGGGGAACATGGAGTGGTGTGTGCAATGATTCAAGGGTGAAAGTGAAGTGATGATGCAAAGCATGGGGGGTAAAATGGAGTGATGGTGCAGCAATGAGTGCATGGAGTGGAGGTTAAAGTGATGAAATGATGCATGAAATCTGAAATGATGGAGGGAACAAGGAATGTGCATGGCATGGGCAAGGAAAGTGAAGGAGTGGTGCTTCAATGAGTGCATGTAGTTGTTGGAAATGTGCCCTAAAACCAATCATGTGATGATACTTTACGGACATTTCACATGTTAAACTAATCTAGTTTAATATCAAGGGCAAAGATTATTGTTTTAAGCCGTCTCATATAAATGTTATATGCTTAAACGATAAAGTCCAAGGAATATGTGGTTGGGAGAATGCAATCTAAAGAAGTTAGATTCATGAGACCATTCTTTCGTAGACACATCCTAAACGTTCCTGATCATAGGATTGCCAATTGGGCATTGACAGTCCGTTAAGATCAGTACGTGCTATGTCTTCTCTCAGGGAGAGTGACTAGTCTCGAGTCATTGATGTGTGTGACATCAAGACAAGTACGTAGGTGCTCAATAGAGAATGAGTTCACTGAACACGATCAACGAAGAGTTCTCATATTCATGTCACATGAGAACTCATGGTTGGGATAATGCAAAATAGTCCTTTGACCTGAGGCATCACAGTTGTCTTGTCGTTAAGTCCTTGATCTTTGATTATGTCAAAGTCACCCCATCGGGGTGTCCACGGCATCGTTGGGGTTAAGCCACTTAGTCATGGAGACAAGTGAATGCGCAACAAGGGATCTCTAACCTTCAAACCGTTTGGGGGAGAATACTCTATGATATGATTAAAATCTCTGGCCAGAGTATGAATGAGATTAAGGAATGCGTTCCAAATCACATTCAAGGTAATCATATAAGCACACGAATCACATTGGATAGTAGACATGAATAAACTATCAAACCAAACAATGTGGTCAAGAGTATTGTATTAGAGAAAGACCGTATTGCATTTGTAATCCTAAACTGAATAGGTTCTCTACCTCTTTTGATTAGCTTGGGTAACCATGATATGCTGCTAGGTGTCACTCATGGTTTGTGGAAGCCCTAAACGTGTATAATCACTAAAGGGAGAATTGAAAGTAAGTTTCAATTCACAATCGATATGAAATGGTTTTAATCGCCCACTGCCTCGCTAAAAGGAACCTAATGGATCGTACACCGTGTAAGGTGGAGATTGAAGAAACAATGGAGATGAGTAAGAATAATTAAATGGTTTAATTATTTATGGCAAGGATTAATTAATATGTTAATTAATCAAACGAATAAGTTCGTTAAAGACCTCGGGATAGTTTTGGACCTTAAGGTCCAATGGGCTTCGAACGTCAAAGCCCATTGACTTAAGTTGTATGACAACTTAATGAATAATGATTCACAAAGGCCCAATTATACCAATAAATCCCAATGGCCGGCCATTTAGAGATGGAGTGGATTTTGGACTTATTTACAAGCTTGCCACTCCAATGAATTAAGGTATAAATATGACTTTATAGCCAAAATTCATTTAGGGTTTCTTTTAGAGAAAATTGGTGAGAACTTGTCTCTCCTTTTCTCTCTAAAGAGGCCGGCCCCTTGGAGGGTGTATCTAGCCATACTAACTACTCCAAGGTCACTCATTTCTTCTCCAATCTAACCTTGGTGAAGATACTTAAAGGTTCTCAATTTTGGGAACTTGGAGAAACCTTTTCATCCATCCAAATCCATTGATTTAAGATGCAAGGAATGAAGGCCCTCTCTTTGGTTGATTAGCCTTTGCTTATGCAAAGAGGAATCTACAAGGGTATAAATATCAACTCACTTTGATTTGAGTTGAGTCTTGGTTCACCAATCTACTAGGCTTTGAATTTCATGGTTGATGTTTTGTTTTTAAGTGCATGCTAGCATGATTCCGCCTTTAATTGTTAATTGCATGCTATATGATGTTGCTTAAATGAACATGTTTTTCACAAATCTTCCTTCAAGTGGTATCAGAGCCTAGGTCTAGTAGTTGGTGAATCGTTTTGGGTTTTGTAGCTCATAGTTTGTGATTTAAAAGTTGTAATATGTTACAAGCTTTATTCTTGTTTTTTGAATGTAAATTTTGCTAGAAAAATTGCCATCTCAAATGTTGTAGATGTAGTTCATATGAGCATGAATATTAGAGCTAAAATTTGGTGCCATGCTTTTGGGAATTTTCGGCCAAATACAAAGGGTGATTTTTGGGTTCTTGTTTGACTTGTTAAAAGTGTTTTCAAGTGACTTTTGGAACCCCTATGTACCCTAGTTTGGTTAGATGTTATTTCCCTTAAGTTTGAATGTTTTTTGGAATGTTTTTGGGTGAAAAAAGTTCATGGAAAAATTTTGGGTTTTTCATGAATGTTCTTGATTGTTCTTGACATTTTTGCCAAGAACAAAAAGGTTTGTGTTTTGATTCAAAGTTTTGATTTATTTCATAAAGATTATGTTTTATGCATTTTCAAATGTTTAAATGTTTTAGATATTTGTTTAAATGGCAATAGAAATAATGGTGGGTGTGAAAGGATTAATTCCCTTTCACACACACCACTTGTGCACTTGCATGCTTTATGTCAAAACTCACAAATCAACACACACATCACTCCATTTCTTCTTCCAAAACCGGCCACCCCCTAGTGGGGTACTTTTGGGGCTTTTATGCAAATTACATAAAGTTTTGATACTTTTGTGTATTTGCACTTTGGCCCAAAAGTTTACGTTTTTACGTTTAGGTCCAAAAACGCTAAAGGACAAATTGTTTTGATCCTTTAATGAAGTTTTTGCATTATTAAAATTTTGGGTTCTAGTTGTATTTACATGAAGTAGTGGACTTTTGTGTTTTTACAAAGTGACCCCAAAAGTTTTGAAATATAGCCCAAAAGTTGTGGTTATTGCATATTGGCCCAAATTAGGTTGAGAACAAAATTGTTTTGTCTCTTTAAATGAGAATTGGATTTTCATTTCATTTAGCTCCATTTAAATCAATTTTATGGATACAAAAACCAAATGAAAATGTTGCATTCAATTTAATTAGTTAAAGCGTTAATTAATTAAAGGATGATTATGAACCTAAGCCTAATATAATTGAGCTATGTGAAAGGCCGTTTCAAATTTGTTTGAACCATGGGAATGTGTAGATTAGATTTTGGTTGTAATTTGATTTGATCAAATGTTGTAAAAGGGCATAAGCTCTTCTTTACTTTAAAGTAATTTGTTTTATGCAAATGTTGTAAAGAGCATAAACTCTCTTTTACTTTGAAGTACTTCTTTCTTGCTTTATATGATATGCATGAAAATGAAGTAGTTGGGTCCAACGCCCTAAGACAACACGCCTTAATTTGATTAAACGCGTAACTAAAATCAATCACCATCCCTAGACCGAGATTCAACACAAGGCTCGTGTTGAATCTAAACAAAGGTTCATAGTCATCCTAAGGCCCTAAGGCAACTATATAGTCCATCAAATGAATGCAAACCTTATGTTAGTAGTATCATATACTCTTGCTTTAAAAACCGTTTTATAAGCATAGTGGGAGTATTATATACAACTAAATTCAATCAAATGGACCAATAGTTGTAATAGGACCAAAATTGTTTTAATAAAGATTAAAATGAATGTTTATATGTGATGAGACCTAAAACCCTCAACCAAACCATTATTAAGTTGATAAGCGTGAGAGTGCTTGGAACACTCTTTCGTGGCCTTCCACCGTGGTGGGATCCAATCGTTTATGACTTGTACACCGGCTTCACCCTATCATGGGGGAGTACAAAGTGCATGCTTATACTCAGGAGGAATCCATAAACATATGATGAGGTTGGTGTAGGCAACGAGGATAGCCAATATCATATCATTGTGAGGCTATTCTTGAACCCCTTCACGAACTAAGCATGGTGGGAATGACTTAACTAAGAGAAATGGAGCCAATATCATATCATTGTGAGGTGACATTTGATATGATATTAACTAGCACTCAAATTAAACCCTCTTGTGTCAAATCGTAGTATAAATGCAAGTAGGGATCGTTCTAAACCGGGGATTAGGAGGGCTTGCTAAAACCTCTAAACTAACTCAAAAACATAAAAACAAAGTTAAAAACGTTTGAAGAGACTCAAGGGACTCAAAACAGGTTCAAAAGACTCAAAACAGTTAAAAACACTTGAAACTGCCTAAAAACACATTCTGGGCAGATTCTGACCTTAACACACTTTTGGACAAATTTAGTGTTTTGGCTTGAATCAAAACACTCAAAAACACAAACAAAACATAAATTGAACACTTTAAAACAAGAAAGTAAAAGGGGGGTTTTGATTTGGACGAATTTGAAACAAACAAACAAGTATGAAAGTTAGGCAGATTGTAAAGAAAACAGATTGTAAGACAAAATTGTGATGAATCAATGGATGATGGAATAGCTAAGGGGTTCTTCTCCACACATGAAATATATGCAACCTAAATCGATTTCCAGTTATCAATTTAATAAGTTATGAACCTCGACACTCCAAGTTAATTAGGTCCGCTTAAATTAACCTTCAGATTTCCCTAGAATCATTGAATTGGATGAATATGCATCGCAAACAAATTATTCCTAACAAGTTCTCTATATGAACAGCATGATAAAGACACAAGTTAGAATCATTACGTTCTTTGGAAATCATAAGCATCGACAAGGCATTCGTAACTATGAAAAGCATGATACTCTTGCCAGGAATCTACTTAACACGATCGTGACTAGCGACCTTCACTACTTACGAATATAAATTCATAACGATTAGGTGAAACAAACTCATATCCTAGCATCAAATTCAAGCATGCAAATTAAGCGTACACTCTCAATCAACATACAAGAATAAGTTCTAAATCAAACGGTTAAGCAAATTGTATTCACGACTTATGCAACGATAACTGGAAGTAATCAACTTATTTCACATATATAAACATGGTTTTGAATACACCCTTAACTAATAAGAATTTAGTTCCACATGTTCATAGCAATTGAAAAGCAAATTGAAATAAACATCGAAACTGAAACGAGGGAAGAAAGAACTCCTAGAACTCCCAAGGATGCAGATGGCTTGCGCACAAGGCTCTCATTCATCAATGGAATGCACGGCAAAGCTCTCTTTCTTCTCCAAAAGGTGCGGCAGAGATGTATATGGATGTAGGATGGTGTTTTGTGATGTAGAATGGTGGTTAGGGTTGCGGCAAAGGTATTTCTGAATGGTATGAAGGGTGGTGACGAATTTAGGCTTTAAAACATCTATTTATAGGCTAGGGTTTCCACAAAATCTGATGGGAAAGGGTTAGGGTTTTGGAGATAAAAGGCTTGGCCCATCCAAGGGAGAAAAGAACTAGGGTTTTATGCAGATTTTTAGGCTTCTACAACACTAGGTGCGGCACAAACCCTAGGGGAGATAGATTAGGGTTTAACTTGGCAGAAATTAAAGGATTAGGCAATGGGCTAGGGTTTAGGTGCGGCCCAAGTCTAAGAGGGTAAGGATAGGTCATCTAAAAAGCCCAAAGCCAAGAATAGAAACTCTCAAAAATGGAAACCTCCAAGAATAGAAACTTCCAACTTTAGAAACTTTGGTTTCCAATTCTGAATTCTTTGTTCTTTACTTTCATTTCTTCATTTCTTAAGCTCCTTTGACCTTCAAACTCGTCCATTCCTTGTGCTCCATAAGCATATATTCCATTCCAGCTCAAATTTGCTCTAAAATGCTCCATTTCGCACTTCTTTGCATACTTTGTCCTTAGAACCTGAAAATACATGAAACTAGCTTAAAAGACTAATTTAACTAAGAAAACACAACGTAAATGCACAAGAACAAGCTCACTAAGTCGCATAAATATGCTCCTATCAACATTTTCTAGAGGCCAAATTGATGGGTACTTGCAAGAGATGCAAATGAGTAAGCGTACTCTCTCATTATTATTAACGCTAGCCAATATGATTTTCTTCTGAGGTGGGCTTGGTAGTAGTGAGCCTCCCATACCCTACTAAGAGTTTCTTCCAAAACTCTCGAATTCCAATGAGGGATATGGAATTTGCCAAAAATAGTGGGTGGTGCTATTTGATTTAAAGACCCGAATCAAATGGCTTAAAATCAATCAATTTATATTCGTTATGTATTTGTTTACCTATATATTTGCAAACGCTATCCAACACTTGACAAATAAAAACCGAATGTTTTAGTTTCCGGACTTGGTACCACAATTCCAAAGAATGTCTTAAAAGGATTGAATATGTACCTAAGTAGTCTCATCCTCACAATCTTCCTAATGATAATGTATCATTGGAAGAACATGTTAGAAAAGTCTATCATGAAGAGGACAACACAAACAACCAATGCTTAATCCTTTGTTAAATGAACAAAGGAACTTACGAAGATTAGCATAAAGAAAAGGACACTTTTAGTGTTATTAGTTCTTCACTCACAAATCGTTGTATGAAGAAATAATGAGTTGTTTTGAACAACCCTTAGTCAATGCAAACACTTAGTGCTTATTTCTTTGTTACATGAACAAGGAACTTGAGAAGAAAGCACAAAGGCATGGACACTTAATGTGCCATGATTCTTCACTTACAAATTGTTGTATGAAGAAATGAGAGTTGCCTTGAACAACTCTTGAAAGTTTGTAATTATGTTGAGAACATAATGGTTGGTTGACAAAAATAGTCCATCAACATGGACTTATAATGATTTTGAATCATTGAGTGTTGAAGTGATAAACCACTTAACGAGACGGAAACTAAGGCTAGGACTTCACCTTTATGTCCCTAACCTAATGGTTCACTAAGTTTATTGTAAACTATGTAGTGAACAATAAACACATGCTCTCCAAATTGTTTGATGTGTATAACACAATTGAAATAAGTTTCAAGAGAGATAGTGGGAGTTTAGGGACTATGACTATGGTAGTCAAAGGAGAAGTCAAATGAAGAAAGCGAAATAACTCCAAGGGAACAAACTTTCTTTATGAAAGGATGGACATTGGAAGGGGTATTTGCAAGAAATGTCTTGCAAGTGTCAAGAACACACCTTTCGAAGGTGTTGTAAATTGTTCTTGAATAGTTCAAAATAGTTGGTTCTTCTACTTGAATGTTTGATTCCGTATTAGTAACTATGTTTTACAATCGTTGTAAAAGTGTGACTAATAAGAAGTAGAAGATTTATGAGTGAAAAGAAAGTACTTCACATTCGGAAAGTGAATCAAATAAAGATCTCTGCGAAAGCAGATGGTACTTACTTCCTCATATGAACTACCAAAGAAATTGGAAAAACCAAAGATTGTCTTTACATTCCAATTTTAAGGAATTTAATTCCGTCACTATAGTAGAGATGGATGAATGTTTTGTTTGACAAAACATTGTTCTTTATTAATCAATGATTGGATTATGGTAATCTAATTAATTGTCTCTATAGGAGAGATAATATGGTGGTGTTAAATGTTTAGAATATAACGATGCTTAAAACCCAAAAGGTTGCAAGGTAGTGATTAATCCCAACTCAAGTTGTGATACCTCTAAAAACATAAATTACGAGTTAGTCATAGATGGATACCTTGGATCGTTAGATCCGGATCCAATGCCTTCTTGTTAAAATTGTATAGAGGCGAAATGTTCGAATCTTTATTCTTTTGGAAAGAAGAAAGAATCACAAAGTTGTTGAGGTTAATTCACTTAGATGTTAGTGGCACTTGTCCACAACATAATACTACTCATGTTGTATGATATTCACCGAAGATCACCCTCGGTTGGACTATAGTTTATTTTAAATAAACACAAGTCCGAATACTTTGCAAAAGGTTTCAAAGAATTCAAGAAATGTAAGTTGATGAGTAAGACGTCTAAAGTATTTACATCCTTAGATTTGATCCAAGGAATGGTAACACTTTAGAATAGTTTTCTTGAAAGATATCAAGGAAAGAAGCATCATATGATAATGGTCTTCTCCATAAGGAGAAGCACGAACTTGAATAAGATTTAGTTCGTTGGATATTATCAATTACCCATATATATAGGATATATACTTCTAAAACAATATGATTGTCAATTAGAAGATCTTCCAAAATTTTCATGACTCCATAGGATGTAGTTGGAAAGAAAGACAAATCTTAATCATGTTAAGATTTGGGGTTGTGTGCCAATAAGCAATATTTGTTTGAGAATTATCTTGTGAATATCCTTAAATTAACATTTGGATATCACTTCTATAAACCAACTAACAAATGTTGTTTGTTGGGAAGTTCATTGTAATCCTACAATATGATTTGCCTAAGATAGAGCAATGAACGAAAGATAGAACTCAAAGAATGGGTTCTTTGAGAGACAAGATGATAATCAACAAATACAACAACCTAGTTCCTATACCACAAGCTCCAAGGTAGTCAAGAAGGATTTATAAACCGTCTCAGTTGAATGGTTTGAACTTTATGACTATGTCGTAGAGTTGCACCTCTTAATTCGAAAGAAATAAGAATGAAAATCCTTATGACTACATTGAGTGTATATATGACATATACTCAAGGAAATGGTAAAGTACCATTTCACTCGAAATAATGAAACCTTCATAGCTAAATGGTAGCTTAAGGTGACTACAATCAAAGAGAAAGGTTGACTTTGAAGGAACCATTTTTGACGTAGTCTTAGTTCCAATTAATTCGAAGATTGCTAAGCTACAACTAAATGGTGATTCAATGTTTGGACATAGTATGGGTTTCCGAAACCATTATTAAGATAGTCTTAATAATATATGTCTAAAACTATGAATCACAAGACATGTAAGTTGTAGAGATCCATCCATCATGAATCTTAGCAAGCTAGTGGGAGATATAAACGTCTTTGGTGTGAGAATTACTTGACACACAAATTTTAAACCCTATTTGTGACAGTTGTAGTAATGATGTAAGTAGGGATCGTTCTAGGCCGGGGATTAACTAGGGATGCTAACCAAAGTAAAATTAAATTAAAAACGTAAAAACAAAATTTAAAATATTAAACTAGACTCAAAACACTTAAATAGAATAACTCAAAATAAAACTAACAAATAAACTAAAATAAATCAAAAGACTCAAAACAACTCAAGACTTAAGAAAACACAAACTAAAATGATTTCTAATAAATCTAACACTTTAAAATAAAATGGGGGATTGATTTTGATGAAAAGTAAATTAAACTTAAATAAATTACAAAATTGACAAAAACATAAAATTAAGGTAAAATGATAAATGACGAACTGGCTAGAGGATTATTCTCCACACATGCCACATATGCAACCTAAATTGATTTTCAGTTGTTCTTTCAATAAATTGTAAATTCTCAACGCCCCAAGTTAATTAGGTCCGCTTAAATTAACCTTCAGATTTTCCTTAAGTTAATGGATTGGATGATTGCATACGACAACCCAAAACATTCCCTACAAGTTCCCTACATGAATTGCATAATAGAGATACAAGCAAGAATCATTAAGTTTTATGAAAATCATAAGCATTGACGAGGCACTTGTTACTATGAATTGCATGAAACTTATGCCAAGAATTTACCTAACGCGATCGTTTATAAGCGACCTTCACTACTTGTGAATATAAGTTCATAACGATTAGGTGAAATTCACTTATATTCTAGCATCAAATTCATGCATGTAAATTAAGTATGCATCCTTAATCGACATACAAAAATAAGTTATCAATCAAGCAGTTAAGCAAATTAAATCACAACTCATAAATCACAACTGAAGGTAATCAATTTAAATTACAAATATATCCATGGTTTTGAATTAAACTCTAGCCAAAATAAAATTAGTTATACATTATTTAAATTAAAACAGAAATAAAACATAAAGTTTGAGGAACGAATTAACCGATAGAAATTGACAGCTTGCTGTCCACTGTGCTTCTGCTGTGTTGACTGCCCGTGCTGACCCAAGTCAGCACTGCTGCCGTGCTGACCTCTGCTCGTGCTGCAAGGCAGCAACTCCCCCGCGTCACACGCTGTCCTGCGACGCCAGCTGCTCTTTCTCGTGCACTTGTCTTCTTAGCTGCGCAAGGCAGCTTGCTGTGCGTCCCAAGGTCCAGGCTGCCAAGGACAGCTCTCCCCCGTGCTGACTTGTCTCTCGCTGCCACTGGCAGCTTGCCTTTCCTCCACGCCTTCCTCTCGGTGCAGCTCCAAACCTTCTTTCCTCAGCACGCCAGCAACCTGCCTGCACCAGGCCTCCCCGAGGAGCCTCCTCGCTGCTCCTTTCCTGCTGTTCGTCAGCTGCCAAGGCAAGGCAGCTCTTCTTTGTTTCTCCACGTCTCGCCCCTGCACGTCTCGCTTCCAAAGGGCAGCGTTCCCTTATATTTCTCCCGTGCTCACCCTGCTGCAAGGCAGCCCTGTCTAGTACTCGCTGCACAAGGCAGCTGACCTCCCTTATGTTTCTCTCTTTCCTATTCCCCCCCCCCCCGCTACCTTCAGAGGGAGGTCCCCCTTATATTTCTTATCCTTAGCTGCGAAGGCAACGTGCAGCTCTCCTTTTCCTTTTAATTATTTATTTTTCAGCTGCATGCGCACACTGACTTCCTAATATTCCTCATGCCCATCCCTTACTGCATGCCTGGCAGCCTCATGCTTTTCTTCATTTTATTATTTCTGCATGCCAACCTGGTCTTCCACCGTGAGGACCCCTTGTCATGTTCCTGCATGCTTTTATGTATATTTTCTTTCTGTCAGCCCCCACTCAATTAACATCATAAATATATATATATATATATATATATATATTTATAATACTGTCTTATTTTTATTAACCAAAAATAGTGGGCAAAACAGTTTTTACGATTTTATTACTAAAAATCACACTTATGCAATATTTATTTTATTTACTAGATAAATACTATAAAACACAAAAACAAAGTAAATGGCTCAAAAATATAAGAAACTGACTAAGAAAAGACGAGAGAATTTGATGTAAAATATGTATAAATATAATCCGATCAGTCTTATGAGAGAAAGATCAAAACCTTTGATTTCTCATAAAGATGTAAATGAATCTTTTGTTTACTAGGTTTACAAAAGATTAGTGGGAGTTAATCATGTTCCTAAAATTTAAATATATATATGATATATTAATTTTGGAAATGAAAAGAATACTTCATTGTTAAAGTTATGACTTTAAACATTCTATAAAGATAGAATGTATATGGGAGACATAGTCTATATACATGGGATGGAAATCTATATTGATAGATTTTAGGATATAATTGGATTATATCATGCCCTAATAATAGACAAAATATGCTAGGAAGTTTCTCATATGATGATAAACTTCAAAAAGAAGGACAACTCTAGTTAGACTAAGTAGTTGCTCTTCTCAAAGGGAACGTACCCTTTGACTCCCAAAGAAATAATGCATAAATAGAATCCTTTATGCATAGGCAGAAAGGTGATTTACGTATTTCATATTGTATGAAAAACGTTGATATGAGTTGTACCAAGATCGGTACAAGACGATATCAATGCAAGCCCAGGATCAGAACCATGGCAACTGTCAAGTGAGTCCTTAAGTATTTAAGAAATACTAAAGGATGGATTCCTCAAAGAATGAGGAAGAATTAGAGTAACGTAATGGAAGCGTAAATGTATTAGATTATGAATCTAATCCATCATTGGATGTTTCTTCATTATGAATGAAGAGATAAACAGATATCTCTTTATTATGACTAAAGAGATATTTGGATGGAAACATTAAAGTAATGACTTTAGTGTGTTCCATTATGAATGCAAAATATATTGCCATATAGAAGTTTACAACAATGTTGTTTGGTTGGGAAAGTTCATTTATGAACTCTCTATTCGATTCCAACCAGAAAGTGTATCTAGTGTACTGACACTATGACACTAATGGGGCGATAGCTCAAGCCAGGAATCAATGTCTCATCAAGATCCGAACTTATATGAGAGACTGAACCACATGATTGAGAATCATGTATAATGGTGACGTCGTTATTCTCAAGGTTGCTTCTATGGATAACATATAGATATCCATTGTCTAGGCCTACTACTCAGCCATTTATGAAATGACTACAGAAGAGGTATCATCACTGATGACTAAGCCGATTGGCTCTACTTTACGGACATTTCACATGTTAAACTAATCTAGTTTAATATCAAGGGCAAAGATTATTGTTTTAAGCCGTCTCATATAAATGTTATATGCTTAAACGATAAAGTCCAAGGAATATGTGGTTGGGAGAATGCAATCTAAAGAAGTTAGATTCATGAGACCATTCTTTCGTAGACACATCCTAAACGTTCCTGATCATAGGATTGCCAATTGGGCATTGACAGTCCGTTAAGATCAGTACGTGCTATGTCTTCTCTCAGGGAGAGTGACTAGTCTCGAGTCATTGATGTATGTGACATCAAGACAAGTACGTAGGTTCTCAATAGAGAATGAGTTCACTGAACACGATCAACGAAGAGTTCTCATATTCATGTCACATGAGAACTCATGGTTGGGATAATGCAAAATAGTCCTTTGACCTGAGGCATCACAGTTGTCTTGTGGTTAAGTCCTTGATCTTTGATTATGTCAAAGTCACCCCATCGGGGTGTCCACGGCATCGTTGGGGTTAAGCCACTTAGTCATGGAGACAAGTGAATACGCAACAAGGGATCTCTAACCTTCAAACCGTTTGGGGGAGAATACTCTATGATATGATTAAAATCTCTGGCCAGAGTATGAATGAGATTAAGGAATGCGTTCCAAATCACATTCAAGGTAATCATATAAGCACACGAATCACATTGGATAGTAGACATGAATAAACTATCAAACCAAGCAATGTGGTCAAGAGTATTGTATTAGAGAAAGACCGTATTGCATTTGTAATCCTAAACTGAATAGGTTCTCTACCTCTTCTGATTAGCTTGGGTAACCATGATATGCTGCTAGGTGTCACTCATGGTTTGTGGAAGCCCTAAACGTGATAATCACTAAAGGGAGAATTGAAAGTAAGTTTCAATTCAATCGATATGAAATGGTTTTAATCGCCCACTGCCTCGCTAAAAGGAACCGAATGGATCGTACACCGTGTAAGGTGGAGATTGAAGAAACAATGGAGATGAGTAAGAATAATTAAATGGTTTAATTATTTATGGCAAGGATTAATTAATATGTTAATTAATCAAACGAATAAGTTCGTTAAAGACCTCGGGATAGTTTTGGACCTTAAGGCCCAATGGGCTTCGAACGTCAAAGCCCATTGACTTAAGTTGTATGACAACTTAATGAATAATGATTCACAAAGGCCCAATTATACCAATAAATCCCAATGGCCGGCCATTTAGAGATGGAGTGGATTTTGGACATATTTACAAGTTTGCCACTCCAATGAATTAAGGTATAAATATGACTTTATAGCCAAAATTCATTTAGGGTTTCTTTTAGAGAAAATTGGTGAGAACTTGTCTCTCCTTTTCTCTCTAAAGAGGCCGGCCCCTTGGAGGGTGTATCTAGCCATACTAACTACTCCAAGGTCACTCATTTCTTCTCCAATCTAACCTTGGTGAAGATACTTAGAGGTTCTCAATTTTGGGAACTTGGAGAAACCTTTTGATCCATCCAAATCGATAGATTTAAGATGCAAGGAATGAAGGCCCTCTCTTTAGGTGATTAGCCTTTGCTTATGCAAAGAGGAATCTACAAAGGTATAAATATCAACTCACTTTGATTTGAGTTGAGTCTTGGTTCACCAATCTACTAGGCTTTGAATTTCATGGTTGATGTTTTGTTTTTAAGTACATGCTAGCATGATTCCGCCTTTAATTGTTAATTGCATGCTATATGATGTTGCTTAAATGAACTTGTTTTTCACAAATCTTCCTTCAGTAGTGGACAAGAATATTGTGCACATGGTAGACAAAGGAAAGGAAGTGGAATGGTGCAGCAAATAAGTGCAAGGAGGGACATGGAGTGATGGTGCAGCAATGATACAAATGAGGGGACAAGGAATATTGTGCACATGGTAGAGAAAGGAAATGGTGCAGAAATGAGTGCATGAAGTGGACAAGGATGAGGTGCACGACATGGGAAAGGAAATTGAGTGATGACACCCCTTTGTGGCTGAGATTAAGGATTCTAGAATCCTTTATTTAGTGTCCTAATATCTTTGGGAACCCTTCTTGTGGCTGGAACTTAGTTGGATTAGGATTAAGAAAGGTTAAATCAAAATAAGGTAATCTTGACTCATGTTTCTTCTTTGGTTGCTGAGCTCTTTGTCCTCTTTAAATTAATTCTTCTTTCTCTTTAACACATTCCTAGCCTCTTTAGTCTTCAATTTCGTCCATCGACCTTGCTCCATGCATGTGCTATCCATTCCAAGCCCAAAACTGCTCCAAAATGCACCTTATTGCTTTATAAGGCCTATGGACCTACAAACACACGAAAATAGCTTAAAATACATAATTAACTAAGAAATAACAACATAAATGCATGAGAACAAGCTAACTCAGTCGCATAAATATGCTCCTATCACATATGTTTATGTGTGGAGAAGGATTGATGCGAAAATAAACTTAACACACAAATTAAACCCTCTTTTGACAATTGTAGTATATGTATAAGTAGGGATCGTTCTAGGCCCGGGATTAGGAGGGATTGCTAATTGACTCTAAACTGACTCAAAGACACAAAAACAAACTTAAAAGTGTTAGGATAGATTCAAAAGACTCAAAACTAGTTCACTAGACTCAAAATGAGCTAAGAACACTCAAAACTGCCTAAAAACACCAACTCGGCAGTTTCTGACACTAACCAAAATTTTGGACGAAAATAAAGTTTGGGCTTGACTCAAAACACTTAGAACACAAACAAAACAAGTTTAAAACAATTTGAAACAAGAAAGTAACGGGGGGTTGTATTTTGGATGAACTTAGAATAACAAAACAAATTGTAACTTAAAAACAGGTTTGAAAACAAATTTAAGAAATTAGATGGATGATGGGATAGCTAGAGGCTTTTTCTCCACACATGACATGTATGCAAACAACTCGATTTCCAGTTACTACTTTATTGAATTATGAACGACAATGCCCCATATTAACCGTGACATCACTAGTTAACTGATAGGAGCATATTTATGCGACTTAGTTAGCTTGTTTCTTGGCATTTATGTTCTTAGTTCGTAGTTATTTTAGTATTTTAAGCTGTTTTCGTGTGTTTGTAGGTCCAAAGGGTTAATGTGGCAAAGAAGTGCATTTTGGAGCATTTTGGAGCTTTTTTGGGCATGGAATGGATAGCATATGCTTGGAGCAAAAGGAATGGACGAAATTTGAAGTTTGTGCATCATCCTCTCCCTATAAATAACCATTTTAGCACACTCATTTCACCCAACACATCCACTCATTACAACCACCCAACACATTCACCTACCACTACATCCACTCATTACAACCACCCAACACATTCACCTACCACTACATCCACTCATTTCACCCACTACATCCACTCATTTCACCCAACACATCCACTCATTACAACCACCCAACACATTCACCTACCACTACATCCACTCATTACCACCACCCACTACATCCTCTCCCTAGCCTATAAATACATCCATCCACCCTTCACCATAGGAGACAGAGATCAATCCAAAACACACACACACATCATCTACACAATTCTCCACTCTTTGCCGCATTCAATACAACCTTCATCCAAACACATCCATTCACCTTCACATCCATTCCTCCATACAAACAAACCTTCAAACACTCACCAACACCTTGTGCTGTAGCAAAGGAAGGGAAGGAAAGTGCTTGGACGTGCTTGCTGTCGAACTTGGATCGTTGGAGCGTTTAGGTGTTTTCTTTCTTTTGTTTCCAATGTTTAAATTCATTTTCTTTTGTTTTGTTGTGAATATGAGTGGCTAAACCCCTCTTGGCTAGGGGTGATTTCAAAGCCATGATTATGTGTGTAATATGATTTGATAAATTCCAGTTATGAACTCTTGTATCGTAAATGCAATTGGCTTAACTATTTGATTGATAACTTATTTGTATTTGTTGATTAAGGGTCGACACTTAATTGGCATGCATAAATCCGATGCTAGAATATAAGAAAGTTTCACATAATCGTTACAAACTTATATTCATAAGTAGTGGAGGTCGCTTATAAACCATCGCGTGAAGTTTAATTCTAGCATGATTTTCATTAAACGTAATGATCTTTGATTGTATCTCTATTATGATGTCATGTAGAGAACTTTTGAAGAATGTTTTGGGTTGTCGAATGATGTCATCCAATCCAATAATACAAGGAAAATCTAAGGGTTAACTAGTGATGTCACGGTTAATTTGGGGCATTGTCGTTTATAATTCAATGAAGTAGTAACTGGAAATCGAGTTGTTTGCATACATGTCATGTGTGGAGAAAAAGCCTCTAGCAATCCCATCCATCATCTTATTTCTCAAATTTGTTTTACAATCTATCTAGTTTTTCATACTTGTTTGTTTGTTTCAACTTCATCCAAATCAAAACCCCCCTTTTAGTTTCTTGTTTCAAAGTGTTTCAAATCTATTTTAGTTTGTGTTTTTAAGTGTTTTGATTCAAGTAAAAGTCAATTTTCGTCCAAAGTCATTCCTAGTGTCTAGTTTAAGTTTATTTGGTTGTTTTAAGCTGTTTTGAGTATTTTAAGTTTACCTTGAGTCTTGTGAGTCTTGTTAAGTGTTTTTAAGTTTAGTTTTATGTTTTTGAGTCAGTTTAGAGGTTATTAGCAAGCCTTCCTAATCCCCGGTCCAGAACGATCCCTACTTATACTTATACTACAATTGTCAAAAAAGGGTTAAATTTGTGTGTTAAGTTAATTTTCGCATCAAGTTTTTGGCGCCGTTTCCGGGGATTAGCAAACTTGCTAATCCCTTTTTTATTTTTCGTGTCTTTGTGTTTTATTTGAATTGAGTCCGTGTGTTTGTTTGAGTGTTTCTGCCGTGTGTACTACTTGTGTTTGTTTCTTCGTTTCAGGTACTAGTTGATGACTCGTAGTTCTCAACACATTAGTGCAAATATCTTGGAATTCGACGACGATTTTGAAAGAACTTTGAGAAGAAAGAGGAAGCAACCAGAACCTAATCCACCTAGTTCAAGCTCAGAGGCCGAATCTGAGTTTGAAGAACAAGAAGAAGAGGAAGTCATGGCAGCGGACAATCGTAAAATAAAAGAACTTTCAGCCTCGGGGTTGGACAATGTCGTACCCCTTTGCATTCAATATCCCGTGGCGGCCCAAGGGAAGACCGATGAGTTCAAATTAAAGTCATGCTGCACCATATTCCCAAGTTCCATGGGCTGTCCATGGAGGATCCAAACAAGTACTTGAAGGAGTTCGAAGTGGTGTGTTCAAGTATGACTCCTGTCAACGTCGATGGGAGCATATTAAAGATGAAGGCATTTCCCTTTTCTCTCTTGGAAAGGGCTAAATATTGGTTGTATGAACTAGCCCCCGAAACTGTCACATCATGGGAGAGTATGAAACGGGCATTTTTGGAGAAGTTTTTCCCAACTTCTCGAGTAATTCTTCTACGCAAAAGGATTAGTGGCATTCAGCAAAACCAAGGTGAATCATTTCCAACTTATTATGAACGTTTTAAAACTCTTGTTGCTTCATGTCCACAACATCAAATGAAGGAGGGGCTTCTTCTTCAATATTTCTACGAATGGCTTCTACCAATTGAACGCCAAATGCTAGATGCCTTAGCGGGATGAGCTTTGGTGGACAAAACACCCATGGCTGCCAAGACCTTAATTGCTAACCGCGCGTTGAATGCTCAACAATATGAAGGCGTTGGTCAAAAGGACATTTCCGAACTCCAAAATCAAATGGCTAATCTCACTACTCTTCTTTCGCAGGTGGCTGAAATACCGAAGGTACAAAGTGTGGTGATAGGAGCATTTTTATGCGACTTAGCTAGCTTGTTTTCATGCTTTTATGTTGTTATTCCTTAGTTATTTTAGTATTTAAAGCCATTTTCGTGCAATTTCAGGTTTTAAAGTCAAAGTATGCAAAAAGGTGCATTTTGGAGCTTTTTGGAGCAAAATTGGGCTTAGCATGTGGATGGACGAAATTAAAGACCAAATGAGGCTAGAAAGGTGTTTGAAGTCAAAGGAAATCAGTTTGGAGGCTTGGAAGACAAAGAAAAACACAAATTGAAGCATTCCTACAAAGATGGCACATTGTCTCCCTTATGTTCCCTCGTCTCCTCTTGTGCAATAATTCCCCTTGCCATGTTTCCTTACCTTAAACCATGTAGGAAACCTTTCCTTTTCCCCCTAGGACATTACAAAGCAATTCCCTGATTTCCTAGGGTAATGCCGCACCCCCCCTTGCCATTACTCTTCCTTGCCGTGCAAGGAAGAGTCATTCTTTCCTAATTCCTGCATTAAAACACATTCCCCTTTTGTTTTAGGATAGTGCCGCACCTCCTAGCCTATTTCCCTTTAGTTTTATGATTCTATTTCCGATTTAGAGAAGTGTTATACTTAATTTCTGATTACCTAAATAAGTTAGGGTTTTAATTCCTGAAATCCTTTAAATAAACTCCTTTTGTGCAGCCACAAATCATCCATAGACTGCCATTCACGCCAGAATCCATTCCATACACTTAGCCGCACCATTCTACCACCATTCACCCTAGTTTTTGCCTAAAAACATCCCTAGCCGCCCCATACACTCATCCTAACCCTAAATCCATACTTCTACACTATCCATAACCCCCAAAAACACTCAACCACCTTTGTGCCGTAGCAAGGAGAAAGAAGGAAGGACTCTTGGATGCTCAAGCTTCATCGTTGGTGCATTCTAGGTGTAATTCGTTTTATGAATTCAATGTTTAATTTCTTTTCCTTTCGTTTTGCTATGAACATGAGTGGCTAAACCCCTATTGGTTAGGGGTGATTTCGAAGCCATGACTATGTGTGCAATTTGATTTGATAAATTCCAGTTATGAGTTCTTGAATCGTGAATGCAATTGGCTTAACTGTGCGAATAATAACTTATTTGTGCTTGTTAATTAGGGGTCGACACTTAATTGGCTTGCATGAATATGATGCTAGAATATAAGGTTGTTTCACATAATCGTCACACACTTATATTCATATGTAGTGAAGGTCGCTAGTCACGATCGCGTTAAGTCCAATTCCTAGCATGAGTGACATGATGTCATAGTTGCAAGTGCTTTGTCAATGCTTATAGTTTTCATTGAACGTAATAATCTTTGAGTGTATCTTTATTATAATGTCATGTAGGGAACTTTTGAGGAATGCTTTGGTTTGTCGAATGATGTCATCCAATCCAATAACACAAGGAAAACTTGAGAATTAACTAGTGATGTCACGGTTAATTTGGGGCATTGTCATTCATAATTCAATGAAGGAATAACTGGAAATCGAGTCGTTTGCATACTTGTCATGTGTGGAGAAAGAGCCTCTAACTAATCCATCATCCATTTAAAACCCCAAAATCGTTTTCAAATCTGTTTTTACTTTGCAATCTGTTTTGTTAGTTTATTTTCTTCCAAATCAAATCCCCATTTATTTTGAAGTCCTAGATTAATTAGAAAGTGTTTTGGTTTATGTTTTTAAGTGTTTTGGTACAAGTTAAAACCCAAATTCGTCCAATTTGGTGCTTTGTGCTCAAAACTGCCCAGAAAGTGTTTTTAAGGCAGTTTTGAGTGTTTGTTTGCTGTTTTGAGTCTTTTGGTTTGTTTTAGTGTTTCGAACTTTAGTTTTACATTCTTTGAGTCTAGTTTAGTGTTTTAAACTTTGTTTTTACGTTTCTAAGTCAGTTTTCAAGTGTTTAGCAATCCCTCCTAATCCCCGGTCCAGAACGATCCCTACTTACATACTTTACTACAATTGTCAAAAGAGGGTTTAATTTGTGTGTTTAGTTATTTAACGCATCAAATTTTGGCGCCGTTGCCGGGGATTAGCAACTTTGCTAATCCCTTGTTGTTTCTTTTTATTTATTTTCATTTGTTTTCTATCTTAGTTGCTGATTTGTTTTGTTTCTTTGTTTTTAGGTACTAGTGCATGACTCGAAGTTCCCAACCTGTTCGTGAGCATATTTTGGACTTTGACGACGATTTTGAGCGAACTTTGAGAAAAAGGAGGAACCAACAAAAGTCCAACCCACCTAGCCCTGAACCTGACCTAGAAGAACAAGTTTTAGAAGAAGAAGAGAGGGGCACGGCTGGGATTTTTGAGGAAGCACCAATCATGGCAGCCGACAACCGCACAATCAAGGAGCTTTCGGCTTCGGGATTGGATAATGCCACACCTTTATGCATCCAATATCCCATGGCAGCTCAAGGCAAGACCGAGGTGTTCGAATTGAAGTCTAGTTTGCTGCACCACATCCCAAAGTTCCATGGGCTTTCCATGGAGGACCCTAACAAGCATTTGAAAGAGTTTGAGGTGGTTTGCTCAAGTATGACTTTGGTTAACGTTGATGGAAGCATTTTAAAGATGAAGGCTTTTCCATTCTCTTTAATGGACAAAGCCAAGGATTGGTTATACGAGTTGGCTCCCAGCACTGTCACATCTTGGGAGAGTATGAAGAGGGTGTTTCTGGAGAAGTTTTTCCCAACTTCTCGCATCATTCTTCTTCGTAAAAAAATAAGTGGAGTTCAACAAGATGAAGGTGAGTCTTTTCCTACATATTATGAACGATTTAAATCACTTGTTGCTTCTTGTCCACAGCATCAAATGAAGGAGGAGTTGCTTTTGCAATACTTCTACGAAGGCTCCTACCACTAGAACGTCAAATGCTCGATGCCTCGGCGGGTGGAGCATTGGTAGACAAAACACTTATGGCTGCCAAGATCTTGATTGCTAATCGAGCGTTGAACGCTCAACAATACGAAGGAGTAGGCCAAAGAGGACCCCCACGGCAACATGTTCATGAGGTAAGTTCCACACCTGACATTCATTCACAATTAGCTAATCTTACTTCCATTGTTTCTCAGATGGCCGAAGGCATGAGGTTGCAAGGATAAATGGTGTGTGGTGTATGTTCTATCCAAGGACATGCCTCTGAAAAATGCCCACAATTGATTGAAAATGGTGGATGGGAGAGCGCCAATGCAATTGGGTTTCAAGGCCAAAACCAACCAAGGAACGATCCATATTCCAATTCATACAATCCAGGTTGGCGAGACCACCCAAATTTCAAGTGGAGGGACCCCCAACAACCCCAACAACAAGGAGGCTTTAGGCAACAACCCCCGGGTTTCTACCAAAAGCCGTTTGCACCAACTCAACCCCAAGCACAACCCGCCCAAAAATCAGGTTCTTCAATTGATAATGATCAGATTTTTAACTTACTAACTTCTATGGCGCAAGGTATGCAAACTAGGGACAAGAAGGTGGATGAGTTGGAGAAGCAAGTGGGGCAGATTGCCGAGTTCATGGGAAAGTTTCGAGACCAAGGCCAACTCCCTAGTTCTACCATTCCAAACCCGAAGGGAAGCTTTGAAAGTGCAAAGGCCATACTTTTGAGAAGTGGAAAAGAGATTGGGCCAGGTCCTACACCATCACAATCAGGTCCCAAAGAGGTTGAAAAACTGCAAATTGAAGAGGAGGAAGCAAGCCCACTCACGGCAAAGGTGGGAGCACCTTTGCCGCAAGCTTCTAATGTCCCCAATCTGTCCAAATCGGCCAATAAAGGTAAGAATGTGTCAAATTCGGTTCCTACTAATGTTTTTCCTTCGAATGTTCCTTTTCCTAATAGGTTTATGCAAACAAAGAAGGAGGAAGCTGAAAAGGACATCCTTGAGACATTTAGGAAAGTTCAAGTAAACATACCTTTGTTGGATGCAATCAAGCAAGTCCCGAGGTACGCCAAGTTTTTGAAGGAGTTGTGCACCACTAGGAAGAGGATGTCGACTAAGGAAGTGGTAAAGGTAGGTGAGAATGTGTCCGTCATCTTGCAACGCAAACTACCTCCCAAATGCAAAGATCCGGGTAGTTTTACCATTCCTTGTGTCATTGGTAACACTAGATTTGAATCTGCCATGCTTGAGTTAGGTGCTTCTATAAATGTTATGCCATATTCCATTTATGCATCTATGAACTTAGGAGTATTGAAAAATGATGGTGTTATCATACAATTGGCCGATAGATCTAATGCCTATCCAAAGGGAGTTTTGGAGGATGTTTTGGTGCAGGTTAATCATTTGATCTTTCCGGCGGATTTCTATGTTCTTGAGATGGATGAATCGGATCATGCACCCTCGCTGCCCATTCTACTTGGAAGGCCATTCATGAAGACGGCCCGGACTAAAATTGATGTGTTTAATGGAACTTTGTCCATGGAATTTGATGGGGAAGTTGTTAACTTCAATCTTTATGATTCTATTAAGTATCCCAGTGAAGATCATTCATGTTTCTCTATTGATATTGTTGATTCTTTGGCGCAGGGATATCTTGAAGATTTGAATGACGACGCACTTGAAAAGGTCATTACAAGAAGTGTAGACGTCAAAACCAAGGGGACAACACCCATGCTAAGCCACGGCATGCAAGAACTGACCTATGCCGTGCCTCCTAGTGAGGAATTCCTTGAAGTAGTTGCTGCCCTTGATTCATTGCCTACACATGATGGTAAGTTTCCTAACCGTGAGTCCATTCCCATTTCGACTAATAAATTGCTTCCATCCATAATTCAGGCACCTATCCTTGAAGTCAAACCTTTACCAAGCCATTTAAAGTACATCTTTTTGGGGGAAAAAGAGACACTACCTGCCATCATCTCTTCATCCCTCATGGCACAAGAAGAGGAGAAACTAGTTCGAGTTTTGAAGGAGTTCAAATCTGCCCTAGGTTGGACATTGGCCGATATTAAAGGTATAAGCCCTACGACTTGTATGCATCACATATTTCTTGAGGAGGGGGCCAAACCAACTAGAGAGGCTCAACGCCGTCTCAACCCTCCGATGATGGAAGTTGTGAAAAAGGAAATAATCAAACTTCTAGATTGTGGGGTGATTTATCCCATCTCCGATAGTCGTTGGGTTTCACCTATCCAATGTGTGCCTAAGAAATCTGGAGTGACGGTTGTGGAGAATGCCGAGAATGAGCTTGTACCTATGAGAATTCAAACCGGTTGGCGTGTATGCATTGATTATAGGAAGATAAACGCCACCACAAGGAAGGACCACTTCCCATTGCCGTTCCTAGATCAAATGTTGGAAAGGTTAGCGGGTCATTCCTTTTATTGTTTTCTTGATGGTTATTCCGGTTATAATCAAATTGTCATTGCCCCGGATGATCAAGAAAATACCACCTTTACTTGTCCTTTTGGAACGTTTGCATATCGACGCATGCCATTTCGCTTGTGCAATGCTCCTGCCACGTTTCAAAGGTGTATGGTAAGCATATTTTCTGATTATGTTGAAAGGATCATTGAGATATTCATGGATGACTTTAGTGTTTTTGGTGATTCATTTGATAATTGCTTGGATAATCTGACTTTAATCTTGAAACGTTGTGTTGAAACAAACCTTGTTTTAAATTGGGAAAAATGCCACTTTATGGTTAAACAAGGTATTGTTTTGGGTCATATAATCTCTGAAAAAGGAATTGAAGTTGATAAGTCTAAAGTAGATCTTGTACGCTACTTACCCTCTCCTACTTCGGTTAGAGAAGTTCGTTCTTTTCTTGGTCATGCAGGATTCTATAGACGATTTATCAAGGACTTTTCCAAGATTGCACAACCCCTATGTCGTCTCCTACAAAAGGATGTGTCATTTGAGTTCAACGAGGCATGTGAGAAGGCATTCAAGCATCTCAAGGACCTCCTCACCACGGCACCCATCATAACTCCCCCGGATTGGTCCATTCCCTTTGAATTGATGTGTGATGCATCGGATTATGCACTTGGAGCTATTTTGGATGATGCTCAATTGAATTATTCTACAACCGAAAAATAACTTTTGGCGGTTGTATTTGCTTCAGATAAATTTAGATCATATCTAATTGGTACTAAAGTAATTGTTTTCACTGACCATGCAGCCTTGAAGTATCTTTTCACCAAAAAGGAGGCCAAACCGAGGCTCATTCGTTGGATGCTCTTACTTCAAGAGTTCGATATTGAAATTAGGGACAAGAAAGGATGTGAAAACGTGGTGGCTGACCACCTAAGCAGATTGGTGCGTGAAGAAGAGTCCCTCCCCATTTCTGAGACGTTTCCGGATGAACAACTTCTGTCCATTGAGGTAAGTACCCCTTGGTATGCCGATTTGGTCAATTTCTTGGTGTCTAAGCAAGTTCCTAACACTCTAAGCAAGGTTCAACGTGATAAACTGAAACATGATGCAAGATTTTATGTGTGGGATGATCCATATCTATGGAAATATTGCCCAGATCAGATTGTTAGAAGATGTGTGCCAAATTCTGATTTTAATTCCATTCTAGCATTTTGTCATTCTTATGCATGTGGAGGCCATTTTGGCACCCAAAGAATAGCCCTCAAAGTGTTAGAATCTGGTTTTTATTGGCCTACATTGTTCAAAGATGCTAGAATGTTTTGCTTAACATGTGATAGATGTCAAAGAACAGGTTCCATTGGTGGAAAAGACCAAATGCCGTAAGCACCCATCTTCAATGTTGAAATTTTTTATGTTTGGGGTATTGATTTCATGGGTCCTTTTCCTTCTTCGTTTGGTTTCACTTATATTTTGCTTGCGGTTGATTATGTTTCTAAATGGGTAGAAGCAAAAGCTACCCGTACTAACGATTCTAGAGTGGTTTCAGATTTTATCAAGACTAACATTTTCTCTAGATTTGGGATGCCGCGGGTGTTTATAAGTGATGGAGGCTCACATTTCTGCAGTAGGACCATTGAGGCGCTATTTAGAAAATACAATGTCAAGCATAAGGTTTCCACACCTTATCACCCACAAACAAGTGGCCAAGCCGAAGTATCAAATAGAGAAATCAAGCAAATCTTGGAGAAGACCGTGGGGCCTAACCGGAAAGATTGGAGCATGCATTTAGACGATGCACTATGGGCGTTTCGCACTGCCTACAAGACACCCCTAGGGATGTCTCCATTTCGGCTAGTTTATGGCAAGCCTTGTCACTTACCCGTGGAACTAGAGCACAAGGCGCATTGGGCCGTTAAAACATTCAATTTGGACTTAGATGCTGCTGGAATACATCGGAAGCTCCAATTGAATGAGCTTGAGGAGCTAAGGAATAAAGCATATGAGAATGCCCGAATCTACAAGGAGAAAACAAAGGCATTTCATGACAAGATGATTAGGGGCAAAACCTTCTCAATTGGGCAGAAAGTTTTACTTTTTAATTCTCGCTTACGTTTATTTCCTGGTAATTTACGTTCTAAGTGGGTTGGACCTTTTGTTGTTACTAATGTTTTTCCACATGGTGCAATTCAAGTCCAAAACTTAAGGAATGGGGTGGAATTCAAGGTTAACGGACATCGATTGAAGCCATAGTATGAGAGTGCCGTGGGGCAGGTTGTGGAGGAGATCCCACTCCATGCCGTGGGCTCCAATGGGGCATGATTGTGTTCTTCGTCCGGCTTCAAGACGTTAAAGAAAGCGCTACTTGGGAGGCAACCCATGCAATTCAACAAAGGAAGACCAAGGAATCACTCCAATTCCAGATTTGCGTTCCTAAACTCCTCACTTTGTTGTTTATTTCGAATCTGCCTATTTAGTTGTTTTAGTTGCTGTTTGTGTGATTCCTTTTGTTTGGTGTGATTTTATGCTTGAAACATTGAGGACAATGTTTGATTTAAGTGTGGGGGGGTAACCAAGTGTTTTTTATGCAAATTCGTGGGATTTTATCACCATTTACTTAAAGACGTGTTCCTTGCTGTTTTTAAGTGGTTTTAAGCAGTATTGGTGTGTTTTAGTCTGTTTTGAAGTAAAAATCCGAAAATCACATAAAATTTTGAAAATTTGTTTAAAAAAAAAAACCCAAAAAGAGTTGTTTTCAAGTTGTTTTTGTGTGTTTGTTTGTGTCTTAGGGTACCTTCTAACACGATGATGAGGATTTGATTTTTAATTGCATGACTGTTAAAAAGAGTTATAAACATGGATGAAAGTTTGATTTACTCTTTGTTTATGCTTGGTTGTGGTTATAACTTATGAATTCACATGTAATCATAAAGAAAAAAATTAGTTTTTGTAACATGCTTGAAAGAAGGAACTCAAACGAACGCTACAACCCTGTGAAACTTGAGCCTAAACGTTTATTTGGAGAGTTATTAATCTGTGATTTCTTGTTTTCTAAAGTCGTTGCATGATCTCATTATTCCTTGCTTGGTTACTACTTAGAAGGCGTTTCATCATTTAGTTCGAAATGCTAGAACTCATGCCCATTTCATTCAAAGCATGTTATTGATTTGCATAACACATATTCAAGATGAAGTTGTGTAGTGACCACCACCAAAGCCAAATTGCCGTGCATCCTATTTTATTATATGTTAACCCCGTTGAGCCTTGTTTAGCCTACGTTCTTTGTTAACCCACACTATCCTCACCTAGCCTAGATTAGGACCATCCATACCCTTGTTCTTGAAGCATAGTAAAGCATGACTCAAATTGAATTCCTTCTGATCAATGTTTTGCAGAAAACAAGTGTGGGGGAAGTGATTCTTGTGTGTGTGTGTGTGCCAAAGTGCTTAATAAGGCACGGGTAGAAAAAGAAAAAGAAAAAAATTCGTGGAAAATAGGAAGAAAAAAAAGAAAAGTTGTGAAAAGAATGAAAAAGAGTTATAAAGTATTGTTCGTTGAAGAAAGGGTCCAAAACATTGAATTCGGCCCTAAGTATTGCTTGAATATTCCCTTCGTGTTTAAAAGTTGATTTTTGCAATCTAAGTGAATTCTAAGTTTCAAGTTCATTACTTTGCTTGCTATTGCTTTAAGAACGTTTGTTATCCCTATCCTTCATTTGTTAACCAACACCCCAAGCCCCGTTACAACCTTTGACTTCAATCTTGAGTGTTATGTGTTTCAATTTGTGGAGTTTAAATTTGGTATGAGCATATGGTGTCACTGGTTCTCGCATCTAAGTAGTAGCATTCCATTCATGAGATCATATCTAAACATGCTTATTAACTCCAGAAATTGCGTTCTTTGTTATACATATATGTGAGCATTCGTTTTTATATCTACATCAATCTTCTCACATATAACTAGTATAGGGTGTGTAGTTAGAAACTCTGAGTGAAAATAGAGTGCATATCTTGTAAGGAATTGAGGGAATTCTCTAAGGCATGTTACTACATTCACAACATTGTTTTAATTTATTAAATGAGAACTAGTAAGTAGTGACTATGATTAAGTATGTGCTCAAGTGTAAAGATGACTCAAATATGTGGGGATAATGATTTTTAACATGTCATGTGCATTGGAAATCCCTGAGGCAAATGTTGGAAGGTTAGATCGTGTTTCGTTTGTTTTGTTTCGTTTTGTTTGTTTGTTTTGCTCGAGGACTAGCAAAAGCTAAGTGTGGGGGAATTTGATAGGAGCATTTTTATGCGACTTAGCTAGCTTGTTTTCATGCTTTTATGTTGTTATTCCTTAGTTATTTTAGTATTTAAAGCCATTTTCATGCAATTTCAGGTTTTAAAGTCAAAGTATGCAAAAAGGTGCATTTTGGAGCTTTTTGGAGCAAAATTGGGCTTAGCATGGATTGCATATGCATGGAGCAATGTGGATGGACGAAATTAAAGACCAAATGAGGCTAGAAAGGTGTTTGAAGTCAAAGGAAATCAGTTTGGAGGCTTGGAAGACAAAGAAAAACACAAATTGAAGCATTCGTACAAAGATGGCACATTGTCTCCCTTATGTTCCCTCCTTGTCTCCTCTTGTGCAACAATTCCCCTTGCCATGTTTCCTTACCTTAAACCATGTAGGAAACCTTTCCTTTTCCCCCTAGGACATTACAAAGCAATTCCCTGATTTCCTAGGGTAATGCCGCACCCCCCCTTGCCATTACTCTTCCTTACCGTGCAAGGAAGAGTCATTCTTTCCTAATTCCTGCATTAAAACACATTCCCCTTTTGTTTTAGGATAGTGCCGCACCTCCTAGCCTATTTCCCTTTAGTTTTATGATTCTATTTCCTATTTAGAGAAGTGTTAGACTTAATTTCTGATTACCTAAATAAGTTAGGGTTTTAATTCCTGAAATCCTTTAAATAAACTCCTTTTGTGCAGCCACAAATCATCCATAGACTGCCATTCACGCCAGAACCCATTCCATACACTTAGCCGCACCATTCTACCACCATTCACCCTAGTTTCTGCCTAAAAACATCCCTAGCCGCCCCATACACTCATCCTAACCCTAAATCCATACTTCTACACCATCCATAACCCCCAAAAACACTCAACCACCTTGGTGCCGTAGCAAGGAGAAAGAAGGAAGGACTCTTGGATGCTCAAGCTTCATCGTTGGTGCATTCTAGGTGTAATTCGTTTTATGATTTCAATGTTTAATTTCTTTTCCTTTCGTTTTGCTATGAACATGAGTGGCTAAACCCCTATTGGTTAGGGGTGATTTCGAAGCCATGACTATGTGTGCAATTTGATTTGATAAATTCCAGTTATGAGTTCTTGAATCGTGAATGCAATTGGCTTAACTGTGCGAATAATAACTTATTTGTGCTTGTTAATTAGGGGTCGACACTTAATTGGCTTGCATGAATATGATGCTAGAATATAAGGTTGTTTCACATAATCGTCACACACTTATATTCATATGTAGTGAAGGTCGCTAGTCACGATCGCGTTAAGTCCAATTCCTAGCATGAGTGACATGATGTCATAGTTGCAAGTGCTTTGTCAATGCTTATAGTTTTCATTGAACGTATTGATCTTTAATTGTATCTTTATTATGATGTCATGTAGTGAACTTTTGAGGAATGCTTTCGGTTGTCGAATGATGTCATCCAATCCAATAACACAAGGAAAACTTAAGAATTAACTAGTGATGTCACGGTTAATTTGGGGCATTGTCATTCATAATTCAATGAAGGAATAACTGGAAATCAAGTCGTTTGCATACTTGTCATGTGTGGAGAAAGAGCCTCTAACTAATCCATCATCCATTTAAAACCCCAAAATCGTTTTCAAATCTGTTTTTACTTTGCAATCTGTTTTGTTAGTTTATTTTCGTCCAAATCAAATCCCCATTTATTTTGAAGTCCTAGATTAATTAGAAAGTGTTTTGGTTTATGTTTTTAAGTGTTTTGGTACAAGTTAAAACCCAAATTCGTCCAATTTGGTGCTTTGTGCGTAAAACTGCCCAGAAAGTGTTTTTAAGGCAGGTTTGAGTGTTTGTTTGCTGTTTTGAGTCTTTTGGTTTGTTTTAGTGTTTCGAACTTTAGTTTTACATTCTTTGAGTCTAGTTTAGTGTTTTAAACTTTGTTTTTACATTTCTAAGTCAGTTTTCAAGTGTTTAGCAATCCCTCATAATCCCCGGTCCAGAACGATCCCTACTTACATACTTTACTACAATTATCAAAAGAGGGTTTAATTTGTGTGTTTAGTTATTTTACGCATCATGTGGCAGCTTGTGGCGTGTGCTTAATGAATGGACATCTCACGGATAAGTGCCCTCAATTGATCAAGAACAGAGGGTGGGAATCTGCCAATGTCGTGGGTTTTGGGTGTCAAAACCAACCAAGGAATGATTCGTTCTCGAATACATACAATCCAGGTTGGAAAGATCATCCAAATTTCAAATGGAGGGAGCCCCAACAAACCCAACAACAAAGTGTATTCAGACAGCAACCTCCGGGATTCTACCAAATGCCATATGCACCCACACAACCCCAAGCATAACCTGCCCAAAATAACTCGTCTTTTGATAATGCTCAAGTTATTCAATTACTAACTACGTTAGCGCAGGGTCAGGAAAATCAAGCCAAAGACATGCATAATTACGCCAAGGAAGTGCAAAACCAAGCTCGAGAGGTGACTGAATTGAAGAGACACGTGGGACAAATGGCTGAATTCATGGGGCAATTTAGTAGAGAACAAGGTAAGTTACCTAGTTCGACGGATGTGAATCCAAAGGGAGGCTTCGAATCTGCCAAAGCCATCACCTTGCGAAGTGGAAAAGAAGTTAAATCTGATCCTAGCCCATCTAAATCCAATAAAAAGGAGGACGAAAAAATGCAATCTGAGGAGAAGAAACAAGGCATGCCCACGGCAAGGATTGAGCAATCCTTGCCGCAGCCACCTACACACCCTAATTCAGCCACCAAAGGTAAATTGGGTTTAAATTCCATTACTTCTAACTCCATTCCACCCAATGCACCCTTTCCTCGCAGGTTTATACAAACTAAGAATGAAGAGGATGAAAAAGACGTTCTCGAGACATTTAGGAAAGCACAAGTCAATATTCCACACTTAGATGCCATCAAACAAATCCCGAAGTACGCTAAGTTTTTAAAGAACCTTTGTACAACAAGGAAACAGATTCAGGAGAAGGAGGTGGTACATGTGAATGAGAATGTCTCTGCAATGTTGCAAAGAAAGATGCCACCCAAATGCAAAGATCCAGGTAGTTTCACTATCCCTTGTGTTATTGGAAATACGAGGTTTGAACATGCTATGCTAGATCTAGGTGCATCAATTAATGTCATGTCATATTCTGTTTATGCATCTATGAATCTAGGAGAGCTTAAACATGATGGTGTTATTATTCAACTAGCCGATCGATCTAATGCATATCCGAAGGGAGTTTGGGAGGATGTTTTGGTGCAGGTAGACCATTTGATTTTTCCTGCAGATTTCTATGTGCTTGACATGGAAGACTCGGCACACTCTCCATCATCACCACTCTTACTTGGACGACCTTTCATGAAAACAGCTCAAACCAAGATTGATGTGGCTAAGGGAGCAGTAACTATGGCGTTTGGTGGTGATATGATTAATTTTAATGTTTCTGACTATGTAGAGAAGCCTAATCATGTTCGTTCTTGTTTGGCCATTGATGTAGTTAAAAATATAGGGCAAGAACCTTCAGCACCTATCAAGAAGGATGCATTTCAAACCACCAACGAAGAGGAAATTGGAGTGGATGACAAGGAGTTCACGACCACAATCCTCAAAACCCCAAATCTGGCCTAGAGCACCCCACATGCATTTGTTGATTGTGCTGCCACTTCCTTGCAGCACAGTGGTAAGCCACCTATTCCAATTTCGATTCCCATTTCAACTAATAGGTTGTTACCTTCTTTGGTGCAGGTCCCCAATCGAATCCAAGCTGGTGGGAATTATTACATTGACTTTAAGATGCTCCACGCCCCAATCAGGAAGGATTACTATCCCCTTCCATTCATAGAGCCAATGTATGAGTATTTTGAGGAGCATGCCGTGAAGAACATATCCCTCCATGCCGTGGGTCATATTCAAGCTTAAATGGAGGCATCGTCCGGCTGGAAGACGTTAAAGAAAGCGCTTCTTGGAAGGCAACCCATGTATTCAAATAAGGAAGATCTATGAATCGCTTCACAATCAGTTTTGCGTTTCTAAAAACCTTCCCTTTACTGCATTTATTTTGCCTTGTTTGTCATATTTATTTGTTGCTTGTTTGATTGTTGATAGGAGCATATTTATGCGCCTTAGTTAGCTAGTTCTTATGCATTTCCATGGTGTTTTCTTAGTTAAAGTAGTCTTTTAAGCTAGTTTTATGTGTTTTCAGGTTTTAAGGGCAAAGTATACAAAAAGATGCATTTTGGAGCCTTTTGGAGCAAAATGGAGCTTGGAATGGATGTCATATACTTGGAGCCAAGGGAATGGACGAAATTAAAGACTTGAAGATGATGATTTCTACTTGAACAAGGTTTCCTAGTTGAAGTAGGAAAGTGCCTAATTGAAGATGAAATCCTAGTCAACAAAGGATTCCTAGTTGAAGAAGGATTCCTCGTTAAAGTGGGATTCTTAGAAGAATGAATATTCCTAATCAAACAAGGTTTCCTACTTGAAGTAGGAAAGTTAAACCTAATTGGCTTTCAGTTTCAGCAACAAAAGAAGTTTTCCAAGTCAAAGAAGGAAAAGGAGTCCAAAAAGAAGAAAGATTGATCAAGACAAGCTTTCCTATTCCTAATGAGCAAAGGTTTCAGCTACAAAGATGAGTCCTAAACACTTTAGAACACCTTAATCCTTGTTCTAGAAAGATGTCACACCAATTTCAGAAAGGAAACACTCATTGCCGTGCATAACCCTTTCTAGAACCTATTTCCTTGCCTTGCAAGGCTTTCTAGAAGCCTTATCCTGCCTTATCCAAACCTGCTGCACCTTTTAACCTCTTCCCTTGAGGATTTTGATTGTTTAAGCCTTTTTCCTTGTGGATTTGGATTCTAGAAGTCCATATCTGATTTCCCTAGGGTTTTTATGTGCCTATATATACTCTTATTCACCCATTGGCCGAATTACCACCTCTCATATAATCCCGTTCACGCCAGAAATTCTTCTACACCCTTTGCCGCTGCCATCACTCACCATACTCCATAATTCCTGACCTAAACACCTTTGCCGCACCCCCTCACCCATCCTAAACACTACCACACCATTCCATATCCATTCCTCCATATAAATACCACCCAAAACCTGTCCCCAAGTCTTGTGCCGTAACAAGGAGGAAGGAGGAAGTTCGTGGATGCACCTGCTGTCCAAGTTGGAGTGTCTAGGTGTTCTCTTTCTTTGGATTTCAATGTCTAAATTTATTTGTCTTTGTTTTATGAGTATGAGAACTTAAACCCCCTTGGCTAGGGGGGATTCAAAACCATGTTTATGCTTGCTATATAATTTGATTACTTCAATTGCGTTTCATAAGTTGTGAATTCAATTTACTTATCTACATGAATTAAAACTGATTTGTGTGTGTTGGTTGAGAGTGCACGCTTAATTTTCATGCATAAATCTAATGCTAGGATATAAGGGAGTTTCACCTAATCGTTATGAACTTATACTAACAAGTAGTAAAGGTTGTTGATCACAATCGTGTTAAGTAACGAGTGTCTCGCCAATGCTTATGATTTTCATAGAACTTAATGATCTTTGCTTGTATCTTTGTGATGCGTAAAATAACTAAACACACAAATTAAACCCTCTTGTTGACAATTGTAGTATGGATAAGTAGGGATCGTTCTTAAACCAGGGATTAGGAGGGATTGCTAAAACACTTATAAACTGACTCAAATAACTAAAAACAAGTTAAAAACACTAAAACAAAACTCGAAGAATGCAAAACTAAACTTTAAAACACTAAAACAAACCAAAAGACTCAAAACTGCACAAAAACACTCAAAACTGCCTTAAAAACACTTTCTGGGCAGTTTTGAACTCTAACACTAACTTGAACGAAATTGAGTTATAACTTGAATCAAAACACTTAAAAACACAAACTAAATCGCTTTCTAACTAATATGACTCAATAAAGTAAGGGGGGTGATAGGAGCATATTTATGCGCATTAGTTAGCTAGTTCTTATGCATTTTCGTTATGTTTTCGAAGTTAAAGTAGTCTTTTAAGCTAGTTTCATGTGTTTTCAGGTTCTAAGGACATATTACACAAAATGATGCAATTTGGAGCCTTTTGGAGCAAAAGTGAGCGTGTATTGAATAGCACATGCTTGGAACAAAAGGAATGGACGAGATTTAAGATTTGAAGATTTGAGGAGTCCTAATTGAAGAAGGATTCCTAATCAACGAGGGATTCCTAGTTGAAGATGGATTCCTAGAAGAATGAAGATTCCTACTTAAACAAGGTTTCCTACTTGAAGTAGGAAAGTTAAACCTAAAAGTTTCTACTTTGGGTTGATCTTTCCTAAACCTACATGGCCTTGAGTTTTAGCAACATTAGAAGGTTCCTAAGCGTTGGAAGACACAAAGAAAGCTTTTGGAATAGTTTCTCATCTTTGCCGTGGGTTAGGGCCTATGTTCTCTTGGTTTTGGGCTTTTTAGAAGCCCTATCTTTATTCCCTAAGCCTTGCCGTGTATTCCCTTCTAGAACCCCTATTTCCTTGCCTTGCAAGGCTTTCTAGAAGCCCTAACCTTATCCCATTAAACCTGCCGCACCGTATTGGACTTTTCCCCTTTTAATTCTGATTTCTAGGCCTTTTTCCTTATGGATTTGGGTTATTCAAGTACATATCTGATTTACCTAGGGTTTTAAGTGCCTATATATACTCATTAAACCCTTTGGCCGAAATTACCACCTCTCACAATACGCCAGAAATTCACTCAACCTCTCTGCCGCAACCCTCACTCACCATAATCCATATTTTCTGACCCTAAACACCTTTGCCGCACCACCCATCAATCCTAACCCCTACCATACCATTCCCCATCCATTCTACACCACAAATAACCCCCAAAACCTGCTCTTAGACCAAGTGCCGCAGCAAGGAGGAAGGAGGATTCGTGGATGTACCTGCTGTCCAAGTTGGATCATCTAGGTGTTTTCTTTCTTTGGATTTTAATGTCTAAATTTATGTATCTTTGCTTTGCGAGTATGAGGAACTAAACCGCCCTTGGCTAGGGGGGGGATTCGAAACCATGTTTATGCTTGCTATATGATTTGATTACTTCTAATTGCGTTTCATAAGTTGTGAATTCAATTCGCTTATCTATTCAAATTAAACTGATTTGTGTGTGTTGGTTGAGAGTGCACGCTTAATTTTCATGCATAAATCTAATGCTAGGATATAAGGGATTTTCACCTAATCGTTATGAACTTATATTCACAAGTAGTAAAGGTTGTTGATCACAATCGTGTTAAGTAAATTCTTGGCATAAGTATCATGCGCTTTCATAGTTACGAGTGCCTCGTCAATACTTATGATTTCCATTGAATGTAATGATCTTTAATTGTATCTCTATTATGCGCTTTCATGTAGGGAACTTTTGAGGAATAATTTGGTTGCGATGCGCTTTTTCCATCCAATTCATTGACTTAAGGGGAATCTGAAAGTTAATTTAAGCGTATCTAATTAATTTGGGGTGTTGGGAATTTGTGGTTTATTGAGAAGCAATTGGAAATCGTTTTGTATGCAAGTGTGACATGTGTGGAGAAGAACCCCTTAGCTAGCTTTACATCCATTCACTTTTATCAAATTCGTTTTAGAATCTGTCCAATTTACAAAGTTTTGTTTTTGTTTTCAAATTTCGTCAAAACTCAATCCCCATTTATTTTGAAGTGTTAGATTAGTTAGAAATCAATTTAGTTTGTGTTTTTAAGTGTCTTGAGTCAAGTTAAAACCTATTTTCGTCCAAATTGTGTTTTGTGTTCAAAACTGCATAGAAAGTGTTTTTAAGGCAGTTTTGAGTGTTTATTTGCTGTTTTGAGTCTTTTGGTTTGTTTTGGTGTTTTATAGTTTAGTTTTGCATTCTTTGAGTCTAGTTTAGTGTTTTAACGTTGTTTTTAGGTCTTTGAGTCAGTTTTCAAGTGATTTAGCAATCCCTTCTAATCCCCGGCCTAGAACGATCCCTACTTACATTCCTTACTACAATTGATAAAAAGAGGGTTTAATTTGTGTGCTTATATATATTTTGCATCAAATTTTTGGCGCCGTTGCCGGGGATTAGAAACATTGCTAATCCCTTGGATTGTTTTATTTCAGTTGTTTTAATTAATTCCAGATTCTGACCTTGTTTTGTTTTCTTGTTTTTAGGTACTAGTTTATGACTCGGAGTTCTCATCCGATTCGTGAACACATCTTGGACTTTGACGACGATTTTGAGCGAGAATTGAGACGAAAAAGAAAGAATCCAGAGCCTAGTGAATCAAGTTCTAATTCAGAAGCCGAAGTTGAGGTTGAAGTTGAGGAACCCACGGCAAGTGTGGGTGAAGTTGAGGAAGCCATGGCACAAGACAATCGTACAATCAATGAGCTTTCGGCTTCGAGATTGGACAATGCCGCACCTCTATGTATTCAATATCCCGCGGCTGCCCAAGGAAAGACCGAGGAATTCGAGTTGAAGTCAAGTTTGCTACACCACATTCCGAAGTACCATGGGTTGTCCATGGAGGATCCTAACAAGCACTTGAAAGAGTTCGAGGTGGTGTGTTCAAGCATGACTCCAATCAATGTTGGCGGGAGCATATTGAAGATGAAGGCCTTTCCCTTTTCTTTCTTGGAAAAGGCGAAAGATTGGTTATATGAATTAGCTCCCGGAACTGTCACATCTTGGGAGAGCATGAAACGGGCTTTCTTGGAGAAGTTTTTCCCAACTTCTCGAGTCATTCTCCTACGAAAAAGGATAAGTGGAATTCAACAAGATGAAGGTGAGTCTTTTCCTACGTATTATGAACGTTTTAAATCTCTTGTTGCTTCTTGCCCACAGCATCAAATGAAGGAGGAGCTTCTTTTACAATACTTCTACGAGGGACTTCTACCAATTGAACGCCAAATGCTTGATGCCTTGGCGGGAGGAGCTTTGGTGGACAAGACTCCCACGGCAGCAAAGACCTTGATAGCTAATCGAGCGTTGAACGCTCAACAATACGAAGGTGTTGGACAAAGGAGTACCCCACGGCAACACCAAGTGAATGAGGTAAGTGCCATAACCGAACTTCAAAATCAAATGGCTAACCTTACTACTCTGCTTTCTCAGGTGGTGGAAGGTCCAAAAGTGCAAAATGTGGCAGCTTGTGGTCTATGCTCCATGCAAGGACACCTTACGGACAAGTGCCCACAATTGATAGAGAATGGAGGGTGGGAGACCCTCAATGCCGTGGGATTTGGCAACCAATACCAACCGAGGAATGACCCCTTTTTTACTACTTACAATCCCGGTTGGCGTGATCATCCAAATTTCAAATAGCGAGAACCCCAACAAGGCCAACAACAAAGCACATTTAGGCAACAACCCCCGGGTTTCTATCAAAAGCCGTTTGCACCAACTCAACCCCAAGCACAACCCGCCCAAAAATCAGGTTCTTCTATCGATAATGATCAGATTTTTAATTTACTAACTTCTATGGCACAGGGCATGCAAACTAGGGACAAGAAGGTGGACAAGTTGGAGAAGCAAGTGGGGCAAATTGCCGAGTTTATGAGGCAGTTTCGAGAGCAAGGCAAGTTGCTGTTGGAAATGTGCCCTAAAACCAATCATATGATGATATTTTCCAGACATTTCACATGTTAAACTAATCTAGTTTAAATATAAAGGGCAAAGATTATTGTTTGAGCCGTCTCATATAAATGTTATATGCTTAAACGATAAGTCCAAGGAATATGTGATTGAGAGAATACGATCTAAAGAAGTTAGATTCATGAAACCATTCTTTCGTAGACACATCCTAAACGTTCCTGATCATAGGATTGCCAATTGGGCATTGACAGTCCGTTAAGATCAGTACGTGCTGTGTTTTCTCTAAGGGAGAATGACTAGTCTCGAGTCATTGGTGTGTGTGACATCAAGACAAGTACGTAGGTGCTCAATAGAGAATGAGTTCACTGAACACGATCAACGAAGAGTTCTCATATTCATGTCACATGAGAACTCATGGTTGGGATAATGCAAAGTAGTCATTTGACCTGAGGCATCATAGTTGTCTTGTCGTTAGGTCCTTGATCTTTGATTATGTCAAACGTCACTTCATTCGTGGGTGTCCACGGCATCGTTGGGGTTAAGCCACTTAGTCATGGAGGCAAGTGATAGCGCAACAATGGATCTCTAACCTTCAAACCGTTTGAGGGAGAATACTCTATGATATGATTAAGAATCTTTGGCCAAAGTATGAATGAGATTTAGGAAGTCGTTCTAAATCACATTCAAGGTAATCATATAAGCACACGAATCACATTGGATAGTAGACATGAATAAACTATCAAACCAAACAATGTGGTCAAGAGTATTGTATTAGAGAAAGACCGCATTGCATTGTAATCCTAAACTGAATAGGTTCTCCACCTCTTCTGATTAGCTTGGGTAACCATGATATGCTGCTAGGTGTCACTCATGGTTTGTGGAAGCCCTAAACGTGTATAATCACTAAAGGGAGAATAGAAAGTAAGTTTCAATTCACAATCGATTAGAAAGAGTTTTAATCGCCCACTGCCTCGCTAAAAGGAACCTAATGGATCGTACACCGTGTAAGGTGGAGATTGAAGAAACAATGGAGATGAGTAAGAATAATTAAATGGTATAATTATTTATGGCAAGGATTAATTAATATGTTAATTAATCAAACGAATAAAGTTCGTTAAAAGACCACGGGTTAGTTTTGGGCCTCAAGGCCCAATGGGCTTTGAACGTCAAGCCCATTGACTTAAGTTGTATGACAACTTAATTCACAAAGGCCCAAAAGCCCAATAAAACCCTTATGGCCGGCCATGTTAGAGAGAATGGGCTTTTGGTTCTTTAGGTCACTTATTTGAAGGGACTATATAAAGGACTTTATAGCCTAAATTCAAAAAGGGTTCTTTTCGAGAAAATTGGAGAGAACATGTCTCTCCTTTTCTCTCTAGGAGGCCGGCCCCCTTGAAGGGTGGATCTAGCAATCCCACTACTCCAAGGTCACTCATTTCTTCATCAATCCAACCTTGGTGTGGAGACTTAGAGGTTCTCAATTTTGGGAACTTGGAGAATCTATTCTTCCATCCAAATCCATAGATTTTAGATGCAAGGAATGAAGGCCCTCTCTTTGGGTGATTAGCCTTTGCTTATGCAAAGAGGAATCTACAAAGGTATATATTTCTCAACTCACTATGATTTGAGTTGAGTCTTGGTTCACCAATCTACTAGGCTTTGAATTTCATGGTTAATGTTTTGTTTTTTGAGTGCATGATAGTATGATTCCGCCTTTAATTGTTAATTGCATGCTATATGATGTTATTCAAATGAACATGTTTTTCACAATTTTTCCTTCAGTTGCCTAGCTCAACCGTGGTCAATCCAAAAGGTGGATTCGAATCTGCAAAAGCTATAACTTTGCGAAGTGGGAAACAAGTGGGGACAGCTCCGCAACGATCCAAATCAGCCCCAAATAAGGTGGAAGAGATGATAATTGAAGAAGAGGAGCAAGGCATGCCCACGACAAGGAGGGAATTCCCATTGCCGCAAGCCCCCCATGGCTCCTAAACCATCCAATCTGTCTAATAAAGGTAAGAACATGTCCAATTCCATTCCTACTAATGATTTTCCATTGAATGTCCCTTTTCCTAGTAGATTCAAGCAAACAAAGAAAGAGGAAACTGAAAAAGACATTCTAGAGACATTTAGGAAAGTTCAAGTCAATATCCCTCTTTTGGATGCAATTAAGCAAGTACCAAGGTATGCTAAATTTTTTAAAGAGCTTTGCACCACTAGGAAGAGGATTTCGACCAAGGAGGTTGTAAGGGTAAGTTAAAATGTCTCAGCCATCTTGCAACGCAAACTACCTCCTAAATGCAAAGATCCGGGTAGTTTTACAATTCCGTGTGTCATTGGTAATACTAGGTTTGAATATGCCATGCTAGATTTAGGTGCATCTATAAATGTCATGCCATATTCAATTTATGCATCTATGAACCTAGGAGAGTTGAAAAATGATGGTGTGATTATTCAATTAGCCGATAGATCTAATGCCTATCCAAAGGGAGTTTTGGAAGATGTTTTAGTACAGGTTAATCATTTGATCTTTCCGGCGGATTTCTACGTGCTTGAGATGGACGAGTCAGACCATGCCCCTTCGTTGCCCATCCTACTTGGAAGGCCATTCATGAAAACTGCTCGTACAAAGATTGATGTGTTTAATGGAACATTGACGATGGAGTTTGATGGGGAAGTTATTAATTTCAATCTTTCTGATTCTATGAAGTATCCTAGTGAGAATCATTCATGTTTTGCTATTGATGTAATTGACTCTTTGGCGCAGGACCATTTTGACAAATTGAACGACGATGCACTTGAATTGGTCATTACACGAGGAATGGACGAGCAAAACGTTGAAGCAACCACCATGGGAACCCACGGCATGCATGGAAACTCTTTTGCCGTACCCCCTAGTGATGAGGTCATTGAGATGGTGGCTGCCCCTGAGTCAATGCCACCACAAACTGGTAAGTTCTTGGACCCAATTTTAAGTTCAGTTTCGGCTAATAAGATGCTTCCCTCAGTTGTGCAGCCACCTACACTTGAACTTAAGCCATTGCCTAGTCACTTGAAGTACGTTTACTTAGGCGAGGATGAGACGTTGCCCGTCATTATTTCATGCTCACTCACGGCACAAGAAGAAGGTAAGTTAGTGCGGGTGCTAAAGGAGTATAAAACAGCAATTGGATGGACGTTGGCCGACATCAAAGGAATTAGCCCCACAACTTGCATGCATCGCATACTTTTGGAGGAGGGGTCTAAAACATCTCGAGAGGCTCAAGGCCGACTCAACCCTCCGATGATGGAAGTTGTGAAGAAAGAAGTCATCAAGCTTTTAGATTGTGGAGTTATCTATCCAATCTCGGATAGTAGGTGGGTTTCGCCCGTTCAATGCGTTCCGAAGAAATCCGGAGTGACGGTGGTAGCAAATGCGGAGAATGAACTTGTGCCTACTCGCATTCAAACCGGTTGGAGAGTGTGTATCGACTATAGGAAGCTAAATTCCACTAGAAGGAAGGATCACTTTCCCTTGCCATTCATTAATCAAATGCTTGAGAGGTTAGCCGGTTATGCGTTTTATTGTTTTCTTGATGGTTATTCTGGTTATAATCAAATTGTCATAGCACCCGAGGACCAAGAAAAAACCACTTTTACATGCCCTTTTGGTACATTTGCTTATCGTCGCATGCCTTTTGGTTTATGTAATGCACCTGCCACATTTCAAAGATGCATGATGAGCATATTTTCTGATTATGTTGAGAAAATAATCGAGGTTTTTATGGATGATTTTAGCGTCTTTGGTGATTCGTTTGATGGTTGTTTGCATAATCTTAGCTTGATTTTAAAACGTTGCGTTGAAACTAACCTTGTGCTTAATTGGGAAAAATGTCATTTCATGGTTAAACAATGCATAGTTTTGGGTCATATTATCTCTGAAAATGGTATTGAGGTTGATAAGTCAAAGATAGATCTTGTGCGTCACTTACCCTCTCCTACTTCGGTTAGAGAGGTTCGTTCTTTTCTTGGCCATGCAGGTTTCTATCGTAGGTTCATCAAAGATTTCTCCAAGGTGGCACAACCTCTTTGCCGACTCCTACAGAAAGATGTGACGTTTGAGTTTAATGAGGCATGCACGGCATCATTCAACCAACTCCAGGAGTTGTTGACCACGGCACCAATCATTGTTCCACCGGATTGGAGCCTACCTTTCGAGCTTATGTGTGATGCGTCCGATTATGCATTAGGAGCTGTTTTGGGACAAAGGAAGGACAAGGGGCCGTATGTCATCTACTATGCCTCACGGACGTTGAATGATGCGCAGTTGAACTATTCCATTACGGAAAAAGAACTTCTTGCCATTGTTTTTGCTTTAGATAAGTTTAGATCATATCTAATTGGTACTAAAGTAATTGTTTTCACTGACCATGTAGCTTTGAAGTACTTGCTCACTAAAAAGGAAGCCAAGCCACGGCTAATTCGTTGGATGTTGTTACTTCAAGAGTTCGATATTGAGATTCGTGACAATAAGGGAAGTGAGAACGTGGTGGTTAACCACCTAAGCCGCATGGTGCATAATGAGGAGTCCCTACCTATTGCCGAGACATTCCCCGATGAACAATTGTTGTCCATTAAGGTAAGTGAGCCTTGGTATGCCGACTTGGTGAATATTTTGGTGTCAAAACACGTTCCACACACCCTAAACAGAAACCAACGTGATAAATTGAAAAAGGATGCTATATTTTATGTTTGGAATGATCCATACTTGTGGAAATATTGTTCGGATCAGATTGTACGTAAGTGTGTGCATGATATGGAGTTTAATTCAATTTTAACTTTCTGTCACACTTATGCATGTGGGGGACACTTTGGGACACAACGCACTGCCCTTAAGATTTTAGAATGTGGTTTTTATTGGCCAACTCTATTTAAAGATGCTAGAACCTTTTGCATGTCTTGTGATCGTTGCCAACGAATGGGTAATATTGGGGCTAAGGATCAAATGCCGCAAAATGTCATACTTCCTGTTGAAATTTTTGATGTTTGGGGCATCGATTTTATGGGTCCTTTTCCTTCATCGCATGGTTTCCTTTACATATTATTTGCTGTGGATTATGTCTCGAAATGGGTGGAAGCAAAAGCCACTCGTACTAACGATTCTAAGGTGGTTGCAGATTTCGTGAAAACTAACATTTTTGCTAGGTTTGGGATGCCTCGAGTTCTAATTAGTGATGGCGGTTCCCATTTTTGTAACCGCACCATTGAGGCATTGTTGAGGAAGTACAACGTCACCCATAAAGTTTCTACACCCTACCATCCTCAAACAAATGGCCAAGCCGAGGGTTCGAACCGAGAGATCAAGCAAATCCTAGAGAAGACCGTGGGTCCAACAAGAAAGGATTGGAGCATGCGCTTGGACGATGCACTGTGGGCTTATCGAACGACCTATAAAACTCCTCTTGGCATGTCACCTTTTCGGCTTATCTATGGTAAGCCATGCCATCTGCCCGTGGAGCTTGAGCACAAGGCATTTTGGGCAATCAAGACCTTTAACATGGATATTGATGTCGCTGGAGTACATAGGAAGCTCCAATTAAATGAGCTTGACGAGATTAGATATGAAGCATATGAGAACGCTCAGATTTACAAGGAGAAGACCAAGGAATCACTCCAATTCCAGATTTGCGTTCCTAAACCCTTCTCTTTGTTGTTTATTTCGTTTTTGCCATGTTTATTATGTTAGTTGCTGTTTGTTTGTTTATTTGTTATTTGTGTTAGTTTATGCTTAAAACATTGAGGACAATGTTTGATTAAGTGTGGGGGGGTAACCAAAATGTTTTGATGCAAATTCGTAGGGTTGTATCACCCATAATGTCCAATGTTTTTCCTTGCTGTTTTTAGGCTGTTTTGATGCATTTTAGTGTGTTTGACATAAAAATCCGAAAATCCCAGAAAAAAATTTGAAAAAATGTTTTGAAAAAACCAAAAAGAGTCATTTTAAAGTTGTTTTGTGTGTTTGTTTGTGTCCTAGGGTACCTTCCAACACAATGATGAGGATTCGGTTTTTAATTGCATGACTGTTAAAGATAGTTATAAACATGGATGGAAGTTTGATTTACTCTTTGGTTTATACTTGGTTGTGGTTATAACTTATGAATTCACATGTAATCACAAAGGAAAAAATTAGTTTTTGTAACATGCTTGAAGGAAGGAACTCAAATTAACGCTACAACCTTGTGAGGCTTGAGCCTAAACGTTTATTTGGAGAGTTAATAATCTTTGCATCATTGTTTTCTAAAGTCGTTGCATGACCTCATTATTCTTTGATTTGTTACTACTTAGAAGGCGTTTCATCATTTAGTTCCAAACACTAGAACTCATGCCCATTTCATTCAAAGCATGTTATTGATTTGCATAACACATATTCAAGATGAAGTTGTATAGTGACCACCATTTAAGCCAAATTGCCGTGTCCCCCATGTTCATTTGTTTTGTAGGTTTTAACCCCGTTGAGCCTTGTGTAGCCTATGTTCTTTGTTAACCCACATTATCCTCACCTAGCCTAGATTAGGACCATCCATACCCTTGTTCTTGAAGCATAGTAAAGCATGACTCAATTGAATTCCTTTTGATCGATGCATTGCAGAAAACAAGTGTGGGGGAATTGATTCTTATGTGTGTGTGCGCCAAAGTCTTTAATGAGGCACGGGTTAGAAAAGAAAAAGAAGAAAAAAAATTCGTGGAAAATAGAAAATAAAAGTTGTGAAAAGTTTGAAAAAGAGTTGAAAAACACGTGAAAAAAGAGTTCTAAAGTGTTGATTAAAGGGTCCAAAAAAGTTGAATTTGACCCTAAGTGTTGCATGAATCATTCCCCTTGTGTTTAAAAGTGGATTTCTGCATTCTAAAGTGAATTCTAAGTTTCGATTTCATTACTTTGCTTGCTATTGCTTTAAGAACGTTTGTTATCCATATCTTTCTTTGTTAACCATTACCCTTAGCCCCGTTACAACCCTTGACTTTAATCTTGAGTGTTGTGTGTTTCAATTTGTGGAGTTTAAAATTGGTATGAGTGATGCGAAAATAAATTAACGCACAAATTTAAACCCTATTTGTGACAATTGTAGTATATGGATAAGTAGGGATCGTTCTAGGCCGGGGATTAACTAGGGATGCTAATCAAAGTAAAATTAAATTAAAAACGTAAAAACAAAATTTAGAACACTAAACTAGACTCAAAACACTTAAATAGAAACACTCAAAATAAAACTAACAAATAAACTAAAACAAATCAAAAGACTCAAAATAATTCAAAACTCAAGAAAATACAAACTAAATTGATTTCTTTCAAATCTAACACTTTAAAATAAATGGGGGATTGATTTTTGATTAAAAGTAAATTAAACTTAAATAAATTACAGAATTGACAAAAACATAAAATTAAGGTAAAATGATAAATGACGGATTGGCTAGATGGTTCTTCTCCACACATGACATATATGCAACCTAAATTGATTTTTCAGTTGTTCTTTCAATAAATTGTAAATTCTCAACGCCCCAAATTAATTAGGTCCGCTTAAATTAATTCTCAGATTTTCCTTAAGTTAATGGATTGGATGATTGCATACGACAACCCAAAACATTCCCTACAAGTTCCCTACATGAATTGCATAATAGAGATACAAGCAAGAATCATTAAGTTCTATGAAAATCATAAGCATTGACGAGGCACTTGTTACTATGAATTGCATGAAACTTATGCCAAGAATTTACCTAACGCGATCGTTTATAAGCGACCTTCACTACTTGTGAATATAAGTTCATAACGATTAGGTGAAATTCACTTATATTCTAGCATCAAATTCATGCATGTAAATTAAGTATGCATCCTTAATCGACATACAAAAATAAGTTATCAATCAAGCAGTTAAGCAAATTAAATCACAACTCAGAAATCACAACAGAAGGTAATCAATTCAAATTACAAATATATCCATGGTTTTGAATTAAACTCTAGCCAAAATAAAATTAGTTACACATTATTAAAATTAAAATATAAAAATAAACGTGAGTTTAGGAATATTAAACCGAATGAGGATTGCAGTGTTGCTTCTGACTTCTGTTCACACACTGCTGCGTGCTGACCTCTAGGCCCGTGCTGACCTTTCTGCATTTGGTTTTCCGCGTCTTGCTCTCTGACCTCGCTGCCAAAGGGCAGCGTTATTCTCCCTCTGACCTGTCCTCACGCTGGTGTGCTCTTCTGCCCCCTTTCTCTCGGTTCTTTATTCCTGTTGCTGCACGAGGGCAGCACTCCTGCTGACTTCTTCCCCCGCCTATCCTCCTGCGCTCTGCCTCGCGTCTCGCCCAAGGCAGCACACCACTGCTTCTGTCCTTCGCTGCCAGGAAGGCAGCGTTGTTCCTTCCTGCTCCTAAGACAGCGCCTCTCTCTGCACGCTGTTTCCTGTCGCTAGCTCCTCACGCTGCCAAGGGCTTCTCCCTTCCACGCGTCAACTGCCCTCCAGGCAGCGTCCCCCAAGGCTGCACTTCCTAAGTTCCTGCTAGCTTCTCTCGGCTTCTCTCTGTCTCGTGGCTGCCTTAGCAGCCTTTCTTTTCTCTGACCTTGCTGCCAAAGGGCAGCTTATTCCTCCATTCTTCTATCCTTCTTTCAGTTTTTATTCCCGTCACCTGTTCCCACGCTGCTAATGGCAGCCTCCTTTTTCTTTTTTTATTTTCTTATTCCCCCCAGTACCTACGAAGTGCTCCACCTTTATTCCCTTTCTGTTTATTTATTTTCTTAATGTTGTCTCCACCAACTCTCTTATTCCCACTTTGTTTCTTTTCAATTCTTTTTCTTTCTGCCAAAACCCCGCAAGCTCCTTTCCAAACTTTACTCACTGCCAACTAATTTTATGCTGCCAACAAGGCAGCAACAACTCCCATCATTCATCATCATCATCATCATATATATATATATAATTCTATCTTATTTTTATTAACCAAAAATAGTGGGCAATGCAGTTTTGACGATTTTATTACTAAAAATATACACTTAAGCTATTATTATTTTCTTTGCTAGCCAAATCACATAAAACACGAAAATAAAGTAAATAGCTCAAAAATACAAGAAACTAACTAAGAAAAGATGAGAGAATTTGATGTAAAATATGTATAAATATGAGCTTATCAAATACCCCCACACTTAACTTTTGCTAGTCCTCGAGCAAAACAAACGAAAACAGAAAAAGTAATAACATGAAAATTATTAGTTTCCCCCTATATGACCCTCATAGAATTTCATTCGAGAACATAAATAATCAAGAACCATAGCTAACACCAGCAAGCTAATCCAAGTTCATTTTCCTTATTCAAATATTAGCAGTAATCTTTGAAACATCCTTGAAGTGTAGTGTGTGAGATAGCCATGCTAATGCAATTTCAAAATTTTATTTTAAAAATCACCATATGCAAACTAGCGACCTTCTCACGGGATATGCACTCAATCGCACATGTGTTTAGTTTTAATGTGTTTCGCTCAAAGAAACGAATGTGAAAGTTCTACCATAAGCTTGCATAAAGATCACTTCTCCAAGCTACATTGCAAGCAATTATTTTCTTTAGATTTATAAGAACTCAAGCTCTCCAACTATTCTACAAGTCACCTCCAACCACACCCATAAACTGAAACTTTAAAAACTTTTTATTTTCTTTGTATACAATCTTTCTTTTTCTTTTCCTTTTCTTTTCTTTTTTTTTTTTTTTTTTTTTTTTTTAATACAAACATGAAATACCCCCACACTTATTCTTTTGCCAAACACCTTCAAAGTACTTCACAAACGTTTCTCATAAGACAATCTTGCATTGCTCGCTTGGAAAGGGTAAGGAAAAATATTTATTTCAGGCATAAGGGTAGACATATCTGGTGATAAGAAATAAAAGGCTCACAAATACGGCTCAAATTGGCAATCTAATGATATCATTTTTCTTTGGGAAACAAGGTTATTTGGGCCATGGTGGTAAACCTAATGCCTCTATCATTTTCAAGTTCATGCAATCAATGACAAAAAGTTCGAAAGATCGTTATGCAAGTTCTAGAGATGTATCTCACATAAGTTCATCACACATGAAAGAATAGGAGTGTATGAAAAATGCACACACTTTCAATAGGCTCAAAAACTCACATAGGATGTATATGGTCACTAAATTCACATATGGAGCTTTAAATCATGCTTTAGTTTCACATCAACAAGGCTATGTGCATTTAGTTTTTCAAGGATAATCAAATATGTACAAAACTAACACAAGAATAAGGAATTTCACAAAACACATGTTAACTAAGTTCTTGATGATCATGGTTCAAATTTTATTCAATTATATCATTGGGTCGGGAAACTAACAAAAATCTAATTCAAAACAATAATGAAAACAAGGAAATATTTTTGGATTTTTTAAATTTTTCGATTTTTATTTTTTTTTTATTTTTTTTTTAAAACAACAACTTAATTAAGAAAACACAAAGCAATAACATGGAAACAAATGAAACCAGTTCAAAGTCGAAGGTACAAAAAATTTTCAATTTGGTCATTTTTATACTCTATACCCCCACACTTAAACTAGACATTGTCCCCAATGTCAGAAAATATAATAAAATGCAAATAACAAATAAAAATAAAGTAGATAAATATAAAGAAACAAAATAAAGCAATAGGACTGAAAACTTCCCTAATTTGCAGAAAAAATCAAGCGATGACCCCCCAAGCTAAAATTTTGCAATCAACTTCAAGGGTGGAAATAACCAAAAGTTCCTGCAAAGAAAAGAAATAAGTCAGTTAAGCACGCAAGAAAAAAAAACAAACAAACGAAAAATTGAAAATGAAAATAAAAGATAATAATAAAACAAAAAAGTGATCATTGGTCCTGTTTGGTGACTTTCCACAGCTTTGAACTTGAATTGGCCTCGGAACTTCTTAGCAAGGAAAATGAGACTTGATTGGTGGTGTTGTTGAGGCTTCTCGAGCTCTTGGTTTCAACTCAGACTCCTTCTGCCGGGTTGATTGAGTCTGCAGGCTACATTCTTCTCTTTTTGTTCTTCTGCATGGCAGGTAGGCACGAGGAATAGGTGGTGGTCTGCTTCTTTGTTCAATCTGTCCAAGTGCCGACCGATTGCCTTTCTTTCACCTTGCCCCGTAGCCAAGAGCAAGGGTAAAGGAAAAGCATGCCATGAGAAATCTTTGCCTCTGACTCTGATGATATGGGATACTTTTGCTTTTGAAGAAGTATCGTTCCACAGGTGTATGCTTGAACTGGGCTGGGGAACTTCTTAGCAAGGAAAATGAGACTTGATCTTGAAGATGAAGCAGCACCTTGTCTCCACATGCTTCAAGTATCATTTTCACTTGCCATGTCTGTTCTCCAGGCAGATGTGGCGACTTCTTCGGAAGTACATCAGTGGTTGAAGAAGAGCACTCGAGAGCAATGCTAGGTAAGCAATCAGGAAGGATTTCCAGGCAGTCGGTTCTTAGATTGGAAGATTGACACCGAGTGCTGGCTGATTGCCCACTTTCTCCTTGCCACAAAGACAAGGACAAGGACAGGGAGAAAGCGTGATATGAGATACTCTTGCTTTCAACCTTCATGATATGAAATACTCTAGCTCTAGATGACTTATTTGTAAAGGTATCCCAGGGAATGAGAAACACAGAGAAACTCGAGAGGGTTTGTTGGAAAGGCATTTTGGGAGATGAAAAATTTCGGAGATGAAGAAGTGTAGAGGGGGTGTGCCTCTGCTCTGGAAGGCGAAGGTAGACGTTTATAGAATTTTTCTTCACAACCGAAACTATTCTTTTACCCCTGTCGGCAGCCGGTGGATGGATGAACAGTACAGGTCACGCGCTTTCTGAAAAAGCAGCCCGTAATTTGCGCAAAGCTGACAGCGCGTGACGAGTGACGACAAAATTGGAAAAATCAGGGAGCGGCTCGTGGTTTCTGAGCAATCCCGACTTTTGAGAAAGGAATTGCATGTGACACGTCTGGACAAATCAGGGAGCGGCTCGCCTCGTGATTCCTGACTGCTCCGGCTTTTGAGAAAGACGCCCGACTTTTGAGAGAACGGCGTCCGACTTTTGAGAAAGGAACCGACTTTTGAGACGGAGTCTGACTTTTGAGAACGGCGACGCCGCTTTTGAGAAAAGAATCCGGCTTTTGAGAAAGGAGCCCGGCTCTTCGATTTACGAGAGGGCGCCTCTTCGACTGCTGAGTGATGCCTCAACGATTTCTTCTTCTTATAAGAACGCTCATTTTTGTTCCACAACACACTTAAGCTCCCCCTGTAAACACTTCATCTGGTAAACGTTCCCTCCTGTAAACACTCCCTCTTGCATTTTCTTTTAATCTTGATCAGTCCAACTCTTCATTCTCAACACCTTCAAATATGTCTTGCCCTTCTGACCGTCGCCTTAACTTGAATGTTGGGGAAGATAGTGATATATCTTCTCCAACCAACATTTGGCAGCCATCCTTCATATCCCCAAATGGTCCTCTTACAGTTGGGGATTCCATGATGATGAACGAAACAACCGCATCGGTGGTGGCCAGAAATCTGCTCACTCCTAGAGACACTAGGATACTTTCTAGGCGGTCCGACGAACTAGCTGTCCAGGACTCTATGGCCTACAGCGTCCGATGCGCAGGTTCAGTATCAAACATGGGCCAGCGCCTTCTTGCACGAACCCGTCAGGTGGAGTCGTTGATGGCTGAAGTGGCTAGTCTTCGGCAGGAGGTCAGAGTGCTTAGGCATGAGAACAGGGATTTGCACATGCTTGCAACCAATTACTCCACAAGCATGAAGAGGAAGCTTGATCAGTTGCAGGAGTCCGAAGTGCGGATTCAGAGTGATCATCAACGGTTTATGACGTTACTCCCGAGGTTTGTGTTGCCTTCGTCCTCGGGAGCAGCACCAAGTATTGAGGCTCTGAATGATCCAGCTCTGGCGCTTCGTCTTTCAGGGGCTCCGTCGACCTCCGAGGCACCACCAACCAACGACCAATGAACGAAATTAGTTTACAAGTTATTGTAAAATATTTATGCAATTTTTTTTTTTTTTTATTTTTTTATTTTTATAAAAATGTAAAATAAGTAAATCAAAGTAAAAAGACTATGTTTAACTTTCTAAACAAAAATCACAACTAAATAAACAAAACAAAATAAAATCAACGTAAAATAAAAAAAAAAATCAACGTAAAATAAATTCACACAAGAGCAAACAAACAATGAAAGAACTAAACAAAGTAAAATAAATTCAGTAAAGAGAAGGGATTAGGAATGCAAATCTGATTGTGGGTGATTCCTAGGCCTCCCTTCATTATTCAAATGCATGGGCTTATCATTGAACGGACGGTGGTACTTGAAATGATCCGGCAATGGTTTAAATTCAAGAGTGGGTGCCTGAATCATCAAAATTAGAAAAAAGTTAGTATAAATTAAAATTAAAAATGGAGAAGATGGCTTACATTCTCGATCAAACTCAATCACAAACACCACATCTTGGAATATTTCCGGGACTTTGAACTTAGCCAGATTTATTATGATGGTTGTGGCTTGTCCCGTGTCCTCAGTCTTAACTCCTTTGGGCTTGATTGTCTCATGCACAGCCTCTTGGATGTATTCTTGAAATTCTTCGGCCACCTCATTTTCTGGAATCCCTCTTCTTGGCGTACAAGTTTCTTTGATTGTTTCAACGTCATCGGGAACATGATTTGGTGCACCAAGAATTGGAATCTCATTTTGCACCTTGGGAAGATCTTCCACAACGTATTTTTCATTCACTTCTTCCTTGGGATTTAAAAACCTGCAAGGAAAAAGGACATTTGGTGGAACGATGTTAGAATAAATTGAATTTAGAACCTCCTCACCTGAGCTGGATGGCATAAGGACTTGAGGGGTTTGCGATAAGAATTCTTCTAAACTGCCCAAGTAGTCATCCTCATCTTCTTCTTGAAGCGGCAATTCATCCATGTTCGGGCTGTGTTTGGATGGTTCTGGGACAGCTTCATCCTCCCGGTCACCTTGATCTCGAATCTGTGCCATGAATTCCATAATCTGCCCAACTTGCTCCTCCAATGCATCCACCTTGTTGGCTTTATTTTGCATCTCCTTGTTTCGATTTTCTACGTCCTGGGTCAAAGAGGTTAGTAACTTATTCAACATATCATTATCCGAAGACGTACCTGAATTTGATTGGGGAGATTGTTGTGGTGGATGTGACGGTTCATATGGCCACTGATAGAACTCTTCCGATGGCGGCAATTGTTCTTCTTTTTGTGAACCCTGTACTGAAGAAATTAATTCTTCAAGCATTTGATTGTAATCCACGGGCATACTTTGATTCGATTGGAATTGTTGTGGGGGATACTGTGGTGGCTGCATAGGTCTTGAATAGAACGCGTCTTCTTGCTGCCAATATCCACCTTGTTGGAATTGTTGAGGTTCTCCCCACATGTAATCTGAATAATCTCTCCAATCCGAATTATAAGCGTTGGAAAACATGTTGCCCCTTGATTGGTTATAGCCTTGATATCCCCAAACATCTTCATTTGCAGAAAATTGGGGATATTGATGAGTTTGAAATCCTTGCTCATAGGGCATATCAAATGTAGGGCCACTTGGCGTTGTGGTCCGTTCGGCATTATGAGTTAATTGAGCAGTGAGCTGTGCCAATAGATCTTGAATGCTAGTAGAATCCAGGTCTTGCTCCATTTGTACCTCAATTCAAAGAAAGAAAAATAAATCAAATATCAAAAGTAACATACACAAACACAAATAAACATAAGCAAAAACAAAAATAAAAGGATTAGCAAATTTGCTAATCCCCGGCAACGGCGCCAAAAATTTGATGCGAAAATAAATTAACGCACAAATTTAAACCCTATTTGTGACAATTGTAGTATATGGATAAGTAGGGATCGTTCTAGGCCGGGGATTAACTAGGGATGCTAATCAAAGTAAAATTAAATTAAAAACGTAAAAACAAAATTTAGAACACTAAACTAGACTCAAAACACTTAAATAGAAACACTCAAAATAAAACTAACAAATAAACTAAAACAAATCAAAAGACTCAAAATAATTCAAAACTCAAGAAAATACAAACTAAATTGATTTCTTTCAAATCTAACACTTTAAAATAAATGGGGGATTGATTTTTGATTAAAAGTAAATTAAACTTAAATAAATTACAGAATTGACAAAAACATAAAATTAAGGTAAAATGATAAATGACGGATTGGCTAGATGGTTCTTCTCCACACATGACATATATGCAACCTAAATTGATTTTTCAGTTGTTCTTTCAATAAATTGTAAATTCTCAACGCCCCAAATTAATTAGGTCCGCTTAAATTAATTCTCAGATTTTCCTTAAGTTAATGGATTGGATGATTGCATACGACAACCCAAAACATTCCCTACAAGTTCCCTACATGAATTGCATAATAGAGATACAAGCAAGAATCATTAAGTTCTATGAAAATCATAAGCATTGACGAGGCACTTGTTACTATGAATTGCATGAAACTTATGCCAAGAATTTACCTAACGCGATCGTTTATAAGCGACCTTCACTACTTGTGAATATAAGTTCATAACGATTAGGTGAAATTCACTTATATTCTAGCATCAAATTCATGCATGTAAATTAAGTATGCATCCTTAATCGACATACAAAAATAAGTTATCAATCAAGCAGTTAAGCAAATTAAATCACAACTCAGAAATCACAACTGAAGGTAATCAATTCAAATTACAAATATATCCATGGTTTTGAATTAAACTCTAGCCAAAATAAAATTAGTTACACATTATTAAAATTAAAATATAAAAATAAACGTGAGTTTAGGAATATTAAACTGAATGAGGATTGCAGTGTTGCTTCTGACTTCTGTTCACACACTGCTGCGTGCTGACCTCTAGGCCCGTGCTGACCTTTCTGCATTTGGTTTTCCGCGTCTTGCTCTCTGACCTCGCTGCCAAAGGGCAGCGTTATTCTCCCTCTGACCTGTCCTCACGCTGGTGTGCTCTTCTGCCCCCTTTCTCTTGGTTCTTTATTCCTGCTGCTGCACGAGGGCAGCACTCCTGCTGACTTCTTCCCCCGCCTATCCTCCTGCGCTCTGCCTCGCGTCTCGCCCAAGGCAGCACACCACTGCTTCTGTCCTTCGCTGCCAGGAAGGCAGCGTTGTTCCTTCCTGCTCCTAAGACAGCGCCTCTCTCTGCACGCTGTTTCCTGTCGCTAGCTCCTCACGCTGCCAAGGGCTTCTCCCTTCCACGCGTCAACTGCCCTCCAGGCAGCGTCCCCCAAGGCTGCACTTCCTAAGTTCCTGCTAGCTTCTCTCGGCTTCTCTCTGTCTCGTGGCTGCCTTAGCAGCCTTTCTTTTCTCTGACCTTGCTGCCAAAGGGCAGCTTATTCCTCCATTCTTCTATCCTTCTTTCAGTTTTTATTCCCGTCACCTGTTCCCACGCTGCTAATGGCAGCCTCCTTTTTCTTTTTTTATTTTCTTATTCCCCCCAGTACCTACGAAGTGCTCCACCTTTATTTCCTTTCTGTTTATTTATTTTCTTAATGTTGTCTCCACCAACTCTCTTATTCCCACTTTGTTTCTTTTCAATTCTTTTTCTTTCTGCCAAAACCCCGCAAGCTCCTTTCCAAACTTTACTCACTGCCAACTAATTTTATGCTGCCAACAAGGCAGCAACAACTCCCATCATTCATCATCATCATCATCATATATATATATATATATATATATATATATATATATAATTCTATCTTATTTTTATTAACCAAAAATAGTGGGCAATGCAGTTTTGACGATTTTATTACTAAAAATATACACTTAAGCTATTATTATTTTCTTTGCTAGCCAAATCACATAAAACACGAAAATAAAGTAAATAGCTCAAAAATACAAGAAACTAACTAAGAAAACATGAGAGAATTTGATGTAAAATATGTATAAATATGAGCTTATCAATGAGCATATGGTGTCACTGGTTCTCGCATCTAAGTAGTAGCATTCCATTCATGAGATCATATCTAAACATGCTTATTAACTCCGGAAATTGCTTTCTTTGTTATACATATATGTGAGCGTTCGTTTTCATGTCTACATCAATCTTCTCACATATAACTAGTATAAGGTGTGTAGTTAGAAAATCTGAGTGAAAATTGAGTGCATATATTGTAAGGAATTGAGGAAATTCTCTAAGGCATGTTACTACATTTTATACATCGTTTTAATTGGTTAAATGTGAACTAGTAAGTGGTGACTATGATTAAGTATGTACTCAGTTGTAAAGATGGCTAAAATCTATGGGAATGATGATTTTTAATATGTCATGTGCATTGGAAATTCCTGAGGCAAACGTTGGAAGGTTTAGGTTGTGTTTTGTTTATTTCGTTTCGTTTTTCTTTTGTTTCTTTGTTTTGCTCGAGGACTAGCAAAAGCTAAGTGTGGGGGAATTTGATAGGAGCATATTTATGCGCCTTAGTTAGCTAGTTCTTATGCATTTTCGTTATGTTTTCGAAGTTAAAGTAGTCTTTTAAGCTAGTTTCATGTGTTTTCAGGTTCTAAGGACATATTACACAAAATGATGCAATTTGGAGCCTTTTGGAGCAAAAGTGAGCATGGATTGAATAGCACATGCTTGGAACAAAAGGAATGGACGAGATTTAAGATTTGAAGATTTGAGGAGTCCTAATTGAAGAAGGATTCCTAATCAACGAGGGATTCCTAGTTGAAGATGGATTCCTAGAAGAATGAAGATTCCTACTTAATTCCTACTTGAAGTACGAAAGTTAAGCCTAAAAGTTTCTACTTTGGGTTGATCTTTCCTAAACCTACAAGGCCTTGAGTTTTAGCAACATTAGAAGGTTCCTAAGCGTTGGAAGACACAAAGAAAGCTTTTGGAATAGTTTCTCATCTTTGCCGTGGGTTAGGGCCTATGTTCTCATGGTTTTGGGCTTTTTAGAAGCCCTATCTTTATTCCCTAAGCCTTGCCGTGTATTCCCTTCTAGAACCCCTATTTCCTTGCCTTGCAAGGCTTTCTAGAAGCCCTAACCTTATCCCATTAAACCTGCCGCACCCTATTGGACTTTTCCCCTTTTAATTCTGATTTCTAGACCTTTTTCCTTATGGATTTGGGTTATTCAGGTCCATATCTGATTTACCTAGGGTTTTAAGTGCCTATATATACTCATTAAACCCTTTGGCCGAAATTACCACCTCTCACAATCATTCTACACGCCAGAAATTCACTCAACCTCTCTGCCGCAACCCTCACTCACCATAATCCATATTTTCTGACCCTAAACACCTTTGCCGCACCACCCATCAATCCTAACCCCTACCATACCATTCCCCATCCATTCTACACCACAAATAACCCCCAAAACCTGCTCTTAGACCAAGTGCCGTAGCAAGGAGGAAGGAGGATTCGTGGATGTACCAGCTGTCCAAGTTGGATCATCTAGGTGTTTTCTTTCTTTGGATTTTAATGTCTAAATTTATGTATCTTTGCTTTGCGAGTATGAGGAACTAAACCCCCCTTGGCTAGGGAGGGATTCGAAACCATGTTTATGCTTGCTATACGATTTGATTACTTCTAATTGCGTTTCATAAGTTGTGAATTCAATTTGCTTATCTATTCAAATTAAACTGATTTGTGTGTGTTGGTTGGGAGTGCACGCTTACTTTTCATACATAAATCTAATGCTAGGATATAAGGGATTTTCACCTAATCGTTATGAACTTATATTCACAAGTAGTAAAGGTTGTTGATCACAATCATGTTAAGTAAATTCTTGGCATAAGTATCATGCGCTTTTATAGTTACGAGTGCCTCGTCAATACTTATGATTTCCACTGAACGTAATGATCTTCAATTGTATCTCTATTATGCGCTTTCATGTAGGGAACTTTTGAGGAATAATTTGGTTGCGATGCGCTTTTTCCATCCAATTCATTGACTTAAGGGGAATCTGAAAGTTAATTTAAGCGTATCTAATTAATTCGGGGTGTTGGGAATTTGTGGTTTATTGAGAAGCAATTGGAAATCGTTTTGTATGCAAGTGTGACATGTGTGGAGAAGAACCCCTTAGCTAGCTTTACATCCATTCACTTTTATCAAATTCGTTTTAGAATCTGTCCAATTTACAAAGTTTTGTGTTTGTTTTCAAATTTCGTCAAAACTCAATCCCCATTTATTTTGAAGTGTTAGATTAGTTAGAAATCAATTTAGTTTGTGGTTTTAAGTGTCTTGAGTCAAGTTAAAACCTATTTTCGTCCAAATTGTGTTTTGTGTTCAAAACTGCACATAAAGTGTTTTTAAGGCAGTTTTGAGTGTTTATTTGCTATTTTGAGTCTTTTGGTTTGTTTTGGTGTTTTATACTTTAGTTTTGCATTCTTTGAGTCTAGTTTAGTGTTTTAATGTCGTTTTTACGTTTTTGAGTCAGTTTTCAAGTGATTTAGCAATCCCTCCTAATCCCCGGCCTAGAACGATCCCTACTTACATTCCTTACTACAATTGATAAAAAGTGGGTTTAATTTGTGTGCTTATATATTTTGCATCAGGGGGTTGTGATTTTGGACGAAATTAAAGCAGATTCTGGACGAATTTGGATAAAACTATAGATGATGGGCTAGCTAGAGGGTTCTTCTCCACACATGACACACTTGCACATAAACCAATTTTCAGTTGTTCTTTCGATAAATCATGAAACTCAACACCCCAGGTTAATTAGGTCCGCTTAAATTAACCTTCAAGTTCTCCTTAAGTTATTGAATTGGATGGGAAAGCGCATACAACAACTCAACACATTCTTCAAAAGTCCTTTACGTGAAAAGCACAATAAAGATACAATCAAAGATCAGTAAGCAACATGAGAACTAGAAGTATTGACGAGGCACTCGTTACTATGATGAGCATGAAACTTATGCCAAGAATTCATTTAACGTGATCGTTTATAAGCGACCTCCACTACTTGTGAATATAAGTTTGTAACTATTAGGTGAAACTCCCTTATATTCTAGCATCATATTCATGCATGAAAACTAAGCGTGCACTCTTAACAAACATACACGAATAAGTTATCAATCAAGCAGTTAAATGAATTGAATTCACAACTTATGAAATCATAACCAAAAGTAATCAATTCATATTGCAAGCATAAACATGGTTTCGAATCACCCCCTAACTAAGGGGGTTTAGTTCCTCATAGTCACAACACAAAGAATAACAAGTTTATGCATTGAAAACAAAAGAAAGAAAACACCTAAACGATCCAGCGATCCAAATTGAACAGCAGGTACGTCTAAGGACCTTCCTTCTCTTCCTTGGTTGCGGCACAAGGTTTGGTGATGGGTTTTGGGGGTTATGGATGGTGTAGAAGTATGGAATTGTGTTTAGGATGGATGTATGGTGCGGCTAGAAGTGTTTGGGGTCAGAAACTATGGAGTTTGGTGAAGGATAGGTGCGGCTAGGGATGGTGGAAGATTTTTGGCGTGATTGGGTGAGTGAATGGTTCTTTGTGGCTGCAACAAGGAAGTTTATTTGAAGGATTTAGGAAACTAAAACCCTAGGTTATTTAGGTAATCATAAATTAAGTCAAAAGCTTCTAGAAATAGGAAATCAAATCAGAAATTAAGGGAAATTGCAAAGAATATGCGGCAAGGGTTTGAAACACAATAGGAATGTGTTTTAATGCATAAAAACAGGAAAGAGCCCTCTCCCTTGCACGGCAAGGAAGAGGAAAGGGTAAGGGGGTGCGGCAAGGGTTCCTATTGTGCAAGGGATGTGTATTTGATGTCCTAGAATGCTTAGGAAGCCTTCAAAATTGCTGAAACTTAGGGACACTTAGGAAAGATCAAACCAAAGTAGGAAACTTTGGCTTAACTTTCCTATTTCAAGTAGGAATCCTTCTTGGAGTAGGAATCCTCATTCTTCAAGGAATCCTCATGTGAGTAGGAATCCATCTTCAATTATGAATCCTTCGTTGATTAGGAATCCTAACTTCTTCAAATCTTCAATTATGTCCATTCCTTTTACTCCAAGCATGTGATAATCATTTGATAGGAGCATATTTATGCGCCTTAGTTTAGCTTGTTCTTGTGCATTTATAATGTTTTTCTTTAGTAAAGTAGTCTTTTAAGCTAGTTTTATGTGTTTTCAGGTTCTAAGGGCAAAGTATGCAAAAGGATGCATTTTGGAGCCTTTTGGAGCACATTTGAGCTTGGAATGGACATCATATGCTTGGAGCCAAGAGGATGGACGAAATTGAAGATTTGAAGATGAAGATTCCTACTCAAACAAGGTTTCCTACTCGAAGTAGGAAAGTTAAATCCGAATGGCATCAAGTTTCAGCAACAAAGAAGATTTCCAAGTCCTAGAAGGAAAGGTTTCCAAGATGAAGAAGGAGAAGAATTCCAAGTCAAGAGAGGATTGAGACATGTTTTCCTAATGCAAGGAGGACTCCTAAGTGTTGTAGAACACAAATGAGAAGTTTCTAGAAGAGTTCCCCTCCTTGCCGTGGGTTTCATATATTTCCTATCAGTTTTGGGGCTTTCTAGAAGCCCTATCCCTAATCCCTACATTGGTGCCGCACCCTAGCTTCTAGATACCCTAGTTCCTTGCCTTGCAAGGCATTCTAGAAGGCCTATCATTATCCCTAAAAACCTGCCGCACCCTTATCTCTTATCCCTTAGGATTTCTGATTGTTTTAACCTTTTTCCTTATGGATTTGGATTCTAGAAGTTCATATCTGATTCCCCTAGGGTTTTAAGTGCCTATATATACTCATATTAACCCCTAAATCAGGGGACCATCTCCCATTCACATCATTCACGCCAGAATTTGTTCCTTGCTCTTTGCCGCACCTTTCCACCACCATATTCCATAATTTCTGCCAAAAACAACCCCTAGCCGCACCACCCATCCACCCTAAACCTTTCCATACCATTCCTCATCCATTCTACACCATAAATAACCCCAAAAACCTGTTCTAAACTTCTCTGCCGTAGCAAGGAGGAAGGAGAATTCTTGGATGCGCTTGCTGCCAAGTTGGAGCGGTCTAGGTGTTTTCTTTCTTTGGATTTTAATTTCTAAATTTATGTATCTTTGCTTTGTGAGTATGAGGAACTAAACCTCCCCTTGGCTAGGGGGGGATTCGAAATACATGTTTATGCCTGCGATATGATTTGATTACTTCTAATTGCGTTTCATAAGTTGTGAATTCAATTTACTTATCTATGTGAATTACATTGATTTGTGTGTGTTGGTTGAGAGTGCACGCTTAATTATCATGCATAAATTGAATGCTAGGATATAAGGAAATTTCACCTAATCGTTATGGACTTATATTCACAAGTAGTAAAGGTTGATGATCTCAATCGCGTTAAGTAAATTCTTGGCATAAGTTTCATGCAATCATAGTAACCAGTGCTTCGTCAATGCTTATGGTTTTCATAGAACTTAATGATTCTTGCTTGTATCTCTATTATGCAATCATGTAGGGGACTTGTGGGGAATGCTTTGGGTTGTCGTATGCAATCATCCAATTCAATAACGTTAGGAAAATCTGAAGGTTAATTTAAGCGGAACTAATTAACTTGGGGCGTTGAGAATTCATGGTTTATTGAAATGCAATTGGAAATCGTTTTGAATGCAAGTATAACATGTGTGGAGATGAACCCCTTAGCTAGCCTTCCATCCATTGTTTTAAGCCAAATTCGTTTTAAAATCTGTTTTGATTTACAAGTTTATGTTTTGTTTTTAATTTCGTCAAAACCAAATCCCCCTTTGTTTTCAATTGTCAAATTAGTTAGAAAGTGTGTTAGTTTGTGTTTTTAAGTGTTTTGAGTCAAGTTAAAACCTATTTTCGTCAAAATCTTGTTTAGAGTTCAAAACTGCCCAGAAAGTTGTTTTAAGGCAGTTTTCAGTGTTTTTGTGTTATTTTGAGTCTTTTGGTTTGTTTTGGTGTTTTAAGTTATAGTTTTACATTATTTGAGTCTAGTTTAGTGTTTTAAACTTGTTTTTACGTTTTTGAGTCAATTCCAAGTGATTTTGCAATCCCTCCTAATCCCTGGCCTAGAACGATCCCTACTTACGTATTTTGCTACAATTGATAAAAAGAGGGTTTAATTTGTGTGCTTATATATTTCGCATCAAAATTTTGGCGCCGTTGCCGGGGATTAGCAACTTTGCTAATCCCTTGGATTGTTATTTTCGTTTTTCTTATTAGATCAGATTCTTATGTTGTTTTGTTTCTTGTTTTAGGTACTTGTTTATGACTCGGAGTTCTAATCCGGTTCACGAACATATTTTAGACTTTGACGACGATTTTGAGCGTGAGTTGAGACGTAAGAGGAAGAACCCGGAACCTAGTGAATCAAGTGCAAGTTCCGCGTCCGTTTCTGAATTTGAAGAGGAAGTGGAAGACATGGCAGCGGACAACCGAACGATCAAGGAGCTTTCCGCTTCGGGATTGGATAATGCTGCACCTCTATGTATCCAATACCCTAGGGCGGCTCCGGACAAAACTGCCGAGTTCGAATTGAAGTCAAGCTTGTTACATCACATTCCGAAGTACCATGGGCTGTCCATGGAAGATCCGAACAAGCACTTCAAGGAGTTTGAAGTTGTTTGCTCAAGCATGACCCCGGTGAACGTGGATGAGAGCATCTTGAAGATGAAGGCCTTTCCCTTTTCTCTCCTAGAGAAGGCGAAAGATTGGTTGTACGAATTGGCTCCCGGAACTGTCACATCATGGGAGAGCATGAAACGAGCTTTCTTGGAGAAGTTTTTCCCAACTTCTCGAGTCATCCTCCTACGCAAAAGGATAAGTGGCATTCAACAAGATGAAGGTGAATCCTTTCCTACTTATTATGAACGTTTTAAATCTCTTGTTGCTTCATGTCCACAGCATCAAATGAAGGAGGAACTACTTCTACAATACTTCTACGAGGGACTTCTACCTATTGAACGTCAAATGCTAGATGCCTCAGCGGGAGGAGCATTGGTGGACAAGACCTCTACGGCTGCAAAGATGTTGATTGCTAATCGAGCGTTGAACGCTCAACAATACGAAGGTGTTGGACAAAGGAGCATGCCACGGCAACATCAATTCAATGAGGTAAGTGCCATAACCGAACTTCAAAATCAAATGGCTAACCTTACTACGTTGCTTTCTCAGGTGGTGGAAGGTCCAAAAGTCAAAACCGTAGCTTCTTGTGGCGTATGCTCCATGCAAAACTACCATACGGACAAGTGCCCACAATTGATCGAGAATGGAGGGTGGGAGACACTCAATGCCGTGGGATATGGCAACCAATACCAATCACGTGGTGATCCGTTTTCCAATACTTACAATCCCGGTTGGCGTGATCATCCGAATTTCAAATGGCGAGCCCCCCAACAAGGCCAACAACAAAGGGGATTTAGGCAACAACCCCCGGGTTTCTATCAAAAGCCGTTGGCACCACCACAAGCGCAAGCACAACCTGCCCAAAGCAATTCAGGTAATTCAAGTGATAATGATAAGATTTTTCAATTACTTACTACTTTGACGCAAAACTCAAAACAAAGAGAGGCAAATCCAAGACAAGAGGGTGGACAACTTGGAGAAGCAAGTGGGACAAATTGCCGAGTTCATGGGGAAATTTCGTGAGCAAGGAAGGTTGCCTAGCTCAACGGTGGTCAATCCGAAGGGTGGATTCGAATCTGCAAAAGCTATGCATTTGCGAAGTGGAAAGCAAGTCGGATCTGACCTCAAGCCATCCAAGTCACGTTCCAACGAGGAGGAAGAGTTGAGAATTGAAGAAGAAGAGCAAAGGCCACTCACGGCCAAGGTGGAACCAACATTGCCGCAACCACCCAAGCATTCCAATTCGGCCAACATAGGTAAGGAAGGTCCAATTCAAGTTAATTCTAATGTCATTCCTCCAAATGTACCGTTTCCTAGCAGATTTTTGCAAGCCAAGAACGAAGAAGAGGAGAAAGATGTACTTGAAACGTTTAGGAAGGTGCATGTCAATATCCCACTCCTTGATGCTATAAAGCAAATCCCGAAGTATGCCAAGTTTTTGAAGAAGCTTTGTACAACAAGGAAACGGATTCGGGAAAAAGAGGTGGTACACGTAAGTGAGAATGTATCTGCATTGTTGCAAAGAAAGTTACCACCTAAATGCAAAGATCCAGGTAGTTTCACTATCCCTTGTGTTATTGGCAATACGAGGTTTGATCATGCTATGTTAGATTTAGGTGCATCTATAAATGTCATGCCATATTCTGTTTATGCATCTATGAATCTAGGAAAGCTTAAAAATGATGGAGTTATTATTCAATTAGCCGATCGATCTAATGCATATCCCAAAGGAGTGTTGGAAGATGTTTTGGTGCAGGTAGACCACTTGATTTTTCCTGCAGATTTCTATGTGCTTGATATGGAGGACTCAACCCACTCTCCACCATCACCACTCTTACTTGGACGACCATTCATGAAAACAGCTCAAACCAAGATTGACGTGGCCAAGGGAGCAGTAACTATGGCCTTTGGTGGTGATATGATTAACTTTAAGATTTCTAAATCGGTTGAGAATACTAATGATGTTCGTTCTTGTTGTGCCATTAATGTAATTGAACATATAGGGCAGGAATGTTCAACACTAATCAAGAAGAATGTACCACAACCCACCATCGAGGAAAGAATTGGAGTGAACAACAAAGAGTGCACGGCCCCAACCTTGAAATCACCAAATTTGGCCGAGTGCACCTCTTGTGCATCTGTCCATAGTGCTACCACTTCTTTGCCGTACAAAGGTAAGCCACCTATTCCAATTTCGATTCCCATTTCAACTAATAGGTTGTTACCTTGTATGGTGCAGGTACCTAATCGAAGTCAACGAGGTGGGAGAGTTCGTGTTGATTTAGAGAAGCAAAACATGACAATAAGAAAGGATCATTATCCCATCCCATTCAAGGACCCAAAGAATGACGTATTTCGTAGGACAGGGTGTGGAAAAACCCCTCCATGTCGTGGGGTGCCATAAACCTTCAATGGAGCATCGTCCGGCTGTACGACGTTAAAGCAAGCGCTACTTGGGAGGCAACCCATGCATTCAACAAAGGAAGACATAGAGAGCACTCCAATTCCAGATTTGCGTTCCTAAACCCTTCTCTTTGTTGTTATTTCATTTCTGCCATGTTAGGTTGTTTAGATGTTGTTTTGTTTGTTTGTTTGTTATTTGTGTGAGTTTATGCTTGAAACATTGAGGACAATGTTTGATTTAAGTGTGGGGGGGTAACCAAAGTGTTTTTTATGCAAATTCGTAGCGTTTTGTCACCCATAATTTCATATGTTGTTTCTTGATGTTTTTAAGCCTTTTTAAGCTGTTTTGGTGTGTTTTAGTGTGTTTTGAGTCAAAAATCCGAAAATCCCATAAAAATTTGAAAAATTTGTTTTAAAAACCCAAAAAGAGTCGTTTTTGTGATTTTGTTTGTGTCTTAGGGTACCTTCCAACACAATGATGAGGATTCGGTTTGTAATTGCATGACGGTTAAAGAGAGTTATAAACATGGATAAAAGTTTGATTTACTCTTTGGTTTATGCTTGGTTGTGGTTATAACTTATGGATTCACATGTAATCGTAAAGTAAAAATCAGTTTTTATAACATGCTTGAAGGAAGTAACTCAAACTAACGCTACAACCTTGTGAGACTTGAGCCTAAACGTTTATTTAGAGAGTTAAAATCTGTGCATTCTTTGTTTTCTAAAGTCGTTGCATGATCTCATTATTCTTTGCTTGGTTGCTACTTAGAAGGCGTTTCATCACTTAGAACCAAACACTAGAACTCATGCCCATTCCATTCAAAACATGTCATTGATTTGCATAACACATATTCAAGATTAAGTTGTGTAGTGTCCACCATAGCCAAAAAGCCGTATATCCCTATTCCATTATGTTTTGTAGGTTTTAACCCCGTTGAGCCTTGTTTAGCCTATTTTCTTTGTTAACCACATTATCCTCACCTAGCCTAGATTAGGACCATCCACACCTTTGTTCTTAAAACGTAGTAAAGCAGAACGCAAGATGAATTCCTTTTAATCAATGTATTGCGGAAAACAAGTGTGGGGGAAGGATTAGTAATATGGGGATGTGCCAAAGTCTTGAATAAGGCACGGCAAAGAAAAAAAAAAGAAAGAAAAAAAAAAAAAAGAAAAGTTGTGAAAAGCATGCAAAGTAGTTGAAAAGAGTTCCAAAGTGTTGTTTGTTGAAGAAAGGGTCCAAAGAGTTGCATTCGGCCCTAATTGATTGTTTGAGTCTTCCCTTTGTGTTGAAAAGTTGATTTATGCATTCTAAAGTGAATTCTGCGTTTCGATTTCCATACTTTGCTTACTATTGTTTTAAAGAACGTTTGTTTTCCATATCCGTTTTTGTTAGCCAATACCTTAAACCCCGTTACAACCCTTGACTTTAATCTTGAGTGTTGTGTATTTCAATTTGTGGAGTTTGAAATTGGTTTGAGCATATGGTGTCATTGGTTCTCGCATCTAAGTAGTAGCATTCCATTCATGAGACCATATTGATAAACATGCTTTTAACTCCGAAAAGTGCTTTCTTTGTCATACATATATGTGAGCATTCGTTTTCATATTTACATCTATCGTCTCACATATAACTAGTATAGGGTGTGTAGTCAGAAAATCTGTGTGAAAATTGAGTGCATATCTAGTAAGGAATTGAGGAAATTCTCTAAGGCATGTTACTACATTCAAAATCATGTTTTAATTGGTTATTTGTGAACTAATGAGTAGTGACTATGATTAAGTATGTGCTTAAGCGTAAAAATGGCTAAAATCTGTGGGAATGATGATTTTTAACATGTCATGTGCATTGGAAATCCCTGAGGCGATTGTTGGAAGGTTTAGGTTGTGTTTTACTCGTGTTGCTTCGTTTGTTTACTTTGTTCCATTTTGTTTCGCTCGAGGACTAGCAAAAGCTAAGTGTGGGGGAATTTGATAGGAGCATATTTATGCGCCTTAGTTTAGCTTGTTCTTGTGCATTTATAATGTTTTTCCTTAGTAAAGTAGTCTTTTAAGCTAGTTTTATGTGTTTTCAGGTTCTAAGGGCAAAGTATGCAAAAGGATGCATTTTGGAGCCTTTTGGAGCACGTTTGAGCTTGGAATGGACATCATATGCTTGGAGCCAAGAGGATGGACGAAATTGAAGATTTGAAGATGAAGATTCCTACTCAAACAAGGTTTCCTACTCGAAGTAGGAAAGTTAAATCCGAATGGCATCAAGTTTCAGCAACAAAGAAGATTTCCAAGTCCTAGAAGGAAAGGTTTCCAAGATGAAGAAGGAGAAGAATTCCAAGTCAAGAGAGGATTGAGACATGTTTTCCTAATGCAAGGAGGACTCCTAAGTGTTGTAGAACACAAATGAGAAGTTTCTAGAAGAGTTCCCCTCCTTGCCGTGGGTTTCATATATTTCCTATCAGTTTTGGGGCTTTCTAGAAGCCCTATCCCTAATCCCTACATTGGTGCCGCACCCTAGCTTCTAGATACCCTAGTTCCTTGCCTTGCAAGGCATTCTAGAAGGCCTATCATTATCCCTTAAAACCTGCCGCACCCTTATCTCTTATCCCTTAGGATTTCTGATTGTTTTAACCTTTTTCCTTGTGGATTTGGATTCTAGAAGTCCATATCTGATTCCCCTAGGGTTTTAAGTGCCTATATATACTCATATTAACCCCTAAATCAGGGGACCATCTCCCATTCACATCATTCACGCCAGAATTTGTTCCTTGCTCTTTGCCGCATCTTTCCACCACCATATTCCATAATTTCTGCCAAAAACAACCCCTAGCCGCACCACCCATCCACCCTAAACCTTTCCATACCATTCCTCATCCATTCTACACCATAAATAACCCCAAAAACCTGTTCTAAACTTCTCTGCCGTAGCAAGGAGGAAGGAGAATTCTTGGATGCGCTTGCTGCCAAGTTGGAGCGGTCTAGGTGTTTTCTTTCTTTGGATTTTAATTTCTAAATTTATGTATCTTTGCTTTGTGAGTATGAGGAACTAAACCCCCCCTTGGCTAGGGGGGGATTCGAAATACATGTTTATGCTTGCGATATGGTTTGATTACTTCTAATTGCGTTTCATAAGTTGTGAATTCAATTTACTTATCTATGTGAATTACATTGATTTGTGTGTGTTCGTTGAGAGTGCACGCTTAATTATCATGCATAAATTGAATGCTAGGATATAAGGAAATTTCACCTAATCGTTATGGACTTATATTCACAAGTAGTAAAGGTTGATGATCTCAATCGCGTTAAGTAAATTCTTGGCATAAGTTTCATGCAATCATAGTAACAAGTGCTTCGTCAATGCTTATGGTTTTCATAGAACTTAATGATTCTTGCTTGTATCTCTATTATGCAATCATGTAGGGGACTTGTGGGGAATGCTTTGGGTTGTCGTATGCAATCATCCAATTCAATAACGTTAGGAAAATCTGAAGGTTAATTTAAGCGGACCTAATTAACTTGGGGCGTTGAGAATTCATGGTTTATTGAAATGCAATTGGAAATCGTTTTGAATGCAAGTATAACATGTGTGGAGATGAACCCCTTAGCTAGCCTTCCATCCATTGTTTTAAGCCAAATTCGTTTTAAAATCTGTTTTGATTTACAAGTTTATGTTTTGTTTTTAATTTCGTCAAAACCAAATCCCCCTTTGTTTTCAAGTGTCAAATTAGTTAGAAAGTGTGTTAGTTTGTGTTTTTAAGTGTTTTGAGTCAAGTTAAAACCTATTTTCGTCAAAATCTTGTTTAGAGTTCAAAACTGCCCAGAAAGTGGTTTTAAGGCAGTTTTGAGTGTTTTTGTGTTATTTTGAGTCTTTTGGTTTGTTTTGGTGTTTTAAGTTATAGTTTTACATTATTTGAGTCTAGTTTAGTGTTTTAAACTTGTTTTTACGTTTTTGAGTCAATTCCAAGTGATTTTGCAATCCCTCCTAATCCCCGGCCTAGAACGATCCCTACTTACGTATTTTGCTACAATTGATAAAAAGAGGGTTTAATTTGTGTGCTTATATATTTCGCATCATCATTCCAAGCTCCATATTGCTCCAAAAAGCTCCAAAAGGCTAAAAAATGCATACTTGGTCCTTAGAATCTGAAAACACACAAAAGTGACTTTAAACACTAAAATAACTAAAGAAACACAACGTAAATGCACAAGAACAAGCCAATTAAGTCGCATAAATATGCTCCTATCACTTTGTTATGCAATTCATGCAGGGAACTTGTGGAGAATGCTTTGGGTTGTCGTATGCAATCATCCAATTCAATAACTTAAGGAAAATCTGAGGGTTAATTAGTGCAATTCACGGTTAATCTGGGGTGTTGGGAATTCATGGTTTATTGAAAAAAGCAATTGGAAATCGTTTTGTATGCAAGTGTGACATGTGTGGAGAAGAACCCCTTAACTAGCTTTCCATCCATTCACTTTAATCAAATTCGTTTTAAAATCTGTTTTAGTTTACAAATTTTTTGTTTTGTTTTCAATTTCGTCAAAACCAAATCCCCCTTTATTTTGAAGTGTTAGATTAGTTAGAAATCAATTTAGTTTGTGTTTTTAAGTGTCTTGAGTCAAGTTATAACCTATTTTCGTCCAAATTTGTGTTTGGTGTTCAAAACTGCCCAGATTGTGTTTTTAAGGCAGTTTTGAGTGTTTATGTGCTGTTTTGAGTCTTTTGGTTTGTTTTAGTGTTTTAGAGTTTAGTTTTGCATTCTTTGAGTCTAGTTTAGTGTTTTAACTTGTTTTTACGTTTTTGAGTCAGTTTTCAAGTGATTTAGCAATCGCTCCTAATCCCCGGCCTAGAACGATCCCTACTTACATTCCTTACTACAATTGATAAAAAAAGGGTTTAATTTGTGTGCTTATATATTTCACATCAAATTTTTGGCGCCGTTGCCGGGGATTAGCAACTTTGCTAATCACTTGGGTTGTTTTATTTCAGTTTGTTTAAATCGTTCCAGATTCTGACTTTGTTTGTGTTTCTTGTTTTAGGTACTAGTTTATGACTCGGAGTTCTCATCCGATAAATGAACACATCTTGGACTTTGACGACGATTTCGAACGAGAATTGATACGAAAAAGGAAGAATCCAGAACCTAGTGAATCAAGTTCAAATTCAGAAGCCGAAGTTGAGTTTGAAGAAGAGGAACCCACGGCAAGAGTGGGTGAAGTAGTGCAAGACATGGCACAAGACAATCGTACAATCAAGGAGTTTTCGGCTGCCCAAGGAAAGACCGAGGAATTCGAGTTGAAGTCAAGTTTGCTACACCACATTCCGAAATACCATGGGTTGTCCATGGAGGATCCTAACATGCACTTGAAAGAGTTCGAGGTGGTGTGTTCAAGCATGACTCCAATCAACATCGATGAGAGCATATTGAAGATGAAGGCCTTTCCCTTTTCTCTCTTGGAAAAGGAGAAAGATTGGTTGTATGAATTAGCTCCCGGAACTGTCACATCTTGGGAGAGCATGAAACGGGCCTTCTTGGAGAAGTTCTTCCCAACTTCTCGAGTCATTCTTCTACGAAAAAGGATAAGTGGAATTCCGCAAGATGAAGGTGAATCTTTTCCTACTTATTATGAACGTTTTAAATCTCTTGTTGCTTCTTGTCCACAACATCAAATGAAGGAGGAGCTTCTTCTACAATACTTCTACGAGAGGCTTCTACCAATCGAACGCCAAATGCTAGATGCCTCAGCGGGAGGAGCCTTGGTGGACAAGACACCCACGGCAGCAAAGACTTTGATAGCTAATCGAGCGTTGAACGCTCAACAATACGAAGGTGTTGGGCAAAGAAGCACCCCACGACAACACCAAGTGAATGAGGTAAGTGCCATATCCGAACTTCAAAATCAAATGGCTAACCTTACTACTCTTCTTTCTCAGGTTGTGGAAGGACCAAAAGTACAAAATGTAAGTGCTTGTGGCGTGTGCTCCATGCAAGGACATCTCACGGATAAGTGCCCACAATTGATTGAGAACGGAGGGTGGGAAACCCTCAATGCCGTGGGTTTTGGGCAGCCATACCAACAAAGAAATGATCCCTTTTCTAATACATACAATCTGGGATGGATGGATCATCCAAATTTCAAATGGCGAGAACCCCAACAAGGCCAACAACAAAGTACATTTAGGCAACAACCCCCGGGTTTCTTTCAAAAGCCGTTTGCACCAACTCAACCCCAAGCACAACCTGCCCAAAACAAATTAGGTTCTTCTATTGATAATGATCAGATTTTTCAATTACTAACTTCTATGGCGCAGAGTATGCAAATTAAGGACAAGAAGGTGGACGAGTTGGATAAGCAAGTAGGGCAGATTGCGGAGTTTGTGGGCCAATTCCGAGAGCAAGGTAAGTTGTCTAGTTCAACCGTTGTCAACCCAAAAGGAGGATTCGAATTCGCCAAGGCAATCATGTTGCGAAGTGGGAAACAAGCGGGAACAGCCCCACAACTATCTAAATCAGCCCCAACGGAGGTGGAAGAGTTGATAATTGAAGAGGATGAGCAAGGCATGCCCACGGCAAGGGTGGAACCACCATTGCTTCAAGCCCCAAGTGCTCCTAAGCAATCAAATCTGTCCAAATCAGGTAAGGAAGTTCCAATTGTGATTAATTCTAATGTTGTTCCTCCAAATGTACCTTTTCCTCGTAGGTTTATGCAATCAAAGAAGGAGGGGGCTGAAAAGTGTTGGAAATATGCCCTAAAGCCAATCATATGATGATACTTTACGGACATTTCACATGTTAAACTAATCTAGTTTACATATAAAGGGCAAACATTATTGTTTGAGCCGTCTCATATAAATGTTATATGCTTAAACGATAAAGTCCAAGGAATATGTGATTGGGAGAATGCAATCTAATGAAGTTAGATTAATGAGACCATTCTTTCGTAGACACATCCTAAACGTTCCTGATCATAGGATTGCCAATTGGGCATTGACAGTCCGTTAAGATCAGTACGTGATATGTCTTCTCTCAGGGAGAGTGACTAGTCTCGAGTCATTGGTGTGTGTGACATCAAGACAAGTACGTAGGTGCTCAATAGAGAATGAGTCCACTGAACACGATCAACGAGGAGTTCTCATACTCATGGTTGGGATAATGCAAATTAGTCCTTTGACCTGAGGCATCACAGTTGTCTTGTGGTTAAGTCCTTGATCTTTGATTATGTCAAAGTCACCCCATCGGGGTGTCCACGACATCATTGGGGTTAAGCCACTTAGTTATAGAGACAAGTGAATGTGCAACAAGGGATCTCTAACCTTCAAATGGTTTGAGGGAGAATACTCTATGATATGATTAAAATCTCTGGCCAGAGTATGAATGAGATTTGGGAATGCGTTCCAAATCACATTCAAGGTAATCATATAAGCAAACGAATCACATTGGATAGTAGACATGAATAAATAAACTATCAAAACCAAACAATGTGGTCAAGAGTATTAGATTAGAGAAATACCGTATTGCATTTGTAATCCTAAACTGAATAGGTTCTTTACCTCTTCTGATTAGCTTGGGTAGCCATGATATGCTGCTAGGTGTCACTCATGGTTTGTGGAAGCCCTAAACGTGTATAATCACTAAAGGGAGAATTGAAAATAAGTTTCAATTCACAATCGATGTAAAATGGTTTTAATCGCCCACTGCCTCGCTAAAAGGAACCTAATGTATCGTACACCGTGTAAGGTGGAGATTGAAGAAACAAAGGAGATGAGTAAGAATAATTAAATGGTTTAATTATTTATGGCAAGGATTAATTAATATGTTAATTAATCAAACGAATAAGTTCGTTAAAGACCTCGGGATAGTTTTGGACCTTAAGGCCCAATGGGCTTCGAACGTCAAAGCCCATTGACTTAAGTTGTATGACAACTTAATGAATAATGATTCACAAAGGCCCAGATAGACCAATAAATACCCTAAGGCCGGCCATAATTAAGGAGGGTAGTGAACTTGGCTTAATTGCAAGTTTGCCACTCCATTGTGAGGTGGTATAAAGGCAACTTTATAGCCATTTCATCCTAAGGGTTTTTGTGGAGAAAAGATGAGAACAAAAGCTCTCTTTGCTCTAAAAAATTCAGCCACCCTAGAGGAAATTATCTAGCAATTTTACTTCGTCACTCATTTCTTCTTCAATTTAACCTTGGTGTAGAATCTTTAGAGGTTCTCAATTTTGGGAACTTGGAGAACCTTTTCTTCTAACCAAATCCATGGAGCTAAGAAGCAAGGAATGAATGCCCTATCTCTTGGGTGATTCCTCTTTGCATATGCAAAGAGGAATCTACAAAGGTAAATATTTCTCAACTAACAAATGTTGTTTTAAGTTGAGTCAAGGTTCACCAATCTACTAGGCTTTGAATTTCATGGTTGATGTTTTGTTTTTGAGTGCATGTAAGCATGATTCCGCCTTTAATTTGTTAATTGCATGCTATTGATGTTGCTCAAATGAACATGTTTTTCACAAAATTTCCTTCAAAAAGGACATTTTGGAAACATTTAGGAAAGTTCAAGTCAATATCCCTGGATGCAATTAAGCAAGTCCAGAGGTATGCCAAGTTTTTTAAAGAACTTTGCACCACTAGGAAGATGATTTCGACCAAGGAGGTTGTAAAGGTAAGTGAAAATGTCTCAGCCATCTTGCAACGCAAACTGCCCCCTAAATGCAAAGATGCGGGTAGTTTTACAATTCCTTGTGTCATTGGTAATACTCGCTTTGAATCTGCCATGTTAGACTTAGGTGCATCTATAAATGTCATGCCATATTCAATTTATGCATCTATGAACTTAGGAGAGTTGAAAAATGATGGTGTAATCATACAATTGGCCGATAGATCTAATGCCTATCCAAAGGGAGTTTTGGAAGATGTTTTAGTGCAGGTTAATCATTTAATCTTCCCGGCGGATTTCTACGTACTTGAGATGGACGAGTCGGACCATGCCCCTTCATTGCCCATCCTCCTTGGAAGCCCATTCATGAAAACGGCCCGGACAAAGATTGATGTGTTTAATGGAACATTGACGATGGAATTTGATGGGGAAGTTATTAATTTCAATCTTTCTGATTCTATGAAGTATCCTAGTGAGAATCATTCATGTTTTTCTATTGATGTAATTGACTCTTTGGCGCAGGACCATTTTGACAAATTGAACGACGATGCACTTGAATTGGTCATTTCACGAGGAATGGACAAGCAAAACATTGAAGCAGCCACCATGCACACCAACGACATGCATGAACATTCCTTTGCCGTGCCCCCTAGTGATGAGGTCATTGAGATGGTGGCTGCCCTTGAATCATTGCCATCACAAACTGGTAAGTTTTTGGACCCAATTTTAAGTTCAGTTTCGGCTAATAAGATGCTTCCCTCAGTTGTGCAGCCACCTACACTTGAACTTAAGCCATTTCCTAGTCATTTGAAGTACGTTTTCTTGGGAGAAGATGAGACGTTGCCCGTCATCATCTCAACTTCACTCACGGCACAAGAAGAAGGTAAGTTAGTGAGGGTGTTAAAGGAGTACAAAACAGCAATTGGGTGGACGTTGGCCGACATCAAAGGAATTAGCCCCACAACTTGCATGCATCGCATACGTTTGGAGGAGGGGTCTGAAACATCTCGAGAGGCTCAACGCCGACTCAACCCTCCTATGATGGAAGTTGTGAAGAAAGAAATCATCAAGCTTTTAGATTGTGGAGTTATCTATCCAATCTCGGATAGTAGGTGGGTTTCGCCGGTTCAATGCGTTCTGAAGAAATCCGGGGTGACGGTGGTAGCAAATGCCGAGAATGAACTTGTGCCTACTCGCATTCAAACTGGTTGGAGGGTGTGTATCGACTATAGAAAGCTAAACGCCACTACAAGGAAGGATCACTTCCCATTGTCGTTCATTGACCAAATGCTTGAGAGGTTAGCGTGTTATGCTTTCTATTGTTTTCTTGATGGTTATTCTGGTTGTAATCAAATTGTCATAGCACCTGAGGACCAAGAAAAAACCACTTTTACATGCCCATTTGGTACATTTGCATATCGTCGCATGCCTTTTGGTTTATGTAATGCACCTGCCACATTTCAAAGATGCATGATGAGCATATTTGTTGATTATGTTGAGAAAATAATTGAGGTTTTTATGGATGATTTTAGCGTCTTTGGTGATTCTTTTGATGGTTGCTTGCATAATCTTAGCTTGATCTTAAAACGTTGCGTTGAAACTAACCTTGTTCTTAATTGGGAAAAATGTCATTTCATGGTTAAACAAGGCATAGTTTTAGGTCATATTATCTCTGAAAACAGTATTGAGGTTGACAAGTCAAAGATAGATCTTGTATTTTACTTTCCCTCTCCTACTTCGGTTAGAGAGGTTCGTTCTTTTCTTGGCCATGCAGGTTTCTATCGTAGGTTCATCAAGGACTTCTCAAAGGTTGCCCAACCTCTTTGCCATCTCCTCCAAAAAGATGTGGCGTTTGACTTTAATGGGGAATGCACGGCATTATTCAACCAACTCAAGGAGTTGTTGACCACAACACCAATCATTGTCCCACCTGATTGGAGCCTACCTTTCGAGCTTATGTGTGATGCGTCCGATTATGCTTTAGGGGCTGTTTTAGGACAAAGGAAAAAGAAGAGGCCGCATGTCATATACTATGCCTCACAGACGTTGAATGATGCTCAATTGAACTATTCCACTACGGAAAAAGAACTTCTTGCCGTTGTTTTTGCTTTAGATAAGTTTAGATCATATCTAATTGGTACTAAAGTAATTGTTTTCACTGACCATGCAGCTTTGAGATTCGGGACAAGAAGGGAAGTGAAAACGTGGTGGCTGACCACCTAAGCCGAATGGTCCATAATGAGGAGTCCCTACCCATTGTCGAGACATTCCCAGATGAACAATTGATGTCCATAAAGGTAAGTGAGCCTTGGTATGCCAATTTGGTAAATTTTTTGGTGTCAAAACGAATTCCTAGCACTTTCACTAGGCACCAACGTGATAAGTTAAGGCATGATGCACGATTTTATGTATGGGATGATCCCTATTTATGGAAATTTTGCCCTGACCAGATTGTACGTTGATGTGTGCATGATTCTGAATTTCATTCAATTCTAAGCTTTTGTCATACATATGCATGTGGTGGGCACTTTGGCAAACAAAGATACGCACTTAAGGTGTTACAATGTGGATTCTATTGGCCTAGTATTTTTAAGGATGCTAGAACTTTTTGCTTAACATGTGATAAATGCCAAAGAATGGGTAACATAGGTGCCAGGGATCAAATGCTGCAAGTTTCTATCCTTAATGTTGAAATTTTTGATGTTAGGGGTATGGATTTTATGGGTCCCTTCCCTTCCTCGTATGGATTCATGTATATTTTGCTTGCGGTTGATTATGTGTCGAAGTGGGTGGAAGCAAAAGCCACCCGGACTAATGATTCTAAAGTGGTTGCAGCTTTTATTAGAACTAACATTTTTGCAAGGTTTGGCATGCCACGTGTGATCACTAGTGATGGAGGGTCTCACTTTTGCAACCGGGCCATTGAGGCGTTATTGAGGAAATACAATGTCAACCATAAGGTTTCTACACCTTACCATCCTCAAACAAATGGCCAAGCCGAGGTTTCCAACCGTGAGATCAAACAAATTCTAGAGAAGACCGTTGGGCCTACAATGATCGGTTGGAGCTTACTGTTAGATGATGCACTTTGGGCGTATCGTACGGCGTACAGGACACCCATTGGAATGTTGCCATTTAGGCTCATTTATGGCAAGCCGTGCCATCTCCCCGTTGAATTGGAGCACAAAGCTCATTGGGCTGTCAAGAAGTTCAACATGAACCTAGATGCAGCGGGAAGTCATAGGAAATTCCAATTAAATGAACTTGATGAGCTAAAGCATGAGGCGTACGAGAATGCTAGCATTTACAAGGAGAAGACCAAAGTTTTCCATGATAAGATGATTCGAGTCAAAACATTCTCCATCGGGCAGAAAGTGCTATTGTTCAATTCCCGTTTACGTCTCTTTCCCGGTAAATTACGTTCTAAGTGGATTGGACCGTTTGTTATTACTAACGTTTTTGTTCATGGTGCAGTCCAAATCCAAAGCTTGAAAACGGGACACGAATTCAAGGTGAATGGGCATCGATTGAAGCCCTATTATGAGAACTTTAAGGAGCATTCCGTGGATGACATCTCTCTGCATGCCGGGGGCTCCAATGAGGAGTGAATGAGTTCTTCGTCCGGCTGCAAGACGTTAAAGCAAGCGCTTCTTGGGAGGCAACACATGCAATCAACAAAGGAAGACCTAGGCATCACTCCAATTCCAAATTTGCGTTCCTAAACCCTTCTCTTTGTTGATTGTTTCGTTTCTGCCATGTTTAGTGTGTTAGTTGCTGTTTGTTTGTTGGTTTGTTATTTGTGTTAGTTTATGCTTGAAACATTGAGGACAATGTTTGATTTAAGTGTGGGGGGGGGGGGGTAACCAAAGTGTTTTAATGCAAATTCGTAGGGTTTTATCACCCATAACTTCCAATGTTGTTCCTTGCTGTTTTTAGGTGTTTTTAGGCTGTTTTGGTGCATTTTAGTGTGTTTTGACATAAAAATTCGAAAATCCCATAAAAATTTGAAAAAATGTTTTGAAAAACCCAAAAAGAGTCTTTTTAAAGTTGTTTTGTGTGTGTGTGTTTGTGTCTTAGGGTACCTTCCAACACAATGATGAGGATTCGGTTTTTAATTGCATGACTGTTAAACCCTATTGATGACAATTGTAGTAATGATGCTAATCAACACAAATAAGACTCAAAAACACTAAACTAGACTCTATAGACTCAAAACTAACTTAAAACACTCAAAACAGCAAGAAACGATAAAAAAGACTCAATTCTAGACCTAACAAGTGATTTGGACGAAAATAAAACTTAAAAGACTCAAACAACTAAAAGAAAACAGGTTTTGACTCTAAAAACAAGACTTAAGAACAAGGGATTTGTTTTTGACGAATTTAACTTTAAAACAAAAACTTTGAAAACAAACTTAAAGACTCACGAAATTGATGAAATAGAATGGTGAAAGGCTAGTTAGAGGATCCTTCTCCACACATGAAACATATGCATACGACTAGATTTCCAATTATTCTTTCGATAAACCATGAATGACAATGCCCCAAATTAATTGTATTGAACTAATTAATTCTCAGATTTCCCTAGATTCATTGAATTGAATGGAATACGCATTACAACCAAATTATTCTTATCAAGGACCCTAACTATGGAATACGCATGATAGAGACACATATCAAAGATCATTAAGTTCAATGGAAATCATAAACATTGATGAGGCATTCATAACTATGGAATACGCATGTTACTCTTGCCAAGGATTTACTTAACACAATCGTGACTAGCGACTTTTACTACTTATGAATATAAGTAATAACGATTAGGTGAAATTCCCTTATACCCTAGCATCAAATTCATGCATGCAAACTAAGTATGCATCCTTAATTAACACACAAGAACAAGTTCTTAATAAACCCGATAAGTAAACCACATCCACAATTCATGAAACAATAATTGGATGAAATCAATTCATATAAAACATATAATCATGGCTTCGAATTCACCTCTAAATATAAAGAAATTAGTTCCACATGTTCATAGCAATTGAAAAGCAAATTGAAATAAAAATCGAAACTGAAACGAGGGAAGAAAGAACTCTTAGAACTCCCAAGGATGCAGATGGCTTGCGAACAAGGCCCTCCTTCATCAATGGAATGCACGGCAAGGCTCTCCTTCTTCTCCAAAAGGTGCGGTAGAGATGTATATGGATGTAGGATGGTGTTTTGTGATGTAGAATGGTGGTTAGGGTTGCGACAAAGGTATTTCTTAATGGTATGAATGGTGGTCCCGAATTTAGGCTTTTAAAACATCTATTTATAGGCTAGGGTTTCCACAAAATCTAATGGGAAAGGGTTAGGGTTTTGGAGATAAAAGGCTTGGCCCATCCAAGGGAGAAAATAACTAGGGTTTATTGCAGATTTTTAGGCTTCTAGAACATTAGGTGCGGCACAAACCCTAGAAAAATTAGGTTTAGGCAATGGGCTAGGGTTTAGGTGCGGCCCAAGTCTAAGAGGGTAAGGATAGGTCATCTAAAAGCCCAAAGCCAAGAATAGAAACTCTCAAAAATGGAAACCTCCAAGAATAGAAACTTCCAACTTTAGAAACTTTACTTTCCAATTCTGAGTTCTTTGTTCTTCACTTTCATTTCTTCATTTCTCAAGCTCCTTTGACCTTCAAACTTGTCCATTCCTTGTGCTCCATAAGCATATATTCCATTCCAGCTCAACTTTGCTCTAAAATGCTCCATTTTACACTTCTTTGCATACTTTGTCCTTAGAACCTGAAAGTACAAGAAACTAGCTTAAAAGACTAATTTAACTAAGAAAACACAACGTAAATGCACAAGAACAAGCTCACTAAGTCGCATAAATATGCTCCTATCAAATTCCCCCACACTTAGCTTTTGCTAGTCCTCGAGCAAAACAAAGAAACAAAACAAAACAAAAACACAATCTAAACCTTCCAACATTTGCCTCAGGGATTTCCAATGCACATGACAAATTAAAGATCATCATTCCCACAGATTTTAGTCATCTTCACATTTGAGCACATACATAATCATAGTCACCACTTACTAGTTCACATTTAGGCAATTAAAACGATGTTTTAAATGTAGTAACATGCCTTAGAGAATTTCCTCAATTCCTTACAAGATATGCACTCAATTTTCACTCAGATTTTCTAACTACACACCCTATACTAGTTATATGTGAGAAGATTGATGTAGATATGAAAACGAACGCTCACATATATGTATCACAAAGAAAGCAATTTTTGCAGTTAATAAGCATTTAGATATGATCTCATGAATGGAATGCTACTACTTAGATGCGAGAACCAGTGACACCATATGCTCATACCAATTTCAAACTCCACAAATTGAAACACACAACACTCAAGATAAAAGTCAAGGGTTGTAACGGGGCTAGGGGAGTTGGCTAACAACGAAAGGATAGGGAAAACAAACGTTCTTAAAGCAATAGTAAGCAAAACAATGAAATCATACTCAGAATTCCCATTAGCATGCAGAAATTAACTTTTAAACACAAAGGGAAAATTCAACAACAATTAGGGCCGAATTCACTGTTTTGGACCCTTCCTTCAACAACCAACACTTAAGAACTCTTTTTCACATCTTTTCAACTCCTTTTCATTCTTTTCACAACTTTTTCTTTTTTTCTTTTTATTTTCCACGAATTTTTTTTTTTTTTTTTTTTTTTTTTTTTTTCTTTTCTTTTTCGTGCCTCATTCAAGACTTTGGCACACCCATAACAAAACTCACTTCCCCCACACTTGTTTTCTGCCCACAATGACCAAAAGGAATTCATTTTGAGTCATTCATTACTATGCTTCAAGAACAAAGGTATGGATGGTCCTAATCTAGGCTAGGTGAGGATAATGTGGGTTAACGAAGAAAACATAGGCTAAACAAGGCTCAACGGGGTTAAAACCTACAAAACACAATGAAATAGGGAGATATGGCCATTTGGCTATGGTGGTCACTACACAACCTTTATCTTGAATATGTGTTATGCAAATCAATATCATGCTTTGAATCAAACGGGCATGAGTTCTAGTATTTGGAACTAAATGATGAAACGCCTTCTAAGTAGTAACCAAGCAAAGAATAATGAGATCATGCAACGACTTTAGAAAACAAGAATGCACAGATTTTAACTCTCCAAATAAACATTTAGGCTCAAGTCTCACAAGGTTGTAGCGTTTGTTTGAGTTCCTTCCTTCAAGCATGTTACAAAAACTGATTTTTTTTCTTTATGATTGCATGTGAATTCATAAGTTATAACCACAACCAAGCATGAACAAAGAGTAAATCAAACTTTCATCCATGTTTACAACTCTCTTTAACAGTCATGCAATTAAAAACCGAATCCTCATCATTGTGTTGGAAGGTACCCTAAGACACAAACAAACACACAAAAACAACTTAACAACGACTCTTTTTTTGTTCTTCAAAACAATTGTTCAAATTTTTATTGGATTTTCGGATTTTTATGTCAAAACACACTAAAATGCATCAAAACAGCCTAAAAACACCTAAAACAGCAAAGAACAACATTGGAAGTTATGAGTGATAAACCCTACGAATTTGCATCAAAACACTTTGGTTACCCCCCCCACACTTAAATCAAACATTGTCCTCAATGTTTCAAGCATAGACTCACACAAATAACAACAAACAAACAAAACAACATCTAAACAACCTAACATGGCAGAAACGAAATAGCAACAAAGAGAAGGGTTTAGGAATGCAAATCTGGAATTGGAGTGCTTTCGCGGTCTTCCTTTGTTGGATGCATGGGTTGCCTCCCAAAAAGCGCTTGCTTTAACGTCTTCCAGCCGGACGATACTTCCGTTCAAACTTCATTGGTCCCCACACCATGCAATTGATCTTTGAATGGAAGGTGATACTTGAAATGATCCGGTAATGGTTTAAATTCCAAAATAGGTGCCTGGAACATTGAACTCAACATGTTAGTATAAAACGAACTTGAAATTTGAGGAGGTGGCTTACCTGTGTGTTGCGACAAGAACACGAGTACATCCTCCACAACATGGTCCTCAAAACTTCCATGCATTGGATCTATGAATGGAGGGGGATAATGATCCTTCCTGATTATGTCATTGAGCTTCCTAAAGTCCGTGTAAATTCTCCCATCAATTTGGATTCGATTGGGCACCTGCGCCAAAGAAGGTAACAACCTATTAATTGAAATGGGAATTGAAATTGGAGGAGGTGGCTCACCAATGTGCTGCAATGAGGACTCGAAAGTAGCAGCATATTCAACAATTTCACTAGGCTTGCTCTCGGCCAGAGTGGGCATTAGGGCAGTGATTTGTCCCGTGTCATCAAATTCAACTTCTTTGGGGATGGTTGTCTCAAGTTCATGCTCTTTGATGAATTCTATATACTCCCCAGCCATTTTTTCCTCTTGAATTTTTGGAAAGGTTTCCAAGATGTCTTTTGATAAGCTCATATTTATACATATTTTACATCAAATTCTCTTGTCTTTTCTTAGTTAGTTTCTTATATTTTTGTGCTATTTACTTTGTTTTTGTGTTTTATCGAATTTATCTAGCTAAGAAAATAAAAATAGCATAAGTGTGATTTTTAGTAATAAAATCGTAAAAACTGATTTGCCCACTATTTTTGGTTAATAAAAATAAGATAGTATTATATATATATATATATATATATATATATATATATATATATATATATATATATATATATATATATATATATATATGATGTTGAGTGAGTGCACAGTTTTAAAAGATTAAATAAAAACAAAGGAAAGTGGGCGTGGAAAAGCAGCGGGTATCGTGGGAATAAGGTGGAGAAAGCACAAGGGATGTGCAGGATAGGAAAAAGAAATGGCAAGTGGGAGATGGCTGTGTACGTTGGCAGTGTGTGAAAAAAATAGAATAAGGAAAGCTAGAAAAGAAATATAAGGAAAGATAGGAAAGATGGCAAACAAGGAAGTGAGTGGGAGGCGTGAGAAAGATATAAAAAATGAAAAGGAGTGTGGGTGTGTGGGAAAAGATATATAAGTCAGGAGGAGCTTAAATAAGAGGGCAGGTTGTACTAATGAAACCAGGGGGGTCCTCGGGAAAGTTAGTGACACACAGGTTGGCAGGAAGAGAGGAGTCAGGGAAAAGTGGGTGCATGTGTGTGCAGAAAAAAAAATATAAAAAAAAAGAAAAGGGAGCCTCGGCGAGGGAGGTTTTAAGAGCTGCTTGTGCAGCTTGCAAAGGGGGAGGAGAGATGTGAGGAACAGCATGCAGAAATAATAGGAGAGCTCCTCGGGGAGCTGCAGGAGGTCAGAGGGGCGCCTGGCAGCGAGGAAGGTTGTGAGACTTCGGGGGGCTGCTGTGCAGCGCAGCAGCGAAGCCAGGAGGGACAGAGAACCAACGCAGCGCACAGGAATTAGGTGGCGCTGCCAGTTGCAGCGAGAAGACAGGACGAGGAAGTTTGGTGCTGCTTGGCAGCGAGCGCGAGAGATACGACAGAGGACTGTGGAAGGAGGAAACGGAGAGAAGCGTCAAGCAGGCGACGCAGGAGACGACGCGAGGCGCTGGAAGCTGCCTTGGTTGCAGCGAGAGACGGGAGAGCTGCGGAGGTAGCAAGAACGTGAAAAAGACGAGCGCGAGAGATACGAGCAGCGGCTGTGGAAATTGCGACGCTGCCACTTGGCAGCGAGCAGGAGGAAGGCCTCGGTGCTGGAAGAAGGACGCAGGCAGGAGCAAGAGCAAAAGCTGCGGAGGCAGCTTGAGAGAGATAGCAGCGAGCTGTCCTTTGACAGCTTGCATGAAACGAAAACCAAATGCAGAGAGGTCAGCACGGCAGCAATCCTGCCTGGTCAGCACGGCAACAGTGCAGGGAGCGCAACAACACTGCAGTCCTCATTCGGTTTAATCCTCCAACTCACGTTTTATTCCTGTTTAATTTTAATAATGTGTAACTAATTTTATTTTGGCTAGAGTTTAATTCAAAACCATGGATATATTTGTAATTTGAATTGATTACCTTCAGTTGTGATTTAATTTGCTTAACTGCTTGATTGATAACTTATTTTTGTATGTCGATTAAGGATGCATACTTAATTTACATGCATGAATTTGATGCTAGAATATAAGTGAATTTCACCTAATCGTTATGAACTTATATTCACAAGTAGTGAAGGTCGCTTATAAACGATCGCGTTAGGTAAATTCTTGGCATAAGTTTCATGCAATTCATAGTAACAAGTGCCTCGTCAATGCTTATGATTTTCATAAAACTTAATGATTCTTGCTTGTATCTCTATTATGCAATTCATGTAGGGAACTTGTAGGGAATGTTTTGGGTTGTCGTATGCAATCATCCAACCTAATAAAAGTAGGAAAATCTGAAGGTTAATTTAAGCGGACCTAATTAACTTGGGGCGTTGAGAATTTACAATTTATTGAAAGAACAACTGAAAATCAATTTAGGTTGCATATGTGTCATGTGTGGAGAATAATCCTCTAGCCAGTCCGTCATTTATCATTTTACCTTAATTTTATGTTTTTGTCAATTTTGTAATTTATTTAAGTTTAATTTACTTTTCATCAAAAATCAATCCCCCGTTTATTTTAAGGTGTTAGATTTATTAGAAATCAATTTAGTTTGTATTTTCTTGAGTCTTGAATTATTTTGTGTCTTTTTAGTTTATTTGTTAGTTTTATTTTGAGTGATTCTAGTTAAATGTTTTGAGTCTAGTTTAGTGTTTTAAATTTTGTTTTTACGTTTTTAATTTAATTTTACTTTGGGTTAGCATCCCTAGTTAATCCCCGGCCTAGAACGATCCCTACTTATCCATATACTACAACTGTCACAAATAGGGTTTAAATTTGTGCGTTAATTTATTTTCGCACCAAATTTTTGGCGCCGTTGCCGGGGATTAGCAAATTTGCTAATCCTTTTATTTTTGTTTTTGCTTATGTTTATTTGTGTTTATGTCTTTTACTTTTGATATTTGATTTAGTTTTCTTTGATTTTAGGTACAAATGGAGCAAGATCTGGATTCTACTAGCATTCAAGATCTATTGGCACAGCTCACTGCTCAATTAACTCATAATGCCGAACGGACCACAATGCCAAGTGTCCCTACACTTGATGTGCCCTATGAGCAAGGATTTCAAACTCATCAATATCCCCAATTTTCTGCAAATGAAGATGTTTGGGGATATCAGGGCCATAACCAATCAAGGGGCAACATGTTTTCCAACGCTTACAATTCGGATTGGAGAGACTACTCAGATTATATGTGGGATGAACCTCAACACTTTCAACAAAGTGGATATTGGCAGCAAGACGAATTCTATTCAAGATCTATGCAGCCACCACAGCATCCCCCACAACAATTCCAATCGAATCAAAGTATGCCCGTGGATTATAATCAAATGCTTGAAGAATTAATTTCTTCGGTACAGGGTTCACAAAAAGAAGAACAATTGCCGCCATCGGAAGAGTTCTATCAGTGGCCATATGAACCGTCACATCCACCACAACAATCTCCCCAATCAAATTCAGGTACGTCTTCGGATAATGACATGTTGAATAAGTTACTAACCTCTTTGACCCAGGACGTAGAAAATCGAAACAAGGAGATGCAAAATAAAGCCAACAAGGTGGATGCATTGGAGGAGCAAGTTGGGCAGATTATGGAATTCATGGCACAGATTCGAGATCAAGGTGACCGGGAGGATGAAGCTGTCCCAGAACCATCCAAACACAGCCCGAACATGGATGAATTGCCGCTTCAAGAAGAAGATGAGGATGACTACTTGGGCAGTTTAGAAGAATTCTTATCGCAAACCCCTCAAGTCCTTATGCCATCCAGCTCAGGTGAGGAGGTTCTAAATTCAATTTATTCTAACATCGTTCCACCAAATGTCCTTTTTCCTTGCAGGTTTTTAAATCCCAAGGAAGAAGTGAATGAAAAATACGTTGTGGAAGATCTTCCCGAGGTGCAAAGTGATATCCAAATTCTTGGTGTACCAAATCAAGTTCCCGATGGTATTGAAACGTTCAAAGAGACGTGTACACCAAGAAGAATTATTCCAGAAAATGAAGTGGCCGGAGAATTTATTGAATACATCCAAGAGGCTGTGCATGAGACAAATGCCAAGGAAGTTGAGTTTGATGACACGGGACAAGCCACAACCATCATAGTAAACCTGGCTAAGTTCAAAGTCCCGGAAATGTTCAAAAATGTGGTGTTTGTCATTGAGTTTGTGTCGGAAAAAGATAGTAAGCCATCTTCTCCATTTTTTATTTTAATTTATTCTAACTTGTTTTTAATTTTGATGATTCAGGCACCGTCATTAGAACTTAGACCGTTGTCGGATCATTTCAAGTACCACCGTCCGTTCAATGATAAGCCCATGCATTTGAATAATGAAGGGAGGCCTAGGAATCACCCACAATCAGATTTGCATTCCTAATCCCTTCTCTTTACTGAATTTATTTTACTTTGTTTAGTTCTTTCATTGTTTGTTTGCTCTTGTGTGAATTTATTTTACGTTGATTTTTTTTATTTTACGTTGATTTTATTTTGTTGTGTTTATTTAGTAGTGATTTTTGTTTAGGAGATTAAACTTAGTTTTTTTACTTTGATTTACTTATTTTTACATTTATATATAAAAAAAATAAAAATAAAAAATAAAAATAAAAAAATAATAATAAAAAAATAAAAATAAAAAAAAAAAAAAAAAAAAAAACTTAAAAACATAAACATTCATATAATAATAATAATAAATAAAAAAAAAAAAAAAAAAAAAAAACTTAAATGCATAAATTTTTTTTTACAATAACTTGTAATTTAATTTCGTTCATTGGTCATTGGTTGGTGGTGCCTCGGAGGTCGACGGAGCCCCTGAAAGACGAAGCGCCAGAGCTGGATCATTCAGAGCCTCAATACTTGGTGCTGCTCCCGAGGACGAAGGCAACACAAACCTCGGGAGTAACGCCATAAACCGTTGATGATCACTCTGAATCCGCACTTCGGACTCCTGCATCTGATCCAGCTTCCTCTTCATGCTTGTGGAGTAATTGGTTGCAAGCATGTGCAAATCCCTGTTCTCATGCCTAAGCACTCTGACCTCCTGCCGAAGACTAGCCACTTCAGCCATCAACGACTCCACCTGACGAGTTCGTGCAAGAAGGCGCTGGCCCATGTTTGATACTGAACCTGCGCATCGGACGCTGTAGGCCAAAGAGTCCTGGACAGCTAGTTCGTCGGACCGCCTGGAAAGTATCCTAGTGTCTCTAGGAGTGAGCAGATTTCTGGCCACCACCGATGCGGTTGTTTCATTCATCATCATGGAATCCCCAACTGTAAGAGGACCATTCGGGGATATGAAGGACGGCTGCCAAATGTTGGTTGGAGAAGATATATCACTATCTTCCCCAACATTCAAGTTAAGGCGACGGTCAGAAGGGCAAGACATTTTCTGAAGGTGTTGAGAATGAAGAGTCGGAATGATCAAGATTAAAAGAAAATGCAAGAGGGAGTGTTTACAGGAGGGAACGTTTACCAGATAAAGTGTTTACAGGAGGGAACGTTTGCCAGATGAAGTGTTTACAAGGGGAGCTCAAGTGTGTTGTGGAGAAAAAAATGAGCGTTCTTATAAGAAGAAGAAATCGTTGAGGCATCACTCAGCAGTCGAAGAGGCGCCCTCTCGCAAATCGAAGAGCCGGGCTCCTTTCTCAAAAGCCGGATTCTTTTCTCAAAAGCGGCGTCTCCGTCTCAAAAGTCGGTTCCTTTCTCAAAAGTCCGACGCCGTTCTCTCAAAAGTCGGGCGTCTCTCTCAAAAGCCGGAGCAGTCAGGAATCACGAGGCGAGCCGCTCCCTGATTTGTCCTGACGTGTCACATGCAATTCCTTTCTCAAAAGTCGGGATTGCTCAGAAACCACGAGCCGCTCCCTGATTTTTCCAATTTTGTCGTCACTCGTCACGCGCTGTCAGCTTTGCGCAAATTACGGGTTGCTTTTTCAGAAAGCGCGTAACCTGTACTGTTCATCCATCCACCGGCTGCCGACAGGGGTAAAGGAATAGTTTCGGTTGTGAAGAATCATCTATAAACGTCTACCTTCGCCATCCAGCAAAGGCACAACCCCTCTACACTTCTTCATCTCCGAAATTTTTCATCTCCGAAAATGCCTTTCCAACAAACCCTATCGAGTTTCTCTGTGTTTCTCATTCCCTGGGATACCTTTACAAATAAGACATCTAGAGCTAGAGTATTTCATATCATGAAGGTTGAAAGCAAGAGTATCTCATATCACGCTTTCTCCCTGTCCTTGTCCTTGTCTTTGTGGCAAGGAGAAAGCGGGCAATCAGCCAGCACTCGGTGTCAATCTTCCAATCTAAGAACCGACTGCCTGGAAATCCTTCCTGATTGCTTACCTAGCATTGCTCTCGAGTGCTCTTCTTCAACCACTGATGTACTTCCGAAGAAGTCGCCACATCTGCCTGGAGAACAGCCAAGGCAAGTGAAAATGTTACTTGAAGCATGTGGAGACAAGGTGCTGCTTCATCTTCAAGATCAAGTCTCATTTTCCTTGCTAAGAAGTTCCCCAGCCCAGTTCAAGCATACACCTGTGGAACGATACTTCTTCAAAAGCAAAAGTATCCCATATCATCAGAGTCAGAGGCAAAGATATCTCATGGCACGCTTTTCCTTTACCCTTGCTCTTGGCTACGAGTCAAGGTGAAAGAAAGGCAATCGGTCGGCACTTGGACAGATTGAACAAAGAAGCAGACCACTACCTCTGCCTCGTGCCTACTTGCCATGCAGAAGAACAAAAAGAGAAGAATGTAGCCTGCAGACTCAATCAACCCAGCAGAAGGAGTCTGAGTTGAAACCAAGAGCTCGAGAAGCTTCAACAACACCACCAATCAAGTCTCATTTTCCTTGCTAAGAAGTTCCCGAGGCCAGTTCAAGTTCAAAGCTGTGGAAAGTCACCAAACAGGACCAATGATCACTTTTTAGTTTTATTATTATCTTTTATTTTCATTTTCAATTTTTCGTTTGTTTGTTTTTTCTTGCGTGCTTAACTGACTTATTTCTTTTCTGTGCAGGAACTTTTGGTTATTTCCACCCTTGAAGTTGATTGCAGAATTTTAGCTCGGGGGGTCATCGCTTGATTTTCTGCAAATTAGGGAAGTTTTCAGTCCTATTGCTTTATTTTGTTTCTTTATATTTATCTATGTTATTTTTATTTTTATTTGCATTTTATTATATTTTCTGACATTGGGGACAATGTCTAGTTTAAGTGTGGGGGTAAAGAGTCTAAAAATGACCAAATTGAAAATTTTTATACCTTCGACTTTGAACTGGTTTCATTTGTTTCCATGTTATTGCTTTGTGTTTTCTTAATTAAGTTGTTGTTTTAAAAAAAAAAATAAAAAAATAAAAAAACAAAAAAAAAAAAAAAAAAAATCGGAAAATTTAAAAAAATCCAAAAATATTTCCTTGTTTTCCTTATTGTTTTGAATTAGATTTTTGTTAGTTTCCCGACCCAATGATATAATTGGATAAAATTTGAACCATGATCATCAAGAACTTAGTTAACATGTGTTGTGTGAAATTCATAATTCTCGTGTTAGTTTGTACATATTTGATCATCTTTGAAAAACCAAATGCACATAGCCTTGTTGATGTGAAACTAAAGCATGATTTAAAGCTCCATATGTGAATTTAGTGACCATATACATCCTATGTGAGTTTTTTTTGAGCCTATTGAAAGTGTGTGCATTTTTCATACACTCCTATTCTTTTATGTGTGATGAACTTATGTGAGATGCATCTCTAGAACTTGCATAACGATCTTTCGAAATTTTTGTCATTGATTGCTTGAACTTGAAAATGATAGAGGCATTAGGTTTACCACCATGGCCCAAATAACCTTGTTTCCCAAAGAAAAATGATATCATTAGATTGCCAATTTGAGCCGTGTTTGTGAGCCTTTTATTTCTTATCACCAGATATGTCTACCCTTATGCCTGAAATAAATATTTTTTTCCTTACCCTTTCCAAGCGAGCTATTGAGCAATGTGAAATTGTCTTATGAGAAATGTTTGTGAAGTACTTTGGAGGGTGTTTGGCAAAAGAATAAGTGTGGGGGTTTTTCATATTTGTTTCTGTTTAAAAAAAAAAAAAAAAAAAAAAGAGAAAAAAAAAAAAAAAAAAAAAAAAAAAAAAAAAAAAAAAAAAAAAAATGAAAATGAAAAGAAAAAGAAAGATTGTATACAAAGAAAATAATTTTTTTTTAAAGTTTCAGTTTATGGGTGTGGTTGGAGGTGACTTGTAGAATAGCGGGAAATGTTGAGTTCTTATAAATCAAAAGAATTGCTTGTAATGTAGCTTGGAACTTTTGTTTTTCCTATTCTTTCGTTTCAATAACCCTATCCCGAAGCCTCATTACATCCAATAAAAGTCCTCTTGATTTAAGTTTTGCAATTATGACTGTGGAGAAGTGATCTTTATGCAAGCTTATGGTAGAACTTTCACATTTGTTTCTTTGAGCGAAACACATTAAAACTAAACACATGTGTGATTGAGTGCATATCCAGTGAGAAGGTCGCTAGTTTGCATATGGTGATTTTAAAAATAAAAATTCGAATTTGCATTAACATGGCTATCTCACACACTACACTTCAAGGATGTTTCAAAGATTGCTGCTAATATTTGAATAAGGAAAATGAACTTGAATTGCTTATTGGTGTTAGCTATGGTTCTTGATGATTGTGTTCTCAAATGAAATTCTATGAGGGTCATATAGGGGGAAACTAATATTTTCATGTTATTACTTTTTTTGTTTTCTCTGTTTTGCTCGAGGACTAGCAAAAGCTAAGTGTGGGGGTATTTGATAAGCTCATATTTATACATATTTTACATCAAATTCTCTTGTCTTTTCTTAGTTAGTTTCTTATATTTTTGTGCTATTTACTTTGTTTTTGTGTTTTATCGAATTTATCTAGCTAAGAAAATAAAAATAGCATAAGTGTGATTTTTAGTAATAAAATCGTAAAAACTGATTTGCCCACTATTTTTGGTTAATAAAAATAAGATAGTATTATATATATATATATATATATATATATATATATATATATATATATATATATATATGATGTTGAGTGAGTGCACAGTTTTAAAAGATTAAATAAAAACAAAGGAAAGTGGGCGTGGAAAAGCAGCGGGTATCGTGGGAATAAGGTGGAGAAAGCACAAGGGATGTGCAGGATAGGAAAAAGAAATGGCAAGTGGGAGATGGCTGTGTACGTTGGCAGTGTGTGAAAAAAATAGAATAAGGAAAGCTAGAAAAGAAATATAAGGAAAGATAGGAAAGATGGCAAACAAGGAAGTGAGTGGGAGGCGTGAGAAAGATATAAAAAATGAAAAGGAGTGTGGGTGTGTGGGAAAAGATATATAAGTCAGGAGGAGCTTAAATAAGAGGGCAGGTTGTACTAATGAAACCAGGGGGGTCCTCGGGAAAGTTAGTGACACACAGGTTGGCAGGAAGAGAGGAGTCAGGGAAAAGTGGGTGCATGTGTGTGCAGAAAAAAAAATATAAAAAAAAAGAAAAGGGAGCCTCGGCGAGGGAGGTTTTAAGAGCTGCTTGTGCAGCTTGCAAAGGGGGAGGAGAGATGTGAGGAACAGCATGCAGAAATAATAGGAGAGCTCCTCGGGGAGCTGCAGGAGGTCAGAGGGGCGCCTGGCAGCGAGGAAGGTTGTGAGACTTCGGGGGGCTGCTGTGCAGCGCAGCAGCGAAGCCAGGAGGGACAGAGAACCAACGCAGCGCACAGGAATTAGGTGGCGCTGCCAGTTGCAGCGAGAAGACAGGACGAGGAAGTTTGGTGCTGCTTGGCAGCGAGCGCGAGAGATACGACAGAGGACTGTGGAAGGAGGAAACGGAGAGAAGCGTCAAGCAGGCGACGCAGGAGACGACGCGAGGCGCTGGAAGCTGCCTTGGTTGCAGCGAGAGACGGGAGAGCTGCGGAGGCAGCAAGAACGTGAAAAAGACGAGCGCGAGAGATACGAGCAGCGGCTGTGGAAATTGCGACGCTGCCACTTGGCAGCGAGCAGGAGGAAGGCCTCGGTGCTGGAAGAAGGACGCAGGCAGGAGCAAGAGCAAAAGCTGCGGAGGCAGCTTGAGAGAGATAGCAGCGAGCTGTCCTTTGACAGCTTGCATGAAACGAAAACCAAATGCAGAGAGGTCAGCACGGCAGCAATCCTGCCTGGTCAGCACGGCAACAGTGCAGGGAGCGCAACAACACTGCAGTCCTCATTCGGTTTAATCCTCCAACTCACGTTTTATTCCTGTTTAATTTTAATAATGTGTAACTAATTTTATTTTGGCTAGAGTTTAATTCAAAACCATGGATATATTTGTAATTTGAATTGATTACCTTCAGTTGTGATTTCTGAGTTGTGATTTAATTTGCTTAACTGCTTGATTGATAACTTATTTTTGTATGTCGATTAAGGATGCATACTTAATTTACATGCATGAATTTGATGCTAGAATATAAGTGAATTTCACCTAATCGTTATGAACTTATATTCACAAGTAGTGAAGGTCGCTTATAAACGATCGCGTTAGGTAAATTCTTGGCATAAGTTTCATGCAATTCATAGTAACAAGTGCCTCGTCAATGCTTATGATTTTCATAAAACTTAATGATTCTTGCTTGTATCTCTATTATGCAATTCATGTAGGGAACTTGTAGGGAATGTTTTGGGTTGTCGTATGCAATCATCCAACCTAATAAAAGTAGGAAAATCTGAAGGTTAATTTAAGCGGACCTAATTAACTTGGGGCGTTGAGAATTTACAATTTATTGAAAGAACAACTGAAAATCAATTTAGGTTGCATATGTGTCATGTGTGGAGAATAATCCTCTAGCCAGTCCGTCATTTATCATTTTACCTTAATTTTATGTTTTTGTCAATTTTGTAATTTATTTAAGTTTAATTTACTTTTCATCAAAAATCAATCCCCCGTTTATTTTAAGGTGTTAGATTTATTAGAAATCAATTTAGTTTGTATTTTCTTGAGTCTTGAATTATTTTGTGTCTTTTTAGTTTATTTGTTAGTTTTATTTTGAGTGATTCTAGTTAAATGTTTTGAGTCTAGTTTAGTGTTTTAAATTTTGTTTTTACGTTTTTAATTTAATTTTACTTTGGGTTAGCATCCCTAGTTAATCCCCGGCCTAGAACGATCCCTACTTATCCATATACTACAACTGTCACAAATAGGGTTTAAATTTGTGCGTTAATTTATTTTCGCACCATCTTTCTTTCCCAAATCTTTTCTGGATTGCATAAACCTGCTAGGGAAAGGCACATTTGGTGGAATAGGGTCAAAAATAATTGAATTTGAAACAACCTTACTCGAATTGGGTGGCGTAGGAGCCTTAAAAGGTTGCGGCACATAGTGCTCTTCCCTTGTCGTGGGTGTTTCTTCTTCCTCCTCTTGGCTTTGTTTGGACGCCTTTGGTTCAGCTCCAACCTCCATGGCACTTCCCAAAGTGATGGCTTCAGTAATTTCAAAATCTTCCATTGAATTTACAATATTTGCGTTGAAGAATTCACTTTGTTCTTGAATTTGTGCCATGAACTCCACAATCTGCCCAACTTGTTTCTCTAATTCATCCATCTTTTTGGCTTGATTTTGCATCCTCTTGGTTTGATTTTCTGCTTCATGTGTCAAAGAGGTGAGTAATTGAACAATTTGGTCATTATCTATTGACGTACCTGAATTTGGTTGGGAAGATTGTGGGGGAGGTTGTAGTGGTGCATATGGCGTTGTATAGAACCCTTCATATGGCTGCCAATATTCTCCTTGTTGAGCCTCCTTGGCTTGATTTTGTGAGCCCTGCGCCAAAGAAATTAATTCCTCAAGAATTTGATTATAATCTATTGACGAACCTGAGTTTGGTTGGGCATATTGTATATGAGGTTGTGGTGGTTGCGTAGGACTTGAATAGAACTCCTCATACGGCTGCCAATATCCTTCGTGTTGAACTTGTTGAGATTCTAACCACATAGAGTTTGAATGATCACTCCAATCTGGATTGTACATGTTGGAAAACAAATTGTTCCCTGATTGGTTATGATCTTGATAATCCCAGGTATTGACATTCTCCCAACCACTTTGTGAACGTTGAGTTGCTTGATATTCTTGCCTATAAGACGCACCAAATGTAGGGATACTTTGCCTTGTGGTCCTTTCGGCATACTGCGAAAATTGAGAAGTAAGATTCGCTATTTGAGCTTGAATGTTAGCAATTGCCATATCTTACTTCTCTAGTACCTAAAATCAAAGAAAGAAAACTAAATCAAATATCAAAAGCCACCCGGACTAATGATTCTAAAGTGGTTGCAGATTTTATTAGAACTAACATTTTTGCAAGGTTTGGCATGCCACGTGTGATCACTAGTGATGGAGGGTCTCACTTTTGCAACCGGACCATTGAGGCGTTATTGAGGAAATACAATGTCAACCATAAGGTTTCTACACCTTACCATCCTCAAACAAATGGCCAAGCCGAGGTTTCCAACCGTGAGATCAAACAAATTCTAAAGAAGACCGTTGGGCCTACAAGGATCGGTTGGAGCTTACTGTTAGATGATGCACTTTGGGCGTATCGTACGGCGTACAGGACACCCATTGGAATGTTGCCATTTAGGCTCATTTATGGCAAGCCGTGCCATCTCCCCGTTGAATTGGAGCACAAAGCTCATTGGGCTGTCAAGAAGTTCAACATGAACCTAGATGCAGCGGGAAGTCATAGGAAATTCCAATTAAATGAACTTGATGAGCTAAAGCATGAGGCGTACGAGAATGCTAGCATTTACAAGGAGAAGACCAAAGTTTTCCATGATAAGATGATTCGAGTCAAAACATTCTCCATCGGGCAGAAAGTGCTATTGTTCAATTCCCGTTTACGTCTCTTTCCCGGTAAGTTACGTTCTAAGTGGATTGGACCGTTTGTTATTACTAACGTTTTTGTTCATGGTGCAGTCCAAATCCAAAGCTTGAAAACGGGACACGAATTCAAGGTGAATGGGCATCGATTGAAGCCCTATTATGAGAACTTTAAGGAGCATTCCGTGGATGACATCTCTCTGCATGCCGGGGGCTCCAATGAGGAGTGAATGAGTTCTTCGTCCGGCTGCAAGAAGTTAAAGCAAGCGCTTCTTGGGAGGCAACACATGCAATCAACAAAGGAAGACCTAGGCATCACTCCAATTCCAAATTTGCGTTCCTAAACCCTTCTCTTTGTTGATTGTTTCGTTTCTGCCATGTTTAGTGTGTTAGTTGCTGTTTGTTTGTTGGTTTGTTATTTGTGTTAGTTTATGCTTGAAACATTGAGGACAATGTTTGATTTAAGTGTGGGGGGGGGGGTAACCAAAGTGTTTTAATGCAAATTCGTAGGGTTTTATCACCCATAACTTCCAATGTTGTTCCTTGCTGTTTTTAGGTGTTTTTAGGCTGTTTTGGTGCATTTTAGTGTGTTTTGACATAAAAATTCGAAAATCCCATAAAAATTTGAAAAAATGTTTTGAAAAACCCAAAAAGAGTCGTTTTAAAGTTGTTTTGTGTGTGTGTGTTTGTGTCTTAGGGTACCTTCCAACACAATGATGAGGATTCGGTTTTTAATTGCATGACTTTTAAAGAGAGTTATAAACATGGATGGAAGTTTGATTTACTCTTTGGTTTATGCTTGGTTGTGGTTATAACTTATAAATTCACATGTAATCATAAAGGAAAAATTAGTTTTTGTAACATGCTTGAAGGAAGGAACTCAAACTAACGCTACAACCTTATGAGACTTGAGCCTAAACGTTTATTTGGAGAGTTAATAATCTATGCATTGTTGTTTTCTTAAGTCGTTGAATGATCTCATTATTCTTTTCTTGGTTGCTACTTAGAAGGCGTTTCATCATTTAGTTCCAAACACTAGAACTCATGCCCATTTCATTCAAAGCATGCTATTGATTTGCATAACACATATTCAAGATGAAGTTGTGTAGTAACTGAAGGAAAAATTTTGTCCTAGCTAAGAACATGTATGAACATTTGAATACATATGCTAACAATTAACTCTTTAAAGTAGGCATGCATCCAAAAACAATTCATGAAACCCATGACTTTCAAAGCCTAGTATATGGTGAACCAAAAGACTCTTTAACAACATTAAAGATAATTAAGAATTTAGAGATTCTTTACCCTTGAAGCTCATCCTTGATTACACAAGGGATTCACCCAAGTGGAGGGCCTTCAAGTCACCTCCTTGCTCCTTGGATCTTCCTTGTGATTTTCCTCCTTTTAGTGCTCCTTTGCTTCTTTGAGGATTTGAGGATTAGTTCTCCAAAACACCAAAAGTTTGATGTCTCTATGTCTCTTCACCAAGGATGTAATTTGTGAGGATGAAAAATGGATCACTTAGGGAAGTAAATTTGCTAGATAACTATCCCCAAGTAGCTTAGAAAACCCTAATTGAAAACAAAGCTATAAAGATGAATTTATACTTCATTTCTTAGGTGAGTGGCAAACTTGCAATTAAGCAAACTTGCATACCCTCACCCTAAATGGTTGGCCTATATGGTTATTGGGCTTATTGCCCATTTTGTTTTAGTTGTCATACAACTTAAACATAATGGGCCTTGTGGACCAAAACACTTTTGGGCCCCGAAGCCCTAAAACCAACTTAAAAGCCCAATACGAACATTTCGTATAATTAATTAACTAATTAATTAATCTTGACCATTCTTCAATTAAACCATTTAATTGCTTATCCATTTCATTTAATTGCTTCACATATATCCTTATTTGGTGTGCGATCCATTAGGTTCCAATTAGCGAGGCAGTGGGCGATGTTACTCTTAACTATCGATTGTGAATTGAAACCACATTTCAATTCTCCCTTTTTGATGATTAGTGTTTGCTAATCAATAGGGCTTCCACAAACCATGAGTGACACCTAGCAGTATGTCATGGTTACCCAAGCTAAGTAGAATTGGTTGGAGAACCTATCCAGTTACAATTACAATGCAATACGGTCCTTCTCTAATACAATACTCTTAACCACATTGTTTTAAGTGATAGTTTGTTTCATGTCTACTATCCAATGTGATACTTTCTTATATGATTCCCTTGAATATGATTTGGAACATCTTCCTTAGTCATATTCATTTGCTTTGGCCAAAGACTTTAGAATCATATTTTAGAGTATACTCCTTCCACCATGGAAGGTTAGAGATCCCTTGTTGTGCATTCATATGCCTACATGACTAGATCACATGACCCCAACAATGCCGTGGACAATCCGAGGGAATGCCTTTGTCATGATCAAAGATCAAGGACCTAACCATTAGACATCTATGATGCCTCAGGTCTAAGGACTACTTTGCATATTGTAACCTTTAGAGTTCGTACATGACATGTATGTTTGAACTCTCATTAATCGCAGTTCAGTGTACTCGATTACTCTTTCGAGCACCTATGTGTTTGTCTTAGTGTCCAACACCAAATGACTTGAGACTAGTTCATACTCACGTTTGAGTCAACATAACACATACTAACCTTAGCGGATTGTCAATGCCCAATTGGCAATCCTATGGCTAGGAACATTTTAGGAATGAACATAAGAGAAAGGTCTCCTTAATCTAACTCATTAGATCACTTATCTCTTATGTCAAATACATCCCTTGGATTCTCTTATTGATTAAACACATGATACAATAAATAGTGATTAACAATAAGTATTGCCCTTCCGTTAAACATATAAAAGTTTAACATATTAAGTATTCCAAAAAGCTATTACATCAAATGAGTGGCTTTGTGGGCATACTTCCAACAATCTCCCACTTGCACTCAAAGCCATCCTCCCATGTATCTAATACTCATCTTATCCATATGACGATCAAGCTAGATTTGAGTCATTGGCTTTGTCAGTGGATCTGCTACATTATCGGCTGAAGCAACTTTGAGGATGTTGACTTTCCCCTCGGCAGCATATCATCTTATGATATTAAAGCGCCTATCAAAATGCTTGTTCTTTTGATGAGCCCTGGGTTCCTTGGCTTGAGCTATCGCCCCACTATTATCACAGTACAAAGTTACTGGTGATGTGATGGTTGGAACCACTCCAAGTTCAGTAATGAACTTTTTCATCCAGAACGCTTCTTTGCCGGCTTCAGCTGTAGCAACATACTCAGCCTCTGTCGTGGAATCAGCAATTACACTTTGTTTCTTGCTTTTCCAACTGACAGCCCCACCATTCAGAGTGAATACATATCCGGAGTTGGAACTTCTATCATCGACGTCAGATTGGAAATCTGCGTCTGTATAAGCTTCCACTCGCAACTCTGATGCTCCTCCATAAACGAGGAACATGTCCTTAGTTCTTCTTAAGTACTTAAGGACCATCTTGACAGCTGCCCAGTGTTCTGATCCTGGGTTAGATTGATATCGACTAGTAATGCTCACAGCATACGCGATATCAGGCCTTGTGCATATCATTGCATACATGAGACTCCCTATGGCGGAAGCATAAGGAATTTCATTCATTTAGCCGTATCTCTTCAGGAGTCTTAGGTCCCATGGACTTAGAAAGGTGAATTCCATGTCTCACAGGAAGAAAACCTTTCTTAGATTGTTCCATCTGGAACCTACTTAGCACCTTATCAATGTACATCGATTGAGATAATCCAATTAATTTTCTGGATCTATCACGATAGAGTTTTATCCCAAGTACATAAGATGCATCTCCTAAATCTTTCATGTGGAAGGTTTTAGACAACCACACTTTTACAGAAGAAAGTACTGCAGTGTCATTCCCGAATAGTAATATGTCATCTACATATAACACTAGGAATACTACTGCATCCCCAACGACTTTTTGATAAACACAATTGTCGTCTTCGTTTTGAGTAAAACCAAACGTTTTGATTTCAGTATCGAAACGAATGTTCCAGCTCCTGGAGGCTTGCTTAAGTCCATAAATGGACCTTTGAAGCTTGCATGCCTTAGTCTCTTCAGACTCGGACACGAAACCTTCGGGTTGAGTCATATAGAGCTCTTCCTGTAGGTAGCCGTTCAGAAAGGCCGTCTTCACGTCCATTTGCCATCTCTTTGAATCAATGTCGGACATTGCTTCAGTGTAGTCCCTAGGGTCCTCCTTTGTTTCATTGTCACCTAAAAGGTACAATTCATCAAAGTCATTATTTAAGCCAAACCTCATAGGTGGCTTACTAACCCGTTCAGATCTACGTGGAGCTAGGGGTTCAGGAACAGGGTTGTCAATATGTCGAGTGCTTGTTTGTGGTTCATTATTAATCTCATTAATTTCCATCTGTTTGCTTATAGTTCCTTTGAGAACAAATTCGTCCTCTATAAACTTAGCAGTTCTGGCGACAAAGATTTTCTGGTCGTCAGGATGGTAGAACTCATATCCCATAGTTTCTTTAGGATATCCCACAAAATAACATCTTACTGATCTCGCTTCAAGCTTAGTAGCCTCAAGCTTCTTGACATATGCTTCACAACCCCAAATCTTAATATGATTAAGACTTGGCTTTCTTCCATGCCATATCTCATAGGGTGTTTGTGAAACTGATTTGGAAGGTACTCTATTAAGCAAGTAAGCTGCTGTATATAGAGCGTATCCCCATAATGTTACTGGTAGATCAGCGAAACTCATCATAGAACGAACCATGTTCATCAAGGTTCGATTTCTCCGTTCAGAAACTCCGTTATGCTGAGGAGTTCCTGGTGGAGTCCACTGTGATACTATTCCACACTCTTTGAGATAATCTAGGAAATCGTTACTCAGATATTCACCCCCTCGATCCGATCTTAGGATTTTTATCTGTTTCCCAGTTTGCTTCTCAACTTCATTCTTGAATTCTTTGAACCTTTCAAAGGATTCTGACTTGTACTTCATAAGATATACATAGCCAAACCGAGAGTGATCGTCGGTGAATGTGATATAGTATGAGAAGCCTTCTCTCGACGTAGTAGACATAGGTCCACATACGTCAGTGTGGATTAACCCTAGAATTTCAGTGGCACGCTCTCCTTTTCCAGTAAATGGAGATTTGGTCATCTTCCCTTTCAAGCAACTTTCACAAGTACCCATCCGGTCATTACCTAATGGGCGGAAATATCCGTCTTTCGACATCTTGCGAGTCTTATCAAGGTTCACATGTCCAAGTTTAAGATGCCTGATGCGAAAATTAATTAACGCACAAATTTAAACCCTATTTGTGACAGTTGTAGTATAGTGGTAAGTATTCCCGCCTGTCACGCGGGTGACCCGGGTTCGATCCCCGGCAACGGCGCCAAAAATTTGATGCGAAAATTAATTAACGCACAAATTTAAACCCTATTTGTGACAGTTGTAGTAATGATGTAAGTAGGGATCGTTCTAGGCCGGGGATTAACTAGGGATGCTAACCAAAATAAAATAAAATTAAAAACGTAAAAACAAAATTTAAAACACTAAACTAGACTCAAGACACTTAAATAGAATAACTCAAAATAAAACTAACAAATAAACTAAAATAAATCAAAAGACTCAAAACAACTCAAGACTTCAGAAAACACAAACTAAAATGATTTCTAATAAATCTAACACTTTAAAATAAAATGGGGGATTGATTTTGACGAGAAGTAAATTAACTTAAATAAATTACAGAATTGATAAAAACATAAAATTAAGGTAAAATGATAAATGACGGACTGGCTAGAGGATTATTCTCCACACATGACACATATGCAACCTAAATTGATTTTCAGTTGTTCTTTCAATAAATTGTAAATTCTCAACGCCCCAAGTTAATTAGGTCCGCTTAAATTAACCTTCAGATTTTCCTACTTTTATTAGGTTGGATGATTGCATACGACAACCCAAAACATTCCCTACAAGTTCCCTACATGAATTGCATAATAGAGATACAAGCAAGAATCATTAAGTTTTATGAAAATCATAAGCATTGACGAGGCACTTGTTACTATGAATTGCATGAAACTTATGTCAAGAATTTACCTAACGCGATCGTTTATAAGCGACCTTCACTACTTGTGAATATAAGTTCATAACGATTAGGTGAAATTCACTTATATTCTAGCATCAAATTCATGCATGTAAATTAAGTATGCATTCTTAATCGACATACAAAAATAAGTTATCAATCAAGCAGTTAAGCAAATTAAATCACAACTCAGAAATCACAACTGAAGGTAATCAATTCAAATTACAAATATATCCATGGTTTTGAATTAAACTCTAGCCAAAATAAAATTAGTTACACATTATTAAAATTAAACAAGAATAAAACTTGAGTTTAGGAACGAATTAACCGAGAGAGAGAGAGATTGCTTTACCGCCACTGAGCTGCCAAGTTTCCGTGCTGACTGTCCAAAGGTGCTGACTTCTGTGCTGACCCAAGTCAGCACTGCTTCTTTCTCTCGCAGCTGACTTCTCGCAAACCGCATCAAAGGCAGCTCTTGCTTGCTGCTCCGTGCCTCCCGTCTCTCGCTGCAACCAAGGCAGCGCTCTCGCGCAAGGCCTTCACGCTGCAACGCAGCTGCCTGTTCTCTGTGCAGCTGCTGCAAGGCAGCAACCTTTCCTCGCGCCGCTCCTCGCGTCACTCCAAGCTCCTCTCTTCTTCTTTCCTTGGCTCCCCCTTATCTCTCCACTCCCTGCTTCCTGTTTCCTGACTTGCGCTAGTCTCTTCGCTGCAAAGGCAGCGTCTCCTCGCTGCAAGCTGCCAAGTCTGTGCGCTGCTCCTGCTTCCTGCAGTGCTTGACTCCTGACTTCCCCCCGAGAGGACTTCCTTGGTTTGTGCGCTGCTCCTCCCCTCGCGTCAACTGCCAAAGGGCAGCTTCACTGGTTCTCGCAAGCTGCACAAGCAGCTTGCTGCTCTCTCTTCTCTGATCTCAGCTGCCAAGGCAGCTTGCTGCCTTAGCCTTTCTCTTACGCTGCCAAAGGGCAGCTCCTTCCAGCAGCGCAGCTCTTCGCAAGCTTCCCGCTGCAAAGGCAGCGCTTCCTGTTTTGTTCGTCCGCTGTCCTTGCGTCAATCTAAGGTCTCTCGCCAGCTGCCTCAAGGGCAGCGCCTTCCTCTATGTCTTTCCTGCACAGTCTTGTGTTGCCACGGGGCAGCGACCTGGTTCCCGCAAGCCCTCGCAAGCTTCACGCTGCCAGGAAGGCAGCGCCTCCTATGTAATCTCCTCCCTGGCTGCACAGTTTTCTCCAGGAGCTCCCTTATTTCCTAACGCTGCCCAAGGGCAGCACACTCTCAATCCTCTGTCCTCCTCGTTCCTTCCACAGTCCCGCTGCCTAATGGCAGCTCACCTCCCCCCTTCACCTCCTGCACGTACTGACTTCTTATTCTTTTCTACAATATGGCAGCCTAGCTGCCTTCCTTCTTTTTGTCTGCCTTTCCTCGTTGTCTCCCACGCGTGCCCTATTATATTATTTCTGCCATCCCACTGCTGCACATTCACGTTCACATCTTTTATATATATATATATATATATATATTTATTTATTTATTTATATATATATATATATATATTTATAATACTATCTTATTTTTATTAACCAAAAATAGTGGGCAAAGCAGTTTTTACGATTTTATTACTAAAAATCACACTTATGCTAATTTTATTTTCTTAGCTAGATAAATTCGATAAAACACCAAAACAAAGTAAATAGTACAAAAATATGAGAAAATAACTAAGAAAAGACAAGAGAATTTGATGTAAAATATGTATAAATATGAGCTTATCAAATACCCCCACACTTAGCTTTTGCTAGTCCTCGAGCAAAACAAACGAAAAACAGAAAAAAATAATAACATGAAAACTATTAGTTTCCCCCTATATGACCCTCATAGAACTTCATTTGAGAACACAATCATCAAGAACCATAGCTAACACCAACAAGCAATTCAAGTTCATTTTCCTTATTCAAATATTAGCAGTAATCTTTGAAACATCCTTGAAGTGTAGTGTGTGATGATAGCCATGCTCATGCAATTTCAAATTTTTATTTTAAAAATCACCATATGCAAACTAGCGACCTTCTCTCGGGATATGCACTCAATCACACATGTGTTTAGTTTTAATGTGTTTCTCTCAAAGAACAAATGTGAAAGTTCTACCATAAGCTTGCATAAAGATCACTTCTCCACAGTCATATTTGCAAAACTTAAATCAAGAGGACTTTTATTGGATGTACTGAGGCTTAGGGATAGGGTTATTGAAACGAAAGAATAGGAAAACACAAGTTCCAAGCTACATTGCAAGCAATTCTTTTCTTTAGATTTATAAGAACTCAAGCTTTCCAGCTATTCTTCCAGTCACCTCCAACCACAAACTTAAACTGAAACTTTAAAAACTTTTTATTTTCTTTGTATACAATCTTTTTTCTTTTTTTTCTTTTTCTTTTCTTCTTTTCTTTTTTTTTTTTTTTTTTTTTTTTTTTTAATACAAACATGAAATACCCCCACACTTATTCTTTTGCCAAACACCTTCAAAGTACTTCACAAACGTTTCTCATAAGACAATCTTGCATTGCTCGCTTGGAAAGGTGATAAGCTCATATTTATATATATTTTACATCAAATTCTCTTGTCTTTTGTTAGTTATTTCCTCATATTTTTGTGCTATTTACTTTGTTTTTGTGTTTTATAGAATTTATCTAGCTAAGAAAATAAAAATAGCACAAGTGTGATTTTATGTAATAATTTCGTCAAAACTGTCGATGTAGATTAGCTTTTAAATTAAATATATATATATATAGTAATAATAATTCATGATGAATCATTTGCTTAAACTAATATTGGCTGCCTGGTGTGGTTGGTGAAGCAATTGAAAAACAAAAAGAATCTGCTTTGGTGGGTTGGTGAAACAAATAGAAAACAAAAAGAAACGAAGCACAAAGAAGAATAAAAGGGAAGTGGCAGCAGCAAGCAGGAGAGAGGAGGTCAGAAGGGGGACGCTGCTTTGCAGCGAGGGGAATAAAGAAAAAAATCAAAAGCAGCGAGGAAGGGAGGACCAGCCTGGGGGGATAAGGAGAGAAGCAGTGTTGCCTCGGGGGCAGCGTGTGTGAAGGGGACACAACAGGCAGGAGCAGCGAGCTGCAGGGATTGGAGGTCGCTGCCTTTTGGCAGTGTGGAAAGAAAGACAGACGTAAGGAAAGAAGAAAGTCTGGTCAGCAGGGAGGTCAGCTGTCTGGTCAGCACGGCAGGGAGAAGTGCTGCCTTGAGGCAGCACGGGAAGCACGGGAAGCACGGGAAGCGCGGGAAGGCATGCAGTTTGGGGCAGCATGCTGCAAGCTGTCCTTGGCAGCTGAGCTCATGCAGACACGGACTCACGCACACAAGCTTCAGCAAAGTTTCACTGCAATTTCTCTCGGTGTTATTCTTCCTCAAAAACTTATGTTTAATTTCTGTTTTAATTTATAAATAATGTGTAACTAATTTTCTGTTTGGCTAGAGTTTAATTCAAAACCATGGATATATTTGTAATTTGAATTGATTACCTTCAGTTGTGATTTCTGAGTTGTGATTTAATTTGCTTAACTGCTTGATTGATAACTTATTTTTGTATGTCGATTAAGGATGCATACTTAATTTACATGCATGAATTTGATGCTAGAATATAAGTGAATTTCACCTAATCGTTATGAACTTATATTCACAAGTAGTGAAGGTCGCTTATAAACGATCGCGTTAGGTAAATTCTTGGCATAAGTTTCATGCAATTCATAGTAACAAGTGCCTCGTCAATGCTTATGATTTTCATAAAACTTAATGATTCTTGCTTGTATCTCTATTATGCAATTCATGTAGGGAACTTGTAGGGAATGTTTTGGGTTGTCGTATGCAATCATCCAACCTAATAAAAGTAGGAAAATCTGAAGGTTAATTTAAGCGGACCTAATTAACTTGGGGCGTTGAGAATTTACAAATTATTGAAAGAACAACTGAAAATCAATTTAGGTTGCATATGTGGCATGTGTGGAGAATAATCCTCTAGCCAGTCCGTCATTTATCATTTTACCTTAATTTTATGTTTTTGTCAATTTTGTAATTTATTTAAGTTTAATTTACTTTTCATCAAAAATCAATCCCCCGTTTATTTTAAGGTGTTAGATTTATTAGAAATCAATTTAGTTTGTATTTTCTTGAGTCTTGAATTATTTTGTGTCTTTTTAGATTATTTGTTAGTTTTATTTTGAGTTATTCTAGTTAAGTGTTTTGAGTCTAGTTTAGTGTTTTAAATTTTGTTTTTACGTTTTTAATTTAATTTTACTTTGGTTAGCATCCCTAGTTAATCCCCGGCCTAGAACGATCCCTACTTACATCATTACTACAACTGTCACAAATAGGGTTTAAATTTGTGCGTTAATTTATTTTTGCATCAAATTTTTGGCGCCGTTGCCGGGGATTAGCAAATTTGCTAATCCTTTTATTTTTGTTTTTGCTTATGTTTATTTGTGTTTGTGTATGTTACTTTTGATATTTGATTTAGTTTTCTTTCTTTGATTTTTAGTTACAAATGGAGCAAGACCTGGATTCTACTAGCATTCAAGATCTATTGGCACAGCTCACTGCTCAATTAACTCATAATGCCGAACGGACCACAATGCCAAGTGTCCCTACACTTGATGTGCCCTATGGGCAACGATATCAAGGTCCTCAATTTTCTGCAAATGAAGATGTTTGGGGATATCAAGGCCATAACCAATCAAGGGGCAACATGTTTTCCAATGCTTACAATTCAGATTGGAGAGATTATTCAGATTACATGTGGGGAGAACCTCAACAATTCCAACAAGGTGGATATTGGCAGCAAGAAGACGCGTTCTATTCAAGACCTATGCATCCACCACAGCATCCCCCACAACAATTCCAATCGAATCAGAGTATGCCCGTGGATTATAATCAAATGCTTGAAGAATTAATTTCTTGGGTACAGGGTTCACAAAAAGAAGAACAATTGCCGCCATCGGAAGAGTTCTATCAGTGGCCATATGAACCGTCACATCCACCACAACAATCAACCCAATTCAATTCAGGTACATCCTTGGATAATGATACACTTAATAATTTACTCACCTCTTTGAATCAGGGAGTAGAAAATCAAAACCAGGAGATGCAAGACCGAGTCAGAAGAGTGGACGAATTGGATATGCATGTTGGGCAGATTATGGAATTCATGGCACAGATTCAAGAGCAAAGTGAGGTCTCCAACTCAACTCTTGAAAATTCAAAGGCAGAAGTGGAAATTAATGAAGTCATCACTTTGGGAAGTGACATGGAGGATGAAATTGTCCCAGAACCTTCCAAACATAGCCCGGACATGGATGAATTGCCGATTCAAGAAGAAGATGAGGATGACTACTTGGGAAGTTTAGAAGAATTCTTATCGCAAACTCCTCAAGTCCTTATGCCATCCAACTCAGGTGAGGAGGTTCTAAGTTCATTTCATTCTAACATCGTTCCACCAAATGTCCTTTTTCCTTGCAGGTTTTTAAATCCCAAGGAAGAAGTGAATGAAAAAGACGTTGTGGAAGATATTCCAGAAAATGAGGTGGCCGGAGAATTTCAAGAATACATCCAAGAGGCTGTGCATGAGACAATCAAGCCCAAAGGAGTTAAGACTGAGGACACGGGACAGGCCACAACCATCATAGTAAATCTGGCCAAATTCAAAGTCCCTGAAACGTTCCAAGACGTGGTGTTTATAATTGAGTTTGAATGTGACTGTAAGCCATCTTCTCCATTTTTTATTTTAATTTATACTAACTTGTTTTTAATTTTGATGATTCAGGCACCGTCATTAGAACTTAGACCGTTGTCGGATCATTTCAAGTACCACCGTCCGTTCAATGATAAGCCCATGCATTTGAATAATGAAGGGAGGCCTAGGAATCACCCACAATCAGATTTGCATTCCTAATCCCTTCTCTTTACTGAATTTATTTTACTGTATTTAGTTCTTTCATTGTTTGTTGGCTCTTGTATGAATTTATTTTACGTTGATTTCTTTTTACGTTGATTTCATTTTGTTTTGTTTAGTTAGTTGTGATTTTTGTTTAGAAAGTTAAACTTAGTCTTTTTACTTTGTTTTACTTATTGTTGTGTTTTCTTAATTAAGTTGTTAAAAATACATAAAAAATAAAAAAATAAATAAAAAAAAAAAATAAATAAATAAATAAAAAAAAAAACTTAAAAACATAAACATTCATATAATAATAATAAAAAAAATAAAAAAAAATAAAAAATAAAAAAAAAAAAACTTAAATGCATAAATTTTTTTTACAATAACTTGTAATTTAATTTCGTTCATTGGTCATTGGTTGGTGGTGCCTCGGAGGTCGACGGAGCCCCTGAAAGACGAAGCGCCAGAGCTGGATCATTCAGAGCCTCAATACTTGGTGCTGCTCCCGAGGACGAAGGCAACACAAACCTCGGGAGTAACGCCATAAACCGTTGATGATCACTCTGAATCCGCACTTCGGACTCCTGCATCTGATCCAGCTTCCTCTTCATGCTTGTGGAGTAATTGGTTGCAAGCATGTGCAAATCCCTGTTCTCATGCCTAAGCACTCTGACCTCCTGCCGAAGACTAGCCACTTCAGCCATCAACGACTCCACCTGACGGGTTCGGGCAAGAAGGCGTTGGCCCATGTTTGATACTGAGCCTGCGCATCGGACGCTGTAGGCCATAGAGTCCTGGACAGCTAGTTCGTCGGACCGCCTAGAAAGTATCCTAGTGTCTCTAGGAGTGAGCAGATTTCGGGCCACCACCGATGCGGTTGTTTCGTTCATCATCATGGAATCCCCAACTGTAAGAGGACCATTTGGGGATATGAAGGATGGCTGCCAAATGTTGGTTGGAGAAGATATATCACTATCTTCCCCAACATTCAAGTTAAGGCGACGGTCAGAAGGGCAAGACATTTTCTGAAGGTGTTGAGAATGAAGAGTCGGAATGATCAAGATTAAAAGAAGTGCAAATGTGAGTGTTTACAGGAGGGAGTGTTTACAGGGGAGCTTAAGTTTGTTGTGGAACAAAAATGAGCGTTCTTATAAGAAGAAGAAATCATTGAGGCATCACTCAGCAGTCGAAGAGGCGCCCTCTCGCAAATCGAAGAGCCGGACTCTTTTCTCAAAAGCGGCGTCGCCGTTCTCAAAAGTCGGACTCCGTCTCAAAAGTCGGTTCCTTTCTCAAAAGATGGGCGCCTCTCTCTCAAAAGTCGGAGCGGTCAGGAATCACGAGGCGAGCTGCTTTTCCAGATTTGTCGTCACTCGTCACGCGCTGTCAGCTTTGCGCAAATTACGGGTGACTTTTTCAGAAAGCGCGTGACCTGTACTGTTCATCCATCCACCGGCTGCCGACAGGGGTAAAGGAATAGTTTCGGTTGTGAAGAAAAATTCTATAAACGTCTACCTTCGCATCCATTGCAAAGGCAAACTCTCTCAGCACTTCTTCATCTCCGAAATTTTTCATCTCCGAAAATGCCTTTCCAACAAACCCTCTCGAGTTTCTCTGTGTTTCTCATTCCCTGGAATACCTTTACAAACAAGTCATCTAGAGCTAGAGTATTTCATATCATGAAGGTTGAAAGCAAGAGTATCTCATATCACGCTTTCTTCCTGTCCTTGTCCTTGTCTTTGTGGCAAGGAGAAAGCGGGCAATCAGCCAGCACTCGGTGTCAATCTTCCAATCTAAGAACCGACTGCCTGGAAATCCTTCCTGATTGCTTACCTAGCATTGCTCTCGAGTGCTCTTCTTCAACCACTGATGTACTTCCGAAGAAGTCGCCACATCTGCCTGGAGAACAGACATGGCAAGTGAAAATGATACTTGAAGCATGTGGAGACAAGGTGCTGCTTCATCTTCAAGATCAAGTCTCATTTTCCTTGCTAAGAAGTTCCCCAGCCCAGTTCACGCATACACCTGTGGAACGATACTTCTTCAAAAGCAAAAGTATCCCATATCATCAGAGTCAGAGGCAAAGATATCTCATGGCACGCTTTTCCTTTACCCTTGCTCTTGGCTACGGGGCAAGGTGAAAGAAAGGCAATCGGTCGGCACTTGGACAGATTGAACAAAGAAGCAGACCACCACCTATTCCTCGTGCCTACCTGCCATGCAGAAGAACAAAAAGAGAAGAATGTAGCCTGCAGACTCAATCAACCCGGCAGAAGGAGTCTGAGTTGAAACCAAGAGCTCGAGAAGCTCAACAACACCACCGATCAAGTCTCATTTTCCTTGCTAAGAAGTTCCGAGGCCAGTTCAAGTTCAAAGCTGTGGAAAGTCACCAAACAGGACCAATGATCACTTTTTAGTTTTATTCATTGTCTTTTATTTTCATTTTTAATTTTTCGTTTGCATTTTCTACATTTTCTTGCGTGCTTAACTGATTTATTTCTTTTCTTTGCAGGAACTTTTGGTTATTTCCACCCTTGAAGTTGATTGCAAAATTTTAGCTTGGGGGGTCATCGCTTGATTTTCTGCAAATTAGGGAAGTTTTCAGTCCTATTGCTTTATTTTGTTTCTTTATATTTATCTACTTTATTTTTATTTGTTATTTGCATTTTATTATATTTTCTGACATTGGGGACAATGTCTAGTTTAAGTGTGGGGGTAAAGAGTATAAAAATGACCAAATTGAAATTTTTTGTACCTTCGACTTTGAACTGGTTTCATTTGTTTCCATGTTATTGCTTTGTGTTTTCTTAATTAAGTTGTTGTTTTTAAAAATAAAAAAATAAAAAAAAAAATAAAAAAAAAATAAAAAAAAAATCCAAAAATTTAAAAAATCCAAAAATATTTCCTTGTTTTCCTTATTGTTTTGAATTAGATTTTTGTTAGTTTCCCGACCCAATGATATAATTGGATTAAATTTGAACCATGATCATCAAGAACTTAGTTAACATGTGTTGTGTGAAATTCCTTATTCTCGTGTTAGTTTGTACATATTTGATCATCTTTGAAAAAACCAAATGCACATAGCCTTGTTGATGTGAAATTAAAGCATGATTTAAAGCTCCATATGTGAATTTAGTGACCATATACATCCTATGTGAGTTTTTGAGCCTATTGAAAGTGTGTGCATTTTTCATACACTCCTATTTTTTTCATGTGTGATGAACTTATGTGAGATACTTCTCTAGAACTTGCATAACGATCTTTCGAAATATTTGTCATTGATTGCATGAACTTGAAAATGATAGAGGCATTAGGTTTACCACCATGGCCCAAATAACCTTGTTCCCAAAGAAAAATGATATCATTAGATTGCCAATTTGAGCCGTATTTGTGAGCCTTTTATTTCTTATCACCAGATATGTCTACCCTTATGCCTGAAATAATTTTCCTTACCCTTTCCAAGCGAGCAATGCAAGATTGTCTTATGTGAAATGTTTGTGAAGTACTTTGAAGGTGTTTGGCAAAAGAATAAGTGTGGGGGTTTTTCATATTTGTTTCTGTTTGAAAAAAAAAAAAAAAAAAAAAAAAAAAAAAAAAAAAAGAAAAGAAAAGAAAAGGAAAAGAAAAAGAAAGATTGTATACAAAGAAAATAAAAAGTTTTTAAAGTTTCAGTTTATGGGTGTGGTTGGTGGTGACTTGTAGAATAGCGGGAAATGTTGAGTTCTTATAAATCAAAAGAATTGCTTGTAATGTAGCTTGGAACTTTTGTTTTTCCTATTCTTTCGTTTCAATAACCCTATCCCTAAGCCTCATTACATCCAATAAAAGTCCTCTTGATTTAAGTTTTGCAATTATGACTGTGGAGAAGTGATCTTTATGCAAGCTTATGGTAGAACTTTCACATTCGTTTCTTTGAGCGAAACACATTAAAACTAAACACATATGTGATTGAGCGTATATCCAGTGAGAAGGTCGATAATTTGCATATGGTGTTTTTAAAAATAAAAATTTGAAATTGCATTAGCATGGCTATCTCACACACTACACTTCAAGGATGTTTCAAAGATTACTGCTAATATGTGAATAAGGAAAATGAACTTGAATTGCTTGTTGGTATTAGCTATGGTTCTTGATGATTGTGTTCTCAAATGAAGTTCTATGAGGGTCACATAGGGGGAAGCTAATAATTTTCATGTTATTACTTTTTCTGTATTCTCTATTTTGCTCGAGGACTAGCAAAAGCTAAGTGTGGGGGTATTTGATAAGCTCATATTTATATATATTTTACATCAAATTCTCTTGTCTTTTGTTAGTTATTTCCTCATATTTTTATGCTATTTACTTTGTTTTTGTGTTTTATAGAATTTATCTAGCTAAGAAAATAAAAATAGCACAAGTGTGATTTTATGTAATAATTTCGTCAAAACTGTCGATGTAGATTAGCTTTTAAATTAAATATATATATATATATATAGTAATAATAATTCATGATGAATCATTTGCTTAAACTAATATTGGCTGCCTGGTGTGGTTGGTGAAGCAATTGAAAAACAAAAAGAATCTGCTTTGGTGGGTTGGTGAAACAAATAGAAAACAAAAAGAAACGAAGCACAAAGAAGAATAAAAGGGAAGTGGCAGCAGCAAGCAGGAGAGAGGAGGTCAGAAGGGGGACGCTGCTTTGCAGCGAGGGGAATAAAGAAAAAAATCAAAAGCAGCGAGGAAGGGAGGACCAGCCTGGGGGGATAAGGAGAGAAGCAGTGCTGCCTCGGGGGCAGCGTGTGTGAAGGGGACACAACAGGCAGGAGCAGCGAGCTGCAGGGATTGGAGGTCGCTGCCTTTTGGCAGTGTGGAAAGAAAGACAGACGTAAGGAAAGAAGAAAGTCTGGTCAGCAGGGAGGTCAGCTGTCTGGTCAGCACGGCAGGGAGAAGTGCTGCCTTGAGGCAGCACGGGAAGCACGGGAAGCACGGGAAGCGCGGGAAGGCATGCAGTTTGGGGCAGCATGCTGCAAGCTGTCCTTGGCAGCTGAGCTCATGCAGACACGGACTCACGCACACAAGCTTCAGCAAAGTTTCACTGCAATTTCTCTCGGTGTTATTCTTCCTCAAAAACTTATGTTTAATTTCTGTTTTAATTTATAAATAATGTGTAACTAATTTTCTGTTTGGCTAGAGTTTAATTCAAAACCATGGATATATTTGTAATTTGAATTGATTACCTTCAGTTGTGATTTCTGAGTTGTGATTTAATTTGCTTAACTGCTTGATTGATAACTTATTTTTGTATGTCGATTAAGGATGCATACTTAATTTACATGCATGAATTTGATGCTAGAATATAAGTGAATTTCACCTAATCGTTATGAACTTATATTCACAAGTAGTGAAGGTCGCTTATAAACGATCGCGTTAGGTAAATTCTTGGCATAAGTTTCATGCAATTCATAGTAACAAGTGCCTCGTCAATGCTTATGATTTTCATAAAACTTAATGATTCTTGCTTGTATCTCTATTATGCAATTCATGTAGGGAACTTGTAGGGAATGTTTTGGGTTGTCGTATGCAATCATCCAACCTAATAAAAGTAGGAAAATCTGAAGGTTAATTTAAGCGGACCTAATTAACTTGGGGCGTTGAGAATTTACAAATTATTGAAAGAACAACTGAAAATCAATTTAGGTTGCATATGTGGCATGTGTGGAGAATAATCCTCTAGCCAGTCCGTCATTTATCATTTTACCTTAATTTTATGTTTTTGTCAATTTTGTAATTTATTTAAGTTTAATTTACTTTTCATCAAAAATCAATCCCCCGTTTATTTTAAGGTGTTAGATTTATTAGAAATCAATTTAGTTTGTATTTTCTTGAGTCTTGAATTATTTTGTGTCTTTTTAGATTATTTGTTAGTTTTATTTTGAGTTATTCTAGTTAAGTGTTTTGAGTCTAGTTTAGTGTTTTAAATTTTGTTTTTACGTTTTTAATTTAATTTTACTTTGGTTAGCATCCCTAGTTAATCCCCGGCCTAGAACGATCCCTACTTACATCATTACTACAACTGTCACAAATAGGGTTTAAATTTGTGCGTTAATTTATTTTTGCATCAAAAGGGTAAGGAAAAATATTTATTTCAGGCATAAGGGTAGACATATCTGGTGATAAGAAATAAAAGGTTCACATATACGGCACAAATTGGCAATCTAATGATATCATTTTTCTTTGGGAAACAAGGTTATTTGGGCCATGGTGGTAAACCTAATGCCTCTATCATTTTCAAGTTCATGCAATCAATGACAAAAATTTCGAAAGATCGTTATGCAAGTTCTAGAGAAGTATCTCACATAAGTTCATCACACATGAAAGAATAGGAGTGTATGAAAAATGCACACACTTTCAATAGGCTCAAAAACTCACATAGGATGTATATGGTCACTAAATTCACATATGGAGCTTTAAATCATGCTTTAGTTTCACATTAACAAGGCTATGTGCATTTAGTTTTTCAAGGATAATCAAATATGTACAAAACTAACACAAGAATAAGGAATTTCACAAAACACATGTTAACTAAGTTCTTGATGATCATGGTTCAAACTTTATCCGATTATATCATTGGGTTGGGGAACTAACAAAAATCTAATTCAAAACAATAAGGAAAACAAGGAAATATTTTTGGATTTTTTAAATTTTCCGATTTTTTTTATTTTATTTTATTTTATTTTATTTTATTTTTTTAAAAAAACAACAACTTAATTAAGAAAACACAAAGCAATAACATGGAAACAAATGAAACCAGTTCAAAGTTGAAGGTACAAAAATTTTCAATTTCGTCATTTTTATACTCTTTACCCCCACACTTAAACTAGACATTGTCCCCAATGTCAGAAAATATAATAAAATGCAAATAAAAATGAAAAAGATAAATATAAAGAAACAAAATAAAGCAATAGGACTGAAAACTTCCCTAATTTGCAGAAAATCAAGCGATGACCCCCCAAGCTAAAATTTTGCAATCAACTTCAAGGGTGGAAATAACCAAAAGTTCCTGCAAAGAAAAGAAATAAGTCAGTTAAGCACGCAAGAAAAAACAAACAAACGAAAAATTGAAAATGAAAATAAAAGATAATAATAAAACTAAAAAGTGATCATTGGTCCTGTTTGGTGACTTTCCACAGTTTGGTCTTGAACTGGCCTCGGAACTTCTTAGCAAGGAAAATGAGACTTGATTGGTGGTGGTGTTGAAGCTTCTCGAGCTCTTGGTTTCAACTCGGACTCCTTCTGCCGGGTTGATTGAGTCTGCAGGCTACATTCTTCTCTTTTTGTTCTTCTACATGGCAGGTAGGCACGAGGCAGAGGTGGTGGTCTGCTTCTTTGTTCAATCTGTCCAAGTGCCGACCGATTGCCTTTCTTTCACCTTGCCCCGTAGCCAAGAGCAAGGGTAAAGGAAAAGCATGCCATGAGAAATCTTTGCCTCTGACTCTGATGATATGGGATACTTTTGCTTTTGAAGAAGTATCGTTCCACAGGTGTATGCGTGAACTGGGCTGGGGAACTTCTTAGCAAGGAAAATGAGACTTGATCTTGAAGATGAAGCAGCACCTTGTCTCCACATGCTTCAAGTAACATTTTCACTTGCGTTGGCTGTTCTCCAGGCAGATGTGGCGTCTTCTTCGGAAGTACATCAGCGGTTGAAGATGAGCACTCGAGAGCAATGCTAGGTAAGCAATGCTAGGTAAGCAATCAGGAAGGATTTCCAGGCAGTCGGTTCTTAGATTGGAAGAATGACACCGAATGCTGGCTGATTGCCCGCTTTCTCCTTATCACAAAGACAAGGACAAGGACAGGGAGAAAGCGTGATATGAGATACTCTTGCTTTCAACCTTCATGATATGAAATACTCTAGCTCTAGATGACTTATTTGCAAAGGTATCCCAGGGAATGAGAAACACAGAGAAACTCGAGAGGGTTTGTTGGAAAGGCATTTTGGGAGATGAAAAATTTCGGAGATGAAGAAGTGTTGAGAGTGTGCCTTTGCTGTTGAAGGCGAAGGTAGAAACTTATAGAACTTTTCTTCATAACCGAAACTATTCCTTTACCCCTGTCGGCAGCCGGTGGATGGATGAACAGTACAGGTTACGCGCTTTCTGAAAAAGCAGCCCGTAATTTGCGCAAAGCTGACGGCGCGTGACGAGTGACGACAAAATTGGAAAAATCAGGGAGCGGCTCGTGGTTTCTGAGCAATCCCGACTTTTGAGAAAGGAATTGCATGTGACACGTCTAGACAAATCAGGGAGCGGCTCGCCTCGTGATTCCTGACTGCTCCGGCTTTTGAGAAAGGCGCCCGGCTCTTCGATTTGCGAGAGGGCGTCTCTTCGACTGCTGAGTGATGCCTCAACGATTTCTTCTTCTTATAAGAACGCTCATTTTTGTTCCACAACACACTTAAGCTCCCCTGTAAACACTCCCTCCTGTAAACACTCACACTTGCACTTCTTTTAATCTTAATCAGTCCGACTCTTCATTCTCAACACCTTCAGAAAATGTCTTGCCCTTCTGACCGTCGCCTTAACTTGAATGTTGGGGAAGATAGTGATATATCTTCTCCAACCAACATTTGGCAGCCGTCCTTCATATCCCCGAATGGTCCTCTTACAGTTGGGGATTCCATGATGATGAACGAAACAACCGCATCGGTGGTGGCCAGAAATCTGCTCACTCCTAGAGACACTAGAATACTTTCTAGGCGGTCCGACGAACTAGCTGTCCAGGACTCTATGGCCTATAGCGTCCGATGCGCAGGCTCAGTATCAAACATGGGCCAGCGCCTTCTTGCACGAACTCGTCAGGTGGAGTCGTTGATGGCTGAAGTGGCTAGTCTTCGGCAGGAGGTCAGAGTGCTTAGGCATGAGAACAGGGATTTGCACATGCTCGCAACCAATTACTCCACAAGCATGAAGAGGAAGCTGGATCAGATGCAGGAGTCCGAAGTGCGGATTCAGAGTGATCATCAACGGTTTATGGCGTTACTCCCGAGGTTTATGTTGCCTTCGTCCTCGGGAGCAGCACCAAATATTGAGGCTCTGAATGATCCAACTCTGGCGCTTCGTCTTTCTAGGGCTCCGTCGACCTCCGAGGCACCACCAACCAACGACCAATGAACGAAATTAGTTTACAAGTTATTGTAAAATATTTATGCAATTTTTTTTTTTTTTTTTTTATTTTTATTTATATGAATGTTTATGTTTTTAAGTTTTTTTTTTTTTTTTTTTTTTTTTTTTTTTTTTTAAATAACAATGTAAAATAAGTAAAACAAAGTAAAAAGACTAAGTTTAACTTTCTAAACAAAAATCACAACTAAATAAACAAAACAAAATGAAATCAACGTAAAAAAAAATCAACGTAAAATAAATTCACACAAAAGCCAACAAACAATGAAAGAACTAAATAGAGTAAAATAAATTCAGTAAGGAGAAGGGATTAGGAATGCAAATCTGATTATGGGTGATTCCTAGGCCTCCCTTCATTATTCAAATGCATGGGTTTATCCTTGAACGGACGGTGGTACTTGAAATGATCCGGCAATGGTTTAAATTCAAGAGTGGGTGCCTGAATCATCAAAATCAGAAAAATGTTAGTATAAATTAAAATTAAAAATGGAGAAGATGGCTTACATTCTCGATCAAACTCAATCACAAACACCACGTCTTTGAACGTTTCAGGAACTTTGCATTTAGCCAGATTGCATGTGATGATTGTGACATGGCCCTTGTTATCAAACTCAATTTCTTTGGCATTGGTTGTCTCAACTACATCCTCTTTGATAAGTTCAACAAATTCTTCGACCACCTCCTTTTCTGGAATATCTTCCACAACGTCTTTTTCATTCACTTCTTCCTTGAGATTTAAAAACCTACAAGGAAAAAGGACATTTGGTGGAACGATGTTAGAATGAATTGAATTTTGAACCTCCTCACCTGAGTTGGATGACATAAGGACTTAGGGGGTTTGCGATAAAAATTCTTCTAAACTGCCCAAGTCGTCATCCTCATCTTCTTCTTGAATTGGCAATTCATCCATGTTCGGGCTCTGTTTGGATGGTTCAGGAACAACTTCATCCTCCATGTTACCTTGATCTCGAATCTGTGCCATGAATTCCATAATCTGCCCAACTTGCTCCTCCAATGCATCCACCTTGTTGGCTTTATTTTGCATCTCCATGTTTCGATTTTCTACGTCCTGGGTCAAAGAGGTTAGTAACTTATTCAAAATGTCATTATCCGAAGACGTACCTGAATTTGATTGGGGAGATTGTTGTGGTGGTTCATATGGCCATTGATAGAACTCTTCCGATGGAGGCAATTGTTCTTCTTTTTGTGAACCCTGTACCGAAGAAATTAATTCTTCAAGCATTTGATTATAATCCACGGGCATACTCTGATTCGATTGGAATTGTTGTGGGGGATGCTGTGGTGGCTGCATAGGTCTTGAATAGAACGCGTCTTCTTGCTGCCAATATCCACCTTGTTGGAATTGTTGAGGTTCTCCCCACATGTAATCTGAATAATCTCTCCAATCCGAATTGTAAGCATTGGAAAACATGTTGCCCCTTGATTGGTTATGGCCTTGATATCCCCAAACATCTTCATTTGCAGAAAAGTGAGGACCTTGATATCGTTGCCCATAGGGCACATCAAGTGTAGGGACACTTGGCATTGTGGTCCGTTCGGCATTATGAGTTAATTGAGCAGTGAGCTGTGCCAATAGATCTTGAATGCTAGTAGAATCCAGGTCTTGCTCCATTTGTACCTCAATTCAAAGAAAGAAAAATAAATCAAATATCAAAAGTAACATACACAAACACAAATAAACATAAGCAAAAACAAAAATAAAAGGATTAGCAAATTTGCTAATCCCCGGCAACGGCGCCAAAAATTTGATGCGAAAATTAATTAACGCAAAAATTTAAACCCTATTTGTGACAGTTGTAGTATATGGATAAGTAGGGATCGTTCTAGGCCGGGGATTAACTAGGGATGCTAACCCAAGTAAAATTAAATTAAAAACGTAAAAACAAAATTTAAAACACTAAACTAGACTCAAAACACTTAACTAGAATTACTCAAAATAAAACTAACAAATAAACTAAAATAAATCAAAAGACTCAAAATAATTCAAAACTCAAGAAAACACAAACTAAATTGATTTCTAACAAATCTAACACTTAAAAAAAATGGGGGATTGATTTTGACGAGAAGTAAATTAACTTAAATAAATTACAGAATTGATAAAAACATAAAATTAAGGTAAAATGATAAATGACGGACTGGCTAGAGGATTATTCTCCACACATGACACATATGCAACCTAAATTGATTTTCAGTTGTTCTTTCAATAAATTGTAAATTCTCAACGCCCCAAGTTAATTAGGTCCGCTTAAATTAACCTTCAGATTTTCCTACTTTTATTAGGTTGGATGATTGCATACGACAACCCAAAACATTCCCTACAAGTTCCCTACATGAATTGCATAATAGAGATACAAGCAAGAATCATTAAGTTTTATGAAAATCATAAGCATTGACGAGGCACTTGTTACTATGAATTGCATGAAACTTATGTCAAGAATTTACCTAACGCGATCGTTTATAAGCGACCTTCACTACTTGTGAATATAAGTTCATAACGATTAGGTGAAATTCACTTATATTCTAGCATCAAATTCATGCATGTAAATTAAGTATGCATTCTTAATCGACATACAAAAATAAGTTATCAATCAAGCAGTTAAGCAAATTAAATCACAACTCAGAAATCACAACTGAAGGTAATCAATTCAAATTACAAATATATCCATGGTTTTGAATTAAACTCTAGCCAAAATAAAATTAGTTACACATTATTAAAATTAAACAGGAATAAAACTTGAGTTTAGGAACGAATTAACCGAGAGAGAGAGAGATTGCTTTAGCGCCACTGAGCTGCCAAGTTTCCGTGCTGACTGTCCAAAGGTGCTGACTTATGTGCTGACCCAAGTCAGCACTGCTCCTTTCTCTCGCAGCTGAATTCTCGCAAACCGCATCAAAGGCAGCTCTTGCTTGCTGCTCTGTGCCTCCCGTCTCTCGCTGCAACCAAGGCAGCGCTCTCACGCAAGGCCTTCACGCTGCAACGCAGCTGCCTGTTCTCTGTGCAGCTGCTGCAAGGCAGCAACCTTTCCTCGCGCCGCTCCTCGCGTCACTCCAAGCTCCTCTCTTCTTCTTTCCTTGGCTCCCCCTTATCTCTCCACTCCCTGCTTCCTGTTTCCTGACTTGCGCTAGTCTCTTCGCTGCAAAGGCAGCGTCTCCTCGCTGCAAGTTGCCAAGTCTGTGCGCTGCTCCTGCTTCCTGCAGTGCTTGACTCCTGACTTCCCCCCGAGAGGACTTCCTTGGTTTGTGCGCTGCTCCTCCCCTCGCGTCAACTGCCAAAGGGCAGCTTCACTGGTTCTCGCAAGCTGCACAAGCAGCTTGCTGCTCTCTCTTCTCTGATCTCAGCTGCCAAGGCAGCTTGCTGCCTTAGCCTTTCCCTTACGCTGCCAAAGGGCAGCTCCTTCCAGCAGCGCAGCTCTTCGCAAGCTTCCCGCTGCAAAGGCAGCGCTTCCTGTTTTGTTCGTCCGCTGTCCTTGCGTCAATCTAAGGTCTCTCGCCAGCTGCCTCAAGGGCAGCGCCTTCCTCTATGTCTTTCCTGCACAGTCTTGTGTTGCCACGGGGCAGCGACCTGGTTCCCGCAAGCCCTCGCAAGCTTCACGCTGCCAGGAAGGCAGCGCCTCCTATGTAATCTCCTCCCTGGCTGCACAGTTTTCTCCAGGAGCTCCCTTATTTCCTAACGCTGCCCAAGGGCAGCACACTCTCAATCCTCTGTCCTCCTCGTTCCTTCCACAGTCCCGCTGCCTAATGGCAGCTCACCTCCCCCCTTCACCTCCTGCACGTACTGACTTCTTATTCTTTTCTACAATATGGCAGCCTAGCTGCCTTCCTTCTTTTTGTCTGCCTTTCCTCGTTGTCTCCCACGCGTGCCTTATTATATTATTTCTGCCATCCCACTGCTGCACATTCACGTTCACATCTTTTATATATATATATATATATATATATATATATATATATATATATTTATTTATATATATATATATATATATATATATATTTATAATACTATCTTATTTTTATTAACCAAAAATAGTGGGCAAAGCAGTTTTTACGATTTTATTACTAAAAATCACACTTATGCTAATTTTATTTTCTTAGCTAGATAAATTCGATAAAACACCAAAACAAAGTACATAGTACAAAAATATGAGAAAATAACTAAGAAAAGACAAGAGAATTTGATGTAAAATATGTATAAATATGAGCTTATCAATGCCACATCTTTTCTTGGTTAACTTCTTCTCTAGCCCTTTTGGGTTTTGAGGTATTCCCGCTTTCAATACAGTGCATCCCACTATTCATCTCTAGGTGAAAAAGTCCCTCTATCATATTACCATGAGAGATAATACGACCGTTCAAGTATAAAGTGCAACTCATTTTGTCAAACAACACTGAGTGCCCATCTCGTAAAAGCTTAGAGATGGAAATCAAATTCTTTATACATGAAGGAAAATATAAACAATTTTTAAGTTCCAGGACTTCCCCAGAGGGTAGGTTAAGCATATAGGTGCCTATTGCTTTTGCAGAGATTTTAGTGCCGTTCCCAACTCGCACAACCATCTCCTCATTGCGCAGTGATCTGCTCCCTGTTAGTCCCTGCAACGTATTACAGATATGTTGACTAGCACCTGAATCAAATATCCAGGAATTGGAGCTCACTGTAAAAGCACTCTCTATGACAGAAATAGTCTCTTCAAAAGTTCTTGTCATAAGGCTCGCAATGCGCACCCTGTATTTCTTCTTCCAACGTTCATCCTTTCCACAATGAAAGCATGTTCCTTTGGATTTCTTTGCCTTCTTCTTACGCAACCTTTTCCTTATCATTGCATTCTCACTCCCACTGTCCTTTTTGAAACCTTTTTCAAATTTACAGCACATGTCAATCATCTCTTTCAAAGAATGATCGAATCTATTCACTTTATAGTTTACGATAAACTTAGTGAAATCATCCGAGAGAGATGCAAGGAAAAAGTCTTGGGCCATTTTCCCATCGATGGAAGTTCCTAAACTTTGAAGATCTTGAAAGATCCTTTCCATCTTTTGTCCATGTTTATGGACCGATGTCCCCTTTGCCATTTTGGCATTCATTAGACTACAAATATTTGAGAATCGTACATTACTAGTCTCAAGGTCATGCATCTTATGCAAACTTTCAACCATGGCACAAGAAGTGTCCATGTGCTTATGTAGCTTCATAAGCTCCTCACTAAGTGAAGTGAGGATTAAGCATTTGGCTTGTAAGTCATCCTCATAGTGTCTAATATAATTTTGACACTCCTCCTTTGAAGCTAGTTTCGTAGGAGGTACATGAGGAGGGGATTGCTTAAGTACATACAATATGTCTTTCACCTTTGAGACATTCTCAATGTGGCGATACCAAGCAAGGAAACGTTGGCCCTTTAGGCCCTTTTTGTCAAGTATAATGGTGGGTATAATTTTAGGCATGTCGTTCACTACATAACATAACAGAAATCGAATTAGCATTGTTGTTTAAAACTATTTTGATTGGGTCTTTTAATCAAATAGTATCACCCACCATTTTTGGCAAATTCCACATCCCTCAATAGAATTCGAGAGTTATATTGAACTCTTAGTGGGTTATGGGAGACTCACCATTACCAAGCCCACCTCACGATGATACGATGTTGGCTAGCAAAAATAATGATGAGAGAATAACGCATTATTCATTTACAACCTTTTGTAATTACCCATCTCGTTTGGCCTCTAGAGAATGTTGCCTCACGATGATACGATGTTGGCACCATTGCACTTAGTTTAAGTTATTCCCACCATGCTTAGTTCGTGAAGGGGTTCAAGAATAGCCTCACGATGATACGATGTTGGCTATCCTCGTTGCCTACACTCACCTCATCATATGTATATGGATTCCTCCTGGATATAAGCACATGCTTTGTACTCCCCCATGATAGGGTGAAGCCGGTGCATGAGTCACAAACGCTTGGAACCCACCACGGTGGAAGGCCTACGAAGAGATATTCTAAACATCTCTCGCTTATCAACTTAAATATTTGTTTGTTGAGGGAATAGCGTTGGGCTACATCAAAACATTTTAATCACATTAAAAGAACTTGGGCCTATCACAACCATTGGTCCAAGTTTATATGAATTAGTAGTATATAATACTCCCACTGTTTCGTTGAAACAAGCGAGACTATATGGAACTACTAACGAATGCTTTGCATCCTCATATGGACTATATGGTCATATTAGGTTTTAGGATGATTATGAACCGTTTGATTTGATCCAACACGAGCCTTGTGTTGGACCTTGGGTCTAAGGTATGTAGTTGTTGATTTTAGTTACGCGTTTAATCCAATTAAACCGTTATTTCCTATTGGGCGTTGGACCCAACTATTCCATTTTGCATACATTTAAACAAAAGGAATACATGAAATAATAATGAGGGCTTATGCCCTTTTACAACACAAATGATGGACTTATGTCCATTTACAACAAATTGAATTAATCAAATTACATTCAAATCTACACTACCAATCCCAAACATTCATAATGTAAAGCGGCCAATCACATAGCTCAATTATCGAGGCATTTGGTTCATAATCACCCTTCTCTTAATCAAACACATTTAATTAAGAAAACAACTTTAAAACAATTGGTTTTCGGATCCATAGAATTGATTTAAATGGAACTAAATAAAATGAAAATCCAATTCTCATTTAAAGAGACAAACCATTTTGTTCTCATCTAATTTGGGCCAAAAACAATGACCACAACTTTTGGGCCATTTTCTAAAAACAAAAACTTTTGGGGTCACTTTGTAAAAACACAAGAGTCCACAACTTCATGTAATCACAACTTAGAACCCAAACATTTTTAATAATGTCAAAAACATCATTAAAGGAGCAAAACAATTTGTCCTTTAAAGTTTTTGGACCTTAACGTAAAAACGTAAACTTTTGGGCCAAAATGCAAATACACAAAAGTATCAAAACTTTATGTAAGTGCACAAAACACCCAAAAATACCCTATTTAATAGGGTGGCCAGCCATAAGTGGTTTTTAGTGATAAAATTCAAATTTTATACAAAGTTTTGTAAGTGGGTTATGTTAGGTGAGGTAAAGATGAAATAAAATTTTGTAAGAAATGATTTATGTCATTCTTTAAAACAAAGTTTGTCTCCCATTAAAATTACTTAATCATTAACCATCACCCACTAAAATTAAATCAAAACTTTATGTAAAAACATAAAACTTTTTGAATCAAAACTTCAAAACTTTTTGTTCTTGGCAAGAACTCCAAGAACATTGAAGAACACTTATGAAAACTCAAAATACATGGCACCAAATTTTAGTTCCAATATTCATGCTTAAATGAAATACATCTACAACATTTGAGATGCAAAATTTTCTAGCAAAATTTATATTCAAAGCAAGAACAAAGCTTGTAACATTTACAACATTTAAATCATAAAACATGAAAATCACAAAACCCAAAAGGATCCACCATACACTAGACCTAGGCTCTGATACCACTTGAAGGAAAAAATTTGTCCTAGCTAAGAACATGTATGAACATTTGAATACATATGCTAACAATTAACTCTTTAAAGTAGGCATGCATCCAAAAACAATTCATGAAACCCATGACTTTCAAAGCCTAGTATATGGTGAACCAAAAGACTCTTTAACAACATTAAAGATAATTAAGAATTTAGAGATTCTTTACCCTTGAAGCTCATCCTTGATTACACAAGGGATTCACCCAAGTGGAGGGCCTTCAAGTCACCTCCTTGCTCCTTGGATCTTCCTTGTGATTTTCCTCCTTTTAGTGCTCCTTTGCTTCTTTGAGGATTTGAGGATTAGTTCTCCAAAACACCAAAAGTTTGATGTCTCTATGTCTCTTCACCAAGGATGTAATTTGTGAGGATGAAAATGGATCACTTAGGGAAGTAAATTTGCTAGATAACTATCCCCAAGTAGCTTAGAAAACCCTAATTGAAAACAAAGCTATAAAGATGAATTTATACTTCATTTCTTAGGTGAGTGGCAAACTTGCAATTAAGCAAACTTGCATACCCTCACCCTAAATGGTTGGCCTATATGGTTATTGGGCTTATTGCCCATTTTGTTTTAGTTGTCATACAACTTAAACATAATGGGCCTTGTGGACCAAAACACTTTTGGGCCCCGAAGCCCTAAAACCAACTTAAAAGCCCAATACGAACATTTCGTATAATTAATTAACTAATTAATTAATCTTGACCATTCTTCAATTAAACCATTTAATTGCTTATCCATTTCATTTAATTGCTTCACATATATCCTTATTTGGTGTGCGATCCATTAGGTTCCAATTAGCGAGGCAGTGGGCGATGTTACTCTTAACTATCGATTGTGAATTGAAACCACATTTCAATTCTCCCTTTTTGATGATTAGTGTTTGCTAATCAATAGGGCTTCCACAAACCATGAGTGACACCTAGCAGTATGTCATGGTTACCCAAGCTAAGTAGAATTGGTTGGAGAACCTATCCAGTTACAATTACAATGCAATACGGTCCTTCTCTAATACAATACTCTTAACCACATTGTTTTAAGTGATAGTTTGTTTCATGTCTACTATCCAATGTGATACTTTCTTATATGATTCCCTTGAATATGATTTGGAACATCTTCGTTAGTCATATTCATTTGCTTTGGCCAAAGACTTTAGAATCATATTTTAGAGTATACTCCTTCCACCATGGAAGGTTAGAGATCCCTTGTTGTGCATTCATATGCCTACATGACTAGATCACATGACCCCAACAATGCCGTGGACAATCCGAGGGAATGCCTTTGTCATGATCAAAGATCAAGGACCTAACCATTAGACATCTATGATGCCTCAGGTCTAAGGACTACTTTGCATATTGTAACCTTTAGAGTTCGTACATGACATGTATGTTTGAACTCTCATTAATCGCAGTTCAGTGTACTCGATTACTCTTTCGAGCACCTATGTGTTTGTCTTAGTGTCCAACACCAAATGACTTGAGACTAGTTCATACTCACGTTTGAGTCAACATAACACATACTAACCTTAGCGGATTGTCAATGCCCAATTGGCAATCCTATGGCTAGGAACGTTTTAGGAATGAACATAAGAGAAAGGTCTCCTTAATCTAACTCATTAGATCACTTATCTCTTATGTCAAATACATCCCTTGGATTCTCTTATTGATTAAACACATGATACAATAAATAGTGATTAACAATAAGTATTGCCCTTCCGTTTAACATATTAAGTATTCCAAAAAGCTATTACATCAAATGAGTGGCTTTGTGGGCATACTTCCAACAGTAACCACCACTGAAGCCAAATTGCCGTGTCCCCCATGTTCATTTGTTTTGTAGGTTTGAACCCCGTTGAGCCTTGTTGAGCCATTTTCCTTGTTAGCCACATTACACTCACCTAGCCTAGATTAGGACCATCCATACCCTTGTTCTTAAAGCATAGTAAAGCATCACTCAAAAGAATTCCTTTGATTAATGTATGGCAGAAAACAAGTGTGGGGGAAGGGATTCTTGTGTGTGTATGTGCCAAAGTCTTTAATGAGGCACGGGTTAGAAAAGAAAAAGAAAAGAAATTTCATGGAAAATAGAAAGAAAAAAAAGAAAAGTTGTGAAAAGTATGAAAAAAAGTTGAAAAAGATGTGAAAATGAGCTCTTAAGTGTTGATTGTTGAAGAAAGGGTCCAAAACGTTGAATTCGACCCTAAGTATTGCATGAATCTTCCCTTGTGTTTAAAAGTTGATTTCTGCGCTCTAAAGTGAATTCTAAGTTTCGATTTCATTGCTTTGCTTGCTATTGCTTAAAGAACCTTTGTTTATCCCTATCCGTTCTTTGTTAGCCAATACCCCAAGCCCCGTTACAACCCTTAACTTTAATCTTGAGTGTTGTGTGTTTCAATTTGTGGAGTTTAGAATTGGTATGAGCATATGGTGTCACTGGTTCTCGCATCTAAGTAGTAGCATTCCATTCATGGGATCATATTTATATACCTGTTATTAACTCCGGAAAGTGCTTTCTTTGTTATACATATATTTGAGCGTTCGTTTTCATGTCTACTTCAATCTTCTCACATATAACTAGTATAGGGTGTGTAGTTAGAAAATCTGAGTGAAAATTGAGTGCATATCTTGTAAGGAATTGAGCAAATTCTCTAAGGCATGTTACTACATTCAAAACATTGTTTTAATTGGTTAAATGTGAACTAGTAAGTGGTGACTATGATTAAGTATATGCTTAAGTGTGAAGATGACTAAAATATGTGGGGATGATGATGTTTAACATGTCATGCGCATTGGAAATCCCTGAGGCAAACATTGGAAGGTTTAGGTTTTGTTTGTTTGTTTTGTTTCGTTTTGTTTTTCTTTTGCTTCGTTGTTCTGCTCGAGGACTAGCAAAAGCTAAGTGTGGGGGAATTTGATAGGAGCATATTTATGCGCCTTAGTTAGCTAGTTCTTATGCATTTCCATGGTGTTTTCTTAGTTAAAGTAGTCTTTTAAGCTAGTTTTATGTGTTTTCAGGTTTTAAGGGCAAAGTATACAAAAAGATGCATTTTGGAGCCTTTTGGAGCAAAATGGAGCTTGGAATGGATGTCACATACTTGGAGCCAAGGGAATGGACGAAATTAAAGACTTGAAGATGATGATTTCTACTTGAACAAGGTTTCCTAGTTGAAGTAGGAAAGTGCCTAATTGAAGATGAAATCCTAGTCAACAAAGGATTCCTAGTTGAAGAAGGATTCCTCGTTGAAGTGGGATTCCTAGAAGAATGAAGATTCCTAATCAAACAAGGTTTCCTACTCGAAGTAGGAAAGTTAAACCTAATTGGCTTTGAGTTTCAGCAACAAAAGAAGTTTTCCAAGTCAAAGAAGGAAAAGGAGTCCAAAAAGAAGAAGGATTGATCAAGACAAGCTTTCCTATTCCTAATGAGCAAAGGTTTCAGCTACAAAGAGGAGTCCTAAACACTTTAGGACACCTTAATCCTTGTTCTAGAAAGATGTCACACCAATTTCAGAAAGGAAACACTCCTTGCCGTGCATAACCCTATCTAGAACCTATTTCCTTGCCTTGCAAGGCTTTCTAGAAGCCTTATCCTGCCTTATCCAAACCTGCCGCACCTTTTAACCTCGTCCCTTGAGGATTTTGATTGTTTAAGCCTTTTTCCTTGTGGATTTGGATTCTAGAAGTCCATATCTGATTTCCCTAGGGTTTTATGTGCCTATATATACTCTTATTCACCCCTTGGCCGAATTACCACCTCTCATATAATCCCGTTCACGCCAGAAATTCTTCTACACCCTTTGCCGCTGCCATCACTCACCATACTCCATAATTCCTGACCTAAACACCTTTGCCGCACCCCCTCACCCATCCTAAACACTACCACACCATTCCATATCCATTCCTCCATACAAATACCACCCAAAACCTGTCCCCAAGTCTTGTGCCGCAACAAGGAGGAAGGAGGAAGTTCGTGGATGCACCTGCTGTCCAAGTTGGAGTGTCTAGGTGTTCTCTTTCTTTGGATTTCAATGTCTAAATTTATTTGTCTTTGTTTTGTGAGTATGAGAACTTAAACCCCCTTGGCTAGGGGGGGATTCGAAACCATGTTTATGCTTGCTATATAATTTGATTACTTCAATTGCGTTTCATAAGTTGTGAATTCAATTTACTTATCTACATGAATTAAAACTGATTTGTGTGTGTTGGTTGAGAGTGCACGCTTAATTTTCATGCATAAATCTAATGCTAGGATATAAGGGAGTTTCACCTAATCGTTATGAACTTATATTCGCAAGTAGTAAAGGTTGTTGATCACAATCGTGTTAAGTAAATTCTTGGCATAAGTTTCATGCAATTCATAGTAACGAGTACCTCGCCAATGCTTATGATTTTCATAGAACTTAATGATCTTTGCTTGTATCTTTGTTATGCAATTCATGCAGGGAACTTGTGGAGAATGCTTTGGGTTGTCGTATGCAATCATCCAATTCAATAACTTAAGGAAAATCTGAGGGTTAATTAGTGCAATTCACGGTTAATCTGGGGTGTTGGGAATTCATGGTTTATTGAAATGCAATTGGAAATCGTTTTGTATGCAAGTGTGACATGTGTGGAGAAGAACCCCTTAGCTAGCTTTCCATCCATTCACTTTAATCAAATTCGTTTTAAAATCTGTTTTCGTTTACAAAGTTTTTGTTTTGTTTTCAATTTCGTCAAAACCAAATCCCCCTTTATTTTGAAGTGTTAGATTAGTTAGAAATCAATTTAGTTTGTGTTTTTAAGTGTCTTGAGTTAAGTTATAACCTATTTTCGTCCAAATTTGTGTTTGGTGTTCAAAACTGCCCAGATTGTATTTTTAAGGCAGTTCTGAGTGTTTATGTGCTGTTTTGAGTCTTTTGGTTTGTTTTAGTGTTTTAGAGTTAAGTTTTGCATTCTTTGAGTCTAGTTTAGTGTTTTAACTTGTTTTTACGTTTTTGAGTCAGTTTTCAAGTGATTTAGCAATCCCTCCTAATCCCCGGCCTAGAACGATCCCTACTTACATTCCTTACTACAATTGATAAAAAGAGGGTTTAATTTGTGTGCTTATATATTTCACATCAATTGTTTTTGGTGTGGGTTTACGTTTGAAACTTTGACAGGTAAACAAAGTATTTTTACATTAATTTTCGTGAAAAATGAACATTAGGCAGAAAGGTAGAAAAATACAAGAAAGTGCAAATAAACAGGAAGGAGTCTTCATTGGTCAGGAGGTGCCTCATCATTCGACGGAGCTCCAGAAAGACGAAGCACCAGAGATTGATTATCCGGAGCCTCAACACTTGGTGAAGCGCCAGAATATGAAGGCAGAAGTTGCCGCAGAAGTTGCCTCTGATGATCACTCTGAATCCGAACTTCGGACTCCTGCAGCTGGTCAAGCTTGCTCTTCATGCTTGTTGAGTAATTAGTTGTGAGCATGTGCAACTCTTTATTCTCGTGCCTAAGCACTCTGACCTCTTGCCGAAGACTGGCCACCTCAGCCATCAACGACTCAACCTGACGAGATCGAGCAAGAAGACGTTGGCCCATGTTTGAAACTAAGCCTGCACATCGGACGCTGTAGGCCAGAGAGTCCTGAACAGCCAGCTCGTCGGACCGCCTAGAAAGTATCCTAGTGTCTCTAGGAGTGAGAAGATTTCTGGCCACCACCGAAGCGGTTGTATCGTTCATCATCATAGAATCCCCAACTGTAAGAGGACCATTGGGAGATACGAAGGACGGCTGCCAAATGTTGTTTGGAGAAGATATGTCACTATCTTCCCCGACATTTAAGTTAAGACGACTGTCAGAAGGGCAAGACATTTTCGAAGGTGTGAAGAAAAAAAAGAGGTCGGACAAATCAAGATCTTAGAAGTGCAATAAAGGAGCTTTTACAGGCAGAAATTCAAGTGTACTTTGGAACGTAATGTGTGCCTCTATAAAAATCAGCACTCGACGGAGCTTCAGAAATCGAAGAGGCGATCTCAGATATCGAAGGAGCAAGCTCAGAGATCGAAGAGACGCCTACTTTCTCAAAATCTGGGATGCTCAGAAACCACGGGCCAATCTCAGAAATCGAAGAGGCACTTGCTTTTTCAGACGTGTCATCACCTGTCACATGTGATAGACGCATATTTATGCGACTTAGTTAACTAGTTTTCTTGCATTTACGTTATTAGTTCTTAGTTATTTTAGTACTTTAAGCTATTTTCGTGTGTTTGTAGGTCCAAAGGGCTAAGGTAGCAAGAAAGTGCATTTTGGTGCATTTTGGAGCAGTTTTGAGCTTGGAATGGATTACATATGTTATGAGCAAGATGGATGGACGAATTTGAAGTCAAATGAGGATAGAAACATGCTAAAAATGTGGTGAAACAAATACAAAGTGCAAGAAGAGATAAATTTCTAGAAGGATTGGCCAAAACTTCACTCAAAACCATGCATACCTCATAAAATTCATCAATGTCGTGGCCTTCCCTTTGTTTCACTTCCACCAGATTTTTTAGTAATGATGCAATGCCTATCTCACCATGACATGTGAGTGGATGATGCAATGCTTAGCTAACCATGACATATGAGTGGATGATGCAATGCTTAGCTAACCATGACATGTGAGTGGATGACTCAATACCTAACCCACCAACAATTCCCACTCTTTGCCATGCTCACCTACTCAATTCCACCAAAATTTTGTGTTAAACAAGTCCATCCTCTTCCTATAAATACCATGGTAGCAACCTCATTCAAATCATCAAGAAATAAACCATTCTCCAAGCCTTGCCTTGCCTCTCCCTACATATCTAACCCCTTCCCATCCATTCCTCCAAATAACCAACCCTTCAACATCATTCCAACCTTGTTGTTGCGGCAAAGAGAAGGAGAAAAGTCCTTGGACGCGCTTGCTATCCAACATGGATCGTTGGAACGTTTAGGTGCTTTCTTTCCTTTGTTTTTCAATGTTTAAATTTGTTTATCTTTGTTTTGTAATAATGAGGAACTAAACCCCCCTTAGCTAGGGGGGAATTCGAAACACATGTCCTTGCTTGCTATATGATTTAATTACTTTTAATTGCGTTTCATAAGTTATGAATTCAATTTACTTATCCGTTCGTATAAAAACTGATTTGTGTATGTTGATTGAGGGTCGACACTTAGTTTGCATGCATGAATTTGATGCTAGAATATAAGGGAGTTTCACCTAATTGTCATGAACTTATATTCACAAGTAGTGAAGGTTGCTAGTCACAATCGCGTTAAGTAAATTCTTGGCAAGAGTAACATGCGTATTCCATAGTTATGAATGCCTCGTCAATGCTTATGATTTTCATAGAACTTAATGATTCTTGCTTGTATCTCTATTATGCAATTCATGTAGGGAACTTGTGAATAATGCTTTGGGTTGTCGTATGCAATCATCCAACTCAATAAAAGTAGGAAAATCTGAGGGTTAATTTAAGCGTACCTAATTAACTTGGGGCATTGAGAATTAATAAGTTATTGAAATGCAATTGGAAATCATTTTGTATGCAAGCAAGACATGTGTGGAGAAGAACCCCTTAGCTAGCCTTCCATCCATTTATTTAAACCAAATTCGTTTTAAAACTTGTTTTGTTTTCCAAAGTTTATGTTTTGTTTCTAAATTCATCAAATCCAAATCCCCCTTTACTTTTAAAGTCTTTTATTTACATTTGTAACTTTGTTTTTATGTTTTTGAGAGGATTTAGCAAGCCCTCCTAATCCCCGGCCTAGAACGATACCCTACTTACATCTATACTACAATTGTCAAAAAGAGGGTTTAATTTGTGTGTCAAGTAATTTTCACATCAAATTTTGGCGCCGTTGCCGGGGATTAGCAACTTTGCTAATTTCCCATTGTTTCTTTTTATTTTCGTGTGTTTTAAATTTTAGTTTTAAATTTTATTTGATTTTGTTTATTTCAGGTACTAGTTTATGACTCGTAGTTCTCAACCAGTTCATGCACATATATCGGAGTTTGACAGCAATTTTGAACAAACTTTGAGAAGGAAAAGGAAAGTACCAGAACCTAGTCCACCTAGTTCTAGTTCTGAATCCGAAGTTGAAGAAAAGGAGGAGGTAGAAAAAGACATGGAGGTGGACAATCGAACAATCAAAGAACTTTCAGCCTCGGGATTAGACAATGCCACGCCTCTATGCATCCAATACCCCGCAGCAGCCCGAGGTAAGACGGAAGAGTTTGAATTAAAGTCAAGTTTGCTTCATCATATTCCTAAATACCATGGCTTGTCCATGGAAGATCCTAACAAACATTTGAAGGAATTTGAAGTAGTTTGTTCTAGTATGACTCCCGTTAATGTTGACGGAAGTATTTTGAAGATGAAGGCTTTTCCATTCTCTTTGATGGATAAAGCCAAGGATTGGTTATACGAGTTAGCTCCTGGCACTGTCACATCTTGGGAGAGTATGAAGAGAGCATTCTTAGAGAAGTTCTTTCCAACTTCTCGCATCATCCTCCTACGCAAAAAGATAAGCGGAATTCAACAAGAAGAAGGTGAGTCTTTTCCTACATATTATGACCGATTTAAATCACTTGTTGCTTCTTGTCCACAGCATCAGATGAAGGAGGAGTTGCTTTTGCAATATTTCTACGAGGGTCTCCTACCTCTAGAACGTCAAATGCTTGATGCTTCGGCGGGAGGAGCATTGGTGGACAAAACACCCATGGCTGCCAAGATCTTGATCTCTAATCGAGCGTTGAACGCTCAACAATACGAGGGAGTAGGCCAAATGGGACCCCCACGGCATCAAGTTAATGAGGTAAGTTCAACTTCCGATCTTCATTCGCAATTAGCTAATCTTACTTCTCTTGTGTCTCAGATGGCCGAGGGCATGAAGATGCAAGGACCAAATGTATGTGGCGTATGTTCCATCCAAGGACATGCCTCTGAAAAGTGTCCACAGTTGATTGAAAATGGGGGATGGGAAAGCGCCCATGCAATTGGGTTTCAAGGTCAAAACCAACCAAGGAACGATCCATATTCAAACACATATAATCCCGGTTGGAGAGACCACCCAAATTTCAAGTGGAGGGAGCCCCAACAACCTCAAAACCAAGGAGGCTTTAGGCAACAACCCCCGGGGTTCTTCACCAAACCCTACGACCCACCTCAAAATCAGTCCCAATCCGGCCCAAGTACTTCAGGTATGTCTCTTGACAATGATGCACTTCTTAAGATACTAACTAAGTTGTCTAATGGGCAGGAAAATCAAGCTAAGGCTATGCAAAACCAAGACAAAAGGATGGACGAGTTGGAGAAGCAAGTGGGGCAAATTGCCGAGTTTATGGGGCAGTTTCGTGAACATGGAAAGCTCCCTAGTTCAACCATTGCGAATCCCAAAGGAGGATTTGAAACCGCCAAGGCCATCACGTTGAGAAGTGGTAGGCAAGTTAGGGTTGATCCAAACTCATCAAAATCAAGTCAAATAGAGGATGAAAAGCTGCTGCAAGAAGAAGAACATGGAGCCCAACTCACGGCAAGGGTAGAACCACCCTTACCGCAACCACAACATGCCCCTAAACCATCTCAACCCGTCAAGGTAAGTCCAAATTCGAATTCTTCTAGTTTCTTTCCACTAAATGTGCCCTTTCCTGGCAGGTTTTTGCAATCCAAGAAAGAAGAGGAAGAAAAAGATGTTCTAGAGACATTTAGGAAAGTTCAAGTCAACATACCCCTTTTGGATGCAATCAAGCAAATTCCGAAGTATGCAAAGTTCTTGAAAAAGCTTTGTACAACAAGGAAACGGATTCGGGAGAAAGAGGTAGTACATGTAAGTGAGAATGTCTCTGCACTGTTGCAAAGAAAGCTACCGCCTAAATGCAAAGATCCAGGTAGTTTCACTATCCCTTGCGTAATTGGTAATACAAGGTTTGAACATGCCATGCTAGATTTAGGTGCTTCTATTAATGTCATGCCATATTCTGTTTATGCATCGATGAATCTAGGAGAGCTTAAAAATGATGGTGTTATTATCCAATTAGCCGATCGATCTAATGCATATCCGAAAGGTGTTTTGGAGGATGTTTTGGTGCAGGTAGACCATTTGATTTTTCCTGCAGATTTCTATGTGCTTGACATGGAAGATTCGGCACACTCTCCATCATCACCACTCTTACTTGGACGACCTTTCATGAAAACAGCTCAAACCAAGATTGATGTAGCCAAAGGAGAAGTAACCATGGCATTTGGTGGTGATATGATTTGTTTTAAAATTCCTGAATCCATTGAGACTCCTAATGTTGTTCGTTCTTGTTGTGTTATTGATACAATAGAAAAGATAGGGACGGATCATTCAGCCCCTAACACAAAGTTTGCTTCAAGAACAATACAAGATGAGGGAATTGGAGTGGAGCACAAGGACCTCCTGGCCACTGTCCTTAAAACACCCAATTTGACCAAGAGCACCAAGGGGGAGAAAGTTCATGTTGCTACCACTTCATCACAATGCCAAGGTAAGGCACCTAATCCAAATCCAATTCCCATTAAAATTAAGAAATGGTTCCCTACTTGGGTGCAGGTACCCGAGCATATCCCGGATGGTGGGCGAATTCACATGGATTGTAGGATGCTCAATGGCCCAGTCAAGAAGAATTACTATCCCATTCCATTCAAGGACCCAAAGCATGAAGTGGTTCGAAGGACAAGGCGTAGAAGAAACACCCCTCCATACCGTGGGGTTCCATAACCCTTCAAAGAAGCATCGTCCGGCTGCAAGACGTTAAAGAAAGCGCTACTTGGGAGGCAACCCATGCAATTCAACAAAGGAAGCTCGAGGAATCACTCCAATTCCAGATTTGCATTCCTAAACCCTTCTCTTTGTTGAATCTTTCTAATCTGCCTATTTAGTTGTTTTAGTTGCTGTTTGTGTGTTTCTTTTTGTTTAGTGTGATTTTATGCTTGAAACATTGAGGACAATGTTTGATTTAAGTGTGGGGGGGGGGTAACTAAGTGTTTTTGGTGCAAATTCGTGGGATTTTATCACCCTTAACTTAAAGACTTGTTCCTTGCTGTTTTTAAGTGTTTTTAAGTTGTTTTGATGTGTTTTAGTGTGTTTTGAAGTAAAAATCCGAAAATCACATAAAAATTTGAAAAATTTGTTGTAAAAACCCAAAGAGGGTTGTTTTTGTGTGGTTGTTTGTGTCGTAGGGTACCTTCCAACACAATAATGAGGATTCGATTTGTAATTGCATGACGGTTAAAGAAAGTTATAAACATGGATAAAAGTTTGATTTACTCTTTGGTTTATGCTTGGTTGTGGTTATAACTTATGAATTCACATAAAGGAAAAATTAGTTTTTGTAACATGCTTGAAGGAAGTAACTCAAACTAACGCTACAACCTTGTGAGACTTGAGCCTAAACGTTTATTTGGAGAGTTAATAATCTGTGAACTTGTTGCTTTCTTAAGTCGTTGCATGATCTCATTATTCTTTGCTTGGTTGCTACTTAGAAGGCGTGTCATCATTTAGTACCAAATGCTAGAACTCATGCCCAATTCATTCAAAGCATTTTATTGATTTGCATAACACATATTCAAGATAAAGTTGTGTAGTGACCACCACCATAGCCAAAAAAAAAAAAAAGCCGTAAAACCATACTCCATTATATGTTTAGGTGTTAACCCCATTGAGCCTTGTTTAGCCTTTTCTTTGTTAACCCACATCATCCTCACCTAGCCTAGATTAGGACTATCCATACCCTCGTTCTTAAAGTATAGTAAGCATGATTCAAATTGAATTCCTTTGTGGCAGAAACCAAGTGTGGGGGAAATTTTTATTTTGTGAATTGTGTGCCATAGGCACGGGTAGAAAGAAAAGAAAAGAAAAAAAAAAAAAAAAAAAAAAAAGTTGAAAAGTTGTGAAAAGAATTCAAAGTGTTGAAGTAAGGGTCCAAAACAATAAATCCGGCCCTAAAAAGTTGTTTAAATCTTCCCCTTATGTTTTAAAGATGATTTCTGCATTCTAAGTGAATTCTAAGTCTCAATTTTACTACTTTGCTTACTAACGCTTGAAGAACGTTTGTTTTCCCTATCCTTTCTTTGTTAAACCAATACCCCAAGCCCCGTTACAACCCTTAACTTCTATCTTGAGTGTTATGTGCTTCAATTTGTGGAGTTTGAATTTGGTATGAGCATATGGTGTCATTGGTTCTCGCATCTAAGTAGTAGCATTCCCTTCATGAGATCATATCTAAACATGCTTATTAACTCCGGAAATTGCATTCTTTGTGATACTTATATGTGAGCATTCGTTTTTATATCCACATCAATTCTCTCACATATAACTAGTATAGGGTGTGTAGTTAGAAAATCTGAGTGAAATTAGAGTGCATATCTTGTAAGGATTGAGGGAATTCTCTAAGGCATGTTACTACATTCAAAACATTGTTTTAATTGGTTAATTGTGAACTAGTATGTAGTGACTATGATTAAGTATGTGCTTAAGTGTTAAATTAACTCAAATCTGTGAGAATAATAATCCTTAACATGTCATGTGCATTGGAAATCCCTAAAGCAAACGTTGGAAGGTTTAGGTTATGTTGGTTTTGTTTTGTTTTATTTCTTTGTTTTGCTCGAGGACTAGCAAAAACTAAGTGTGGGGGAATTTGATAGACGCATATTTATGCGACTTAGTTAACTAGTTTTCTTGCATTTACGTTATTAGTTCTTAGTTATTTTAGTACTTTAAGCTATTTTCGTGTGTTTGTAGGTCCAAAGGGCTAAGGTAGCAAGAAAGTGCATTTTGGTGCATTTTGGAGCAGTTTTGAGCTTGGAATGGATTACATATGTTATGAGCAAGATGGATGGACGAATTTGAAGTCAAATGAGGATAGAAACATGCTAAAAATGTGGTGAAACAAATACAAAGTGCAAGAAGAGATAAATTTCTAGAAGGATTGGCCAAAACTTCACTCAAAACCATGCATACCTCATAAAATTCATCAATGTCGTGGCCTTCCCTTTGTTTCACTTCCACCAGATTTTTTAGTAATGATGCAATGCCTATCTCACCATGACATGTGAGTGGATGATGCAATGCTTAGCTAACCATGACATATGAGTGGATGATGCAATGCTTAGCTAACCATGACATGTGAGTGGATGACTCAATACCTAACCCACCAACAATTCCCACTCTTTGCCATGCTCACCTACTCAATTCCACCAAAATTTTGTGTTAAACAAGTCCATCCTCTTCCTATAAATACCATGGTAGCAACCTCATTCAAATCATCAAGAAATAAACCATTCTCCAAGCCTTGCCTTGCCTCTCCCTACATATCTAACCCCTTCCCATCCATTCCTCCAAATAACCAACCCTTCAACATCATTCCAACCTTGTTGTTGCGGCAAAGAGAAGGAGAAAAGTCCTTGGACGCGCTTGCTATCCAACATGGATCGTTGGAACGTTTAGGTGCTTTCTTTCCTTTGTTTTTCAATGTTTAAATTTGTTTATCTTTGTTTTGTAATAATGAGGAACTAAACCCCCCTTAGCTAGGGGGGAATTCGAAACACATGTCCTTGCTTGCTATATGATTTAATTACTTTTAATTGCGTTTCATAAGTTATGAATTCAATTTACTTATCCGTTCGTATAAAAACTGATTTGTGTATGTTGATTGAGGGTCGACACTTAGTTTGCATGCATGAATTTGATGCTAGAATATAAGGGAGTTTCACCTAATTGTCATGAACTTATATTCACAAGTAGTGAAGGTTGCTAGTCACAATCGCGTTAAGTAAATTCTTGGCAAGAGTAACATGCGTATTCCATAGTTATGAATGCCTCGTCAATGCTTATGATTTTCATAGAACTTAATGATTCTTGCTTGTATCTCTATTATGCAATTCATGTAGGGAACTTGTGAATAATGCTTTGGGTTGTCGTATGCAATCATCCAACTCAATAAAAGTAGGAAAATCTGAGGGTTAATTTAAGCGTACCTAATTAACTTGGGGCATTGAGAATTAATAAGTTATTGAAATGCAATTGGAAATCATTTTGTATGCAAGCAAGACATGTGTGGAGAAGAACCCCTTAGCTAGCCTTCCATCCATTTATTTAAACCAAATTCGTTTTAAAACTTGTTTTGTTTTCCAAAGTTTATGTTTTGTTTCTAAATTCATCAAATCCAAATCCCCCTTTACTTTTAAAGTCTTTTATTTACATTTGTAACTTTGTTTTTATGTTTTTGAGAGGATTTAGCAAGCCCTCCTAATCCCCGGCCTAGAACGATACCCTACTTACATCTATACTACAATTGTCAAAAAGAGGGTTTAATTTGTGTGTCAAGTAATTTTCACATCAACATGCACACTCAGCTTTGCAAAAATCACGGATAATTTGTCGAAGCGCCGATCTCAGATATCGAAGAGGCGCCAGTCTTTTTCAGCCTCGTCAGTGATAGAAGCATATTTATGCAACTTAATTGGCTTGTTCTTGTGCATTTACGTGGTGTTTCTTTAAGTTATTTTAGTGTTTAAAGTCACTTTTGTGTGTTTTCAGATTCTAAGGACCAAGTATGCAAGAAGGTGCATTTTGGAGACTTTTGGAGCAAAATGGAGCATGGAATGATTATCACATGCTTGGAGCAAAAGGAATGGACGCAATTGAAGATTTGAAGAAGTTAGGATTCCTAATCAACGAAGGATTCCTAATTGAAGATGGATTCCTACTCACATGAGGATTCCTAGAAGAACAAGGATTCCTACTCCAACAAGGATTCCTACTTGAAATAGGAAAGTTAAGCCAAGGTTTCCTACTTTGGTTTGATCTTTCCTAAGTGTTCATAAGTTTCAGCAAGTTTGAAGGTCTCCTAAGCATTCTAGGACATCAATTACACATCCCTTGCACATTGTGAACCCTTGCCGCACCCCCTTGACATTTCCTTTTCCTTGTCGTGCAAGGGAGAGGGTTGTTTCCTGATTTTATGCATTAAAACACATTCCTAATGTATTTTAGGACCTTGCCGCATATCCCCTTGCCTTTCCTTTAATTTTCTGATTTGATTTCCTATTTCTAGAAGCTTTTGACTTAATTTCTGATTACCTAAATAACCTAGGGTTTTAATTTCCTAAATCCTTTAAATAAACCTCCTTCTTGCAGCCAAAAACCATCCATTCAACCCCATTCACGCCAGAAATCATCCACCACTCCTAGACACATCCATACTTCACCATTCACCATACTTTCTGCCCAAAAACACTTCTAGCCGCACCATACTACCATCCTAAACACCATTCCATACTTTTACACCATCCATAACCCCCAAAACTCACCACCAACCCTTGTGCCGCAGCAAAGAGGAAGGAGGAAAGCCTTGGACGTGCTTGTCATTCGATTGAGGATTGCTGGAACGTTTTAGGTGTAATCTTTCTTTTACTTTCAATGTTTCAATTCACTAATCTTTGTTTTGTGAGTATGAGGAACTAAACCCCCTTAGTTAGGGGGTGATTCGAAACCATGTTCATGCTTGCATTATGAATTGATTACTTTTGGTTGTGATTTCATAAGTTGTGAATTCAATTCGTTTAACTGCTTGATTGATAACTTATTCGTGTATGTTTGTTAAGAGTGCACGCTTAGTTTTCATGCATGAATATGATGCTAGAATATAAGGGAGTTTCACCTAATAGTTACAAATTATATTCACAAGTAGTGGAGGTCGCTTATAAACGATCGCGTTAAATGAATTCTTGGCATAAGTTTCATGCTCATCATAGTAACGAGTGCCTCGTCAATACTTATAGTTCTCATGTTGCTTAATGATCTTTGATTGTATCTTTATTGTGCTTTTCACGTAAAGGACTTTTGAAGAATGTGTTGAGTTGTTGTATGCGCTTTCCCATCCAATTCAATAACTTAAGGAGAACTTGAAGGTTAATTTAAGCGGACCTAATTAACCTGGGGTGTTGAGTTTCATGATTTATCGGAAGAACAACTGAAAATTGGTTTATATGCAAGTGTGTCATGTGTGGAGAAGAACCCTCTAGCTAGCCCATCATCCATAGTTTTATCCAAATTCGTCTAGAATCTGTTTTCAATTTACAATCTGTTTTGCAAGTTTAATTTTGTCCAAAACCAAATCCCCCTTTATTTTAAAGTGTTAGATTAGTTAGAAATTCATTTAGTTTGTGTTTTTAAGTGTTTTAGGTCATTAGAAAACCAAATTTCGTCCAAGTTTGTGTTAGAGTCCCAAAACTGCCCAGAAAGTGTTTTTAAGGCAGTTTTGAGTGTTTGTTTGCTGTTTTGAGTCTTTTGGTTTATTTTAGTGTTTCAGAGTTTAGTTTTGCATTCTTTGAGTCTAGTTTAGTGTTTTAAACTTTGTTTTACATATTTAAGTCAGTTTAGAGTGTTTTAGCAATCCCTCCTAATCCCCGGTTTAAGAACGATCCCTACTTATCCATACTACAATTGTCAACAAGAGGGTTAATTTGTGTGTTTAGTTATTTTACGCATCAGTCAGCACCTGTCACACGCAAACTCAGCTTTGTAGAAATCACGGTCAATTTTTCGATGCACCGATCTCAGATATCGAAGAGGCGCCAGTCTTTTTCAGCCTCGTCAGCACCTGTCACATGCACACTCAGCTTTGCGGAAATCACGGTCAATTTGTCGAAGATTTCTAATGAAGAAGAAAGCACGTGAAGCCATACTGTTCAATTACCCAATGGTTGCCGACACGAGTAAAAGAACAGTGCCTCTACCAGTTATGAAGAAATCCCTATAAATGTCAACCTTCCAAGCAAGGCAGACATACTCAACCTTTCTTCATCTCCGAAAATGCATTCCCAAAGAAGCCTCTCGAGTCACTCAGTGTTCCTCATCCCTTGGGGTACCTCTGCAAACAAGTCATCAAGAGCAAAAGTATTTCATATCATGAAGGTTGAAAGCAAGAGTATCTCATATCATGGTTTCTCCCTGTCCTTTTCCTTGTCTTTGTGACAAGGAAAAATCGAGCAATCAGCCAGCACTTGGTGTCAATCTTCCGATCTAAGAACCGACTGCCTGGAACTCCTTCCTGATTGCTTACCTAGCATTACTCGAGTGCTCATCTTCAACTGCTGATGTACTTTCGAAGAAGATGCCACATCTGCCTGGAAAATAGATAAGGCAAGTGAAAATGATACCTTGAAGCATGTGGAGACAACGTGCTAATTCATCTTCAAGATTAAGTCTCATTTTCCTAGCTAAGAAGTTCCCCAGCCCAGTTCAAGAATAAACCTATCGAAAGATACTTCTTCAAAAGCAAAAGTATCTCATATCATCAAAGTCAAAGGCAAAGATATCCCATGGCATGCTTTTCCTTTACCCTTGCTCTTGCTTGCGAGACAAGGAGAGAGAAAGCAATCGGTCGGCACTTGGACAGATTGAACAAAGAAACAGACCATCACCTCTACCTCGTGCCTACCTGCCGTGCAGAAGAATGCTGCCTCCACACTCAATCAACCCAGCAAAAGGAGTCCGAGTTGAAACCAAGAGCTCGAGAAGCTTCAACAACATATGGACGCATCAGTTGCCAAAGAGCAAAGCCTCGCCGTACAAGGCCATAAAATCACCACCACCAATCAAGTCTCCTTTTCCTTGCTAAGAAGTTCCCTAGCCCAGTTCGAGATCAAAGCTGTGGAAAGTCAACAAGATCATCTCTCCATAACCAGATTTGCGTTCTTAAACTCTACTCTGTTGGTTTTTACTTTGCCATACTTGTCATATTTATTCGTTGTTTGTTTGTTTGCTTGTTTTTGTGTGAGTTTATGCCTGAAACATTGAGGACAATGTTTAATTTAAGTGTGGGGGGGGGTAACCAAGTTGTATGAAATTCGTGGGAGTTTATCACCCATTACTTCTAGTGTTGTTCCTTGCTGTTTTAAGTGTTTTTATGCTGTTTTGGAGTGTTTTAGTGTGTTTTGACATAAAAATCCGAAAATCTCATAAAATTTTGAAAATTTGTTTTGAAAAACCCAAAAAGAGTTTCTTTTGTGTGTTTGTTTATGTCTTAGGATACCTTCCAACACAGTGATGAGGAATTGGTTTTTAATTGCATGACTGTTAAAGAGATTTATAAACATGGATGGAAGTTTGATTTACTCCTTGGTTTATGGTTGGTTGTGGTTATAATTTAAAAATTCACATGCAATCATAAAGGAAAAAAATATGTTTTTGTAACATGCTTGAAGGAAGGTGATGCGAAATATATAAGCACACAAATTAAACCCTCTTTTTATCAATTGTAGTAAGGAATGTAAGTAGGGATCGTTATAGGCCGGGGATTAGGAGGGATTGCTAAATCACTTGAAAACTGACTCAAAAACGTAAAAACAAAGTTAAAACACTAAACTAGACTCAAAGAAAGCAAAACTAAACTTTAAAACACTAAAACAAACCAAAGACTCAAAACAGCACAAAAACACTCAAAACTGCCTTAAAAACAAAATCTGGGCACTTTTGAACACCAAACACAAATTTGGACGAAAATAAGTTTTAACTTGACTCAAGACTCTTAAAAACACAAACTAAATTGATTTCTAACTAATATGACACTTCAAAATAAAGGGGGATTTGGTTTTGACGATTTTGAAAACAAAACAAAAACTTTGTAAAACAAAACAGATTTTAAAACGAATTTGGTTGAATTGAATGGATGGAAAGCTAGCTAAGGGGTTCTTCTCCACACATGTCACACTTGCATACAAAACGATTTCCAATTGCTTCCCAATAAACCATGAATTCCCAACGCCCCAGATTAACCGTGAACTGCACTAATTAACCCTCAGATTTTCCTAAAGTTATTGAATTGGATGAACTGCATACGACAACCCAAAGCATTCGTCACAAGTTCATTGCATGAACTGCATAACAAAGATACAAGCAAAGATCATTAAGTTCTATGAAAATCATAAGCATTGGCGAGGCACTTGTTACTATGAACTGCATGAAACTTATGCCAAAAATTTACTTAACACGATTGTGATCAACAACCTTTACCACTTTTGAATATAAGTTCATAACGATTAGGTGAAACTCCCTTATATCATAGCATCAAACTTATGCATGAAAATTAAGCGTGCACTCTCAACCAACATACACAAATCAGTTTTAATTCATGTAGATAAGTAAATTGAATTCACAACTTATGAAACGTAATTGAAGTAATCAAATTATATAGCAAGCATGAACATGGTTTCGAATCCCCCCCTCGCCAAGGGGGGTTTAGTTCCTCATACGCACAAAGCAAAGATAACTTGAATTAAACATTGAAAACAAAGATATAATACACCTAGAAACACTCCAGATGGCTCCTTCTTCTCCTTCCTTAGCTGCGGCACAAGAGGATTGTGGTGGATGGTGTGGTGGGTGAATGTAGGTGATTTATGGTAGAGGGTCGTGGTTTAAATGCTGCACAAAGGGTTGTATTTATAGGGCTAGGGAAACCCACGAATTTCTGAAGGAAAGCAATGTGTATTTGGCACAATTCATGAAGGAAAAGGACTAAGGTTCACCAAAATCTGAAGGGAAAAGGATTGCACAATCCTAAGGGAAAAGGATTGCAGGTTATAGAGCTTCTAGAAAGGTTTGGGGCGCCACTTTTGTAGGACAAGGGATAAGGCCTTCTAAAAAGGTTGTTTTGTGGCTGATTCCTAGAAAAACAAGGGATAAGGTGTGGGTGATATGATAAGGCTTCTAGAAACCTATTTTAATGTGTCCTAATCTGAAAATAAATCCCCCATGCAGCTGGAATTAAATTAGGATAGGAATAGGATAGGATAAGATAAGATAAGGTTGGATAAGGTTTTAGATAATGTTCCTTCTTTTGAGCTGATTTCTTATCTTCCTTGACTTGGATTTATTTCTTCACTCTTTTCAGCACATTCCTAGCCTCTTGAACTTCAAATTCGTCCATCCATCTTGCTCCATTCATAAGCTATCCATTTGGTGCCCAAAACTGCCTCAAAATGCTCCAAAATGCACTTTCTTGCCAACTTTGTCATATGGACCTACAAACACACGAAAATGGCTTAAAACACTATAATAAACACAAACAAACTATGAAAATGCAAGAAAACAAGCTAACTAAGTCGCATAAATATGCTCCTATCAGAAGGAACTCAAAGTAACGCTACAACCTTGTGAGACTTGAGCCTAAAACGTTTATTTGGAGAGTTAATAATATGTGCATTGTTGTTTTCTAAAGTCGTTGCATGATCTCATTATTCATCGGTTGCTACTTAGAATGCATTCATCATTTAGTTCCAAATGCTAGAACTCATGCCTATTTCATTCAAAGCATGTTATTGATTTGCATAACACATATTCAAGATGAAGTTGTTTAGTGAGCCAAGAGCCAAAAAGCCTATCCCGTTCATGATGTGTTTAAGTTTAACCCCGTTGAGCCTTGTTAAGCCTATGTTCTTTGTTAACCCACACTATCCTTACCTAGCCTAGTTTTAGGACCATCCATACCCTTATTCTTAAAGCATAGTAAAACATGACTTAAAATGAACTCCTTTTTTTATCAATGTATTGCAGAAAGCAAGTGTGGGGGAAGTGATTCTTGTGTGTGTATGTGTACCAAAGTTCTTAATAAGGCACGGGTAGAAAAGAAAAAAAAAAGAATTGAAAAGAGTATGAAGAAGAGCTCTAAAGTGTTGTTTGTTAAAGAAAAGGTCCAAAACATTGAATTCGGCCCTAAGTGTTGCATGAATCTTCCCTTTGTATTTAAAAGTTGATTATGCATTCTAAAGTGATTTCCAAGTGTCTATTTCATTGCTTTGCTTGCTATCGCTTTAAGAACGTTTGTTATTCCTATCATTTCTTTGTTAGCCATTACCCCTAAGCCCTGTTACAACCCTTGACTTCAATCTTGAGTGTTGTGTGTTTCAATTTGTGGAGTTCGAAATTGGTATGAGCATATGGTGTCACTGGTTCTCGCATCTAAGTATTAGCATTCCATTCATGCGATCATATCTAAACATGCTTAATAACTCCAGAAAATTGCTTTCTTTGCTATAACATATGTGAGTCCTAATCTTTCGTGTTTACATCAATCTTCTCACATATAATAGTGTAGGGTGTGTAGTCAGAAAATGTGTGTGAAAATATAGAGTATCTTGTAAGGAATTGAGCAAATTCTCTAAGGCATGTTACTACATTCAAAACATGGTTTTAATTGGTTAATTGTGAACTAGTAAGTGGTGACTGTGATTAAGTATGTGCTCAAGTGTAAGGATGACCAAAATCTGTGGGAATGATGATTTTTAACATGTCATGTTTCATTAAAAATCCCTGAGGCAATTGTTGGAAGGTCTAGGTTGTGTTTTGTTTGGTTTTGTTTTGTTTGTTTTGTTTTGCTCGAGGACTAGCAAAAGTGTGGAGGAATTTGATAGGAGCATATTTATGCGACTTAGTTAGCTTGTTTCTTGGCATTTATGTTGTTAGTTCGTAGTTATTTTAGTATTTTAAGCTATTTTCGTGTGTTTATAGGTCCAAAGGGTTAATGTGGCAAAGAAGTGCATTTTGGAGCATTTTTGGGCATGGAATGGATAGCATATGCTTGGAGCAAAAGGAATGGACGAAATTTGAAGTTTGTGCATCATCCTCTCCCTATAAATAACCATTTTAGTACACTCATTTCACCCAACACATCCATTCACCTACCACTACATCCACTCATTTCACCCAATACATCCACTCATTACAACCACCCAACACATTCACCTACCACTACATCCACTCATTACCACCACCCATTACATTCTCTCCCTAGCCAATAAATACATCTAATACAATACTCTTAATCACATTGTTTAAGTGATAGTTTGTTTCATGTCTACTATCCAATGTGATACTTATCTATATGATTCCCTTGAATATGATTTGGAACAAACTTCCTAAGTCATATTCATATGCTTTGGCCAAAGACTTTAGAATCATATCTTAGAGTATTCTCCTTCCACCATGGAAGGTTAGAGATCCCTTGTTGTGCATTCATATGCCTACATGACTAGATAGCTTGACCCCAACAATGCCGTGGACACTCCGATGGAATGCCGTTTGACATGATCAAAGATCAAGGACCTAACCATTAGACATCTATGATGCCTCAGGTCAAAGGACAACTTTGCATATTGCAACTTTAGAGTTCTTACATGACATGTATGTTCAAACTCTCTTTTGATCGTTGTTCAGTGTACTCGATTACTCTTTCGAGCACCTATGTGTTTGTCTTAGTGTCCAACACCAAATGACTTGAGACTAGTCATACTCAAGCTTGAGTTGACATAACACATACTAACCTTAGCAGATTGTCAATACCCAATTGGCAATCCTATGGCTAGGAACGTTTTAGGAATGAACATAAGAGAATGGTCTCGATAATCTAACTCACTTAGATCACTTGTCTCTTAGATCAAATACATCCCTTGGATTCCCTTATTGCATAAACACATGATACAATAAATAGTGTCTGACAATAAGCTTTGCCCTTCATTAAACATATAAAAGTTTAATACATTAAGTATTCCAAAAAGCTATTACATCAAATGAGTGGCTTTGTGGGCATACTTCCAACAATCTCCCACTTGCACTCAAAGCCATCATCCCATGTATCTAATGCCCATCTTTTCCATATGACGGTCAAGCTGGATTTGAGACATTGGTTTTGTCAGTGGATCTGTTACGTTATCGGCTGAAGCAACTTTGAGGATGTTGACTTTCCCCTCGGCAGCATATCTTCTAATGATATTAAAGTGCCTGTCAAAATGCTTGTTCTTTTGATGTGCCCTTGGTTCCTTGGCTTGAGCTATCGCCCCACTATTATCACAGTACAAAGTTACTGGTGATCAAATGGTTGGAACCACTCCAAGTTCAGTGATGAACTTCTTCATCCAGAACGCTTCTTTGCCGGCTTCAGCTGCAGCGACATATTCAGCCTCTGTTATGGAATCAGCAATTACACTTTGTTTCTTGCTCTTCCAACTGATAGCCCCACCATTCAGAGTGAATACATATCCGGAGTTGGAACTTCTATCATCGACGTCAGATTGGAAATCTGCGTCTGTATAGGCTTCCACTCGCAACTCTGCCGCTCCTCCATATACGAGGAACATGTCCTTAGTTCTTCTTAAGTACTTAAGAACCGTCTTGACAGCTGCCCAGTGTTCTGATCTTGGGTTCGATTGATATCGACTGGTAATGCTCACAGCATATGCGATATCAGGCCTTGTGCATATCATGGCATACATGAGACTCCCTATGGCAGAAGCATAAGGAATAATATTCATTTGCCGTATCTCTTCAGGAGTCTTAGATTCCATGGACTTAGAAAGGTGAATTCCATGTCTCACAGGAAGAAGACCTTTCTTAGATTGTTCCATCTGGAACCTACTTAGCACCTTATCAATGTACATAGATTGGGATAATCCAATTAGTCTTCTGGATCTATCACGATAGAGCTTTATCCTAAGTACATAAGATGCATCTCCTAAATCTTTCATGTGGAAGGTTTTGGACAACCACACTTTTACAGAAGAAAGTATTGCAGTGTCATTCCCGAATAGTAATATGTCATCTACATATAACACTAGGAATACTACTGCTTCCCCAACGACCTTTTGATAAACACAATTGTCGTCTTCGTTTTGAGTAAAACCAAACGTTTTGAATTCAGTGTCGAAACGAATGTTCTAGCTCCTAGAGGCTTGCTTAAGTCCATAAATGGACCTTTGAAGCTTGCATACCTTAGTCTTTTCAGACTTGGACACGAAACCTTCGGGTTGAGTCATATAGAGCTCTTCCTCTAGGTAGCCGTTCAGAAAGGCTGTCTTCACGTCCATTTGCCAGATTTCATAATCATGGTACGCAGCTATAGCAAGCAAAATCCGAATGGACTTAATCATGGCTACAGGAGAGAAAGTTTCTTCATAGTCAATCCCTTCTCATTGCCTGTAACCCTTGGCTACTAGTCTAGCCTTATAAGTCTCCACGTTCCCATCAACACCTATCTTCCTCTTGAAGACCCATTTGTTTCCAACAGGTACAATACCTTCTGGAGGGTCTACAAGAGTCCAGACCTGATTTTGATACATGGAATCCATCTCGGATTTCATGGCCTCTTGCCATTTCTTTGAATCAATGTCGGACATTGCTTCAGTGTAGTCTCTAGGGTCCTCCTTTGTTTCATTGTCACCTAGAAGGCACAATTCATCAAAGTCATTGTCTAAGCCATACCTCTTAGGTGGCTTACTAACCCGTTCAGATCTACGTGGAGCTAGGGGTTCAGGAACAGGGTTGTCAATATGTCGAGTGCTTGTTTGTGGTTCATTATTAATCTCATTAATTTCCATCTGTTTGCTTATAGTTCCTTTGAGAACAAATTCGTCCTCTAGAAACTTAGCAGTTCTGGCGACAAAGACTTTCTGGTCGTCAGGATGGTAGAACTCATATCCCATAGTTTCTTTAGGATATCCCACAAAATAGCATCTTACTGATCTCGCTTCAAGCTTAGTAGCCTTAAGCTTCTTGACATATGCTTCACAACCCCAAATCTTAATGTGATTAAGACTTGGCTTTCTTCCATGCCATATCTCATAGGGCGTTTGTGAAACTGATTTGGAAGGTACTCTATTAAGCAAGTAAGCTGCTGTATATAGAGCGTATCCCCAGAATGTTACTGGTAGATCAGCAGAACTCATCATAGAACGAACCATGTTCATCAAGGTTCGATTTCTCCTTTCAGAAACTCCATTAAGTTGTGGAGTTCCCGGTGGAGTCCACTGTGACATTATTCCACACTCTTTGAGATAATCTAGGAATTCATTACTCAGATATTCACCCCCTCGATCCGATCTTAGGATCTTTATCTGTTTCCCAGTTTGTTTTTCAACTTCATTCTTGAATTCTTTGAACCTTTCAAAGGATTCCGACTTGTACTTCATAAGATACACATAGCCAAACGGTGAATGTGATATAGTAAGAGAAGCCTCCTCTCGACGTGGTAGACATAGGTCCACATACGTCAGTGTGGATTAAGCCTAGAATTTCAGTGGCACGCTCTCCTTTTCCAGTAAATGGAGATTTGGTCATCTTCCCTTTCAAGCAACATTCACAAGTACCCATCTGGTCATTACCTAATGGGTGGATGTATCCGTCTTCCGACATCTTGTGAATCTTTTCAAGGTTCACATGTCCAAGTTTAAGATGCCACATCTTTTCTTGGTTAACTTCTTCTCTAGCCCTTTTGGGTTTTGAGGTATTCCTGCTTGTAATACAGTGCATCCCACTATTCGTCTCTAGGTGAAAAAGTCCCTCTATCATATTACCATGAGAGATAATACGACCGTTCAAGTATAAAGTGCAACTTATTTTTTCAAACAATACTGAGTGCCCATCTCGTAAAAGCTTAGAGATGGAAATCAAATTCTTTATACATGAAGGAAAATATAAACAATTTTTAAGTTCCAGGACTTCCCCAGAGGGTAGGTTAAGCATGTAGGTGCCTGTTGCTTTTGCAGAGATTTTAGTGCCGTTCCCAACTCGCACAACCATCTCCCCATTGCTCAGTGGCTTGCTCCCTACTAGTCCCTGCATCGTATTAAAGATATGTTGACTAGCGCCTGAATCAAATATCCAGGAACTGGAGCTCACTGTAAAAGAACTCTCTATGACAGAAATAGTCTCTTCAAAAGTTCGAGTCATAAGGCTCGCAATGCGCACCCTGTATTTCTTCCTCCAACGTTCATCATTTCCACAATGAAAGCATGTTCCTTTGGATTTCTTTGCCTTCTTCTTATGCAACTTTTTCCTTGTGTTTGCATTCTCACTCCCACTGTCCATTTTGAAACCTTTTTCAAATTTACAGCACATGTCAATCATCTCGTTTAAAAAATGATCGAACCTATTCACTTTATAGTTTACAATAAACTTAGTGAAATCATCCGAGAGAGATGCAAGGAAAAAGTCTTGGGCCATTTTCCCATCGATGGAAGTTCCTAAACTTTTAAGATCTTTAAATATCTTTTCCATCTTTTGTCCACGTTTATGGACCGATGTCCCTTTTTCCATTTTGGCATTCATTAGACTACAAACATTTGAGAATCGTACATTACTAGTCTCATTGTCATGCATCTTATGCAAACTTTCAACCATGGCACAAGAAGTGTCCATGTGCTTATGTAGCTTCATAAGCTCCTCACTAAGTGAAGTGAGGATTAAGCATTTGGCTTGTAAGTCATCCTCATAGTGTCTAACATAATTTTGACACTCCTCCTTTGAAGCTAGTTTCGTAAGAGGTACATGAGGAGGGGATTGCTTAAGCACATACAATATGTCTTTCACCTTTGAGACATTCTCAGTGTGGCGATACCAAGCAAGGAAACGTTGGCCCTTAAGGCCCCTTTTGCCAAGTATAATGGTGGGTATAATTTTAGGCATGTCGTTCACTACATAACATAACAGAAATCGTATTAGATTGTTTGTTTAAAACTATTTGATTGGGTCTTTGAACCAAATAGCACCACCCACTATTTTTGGCAAATTCCACATCCCTCAATAGAATTCGAGAGTTATATTGAACTCTTAGCGGGGTATGGGAGACTCACTATTACCAAGCCCACCTCACGATGATACGATGTTGGTTAGCAAAAATAATGATGAGAGAATAACGCTTTATTCATTTACAACTCTTGTAATTACCCATCCGTTTGGCATCTAGAGAATGTTGCCTCATGATGATACGATGTCGGCTCCATTGCACTTAGTTAAGTTATTCCCACCATGCTTAGTTTGTGAAGGGGTTCAAGAATAGCCTCACGATGATACGATGTCGGCTATCCTCGTTGCCTACACTCACCTCATCATATGTATATGGATTCCTCCTGGATGTAAGCACATGCTTTGTACTTCCCCATGATAGGGTGAAGCCGGTGCATGAGTCACAAAAGCTTGGAACCCACCACGGTGGAAGGCCTACGAAGAGATGTTCAAAACATCTCTCGCTTATCAACTTAATATTTGTGTTGAGGGAGTTGTTTTGGGCTACATCAAAATCATTTTAATCTTATTAAAAGAACTTGGGCCTATCACAACTATTGGTCCAAGTTAATATGTATTAGTAGCATATAATACTCCTACTGTTTCGTAGAAACAAGCGAGACTATATGGAACTACTAACGAATGCATTGCATCCTCATATGGACTATATAGTCATATTTAGGTTTTAGGATGATTATGAACCGTTTGATTTGATCCAACACGAGCCTTGTGTTGGACCTTGGGTTTAAGGTAGATAGTTGTTGATTTTAGTTACGCGTTTAATCCAATTAAACCGTTATTTCCTATTGGGCGTTGGACCCAACTATTCCATTTTGCATACAAATAAACAAAAGGAATACATGAAATAATAATAAGGGCTTATGCCCTTTTACAACACAAATGATGGACTTATGTCCATTTACAACAAATTGAATTAATCAAATTATATTCAAATCTACACTACCAAACCCAAACATTCATAATGTAAAGCGGCCAATCACATAACTCAATTATCGAGGCCTTTGGTTCATAATCACCCTTTTCTTAATCAATCACATTAACTAAGAAAACAACTTTAAACAATTGGTTTTTGGATCCATAGAATTGATTTAAATGGAACTAAATGAAATGAAAATCCAATTCTCATTAAAGAGACAAAACAATTTTGTTCTCATTTTATTTGGGCCAAAAGGAAACAATGACCACAACAATTGGGCCATAATGCAAATACAAAAACTTTTGGGGTCACTTTGAAAAAACACAAAAGTCCACAACTTCATGTAATTTCAACTAGAACCCAAAATTTTATTAATGTAAAAACATCATTAAAGGATCAAAACAATTTGTCCTTTAGAGTTTTTAAGCCTAAACGTAAAAACGTAAACTTTTGGGCCAAAATACAAAAACACAAAATTATCAAAACTTTATGTAATTGCACAAAAGGCCCCAAAAGTACCCCCACTAGGGGGTGGCCGGTTTTTAGGAGTGTGAATGAGTGTGAAAGGGTTTTATGCAAGTTGAGGATGCATGTGCAAAATGCAAGTGGATTTTGGTGGGTGAGTTATTGGTGAAATTGATGGTTTGTAAGAAAATGTTTTGTAAAACATTAAAGAGTTTTGTCAAACATTAAATCCAATTTTAATGCTTCACCAATAACTATCACCCATCAAATAATAAACCAAAACTTTATGAAAAACATAAAATTTTTGAATCAAAACTTCAAAACTTTATGTTCTTGGCAAGAACTTCAAGAACATTGAAGAACACCATGAAAACTCATAATAGCTCCATGAATGTTTTTCACTCACCAAAACTCAATTTTTCACCACTCAAAAGAGGGCTAATATCCTAGGGTACTTAGGGGTTCCAAAAGTCACTTTAAAACCATTTTAACAAGACAAACATGAACCCAAAAAAAAAAAAAACACCCTTTGGATTTGGCCGAATTTCCCAAAACACATGGCACCAAATTTTAGTTCCAATATTCATGCTTAAATGAAATACATCTACAACATTTGAGATGCTAAATTTTCTAGCAAAATTTATATATTCAAAAGCAAGAACAAAGCTTGTAACATTTACAACATTTAAATCACAAAATATGAAAGTCACAAAACCCAAAAGGATTCACCATAAACTAGGCCTAGGCACTGATACCACTTGAAGGAAAAATTTTGTCCTAGCTAAGAACAAGTATGAACATTTGAATACACATGCAAGCTATTAACACTTTAAAGTAGGCATGCATTCAAAAACAATTCATAAAACCCATGACTTTCAAAGCCTAGTATATGGTGAACCAATAAACTCTTTAACAACATTAAAGAGAAGTAAAGATTTAGAGTTTCTTTACCCTTGAAGCTCATCCTTGTTTACACAAGGGATTCACCCAAGTGGAGGGCCTTCAAGTCACCTCCAAGCTCCTTGGATATTGCTTGTGAATTCCTTCTCCTTTTGTGCTCCTTTGATCCTTGAGGATGTAAGGAAAGGATCTCCAAAAACACCAAATATTTAGTGTCTCTAAGTCTCCACACCAAGGGTTAAGTGTGAAGATGAAATGGATGACTTAGAGAAGAAAAGATTGCTAGATTAATCTCTCTAAGTGCCCGGCCTCCTTTGTGTAAAATGAGAGAAAGTGTTTCACCTCATTTCACCAAGAAAAACCCTAAATGAAAAATTGCTATAAAGTTGCTTTTATAACATTTTTCTTAGGTGAGTGGCAAACTTGCAATTAACCAAACTTTCACCATCTCCTCACCATGGCCGGCCTATATGTTGTGATTGGGCTTATTGCCCATTTTATTTTAGTTGTCATACAACTTAAACATAATGGGCCTTGTGGACCAAAACACTTTTGGGCCCCGAAACCCAAAACCAACTTAAAAGCCCAATACGAACCTTTCGTAAAATTAATTAACTAATTAATTAATCTTGACCATTCTTCAATTAAACAATTTAATTGCATATCCATTTCATTTAATTTCTTCACTATCGCCCTTACTCGGTGTACGATCCATTAGGTTCCAATTAGCGAGGCAGTGGGCGATTGTTACTCTTAACGATCGATTGTGAATTGAAACCACATTTCAATTCTCCCTTTGATTAGTGTTTGCTAATCTTCAAGGCTTCCACAAACCATGAGTGACACCTAGCAGCATATCATGGTTACCCAAGCTAAGTAGAAGTGGTTGGAGAACCTATCCAGTTACAACTACAATGCAATACGGTCCTTCTCTAATACAATGCTCTTAATCACATTGTTTAAGTGATAGTTTGTTTCATGTCTACAATCCAATGTGATACTTATCTATATGATTCCCTTGAATATGATTTGGAACAAACTTCCTAAGTCATATTCATATGCTTTGGCCAAAGACTTTAGAATCATATCTTAGAGTATTCTCCTTCCACCATGGAAGGTTAGAGATCCCTTGTTGTGCATTCATATGCCTACATGACTAGATAGCTTGACCCCAACAATGCCGTGGACACTCCGATGGAATGCCGTTTGACATGATCAAAGATCAAGGACCTAACCATTAGACATCTATGATGCCTCAGGTCAAAGAACTACTTTGCATATTGCAACTTTAGAGTTCTTACATGACATGTATGTTCGAACTCTCTTTTGATCGTTGTTCAGTGTACTTGATTACTCTTTCGAGCACCTATGTGTTTGTCTTAGTGTCCAACACCAAATGACTTGAGACTAGTCATACTCAAGCTTGAGTTGACATAACACATACTAACCTTAGCAGATTGTCAATACCCAATTGGCAATCCTATGGCTAGGAACGTTTTAGGAATGAACATAAGAGAATGGTCTCGGTAATCTAACTCACTTAGATCACTTGTCTCTTAGATCAAATACATCCCTTGGATTCCCTTATAGCATAAACACATGATACAATAAATAGTGTCTGACAATAAGCTTTGCCCTTCATTAAACATATAAAAGTTTAATGCATTAAGTATTCCAAAAAGCTATTACATCAAATGAGTGGCTTTGTGGGCATACTTCCAACACATTCCTCCATACAAACAAACCTTCAAATACTCACCAACACCTTCTGCCGTAGCAAAGGAAGGGAAGGAAAGTGCTTGGACGTGCTTGCTCTCGAACTTGGATCGTTGGAGCGTTTAGGTGTTTTCTTTCTTTTGTTTCCAATGTTTAAATTCATTTTCTTTTGTTTTGTTGTGAATATGAGTGGCTAAACCCCTCTTGGCTAGGGGTGTGATAGGAGCATATTTATGCGACTTAGTTAGCTTGTTTTCTTGCATTTTCATAGTTCGTTTCTACTTATTATAGTGGTTTAAGCTATTTTCGTGTGTTTGTAGGTCCAAATGACAAAGTTGAGAAAGTGCAATTTGGAGCAGTTTTGGGCACCAAATGGATAGCTTATGAATGGAGCAAGATGGATGGGCGAATTTGAAGTTCAAGAGGCTAGGAATGTGCTGAAAAGAGTGAAGAAATAAATCCAAGTCAAGGAAGATAAGAAATCAGCTCAAAAGAAGGAACATTATCTAAAACCTTATCCAACCTTATCTTATCTTATCCTATCCTAATCCTATCCTAATTTAATTCCAGCTGCATGGGGGATTTATTTTCAAATTAGGACACATTAAAATAGGTTTCTAGAAGCCTTATCATATCAGCCACACCTTATCCCTTGTTTTTCTAGGAATCAGCCACAAAACAACTGATGCGAAAATAAATTCACGCACAAATTTAAACCCTATTTGTGACAGTTGTAGTAATGATGTAAGTAGGGATCGTTCTAGGCCGGGGATTAACTAGGGATGCTAACCAAAGTAAAATTAAATTAAAAACGTAAAAACAAAATTTAAAACACTAAACTAGACTCAAAACACTTAAATAGAAACACTCAAAATAAAACTAACAAATAAACTAAAACAAATCAAAAGACTCAAAATAATTCAAGACTCAAGAAAATACAAACTAAATTGATTTCTAATAAATCTAACACTTTAAAATAAACGGGGGATTGATTTTGACGAAAAGTAAATTAAACTTAAATAAATTACAAAATTGACAAAAACATAAAATTAAGGTAAAATGATAAATGACGGATTGGCTAGAGGATTATTCTCCACACATGATACATATGCAACCTAAATTGATTTTCAGTTTTTCTTTCAATAAATTGTAAATTCTCAACGCCCCAAGTTAATTAGGTCCGCTTAAATTAACCTTCAGATTTTCCTACTTTTATTAGGTTGGATGATTGCATACGACAACCCAAAACATTCCCTACAAGTTCCCTACATGAATTGCATAATAGAGATACAAGCAAGAATCATTAAGTTTTATGAAAATCATAAGCATTGACGAGGCACTTGTTACTATGAATTGCATGAAACTTATGCCAAGAATTTACCTAACGCGATCGTTTATAAGCGACCTTCACTACTTGTGAATATAAGTTCATAACGATTAGGTGAAATTCACTTATATTCTAGCATCAAATTCATGCATGTAAATTAAGTATGCATCCTTAATCGACATACAAAAATAAGTTATCAATCAAGCAGTTAAGCAAATTAAATCACAACTCAGAAATCACAACTGAAGGTAATCAATTCAAATTACAAATATATCCATGGTTTTGAATTAAACTCTAGCCAAAATAAAATTAGTTACACATTATTAAAATTAAACAGGAATAAAACTTGAGTTTGGAGGATTAAACCGAACGGGATGTGCAAGGATCTGTTTCTGTGCATTATATCCTCCGTGCTGCCCAAGTCAGCACTGCACCGTGCTGACCTTCCTCTCTTCCGCCAGCTGGTTCTCACGCTGCCAAGGCAGCAATCCTTCACACGCTGCCAGCTGGCAGCTGTCCTCTCTTCGTGCTGTTTCTCTGTCCTTCCCGAGCACGTCACTCCTTTAAGTTCCTCTCCTTATTTCTTGCGCTGCACCTCCACTTCCTGCACAGCCCTCGCGCCCTCAGCTCCTCCAGCCTCTATCTCCCCACTGACAGCTTCTCCTCTTGGCGTCTCTCGCGTCCCGCCTCTCCGTCAGTCCCCCCTGTGTTGCTCACTGCTCGTGCTGCCCAAGGGTCACAGCTCCTTCCCGAGCTTCTCGCTGTCGCTGCCTTAAGGGCAGCCTTCCACGTTCCCTGACCTGCCTTGCTGGCTTCCTCCCTGGGCTTCTCTCCTGCGCGCTGCCAAATGGCAGTTGTCCCTCTCCAAGCTCCGCGGCTCTCTGCCAGCTGCCTAAAGGCAGCCTTCTTCCTATTATTTCCGCAACTCCCCCCCAAGCTGCCAGGCAGCAACTCTCCATTTTATTTTCCAATTGCCGAGAGCTTTCTGATTCTTTATTTTCTTATTTCCTCCACTCCACACGAAGTGCTCCACACATTTCCTTATTATTTCCTAATGTTGTCTCCACCAACTCTCTTTATTACTTCCTGCATGCTTGTCCTGCACACCACACACTTTTCACTTTTTTTTTTTATTCTTTTATTCACACCAACCCACCTTTCCGTCCCACTATTTTATTTTTTTTTCTTATTTAATCTTTTTATATTTTTTTCTACAAAACAATATGAATTATTATATATATATATATATTATTTAATTTAAAAGCTAAACAGTTTTGACACGAATTTATTACATAAAATCATACTTATGCTATTTTTATTTTCTTAGCTAGATAAATTCGATAAAACACAAAAATAAAGTAAATAGCACATAAATATGAGGAAATAACTAAGAAAAGACGAGAGAATTTGATGTAGAATATGTATAAATATGAGCTTATCAAATACCCCCACACTTAGCTTTTGCTAGTCCTCGAGCAAAACAGAGAAAATAGAAAAAAGTAATAACATGAAAATTATTAGTTTCCCCCTATGTGACCCTCATAGAATTTCATTTGAGAACATAAATAATCAAGAACCATAGCTAACACCAACAAGCAATTCAAGTTCATTTTCCTAACTCAAATATTAGCAGTAATCTTTGAAACATCCTTGAAGTGTAGTGTGTGAGATAGCCATGCTCATGCAATTTCAAATTTTTATTTTTAGAATCACCATATGCAAACTAGCGACCTTCTCACGGGATTTGCACTCAATCACACATGTGTTTAGTTTTAATGTGTTTCGCTCAAAGAAGCAAATGTGAAAGTTCTACCATAAGCTTGCATAAAAATCACTTCTCCACAATCATAATTGCAAAACTTAAATCAAGAGGACTTTTATTGGACGTAATGAGGTTTAGGGCGAGGGTTATTGAAACGAAAGAATAGGAAAACACAAGTTCCAAGCTATATTGCAATCGATTTTTTTTTCTTTAGATTTATAAGAACTCAACATTTCCAGCTATTCTACAAGTCACCTCCAACCACAACCTTAAACTGAAACTTTAAATACTCCATTTTTTTTTTATTTTCTCCGTAAACAACTTTCTTTCTTTCTTTTCTTTTCTTTTTTTTTTTTTTTTTTTTTTTTTTTTTTTTTTTTTTTTTTACAAAACAAATATGAAAAACCCCCACACTTATTCTTTTGCCAAACACCTTCAAAGTACTTCAAAAACATTTCTCATAAGACAATCTCGCATTGCTCGCTTGGAAAGGGTAAGGAAAAATATTTATTTCAGGCATAAGGGTAGACATATCTGGTGATAAGAAATAAAAGGCTCACAAATACGGCTCAAAATGGCAATCTAATGATATTATTTTTCTTTGGGAAACAAGGTTATTTGGGCCATGGTGGTAAACCTAATGCCTCTATCATTTTCAAGTTCATGCAATCAATGACAAAAATTTCGAAAGATCGTTATGCAAGTTCTAGAGAAGTATCTCACATAAGTTCATCACACATAAAAAAAATAGGAGTGTATGAAAAATGCACACACTTTCAATAGGCTCAAAAACTCACATAGGATGTATATGGTCACTAAATTCACATATGGAGCTTTAAATCATGCTTAGTTTCACATCAACAAGGCTATGTGCATTTGGTTTTTCAAAGATGATCAAATATGTACAAACTAACACAGAATTTGGAATTTCACACAACACATGTTAACTAAGTTCTTGATGATCATGGTTCAAATTTTATTCAATTATATCATTGGGTCGGGGAAACTAATAAAAAACTAATTCAAAACAATAAGGAAAACAAGGAAATATTTTTGGATTTTTAAAATTTTCCGAATTTTTTTTTTTTTTTTTTTTTTTTTTTAAAACAACAACTTAATTAAGAAAACACAAAGCAATAACATGGAAACAAATGAAACCAGTTCAAAGTCGAAGGTACAAAAATTTTCAATTTGGTCATTTTTCATACTCTTTACCCCCACACTTAAACTAGACATTGTCCCCAATGTCAGAAAATATAATAATATGCAAATAAAAATAAAGTAGATAAATATAACGAAATAAAATAAAGCAATAGGACTGAAAACTTCCCTAATTTGGAGAAAATCAAGCGATGACCCCCCAAGCTAAAATTTTGCAATCAACTTCAAGGGTGGAAATAACCAAAAGTTCCTGCAAAGAAAAGAAATAATTCAGTTAAGTAACACAAGAAAATGTAGAAAATGCAAACGAAAAATTAAAAATGAAAATAAAAGACAATGAATAAAACTAAAAAGTGATCATTGGTCCTGTTTGGTGACTTTCCACAGCTTTGAACTTGAACTGGCCTCGGAACTTCTTAGCAAGGAAAATGAGACTTGATTGGTGGTGTTGTTGAGGCTTCTCGAGCTCTTGGTTTCAACTCAGACTCCTTCTGCCGGGTTGATTGAGTCTGCAGGCTACATTCTTCTCTTTTTGTTCTTCTGCATGGCAGGTAGGCACGAGGAATAGGTGGTGGTCTGCTTCTTTGTTCAATCTGTCCAAGTGCCGACCGATTGCCTTTCTTTCACCTTGCCCCGTAGCCAAGAGCAAGGGTAAAGGAAAAGCATGCCATGAGAAATCTTTGCCTCTGACTCTGATGATATGGGATACTTTTGCTTTTGAAGAAGTATCGTTCCACAGGTGTATGCGTGAACTGGGCTGGGGAACTTCTTATCAAGGAAAATGAGACTTGATCTTGAAGATGAAGCAGCACCTTGTCTCCACATGCTTCAAGTAACATTTTCACTTGCCTTGGCTGTTCTCCAGGCAGATGTGGCGACTTCTTCGGAGGTACATCAGCGGTTGAAGAAGAGCACTCGAGAGCAATGCTAGGTAAGCAATCAGGAAGGATTTCCAGGCAGTCGGTTCTTAGATTGGAAGATTGACACCGAGTGCTGGCTGATTGCCCGCTTTCTCCTTGCCACAAAGACAAGGACAAGGACAGGGAGAAAGCGTGATATGAGATACTCTTGCTTTCAACCTTCATGATATGAAATACTCTAGCTCTAGATGACTTATTTGCAAAGGTATCCCAGGGAATGAGAAACACAGAGAAACTCGAGAGGGTTTGTTGGAAAGGCATTTTGGGAGATGAAAAATTTCGGAGATGAAGAAGTGTTGAGAGTGTGCCTTTGCTGTTGAAGGCGAAGGTAGACGTTTATAGAATTTTTCTTCACAACCGAAACTATTCCTTTACCCCTGTCGGCAGCCGGTGGATGGATGAACAGTACAGGTCACGCGCTTTCTGAAAAAGTCACCCGTAATTTGCGCAAAGCTGACAGCGCGCGTGACGAGTGACGACAAAATTGGAAAAGCTGTTCGCCTCGTGATTCCTGACCGCTCCGACTTTTGAGAGAGACGCCCGACTTTTGAGAGAACGGCGTCCGACTTTTGAGAAAGGAACCGACTTTTGAGACGGAGTCCGACTTTTGAGAACGGCGACGCCGCTTTTGAGAAAAGAATCCAGCTTTTGAGAAAGGAGCCCGGCTCTTCGATTTGCGAGAGGGCGCCTCTTCGATTGCTGAGGGATGCCTCAACGATTTCTTCTTCTTATAAGAACGCTCATTTTTGTTCCACAACACACTTAAGCTCCCCCTGTAAAACTCCCTCCTGTAAAACTCCCTCCTGTAAACACTCCCTCTTGCACTTCTTTTAATCTTGATCATTCCGACTCTTCATTCTCAACACCTTCAGAAAATGTCTTGCCCTTCTGACCGTCGCCTTAACTTGAATGTTGGGGAAGATAGTGATATATCTTCTCCAACCAACATTTGGCAGCCGTCCTTCATATCCCCGAATGGTCCTCTCACAGTTGGGGATTCCATGATGATGAATGAAACAACCGCATCGGTGGTGGCCAGAAATCTGCTCACTCCTAGAGACACTAGGATACTTTCTAGGCGGTCCGACGAACTAGCTGTCCAGGACTCTATGGCCTACAGCGTCCGATGCGCAGGTTCAGTATCAAACATGGGCCAGCGCCTTCTTGCACGAACCCGTCAGGTGGAGTCGTTGATGGCTGAAGTGGCTAGTCTTCGGCAGGAGGTCAGAGTGCTTAGGCATGAGAACAGGGATTTGCACATGCTTGCAACCAATTACTCCACAAGCATGAAGAGGAAGCTGGATCAGATGCAGGAGTCCGAAGTGCGGATTCAGAGTGATCATCAACGGTTTATGGCGTTACTCCCGAGGTTTGTGTTGCCTTCGTCCTCGGGAGCAGCACCAAGTATTGAGGCTCCGAATGATCCAGCTCTGGCGCTTCGTCTTTCAGGGGCTCCGTCGACCTCCGAGGCACCACCTACCAACGACCAATGAAAGCTATTAGTTTTACATTATTGTAAAATATTTATGCTTTAAGTTTATTTAATTATAAATATAAATAAAAGTATTTTTGTTTTTTTTTTTTTTTTTTTTTTTTTTTTTTTTTAATTATATGGATCTTTATTATTATTATTATTATTATTATTTTTTTTTCATTTTTTATTTTATATAAATGTAAAATAAGTAAATCAAAGTAAAAAAACTAAGTTTAATCTCCTAAACAAAAATCACAACTAAATAAACAAAACAAAAATCACAACTAAATAACAAAACAAAATGAAAGCAGTAAAGAGAAGGGATTAGGAATGCAAATCTGATTGTGGGTGATTCCTAGGCCTCCCTTCATTATTCAAATGCATGGGCTTATCATTGAACGGACGGTGGTACTTGAAATGATCCGACAACGGTCTAAGTTCTAATGACGGTGCCTGAATCATCAAAATTAGAAACAAGTTAGTATAAATTAAAATTAAAAATGGAGAAGATGGCTTACAGTCACATTCAAACTCAATTACAAACACCACGTCTTTGAACGTTTCCGGGACTTTGAACTTGGCCAGGTTTACTATGATGGTTGTGGCTTGTCCCGTGTCATCAAACTCAACTTCCTTGGCATTTGTCTCATGCACAGCCTCTTGGATGTATTCAACAAATTCTCCGGCCACCTCATTTTCTGGAATAATTCTTCTTGGTGTACACGTCTCTTTGAACGTTTCAATACCATCGGGAACTTGATTTGGTACACCAAGAATTTGGATATCACTTTGCACCTTGGGAAGATCTTCCACAACGTATTTTTCATTCACTTCTTCCTTGGGATTTAAAAACCTGCAAGGAAAAAGGACATTTGGTGGAACGATGTCAGAATGAATTGAACTTAGAACCTCCTCACCTGAGTTGGATGACATAAGGACTTGGGGGGTTTGCGATAAGAATTCTTCTAAACTGCCCAAGTCGTCATCCTCATCTTCTTCTTGAATCGGCAATTCATCCATGTCCGGGCTATGTTTGGATGGTTCTGGAACAACTTCATCCTCCATATCACTTCCCAAAGTGATGGCTTCATCGATTTCCATTTCTCCCCTTGAATTTGCAAATGTGGAGTTGGAGAGTTCTCTTTGATCTTGAATTTGTGCCATGATTTCCAAAATCTGCCCAACTTGCTCCTCCAATTCGTCCACTCTTCTGACTCGGTCTTGCATCTCCTGGTTTTGATTTTCTACTCCCTGATTCAAAGAGGTGAGTAAATTATTAAGTGTATCATTATCCAAGGATGTACCTGAATTGAATTGGGGAGATTGTTGTGGTGGATGTGGTGGTGCACATGGCCATTGATAGTACTCCTCTGATGGCTGTAATTGTTCTTCGTTTTGTGAGCCCTGCACCAAAGAAATTAATTCATCAAGCCTTTGATTATAATCCACGGGCATACTTTGATTTGATTGGAATTGATGTGGGGGATGCTGTGGTAGCTGCATAGGTCTTGAATAGAATTCGTCTTGCTGCCAATATCCACTTTGTTGAAAGTGTTGAGGTTCATCCCACATATAATCTGAGTAGTCTCTCCAATCCGAATTGTAAGCGTTGGAAAACATGTTGCCCCTTGATTGGTTATGGCCCTGATATCCCCAAACATCTTCATTTGCAGAAAATTGAGGACCTTGATATCGTTGTCCATAGGGCACATCAAGTGTAGGGACACTTGGCATTGTGGTCCGTTCGGCATTATGAGTTAATTGAGCAGTGAGCTGTGCCAATAGATCTTGAATGCTAGTAGAATCCAGGTCTTGCTCCATTTGTAACTAAAATCAAAGAAAGAAAACTAATCAAATATCAAAAGTAAAAGACATAACAAACCAAAAATAAAATAACATAAAATAAACACAAATAAAATAAAATAAAATAAAATAAAACACAAACAAAAACATAAACAAAGGATTAGCAAATTTGCTAATCCCCGGCAACGGCGCCAAAAATTTGATGCGAAAATAAATTCACGCACAAATTTAAACCCTATTTGTGACAGTTGTAGTAATGATGTAAGTAGGGATCGTTCTAGGCCGGGGATTAACTAGGGATGCTAACCAAAGTAAAATTAAATTAAAAACGTAAAAACAAAATTTAAAACACTAAACTAGACTCAAAACACTTAAATAGAAACACTCAAAATAAAACTAACAAATAAACTAAAACAAATCAAAAGACTCAAAATAATTCAAGACTCAAGAAAATACAAACTAAATTGATTTCTAATAAATCTAACACTTTAAAATAAACGGGGGATTGATTTTGACGAAAAGTAAATTAAACTTAAATAAATTACAAAATTGACAAAAACATAAAATTAAGGTAAAATGATAAATGACGGATTGGCTAGAGGATTATTCTCCACACATGATACATATGCAACCTAAATTGATTTTCAGTTTTTCTTTCAATAAATTGTAAATTCTCAACGCCCCAAGTTAATTAGGTCCGCTTAAATTAACCTTCAGATTTTCCTACTTTTATTAGGTTGGATGATTGCATACGACAACCCAAAACATTCCCTACAAGTTCCCTACATGAATTGCATAATAGAGATACAAGCAAGAATCATTAAGTTTTATGAAAATCATAAGCATTGACGAGGCACTTGTTACTATGAATTGCATGAAACTTATGCCAAGAATTTACCTAACGCGATCGTTTATAAGCGACCTTCACTACTTGTGAATATAAGTTCATAACGATTAGGTGAAATTCACTTATATTCTAGCATCAAATTCATGCATGTAAATTAAGTATGCATCCTTAATCGACATACAAAAATAAGTTATCAATCAAGCAGTTAAGAAAATTAAATCACAACTCAGAAATCACAACTGAAGGTAATCAATTCAAATTACAAATATATCCATGGTTTTGAATTAAACTCTAGCCAAAATAAAATTAGTTACACATTATTAAAATTAAACAGGAATAAAACTTGAGTTTGGAGGATTAAACCGAACGGGATGTGCAAGGATCTGTTTCTGTGCATTATATCCTCCGTGCTGCCCAAGTCAGCACTGCACCGTGCTGACCTTCCTCTCTTCCGCCAGCTGGTTCTCACGCTGCCAAGGCAGCAATCCTTCACACGCTGCCAGCTGGCAGCTGTCCTCTCTTCGTGCTGTTTCTCTGTCCTTCCCGAGCACGTCACTCCTTTAAGTTCCTCTCCTTATTTCTTGCGCTGCACCTCCACTTCCTGCACAGCCCTCGCGCCCTCAGCTCCTCCAGCCTCTATCTCCCCACTGACAGCTTCTCCTCTTGGCGTCTCTCGCGTCCCGCCTCTCCGTCAGTCCCCCCTGTGTTGCTCACTGCTCGTGCTGCCCAAGGGTCACAGCTCCTTCCCGAGCTTCTCGCTGTCGCTGCCTTAAGGGCAGCCTTCCACGTTCCCTGACCTGCCTTGCTGGCTTCCTCCCTGGGCTTCTCTCCTGCGCGCTGCCAAATGGCAGTTGTCCCTCTCCAAGCTCCGCGGCTCTCTGCCAGCTGCCTAAAGGCAGCCTTCTTCCTATTATTTCCGCAACTCCCCCCCAAGCTGCCAGGCAGCAACTCTCCCTTTTATTTTCCAATTGCCGAGAGCTTTCTGATTCTTTATTTTCTTATTTCCTCCACTCCACACGAAGTGCTCCACACATTTCCTTATTATTTCCTAATGTTGTCTCCACCAACTCTCTTTATTACTTCCTGCATGCTTGTCCTGCACACCACACACTTTTCACTTTTTTTTTTTATTCTTTTATTCACACCAACCCACCTTTCCGTCCCACTATTTTATTTTTTTTTCTTATTTAATCTTTTTATATTTTTTTCTACAAAACAATATGAATTATTATATATATATATATATTATTTAATTTAAAAGCTAAACAGTTTTGACACGAATTTATTACATAAAATCATACTTATGCTATTTTTATTTTCTTAGCTAGATAAATTCGATAAAACACAAAAATAAAGTAAATAGCACATAAATATGAGGAAATAACTAAGAAAAGACGAGAGAATTTGATGTAGAATATGTATAAATATGAGCTTATCAACAACCTTTCTAGAAGGCCTTATCCCTTGTCCTACAAAAGTGGCGCCCCAAACCTTTCTAGAAGCTCTAGAACCTGCAATCATTTTCCTTTCAGATTTTGGTGAACCTTAGTCCTTTTCCTTCATGAATTGTGCCAAATACACATTCCTTTCCTTCAGAAATTCGTGGGTTTCCCTAGCCCTATAAATACAACCCTTTGTGCAGCAATTAAACCACCACCCTCTACCATAAATCACCTACATCCATCCACCACACCATCCACCACAATCCTCTTGTGCCGCAGCCAAGGAAGGAGAAGAAGGAGCCATCTGGAGTGTTTCTAGGTGTATTCTATCTTTGTTTTCAATGTTTAATTCAAGTTATCTTTGTTTAATTGCGAACATGAGGAACTAATTTCTTTATAGTTAGAGGGGAATTCGAAACCATGATTATACTTGCAATATGAATTGATTACTTTCAATTGCGATTTGATAAATTATGAATGCAATTCGCTTAACTATTTTATTCAAAACTTATTCTTGTATGGTTATTAAGGTGGCCAACTTAGTTTGCATGCATGAATTTGATGCTAGAATGTAAGGGAGTTTCACCTAATCGTTATGAACTTATATTCATAAGTAGTAAAGGTTGTTAGTCACAATCATGTTAAGTAAATTCCTGGCATAAGTATCATGCGCTTTCATAGTTACGAATGCCTTGTCAACACTTACGATTTTCATAGCTGATGCGTAAAATAACTAAACACACAAATTAAACCCTCTTTTTGACAATTGTAGTATGGATAAGTAGGGATCGTTCTTAAACCGGGGATTAGGAGGGATTGCTAAAACACTTCTAAACTGACTCAAATAACTAAAAACACTTTAAAAACACTTAACTAGACTCAAAGAATACAAAACTAAACTTTAAAACACTAGAACAAACCAAAAGACTCAAAACAGCACAAAAACACTCAAAACTGCCTTAAAAACACAATCTGGGCAGTTTTGAACTCTAACACAAATTTGGACGAATTTAGGTTATAACTTGAATCAAAACACTTAAAAACACATACTAAATCACTTTCTAACTAATATGACTCAATAAAGTAAAGGGGGTTTTGATTTTGGACGAAATGAAACTTGCAAAACAGATTGTAAATTGAAAACAGATTCTAGACGAATTTGGATAAAACTATGGATGATGGGCTAGCTAGAGGGTTCTTCTCCACACATGACACACTTGCATATAAACCAATTTTCAGTTGTTCTTTCGTTAAATCATGAAACTCAACACCCCAGGTTAATTAGGTCCGCTTAAATTAACCTTCAAGTTCTCCTTAAGTTATTGAATTGGATGGGAAAGCGCATACAACAACTCAACACATTCTTCAAAAGTCCTTTACGTGAAAAGCACAATAAAGATACAATCAAAGATCATTAAGCAACATGAGAACTATAAGTATTGACGAGGCACTCGTTACTATGATGAGCATGAAACTTATGCCAAGAATTCATTTAACGCGATCGTTTATAAGCGACCTCCACTACTTGTGAATATAAGTTTGTAACTATTAGGTGAAACTCCCTTATATTCATGCATGAAAACTAAGCGTGCACTCTTAACAAACATACACGAATAAGTTATCAATCAAGTAGTTAAACGAATTGAATTCACAACTTATGAAATCACAACCAAAAGTAATCAATTCATATTGCAAGCATGAACATGGTTTCGAATCACCCCCTAACTAAGGGGGTTTAGTTCCTCATAATCACAAAACAAAGGAAAACAGATTTATACATTGTAAACAAAAGAAAGATTACACCTAGAAACGCTCCAACAATCCAACGTCTTGAATGGCAAGCACGTCCAAGGGCTTTCCTCCTTCCTCTTTGCTGCGACACAAGGTATGGGTGATGGTTTTAGTGGTGGTGGATGGATATAGGTGAGTTATGGTGAAGGGTGGAGTCCTTAGAATTAGGGCTGGGCACGGGCCGGGCCGGGCCCATTTTTGAAGGGACCGGACCGGACCCTGAATTAAAGGAGACGGGGCGGGCCGGGCCGGGTATTACAATTCTGAAAATAGGAACCGGACCTTACCCGGCCCGGTTGAAACGGGCCGGTTCGGTCCGGGTACACGGGTTTTTTTTTTTTTTTGCTGTTTAAAAATGTTTGCTGCACAGATTGCAGTTTGAAAAAAATTGCACATATTGCACAGATTGCAGTTTGAAAAAACTGCACAGATTCCAGTTTACACAGATTGCAGTTTGAAAAAACTGCACAGATTCCAGTTTACACAGTTTGCACAGATTGCACATATTCCAGTTTACACAGATTGCAGTTTGCACAAAACAGATTGCACAGATTGCAGTTTGCATTTTGCAGTGCACAAATTGCACAGATTGAAAAAAAAAAAGCAGACTGCAGTATTGCACATATTGCAATTGCACAAATTCAATCCATCCAAAATAACATTGCATCGGTCAACATCCTTCTTCTTGTTAAAAACCACCTGAATCGAGTGAAGAACAAAGTAAATAATCAATTCAAACAGGAAAGAGCTTCCTAAAAAATCCAACAGACTAAAACATAAACCTAGTCAAATATGAGTTAAATAGTTTGCTTGTAATAGTAATTGGGTAAGAAACAACCATAGTTCATATACAGTTGCAGCATAGATACAACCAGATTCATTTGCAGCATAAATACAACCAAGAAAAAAACATTTGCAGCATAGATGTTAGAAGATTTTGATCTTTATTTCATCACCATTATGGTGCATAAGAAGGAATGCTTTAATTGCCTACCCAATCTCCTCAACAAAATGCAATCTCTTCGGTTAAGTTGTCCCCCACCATAAAACGGACAACAATAAAAACCAGACTACATGAACAATACAATTTCTTCCTACATACAGGACCTTCAATATAAATCAGAATATCCAAAAAAAAAAACCTTTCCAATCAAAGAATATGGATCATAAAATTGAGAAAATAGTCAGTCAACGTGGTGAACAAAATCTAACTTTATTCCGTAACTAGTCCTCACCCAAATATCGTTTTCAAAGATCCTCGTGTTTCTCTCAAACCAAGAAACCCCAAAAATTGCTGGCATACAGCACCTTCACAAAAGCCTTCATATCACCACCAAACTACTTATGTACCCTGCAAGAATTACCCAACTTACATTTCCTTCCCTACACAATCTCGGCCACACATATAAAGCTATAGGATAATGATAAAACACATGATCTGCACTTCCTCCCAAGAGTACTTGTCAATTCAAGAATCAATACTCATTCAGACCACAAACATCCAATTGTTCAAAAAAAATAAAAAATAAAAAATAATCTTACACACTGCAAAAATCAAATAGACTGAAGTCTGCCGATTATTTAAAAGCAACAAATGATTAGGACGTCCAAAACTCTATCTCTCGTAGATCAATTATATTCAAACGCAAAATTTAAAACTACTGTAGAATGTTCAATATCCACAACCAATGGAATTGCATCAGAAGGGTGAGGAAGTAACATACACACATAACTTTTTCGTGATCAATCGAGTAGCGCAAGTAACTCCGTTTCTACTTCAGATTTCCATAATCAAGAGCCCACCATTTAACTATCTACTAATCTAGTATCTAATTTCCTTAAGAACTTAGAAGTTAGAAGGCATCAAAGCTTGCCAAATTACTGCAAGATTATCAATTCAATCATCAATCTACTGCAAAATTAACTCTAGTAACCTAGTTCGAAAACCCTAAAATCCCAAATTCCAATTTAAAAACCCTAAAATCCCTACACCCAAAATTCAAATTAATAACAAAACCCTAATTCAAAATTACCTAAATTTTAGAGGGATGATGGCTGGTACCAGTGTCCTCGACGACGGTGATGGGGTGATGGCGGTCACGACGGCGGGGGTTGCTGTCCAAGAAGAGAGAATCGACGGCAAGGGTGATGGCCTGGGTTCTCTGGGATGTTGTCGAGGAGGATGATGGGTGGTGCGGTTGTATTCGCCGAGGAGAATCGACGGTTGGTGAGGGGATTGGAGTCGAGGGAAGGGAACTGTCGAGGGACTGAGGTCTGAGAGTTTGAGAGAGTGAGAGTGAGAGAGAGTCGGGAATCGGGAATCGGGATGAGAGAGATAAAGAACTTAGGTAACACTAAAACAACGGTTCAGATTAGATATGTAGCTTATTCATCAATCTGGTCCATTCATTTTAATTACAAACGGGCCGGTCCGGGTACCCGCGGATCCTATAATTTTGGAACCGGCCCGCCCCTAAAACTTCAATTACCCGGCCCGCCCCGCCCCGATCTATTTTTACAAAACTAAGAACCGGCCCGTACCCGCCCCGTACCCGTATTACCCGCCCCTACCCGCGGGTCCAGGACCCGTTTGCCCAGCCCTACTTAGAATGGTCAGAAAGGAGTTTTATTTATAGGGGAAGGAAGGGCTACGAATTTATTAGATTTGGAATCATAAATCAATGGAAAATAGGCAAGTAAGGTGTAGGAATTAAAGAGAATAGGAAAGGAAATTCGGCAAAGAATGTAGGACAGATTTAGGAATGTGTTTTGAGTCAGAAAATAGGCAAGAAAGGAAGGTAGGGTGCGGCATAGGGTTTTAGGGAAAAGGAAATATGTTTTAGGACATAAAATAGGAAGGAGAATCTCTCCCTTGTGCGGCAAGGGATGGAACAAAACAGGAATGTGGTTTAGGTGTAGAAAATAGGAAAGAAAGGTTGTGACTTGTGCAGCAAAGAACTAGAAATTAAAGGATGGTTGATGCAATATCTAGGGCAAGTTCTAGGACTTCTAGAAACATGTAATTAGGCAACCTAACATGTTTTGAAACCCTTTTGTGGCTGGAATATAGGTGAGGAAGGATTAGGAAACTTCCAAGCCAAGAATAGAAACTTTCAAGAATGGAAACCTCCAAGAATAGAAACTTCAAACTTTAGAAACTTTGGCTTCCAATTCTGAACTCTTTGTTCTTCATTTTCATTTCTTCATTTCTTTCATCTCATTATTCATCCCTAGCCTCCTTTGATCTTCAATTTCGTCCATCTACTTAGCTCCAAGCATATGTTATCCATTCCATGCCCAAAAATGCTCCAAAAGGCTCCAAAATGCACTTTCTTGCTACTTTAGCCCTTTGGACCTATAAACACACGAAAATGGCTTCAAATACTAAATTAACTAAGAAATAACAACATAATTGCATAAGAACAAGCTAACTAAGTCGCATAAATATGCTCCTATCAATAGCACTTAATGATCTTTGATTGTGTCTCTATTATGCGCTTTCATGTAGGGAACCTTTAAGGAATAATTTGATTGCGATGCGCTATTTCCATTCAATTCAATGATTTAAGGAAAATCTGAGGGTTAATTTAAGCGTACCTAATTAACTTGGGGTGTTGAGGTTTATGGTTTATTGAAAAGCAATTGGAGATTGATTTGTATGCAACTGTGTCATGTGTGGAGAAAGACCTTCTAGCTAGACCATCACCCATCCAATTTCCCAATTTCATCCAAAATTTGTTTTAGTCTTTAATTTGTTTGTTTTACTTTATTTTCGTCCAAAACCCAATCCCCCTTTACTTTGAAGTGTTAGATTAGTTAAAATATGTTTTGGTTTGTGTTTTTAAGTGTCTTGAGTAAAGTTAAAACCAATTTTCGTCCAATTTTACTCTTAGTGGCAGATTTGAGTCTATTTGGTTGTTTTGTGCTGTTTTTAGTCTTTAAGTTTGTTTTGAGTCTTGTGAGTCTTGTTAAATGTTTTTAAGTTGATTTTTGTGTTTCTAAGTCAGTTTAGTTTAGATTAGCAATCCCTCCTAATCCCCGGTCCAGAACGATCCCTACTTATACATATACTACAATTGTCAAAAGAGGGTTTAATTTGTGTGTCAAGTTAATTTTCGCATCAAATTTTGGCGCCGTTGCCGGGGATTAGCAACTTTGCTAATCCCCCGTTGTTTCTTTTTGTTTCTTTTTTGTGTCTTTTGTTTTAGTTACTGATTTTGTTTTGTTTTGTTTCTTTTACTTTGGATATCTGATTTAGTTCCCTTTCTTTGATTTAAGGTACTAGAGAAGTAAGACATGGATTTTGCTAATCTTCAAGCTCAAATGGCGAATCTTACTTCTCAATTGTCGCAATATGTCGAAAGGACCACAAGACAAAGTATCCCTACATTTGATTGGAGTGATCATTCAAACTCTATGTGGTGGGAACCTCAACGAGTTCCACACGAAGCATATTGGCAGCCATATGAGGAGTTCTATTCAACACCTATGCAGCCACCACAACCTCATATACAATATGCTCAATCAAACTCAGGTTCATCAATAGATTATAATCAAATTCTTAATGAATTAACTTCTTTGGTGCAGGGCTCACAAAATCAAGCCAAGGAGGCTCAACAAGATGCATATTGGCAGCCATATGAGGAGTTCTACACCACGCCTATGCAGCCACCACCGCATCCCCCACAACAATTCCAATCAAATTCAAGTATGTCCATGGATAGTGATCAAATTCTTAAATTACTAACCTCTTTGACGCAGGACCAACAAAATCAAGACAAGAAGTTGGGTAAATTGAAGAATCAAATGGGAGAGATTATGGAGTTCATGGCACAAATTCAAGAGCAAAGTGAACTCTCCAACTCAACTATTGAAAATTTGAAGGAAGATTTTGAAATCCATGATGCTATCATTTTGGAAAGTGGCATGGAGGTTGGAACAAGCCCAAAAACGTCCAAATCAAGCCAAGAGGAGGACGAACAACTGCTAATTGAGGAGGAGGAAGAAGACACACCCACGGCAAGGGTAGAACAACCCTTGCCGCAGCCTCCTAGAGTCCCTATGCCGTCCAACTCAGGTAAGGTGGTTCCAAAGTCAATTAATTCTAACCCTATTCCACCCAATGTCCATTTTCCTCGCAAGTTTTTTATTCCCAAGCAAGAAGAGAGTGAAAAAGACATTGTGGAAGCTCTTCCAAAGGTGCAAAATGATATTACAATTCTTGGTGCAACAAAGCAAGTTCTAGATTGTGTTGAATTGTTCAAGGGACTTTGTACACCAAGAAGAATGATTCAAGAGAAAGTAGTGGCTGGAGAATATGAAGAATTCATCAAAGAGGACGTATTTGAGACAACGAAGCCCAAAGACGTTGAATTTTATGACACAGGGCAAGTCCCAACCATCACATTCAATCTGGCCGAGTCCAATATCCCTGAAACTTTCCAAGAAGTGGTGTTTGTCATTGAGTTCCTGTCGGACAAAGCAAGTAAGTCATTTTCTCCAATTTCCATTACGTTTTATACTTACATGTTGTTAATGATTCAGGCACCCACTCTAGAATTGAAACCTTTGGCGGATCATTTCAAGTATCACCTTCCATTCAAGGATCAGTTTCATGCAATGGGACCTAGGGGAGTGTACAGAGAAGCATCGTCCGGCTGCAAGACGTTAAAGCAAGCGCCTCTTGGAAGGCAACCCATGCAAATAAAGAAGACCTAGGAAGCTCCGACATCACAACCAGATTTGCGTTCCTAAACCCTACTCTTTATTGCTTTTACTTTGCCATATTTGTCATATTTGCTAGTTATGTTCTTTGCTTGTTTTTGTGTGATTCTACGTTTGGAGCATTGAGGACAATGTTTGGTTTAAGTGTGGGGGGGGGGTGTAAACAAGTGTTTTTATTGCAAATTTGTGGGGCTTTATCACCTAGGACTACTAGAGTTGTTTCTCACTGTTTTTAAGTGTTTTTAGAGTATTTCGGAGTGTTTTATTGTGTCTTTGACAGAAAATACGAAAATTTGAAAAAAAAAATAAAAAAAAAACTAGAAAAAGTTTTGAAAAACCCAAAAAGAGTCGTTTTAAAGTTGTTTTTGTGTGTTTGTGTCTTAGGGTACCTTCCAACACAATGATGAGGATTTGGTTTTTAATTGCATGATTGTTAAAGAAAGTTACAAACATGGATGGAGGTTTGATATGCTCTTTGGTTTATGCTTAGTTGTAGTTATAGTTTACGAATTCACATGTAATCATAAAGGAAAAATCAGTTTTTGTAACATGCTTGAAGGAAGGAACTCAAACTAACGCTACAACCCTGAGAGACTTGAGCCTAAACTTTGTTTGGAGAAGTTATTAATCTATGAATTCTTGTTTTCTAAAGTCATTGCATGATCTCATTATTCTTTGCTTGGTTGCTACTTAGAATGCGTTTCATCACTTTAGTTCCAAATACTAGAACTCATGCCCGTTTCATTCAAAGCTTAAAATTGAGTGCATAACATATAACAAGATGAAGTTGTTTAGTAGTTACCACCAGAGCCAAAAAGCCTTCATCCCATGCATTTGTTTTGTAGGTTTAACCCATTTGAGCCTTATTTTAGCCTATTTTCTTTGTTAGCCACATTATCCTTACCTAGCCTAGAGTAGTGATAGGAGCATATTTATGCAACTTAGTTAGCTTGTTCTTGTGCATTTATGTTGTTATGTCTTAGTTAATTATGTATTGATGCGAAATATATAAGCACTCAAATTAAACCCTCTTGTGACAATTGTAGTACATGTATAAGTAGGGATCGTTCTAAACCGGGGATTAGGAGGGCTTGCTAAAACCTCTAAACTGACTCAAAAACATAAAAACAAAGTTGAAAAAATGTAAACAAAAGACTTTAAAATAAGAAAGTAAAAGGGGGATTTGGGTTTGGTGAAGTTGAAAGTAAAACAAACAAACTAAAACTTAAATAGATTTTTAGCTAGGCAAATTGTAAAACGAATTTGAGAAATAAGATGATGGATGGATTAGTTAGAGGTCCGTTCTTCGCACATGACACACTTGTACATGAATCGATTTCCAATTGCTTTTCAATAAACTATGATGCTCAACACCCCAGATTAACCGTGAACAGCACTTTTTTAATCTTCAAGTTTTCCTTAAATTATTGAATTGGACGGAAGACGCATACAACAATTCAACACATTCTCTAAAAGTCCCCTACGTGAAAAGCACAATAGAGATACAATTAAAGATCATTAAGTTTCATGAAAACTATAAGTATTGACGAGGCAATCGTAACTACGAAAAGCATGATACGTTTGCCAAGAATTCAATTAACGCGATTGTGACAAGCAACCTTCACTACTCATGAATATAAACTTGTAACGATAAGGTGAAACTCATTTATATTCTAGCATCTAATTCATGTATGAAAACTAAGTATGCATCCTTAATAAACATACAAGAATTAGTTATGAAGTAAATAGATAATCAATTCATATCACAAGCATGTTCATGGCTTCAAACTTCCCCCTAACTAAATAGGGGTTTAGTTCCTCATGTTCACAAAACAAAGATAAATAGAATTATACATTGAAAATAAAAGAAAGAAAACACCTAAACGTTTCAACGATCCATGTTGGATAGCAAGCACGTCCAAGAACTTTCCTTCTTCTTCTTTGCCGCAACACAAGGTTGGAGTGATGTTTTGAAGGGTTGGTTATATGGAGGAATGGATGGGAAGGAGTTTAGAGATGTAGGGAGAGGCAAGGCAAGGCTTGGAGAATGGTTAATTTCTTGATGCTAAATGAGGTTGTTGCCATGGGTATTTATAGGGAGAGGATGGACTTGTTTTTTATGGTGGGTTAGGTCTTGAATCATCCACACACTTTCCTAATGGGTTAGGTATTGAATCATCCACACACTTTCCTAATGGGTTAGGTATTTCATCACTCAATTGTCATGGTGAGTTAAGCATTGCATCATTACTCAAATTTCTGGTGGGAAAACATCAAGGATGCACGGCAAGGATGATGTTTTTGGGTTAGGCATGGTTTTGAGTGGAGTTTTGGTCAATCCTTCTAGAAACCTATCCCTTCTTGCAACTTGTATTTGTTTCACCATATTTTTAGCATGTTCCTAGCTTCTTTTGACTTCAAATTCGTCCATCCATCTAGCTTGGATCATAAGCAATCCATCTTGGGCCCAAAAACACTCCAAACTACTCCAAATTGGCTCAAAATGCACCCTTAGCCCATAAAACCTACAAACACACGAATTTAGCTTTAAACACTATTATAAATACTAAATAATTACCAAAATGCAAGAAAACAAGCAAGCTAAGTCGCATAAATATGCTCCTATCATGTATTTTAAGCTATTTTCGTGTGTTTATAGGTCCTAATAACAAAGTTGGCAAGAAAGTGCATTTTGAAGCATTTTGAAGCATTTTTGGGCCAAGATTGGAATGCATGCACATGGAGACATGAGGATGGACGTATTTGAAGATTAGAAGGCTAAAAATCAGCATGTGTGTGTGCAAATGTGTTGATTTTGGGCTGAAATGGTGAAGAGCATGTGTGTGCAAATGCAAAGAGGAACACACACATGCAAAGACACTCATTACCACAACATTCATCCACTACACCCATTACATCCACTCATTACCAAACATCCACCCACTACACCCATTACATCCACTCATTACCAAACACTCATCCACTACACCCATTACATCCACTCATTACCAAACATGCATCCACTACACCCATTACATCCACTCATTACCAAACATCCACCCACTACACCCATTACATCCACTCATTACCACAACACTCACCCACTACACCCATTACATCCACTCATTACAACTCCATACACTCCTCTCCCTAGCCTATAAAAACATCCACCCTTCACCATAATTTAGGGGCCATCATCCAAAGACACCACATCATCTACAAAACTCTCCACCCTTGATGCGAAAATAAATTGACGCACAAATTTAAACCCTATTTGTGACAGTTGTAGTAATGATGTAAGTAGGGATCGTTCTAGGCCGGGGATTAACTAGGGATGCTAACCAAAGTAAAATTAAATTAAAAACGTAAAAACAAAATTTAAAACACTAAACTAGATTCAAAACACTTAAATAGAATCACTCAAAATAAAACTAACAAATAAACTAAAACAAATCAAAAGACTCAAAATAATTCAAAACTCAAGAAAACATAAACTAAATTAATTTCTAACAAACCTAACACTTTAAAATAAAATGGGGGATTGATTTTGATGAAAAGTAAATTAAACTTAAATAAATTACAAAATTGACAAAAACATAAAATTAAGGTAAAATGATAAATGACGGACTGGCTAGAGGATTATTCTCCACACATGCCACATATGCAACCTAAATTGATTTTCAGTTGTTCTTTCAATAAATTGTAAATTCTCAACGCCCCAAGTTAATTAGGTCCGCTTAAATTAACCTTCAGATTTTCCTACTTTTATTAGGTTGGATGATTGCATACGACAACCCAAAACATTCCCTACAAGTTCCCTACATGAATTGCATAATAGAGATACAAGCAAGAATCATTAAGTTTTATGAAAATCATAAGCATTGACGAGGCACTTGTTACTATGAATTGCATGAAACTTATGCCAAGAATTTACCTAACGCGATCGTTTATAAGCGACCTTCACTACTCGTGAATATAAGTTCATAACGATTAGGTGAAATTCACTTATATTCTAGCATCAAATTCATGCATGTAAATTAAGTATGCATCCTTAATCGACATACAAAAATAAGTTATCAATCAAGCAGTTAAGCAAATTAAATCACAACTCAGAAATAACAACTGAAGGTAATCAATTCATATTACAAATATATTCATGGTTTTGAATTAAACTCTAGCCAAAATAAAATTAGTTACACATTATTAAAATTAAAACAGAAATAAAATGTGAGTTTAGGAAAATTAAACCGAGAGAGATTGACAGCTTGCTGTCCACTGTGCTTCTGCTGTGCTGACTGCCCGTGCTGACCCAAGTCAGCACTGCTGCCGTGCTGACCTCTGCTCGTGCTGCCTCTTGCTTCTCTTTCTTTCTCGCTGCCTAAGGCAGCGTGCCTGTTGCGTTCCTCCTCCCGCTTCTCACTGTTTTTCCGCGTCTCCCTATCGCTGCCAGCTGCCTAAAGGCAGCCTTCTCTCCAGCTGTCCTGCGAATGGCAGCCTGCTGCCCTCTTCCTTCTCGCTGCCAGCGTGCAGCGTTGCTCCCTCACTTCTTTCCGCGCGCACCGCGCCTTCCGCAAGTTCCTCCGTGCTGACGCTGCAAAGGCAGCGCCTGTCTCTCCAAAACCTGCACAGCTCCCGCTGTCCTGACCTCCTCTTGCCTCCTGCGCAAGGCTGCAAGGGCAGCCTGTTCTTTCCCGTGCGCCAATGTGCAGCGTTGCTGCCCCAAGCTGCAGAGGCAGCAACTCCTCCAGCTCCTTCGCAGCTGTTTCTCTCTGTCTCCCTGCTTGCTGCAAAAGCAGCGCCTCGGCCCTGCTTGCCTCTTCGCAACTCCAAAACCCTCTTTCCTTATCCCCCCATCTCCTCCTTCTACGTGTCTCGCTCCTTTAAATGCCGAGAACATCCCCACATTTCCTGCCCGAGCTCTCCACTTGCCGAGCTGTCCACTTCAGATTTCTATTCTTTTCTGCCCATTCTTCCAACATGCTGCCCTATTATATTATTTCTGCCATCCCCTGCTGCACATTCACGTTCACATCTTATATATATATATATATATATATATATATATATATATATATTTATATATATTTATATATATTTATATATATATATATATATTTATAATACTATCTTATTTTTATTAACCAAAATTAGTGGACAAGACAGTTTTGACGATTTTATCACTTAAAATCTCACTTGTGCAATATTTATTATATTTACTAGATAAATACTATAAAACACAAAAACAAAGTAAATAGCTCAAAAATATAAGAAACTAACTAAGAAAAGACGAGAGAATTTGATGTAAAATATGTATAAATATAATCCGATCAAATACCCCCACACTTAGCTTTTGCTAGTCCTCGAGCAAAACAGAGAAAACAGAAAAAGTAATAACATGAAAATTATTAGTTTCCTCCTATATGACCCTCATAGAATTTCATTCGAGAACACAAATCATCAATAACCATAGCTAACACCAACAAGCAATTTAAGTTCATTTTCCTTATTCAAATATTAGCAGCAATCTTTGAAACATCCTTGAAGTGTAGTGTGTGAGATAGCCATGCTAATGCAATTTCAAAATTTTTATTTTAAAATCACCATATGCAAACTAGCAACCTTCTCACGGGATTTACACTCAATCACACATGTGTTTAGTTTTAATGTGTTTCTCTCAAAGAATCAAATGTGAAAGTTCTACCATAAGCTTGCATAAAGATCACTTCTCCATAGTCATAATTGCAAAACTTAAATCAAGAGGACTTTTATTGGATGTAATGAGGCTTAGGGATAGGGTTATTGAAACGAAAGAATAGGGAAACACAAGTTCCAAGCTACAATGCAAGCAATTATTTTCTTTAGATTTATAAGAACTCAAGCTCTCCAACGATTCTTCAGACATCTCTAACCACACCCATAAACTGAAACTTTAAAAACTTTTTATTTTCTTTGTATACAATCTTTTTTTTTTTTCTTTTCATTTTCTCTTTTTTTTTTTTTTTTTCTTGTTAATTTTTTTTTTTTTTTTTTTTTTTTTTTTTCAAACAGAAACAAATATGAAAAACCCCCACACTTATTCTTTTGCCAAACACCCTCCAAAGTACTTCACAAACATTTCTCATAAGACAATTTCACATTGCTCAATAGCTCGCTTGGAAAGGGTAAGGAAAAAAAAAATTTATTTCAGGCATAAGGGTAGACATATCTGGTGATAAGAAATAAAAGGCTCACAAATACGGCTCAAATTGGCAATCTAATGATATCATTTTTCTTTGGGAAACAAGGTTATTTGGGCCATGGTGGTAAACCTAATGCCTCTATCATTTTCAAATATTTCGAAAGATCGTTATGCAAGTTCTAGAGAAGTATCTCACATAAGTTCATCACACATAAAAAAATAGGAGTGTATGAAAAATGCACACACTTTCAATAGGCTCAAAAACTCACATAGGATGTATATGGTCACTAAATTCACATATGGAGCTTTACATCATGCTTTAATTTCACATCAACAAGGCTATGTGCATTTGGTTTTTCAAAGATGAACAAAAATGTACAAACTAACACGAGAATAAGGAATTTCACACAACACATGTTAACTAAGTTCTTGATCATCATGGTTCAAATTTTATCCAATTATATCATTGGGTCGGGAAACTAACAAAAAATCTAATTCAAATCAATAAGGAAAACAAGGAAATATTTTTGGATTTTTTAAATTTTCCGATTTTTATTTTTTATTATTTTTTTTTTATTTTATTTTTTTTTATTTTTTTAAATAAAACAAAACTAATTAAGAAAACAAAGCAATAACATGGAAACAAATGAAACCAGTTCAAAGTCGAAGGTACAAAATTTTTTTAATTTGGTCATTTTTATACTCTTTACCCCCACACTTAAACTAGACATTGTCCCCAATGTCAGAAAATATAATAAAATGCAAATAAAAATAAAATAAATAAATATAAGGAAACAAACTAAAGTAATAGGACTGAAAACTTCCCTAATTTGCAGAAAATCAAGCGATGACCCCCAAGCTTCCATTTTGCAATCAACTTCAAGGGTGGAAATTGCCAAAAGTTCCTGTAAAGAAAAGAAATAAATCAGTTACGCACGCAAGAAAATATAAAAGAAAACAAACGAAAAATTGAAAATGAAAATAAAAGATAATGAATAAAACTAATAAAAGAACATTGGTCATGTTTGGTGACTTTCCACAGCTTTGAACTTGAACTGGCCTCGGAACTTCTTAGCAAGGAAAATGAGACTTGATTGGTGGTGTTGTTGAAGTTTCTCGAGCTCTTGGTTTCAACTCAGACTCCTTCTGCTGGGTTGATTGAGTCTGCAGGCTACATTCTTCTCTTTTTGTTCTTCTGCATGGCAGGTAGGCACGAGGAATAGGTGGTGGTCTGCTTCTTTGTTCAATCTGTCCAAGTGCCGACCGATTTCTTTTCTTTCACCCTGACTCGCAGGCAAGAGCAAGGGTAAAGGAAAAGCATGCCATGAGAAATCTTTGCCTCTGACTCTGATGATATGGGATACTTTTGCTTTTGAAGAAGTATCGTTCCACAGGTGTATGCTTGAACTGGGCTGGGGAACTTCTTAGCAAGGAAAATGAGACTTGATCTTGAAGATGAAGCAGCACCTTGTCTCCACATGCTTCAAGTAACATTTTCACTTGCCTTGGCTGTTCTCCAGGCAGATGTGGCGACTTCTTCGGAAGTACATCAGTGGTTGAAGAAGAGCACTCGAGAGCAATGCTAGGTAAGCAATCAGGAAGGATTTCCAGGCAGTCGGTTCTTAGATTGGAAGATTGACACCGAGTGCTGGCTGATTGCCCGCTTTCTCCTTGCCACAAAGACAAGGACAAGGACAGGAAGAAAGCGTGATATGAGATACTCTTGCTTTCAACCTTCATGATATGAAATACTCTAGCTCTTGATGACTTATTTGGAAAGGTATCCCAAGGAATGAGAAACACAGAGAAACTCGAGAGGGTTTGTTGGAAAGGCATTTTCGGAGATGAAAAATTTCGGAGATGAAGAAGTGCTGAGAGAGTTTGCCTTTGCAATGGATGCGAAGGTAGACGTTTATAGGTCTTTTCTTCACAACCGAAACTATTCTTTTACCCCTGTCGGCAGCCGGTGGATGGATGAACAGTACAGGTTACGCGCTTTCTGAAAAAGTCACCCGTAATTTGCGCAAAGCTGACAGCGCGTGACGAGTGACGACAAAATTGGAAAAATCAGGGAGCGGCTCGTGGTTTCTGAGCAATCCCGACTTTTGAGAAAGGAATTGCATGTGACACGTCTGGACAAATCAGGGAGTGGCTCGCCTCGTGATTCCTGACTGCTCCGGCTTTTGAGAAAGATGCCCGACTTTTGAGAGAGCGGCGTCCGACTTTTGAGAAAGGAACCGACTTTTGAGACGGAGTCCGACTTTTGAGAACGGCGACGCCGCTTTTGAGAAAAGAGTCCGGCTTTTGAGAAAGGAGCCTGGCTCTTCGATTTGCGAGAGGGCGTCTCTTCGACTGCTGAGTGATGCCTCAACGATTTCTTCTTCTTATAAGAACGCTCATTTTTTTGCTCCACAACACACTTGAGCTCCCCTTGTAAACACTTCATCTGGCAAACGTTCCCTCCTGTAAACACTTTATCTGGTAAACGTTCCCTCCTGTAAACACTCCCACTTGCATTTTCTTTTAATCTTGATCATTCCGACTCTTCATTCTCAACACCTTCAGAAAATGTCTTGCCCTTCTGACCGTCGCCTTAACTTGAATGTTGGGGAAGATAGTGATATATCTTCTCCAACCAACATTTGGCAGCCGTCCTTCATATCCCCGAATGGTCCTCTTACAGTTGGGGATTCCATGATGATGAACGAAACAACCGCATCGGTGGTGGCCCGAAATCTGCTCACTCCTAGAGACACTAGGATACTTTCTAGGCGGTCCGACGAACTAGCTGTCCAGGACTCTATGGCCTACAGCGTCCGATGCGCAGGCTCAGTATCAAACATGGGTCAGCGCCTTCTTGCACGAACCCGTCAGGTGGAGTCGTTGATGGCTGAAGTGGCTAGTCTTCGGCAGGAGGTCAGAGTGCTTAGGCATGAGAACAGGGATTTGCACATGCTTGCAACCAATTACTCCACAAGCATGAAGAGGAAGCTGGATCAGATGCAGGAGTCCGAAGTGCGGATTCAGAGTGATCATCAACGGTTTATGGCGTTACTCCCGAGGTTTGTGTTGCCTTCGTCCTCGGGAGCAGCACCAAGTATTGAGGCTCTGAATGATCCAGCTCTGGCGCTTCGTCTTTCAGGGGCTCCGTCGACCTCCGAGGCACCACCAACCAATGACCAATGAATGAAATTAAATTTATTGTAAAAAATTTATGCATTTAAGTTTTTTTTTTTTTTTTTTTTTATTTTTTTTATTTTTATTTTTTTTATTTTTATTTTTTTTATTTTTATTTTTTATTTATATGAATGTTTATGTTTTTAAGTTTTTTATTTTTTTTTTATTTTTTTTTTATTTTATTTTATTTTATTTTTTTTATAATTTTTTTTTTTTATTTTTTATGTATTTTTAACAACTTAATTAAGAAAACACAACAATAAGTAAAACAAAATAAAAAGACTAAGTTTAACTTTCTAAACAAAAATCACAACTAACTAAACAAAACAAAATGAAAGCAGTAAAGAGAAGGGATTAGGAATGCAAATCTGATTGTGGGTGATTCCTAGGCCTCCCTTCATTATTCAAATGCATGGGCTTATCATTGAACGGACGGTGGTACTTGAAATGATCCGGCAATGGTTTAAATTCAAGAGTGGGTGCCTGAATCATCAAAATTAGAAAAAAGTTAGTATAAATTAAAATTAAAAATGGAGAAGATGGCTTACATTCTCGATCAAACTCAATCACAAACACCACATCTTGGAATATTTCCGGGACTTTGAACTTAGCCAGATTTATTATGATGGTTGTGGCTTGTCCCGTGTCCTCAGTCTTAACTCCTTTGGGCTTGATTGTCTCATGCACAGCCTCTTGGATGTATTCTTGAAATTCTTCGGCCACCTCATTTTCTGGAATCCCTCTTCTTGGCGTACAAGTTTCTTTGATTGTTTCAACGTCATCGGGAACATGATTTGGTGCACCAAGAATTGGAATCTCATTTTGCACCTTGGGAAGATCTTCCACAACGTATTTTTCATTCACTTCTTCCTTGGGATTTAAAAACCTGCAAGGAAAAAGGACATTTGGTGGAACGATGTTAGAATAAATTGAATTTAGAACCTCCTCATCTGAGCTGGATGGCATAAGGACTTGAGGTGTTTGCGATAAGAATTCTTCTAAACTGCCCAAGTAGTCATCCTCATCTTCTTCTTGAAGCGGCAATTCATCCATGTTCGGGCTGTGTTTGGATGGTTCTGGGACAGCTTCATCCTCCCGGTCACCTTGATCTCGAATCTGTGCCATGAATTCCATAATCTGCCCAACTTGCTCCTCCAATGCATCCACCTTGTTGGCTTTATTTTGCATCTCCTTGTTTCGATTTTCTACGTCCTGGGTCAAAGAGGTTAGTAACTTATTCAACATGTCATTATCCGAAGACGTACCTGAATTTGATTGGGGAGATTGTTGTGGTGGATGTGACGGTTCATATGGCCACTGATAGAACTCTTCCGATGGCGGCAATTGTTCTTCTTTTTGTGAACCCTGTACCGAAGAAATTAATTCTTCAAGCATTTGATTATAATCCACGGGCATACTTTGATTCGATTGGAATTGTTGTGGGGGATGCTGTGGTGGCTGCATAGGTCTTGAATAGAACTCGTCTTGCTGCCAATATCCACCTTGTTGAAATTGTTGAGGTTCATCCCACATATACTCTGAATTACTTCTCCAATCCGAATTATAAGCGTTGGAAAACATGTTGCCCCTTGATTGGTTGTAGCCTTGATATCCCCAAACATCTTCATTTGCAGAAAATTGGGGATATTGATGAGTTTGAAATCCTTGCTCATAGGGCATATCAAATGTAGGGCCACTTGGCATTGTGGTCCGTTCGGCATTATGAGTTAATTGAGCAGTGAGCTGTGCCAATAGATCTTGAATGCTAGTAGAATCCAGGTCTTGCTCCATTTGTACCTCAATTCAAAGAAAGAAAAATAAATCAAATATCAAAAGTAACATACACAAACACAAATAAACACAAGCAAAAACAAAAATAAAAGGATTAGCAAATTTGCTATTCCCCGGCAACGGCGCCAAAAATTTGATGCGAAAATAAATTGACGCACAAATTTAAACCCTATTTGTGACAGTTGTAGTAATGATGTAAGTAGGGATCGTTCTAGGCCGGGGATTAACTAGGGATGCTAACCAAAGTAAAATTAAATTAAAAACGTAAAAACAAAATTTAAAACACTAAACTAGATTCAAAACACTTAAATAGAATCACTCAAAATAAAACTAACAAATAAACTAAAACAAATCAAAAGACTCAAAATAATTCAAAACTCAAGAAAACATAAACTAAATTAATTTCTAACAAACCTAACACTTTAAAATAAAATGGGGGATTGATTTTGATGAAAAGTAAATTAAACTTAAATAAATTACAAAATTGACAAAAACATAAAATTAAGGTAAAATGATAAATGACGGACTGGCTAGAGGATTATTCTCCACACATGCCACATATGCAACCTAAATTGATTTTCAGTTGTTCTTTCAATAAATTGTAAATTCTCAACGCCCCAAGTTAATTAGGTCCGCTTAAATTAACCTTCAGATTTTCCTACTTTTATTAGGTTGGATGATTGCATACGACAACCCAAAACATTCCCTACAAGTTCCCTACATGAATTGCATAATAGAGATACAAGCAAGAATCATTAAGTTTTATGAAAATCATAAGCATTGACGAGGCACTTGTTACTATGAATTGCATGAAACTTATGCCAAGAATTTACCTAACGCGATCGTTTATAAGCGACCTTCACTACTCGTGAATATAAGTTCATAACGATTAGGTGAAATTCACTTATATTCTAGCATCAAATTCATGCATGTAAATTAAGTATGCATCCTTAATCGACATACAAAAATAAGTTATCAATCAAGCAGTTAAGCAAATTAAATCACAACTCAGAAATAACAACTGAAGGTAATCAATTCATATTACAAATATATTCATGGTTTTGAATTAAACTCTAGCCAAAATAAAATTAGTTACACATTATTAAAATTAAAACAGAAATAAAATGTGAGTTTAGGAAAATTAAACCGAGAGAGATTGACAGCTTGCTGTCCACTGTGCTTCTGCTGTGCTGACTGCCCGTGCTGACCCAAGTCAGCACTGCTGCCGTGCTGACCTCTGCTCGTGCTGCCTCTTGCTTCTCTTTCTTTCTCGCTGCCTAAGGCAGCGTGCCTGTTGCGTTCCTCCTCCCGCTTCTCACTGTTTTTCCGCGTCTCCCTATCGCTGCCAGCTGCCTAAAGGCAGCCTTCTCTCCAGCTGTCCTGCGAATGGCAACCTGCTGCCCTCTTCCTTCTCGCTGCCAGCGTGCAGCGTTGCTCCCTCACTTCTTTCCGCGCGCACCGCGCCTTCCGCAAGTTCCTCCGTGCTGACGCTGCAAAGGCAGCGCCTGTCTCTCCAAAACCTGCACAGCTCCCGCTGTCCTGACCTCCTCTTGCCTCCTGCGCAAGGCTGCAAGGGCAGCCTGTTCTTTCCCGTGCGCCAATGTGCAGCGTTGCTGCCCCAAGCTGCAGAGGCAGCAACTCCTCCAGCTCCTTCGCAGCTGTTTCTCTCTGTCTCCCTGCTTGCTGCAAAAGCAGCGCCTCGGCCCTGCTTGCCTCTTCGCAACTCCAAAACCCTCTTTCCTTATCCCCCCATCTCCTCCTTCTACGTGTCTCGCTCCTTTAAATGCCGAGAACATCCCCACATTTCCTGCCCGAGCTCTCCACTTGCCGAGCTGTCCACTTCAGATTTCTATTCTTTTCTGCCCATTCTTCCAACATGCTGCCCTATTATATTATTTCTGCCATCCCCTGCTGCACATTCACGTTCACATCTTATATATATATATATATATATATATATATATATATATATTTATATATATTTATATATATTTATATATATATATATATATTTATATATTTATAATACTATCTTATTTTTATTAACCAAAATTAGTGGACAAGACAGTTTTGACGATTTTATCACTTAAAATCTCACTTGTGCAATATTTATTATATTTACTAGATAAATACTATAAAACACAAAAACAAAGTAAATAGCTCAAAAATATAAGAAACTAACTAAGAAAAGACGAGAGAATTTGATGTAAAATATGTATAAATATAATCCGATCAACCCTTCACCATAACTCACCTATATCCATCCACCACCACAAGAGACCATCCATTCACCACTCACACCTTGGTGCCACATATTTGCAAGAAAGGAGGATTGCTTGGAGTTGTGCTAGTCATTCAATTTGGATTGCTGGAGCATTCTAGGTGTATTCTACTTTGGTTTTCAATGTTTAATTTCAATTGTTTCTGTTTAATTGCAAGTATGAGGAACTAAACCTCTTTTGGCTAGAGGAGAATTCGAAACCATGAATATATTTGCAATATGAATTGATTAATTCCAATTGTGATTTGATAAGTTGTGATTGCAATTCAATTATCTATTTTATTCATAACGGATTTGTGTATGTTTATTAAGGATGCATACTTAGTTTTCATGCATGAATTTGATGCTAGGATATAAATAAGTTTCACCTAATCGTTACAAGTTTATATTCATGAGTAGTGAAGGTTGCTTGTCACAATCGCGTTAATTGAATTCTTGGCAAACGTATCATGCATTCATAGTTACAATTGCCTCGTCAACGCTTATGATTTTCATGGAACGTAATGATCTTTAATTGTATCTCTATTATGCATTCATATAGGGGACTTTTAGAAAATGATTTGGGTTGTCGCATGCATTCATCCAATTCAATGAGTAAAGGAAAATCTGAGGGTTAATTTGTGCATCACGATTAATCTAGGGTGTTGAGCATCATAGTTTATTGAAAAGCAATTGGAGATTGATTTGTATGCAAGTGTGTCATGTGTGGAGAAAGACCTTCTAGCTAGCCCATCATCCATCCAAAACAACCAATTTCGTGCAAATCTGTTTAGTTCTAGTTTCTGTTTTGTTTTACTTTATTTTCGTCCAAAACCCAATCCCCCTTTACTTTAGTGTGTCTAATTAGTTAGAATCTGTTTTAGTTTGTGTTTTAAGTGTTTTGAGTCTATAAAGTCTAGTTAAGTGTTTTTAAGTTTCTTTTTGTAAGTCAGTTTAGTTTAGATTAGCAATCCCTCCTAATCCCCGGTCCAGAACGATCCCTACTTATACATATACTACAATTGTCAAAAGAGGGTTTAATTTGAGTGCTTAACTTTAATCGCATCAATTAGGACTACCCATACCCTTGTTCTTAAAGGATAGTGAAGCATGACTTAGAGGGAATTCATTTTGATCAAACATATTGCAGAAAAACAAGTGTGGGGGAAGGGATTTTTGTGTGTGTGTGTGTGCCAAAGTCTTAAAAGAGGCACGGGTAGAAAAGAAAAAGAAAAAAAAATTCGTGGAAAATAGAAAGGAAAAAAGAAAAGTTGTGAAAAGAATGAAGAAGAGTTGAAAAATATGTGAAAAAGAGCTCTAAAGTGTTGGTTGTTGAAGAAAGGGTCCAAAAAGCTTGAATTTGACCCTAAGTGTTGCATGAATCTTCCCTTGTGTTTAAAAGTTGATTTTTGCATTCTAAAGTGAATTCTAAGTTGATTTCGTAACTTTGCTTGCTATCGCTTTAAGAACCTTTGTTTATCTTTAATCTTTCTTTGCTAGCCAATACCCTTAGACTTTAATCTTGGTTGTTGTGTATTTCAATATGTGGAGTTTGGGATTGGTATATGCATATGGTATCCCTGGTTCTCGCGTCTAAGTAGTAGCATTCCGTTCATGAGATCATATATATATACATGCATTAATAATTCCAGAAATTGCTTTCTTTGATATAACATATGTGAGTGGCTGATAGGAGCATATTTATGTGACTTAGTTAACATGTTTTCTTGCACTTACTTAGTTAGTTATTGCTTATAAGAGTGTTTTAAGCTATTTTCGTGTGTTTGTAGATCCTAATGGCAAAGTTGGCAAGAAAGTGCAATTTGGAGCAATTTGGAGCAGTTTTTGGCCAAGATTGGATAGCTTATGCATGGAGCAAGATGGATGGACGAATTTGAAGTCAAAAGAGGCTAGAAACACTCACCCACTACACCCATTACATCCACTCATTACCACAACCCACTACACTCATTACATCCACTCATTACAACATTCACCCACTACACCCATTACATCCACTCATTACCACAACCCACTACACCCATTACATCCACTCATTACCATAACCCACTACACCCATTACATCCACTCATTACAACACTCACCCACTACACCCATTACATCCACTCATTACCACAACCCACTACACCCATTACATCCACTCATTACCACAACCCACTACACCCATTACATCCACTCATTACCACAACATTCACCCACTACACCCATTACATCCACTCATTACCACAACATACACTATCCTCTCCCTAGCCTATAAATACATCCACTATTCCCCTTCTTAAAGGATTCCATCTTCATCCAAAGACACTACATTTTCACATCTCACAACTCCATACACTTACACTTTCATCCCTTGCCGTGACCTCCATTTAGCCACTCCCCTTTCTTGTGCCGCAACAAGGTGGTGAAAAAGAAGGTCCTTGGTATTTCAAGCTTGAAGATTGGAGCGTTTTAGGTGTACTTCGTTCTTGCTTTCAATGTCTACTTTGTTATTTTCTGATTTTGTTGCAACTATGAGTGGCTAAACCCCTATTTAGTTAGGGGGAAGTTTGAAGCCATGAACATGCTTGAGATATGAATTGATTTCCTCCAATTGTGATTTGATAAGTTGTGATTGCAATTCAATTATCTATTTTATTCATAACTGATTCTTGTATGTTTATTAAGGATGCATACTTAGTTTTCATGCATGAATTAGATGCTAGAATATAAATGAGTTTCACCTAATCGTTACAAGTTTATATTCATAAGTAGTGAAGGTTGTTTATCACAATCGCGTTAATTGAATTCTTGGGAATTGTATCATGCATTCATAGTTACAATTGTCTCGTCAACACTTATGATTTTCATTGAACGTAATGATCTCTGATTGTATCTCTATTATGCATTCATATAGGGGACTTTTAATGAATGATTTGGGTTGTCGCATGCATTCATCCAATTCAATGAGTAAAGGAAAATCTGAGGGTTAATATGTGCATCACGGTTAGTCTGGGGTGTTGACCATCATAGTTTATTGAAAAGCAATTGGAAATCGATTCATGTACAAGTGTGTTATGTGTGAAGAACGGACCTCTAACTAATTGATATGATATTAACTAGCACTCAAATTAAACCCTCTTTTTATCAATTGTAGTAAAGTATGTATGTAGGGATCGTTCTAGGCCGGGGATTAGGAGGGATTGCTAAATCACTTGAAAACTGACTCAAAAACGTAAAAACAAGTTTATAACACTAAACTAGACTCCAAGAATGCAAAACTAAACTATAAAACACCAAAACAAACCAAAAGACTCAAAACAGCAACCAAACACTCAAAACTGCATTAAAACCACTTTCTGGGCAGTTTTGAGCACAAAACACTAACTTGGACGAAATTAAGTTATTACTTGACTCAAGACTCTTAAAAACACAAACTAAATCAATTTCTAACTAATATGACTCAACAAAATAAAGGGGGATTGAGTTTTGACGAAAATTGAAAACAAAAACAAAACTTTGTAAATTGGACAGATTCTAAAACGAATTTGATAAAAGTGAATGGATGGAAAGCTAGCTAAGGGGTTCTTCTCCACGCATGTTATACTTGCATACAAAACGATTTCCAATTGCTTTTCAAAAGATTATGAATTCCCAACGCCCCAGATTAACCGTGAATTGCACTAATTAACCCTCAGATTTTCCTAAAGTTATCGAATTGGATGAATTGCATACGACAACCCAAAGCATTCCTCACAAGTTCCCTGCATGAATTGCATAACAAAGATACAAGCAAAGATCATTAAGTTCTGTGAAAATCATAAGCATTGGCGAGGCACTTGTTACTATGAATTGCATGAAACTTATGCCAAGAATGTACTTAACACGATTGTGATCAACAACCTTTACTACTTTTGAATATAAGTTCATAACGATTAGGTGAAATTCCCTTATATCCTAGAATCAAATTCATGCATGCAAACTAAGTGTCGACCCTCAATCAACATACAAGAATAAGTTTTAATTCACATAGATAAGCAAATTGAAATCACAACTTATGAAACGCAATTAGAAGTAATCAAATCATATAGCAAGCATAAACATGGTTTCGAATCCCCCCTAGCCAATGGGGGTTTAGTTCCTCATACTCGCAAAGCAAAGATACATAAATTTAGAAATTAAAATCCAAAGAAAGAAAACACCTAGAACGCTCCAACTTGGCAGCAAGCTCATCAACGATTTCTCCTTCCTCCTTGCTGCGGCAGAGAAGTTTAGAACAGGTTCTAAGTGATATTTATGGTGTAGAATGGATGGGGAATGGTATGGAAAGGGTTAGGGTTGATGGGTGGTGCGGCAAGGGGTTGTTTTTGGCAGAAAATTGGGAGTATGGTGGTGGAAGGCTACGGCAAAGGTGTGGAATGGATTTCTGGCGTGATTTATGAATGTGAGAGGTGGTAATTCGGCCAAGGGGTTATAATGAGTATATATAGGCACTTAAAACCCTAGATAAATCAGATATGGACTTAAATAACCCAAATCCACAAGGAAATAGGCTTAGAAATCAGAATTTGAATGGGAAAAGGCCTAGGGTGCGGCTGGATGGATAGGATAAAGGATGGGCCTTCTAGAATGCCTTGCAAGGCAAGGCAAAGGGTTTCTAGAAAGGGGAAAGGTGCGGCTAGGGTTAGGGAATGTAGATAAGGCTTCTAGAAAGCCCAAAACCAAGAAGAAATAGGCCCTAACCCACGGCAAGGATGAGAAAATATTCTAGAACCCCTCTTCGTGTCTTTCAACGCTTAGGAACCTTCTAAGATTGCTTAAACTCAAGGCCATTTAGGTTTAGGAAAGATCAACCCAAAATGGAAACTTTTAGGCTTAGCTTTCCTACTTCAAGTAGGAAACCTCGTTTGAGTAGGAATCTTCGTTCTTCTATGAATCCATCTTCAACTAGGAATCCCTCGTTGATTAGGAATCCTTCTTCAATTAGGACTCCTCCTCGGACTAGGAATCCTTCTTGGACTAGGAATCCTCAAATCTTCAAATCTTCAATTTTGTCCAAACCTTGTGTTCCAAGCATGTACTTTTCAATCTAAGCTCACATTTGCTCCAAAATGCTCCAAAATGCATCATTTTATGTAATGTGCCCTTTAAACCTGAAAACACATGAAACTAGCTTAAAAGACTACTTTAAATTAAGAAAACATAACGAAAATGCATAAGAACTAGCTAACTAAGGCGCATAAATATGCTCCTATCACTAATCCATCCATCATCGTATTCCTCAAATTTGTTTTACAATCTGCCTAGTTTTATAACTTGTTTGTTTGTTTCAAATTCATCAAAACCAAAATCCCCCTTTTTACTTTCTTGTTTCAAAGTGTTAAATTTCTGTTTTGTTTGTGTTTTTGAGTGTTTTGATTCAAGCCAAAACACTAAATTCGTCCAAAGTTGTGTTAGAGTCAGAAATTGCCTAGTTTGTGTTTTTAGGCAGTTTTGAGTGTTTTTAAGTTGTTTTGAGTCTTGTGAGTCTATTCAAACGTTTTAACTTTGTTTTTATGTTTTTGAGTTAGTTTAGAGGTTTCAGCAAGCCCTCCTAATCCCCGGTTTAGAACGATCCTTACTTGCATTTATACTACAATTTGACAACAAGAGGGTTTAATTTGAGTGCTTAACTAACATCGCATCAAATTTTGGCGCCGTTGCCGGGGATTAGCAACTTTGCTAATCCCCCGTTGTTTCTTTTTCATGTTTTTTGTTTTAGTTACTGACTTTGTTTCTATTTGTGTCTTTTATTTTTACTTTTGACATTTGATTTAGTTTTGTTTCCTTGATTTAAGATACTAGAGAAGTATGACATGGATTTTGCTACCATTCAAGCTCAATTGGCGAAACTTACTTCTCAATTGTCACAAAATGCCGAAAGGACCACAATGCAAAGTGTCACTACATGTGGTGTGTCCTATGGGCAAGGATATCAAACTCATCCATGTTCTCAATTCGCTGCAAATAAAGATGCTTGGGGTTATCAAGGCCATAGCCAATCATGGGACAACATGTTTTCTGATGCGAAAAATAACTAAACACACAAATTAAACCCTCTTTTGACAATTGTAGTATATGTATAAGTAGGGATCGTTCTGGACCGGGGATTGGAGGGCTTGCTAAAACCTCTAAACTGACTTAGAAACACAAAAATAAACTTAAAAACACTTAACAAGACTCACAACAAAGTCACAAGACTCACAACAAAGTCACAAGACTCAAAACAGATTATAGAGACTCAAAACTGCCTAAAAACAACTCTAAGGCAGTTTCTGCCACTAACACAAAGTTTGGACGAAAATTGATTTTATCTTGACTTAAAACACTTAAAAACACAATCTAAAACAAGTTCTAACTAATATGACTCAATAAAGTGAAGGGGGGTTGGTTTTGGACGAAATTAAGTAAAACAAAACAAGAAAGACTTAAACAAATTCTTGGACGAAATTGGGAAATTGGATGGATGACGGGCTAGCTAGAAGGTTCTTCTCCACACATGACACACTTGCATTCAAATTGATTTCCAATTGCTTCTCTCAATAAATCATGAAACTCAATACCCCAGGTTAATGATGCGAAATATATAAGGCCTACAAAGGTGGATCAGACGATCGTTCCCGACAACTTTCGCCTAAGAATAATTTGCTACCAAGGATATAGGACGAAACAGGATCTGCTAGGCCCAAAACGATCGACTTGGAAAAAAGAGGAGGATCAAGCAGTAGATTAGACATATCTGACCAGAGAGCAGAAACATTCATCGATATGGTTGAGGTCCAAAGGATGATCGATTCGGCTTTGAAAAAGGAGCTGAAGTTCCCAAAATTCATCCATCCATACCCAGCTTATTTAGAAAAGTTTGAATATCCTAAAGGTTTTAAAATCCCAGACTTTAGCCTTTTTGCTGAAGAACCGTCCCTATCCTCGTTAGAACATGTGGCTCAATTCATTGCGCAATGTGGGGATGTTAATAGTGACTTCCATAAACTGCGACTATTCAACTTTTTGTTGACGGGCTCAGCATTCGCGTGGTACATCAACCTCCCACCTAACTCCATCCAAAGTTGGGAGGAACTAGTCGAAAAATGCCATTAGCTATTTTATCGGTCGGGAATGGAAATGTCAGTTTCTTCATTGGCCAGGATGACTCGAGCATCTGACAAGTCACCAATGGATTATCTTACAAGGCAACACAAATTAAACCCTCTTTTTATCAATTGTAGTAAGTATGTAAGTAGGGATCGTTCTAGGCCGGGGATTAGGAGGGATTGCTTAATCACTTGAAAACTGACTCAAAAACGTAAAAACAAAGTTTAAAACACTAAACTAGACTCAAAGAATGCAAAACTAAACTTTAAAACACTAAAACAAACCAAAAGACTCAAAACAGCCTCAAAACACTCAAAACTGCCTTAAAAACACAATCTGGGCAGTTTTGAACACTAGACACAAATTTGGACGAATTTGGGTTATGACTTGACTCAAGACACTTAAAAACACAAACTAAATTGATTTCTAACTAATATGACTCAACAAAGTAAATGGGGATTGATTTTAGACGAATTTGAAAACAAAACAAGTAAAGTAAAGAACAAGTTAAATCTGAACGAATTTGATGAAATTGAATGGATGGAAAGCTAGCTAAGGGGTTCTTCTCCACACATGTCACACTTGCATACAAAACGATTTCTAATTGTTTTTCAATAAACCACGAATTCTCAACGCCCCAAGTTAATTAGGTCCGCTTAAATTAACCATCAAATTTTCCTTAAGTTATTGAATTGGATGAATTGCATACGACAACCCAAAACATTCCCCACAAGTTCCCTACATGAAAGCGCATAATAGAGATTCAAGCAAGGATCATTAAGTTCTATGAAAATCATAAGCATTGACGAGGCACTCGTAACTATGAAAGCGCATGATACTTATGCCAAGAACTTACTTAACGCGATCGTGATCAACAACCTTTACTACTTGTGAATATAAGTTCATAACAATTAAGTGAAATTCCCTTATATCCTAGCATCAAATTCATGCATGCAAACTAAGCGGGCCCTCTTAACCAACATACACAAATCAGTTTTAATGCAAATAGATAAGTAAATTGAATTCACAACTTATGAAACGCAACTAGAAGTAATCAAATCATATAGCAAGCTTAAACATGGTTTTGAATCCCCCCCTAGCCAAGGGGGGGTTTAGTTCCTCATACGCACAAAGCAAAGATAAATAAGTTTAAACATTGAAATCCAAAGAAAGAAAACACCTAGATACTCCAATTTGGACAGTAGGTGCATCCACGAAGTTCCTCTCTTTCTCCTTGCTGCGGCACAAAGGTATGAATGGTGTAGAATGGATGGGGAATGGTATGGTAGTGGTTAGGGTTGATGGGTGGTGCGGCTAGGGATGTTTTTGGGCAGAAATTATGGAATATGGTGAGTGATGGCTGCGGCAAAGAGGGCTGGTGAATTTCTAGCGTGAATGATGTGTATGAGGGGTGGTAATTTGATCTAGGGGTTGATATGAGTATATATAGGCACTTAAAACCCTAGGGGAATCAAATATGGACTTCTAGAATCCAAATCCTCAAGGAAAAAGGGCAATGAGGTGCGGCTGGATAGGGAGAGGGAGGATAAGGCTTCTAGAATGCCTTGCAAGGCAAGGAACAAGGGGTTTCTAGAAGGCTAGGTGCGGCACCTTATGGGGAGTGTTCTAGAACCTTCTTTTGTCTCCAAAAATGCTTAGGAAACCTTCAAAATATCTAGAACTTAAGGCCATCTAGGTTTAGGAAAGTTCAACCCAAAATAGGAAACTTTTAGGCTTAACTTTCCTACTTCAAGTAGGAAACCTTGTTTGAGTAGGAATCCTCATTCTTCTAGGAATCCATCTTTGACTATGAATCCATCCTTAACTAGGACTCCTCCGTTGATTAGGAATCCTTCTTCAATTAGGATTCCTTCTTGGACTAGGAATCCTTCTTCAACTAGGACTCCTCAAATCTTCAAACCTTCAATTTCGTCCATTCTTTTGGCTCCAAGTATGTGATGTCCAATCCAAGCTCAATTGTGCTCCAAAAGGCTCCAAAATGCATCGTTTTGCTTACTTTGCCCTTAAAACCTTAAAAATACATAAAACTAGCTTAAAAGACTACTTTAACTAAGGAAAAACAACTTAAATGCACAAGAACAAGCTAACTAAGGTGCATAAATATGCTCCTATCAAATTCCCCCACACTTAGCTTTTGCTAGTCCTCGAGCAAAACAAAGAAACAAAAGAAAAATGAAACAAAATAATCAAAACACAATCTAGACCTTCCAACAATTGCCTCAGGGATTTCCAATGCACATGACAAGTTAAAAATCATCATTCCCACAGATTTTAGTCATCTTTACACTTAAGCACACACTTAATCATAGTCACCACGTACTGGTTCACATTTAACCAATTAAAACATGATTTTGAATGAAGTAACATGCCTTAGAGAATTTGCTCAATTCCTTACTAGATATGCACTCAATTTTCACACATATTTTCTGACTACACACCCTATACTAGTTATATGTGAGAGGATTGATGTAGATATGAAAACTAGTACTCATATATGATATAACAAGGAAAGCTTTTTCTGAAACTAATAAGCATGTATATAATCTCATGAATGGAATGCTACTACTTAGATGCGAGAACCAGTGACACCATATGCTTATACCAATCCCAAACTCCACAAATTGAAATACACAACACTCAAGATAGAAGTTAAGGGTTGTAACGGGGCTCGGGGTATTGGCTAACAAAGAAAGGTAAAGGATAAACAAACGTTCTTAAAACAATAGTAAGCAAAGCAATGAAATTGACACTTAGAATTCACTTTTGAATGCAATAATCAACTTTTAAACACAAAGGGGAATTCATGCAACACTTAGGGTCAAATTCAATGTTTTGGACCCTTTCTTTGATAGGAGCATATTTATGCAACTTAGTTAGCTTGTTTTCTTGCATTTTTATAGTTTGTTTGTGTTTATTATGGTGTTTTAAGCTATTTTCGTGTGTTTGTAGGTCCATATGACAAAGTTGGCAAGAAAGTGCAATTTGGAACATTTTGAGGCAGTTTTGGGCACCAAATGGATAGCTTATGAATGGAGCAAGATGGATGGACGAATTTGAAGTTCAAGAGGCTAGGAATGTGCAAAAGAGTTGAAGAAATTAATTGAAGTCATTGAAGATAAGGAATCAGCTCAAAAGAAGGAGAATTATCCAAAACATTATCCAAACTACCTTATCTTATCCTTATCTTATCCAAACCCTATCTTATCTTATCCTATCCTAATCCTATCCTAACTTAATTCCAGCTGCAAGGGGGAGTTATTTTCATATTAGGACACATTAAAATAGGTTTCTAGAAGCCCTTATCCTCTCCTACAAAGGTGCCACACCTTATCCCTTGTTTTTCTAGGAATCAGCCACAAAACAACCTTTCTAGAAGGCCTTATCCCTTGTCCTACAAAAGTGACGCCCTAAACCTTTCTAGAACTTCTAGAAACCTGATTATTCCTTTCCCCCTTGGTTCCTAAAAGCCTTAGCCTTTTCCTTCAAGGATTGTGTGTTATTATCCTATACAAATTAGGCCTTTAAATCCTTTTCCTTTGCTACATAGGGGCTGCGAATTTCAGCCTATAAAGACCATCCTTTGCTACACCATTTAGTCACCACCCTCTACCATATTTTCACTACACCATTCACCCAAACATCCCTCTTGTGCCGTGAGTTTGCAAAGGAAAATGAAAGAGAGTCTTGGAGCCGTGCATGCCATTCAAGGAGCTTGGATTGTTGGAGCATTCCTAGGTGTTTTCTATCTTTATGTCAATGGTTAAATTTATTTATCTTTGTTTATTTGCGAACATGAGGAACTAATTTCTTTATAGTTAGAGGGGAATTCAAAGCCATGATCATATGTTTTATATGACTTGATTTCCTCCAGTTATGATTTCATAAATCGTGAATGTGGTTTACTTATCTATTTGATTGATAACATGTTTATGTATGTTGATTGAGGGTCGACACTTAGTTTGCATGCATGAATTTGATGCTAGAGTATAAAAGAATTTCACTTAATTGTTATTAACTTATATTCATAAGTAGTAAAAGTCGCTAGTCACGATTATGTTAAGTAAATCCTTGGCAAGAGTAACATGCGTATTCCATAGTTATGAATGCCTCGTCAATGCTTATGATTTCCATTGAACTTAATGATCTTTGATATGTGTCTCTATCATGCGTATTCCATAGTTAGGGTCCTTGATAAGAATAATTTGGTTGTAATGCGTATTCCATTCAATTCAATGAATCTAGGGAAATCTGAGAATTAATTGGTGCAATCTAGTTAATTTGGGGCATTATGATTCATGGTTTGTTGAAAGAGTAACTGGAAATCGAGTCGTATGCATATGTTTCATGTGTGGAGAAGGAACCCTCTAACTAGCCTTTCACCATTCTATTTCATCAATTTCGTGAGTCTTTAAGTTTGTTTACAAAGTTTATGTTTTAAAAATTCAATTTCGTCAAAATAAAACCCCTTTGTTTTAAGTCTTGTTTTTAGAGTCAAAATCTGTTTTCTTTTAGTTGTTTGAGTCTTTTAAGTTCTATTTTCGTCCAAATCACTTGTTAGGTCTAGAATTGAGTCCTTTTTATTGTTTCTTGCTGTTTTGAGTGTTTTAAGTTAGTTTTGAGTCTATAGAGTCTAATTTAGTGTTTTTGAGGCTTATTTGTATTGATTAGCATCCCTTCTAATCCCCGGCTAGAACGATCCCTACTTACATATACTACAATCATAGGGTTTTAATTTGTGTGTCAAGTTAATTTTCACATCAAATTTTGGCGCCGTTGCCGGGGATTAGCAAAATTGCTAATCTCCCTTTGTTTCTATTCATGTGTTTTACTTTTGATATTTGATTTAGTTTTCTTTCTTTGATTTTAGGTACTAGAGAAGCAAGATATGGCAATTGCTAACATTCAAGCTCAAATAGCGAATCTTACTTCTCAATTGTTGCAGTATGCCGAAAGGACCACAAGGCAAAGTGTCCCTACATTTGGTGCGTCTTATAGGCAAGAATATCAAGCAACTCAACGTTCACAAAGAGATTGGAGTGATCATTCAAACTATATGTGGTGGGAATCTCAACAAGTTCAACACGAAGGATATTGGCAGCCGTATGAGGAGTTCTATTCAAGTCCTACGCAGCCACCACAACCTCAAATACAATATGCCCAACCAAACTCAGGTTCGTCAATAGATTATAATCAAATTCTTGAGGAATTAATTTCTTTGGCGCAGGGCTCACAAAATCAAGCCAATGAGGCTCAACAAGGAGAATATTGGCAGCCATATGAAGGGTTCTATACAACGCCATATGCACCACTACAACCTCCCCCACAATCTTCCCAAACAAATTCAGGTACGTCAATAGATAATGACCAAATTGTTCAATTACTCACCTCTTTGACACATGAAGCAGAAAATCAAACCAATAGGATGCAAAATCAAGCCAAAAAGATGGATGAATTAGAGAAGCAAGTTGGGCAGATTGTGGAGTTCATGGCACAAATTCAAGAACAAAGTGAATTCTCCAACGCAAATATTGTAAATTCAATGGAAGATTTTGAAATTACTGAAGCCATCACTTTGGGAAGTGCCATGGAGGTTGGAGTTGAACCAAAGGCGTCCAAACAAAGCCAAGAGGAGGACGAACAACTGCTAATTGAGGAGGAGGAAGAAGAAACACCCACGGCAAGGGAAGAACACTCTGTGCTGCAACCTTTTAAGGCTCTTATGCCACCCAATTCGAGTAAGGTTGTTTCAAATTCAATTATTGTTGACCCTATTCCACCAAATGTTCCTTTCCCTGGCAGGTTTATGCAATCCACAAAAGATTTGGGAAAGAAAGACATCTTGGAAACCTTTCCAAAGATTCAAGAGGAAAAAATGGCTGGGGAGTATATAGAATTCATCAAAGAGCATGTACTTGAGACAACCATCCCCAAAGAAGTTGAATTTGATGACACGGGACAAATCACTGCCCTAATGCCCACTCTGGCCGAGAGTAAGCCTAGTGAAATTGTTGAATATGCTGCTACTTTCGAGTCCTCATTGCAGCACATTGGTGAGCCACCTATTCCAATTCCAATTCCCATTTCAATTAATAGGTTGTTACCTTCTTTGGCGCAGGTACCCAATCGAATCCGACTTGGTGGGAGAATTTACACGGACTTTAGGAAGCTCAATACCATAATCAGGAAGGATCACTATCCCCCTCCATTCATAGATCCAATGCATGGAAGTTTTGAAGACCATGTTGTGGAGGATGTACTCGTGTTCTTGTCGCAACACACAGGTAAGCCACCTCCTCAAATTTCAAGTTCGTTTTATACTAACATGTTGTTGAGTTCAATGATCCAGGCACCCATTTTGGAATTTAAACCATTACCGGATCATTTCAAGTATCACCTTCCATTCAAAGATCAATTCCATGGTGTGGGGACCAATGAAGTTTGAAGAAAAGCATCGTCCGGCTGGAAGACGTTAAAGCAAGCGCTTCTTGGGAGGCAACCCATGCAAATAAGGAAGCCCTAGGAAGCTCCGGCATCATAACCAGATTTGCGTTCCTAAACCCTACTCTTTATTGCTTTTACTTTGCCATATTTGTCTTATTTGCTTGTTTTTGTGTGAGTCTATGCTTGAAACATTGAGGACAATGTTTGGTTTAAGTGTAGGGGGTAAACAAAGTGTTTTTGTTGAAAAATTCGTAGGATTTTACCACCTAGCATTTCAAAGGTTGTTTTTCAATGTTGTTAAGTGTTTTTAGTGTGTTTTGATGTGTCTTTATGTGTCTTTAAAAGAAAATACGAAAATTCAAGAAAAAATTCGAAAAAAAAAGTTTTGAAAAATCCAAAAAGAGTTGTTTTTAAGTTGTTTTTGTGTGTTTTGTGTCTTAGGGTACCTTCCAACACCATGATGAGGATTTGGTTTTTAATTGCATGACTGTTAAAGAACGTTACAAACATGGATGGAGGTTTGATATACTCTTTGGTTTATGCTTGGTTATAGTTATAGTTTACGAATTCACATGTAATCACAAAAGGAAAAAAATCAGTTTTTGTAACATGCTTGAAGGAAGGAACTCAAACTAACACTACAACCTTGAGAGACTTGAGCCTAAACTTTGTTTGGAGAGTTATTAATCTGTGATTTCTTGTTTTCTAAAGTCGTTGCATGATCTCATTATTCTTTGCTTGGTTGCTACTTAGAATGCGTTTTATCACTTTAGTTCCAAATACTAGAACTCATGCCCGTTTCATTCAAAGCTTAAAATTGAGTGCATAACATATAACAAGATGAAGTTGTTTAGTAGTTACCACCAGAGCCAAAAAGCCTTCATCCCATGCATTTGTTTTGTAGGTTTAACCCTTTTGAGCCTTATTTAGCCTATTTTTGTTGTTAGCCACATTATCCTAACCTAGCCTAGAATAGGACTATCCATACCCTTGTTCTTAAAGTATAGTGGAGCATGACTTAGAGGGAATTCCTTTTGATCAAACATATTGCAGAAATCAAGTGTGGGGGAAGGATATGTACACGGGTAGAAAGAAAAAAAAGGAAAAAAAAAAGAAGAAAAAAAGAGAAAAAAAACATGAAAGAGGAAAAGAAAAAGAAAAAAAATGTGAAATAAGTGAGAAAGAACTCATAAGTATTGGTTGTTGAAGAAAGGGTCCAAAAAGTTTGAATATGACCCTAAGTTGTACGAAATCCCCTTAGTGTTTCAAAGTTATTTGCTGCATTTCTAAGTTGATTTCATTTCTTTGCTTACTATTGCTTTAAGAACGTTTGTTTATCCTTAACCTTTCTTTGTTAGCCACTACCCTTAGCCCCATTACAACCCTTAGACTTTTATCTTGGTTGTTGTGTGTTTCAATATGTGGAGTTTGGGATTGGTATGAGCATATGGTGTCACTGGTTCTCGAGTCTAAGTAGTAGCATTTCATTCATGAGATCATATCTAAGCATGTTTAATAACTCCAGAAAATGCTTTCTTTGTTTATAACATATGTGAGTGTTCGTTTTCATATTTATATCAATCTTCTCACATATAACTAGTGTAGGGTGTGTAGTCAGAAAATCTGTGTGAAAATAGAGTGAATATCCGGTGAGGAATTGAGGGAATTCTCTAAGGCATGTTACTACATTCAAAATCATGTTTTAAATGCGAACTAGTGAGTGATGACTGTGATTAAGTATGTGCTCGAGAGTAAGGATGGCTAAAAATCTATGAGAGTAGTGATTTTTAATGTGTCATGTTCCATTGGAAATCCCTGAGACAAACGTTGGAAGGTCTAGGTTATGTTTTGTTTATTTCGTTTTGCTCGAGGACTAGCAACAGCTAAGTGTGGGGGAATTTGATAGGAGCATATTTATGCAACTTAGTTAGCTTGTTTCTTGCATTTTTATAGTTTGTTTGTGTTTATTATGGTGTTTTAAGCTATTTTCGTGTGTTTGTAGGTCCATATGACAAAGTTGGCAAGAAAGTGCAATTTGGAGCATTTTGAGGCAGTTTTGGGCACCAAATGGATAGCTTATGAATGGAGCAAGATGGATGGACGAATTTGAAGTTCAAGAGGCTAGGAATGTGCAAAAGAGTTGAAGAAATTAATTGAAGTCATTGAAGATAAGGAATCAGCTCAAAAGAAGGAGAATTATCCAAAACATTATCCAAACTACCTTATCTTATCCTTATCTTATCTAAACCCTATCTTATCTTATCCTATCCTAATCATATCCTAACTTAATTCCAGCTGCAAGGGGGAGTTATTTTCATATTAGTACACATTAAAATAGGTTTCTAGAAGCCCTTATCCTCTCCTACAAAGGTGCCACACCTTATCCCTTGTTTTTCTAGGAATCAGCCACAAAACAACCTTTCTAGAAGGCCTTATCCCTTGTCCTACAAAAGTGACGCCCCAAACCTTTCTAGAACTTCTAGAAACCTGATTATTCCTTTCCCCCTTGGTTCCTAAAAGCCTTAGCCTTTTCCTTCAAGGATTGTGTGTTATTATCCTATACAAATTAGGCCTTTAAATCCTTTTCCTTTGCTACATAGGGGCTGCGAATTTCAGCCTATGAATACCATCCTTTGTTGCACCATTTAGTCACCACCCTCTACCATATTTTCACTACACCATTCACCCAAACATCCCTCTTGTGCCGTGAGTTTGCAAAGGAGAAGGAAAGAGACTCTTGGAGCTGTGCATGCCATTCAAGGAGCTTGGATTGTTGGAGCATTCCTAGGTGTTTTCTATCTTTATGTCAATGGTTAAATTTATTTATCTTTGTTTATTTGCGAACATGAGGAACTAATTTCTTTATAGTTAGAGGGGAATTCAAAGCCATGATCATATGTTTTATATGACTTGATTTCCTACAGTTATGATTTCATAAATCGTGAATGTGGTTTACTTATCTATTTGATTGATAACATGTTCATGTATGTTGATTGAGGGTCGACACTTAGTTTGCATGCATGAATTTGATGCTAGAGTATAAGGGAATTTCACCTAATCGTTATTAACTTATATTCATAAGTAGTAAAAGTCGCTAGTCACGATTGTGTTAAGTAAATCCTTGGCAAGAGTAACATGCGTATTCCATAGTTATGAATGCCTCGTCAATGCTTATGATTTCCATTGAACTTAATGATCTTTGATATGTGTCTCTATCATGCGTATTCCATAGTTAGGGTCCTTGATAAGAATAATTTGGTTGTAATGCGTATTCCATTCAATTCAATGAATCTAGGGAAATCTGAGAATTAATTGGTGTAATCTAGTTAATTTGGGGCATTGTCATTCATGGTTTGTTGAAAGAGTAACTGGAAATCGAGTCGTATGCATATGTTTCATGTGTGGAGAAGGAACCCTCTAACTAGCCTTTCACCATTCTATTTCATCAATTTCGTGAGTCTTTAAGTTTGTTTACAAAGTTTATGTTTTAAAAATTCAATTTCGTCAAAATAAAACCCCTTTGGTTTAAGTCTTGTTTTTAGAGTCAAAATCTGTTTTCTTTTAGTTGTTTGAGTCTTTTAAAGTCTATTTTCGTCCAAATCACTTGTTAGGTCTAGAATTGAGTCTTTTTTATTGTTTCTTGCTGTTTTGAGTGTTTTAAGTTAGTTTTGAGTCTATAGAGTCTAATTTAGTGTTTTTGAGTCTTATTTGTATTGATTAGCATCCCTTCTAATCCCCGGCTAGAACGATCCCTACTTACATATACTACAATCATAGGGTTTTAATTTGTGTGTCAAGTTAATTTTCACATCATTCTTCAACAACCATCACTTTAAAGCTTGTTTTCACATCTTTTCCACTCTTTTTCATACTTTTCACAACTTTTTCTTTTTTTCTTCTTATTTTCCACGACTTTTTTCCTTCTTTTTTTTTTTTTTTTTTCTAACCCATGCCTCATTTAAGACTTTGGCACACAATACTCAAGGCTCACTTTCCCCCACACTTATTTTCTGCAATACATTGATCAAAAGGAATTCCCTCTAAGTCATGCTCCACTATACTTTAAGAACAAGGGTATGGGTAGTCCTAATCTAGGCTAGGTAAGGATAGTGTGGCTAACAAGGAAAATAGGCTACACAAGGCTCAACGGGGTTAAAACCTACAGAACAAATGAACATGGGGATCACGGCAATTTGGCTATGGTGGTCACTACACAACTCTATCTTGAATACGTGTTATGCAAATCAAAAACATGCTTTGAATGAAATAGGCATGAGTTCTAGTATTTGGAACTAAATGATGAAACGCCTTCTAAGTAGTAACCAAGCAAAGAATAATGAGATCATGCAACGACTTTAGAAAACAATAATGCACAGATTTTAACTCTCCAAATAAACGTTTAGGCTCAAGTCTCACAAGGTTGTAGCGTTTGTTTGAGTTCCTTCCTTCAAGCATGTTACAAAAACTGATTTTTCCTTTATGATTACATGTGAATTCATAAGTTATAACCATAACCAAGCATAAACCAAAGAGTAAATCAAACTTCCATCCATGTTTATAACTCTTTTTAACAGTCATGTAATTAAAAACCGAATCCTCATCATTGTGTTGGAAGGTACCCTAAGACACAAACAAACACACAAAAACAACTTAAAAACAACTCTTTTTGGGTTTTCAAAACAAATTTTTCAAATTTTTATGGGATTTTCGGATTTTTATGTCAAAACACACTAAAACACTCTAAAACAGCTTTAAAACACTTAAAAACAGCAAGGAACAACATTGGAAGTTATGAGTGATAAAACCCTACGAATTTGCATCAAAACACTTGGTTACCCCCCCCCCACACTTAAATTAAACATTGTCCTCAATGTTTCAAGCATAAACTAACACAAATAACAAGTAAACAAACAAAACAGCAACTAAATAGTCTAACATGGCAGAAACGAAATAAGCAACAAAGAGAAGGGTTTTTAAGAACGTAAATCTGGAATTGGAGTGATTCCTCGGTCTTCCTTTGTTGAATGCATGGGTTGCCTCCCAAGTAGCGCTTTCTTTAACGTCTTGCAACCGGACAATGCTCCATTGAAGCTTTATGGAACCTCACGGTAGGGAGGGGTGTTTTTACAACCACTTCATGCTTTAGATCTTTGAATGGAATGGGATAATGATCCTTTCTGATCATGGTGTTTTGCTTCTCCATATCAGCGTGAACTCTTCCACCATGTCGAATTCGATTAGGTATCTGCACCATACAAGGTAACAACCTATTAGTTGAAATGGGAATCGAAATTGGAATAGGTGGCTTACCTATGTACGGCAAAGAAGTGGCAGCACAATGAACAGAACAACAAGGGTTGCTCTCGGCCAGATTTGGTGAATTCAAGATTGGGGCCGTGCACTTCTTGTTGTTCACTCCAATTCCCTCCTCGATGGTGGTTCGGGGTACATTCTTCTTGATTAGTGTTGAACATTCCTGCCCTATATTTTCAATTATATTAATGGCACAACAAGAATGAACATCATTAGTATTCTCAACCGATTCAGAAATCTTAAAGTTAATCATATCACCACCAAAGGCTATAGTTACTGCTCTTTTGGCCACGTCAATCTTAAAGTTTTCATGAATGGTCGTCCAAGTTAGAGTGGTGATGGTGGAGAGTGGGTTGAGTCCTCCATATCAAGCACATAAAAATCTGCAGGAAAAATCAAGTGGTCTACCTGCACCAAAACATCTTCCAACACTCATTTGGGATATGCATTAGATCGATCGGCTAATTGAATAATAGCACCATCATTTTTAAGCTTTCCTAGATTCATAGATGCATAAATAGAATATGGCATGACATTTATAGATGCCCCTAAATCTAACATAGCATGATCAAACCTCGTATTGCCAATAACACGAGGGATAGTGAAACTACCTGGATCTTTGCATTTAGGTGGTAACTTTCTTTGCAACAATGCAGATACATTCTCACTTACGTGTACCACCTCTTTCTCCCGAATCCGTTTCCTTGTTGTACAAAGCTTCTTCAAAAACTTGGCATACTTCGAGATTTGCTTTATAGCATCAAGGAGTGGGATATTGACATGCACCTTCCTAAACGTCTCAAGAACATCTTTTTCCTCTTCTTCATTCTTGGCTTGCAAAAATCTGCTAGGAAACGGTACATTTGGAGGAATGACATTAGAATTAACTTGAATTGGACCTTCCTTACCTATGTTGGCCAAATTGGAATGCTTGGGTGGTTGCGGCAAGGGTGTTTCTACCCTTGCCGTGGCCTTTGCTTGGTCCTCCTCCTCAATTCGCAACTTCTCGTCCTCCTTGGGGGCAGATTTCGATGGTTTTGGCTCAGTTCCTACTTCTTTCCCGCTCCTTAGCGTGATGGCATTGGCAGTTTCGAATCCTCCCCTCGGATTGACAACGGTTGAACTTGGCAACTTGCCTTGCTCTCGAAATTGGCCCATGAACTCTGATAGGAGCATATTTATGCGACTTAATTGGCTTGTTCTCGTGCATTTACGTTGTGTTTCCTTAGTTATTTTAGTGTTTAAAGTCACTTTTGTGTGTTTTCAGATTCTAAGGCCAAACGATGCAAGAAGATGCATTTTGGAGCTTTTTGGAGCAAAAACGGGCTTGGAATGATTATCACATGATTGGAGCAAAAGGAATGGACGTAATTGAAGATTTGAAGAAGTTAGGATTCCTAATCAACGAAGGACTCCTAATCAATGAAGGATTCCTAATCAATGAAGGATTCCTAATCAATGAAGGATTCCTACTCACATGAGGATTCCTACTCCAACAAGGATTCCTACTTGAAGTAGGAAAGTTAAGCCAAGGTTTCCTACTTTGGTTTGACCTTTCCTAAGTGTCCCTAAGTGTTATCAACTTTGAAGGCATCCTAAGCATTCTAGGACATCAAATACACATCCCTTGCACATTGTGAACCCTTGCCGCACCCCCTTGGTATTTCCCCTTCCTTGCCGTGCAAGGGAGAGGGTTATTTCCTGATTCTAAGCTTTAAAACACATTCCTAATGTGTTTTAGGACCATGCCGCATATTCCCTTGCCTTTTCCTTTAATTTTCTGATTGTGTTTCCTATTTCTAGAAGCCTTAGACTTAATTTCTAATTACTTAAATAACCTAGGGTTTCTAATTACCTTAATTTTTTGGATTCACAATGGTTGAACTAGGCAATCTGCCTTGTTCTTTAATCTGCCCCATGAACTCTGCCATTTGCCCTATTTGCTTCTCCAAATTGTCCACCCTTTTGTCTTGGATTTGCCTCTCTTTGTTTTGAGTTTGTACTTCCTGCGTCAAAGTAGTTAGTAACTTAACAATTTGATCATTATCCAAAGACGTACCTGAGTTTGTTGGGGCGGCTTGCATTTGGTTCTGATTTGGCACGAATGGCTTTGCATAAAAGCCCGGGGGTTGCTGCCTAAATCCTCCTTGTTGTTGGGGTTGTTGAGGCTCCCTCCACTTGAAATTTGGATGATCTCTCCAACCCGGATTGTAAGTACTTGAGTATGGATCATGGCGTGGCTGATTTTGGCTCCCAAATCCCACGGCATGGGTAGATTCCCATCCCCCATTCTCAATCAATTGAGGACATTGATCGTTGGCATGTCCTTGTATCTTCATCCCCTCGCCCATCTGAGAAACAATAGAAGTAAGGTTAGCTATTTGGGATTGAATGTCAAACGTAGAACTTACCTCATTCACTCCATGCCGTGGGGGGTCTCTTTGTCCTAGCCCTTCATATTGTTGTGCATTCAACGCTCGGTTTGCAATTAAGGTCTTTGCTGCCATGGGTGTTTTATCAACCAATGTACCTCCCGCTGAGGCATCTAGCATTTGTCGCTCAATTGGAAGAAGTCTTTCATAAAAGTATTGAAGTAGAAGTTCTTCTTTCATTTGATGTTGAGGACATGAAGCGACAAGAGCCTTGAAACGCTCATAGTATGCTGGGAATGACTCTCATTGGCTTTGTTGGATGCCACTGATTTTCTTCCTCAAGAGAATGACTCTCGAAGTGGGGAAGAACTTCTCCAAAAATGCCATCTTCATGCTTTCCCAAGAAGTGACCGTTCCAGGTGCTAGTTCGTAAAGCCAATCTTTAGCCTTTTCCAAAAGAGAGAATGGAAAGGCCTTCATCATCAGAATGCTCCCATCGACATTAATGGGTGTCATGCTTGAACAAACCACTTCAAACTCCTTGAGGTGCTTGTTTGGATCTTCCATGGACAGCCCATGGTACTTAGGAATGTGGTGCAACAAGCTTGACTTCAATTCAAACTCATCTGTCTTGCCTTGGGCAGCAGCAGGGTATTGAATGCAAAGAGGTGCGGCATTGGTCAACCCCGAGGCTGAGAGCTCTTTGATTGTACGAGTTTCCGCAGCCATCGCTTCTTCTTCCTCTTCAAATTCAGATTATGCCTCTGAACTTGAAGTAGATTCACTAGGCTCGGGATGTCTCCTCTTTCTTCTTCTCAAATCACGCTCAAAATCGTCGTTAAAATCCAAGATGTTTGCACGAACGGGTTGTGAACTCCGCGTCATGCACTAGTACCTAAACAAAGAAAACAAAACAAAATCAGAAAACTAGACCAACTAAACCAAAACACACGGCAAATACAAGGGATTAGCAATTTTGCTAATCCCCGGCAACGGCGCCAAAATTTGATGTGAAAATTAACTTGACACACAAATTAAACCCTATTGATGACAATTGTAGTATATATGCAAGTAGGGATTGTTCTAGACCGGGGATTAACTAGGGCTGCTAATCAATGCAAACTAGACTTAAAAACACAAAAACAAACTTAAAAACACTTAACAAGATTCTATAGACTCTAAACTAACTTTAAACACTCAAAACAGCAAGAAACAATAAAAAAGACTCAATTCTAGACCTAACAAGTGATTTGGACGAAAATAAAACTTAAAAGACTCAAACAACCACAAGAAAACAGATTAGACTCTAAAAACAATACTTAAGAACAAGGGGGTTTATTTTGACGAAATTGAAATCCAAAACAGAAACTTGAAAACAAACTTGAATGAAAACTGATTTGATGAAATTGAAGGATGAGAAGCTAGTTAGAGGGGTCCTTATCCACACATGAACATATGCATACGAATCAATTTCCAGTTATTTTTTCGACAAACCATGAATGACAATGCTCCAAATTAATTGTGTTGAACGAATCAATTCTCAGATTTCCCTAGATTCATTGAATTGAATGGATAACGCATCACAACCAAATTATTCTTTCCCAAACTCCCTAACTATGAAATACGCATGATAGAGACATTCAATAAAGATCATTAAGTTCAATGGAAATCATAAACATTGACGAGGCATTCATAACCATGGAATACGCATGTTACTCTTGCCTAGGGTTTACTTAACACAATCGTGACTAGCGATCTTTACTACTCATGAATATAAGTTCATAACGATTAGGTGAAATTCCCTTATATCCTAGCAACGAATTCATGCATACAAATTAAGTATCGATCCTCAACCCACATACATAAACAAGTTCTTGATCAAAACAGAAAAGTAAACCACATCCACAATTCATGAAATCATAACTGGAGGAAATCAATTCATAAGAAACATATGTCCATGGCTTCAAATTCGCCTCTAACTAAAAAGAAATTAGTTCCACATGTCTAACATAATTGAAAAACGAATTAAATCAAACATGAAAACAGAAACGAGAGAAGAAAGAACTCCAAACACTCCAATGGTGGGAGATGGCATGCGGAAAGCCTTCCTTCTCCCTTGAATTGCACGGCAAAGCTCATCTCTGTGGTGGAATGGATGTATTGCGGCTGAATGGGTGTAGAATGACTGAATTTCGAATGGGGGGTGGTGGTCTCCAATTTAGGCTTTTAAAACCTCTATTTATAGGCTAGGGTTCCACAAAAATCTGATGGGAAAGGGTTAGGGTTTTGAAGATAAAAGGCTTGGCCCATCCAAGGGAGAAAAGAACTAGGGTTTTATGCAAATTTTTAGGCTTCTAGAACATTAGGTGCGGCACAAACCCTAGGGGAGATAGATTAGGGTTTAACTTGGCAGAAATTAAAGGATTAGGCAATGGGCTTGGGTTTAGGTGCGGAAAAGGGGTTGAAAACCCACAATGAATTAGGGTTTTGGCCCACTTAGTTTAAGAGGGTAAGGATAGGTCATCTAAAAGCCCAAAGCCAAGAATAGAAACTCTCAAAAATGGAAACCTTCAAGAAAGGAAACTTCCAACTTTAGAAACTTTGGTTTCCAATTCTGAATTCTTTGTTCTTTTACTTCCATTTCTTCATTTCTTAAGCTCCTTTGACCTTCAAACTCGTCCATTCCTTGTGCTCCATAAGCATATATTCCATTCCAGCTCAACTTTGCTCTAAAATGCTCCATTTTACACTTCTTTGCATACTTTGCCCTTAGAACCTGAAAATACAAGAAACTAGCTTAAAAGACTAATTTAACTAAGAAACACAACGTAAATGCACAAGAACAAGCTCATTAAGTCGCATAATTATGCTCCTATCAAATTCTCCCACACTTAGCTTTTCCTAGTCCTCGAGCAAAACAAAGAAACAAAAGAAAACAACGAAACAAAACCTAAACCTTCCAACGTTTGCCTCAGGGATTTCCAATGCACATGACAAATTAAAGATCATCATTCCCACAGATTTTAGTCATCTTCACATTTGAGCACATACTTAATCATAGTCACCACTTACTAGTTCACATTTATGCACTTAAAACGATGTTTTAAATGTAGTAACATGCCTTAGAGAATTTCCTCAATTCCTTACAAGATATGCACTCAATTTTCACTCAGATTTTCTAACTACACACCCTATACTAGTTATATGTGAGAAGATTGATGTAGATATGAAAACGAATGCTCACATATATGTATCACAAAGAAAGCAATTTCTGGAGTTAATAAGCATTTAGATATCATCTCATGAATGGAATGCTACTAGTTAGACGCGAGAACCAGTGACACCATATGCTCATACCGATTTTAAACTCCACAAATTGAAACACACAACACTCAAGAACGATCCCCAGTCTAGAACGATCCCTACTTGCTTAGCATCCCTAGTTAATCCCCGGTCTAGAACGATCCCTACTTGCTTAATACCACAATTGTCATCAATAGGGTTTAATTTGTGTGTCAAGTTAATTTTCACATCAAATTTTGGCGCCGTTGACGGGGATTAGCAAAAATTGCCAATCCCTTGGTTTGCCGTGTGTTTTGGGTTCTTTTACTTTGTTTTCTTATTTTGTTTTGTTTTCTTTGTTTAGGTACTAGTTTATGACTCTGAGTTTTCATCCGGTTCGTGAACATATCTTGGACTTTAACGACGATTTTGAACGAGATTTGAGAAGAAATAGGAGGCATCCAGAACCTAGTGAACCTAGTTCAAGTTCAGAGGCCGAATCTGAATTTGACGGAGAAGAAGAAGTCATGGCAGCGGACAATCGGACAATCAAAGAACTTTCAGCCTCGGGGTTGGCCAATGCCACACCCCTTTGCATTCAATACCCTGCAGCTGCCCAAGGAAATACCGATGAGTTCGAATTGAAGTCAAGCTTGTTGCACCATATTCTGAAGTACCATGGGCTATCCATGGAAGATCCAAACAAGCATCTTAAAGAGTTTGAAGTAGTATGCTCAAGCATGACACCCATCAACGTAGATGAGAGTATTCTGAAGATGAAAGTTTTTCCATTCTCTCTTTTGGAAAAGGTTAAAGATTGGTTGTATGAATTAGCACCCGGAACGGTCACTTCGTGGGAAAGTATGAATAGGGCATTTTTAGAAAAGTTCTTCCCCACTTCGAGAGTTATTCTTTTGAGAAAGAGAATTAGTGGAATTGAACAAGGCCAAGGCGAATCATTCCCAGCATACTATGAACGTTTCAAGGCTCTAGTTGCATCATGCCTACAACATCAAATGAAGGAAGAGCTTTTGATTCAATATTTCTATGAAGGACTACTTCCACTTAAGAGACAAATGCTTGATGCTTCAGAGGGAGGGGCGTTGGTTGACAAAACACCAGTGGCTGCCAAGACCCTAATTGCCAATCGTGCGTTGAATGCACAACAATACAAAGGACTTGGACTAAGAAACTTCCCACGGCATCAAGTTAATGAGGTAAGTTCTACGTTCGAAATTCAATCTCAGTTAGCTAACCTCACTTCCATTGTGTCTCAGATGGCCGAAGGGATGAAGATACAATGACAAAGTGTATGTGGCGTCTGCTCTATGCAAGGTCATCTCAATGATCAATGCCCTCAACTAATGAGAATGGAGGTTGGGAGAGTGCTAATGTCGTGGGCTATCAAGGCCAAAATCAACAAAGAAGTGACCCATACTCAAACACGTACAATTCGGGATGGAGTGATCACCCTAACTTCAAGTGGAGGGAGCCACAACAACCTCAACAACAAAGCCAATTTCGACAGCCCCCTGGGTTCCTCCAAAAGCCATTCGTGCCATCTCAAGCCTATCCACAAGCTACCCAACAAACTTCAGGTTCGTCCCTTGATAATACTAAAATTCTTGAGTTATTAACCTCTATGTCGCAAGGATTGCAGATTCAAACCAAAGAGATGCAACTTCAAGCACAAGTAGTGGCGAATCATCAAAAGGACATAGGTGAGATGAAGAATCAATTAGGGCAGATTTCTGAGTTTTTGGGGCAGATTAGAGAGCAAGGGAGGCTTCCAAGTTCAACCATTGTTAATCCAAAAGGAGGTTTTGAAACTGCCAAGGCCATTACATTGAGAAGTGGTAAGGAACTTGGAGACCATTCAAAAGTCTCCAACCAAGGCCACCAAGAGGATAACAAACCGATGCAAGAAGAAGAAAAGGATGAGGAAGCCACGACAAGGAAGGAGAAAACAATGCCGCAGCCTCCTATTGCACCTTTGTCGTGTCCTACACCTAAGGTAAGTCATAATTCGACCCAATCAAGTTCTATTCCACTAAACGTGCCCTTTCCTAGCAGGTTTATGCAAGCCAAGAACGACGAGGAGGAAAAAGACATTCTGGAGACGTTTAGGAAGGTGCATGTCAACATCCCACTCCTCGATGCAATAAAGCAAGTCCTGAAATATGCTAAGTTCTTGAAGAAACTTTGCACAACAAGGAAACGAATTCGGGAGAATGTATCTGCGTTGTTGCAAAGAAAGTTACCACCTAAATGCAAAGATCCAGGTAGTTTCACTATCCCTTGTGTTATTGGTAATACGAGGTTTGATCATGCTATGCTAGATTTAGGTGCATCAATCAATGTCATGCCATATTCTGTTTATGCATCGATGAATCTAGGAGAGCTTAAAAATGATGGTGTTATTATTCAATTAGCCGATCGATCTAATGCATATCCGAAAGGAGTTTTGGAGGATGTTTTGGTTCAGGTAGACCATTTGATTTTTCCTGCAGATTTCTATGTGCTTGACATGGAAGATTCGATACACTCTCCATCATCACCACTCTTACTTGGACGTCCTTTCATGAAAACAGCTCAAACCAAGATTGATGTGGCCAAGGGAGCAGTCACTATGGCGTTTGGTGGTGATATGATTAATTTCAAAGTTTCTGAATCTACTGAGAATACTAATGATGTTCGTTCTTGTTGTGCCATTGATGTAATTAAAAGTAAAAGGCAGGAACGTTCAACACCAATCAAGAAGATTGCATTTCAAACTATCAATAAAGAGGGAATTGGAGTAAAACAGAAGGATTACACGGCCACAACCCTTAAATCCCCAAATCTGGCCGAGAGCACCCCACATGCATTTGTTGATTGTGCTGCCGCTTCCTTGCCGAACATTGGTAAGCCACCTATTCTGACTTCGATTCCCATTTCAACTAATAGGTTATTACCTTCTTTAGTGTAGGTACCTAATCGAATGCAAGGTGGTGGGGAAGTTTACATTGATTTTTGGAAGCACAAGGCCCCAATCAGGAAGGATTACTATCCCCTTCCATTCATAGAGCCAATGTATGAGTATTTTGGGGAGCATGACGTGGAAGATGTATCCGTCCATGACGTGGGCCCTATTCAAGCTTAATTGGAGGTATCGTCCGGCTGGAAGACGTAAAGCAAGCGCTTCTTGGGAGGCAACCCATGCAAATAAAGAAGACCTAGGAAGCTCGGCATCATAACCAGATTTGCGTTCCTAAACCCTACTCTTTATTGCTTTTACTTTGCCATATTTGTCATATTTGCTAGTTATGTTATTTGCTTGTTTTTGTGTGAGTCTAGGTTTAAAACATTGAGGACAAAGTTTGGTTTAAGTGTGGGGGGGTGAACACCACAAATAATCCATCTACTACCCATTCACGCCAGAAACTAGCCTCCACTCTCAACCGCACCATTCTACCACCATTCACCCTATTTTCTGCCCAGAAACATACCTAGCTAACCCCTACATTCATCCAAACCATAAACCTATCATTCTACATCATCCATAACTCCCAAAACTCACCCCAAACCCTTGTGCCGCAGCAAAGGAGAGGAAGAAGAAGTACTTGAAGATTCTAGCTGTTCAACATCGAATCGTTGGAATATTTAGGTGTTCTCTTTCTTATATTTACAATGTATAAATCTGTTTTCCTTTGTTTTGTGAACATGAGGAACTAAGCCTTTTTGGCTAGGGGGTTATTCAATACCATGATTATGCTTGCAAGATGAATTGATTACGTCTAATTGTTATTTCATGAATTGTGAATGCAATTTGCTTAACCGTTTGATTGATGACTTATTTTTGTATGTTGATTAAGGTGGCCAACTTAGTTTTCATGCAGGAATTTGAAGCTAAAACATAAGGAAGTTTCACCTAATAGTTACAACCTTATGTTTGCAAGTAGTGGATGTCGCTTATAAACGATCATGTTAAGTGAATTCTTGGCAAACGTTTCATGCTTTTCATAGTAACAATTGCCTCGTCAATGCTTATAGTTTTCATGAAGCTTAATGATCTTTGATTGTACCTTTATTGTGCTTTTCACGTAAGGGACTTTTAGAGAATGTTTTGAGTTGTTGCATGTGCATTCCCATCCAATTCACTAATTTTAGGAAAACTTGAAGGTTAAAAAAGTGCTATCACAGTTAACCTAGGGCGTTGAGATTCATAGTTTATTGAAAGAAGCAATTGGAAATCAAAGTTGAATGCAAGTGTATCATGTATGGAGAAGAACCCTCTAGTTAGTCTATCACCCATCAATTTACTTAATTTTGTCTAAGAATCTGTTTTCATTGTTCTTACTTTGTTTTACTTATTTTCGTCCAAAATCAATCCCACCTTATTTCTTTGAGTCATTTTAACTAGAACTTGTCTTAGAATATGTTTTTAAGTGTTTTAGGTCATTAGAAAACCAAAATTCGTCCAAGTTTGTGATAGAGTCCAAAAACTGCCCAGAAAGTGTTTTTAAGGCAGTTTTGAGTGTTTGTTTTAGTGTTTTAGAGTTTAGTTTTGCATTCTTTGAGTCTAGTTTGGTATTTTAAACTTTGTTTTACAGATTTGAGTCAGTTTAGAGTGTTTTAGCAATCCCTCCTAATCCCCGGTTTAAGAACGATCCCTACTTATCCATACTACAATTGTCAACAAGAGGGTTAATTTGTGTGTTTAGTTATTTTACGCATCAAATTTTGGCGCCGTTGCCGGGGATTAGCAAATTTGCTAATCCCTCGTTATTTCTTTTTATTTTTCGTTTGTTTTCTATCTTAGTTGCTGATTTGTTTTGTTTCTTTGTTTTTAGGTACTAGTGCATGACTCGAAGTTCCCAACCTGTTCGTGAGCATATTTTGGACTTTGACGACGATTTCGAGAGAACTTTGAGAAGAAGGAGGAACCAACAAGAGTCTAACCCACCTAGCCCGGAACCTGACCTTGAAGAACAAGTTCTAGAAGAGGAGGAGGATCCCACGGCACAAGTGGGTGGAGAAGTTCAAGGCATGGCCATGGACAACCGTACACTCAAGGAGCTTTCCGCCTCGGGATTGGATAATGCCACACCCTTGTGTATCCAATATCCCATGGCTGCTAAAGGTAAAACCGAAGAGTTCGAGTTAAAGTCAAGTTTGCTCCACCACATTCCAAAGTTCCATGGGCTGTCCATGGAGGATCCGAACAAACATTTGAAAGAATTTGAAGTGGTGTGCTCAAGTATGACTCCGGTTAACGTTGACAGAAGTATTTTGAAGATGATTCTCTTTGATGGACAAAGCCAAGGATTGGTTATACGAGTTGGCTCCCGGAACAGTTACGTCATGGGAGAGTATGAAGAGGGCATTTTTGGAGAAGTTCTTCCCAACTTCTCGAATCATCCTTCTTCGTAAGAAGATAAGCGGTATTCAGCAAGAGGAAGGTGAGTATTTTCCTACTTATTATGAACGGTTTAAATCACTTGTTGCTTCTTGTCCACAGCATCAGATGAAGGAGGAATTACTTCTACAATACTTTTACGAGGGCTCCTACCACTTGAATGCTCGATGCTTCGGCGGGTGGAGTATTGGTGGACAAAACACCCATGGCTGCAAAAATCTTGATTGCTAATCGAGCGTTGAACGCTCAACAATACGAGGGTGTAGGCCAAAGAGGACCCCCACGGCAACAAGTGCATGAGGTAAGTTCCACATCCAATATTCAATCTCAGTTAGCTAATCTTACTTCTATTGTTTCACAGATGGCCGAGGGAATGAAGATTCAAGGACCCATGGTGTGTGGCGTATGTTCTATCCAAGGACATGCCTCCGAAAAGTGTCCTCAACTCATTGAGAATGGTGGATGGGAGAGCGCGAATGCCATTGGGTTTCAAAGCCAAAATCAACCAAGGAACGATCCATATTCCAATACCTACAATCCCGGTTGGAGAGACCACCCAAATTTCAAGTGGAGGGAGCCACAACCACCCCAACCACAAGGAGGCTTTAGGCAACAACCCCCGGGTTTCTACACCAAACCATACGCACCCCCTCAAGTCCAACCACAATCTGCCCCAAATGCTTCAGGTACGTCTCTAGATAATGATGCACTTCTTAAGATACTAACCAAGTTATCTCAGGGGCAAGACGATCACACCCAAGCAATGCACAACACGAACATTAGGGTGGATCAATTGGAAAAGCAAATTGGGCAATTCCCCCACACTTAGCTTTTGCTAGTCCTCGAGCAAAACAAAGAAAAAAAAAGAAAAACAAAACGAAACAAAACAAACAAACAAAACCTAACCCTTCCAACATTTGCCTCAGGGATTTCCAATACACATGACATATTAAAAATCATCATTCCCACAGATTTTAGTCATCTTCACACTTAAGCAAATACTTAATCATAGTCACCACATACTAGTTCACATTTAACCAATTAAAACGATGTTTTGAATGTAGTAACATGCCTTAGAGAATTTGCTCTATTCCTTACAAGATATGCACTCAATTTTCACTCAGATTTTCTAACTACACACCCTATACTAGTTATATGTGAGAAGATTGATGTAGACATAAAAACGAACGCTAACATAAATGTATAACAAAGGAAGCATTTTCTGGAGTTAATAAGCATTTAGATATGATCTCATGAATGGAATGCTACTACTTAGATGCGAGAACCAGTGATACCATATGCTCATACCAATTCTAAACTCCACAAATTGAAACACACAACACTCAAGATTAAAGTCAAGGATTGTAACGGGGCTTGGGGTATTGCCTAACAAAGAACGGATAGGGATAACAAAGGTTCTTTAAGCAATAGCAAGCAAAGCAAGGAAATCGAACTTAGAATTCACTTTAGAGTGCAGAAATCAACTTTTAAACACAAGGGAAGATTCATGCAATACTTAGGGTCGAATTCAATGTTTTGGACCCTTTCTTCAACACTCAACACTTAAGAGCTCATTTTCACATCTTTTTCAACTATTTTTCATATTTTTCACAACTTTTTTTTTTCTTGCTATTTTCCACGAATTTTTTTTTTCTTTTTTTTTTTCTTTTTCTACCCGTGCCTCAGTCAAGACTTTGGCACACACACATAACAAATCCTTTCCCCCACACTTGTTTTCTGCACTACATTGATCAAAAGGAATTCAATTGAGTCATGCTTTACTATGCTTCAAGAAAAAGGGTATGGATGGTCCTAATCTAGGCTAGGTGAGGATGATGTGGGATAACAAAGAACATAGGCTACACAAGGCTCAACGGGGTTAAAACCTACAGAACAAATGAACATGGGGGACACGGCAATTTGGCTTAAGTGGTGATCACTACACAACTTCATCTTGAATATGTGTTATGCAAATCAATAGCATGCTTTGAATGAAATGGGCATGAGTTCTAGTGTTTGGAACTAAATGATGAAACGCCTTCTAAGTAGTAACCAAGCCAAGAATAATGAGATCATGCAACGACTTTAGAAAACAACAATGCACAGATTATTAACTCTCCAAATAAACGTTTAGGCTCAAGTCTCACAAGGTTGTAGCGTTAGTTTGAGTTCCTTCCTTCAAGCATGTTACAAAAACTAATTTTTTTTCTTTATGATTGCATGTGAATTCATAAGTTATAACCACAACCAAGCATAAACCAAAGAGTAAATCAAACTTTCATCCATGTTTACAACTCTCTTTAACAGTCATGCAATTAAAAACCGAATCCTCATCATTGTGTTGGAAGGTACCCTAAGACACAAACAAACACACAAAACAACTTTAAAGCAACTCTTTTTGTTTTTTTTCAAAACATTTTTTCAAATTTTTTCTGGGATTTTCGGATATTTATGTAAAACACACTAAAATGCATCAAAACAGCCTAAAAACACCTAAAAACAGCAAGGAACAACATTGGAAATTATGGGTGATACAACCCTACGAATTTGCATCAAAACACTTTGGTTACCCCCCCCCCCACACTTAAATCAAACATTGTCCTCAATGTTTCAAGCATAAACTAACACAAATAACAAGTAAACAAACAAACAGCAACTAACATAGTAAACATGGCAGAAACGAAATAAACAACAAAGAGAAAGGTTTAGGAACGCAAATCTGGAATTGGAGTGATTCCTTGGTCTTCCTTTGTTGCATGCATGAGTTGCCTCCCAAGTAGCGCTTGCTTTAACGTCTTGCAGCCGGACGATGCTTCTCTTTACTCTCCCCTAGGTCCCATAGCATGAAATTGATCCTTGAATAGAAGGTGATACTTGAAATGATCCGCCAAAGGTTTCAATTCTAGAGTGGGTGCCTGAATCATTAACAACATGTAAGTATAAAACGTAATGGAAATTGGAGAAGATGACTTACTTGCTTTGTCCGACAGGAACTCAATGACAAACACCACTTCTTGGAAAGTTTTAGGGATATTGGACTCGGCCAGATTGAATGTGATGGTTGGGACTTGCCCCGTGTCATAAAATTCAACGTCTTTGGGCTTCGTTGTCTCAAATACGTCCTCTTTGATGAATTCTTCATATTCTCCAGCCACTACTTTCTCTTGAATCATTCTTCTTGGTGTACAAAGTCCCTTGAACAATTCAACACAATCTAGAACTTGCTTTGTTGCACCAAGAATTGGAATATCATTTTGCACCTTTGGAAGAGCTTCCACAATGTCTTTTTCACTCTCTTCTTGCTTGGGAATAAAAAACCTGCGAGGAAAAAGGACATTGGGTGGAATGGGGTTAGAATTAATTGAATTTGGAACCACCTTACCTGAGTTGGACGGCATAGGGACTCTAGGAGGTTGCGGCAAGGGTTGTTCTACCCTTGCCGTGGGTGTGTCTTCTTCCTCCTCCTCAATTAGCAGTCGTTCGTCCTCCTCTTGGCTTGATTTGGACGTTTTTGGTCTTGTTCCAACCTCCATGCCACTTTCCAAAATGATAGCATCATAGATTTCAAAATCTTCCTTCAAATTTTCAATAGTTGAGTTGGAGAGTTCACTTTGCTCTTGAATTTGTGCCATGAACTCCATAATCTCTCCCATTTGATTCTTCAATTTATCCACTCTTTTGTCTTGATTTTGTTGGTCCTGCATCAAAGAGGTTAGTAATTGAAAATTTTGATCACTATCCATGGACATACTTGAATTTGATTGGAATTGTTGTGGGGGATGCGGTGGTGGCTGCATAGGCGTGGTTTAGAACTCCTCATATGGCTGCCAATATGCATCTTGTTGAGCCTCCTTGGCTTGATTTTGTGAGCCCTGCACCAAAGAATTTAATTCATTAAGAATTTGATTATAATCTATTGACGAACCTGAGTTTGATTGAGCATATTGTATATGAGCTTGTGGTGGCTGCATAGGTCTTGAATAGAATTCCTCATATGGCTGCCAATATGCTTTGTGTTGAACTGGTTGAGGTTCCCACCACATAGAGTTTGAATGATCACTCCAATCAAATGTAGGGATACTTTGTCTTGTGGTCCTTTTGACATATTGCGACAATTGAGAAGTAAGATTCGCCATTTGAGCTTGAAGATTAGCAAAATTCATGTCTTACTTCTCTAGTACCTTAAATCAAAGAAAGAGAACTAAATCAAATATCCAAAGTAAAAGAAACAAAACAAAACAAAATCAGTAACTAAAACAAAAGACACAAAAAAGAAACAAAAAGAAACAACGGGGGATTAGCAAAGTTGCTAATCCCCGGCAACGGCGCCAAAAATTTGATGCGAAATATATAAGCACACAAATTAAACCCTCTTTTTATCAATTGTAGTAAGGAATGTAAGTAGGGATCGTTCTAGGCCGGGGATTAGGAGGGATTGCTAAATCACTTAAAAACCGACTCAAAAACGTAAAAACAAAGTTTAAAACACTAAACTAGACTCAAAGAATGCAAAACTAAACTATAAAACACCAAAACAAACCAAAAGACTCAAAACAGCACCTAAACACTCAAAACTGCCTTAAAAACACAATCTGGGCAGTTTTGAACACCTAACACAAATTTGGACGATATTAAGTTATTACTTGACTCAAGACACTTAAAAACTCAAACTAAATTGGTTTCTAACTAATCTAACACTTCAAAATAAAGGGGGAATTGGTTTTGACGAAATTTAAAACAAAACAAAAACTTTGTAACTCAAAACAGATTTTAAAACGAAATTGATAAAAGTGAATGGATGGAAGGCTAGCTAAAGGGGTTCTTCTCCACACATGTCACACTTGCATACGAAACGATTTCCAATTGCTTTTCAATAGATTATGAATTCCCAACGCCCCAGATTAACCGTGAATTGCACTAATTAACCCTCAGATTTTCCTAAAGTTATCGAATTGGATGAATTGCATACGACAACCCAAAGCATTCCTCACAAGTTCCCTGCATGAATTGCATAACAAAGATACAAGCAAAGATCATTAAGTTCTATGAAAACCATAAGCATTGGCGAGGCACTTGTTACTATGAATTGCATGAAACTTATGCCAAGAATTTACTTAACAAGATTGTGTTCAACAACCTTTACTACTTTCGAATATAAGTTCATAACGATTAGGTGAAATTCCCTTATATCGTAGCATCAAACTTATGCATGAAAATTAAGCGTGCACTCTCAACCAACACACACAAATCAGTTTTAATTCATGTAGATAAGCAAATTGAATTGACAACTTATGAAACGCAATTAGAAGTAATCAAATCATATAGCAAGCATAAACATGGTTTCAAATCCCCCCTAGCCAAGGGGGGTTTAGTTCCTCATAATCGCAATTACACAAAGATAACTTAAATTAAACATTGTATTCAAAGATAGAAAACACCTAGAAACGCTCCAACACTCCCAAGGCTTGGGCATAGGCACGGCACCAGGTTGTTCCTTCTTTCTTATTCCTTGCAATCTGCGGCACTAGAGGGATGAGTGTGTTTGAGGGAGGTATGAATGTAGAAAAATATGGTAGAGGATGGTGACTAAATGGTGCAGCAAAGGATGGTATTTATAGGCTGAAATTCGCAGCCCCTATGTAGCAAAGGAAAAGGATTTAAAGGCCTAATTTGTATAGGATAATAACACACAATCCTTGAAGGAAAAGGCTAAGGCTTTCAGAAACCAAGGGGGAAAGGAATAATCAGGTTTCTAGAAGTTCTAGAAAGGTTTGGGGCGTCACTTTTGTAGGACAAGGGATAAGGCCTTCTAGAAAGGTTGTTTTGTGGCTGATTTCTAGAAAAACAAGGGATAAGGTGTGGCACCTTTGTAGGAAGGGATAAGGCTTCTAGAAATCAGGTTTTAAGTCTCCAAATAGGAAAAGAAATCTCTTTTGTAGCTGAAATCTTTATGCATTAGGATTAGGAAAGCTTGTCTTGGTCAATCCTTCTTCTTCTTGGATTCATTTTCCTTCTTTGACTTGGATTACTTCTTTGTTGCTGGAACTTAAGGCCACTTAGGTTTAACTTTCCTACTTCAAGTAGGAAACCTTGTTTGAGTAGGAATCTTCATTCTTCTAGGAATCCATCTTCAACTAGGAATCCCTCGTTGATTAGGAATCCTACTTCAACTAGGAAACCTTGTTCAAGTAGGAATCATCATCTTCAAGTCATCAAATTCGTCCAAACCTTTGGCTCCAAATATGTGACATTCATTCCAAGCTCCATTTTGCTCCAAAAGGCTCCAAACTGCATCTTTTTATATGCTTTGCCCTTAAAACCTGAAAACACATAAAACTAGCTTAAAAGACTACTTTAACTAAGAAAATACCATGGAAATGCATAAGAACTAGCTAACTAAGGCGCATAAATATGCTCCTATCAATTGCGGAGTTTGTTGGGCAGTTTAGAGACCAAGGAAAGCTTCCTAGTTCAACCATTGCAAATCCAAAAGGAGGGTTTGAAACAGCCAAAGCAATAACCCTACGAAGTGGCAAGGAGGTTGGGGCAGGTCCTACACCATCAAAATCAGGTCACAAAGAGGATGAAAAACTTCAATTTGAGGAGGAGGAATCAAGCCAACCCACGGAAAAGGTGGAAACACCTTTGCCGCAAGTGTCCATGGCCCCTAAACCTTCAAATCTGTCCAATAAGGGTAAGAATGTGTTAAATTCAGTTCCTACTAATGTTTTTCCGTCGAATGTCCCCTTTCCTAGCAGATTTTTGCAATCCAAGAATGAAGAGGAGGAAAAAGATGTTCTAGAGACGTTTAGAAAGGTGCATGTCAACATTCCCCTCCTTGATGCCATAAAGCAAATCCCGAAGTATGCCAAGTGTTTAAAGAAGCTTTGTACAACAAAGAAACGTGTCCGGGAGAAAGAAGTGGTACATGTAAGCGAGAATGTCTCCGCAATGTTGCAAAGAAAGCTGCCACCTAAATGTAAAGATCCGGGTAGTTTCACAATTCCTTGCGTAATTGGTAATACAAGGTTTGAGCATGCTATGTTAGATTTAGGTGCATCAATTAATGTCATGCCATATTCTGTTTATGCATCTATGAATCTAGGAGCACTTAAACATGATGGTGTGATTATTCAATTAGCCAATCGATCTAATGCATATCCAAAAGGAGTGTTGGAAGACGTTTTGGTGCAGGTCGACCACTTGATTTTTCCTGCAGATTTCTATGTGCTTGATATGGAGGATTCATGCCACTCTTCACCATCACCGCTCTTACTTGGACGACCTTTCATGAAAACGGCTCAAACTAAGATTGATGTGGCCAAAGGATTAGTAACTATGGCATTTGGTGGTGACATGATTAGTTTTAAAATTTCTGAATCCATTGAGACTCCTAATGTTGTTCATTCTTGTTGTGCCATTGATAAAATAGAAAAGATAGGATGGGACCGCTCAGCACCAAGCACAAAGGATGCATCAAGAACCATGCAAGCCAAGGAAATTGGAGCGGAGCACAAGGACCATACGGCCACTACCCTCAAAATGCTCAAATTGGCCGAAAGCACCATCGGGAAGATTGTTCACATTGCTGCCACTTCATCACAACACATAGGTAAGCCACCTAATCCAAATCCAATTCCCATTAAAGTTGATAGGTGGTTCCCTTTTTTGGTGCAGGTACCCAAGCAAATCCCCGATGGTGGGCGCATGTACATGAACTTTAGGCAACACAACACACCCATCAGCAAACATCACTATCCATTTCCGTTCAAGGATGCAATGTATGAGAACTTTGTGGAGCATGTTGGGGAGGAAATCCCACTGCATGCCGTGGGTTCCAATGAGGAGTGACGGTGTTCTTCGTCCGGCTGTACGACGTTAAAGAAAGCGCTACGTGGGAGGTAACCCATGCATTCAACAAAGGAAGACTTAGGAATCACTCAAATTCCAGATTTGCGTTCTTAAAACCCTTCTCTTTGTTGATTCTTTCTAATCTGTCCAGTTTGTTTGTTAAGTTGCTGTTTGTGTGTTTAATTTTGTTTGGTGTGATTTTATGCTTGGAACATTGAGGACAATGTTTGATTTAAGTGTGGGGGGGGTAACTTAGTGTTTTTGATGCAAATTCGTGGGATTTTATCACCCATAACTTCAAGTGTTGTTCCTTGCTGTTTTTAAGTGTTTTTAGGCAGTTTTGGTGTGTTTTAGTATGTTTTGTTCTAAAAATCCGAAAAACCCAGAAAAAATTGAAAAATTGTTTAGAAAAAAAAAACCAAAAAGAGTTGTTTTTTATTTGTTTTTGTGTGTTTATTTATGTCTTAGGGTACCTTCCAACACAATGATGAGGATTCGGTTTGTAATTGCATGGCTGTTAAAGAGAGTGATTAACATGGATGAAAGTTTGATTTACTCTTTGTTTATGCTTGGTTGTGGTTATAACGTATGAATTCACATGTAATCATAAAAGAAAAATTAGTATTTGTAACATGCTTGAAGGAAGGAACTCAAACAAACGCTACAACCTTGTGAGACTTGAGCCTAAACGTTTATTTGGAGAGTTAAAATCTGTGCATTATTGTTTTCTAAAGTCGTTGCATGAGCTCATTAGTCTTTGCTTGGTTATTACTGATAGGAGCATATTTATGCGCCTTAGTTTAGCTTGTTCTTGTGCATTTATAGTGTTTTTCCTTAGTAAAGTAGTCTTTTAAGCTAGTTTTATGTGTTTTCAGGTTTTAATGGCAAAGTATGCAAAATGAAGCATTTTGGAGCCTTTTGGAGCAAATTAGAGCTTGGAATGAAGATCATATGCTTGGAGCCATGAGGATGGACGAAATTGAAGACTTGAAGATGATGATTCCTACTTGAGCAAGGTTTCCTAGTTGAAGTAGGAAAATACCTATGGAAGATGAAATCCTAGCTAAATTGGGAATCCTAGTTGAATTAGGTTTCCTAGTTAAATTGGGAAACCTAGAAGATTGAATTCCCTACTTGAACAAGGTTTCCTCCTTGGAGTAGGAAATGTAAACCCCAAATGGCATCAAGTTGCAGCTACAAGGAAGATTTCCAAGTCCAAGAAGGAAAAGGTTTCCAAGATGAAGAAGGAGAAGAATTCCAAGTCAAGGAAGGATCGAGACATGTTTTTCTAATGCTAGAGGGACTCCTAAGTGTTGTAGGACACAAATGAGAAGTTTCTAGAGTGTTCCCCTCTTTGCCGTGAGTTTCCTACATTTCCTATCAGTTTTGGGGCTTTCTAAAAGCCCTATCCCTAATCCCTACAATAATGCCGCACCCTAGCCTTCTAGATGCCCTAATCCCTTGCCTTGCAAGGCTTTCTAGAAGCCTTATCCCCCCTTGACCTTTGCCGCACCCTTATCCCCTTATCCCTTAGGATTTCTGATTGTTTTAACCTATTTCCTTGTGGATTTGGCTTTCTAGAAGCCTTAAACCTGATTTACCTAGGGTTAGAAGCCTATATAAAGCAACCACACCCCTTCATTCATTCATTCACTCCACAAAATCAGAAATTCGCCCAAACCTCTCCACACCTTTGCCGCAGCCACCAAACACCCTTCTCCCTAGTTTTAAGTTCTTGCCGCACCATCCCCTTCCCCTAAACACTACTACATCCCTCCATAACCATTCATCCATGCACCTAAGGCCCTAAACCTGTCCCGAGACCCTTTGCCGCACCAAGGAGGAGGAGAAAGAAGCTTGGAAGTTCATGCAATTCAAGTTCGCGTCGCTGGAATTTCTAGGTGTTTCTTTTCCTTTGATTTCAATGTTTAAATTCAATTCTCTTTGTTTTGTGCGTATGAGGAACTAAATCCCCCCTTGGCTAGGGGGGGATTCGAAATACATGTTTATGCTTGCGTTATGATTTGATTACTTCTAATTGCGTTTCATAAGTTGTGAATTCAATTTACTTATCTATGTGAATTACATTGATTTGTGTGTGTTGGTTGAGAGTGCACGCTTAATTATCATGCATAAATTGAATGCTAGGATATAAGGAAATTTCACCTAATCGTTATGGACTTATATTCACAAGTAGTAAAGGTTGATGATCTCAATCGCGTTAAGTAAATTCTTGGCATAAGTTTCATGCAATCATAGTAACAAGTGCTTCGTCAATGCTTATGGTTTTCATAGAACTTAATGATTCTTGCTTGTATCTCTATTATGCAATCATGTAGGGGACTTGTGGGGAATGCTTTGGGTTGTCGTATGCAATCATCCAATTCAATAACGTTAGGAAAATCTGAAGATTAATTTAAGCAGACCTAATTAACTTGGGGCGTTGAGAATTCATGGTTTATTGAAAAGCAATTGGAAATCGTTTTGAATGCAAGTATAACATGTGTGGAGATGAACCCCTTAGCTAGCCTTCCATCCATTGTTTTAAGCCAAATTCGTTTTAAAATCTGTTTTGATTTACAAGTTTATGTTTGTTTTCAATTTCGTCAAAACCAAATCCTGATAGGAGCATATTTATGCGCCTTAGTTAGCTAGTTCTTATGCATTTCCATGGTGTTTTCTTAGTTAAAGTAGTCTTTTAAGCTAGTTTTATGTGTTTTCAGGTTTTAAGGCCAAAGGATGCAAGAAGATGCATTTTGGAGGTTTTTGGAGCAAAATGGAGCTTGGAATGCATGTCACATATTTGGAGCCAAGGTTTGGACGAATTTGAAGACTTGAAGATAACGATTCCTACTTGAACAAGGTTTCCTAGTTGAAATAGGAAAGTGCTTACATGAACGAAGGATTCCTAATCAACGAAGGATTCCTAATTGAAGATGGATTCCGACTCACATGAGGATTCCTAGAAGAACAAGGATTCCTACTCCAAGAAGGATTCCTACTTTGGTTTGACCTTTCCTAAATGTTCCTAAGTCTTATCAACTTTGAAGGCTTCCTAAGCATTTTAGGACATCAAAAGCACCTCCCTTGCACCATATCAACCCTTGCCGCACCTCACATACCCTTTCCACACTTTCCTCTTCCTTGCCGTGCAAGGGAGAGGGTCCTTTCCTGATTTTGACCATTAAAACACATTCCTAATATGTTTTAAACCCTAGCCGCATATTTCCTTGACTTTTCCTTTTATTTTCTGATTTGTTTCCTAATTCTAGAATCCTTAGACTTAATTTCTGATTTCCTAATCAACCTAGGGTTTTAATTTCTGTTTTCCTTTCAATAAACCTCTTTGTTGCAGCCACAAAACATTCCACACACATCCATACAACTCCATTCACGCCAGATTTCATCTCTCACCTCTTGCCGTGCCCATCCTTCACCCAAATCTATATTTTCTGAACCCAAACCCTCCTAGCCGTGCCATACACCCATCCTAGACACTTTTCCACCATTCTACCTCATCCAAAACCATCTCAAACCATCTTCATACCTTGTGCCGCAGCAAGAAGGAAGAAGGAGTGCTCTTGAATGTGCTTGCCAGTCTATTGCAGATTGCTGGAACTTTTAGGTGTAGTCTTTCTTATGTTTTCAATGTTTCAATTCAATAAAGTTTGTGTTGTGAGTATGAGGAACTAAACCCCCTTAGTTGGGGGGTGATTCGAAACCATGTACATGCTTGCAATATGATTTGATTACATTCAGTTGTTATTTCATAAGTTGTGGATTCAATTCGTTCATCTACTTGATTGATAACTTATTTGTGTATGTTGATTGAGAGTGCATGCTTAGTTTTCATGCATGAATATGATGCTAGATTATGAGGGAGTTTCACCTAATAGTTACAATCTTATAATCACAAGTAGTGAAGGTCGCTTATAAACGATCGCGTTGAATGAATTCTTGGCATTAGTTTCATGCTCATCATAGTAACGAATGCCTCGTCAACACTTATAGTTCTCATTGTGCTTCATGATTCTTGATTGTATCTTTATTGTGCTCATCACGTAAGGAACCTTTGAGGAATGCTTTGAATTGTTGTATGCGCTTTCCCATCCAATTCATTAACTTAAGGAGAACTTGAAGGTTAAGCGTATCTAATTAACTTGGGGTGTTGAGTTTCATAATTTATTGGAAGAACAACTGAAAATCGTTTTGTTTGCAAGTGTGACATGTGTGGAGAAGAACCTCCTAACTAGCCTTTTATCCATCCTTTTCATCCAAAACGTTTTACAATCTGTTTTGTTTTAAAGTTTCTGTTTTGTTTTCAATTTTCGTCCAAAACAAATCCCCCTTTATTTTGAAGTCTCATATTAGTTAGAAAGTGATTTAGTTTGTGTTTTTAAGTGTTTTGGTTCAAGTTATAACTCAATTTCGTCCAAATTTGTGTTTGTGCTCAAAACTGCCCAGAAAGTGTTTTTAAGGCAGTTTTGAGTGTTTGTTTGCTGTTTTGAGTCTTTTGGTTTGTTTTAGTGTTGCAAACTTTAGTTTTACATTCTTTGAGTCTAGTTTAGTGTTTTAAACTTTGTTTTTACGTTTATAAGTCAGTTTTCAAGTGTTTAGCAATCCCTCCTAATCCCCGGTTTAAGAACGATCCCTACTTATCCATACTACAATTGTCAACAAGAGGGTTTAATTTGTGTGTTTAGTTAATTTTACGCATCAAATTTTGGCGCCGTTGCCGGGGATTAGCAATTTTGCTAATCCCTTGGATTGTTTTTTTTGTTTCTTTTATTTCACTTTGTCTCTGATTTTGTTTAAGTTTCTGACCTGATTTTGTTTCTTGTTTCTTAGGTACTAGTTTATGACTAGAAGTTCTCAAACGGTTCGTGCGAACATCTTGGACTTTGACGACGACTTTGGGAGGAATTTGAGAAGAGCTAGAAACCAGCAAGAACACATTCCATCCAATTCCGAATCTGACCTTGAAGAAAACATACAAGAAGAGGAGGTGGAACCTACGGCACAAGGAGGTGAAGAAGTTCAAGGCGTGGCCATGGACAACCGTACACTCAAGGAGCTTTCCGCCTCGGGTTTGGATAATGCCGCACCATTGTGTATCCAATATCCCACGGCTGCCCAAGGTAAGACGGAAGAATTTGAATTAAAGTCAAGTTTGCTTCATCATATTCCTAAATACCATGGCTTGTCCATGGAAGATCCTAACAAACATTTGAAAGAATTTGAAGTAGTTTGCTCTAGTATGACTCCCGTCAATGTTGACGGAAATATTTTGAAGATGAAGGCTTTTCCATTCTCTTTGATGGATAAAGCCAAGGATTGGTTATACGAGTTAGCTCCTGGCACTGTCACATCTTGGGAGAGTATGAAGAGAGTGTTCTTGGAGAAGTTCTTTCCAACTTCTCGCATCATCCTCCTACGCAAAAAGATAAGCGGAATCCAACAAGAAGGTGAGTCTTTTCCTACATATTATGAACGATTTAAATCACTTGTTGCTTCTTGTCCACATCATCAGATGAAGGAGGAGTTGCTTTTGCAATACTTCTACGAGGGTCTCCTACCTCTAGAACGTCAAATGCTTGATGCTTCGGCGGGGGGAGCATTGGTGGACAAAACACCCATGGCTGCCAAGATCTTGATCTCTAATCGAGCGTTGAAAGCTCAACAATACGAGGGAGTAAGCCAAAGGGGACCCCCACGGCACCAAGTCCATGAGGTAAGTTCGACTTCCGATATTCATTCACAATTGGCTAATCTTACTTCTATTGTGTCTCAGATGGCCGAGGGCATGAAGATGCAAGGACCAATTGTATGTGGCGTATGTTCCATCCAAGGACATATCTCTGAAAAGTGTCCACAGTTGATTGAAAATGGTGGATGGGAGAGCGCCAATGCAATTGGGTTTCAAGGTCAAAACCAACCAAGGAACGATCCATATTCAAACACATATAATCCCGGTTGGAGAGACCACCCAAATTTCAAGTGGAGGGAGCCTCAACAACCTCAAAACCAAGGAGGCTTTAGGCAACAACCCCCGGGGTTCTTCACCAAGCCGTACACACCCAATCAAAACCAACCACAATCTGACCCAAATGCTTCAGGTACGTCCCTAGACAATGATGCACTTCTTAAGATACTAACCAAGTTGACTCATGGGCAGGAAAAGCAAACCCAAGCAATGCAAAGCACGAACATTAGGGTAGATCAATTGGAGAAGCAAATTGGGCAGATTGCGGAGTTTGTTGGGCAGTTTAGAGAACAAGGAAAGCTTCCTAGTTCAACCATTGCGAATCCAAAATGAGGCTTTGAAACCGCAAATGCAATCATGCTAAGGAGTGGAAAAGAAGTTGGGGCAGGTCCTACACCACCAAAATCAGGTCCCAAAGAGGATGAAACGTTGAAATCGGAAGAGGAGACACCAAGTCCACTCACGGCAAAGGTAGCACCACCTTTGCCGCAAACACCCATGGCCCCTAAGCCATCCAATCCGTCCACCCTAGGTAAGATGAGTTCAAGTTTTGTTAATTCTAACATTATTCCACCCAATGTGCCCTTTCCTAGCAGATTTTTGCAATTCAAGAATGAAGAGGAGGAAAAAGATGTTCTAGAGACATTTAGGAAGGTTCAAGTTAACATACCTCTCTTGGATGCAATCAAGCAAATCCCGAAGTACGCCAAGTGTTTGAAGAAGCTTTGTACAACAAAGAAACGTTTTCGGGAGAAAGAAGTGGTACAGGTAAGTGAGAATGTGTCTGCCATGATACAACGTAAACTACCTCCTAAATGCAAAGATCCGGGTAGTTTCACCATTCCTTGTGTCATTGGTAATACTAGGTTCAAATCTGCCATGTTAGACTTAGGTGCATCCATAAATGTTATGCCATATTCAATTTATGCATCTATGAACCTAGGCAAGTTAAAAAATGATGGTGTAATCATACAATTGGCCGATAGATCTAATGCCTATCCAGAGGGAGTTGTGGAAGATGTTTTGGTGCAGGTTAATCATTTGATCTTTCCGGCGGATTTCTATGTTCTTGAGATGGATGAATCGGATCATGCTCCTTCATTGCCCATTCTCCTTGGACGGCCTTTCATGAAAACGGCTCAAACCAAGATTGATGTAGCCAAAGGAGAAGTAACTATGGCATTTGGTGGTGATATGATTTGTTTTAAAATTTCTGAATCCATTGAGACTCCTAACGTTGTTCATTCTTGTTGTGCCATTGATAAAATTGAAAAGATAGGACCGGTCCGTTCAGCACCAAGCACACAGGATGCATCAAGAACCATGCAAGACGAGGGAATTGGAGTCGAGTGCAAGGCACATACGGCCACTACCCTCAAAGTGCTTACAGTGGCCGAAAGCACCATGGGGAAGAATGTTCACATTGCTGCCACTTCATCACATCACATAGGTAAGCCACCTAATCCAAATCCAATTCCCATTAAAGTTGATAGGTGGTTCCCTTCTTTAGTGCAGGTACCCAAGCAAATCCCCGATGGTGGGCACATGAACATGAACCTTAGGCAACACAACGCACCCATCAACAAACATCATTATCCATTTCCGTTCAAGGATGCAATGTACAAGAACTTTGTGGGGCAGGTTGTGGAGGAGATCCCACTCCATGCCGTGGACTCCAATCGGGCATGATCATGTTCTTCGTCCGGCTGCAAGACGTTAAAGAAAGCGCTACTTGGGAGGCAACCCATGCAATTCAACAAAGGAAGCCCTAGGAATCACTCCAATTCCAGATTTGCATTCCTAAAACCCTTCACTTTGTTGCTTGTTTCTAATCTGCCCAGTTTGTTATTTACTTGCTGTTTGTGTGTTTCTTTTTGTTTAGCGTGGTTTTATGCTTGAAACATTGAGGACAATGTTTGATTTAAGTGTGGGGGGGTAACTAAGTGTTTTAGATGCAAATTCGTGGGATTTTATCACCCTTAACTTGGAGACTTGTTCCTTGCTGTTTTTAAGTGTTTTTGAGCAGTTTTGGTGTGTTTTGATGCAAAAATCCGAAAATCACATAAAAATTTGAAAAATTTGTTTTAAAAACCCAAAAAGAGTTGTTTTTGTGTGTTTGTTTGTGTCTTAGGGTATCTTCCAACACAATGATGAGGATTCGGTTTGTAATTACATGGCTGTTAAAGAGAGTGACTAACATGGATGAAAGTTTGATTACTCTTTGTTTATGCTTGGTTGTGGTTATAACTTATGAATTCACATGCAATCATAAAAGAAAAAATCAGTTTTTGTAACATGCTTGAAGGAAGGAACTCAAACTAACGCTACAACCTTGTGAGACTTGAGCCTAAGCGTGTATTTGGAGAGTTAAAATCTGTGCATTCTTTGTTTTCTAAGTCGTTGCATGATCTCATTATTCCTTGCTTGGTTACTATTTAGAAGGCGTTTCATCATTAAGTTCCAAATGCTAGAACTCATGCCCATTTCATTCAAAGCATGTTATTGATTTGCATAACACATATTCAAGATGAAGTTGTGTAGTGACCACCACCTTAGCCAAATGCCGTGTACCCTATGTCATTGTGTTTTGTAGGTTTTTAACCCCGTTGAGCCTTGTTAGCCTTCATTATTTGTTAACCCATGTTTTCCTCACCTAGCCTAGTTTAGGACCATCCATACCCTTGTTCTTAAAGCATAGTAAAGCATGATTCGAATTGAATTCCTTTTGATCTATGTTAGCAGAAAACAAGTGTGGGGGAAGTATTTTTCGTGAAGAATTGTGTGCCATAGGCACGGCAAAGAAAAGAAAAGAAAAAAAAAAATTCGTGGAAAAAGAAAAAATTGAAGAAAAAAAAGTATGAAAAGTATGAGAAAAAGAGTTCCAAAGTATTGTTTGTTGAAGTGAGGGTCCAAAACAATGAATTCGGCCCTAAGGAGTTGTTTAAGTTTCCCCCTTGTGTGTTAAAGTTAATTTCTGCAATCTAAGTGAATTCTAAGTCTCAATTTCATTGCTTTGCTTACTATTGCTTGAAGAACGTTTGTTTTCCCTATCCTTTCCTTGTTAACCAACACCCCAAGCCCCATTACAACCCTTAACTTCTATCTTGAGTGTTATGTGTTTCAATTTGTGGAGTTTGAATTTGGTATGAGCATATGGTGTCACTGGTTCTCGCATCTAAGTAGTAGCATTTCATTCATGAGATCATATCTAAACATGCTTCTTAACTCTAGAAATAGCGTTCTTAGTGATACATATATGTGAGCATTCGTTTTCATATCTACATCAATCTTCTCATATATGACTAGTGTAGGGTGTGTAGTTAGAAAATCAGAGTGAAAATAGAGTGTATATCTTGTAAGGAATTGAGTGAAGATGACTCAAATCTGTGGGGATAACGATTTTTAACATGTCATGTTCATTGGAAATCCCTGAGACAATTGTTGGAAGGTTTAGGTTGTGTTTTAGTTGTTGTGTTTTGTTTTATTTCTTTGTTTTGCTCGAGGACTAGCAAAAGCTAAGTGTGGGGGAATTTGATAGGAGCATATTTATGCGCCTTAGTTAGCTAGTTCTTATGCATTTCCATGGTGTTTTCTTAGTTAAAGTAGTCTTTTAAGCTAGTTTTATGTGTTTTCAGGTTTTAAGGCCAAAGGATGCAAGAAGATGCATTTTGGAGCAAAATGGAGCTTGGAATGCATGTCACATATTTGGAGCCAAGGTTTGGACGAATTTGAAGACTTGAAGATGACGATTCCTACTTGAACAAGGTTTCCTAGTTGAAATAGGAAAGTGCTTACATGAACGAAGGATTCCTAATCAACGAAGGATTCCTAATTGAAGATGGATTCCTACTCACATGAGGATTCCTAGAAGAACAAGGATTCCTACTCCAAGAAGGATTCCTACTTGAAATAGGAAAGTTAAGCCAAGGTTTCCTACTTTGGTTTGACCTTTCCTAAATGTTCCTAAGTCTTATCAACTTTGAAGGCTTCCTAAGCATTTTAGGACATCAAATGCACCTCCCTTGCACCATATCAACCCTTGCCGCACCTCACATACCCTTTCCACACTTTCCTCTTCCTTGTCGTGCAAGGGAGAGGGTCCTTTCCTGATTTTGAGCATTAAAACACATTCCTAATATGTTTTAAACCCTAGCCGCATATTTCCTTGACCTTTCCTTTTATTTTCTGATTTGTTTCCTAATTCTAGAATCCTTAGACTTAATTTCTGATTTCCTAATCAACCTAGGGTTTTAATTTCTGTTTTCCTTTAAATAAACCTCTTTGTTGCAGCGACAAAACATTCCACACACATCCATACAACTCCATTCACGCCAGATTTCATCTCTCACCTATTGCCGTGCCCATCCTTCACCCAAATCCATATTTTCTGAACCCAAACCCCCCTAGCCGTGCCATACACCCATCCTAGACACTTTTCCACCATTCTACCTTATCCAAAACCATCTCAAACCATCTCCATACCTTGTGCCGCAGCAAGAAGGAAGAAGGAGTGCTCTTGAATGTGCTTGCCAGTCTATTGCAGATTGCTGGAACTTTTAGGTGTAGTCTTTCTTATGTTTTCAATGTTTCAATTCAATAAACTTTGTGTTGTGAGTATGAGGAACTAAACCCCCTTAGTTGGGGGGTGATTCGAAACCATGTACATGCTTGCAATATGATTTGATTACATTAAGTTGTTATTTCATAAGTTGTGGATTCAATTCGTTCATCTACTTGATTGATAACTTATTTGTGTATGTTGATTGAGAGCGCACGCTTAGTTTTCATGCATGAATATGATGCTAGATTATGAGGGAGTTTCACCTAATAGTTACAATCTTATAATCACAAGTAGTGAAGGTCGCTTATAAACGATCGCGTTGAATGAATTCTTGGCATTAGTTTCATGCTCATCATAGTAACGAATGCCTCATCAACACTTATAGTTCTCATTGTGCTTCATGATTCTTGATTGTATCTTTATTGTGCTCATCACGTAAGGAACCATTGAGGAATGCTTTGAATTGTTGTATGCGCTTTCCCATCAAATTCATTAACTTAAGGAGAACTTGAAGGTTAATTTAAGCGTATCTAATTAACTTGGGGTGTTGAGTTTTATAATTTATTGGAAGAACAACTGAAAATCGTTTTGTTTGCACGTGTGACATGTGTGGAGAAGAACCTCCTAACTAGCCTTTTATCCATCCTTTTCATCCAAAAAGTTTTACAATCTGTTTTGTTTTAAAGTTTCTGTTTTGTTTTCAATTTTCGTCCAAAACAAATCCCTCTTTATTTTGAAGTCTCATATTAGTTAGAAAGTGATTTAGTTTGTGTTTTTAAGTGTTTTGGTTCAAGTTATAACTCAATTTCGTCCAAATTTGTGTTTGTGCTCAAAACTGCCCAGAAAGTGTTTTTAAGGCAGTTTTGAGTGTTTGTTTGCTGTTTTGAGTCTTTTGGTTTGTTTTAGTGTTGCAAACTTTAGTTTTACATTCTTTGAGTCTAGTTCAGTGTTTTAAAATTTGTTTTTACGTTTATAAGTCAATTTTCAAGTGTTTAGCAATCCCTCTTAATCCCCGGTTTAAGCGATCCCTACGGCATGCATGAAGAGTCCTTGAATTGGTCAATTTGGACAATTTGACGGACGATGCACTTGAATTGGTCATTGCGCAAGGAAAGCACATGCAAAACATTGAGGCAACCACCAAGGCACCCCACGGCATGCATGAAGAGTCCTTGGCCGTACACCCTAGTGAAGCTATCATTGAGATGGTGGCTGCCCTCGAGTCATTGCCATCACAATCGGGTAAGTATTCGGACCCTATTTTAAGTTCAGTTTCGGCTAATAAAATGCTTCCCTCAGTTGTGCAGCCACCTACACTTGAACTTAAGCCGTTGCCTAGTCACTTGAAGTACGTTTTCTTGGGCGAGGATGACACGTTGCCCGTCATTATTTCATCCTCACTCACGGCACAAGAAGAGAGCAAATTGGTGCGAGTGCTTAAGGAGTACAAAACGGCAATTGGATGGACCTTGGCCGACATAAAGGGAATTAGCCCTACTACATGCATGCATCGCATACTTCTAGAGGAGGGGTCCAAAACATCCCGAGAGGCTCAACGCCGTCTCAACCCTCCGATGATGGAAGTTGTGAAGAAGGAGGTAATCAAGCTTTTGGATTGTGGAGTAATCTATCCAATCTCGGATAGTAAGTGGGTCTCGCCCGTTCAATGCGTTCCGAAGAAATCTGGAGTGACTGTGGTTGCAAATGCCGAGAATGAGCTTGTTCCTACGCGCATTCAAACCGGTTGGAGGGTGTGCATCGATTATAGGAAGCTAAACGCCGCCACGAGGAAGGATCACTTCCCATTGCCGTTCATCGACCAAATGCTTGAGAGGTTAGCCAGTTATGCTTTCTATTGTTTTCTTGATGGTTATTCTGGTTATAATCAAATTGTCATAACACCCGAAGATCAAGAAAAAACCACTTTTACATGCCCCTTTGGTACTTTTGCATATCGTCGCATGCCTTTTGGTTTATGTAATGCACCTGCTACATTTCAAAGATGCATGATGAGCATATTTTTTGATTATGTTGAGAAAATCATTGAAGTGTTTATGGATGATTTTAGCGTGTTTGGTGATTCTTTTGATGGTTGCTTGCATAATCTTAGTTTAATCTTAAAACGTTGCGTTGAAACTAACCTTGTTCTTAATTGGGAAAAATGCCATTTCATGGTTAAACAAGGCATAGTTTTAGGTCATATAGTCTCTGAAAATGGTATTGAGGTTGATAAGTCGAAAATAGATCTTGTACGTCACTTACCCTCTCCGACTTCGGTTAGAGAGGTTCGTTCTTTTCTTGGCCATGCAGGTTTCTATCATAGGTTTATCAAGGATTTCTCGAAGGTTGCACAACCTCTTTGCCGTCTCCTACAAAAAGACGTGGCGTTTGAATTCACCAAGGAGTGCACGGCATCATTCAACCAACTCAAGGAGTTGTTGACCACGGCACCCATCATTGTTCCACCGGATTGGATTCCACCTTTCGAGCTCATGTGTGATGCGTCCGACTATGCTTTAGGAGCTGTTTTAGGACAAAGAAAGGACAAGAGGCCGCATGTCATCTACTACGCCTCACGGACGTTGAATGATGCACAATTGAACTACTCCACTACGGAAAAAGAACTTCTTGCCGTTGTCTTTCCTTTAGATAAATTTCGATCATATCTAATTGGAACTAAAGTAATTGTTTTCACTGATCATGCAGCTCTGAAGAACTTCATGCAGCTCTGATCATATTCGATGGATGTTGCTACTTCAAGAGTTCGACATAGAGATTCGTGACAAGAAAGGAAGTGAAAATGTGGTGGCTGACCACCTCAGCCGAATGGTGCACAATGAAGAGTCCCTACCCATTGCCGAGACATTCCCCGATGAACAATTGTTGTCCATTAAGGTTAGTGCACCTTGGTATGCCGATATTGTTAATTTTTTGGTGTCAAAACGTATTCCAAGTGAGTTCACTAGGCACCAACGTGATAAACATAGGCATGATGCACGGTTTTATGTGTGGGATGATCCGTACTTATGGAAATTTTGCCCTGATCAGATTTTACGTCGTTGTGTGCACGATTCTGAATGTCATTCAATTTTGAGTTTTTGTCATACATATGCATGTGGAGGGCACTTTGGCACACAACGCACAGCCCTCAAAGTGTTACAATGTGGATTCTATTGGCCTAGTATTTTTAAAGATGCTAGAACTTTTTGCTTAACATGTGATAAATGCCAAAGAATGGGTGGTATTAGTGCAAGGGACCAAATGTCGCAGGTTTCTATCCTAAATGTTGAAATTTTTGATGTTTGGGGTATTGATTTTATGGGTCCCTTCCCTTCATCGTATGGTTTCATGTATATTTTGCTTGCGGTTGATTATGTGTCGAAATGGGTGGAAGCCAAGGCCACCCGGACTAATGATTCTAAAGTGGTTGCAGATTTTATTAGAACTAACATTTTTGCAAGGTTTGGAATGCCACGAGTGATCATTAGTGATGGAGGGTCACACTTTTGCAATCGGACCATTGAAGCGTTATTGAGGAAATACAGTGTCACCCATAAGGTTTCTACACCTTACCATCCTCAAACGAATGGCCAAGCTGAGGTTTCTGATAAGCTCATATTTATATATATTTTACATCAAATTCTCTCGTCTTTTCTTAGTTAGTTTCTCATATTTTTGTGCTATTTACTTTGTTTTTGTGTTTTATCAAATTTATCTAGCTAAGAAAATAAAAATAGCATAAGTGTGATTTTAAGTAATAAATTCGTCTAAACTGCCTGTGTAGATCAGCTGACTTTGGGAGCAAATGGCGAACAGCTCAGAATGAATTAGAGAATGAGCCTTATATGCTTGGAAAGCTACAGATGTCTATTTTCTAGAACATTTCGCGGATTGTTAATATCATTTTTCTAGAAGAAGTTATGAGCATTTGAGTAAGGGAAGGTCTAGCTGACGACAACTTGCAGATTGGAATTGAAAGCAAACAAAAGAAAAGAAATAAAACAAAGAGTAGTGGATGGCAGAAAAACATAAAGCAAGAAGGAAAGAAAACAGCAAAACACACACCACATGGGCAGCAAGGAATCAGAAATTAAAGAATGGAAGAGTGGGAAGTGATGAGGACAACACAAACACACACACACAAAAACACACACGGCACTAGAATGGAATCAGCAAAGGGGAGTGAATGGACAGCAGAAAAAAGCAAGGAAATTGGACCACTATGAAGTGGATTTCTTGTTGGTCTCCCACTTATAGCTTTGGATGGCTTTGGAATGATTATTTCTAGGTGGAAAGAGCACAAAAACAGCACACACACATGCAAAACAAAGCTGGCAGCATCCTTTCTTCCTTTGCCGTGAGATGTCATGTCCATTGCCTTGAAATTCTTTTCATTTCCAACCTCTATATAAGCACCATTCAGCCTTCAAGGAAGGGGGAGCCATTCATACACATTTCCATTAGTTCCAAGGCTTGCAAAGAAGGAGGAGTGCTTGGAGTTGTGCTAGCCATTCCATTGGAGTTGTTGGAGCATTCTAGGTGTATTCTACTTTGTTTCTCTATGTTTAATATCAATTGTTTTTGTTTAATTGCAAGTATGAGGAACTAAACTCTTATTTTGGCTAGAGGTTAATTCAAAGCCATGTATATATTTGTAATTTAAATTGATTACCTTCAGTTGTGATTTCTGAGTTGTGATTTAATTTGCTTAACTGCTTGATTGATAACTTATTTTTGTATGTCGATTAAGGATGCATACTTAATTTACATGCATGAATTTGATGCTAGAATATAAGTGAATTTCACCTAATCGTTATGAACTTATATTCACAAGTAGTGAAGGTCGCTTATAAACGATCGCGTTAGGTAAATTCTTGGCATAAGTTTCATGCAATTCATAGTAACAAGTGCCTCGTCAATGCTTATGATTTTCATAAAACTTAATGATTCTTGCTTGTATCTCTATTATGCAATTCATGTAGGGAACTTGTAGGGAATGTTTTGGGTTGTCGTATGCAATCATCCAACCTAATAAAAGTAGGAAAATCTGAAGGTTAATTTAAGCGGACCTAATTAACTTGGGGCGTTGAGAATTTACAATTTATTGAAAGAACAACTGAAAATCAATTTAGGTTGCATATGTGGCATGTGTGGAGAATAATCCTCTAGCCAGTCCGTCATTTATCATTTTACCTTAATTTTATGTTTTTGTCAATTTTGTAATTTATTTAAGTTTAATTTACTTTTCATCAAAAAATCAATCCCCCGTTTATTTTAAGGTGTTAGATTTATTAGAAATCAATTTAGTTTGTATTTTCTTGAGTCTTGAATTATTTTGTGTCTTTTTAGATTATTTGTTAGTTTTATTTTGAGTTATTCTAGTTAAGTGTTTTGAGTCTAGTTTAGTGTTTTAAATTCTGTTTTTACGTTTTTAATTTAATTTTACTTTGGTTAGCATCCCTAGTTAATCCCCGGCCTAGAACGATCCCTACTTACATCATTACTACAATTGTCACAAATAGGGTTTAAATTTGTGCGTTAATTTATTTTCGCACCAGTTTCCAACCGAGAGATCAAGCAAATACTTGAGAAGACCGTTGGGCCAACAAGGAAGGATTGGAGCTTACGGTTAGATGATGCACTTTGGGCGTATCGTACGGCGTACAAAACCCCCATTGGGATGTCTCCCTTTCGACTTGTCTATGGCAAGGCGTGCCATCTTCCCGTTGAATTGGAGCACAAAGCGCTTTGGGCCATCAAGAAGTTTAACATGAACCTCGATGAAGCGGGAAGTCAAAGGAGATTGCAATTGAATGAGCTTGATGAGATACGGCACAAGGCGTACGATAATGCAAGCATTTACAAGCAAAAGACCAAAGCTTTCCATGACAACATGATCCGTGGGAAATCCTTCTCAATTGGGCAGAAAGTGCTATTGTTCAATTCCCGTTTACGCTTGTTTCCCGGTAAGTTACGTTCTAAGTGGATTGGACCGTTTGTTATTACTAATGTTTTTGTTCATGGTGCAGTCCAAATCCAAAGCTTGAAAACTGGACAAGAATTCAAGGTGAACGGGCATCGTTTGAAGCCCTATTATGAAAACTTTGTGGAGCAACCCGTGGAGGACATCTCTTTGGATGCCGTGGGCCCTAATCTGGAGTGATGAGGCGTTTCGTCCGGCTGTACGACGCTAAAGCAAGCGCTACTTGGGAGGCAACCCATGCATTCAACAAAGGAAGACCGAGAAAGCACTCCAATTCCAGATTTGCGTTCCTAAACCCTTCTCTTTGTTGCTATTTCGTTTCTGCCATGTTAGGTTGTTCAGATGTTGTTTTGTTTGTTTGTTTGTTATTTGTGTGAGTCTATGCTTGAAACATTGAGCACCATGTTTGATTTAAGTGTGGGGGGGTAACCAAAGTGTTTTGATGCAAATTCGTAGGGTTTATCACTCATAACTTCTAAATGTTGTTCCTTGCTGTTTTTAAGTGTTTTTAAGTGTTTTTAAGCTGTTTTAGTGTGTTTTGATTCAAAAATCCGAAAATCCCATAAAAATTTGAAAAATTGTTTTAAAAAAACCCAAAAAGAGTTGTTTTTGTGTGTTTGTTTGTGTCTTAGGGTACCTTCCAACACAATGATGAGGATTCGGTTTGTAAGACTGTTAAAGAGAGTTGTAAACATGGATGAAAGTTTGATTTACTCTTTGGTTTATGCTTGGTTGTGGTTATAACTTATGAATTCACATGTAATCATAAAGGAAAAATCAATTTTTGTAACATGCTTGATGGAAGGAACTCAAACTAACGCTACAACCTTGTGAGACTTGAGCCTAAAACGTTTATTTGGAGAGTTAATAATCTGTGCATTGTTGTTTTCTAAAGTCGTTGCATGATCGCATTATTCTTTGCTTGGTTATTACTTAGAAGGCGTTTCATCATTTAGTTCCAAACACTAGAACTCATACCCAATTCATTCAAAGCATGTTATTGATTTGCTTAACACATGTTCAAGATAAAGGTTGTGTAGTGACCACCATAGCCAAATGGCCATATCTCCCTATTTCATTGTGTTTTGTAGGTTTTAACCCCGTCGAGCCTTGTTTAGCCTATGTTTTCTTCGTTAACCCACATTATCCTCACCTAGCCTAGATTAGGACCATCCATACCTTTGTTCTTGAAGCATAGTAATGAATGACTCAAAATGAATTCCTTTTGGTCATTGTTGGCAGAAAACAAGTGTGGGGGAATTGAGTTTTGTTGTGGGTGTGCCAAAGTCTCGAATGAGGCACGAAAAAGAAAAGAAAAAGAAAAATGTCGTGGAAAATAAAAAGAAAAAAAGAAAAAGTTGTGAAAAGAATGAAAAGGAGTCGAAAAAAATGTGAAAAAGAGTTCTTAAGTGTTGTTTGTTGAAGGAAGGGTCCAAAACAGTGAATTCGGCCTTAATTGTTGTTGAATCTTTCCTTTGTGTTTAAAAGTTAATTTCTGCATGCTAATGGGAATTCTGAGTACGATTTCATTGTTTTGCTTACTATTGCTTTAAGAACGTTTGTTTTCCCTATCATTTCGTTGTTAGCCAACTCCCCTAGCCCCGTTACAACCCTTGACTTTAATCTTGAGTGTTGTGTGTTTCAATTTGTGGAGTTTGAATTTGGTATGTGCATATGGTGTCACTAGTTCTCGCATCTAAGTAGTAGCAATCCATTCATGAGATCATATCTAAACATGTTATTTACTCCGGAAAATGCTTTTCTTGTTTTACATATATGTGAGCATTCGTTTTCATATTTACATCAATCTTCTCACATATAACTAGTGTAGGGTGTGTAGTTAGAAAATCTGAGTGAAAATAGAGTGCATATCTAGTAAGGAATTGAGGAAATTCTCTAAGGCATGTTACTACATTCAAAACATCGTTTTAATTGGTTATTTGTGAACTAATGAGTAGTGACTATGATTAAGTATGTGCTTAAGCGTAAAGATGGCTAAAATCTGTGGGAATGATGATTTTTAACATGTCATGTGCATTGGAAATCCCTGAGGCGATTGTTGGAAGGTTTAGGTTGTGTTTTACTCGTTTTGCTTCGTTTGTTTACTTTGTTTTGTTTTGTTTTGCTCAAGGACTAGCAAAAGCTAAGTGTGGGGGAATTTGATAGGAGCATATTTATGCGCCTTAGTTTAGCTTGTTCTTGTGCATTTATAGTGTTTTTCCTTAGTAAAGTAGTCTTTTAAGCTAGTTTTATGTGTTTTCAGGTTTTAAGGGCAAAGTATGCAAAAGGAAGCATTTTGGAGCCTTTTCGAGCAAATTAGAGCTTGGAATGAAGATCATATGCTTGGAGCCATGAGGATGGACGAAATTGAAGACTTGAAGATGATGATTCCTACTTGAGCAAGGTTTCCTAGTTGAAGTAGGAAAATACCTATGGAAGATGGAATCCTAGCTAAATTGGGAATCCTAGTTGAATTAGGTTTCCTAGTTAAATTGGGAAACCTAGAAGATTGAATTCCCTACTTGAACGAGGTTTCCTACTTGGAGTAGGAAATGTAAACCCCAAATGGCATCAAGTTGCAGCTACAAGGAAGATTTCCAAGTCCAAGAAGGAAAAGGTTTCCAAGATGAAGAAGGAGAAGAATTCCAAGTCAAGGAAGGATTGAGACATGTTTTCCTAATGCTAGAGGGACTCCTAAGTGTTGTAGGACACAAATGAGAAGTTTCTAGAGTGTTCCCCTCTTTGCCGTGAGTTTCCTACATTTCCTATCAGTTTTGGGGCTTTCTAGAAGCCCTATCCCTAATCCCTACAATAATGTCGCACCCTAGCCTTCTAGATGCCCTAATCCCTTGCCTTGCAAGGCTTTCTAGAAGCCTTATCCCCCCTTGACCTTTGCCGCACCCTTATCCTCTTATCCCTTAGGATTTCTGATTGTTTTAACCTATTTCCTTGTGGATTTGGCTTTCTAGAAGCCTTAAACCTGATTTACCTAGGGTTAGAAGCCTATATAAAGCAGCCACACCCCTTCATTCATTCATTCACTCCACAAAATCAGAAATTCGCCCAAACCTCTCCACACCTTTGCCGCAGCCACCAAACACCCTTCTCCCTAGTTTTAAGTTCTTGTCGCACCATCCCCTTCCCCTAAACACTACTACATCCCTCCATAACCATTCATCCATGCACCTAAGGCCCTAAACCTATCCCGAGACCCTTTGCCGCACCAAGGAGGAGGAGAAGGAAGCTTGGAAGTTCATGCAATTCAAGTTCGCGTCGCTGGAATTTCTAGGTGTTTCTTTTCCTTTGATTTCAATGTTTAAATTCAATTCTCTTTGTTTTGTACGTATGAGGAACTAAATCCCCCCTTGACTAGGGGGGGATTCGAAATACATGTACTTGCGATATGATTTGATTACTTCTAATTGCGTTTCATAAGTTGTGAATTCAATTTACTTATCTATGTGAATTACATTGATTTGTGTGTGTTGGTTGAGAGTGCATGCTTAATTATCATGCATAAATTGAATGCTAGGATATAAGGAAATTTCACCTAATCGTTATGGACTTATATTCACAAGTAGTAAAGGTTGATGATCTCAATCGCGTTAAGTAAATTCTTGGCATAAGTTTCATGCAATCATAGTAACAAGTGCTTCGTCAATGCTTATGGTTTTCATAGAACTTAATGATTCTTGCTTGTATCTCTATTATGCAATCATGTAGGGGACTTGTGGGGAATGCTTTGGGTTGTCGTATGCAATCATCAAATTCAATAACGTTAGGAAAATCTGAAGGTTAATTTAAGCGGACCTAATTAACTTGGGGCGTTGAGAATTCATGGTTTATTGAAAAGCAATTGGAAATCGTTTTGAATGCAAGTATAACATGTGTCGAGATGAACCCCTTAGCTAGCCTTCTGATGCGAAAATAACTAACGCACAAATTTAAACCCTATTTGTGACAGTTGTAGTAATGATGTAAGTAGGGATCGTTCTAGGCCGGGGATTAACTAGGGATGCTAATCAAAGTAAAATTAAATTAAAAACGTAAAAACAAAATTTAAAATATTAAACTAGACTCAAAACACTTAAATATAATAACTCAAAATAAAACTAACAAATAAACTAAAATAATTCAAAAGACTCAAAACAACTCAAGATTTAAGAAAACACAAACTAAAATGATTTCTAATAAATCTAACACTTTAAAATAAAATGGGGGATTGATTTTGATGAAAAGTAAATTAAACTTAAATAAATTACAAAATTGACAAAAACATAAAATTAAGGTAAAATGATAAATGACGGACTGGCTAGAGGATTATTCTCCACACATGCCACATATGCAACCTAAATTGATTTTCAGTTGTTCTTTCAATAAATTGTAAATTCTCAACGCCCCAAATTAACCATGAATTGCATAAATTAATTCTCAGATTTTCCTTAAGTTAATGGATTGGATGATTGCATACGACAACCCAAAATATTCCCCACAAGTTCCCTACATGAATTGCATAATAGAGATACAAGCAAGAATCATTACGTTCTATGAAAATCATAAGCATTGACGAGGCACTCATTACTATGAATTGCATGAAATTTATGCCAAGAATTTACTTAACACGATTGTGGTCAACAACCTTTACTACTTGTGAATATAAGTTCATAACGATTAGGTGAAATTCACTTATATTCTAGCATCAAATTCATGCATGTAAATTAAGTATGCATCCTTAATCGACAAACAAAAATAAGTTATCAATCAAGCAGTTAAGCAAATTAAATCACAACTCAGAAATCACAACTGAAGGTAATCAATTCAAATTACAAATATATCCATGGTTTTGAATTAAACTCTAGCCAAACTAAAATTAGTTATACATTATTAAAATTAAACAGGAATAAAACGTGAGTTGGAGGATTAAACCGAGAGAGATTGACAGCTTGCTGTCCACTGTGCTTCTGCTGTGTTGACTGCCCGTGCTGACCAGGCAGCTTTGCTGCTCTTCTACTATCCCACGAGGCTCCTCCACGTTGCACCAGCATGCAAGCACTGCACGTCTTCTTGCTCCTGCGTACTGACCTGCGTGCTGCCCTTCTTGCTCCTGCGTACTGACCTGCGTGCTGCCCTTCTTCTCCCGCACAGAACGTTGTCAAGCATGCATGCACTGCCCTCCAACTGGTTCGCAGCTTGCGACAGCTGCGCCTGGCAGCTTCCCGAGCTCGCACGTCCTGCTCGCTGCCTCAAGGCCTCAGGTGGCTGTCCTCCTCGCAAGCTTCACTCAGTGTGTCGCTGCCCCAAGGCAGCTTGCTGTGCTACTCTCTCCTCCTGCTTCTCGTTGATCTCAGCTGCAAAAGCAGCCTTCACGTTTACTCCCACGTCTTCCTGACCTCGCTGCCAAAGGCAGCTGTTTCTTGGCTGACTCTCTACGCTGCCCAGGCTGTTCTCTGCTTCTCTCCTGTGCTGCCAGGAAGGCAGCGTTGTTCCTTCCTGCGTTGACCCACGTGCAGCTTTGCTCACAAGACCGCCTAGGCAGCTCACGCTGCTGTCCTCTGTCTTGCTGCCAGGCAGCACGTCTCTGTCCTCCTTTCCGCGTCGTCACCTGCTTCACACGCAGCTCCTCGCAAGCTTCACGCCTCTCGCAGGCTGCCAAGCAGCCTCACGTCTCCCTCTGCGAACTTGCTAAGCCTCACCGAGAGCTCCCTCCCAGCTCTCTGCCCAGTCACGGCACCAGCTGCCTTAGCAGCTTTCTTGGTTTCTTTCCTATTCCCCCCCCGCCACTTTCGATTTTCTGCGTGCTTTTTATTCCTTCTTTCCCCCGAGGCCCTTGTATTATAATTAACTCCTCCCATGCCGAGGACCTGCTCACTGTTTCTTCTTTAAACAGCTGCCCACGAGCAGCCCTCCACCCAATTCTTTTTTTATATTTCCTCCTGCACACACATGCACCCACTTTTCATTATTTTTCTGCACCCATTCCTTAGTGTTCCTGCTGTCTCCATTAATATCATAAATATATATATATATATATATAAATAGATATATATATATATATATTACTTTCTTATTTTATTAACCAATTACAGTGGGCAAGACAGTTTTGACGATTTTATCACTTAAAATCTCACTTGTGCAATATTTATTTTATTTACTAGATAAATACTATAAAACACAAAAACAAAGTAAATAGCTCAAAAATATAAGAAACTGACTAAGAAAAGACGAGAGAATTTGATGTAAAATATGTATAAATATAGTCCGATCAAATACCCCCACACTTAGCTTTTGCTAGTCCTCGAGCAAAACAGAGAAAACAGAAAAAGTAATAACATGAAAATTATTAGTTTTCCCCTATATTACCCTCATAGAATTTCCTTTGAGAACATAATCATCAAGAACCATAGCTAACAACAACAAGCAATTCAAGTTCATCTTCCTTATTCAAATATTAGCAGTAATCTTTGAAACATCCTTGAAGTGTAGTGTGTGAGATAGCCATGCTAATGCAATTTCAAGTTTTTATTTTAAAAATCACCATATGCAAACTAGCGACCTTCTCACTGGATGTACACTCAATCGCACATGTGTTTAGTTTTAATGTGTTTCGCTCAAAGAAACGAATGTGAAAGTTCTACCATAAGCTTGCATAAAGATCACTTCTCCACAGTCATAATTGCAAAACTTAAATCAAGAGGACTTTTATTGGATGTAATGAGGCTTAGGGATAGGGTTATTGAAACGAAAGAATAGGAAAACACAAGTTCCAAGCTACAATGCAAGCAATTATTTTCTTTAGATTTATAAGAACTCAAGCTCTCCAACGATTCTTCAGACATCTCTAACCACACCCATAAACTGAAACTTTAAAAACTTTTTATTTTCTTTGTATACAATCTTTCTTTTTCTTTTCTTTTTCTTTTCTTTTTTTTTTTTTTTTTTTTTTTTTTTCAAACAGAAACAAATATGAAAAACCCCCACACTTATTCTTTTGCCAAACACCCTCCAAAGTACTTCACAAACATTTCTCATAAGACAATCTCGCATTGCTCGCTTGGAAAGGGTAAGGAAAAATATTTATTTCAGGCATAAGGGTAGACATATCTGGTGATAAGAAATAAAAGGCTCACAAATACGGCTCAAATTGGCAATCTAATGATATCATTTTTCTTTGGGAAACAAGGTTATTTGGGCCATGGTGGTAAACCTAATGCCTCTATCATTTTCAAGTTCATGCAATCAATGACAAAAATTTCGAAAGATCGTTATGCAAGTTCTAGAGAAGTATCTCACATAAGTTCATCACACATAAAAAAAATAGGAGTATATGAAAAATGCACACACTTTCAATAGGCTCAAAAACTCACATAGGATGTATATGGTTACTAAATTCACATATGGAGCTTAAAATCATGCTTTAATTTCACATCAACAAGGCTATGTGCATTTGGTTTTTCAAGGATGATCAAATATGTACAAACTAACACGAGAATTAGGAATTTCACACAACACATGTTAACTAAGTTCTTGATGATCATGGTTCAAATTTAATCCAATTATATCATTGGGTCGGGAAACTAACAAAAATCTAATTCAAAACAATAAGGAAAACAAGGAAATATTTTTGGATTTTTAAAATTTTCCGATTTTTTATTTTTTTTTATTTTTTTTTTATTTTTTTTTTTATTTTTTTTTATTTTTTTTAATAAAAACAACAACTTAGTTAAGAAAACACAAAGCAATAACATGGAAACCAATGAAACCAGTTCAAAGTCGAAGGTACAAAAAATTTTCAATTTGGTCATTTTTCATACTCTTTACCCCCACACTTAAACTAGACATTGTCCCCAATGTCAGAAAATATAATAAAATGCAAATAAAAATAGAATAAATATAAAGAAACAAAATAAAGCAATAGGACTGAAAACTTCCCTAATTTGCAGAAAAAATCAAGCGATGACCCCCCAAGCTAAAATTTTGCAATCAACTTCAAGGGTGGAAATAACCAAAAGTTCCTGCAAAGAAAAGAAATAAGTCAGTTACGCACGCAAGAAAAAATATAAAAGAAAACAAACGAAAAATTGCAAATGAAAATAAAAGATAATGAACAAAACTAATAAATGAACATTGGTCCTGTTTGGTGACTTTCCACAGCTTTGAACTTGAACTGGCCTCGGGAACTTCTTAGCAAGGAAAATGAGACTTGATTGGTGGTGTTGTTGAGGCTTCTCGAGCTCTTGGTTTCAACTCAGACTCCTTCTGCCGGGTTGATTGAGTCTGCAGGCTACATTCTTCTCTTTTTGTTCTTCTGCATGGCAGGTAGGCACGAGGAATAGGTGGTGGTCTGCTTCTTTGTTCAATCTGTCCAAGTGTCGACCGATTGCCTTTCTTTCACCTTGCCCCGTAGCCAAGAGCAAGGGTAAAGGAAAAGCATGCCATGAGAAATCTTTGTCTCTGACTCTGATGATATGGGATACTTTTGCTTTTGAAGAAGTATCGTTCCACAGGTGTATGCTTGAACTGGGCTGGGGAACTTCTTAGCAAGGAAAATGAGACTTGATCTTGAAGATGAAGCAGCACCTTGTCTCCACATGCTTCAAGTAACATTTTCACTTGCCTTGGCTGTTCTCCAGGCAGATGTGGCGACTTCTTCGGAAGTACATCAGTGGTTGAAGAAGAGCACTCGAGAGCAATGCTAGGTAAGCAATCAGGAAGGATTTCCAGGCAGTCGGTTCTTAGATTGGAAGATTGACACCGAGTGCTGGCTGATTGCCCGCTTTCTCCTTGCCACAAAGACAAGGACAAGGACAGGAAGAAAGCGTGATATGAGATACTCTTGCTTTCAACCTTCATGATATGAAATACTCTAGCTCTAGATGACTTATTTGCAAAGGTATCCCAGGGAATGAGAAACACAGAGAAACTCGAGAGGGTTTGATGGAAAGGCATTTTGGGAGATGAAAAATTTCGGAGATGAAGAAGTGTTGAGAGTGTGCCTTTGCTGTTGAAGGCGAAGGTAGACGTTTATAGGTCTTTTCTTCACAACCGAAACTATTCTTTTACCCCTGTCGGCAGCCGGTGGATGGATGAACAGTACAGGTCACGCGCTTTCTGAAAAAGCAACCCGTAATTTGCGCAAAGCTGACAGCGCGCGTGACGAGTGACGACAAAATTGGAAAAACTGTTCGCCTCGTGATTCCTGACCGCTCCGACTTTTGAGAAAGACGCCCGACTTTTGAGAGAGCGGCGTCCGACTTTTGAGAAAGGAACCGACTTTTGAGACGGAGTCCGACTTTTGAGAACGGCGACGCCGCTTTTGAGAAAAGAATCCGGCTTTTGAGAAAGGAGCCCGGCTCTTCGATTTGCGAGAGGGCGCCTCTTCGACTGCTGAGTGATGCCTCAACGATTTCTTCTTCTTATAAGAACGCTCATTTTTGTTCCACAACACACTTGAGCTCCCCCCTGGAAACACTCCCTCCTGTAAACACTTCCTCCTGCAAACTTTAATCTTAATTAGTTCGACTCTTCATCTTTCTTCACATCAAATATGTCTTGCCCCTCTGACCGTCGCCTTAACTTGAATGTTGGGGAAGATAGTGATATATCTTCTCCAACCAACATTTGGCAGCCATCCTTCATATCCCCAAATGGTCCTCTTACAGTTGGGGATTCCATGATGATGAACGAAACAACCGCATCGGTGGTGGCCAGAAATCTGCTCACTCCTAGAGACACTAGGATACTTTCCAGGCGGTCCGACGAACTGGCTGTTCAGGACTCTATGGCCTACAGCGTCCGATGCGCAGGCTCCGTATCAAACATGGGCCAGCGCCTTCTTGCACGAACTCGTCAGGTGGAGTCGTTGATGGCTGAAGTGGCTAGTCTTCGGCAGGAGGTTAGAGTGCTTAGGCATGAGAACAGGGATTTGCACATGCTTGCAACCAATTACTCCACAAGCATGAAGAGGAAGCTGGATCAGATGCAGGAGTCCGAAGTGCGGATTCAGAGTGATCATCAACGGTTTATGACGTTACTCCCGAGGTTTGTGTTGCCTTCGTCCTCGGGAGCAGCACCAAGTATTGAGGCTCTGAATGATCCAGCTCTGGCACTTCGTCTTTCAGGGGTTCCGTCGACCTCCGAGGCACCACCAACCAATGACCAATGAACGAAATTAATTTACAAGTTATTGTAAAATATCTATGCATTTAAGTTTTTTTTTTTTTTTTTTTTTTTTTTATGTATTTTTTTATTTATTTTTTTTTTATTTATATGAATGTTTATGTTTTTAAGTTTTTTTTATTTTTTTTTTCATTTTTTATATAAATGTAAAATAAGTAAATCAAAGTAAAAAAAAAAACTAAGTTTAATCTCCTAAACAAAAATCACAACTAAATAAACAAAACAAAAATCACAACTAAATAACAAAACAAAATGAAAGCAGTAAAGAGAAGGGATTAGGAATGCAAATCTGATTGTGGGTGATTCCTAGGCCTCCCTTCATTATTCAAATGCATGGGCTTATCATTGAACGGACGGTGGTACTTGAAATGATCCGACAACGGTCTAAGTTCTAATGACGGTGCCTGAATCATCAAAATTAAAAACAAGTTAGTATAAATTAAAATAAAAAATGGAGAAGATGGCTTACAGTCACATTCAAACTCAATTATAAACACCACGTCTTTGAACGTTTCCGGGACTTTGAACTTGGCCAGGTTTACTATGATGGTTGTGGCTTGTCCCGTGTCATCAAACTCAACTGCTTTGGGCTTGATTGTCTCATGCACAGCCTCTTGGATGTATTCTTGAAATTCTCCGGCCACCTCATTTTCTGGAATCCCTCTTCTTGGTGTACAAGTTTCTTTGATTGTTTCAACATCATCGGGAACATGATTTTGTGCACCAAAAATTTGGATCTCATTTTGCACCTCTGGAAGATCTTCCACAACGTATTTTTCATTCACTTCTTCCTTGGGATTTAAAAACCTGCAAGGAAAAAGGACATTTGGTGGAACGATGTTAGAATGATTTGAACTTAGAACCTCCTCACCTGAGTTGGATGACATAAGGACTTGGGGGGTTTGCGATAAGAATTCTTCTAAACTGCCCAAGTCGTCATCCTCATCTTCTTCTTGAATTGGCAATTCATCCATGTTCGGGCTCTGTTTGGATGGTTCAGGAACAACTTCATCCTCCATGTTACCTTGATCTCGAATCTGTGCCATGAATTCCATAATCTGCCCAACTTGCTCCTCCAATGCATCCACCTTGTTGGCTTTATTTTGCATCTCCATGTTTCGATTTTCTACGTCCTGGGTCAAAGAGGTTAGTAACTTATTCAAAATGTCATTATCCGAAGACGTACCTGAATTTGATTGGGGAGATTGCTGTGGTGGTTCATATGGCCATTGATAGAACTCTTCCGATGGAGGCAATTGTTCTTCTTTTTGTGAACCCTGTACCGAAGAAATTAATTCTTCAAGCATTTGATTATAATCCACGGGCATACTTTGATTCGATTGGAATTGTTGTGGGGGATGCTGTGGTGGCTGCATAGATCTTGAATAGAATTCGTCTTGCTGCCAATATCCACTTTGTTGAAAGTGTTGAGGTTCATCCCACATATAATCTGAGTAGTCTCTCCAATCCGAATTGTAAGCGTTGGAAAACATGTTGCCCCTTGATTGGTTATGGCCCTGATATCCCCAAACATCTTCATTTGCAGAAAATTGAGGACCTTGATATCGTTGCCCATAGGGCACATCAAGTGTAGGGACACTTGGCATTGTGGTCCGTTCGGCATTATGAGTTAATTGAGCAGTGAGCTGTGCCAATAGATCTTGAATGCTAGTAGAATCCAGGTCTTGCTCCATTTGTAACTAAAATCAAAGAAAGAAAACTAAATCAAATATCAAAAGTAAAAGACATAACAAACCAAAAATAAAATAACATAAAATAAACACAAATAAAATAAAATAAAATAAAATAAAACACAAACAAAAACATAAACAAAGGATTAGCAAATTTGCTAATCCCCGGCAACGGCGCCAAAAATTTGATGCAAAAATAACTAACGCACAAATTTAAACCCTATTTGTGACAGTTGTAGTAATGATGTAAGTAGGGATCGTTCTAGGCCGGGGATTAACTAGGGATGCTAATCAAAGTAAAATTAAATTAAAAACGTAAAAACAAAATTTAAAATATTAAACTAGACTCAAAACACTTAAATATAATAACTCAAAATAAAACTAACAAATAAACTAAAATAATTCAAAAGACTCAAAACAACTCAAGATTTAAGAAAACACAAACTAAAATGATTTCTAATAAATCTAACACTTTAAAATAAAATGGGGGATTGATTTTGATGAAAAGTAAATTAAACTTAAATAAATTACAAAATTGACAAAAACATAAAATTAAGGTAAAATGATAAATGACGGACTGGCTAGAGGATTATTCTCCACACATGCCACATATGCAACCTAAATTGATTTTCAGTTGTTCTTTCAATAAATTGTAAATTCTCAACGCCCCAAATTAACCATGAATTGCATAAATTAATTCTCAGATTTTCCTTAAGTTAATGGATTGGATGATTGCATACGACAACCCAAAATATTCCCCACAAGTTCCCTACATGAATTGCATAATAGAGATACAAGCAAGAATCATTACGTTCTATGAAAATCATAAGCATTGACGAGGCACTCATTACTATGAATTGCATGAAATTTATGCCAAGAATTTACTTAACACGATTGTGGTCAACAACCTTTACTACTTGTGAATATAAGTTCATAACGATTAGGTGAAATTCACTTATATTCTAGCATCAAATTCATGCATGTAAATTAAGTATGCATCCTTAATCGACAAACAAAAATAAGTTATCAATCAAGCAGTTAAGCAAATTAAATCACAACTCAGAAATCACAACTGAAGGTAATCAATTCAAATTACAAATATATCCATGGTTTTGAATTAAACTCTAGCCAAACTAAAATTAGTTATACATTATTAAAATTAAACAGGAATAAAACGTGAGTTGGAGGATTAAACCGAGAGAGATTGACAGCTTGCTGTCCACTGTGCTTCTGCTGTGTTGACTGCCCGTGCTGACCAGGCAGCTTTGCTGCTCTTCTACTATCCCACGAGGCTCCTCCACGTTGCACCAGCATGCAAGCACTGCACGTCTTCTTGCTCCTGCGTACTGACCTGCGTGCTGCCCTTCTTGCTCCTGCGTACTGACCTGCGTGCTGCCCTTCTTCTCCCGCACAGAACGTTGTCAAGCATGCATGCACTGCCCTCCAACTGGTTCGCAGCTTGCGACAGCTGCGCCTGGCAGCTTCCCGAGCTCGCACGTCCTGCTCGCTGCCTCAAGGCCTCAGGTGGCTGTCCTCCTCGCAAGCTTCACTCAGTGTGTCGCTGCCCCAAGGCAGCTTGCTGTGCTACTCTCTCCTCCTGCTTCTCGTTGATCTCAGCTGCAAAAGCAGCCTTCACGTTTACTCCCACGTCTTCCTGACCTCGCTGCCAAAGGCAGCTGTTTCTTGGCTGACTCTCTACGCTGCCCAGGCTGTCCTCCTCGCAAGCTTCACTCAGTGTGTCGCTGCCCCAAGGCAGCTTGCTGTGCTACTCTCTCCTCCTGCTTCTCGTTGATCTCAGCTGCAAAAGCAGCCTTCACGTTTACTCCCACGTCTTCCTGACCTCGCTGCCAAAGGCAGCTGTTTCTTGGCTGACTCTCTACGCTGCCCAGGCTGTCCTCTGCTTCTCTCCTGTGCTGCCAGGAAGGCAGCGTTGTTCCTTCCTGCGTTGACCCACGTGCAGCTTTGCTCACAAGACCGCCTAGGCAGCTCACGCTGCTGTCCTCTGTCTTGCTGCCAGGCAGCACGTCTCTGTCCTCCTTTCCGCGTCGTCACCTGCTTCACACGCAGCTCCTCGCAAGCTTCACGCCTCTCGCAGGCTGCCAAGCAGCCTCACGTCTCCCTCTGCGAACTTGCTAAGCCTCACCGAGAGCTCCCTCCCAGCTCTCTGCCCAGTCACGGCACCAGCTGCCTTAGCAGCTTTCTTGGTTTCTTTCCTATTCCCCCCCCGCCACTTTCGATTTTCTGCGTGCTTTTTATTCCTTCTTTCCCCCGAGGCCCTTGTATTATAATTAACTCCTCCCATGCCGAGGACCTGCTCACTGTTTCTTCTTTAAACAGCTGCCCACGAGCAGCCCTCCACCCAATTCTTTTTTTATATTTCCTCCTGCACACACATGCACCCACTTTTCATTATTTTTCTGCACCCATTCCTTAGTGTTCCTGCTGTCTCCATTAATATCATAAATATATATATATATATATATAAATAGATATATATATATATATATTACTTTCTTATTTTATTAACCAATTACAGTGGGCAAGACAGTTTTGACGATTTTATCACTTAAAATCTCACTTGTGCAATATTTATTTTATTTACTAGATAAATACTATAAAACACAAAAACAAAGTAAATAGCTCAAAAATATAAGAAACTGACTAAGAAAAGACGAGAGAATTTGATGTAAAATATGTATAAATATAGTCCGATCACCTTCCATCCATTGTTTTAAGCCAAATTCGTTTTAAAATCTGTTTTGATTTACAAGTTTATGTTTGTTTTCAATTTCGTCAAAACCAAATCCCCCTTTGTTTTCAAGTGTCAAATTAGTTAGAAAGTGTGTTAGTTTGTGTTTTTAAGTGTTTTGAGTCAAGTTAAAACCTATTTTCGTCAAAATCTTGTTTAGAGTTCAAAACTGCCCAGAAAGTGGTTTTAAGGCAGTTTTGAGTGTTTTTGTGTTATTTTGAGTCTTTTGGTTTGTTTTGGTGTTTTAAGTTATAGTTTTACATTCTTTGAATCTAGTTTAGTGTTTTAAACTTGTTTTTACGTTTTTGAGTCAATTCCAAGTGATTTTGCAATCCCTCCTAATCCCCGGCCTAGAACGATCCATACTTACGTATTTTGCTACAATTGATAAAAAAAGGGTTTAATTTGTGTGCTTATATATTTCGCATCAATTACTTAGAAGGCGTTTCATCATTTAGTTCCAAATGCTAGAACTCATGCCCATTTCATTCAAAGCATGTTATTGATTTGCATAACACAAATTCAAGATGAAGTTGTGTAGTTACCACCACCAAAGCCAAATTGCCGTGCATCCTATTCCATTATATGTTTAAGTTTAACCCCGTTGAGCCTTGTTAGCCTACATTCTTTGTTAACCCACACTATCCTCACCTAGCCTAGATGGGTGGTGCGGCTAGGGATGTTTTTGGGCAGAAATTATGGAATATGGTGAGTGATGGATGCGGCAAAGAGGGCTGGTGAATTTCTGGCGTGAATGATGTGTATGAGAGGTGGTAATTTGATCTAGGGGTTGATATGAGTATATATAGGCACTTAAAACCCTAGGGGAATCAGATATGGACTTCTAGAATCCAAATCCACAAGGAAAAAGGCTAAGAAATCAGAATCCTCAAGGAAAAAGGGCAAGGAGGTGCGGCTGGATAGGGAGAGGGAGGATAAGGCTTCTAGAATGCCTTGCAAGGCAAGGAACAAGGGGTTTCTAGAAGGCTAGGTGCGGCACCTTATGGGGAGTGTTCTAGAACCTTCTTTTGTCTAAAAAAATGCTTAGGAAACCTTCAAAATATCTGGAACTTAAGGCCATCTAGGTTTAGGAAAGTTCAACCCAAAATAGGAAACTTTTAGGGTTAACTTTCCTACTTCAAGTAGGAAACCTTGTTTGAGTAGGAATCCTCATTCTTCTAGGAATCCATCTTTGACTATGAATCCATCCTTAACTAGGACTCCTCCGTTGATTAGGAATCCTTCTTCAATTAGGATTCCTTCTTGGACTAGGAATCCTTCTTCAACTAGGACTCCTCAAATCTTCAAACCTTCAATTTCGTCCATTCTTTTGGCTCCAAGTATGTGATGTCCAATCCAAGCTCAATTGTGCTCCAAAATGCATCGTTTTGCTTACTTTGCCCTTAAAACCTGAAAATACATAAAACTAGCTTAAAAGACTACTTTAACTAAGGAAAAACAACTTAAATGCACAAGAACAAGCTAACTAAGGTGCATAAATATGCTCCTATCAAATTCCCCCACACTTAGCTTTTGCTAGTCCTCGAGCAAAACAAAGAAACAAAAGAAAAATGAAACAAAATAATCAAAACACAATCTAAACCTTCCAACAATTGCCTCAGGGATTTCCAATGCACATGACAAGTTAAAAATCATCATTCCCACAGATTTTAGTCATCTTTACACTTAAGCACACACTTAATCATAGTCACCACGTACTGGTTCACATTTAACCAATTAAAACATGATTTTGAATGAAGTAACATGCCTTAGAGAATTTGCTCAATTCCTTACTAGATATGCACTCAATTTTCACACATATTTTCTGACTACACACCCTATACTAGTTATATGTGAGAGGATTGATGTAAATATGAAAACTAGTACTCACATATGATATAACAAGGAAAGCTTTTTCTGAAACTAATAAGCATGTATATGCTAATGGAATGCTACTACTTAGATGCGAGAACCAGTGACACCATATGCTCATACCAATCCCAAACTCCACAAATTGAAATACACAACACTCAAGATAGAAGTTAAGGGTTGTAACGGGGCTCGGGGTATTGGCTAACAAAGAAAGGTAAAGGATAAACAAACGTTCTTAAAACAATAGTAAGCAAAGCAATGAAATTGACACTTAGAATTCACTTTTGAATGCAATAATCAACTTTTAAACACAAAGGGGAATTCATGCAACACTTAGGGTCAAATTCAATGTTTTGGACCCTTTCTTCAACAACCATCACTTTAAAGCTTGTTTTCACATCTTTTCCACTCTTTTTCATACTTTTCACAACTTTTTCTTTTTTTCTTCTTATTTTCCACGACTTTTTTCCTTCTTTTTTTTTTCTTTTTTCTAACCCATGCCTCATTTAAGACTTTGGCACACAATACTCAAGGCTCACTTTCCCCCACACATATTTTCTGTAATACATTGATCAAAAGGAATTCCCTCTAAGTCATGCTCCACTATACTTTAAGAACAAGGGTATGGGTAGTCCTAATCTAGGCTAGGTAAGGATAGTGTGGCTAACAAGGAAAATAGGCTACACAAGGCTCAACGGGGTTAAAACCTACAGAACAAATGAACATGGGGATCACGGCAATTTGGCTATGGTGGTCACTACACAACTCTATCTTGAATACGTGTTATGCAAATCAATAACATGCTTTGAATGAAATAGGCATGAGTTCTAGTATTTGGAACTAAATGATGAAACGCCTTCTAAGTAGTAACCAAGCAAAGAATAATGAGATCATGCAACGACTTTAGAAAACAATAATGCACAGATTTTAACTCTCCAAATAAACGTTTAGGCTCAAGTCTCACAAGGTTGTAGCGTTTGTTTGAGTTCCTTCCTTCAAGCATGTTACAAAACTGATTTTTCCTTTATGATTACATGTGAATTCATAAGTTATAACCATAACCAAGCATAAACCAAAGAGTAAATCAAACTTCCATCCATGTTTATAACTCTTTTTAACAGTCATGTAATTAAAAACCGAATCCTCATCATTGTGTTGGAAGGTACCCTAAGACACAAACAAACACACAAAAACAACTTAAAAACAACTCTTTTTGGGTTTTCAAAACAATTTTTTCAAATTTTTATGGGATTTTCGGATTTTTATGTCAAAACACACTAAAACACTCTAAAACAGCTTAAAAACACTTAAAACAGCAAGGAACAACATTGGAAGTTATGAGTGATAAAACCCTACGAATTTGCATCAAAACACTTTGGTTACCCTCCCCCCACACTTAAATCAAACATTGTCCTCAATGTTTCAAGCATAAACTAACACAAATAACAAGTAAACAAACAAAACAGCAACTAAATAGTCTAACATGGCAGAAACGAAATAAGCAACAAAGAGAAGGGTTTTTAAGAACGCAAATCTGGAATTGGAGTGATTCCTCGGTCTTCCTTTGTTGAATGCATGGGTTGCCTCCCAAGTAGCGCTTTCTTTAACGTCTTGCAGCCGGACAATGCTCCATTGAAGCTTTATGGAACCCCACGGTAGGGAGGGGTGTTTTTACCACCTGTCCTACGAACCACTTCATGCTTTAGATCTTTGAATGGAATGGGATAATGATCCTTTCTGATCGTGGTGTTTTGCTTCTCCATATCAGCGTGAACTCTTCCACCACGTCGAATTCGATTAGGTATCTGCACCATACAAGGTAACAACCTATTAGTTGAAATGGGAATCGAAATTGGAATAGGTGGCTTACCTATGTACGACAAAGAAGTGGCAGCACAATGAACAGAACAACAAGGGTTGCTCTCGGCCAGATTTGGTGAATTCAAGATTGGGGCCGTGCACTTCTTGGTTTTCACTCCAATTCCCTCCTCGATGGTGGTTCGGGGTACATTCTTCTTGATTAGTGTTGAACATTCCTGCCCTATATTTTCAATTATATTAATGGCACAACAAGAACGAACATCATTAGTATTCTCAACCGATTCAGAAATCTTAAAGTTAATCATATCACCACCAAAGGCCATAGTTACTGCTCCCTTGGCCACGTAAATCTTGGTTTGAGCCGTTTTCATGAATGGTCGTCCAAGTAAGAGTGGTGATGGTGGAGAGTGGGTTGAGTCCTCCATATCAAGCACATAGAAATCTGCAGGTGAAACTCCCTTATATTTTAGCTCCAATTCCGAATTCTTTGTTCTTCACTTTCATTTCTTCATTTCTTAAGCTCCTTTGACCTTCAAACTCGTCCAGTCATTGTGCTCCATAGGCATACACAACATTCCAGCTCAATTTTGCTCTAAAATGCTCCATTTCGCACTTCTTTGCATACTTTGTCTCTAAACCTGAAATTGCACGAAAATGACTTTAAACACTAAAATAACTAAAGAAAAACAGCATAAATGCATAAGAACAAGCCAACTACATCGCATAAATATGCTTCTATCAAATTCCCCCACACTTAGCTTTTGCTAGTCCTCGAGCAAAACAAAGAAACAAAACAAAACAAAAACACAATCTAAACCTTCCAACAATTGCCTCAGGGATTTCCAATGCACATGACATGTTAAAAATCATCACTCCCAAAGATTTTAGTCATCTTCACACTTAAGCACATACTTAATCATAGTCACCACGTACTCGTTCACATTTAACCAATTAAAACATGATTTTGAATGTAGTAACATGCCTTAGAGAATTTGTTCAATTTCTTACTAGATATGCACTCAATTTTCACACAGATTTTCTGACTACACACCCTATACTAGTTATATGTGAGAAGATTGATGTAAATATGAAAACGAATGCTCACATATATGTATAACAAAGAAAGCACTTTCCGGAGTTAATACGCATGTTTTTCAATATGATCTCATGAATGGAATGCTACTACTTAGATGCGAGAACCAGTGACACCATATGCTCATACCAATTTTAAACTCCACAAATTGAAACACATAACACTCAAGATTGAAGTCAAAGGTTGTAACGGGGCTTAGGGTGTTGGCTAACAAATGAAGGATAAGGATAACAAACGTTCTTAAAGCAATAGCAAGCAAAGTAATGAAATTGAAACTTAGAATTCACTTAGATTGCAGAAATCAACTTTTAGACACGAAGGGAAGATTCAAGCAATATTTAGGGCCGAATTCGATGTTTTGGACCCTTTCTTCAACAAACATATCTTAGAACTCTTTTTCACATCTTTTTCCAACTCTTTTTTTTTTTCATTCTTTTCACAACTTTTCTCTTTTTCTTCTTTTTTTTTTTTTTTTTTTTTTTCTTTCTTTTCTTTCATGCCGTGCCTCTGGCACACTAATTCATACTTCCCCCACATTTATTTTCTGCCATACATTAATCAAAAGGAATTCAACTTGAATCATGCTTAACTACGCTTTAAGAACATGGGTATGGATGGTCCTAAACTAGGCTAGGTAAGGATAATGTGGGTTAACAAACAACATAGGCTAAACAAGGCTCAACGGGGTTAAACCTACAAAAACAAATGCATGGAATGAAGGCTTTTTGGCTATGGTGGTAACTATTAACTTCATCTTGAATATGTGTTATGCAATTCAATAACATGTTTTGAATGAAATTGGCATGAGTTCTAGCATTTGGAACTAAATGATGAAACGCCTTCTAAGTAATAACCAAGCAAAGAATAATGAGATCATGCAACGACTTTAGAAAACAACAATGCACAGATTTTAACTCTCCAAATAAACGTTTAGGCTCAAGTCTCACAAGGTTGTAGCGTTTGTTTGAGTTCCTTCCCTCAAGCATGTTACAAAAACTAATTTTTTCCTTTATGATTACATGTGAATTCATAAGTTATAACCACAACCAAGCATAAACAAAGAGTAAATCAAACTGTCATCCATGTTAATCATTCTCTTTAACAGCCATGCAATTACAAACCGAATCCTCATCATTGTGTTGGAAGGTACCCTAAGACACAAACAAACACACAAAAACAACTTAAAAACAACTTAAAAACAACTCTTTTTGGGTTTTCAAAACAATTTTTCAATTTTTTATGGGATTTTCGGATTTTTAGAACAACATATACTAAAACACACCAAAACAGCCTAAAAACACCTAAAAACAGCAAGGAACAACATTTGAAATTATGGGTGATAAAACCCTACGAATTTGTATCAAAATACTTTGGTTACCCCCCCCACACTTAAAGCAAACATTGTCCTCAATGTTTCAAGCATAAACTAACACAAATAACCAACAAGCAAAGAAAACAGCAACTAAACAATCTAACATGGCAGAAACGAAATAACGACAAAGAGAAGGGTTTAGGAACGCAAATCTGGAATTGGAGTGCTCTCTAGGTCTTCCTTTGTCGAATGCATGGGTTGCCTCCCAAGTAGCGCTTTCTTTAACGTCGTGCAGCCGGACGATGCCACATTGATCAACCTTCATGGGAACCCACGGCATAGTGGGTTGTCGCCTCCACATCATATTCTACAAAGCTCTCGTAGTAAGGCTTCAAGCGATGCCCATTCACCTTGAACTCTTGACCTGTTTTGAAACTACTAACTTGGACTGCACCATGAGGAAAAACATCAGTAATAACAAAGGGTCCAATCCAACGTGAACGTAACTTACCCGGAAATAGACGAAGATGAGAATTAAACAACAACACTTTTTGTCCAACAGAGAAGGACTTGGTTCGAATCATCTTATCATGAAAGGCCTTCGTCTTTTCCTTGTAAAGGCGAGCATTCTCGTAAGCTTCATTCTGGATTTCCTCAAGTTAATTCAATTGTAGCTTACGATGAAGTCCCGCCTCATCTAAATCCATGTTGAACTTCCTCACGGCCCAATGAGCCTTGTGCTCCAACTCCACAGGTAAGTGACATGGTTTACCATACACAAGCCGAAAGGGAGACATTCCTATGGGTGTTTTTGAAGGAAAATTTTTGTCCTAGCTAAGAACATGTAAGAACATTTGAATACATATGCAAACTATTAACTCTTTAAAGTAGGCATGCATCCAAAAACAATTCATAAAACCCATGACTTTCAAAGCCTAGTATATGGTGAACCAAAAGACTCTTTAATAACATTAAAGAGAATGAAGAATTTAGAGATTATTTACCCTTGAAGCTCATCCTTGTTTACACAAGGGATTCACCCAAGTGGAGGGCCTTCAAGTCACCTCCTTGCTCCTTGGATCTTCCTTGTGATTTTCCTCCTTTTTAGTGCTCCTTTGCTTCTTTGATGATTTGAGGATTAGTTCTCCAAAACACCAAAAGTTTGATGTCTCTAAGTCTCTTCACCAAGGATGTATCTTGTGAGGATGAAATGGATGACTTAGGGAAGTAGAAATTGCTAGACCTCTCTCCCTAGGTGGCCGGCCTCTTGGAGAAATTAGAGAGAAAAATGTTTCACACAATTTCCACAAGAAAACCCTAATTGAAAACAAAGCTATAAAGTTGAATTTATACTTCATTTCTTAGGTGAGTGGCAAACTTGCAATTAAGCAAGTTTTGACACTCCTCACCCTAAATGGCCGGCCATATATTGTTATTGGGCTTATTGCCCATTTTGTTTTAGTTGTCATACAACTTAAACATAATGTGCCTTGTGGAGCAAAACACTTTTGGGCCCCGAAGCCCTAAAACCAACTTAAAAGCCCAATACGAACATTTCGTATAATTAATTAACTAATTAATTAATCTTGACCATTCTTCAATTAAACCATTTAATTGCTTATCCATTTCATTTAATTTCTTCACATACATCCTTTCTCGGTGTGCGATCCATTAGGTTCCAATTAGCGAGGCAGTGGGCGATGTTACTCTTAACGATCGATTGTGAATTGAAACCACATTTCAATTCTCCCTTTGATGATTAGTGTTTGCTAATCATTAGGGCTTCCACAAACCATGAGTGACACCTAGCAGTATGTCATGGTTACCCAAGCTAAGTAGAATTGGTTGGAGAACCTATCCAGTTACAATTACAATGCAATACGGTCCTTCTCTAATACAATACTCTTAATCACATTGTTTAAGTGATAGTTTGTTTCATGTCTACTATCCAATGTGATACTTTCCTATATGATTCCCTTGAATATGATTTGGAACAGCTTCCTAAGTCATATTCATTTGCTTTGGCCAAAGACTTTAGAATCATATTTTAGAGTATTCTCCTTCCACCATGGAAGGTTAGAGATCCCTTGTTGTGCATTCATATGCCTACATGAATAGATCGCATGACCTCAACAATGCCGTGGACAATCCGAAGGAATGCCTTTGTCATGATCAAAGATCAAGGACCTAACCACTAGACATCTATGATGCCTCAGGTCAAAGGACTACTTTGCATATTGTAACCTTAGAGTTCATACATGACATGTATGTTCGAACTCTCTTTTGATCGTAGTTCAGTGTACTCGATTACTCTTTCGAGCAACTATGTGTTTGTCTTAGTGTCCAACACCAAATGACTTGAGACTAGTTCATACTCACGTTTGAGTCAACATAACACATACTAACCTTAGCGGATTGTCAATGCCCAATTGGCAATCCTATGGCTAGGAACGTTTTAGGAATGAACATAAGAGAAAGGTCTCGTTAATCTAACTCATTAGATCACTTATCTCTTAGACCAAATACATCCCTTGGATTCTCTTTATTGCTTAAACACATGATACAATAAATAGTGATTAACAATAAGTCTTGCCCTTCCATTAAACATATAAAAGTTTAACATATTAAGTATTCCAAAAAGCTATTACATCAAATGAGTGGCTTTGTGGGCATACTTCCAACAGTTTTGTAGGCGGTCCTATAAGCCCACAATGCATCATCTAACCTCAAGCTCCAATCTTTTATTGTTGGCCCAACTGTCTTCTCAAGAATCTGTTTTATCTCCCGATTCGACACCTCGGCTTGCCCGCTTGTTTGAGGATGATAGGGTGTCGATACCCTATGTGTAACGTTGTACTTCTTGAGCAGTGCCTCGATTGTGCGATTACAAAAATGTGAACCTCCATCACTTATAAGGACTCGAGGCATTCCAAACCTAGCAAAAATGTTAGACTTTACAAAATCTGCAACCACTTTGGAATCGTTAGTCCGGGTGGCTTTTGCTTCCACCCATTTGGAAACATAATCCACCGCCAACAAGATATAAAGAAAACCATGTGAGAAGGAAAAGGACCCATAAAATCAATTCCCCACACATCAAATATTTCAACAGAAAGTATAGGGTTTTGTGGCATTTGATCCTTAACCCTTATATTACCCATTCGTTGACAACGATCACATGTAAGGCAAAATGTCCTAGCATCCCTAAAAATGGTTGGCCAATAAAACCCACATTCTAAGACTTTAAGGCAGTGCGTTGGGTGCCAAAATGTCCCCCACATGCATATGAATGACAGAATGTTAAAATAGATTGAAACTCAGATTCATGCACACAACGGCGTACAATCTGATCAGGACAAAATTTCCAAAGGTATGGATCATCCCAAACATAAAACCTAGCATCCTTTTTAAGCTTATCACGTTGATTCCTATTAAGTGTGCTAGGGATATGTTTAGACACCAAAAAGTTCACTAAATCTGCATACCAAGGCTTACTTACCTGGATAGACAGTAGTTGCTCATCGGGGAAGGTTTCAGAAATTGGCGATGCTTCCTCATGCACCATTCGACTTAGGTCCACGCCCTTCTTATCCCGAATCTCAATGTCAAACTCTTGTAGAAGCAACATCCAACGAATTAGTCTAGGCTTGGCCTCCTTTTTCGTGAGCAAATACTTGAGAGCTGCATGATCAGTAAAGATAATAACTTTAGTACCAAGTAAGTATGATCGGAACTTATCTAATGCAAATACCACAGCAAGTAATTCTTTTTCAGTGGTTGAGTAATTTAATTGAGCATCATTTAATGTCCTAGATGCATAATAAATAACATGAGGTTGTTTGTTCTTTCGCTGCCCCAAAACAGCACCAATCGCATAGTCCGAAGCATCGTACATCAACTCGAATGGAAGGCTCCAATCTGGAGGTGTGATAATGGGGGCCGAAGTGAGAGCTTCCTTTAAGTGCTTGAATGCCGTGGAGCATGCATCATCGAACTCGAAAGCCACCTCTTTTTGAAGCAATCGGCATAGTGGCTGTGCAATCTTGGAGAAATCCTTTATGAAACGCCTATAAAAACCTGCGTGACCAAGAAACGAACGAACCTCTCTAACCGAAGTTGGAGAGGGTAAGTGACGAACAAGGTCTACCTTAGATTTATCCACTTCAATGCCTTTTTCAAAAATAATATGTCCTAGAACAATACCTTGCTTAACCATGAAGTGACATTTTTCCCAATTAAGCACAAGATTCATTTCAACACAACGTTTCAAAATTAAGGTCAGATTATTCAAGCAATGATCGAATGAATTACCAAACACGCTAAAATCATCCATGAATATCTCAATAATCTTCTCCACATAATCAGAAAATATACTTACCATGCAACGTTGAAATGTCGCAGGGGCATTGCACAAACCAAATGGCATGCGCCTATATGCAAAGGTGCCAAATGGGCACGTGAAGGTCGTCTTTTCCTGGTCCTCTGGAGCTATCACAATTTGATTATATCCGGAATATCCATCAAGAAAGCAATAAAATTTATAACCGGCTAACCTTTCTAACATTTGGTCCAAGAATGGTAATGGAAAATGATCCTTCCTTGTCATGGCATTTAACTTCCTGTAATCAATACAAACATGCCAACCGGTCACAACACGAGTGGGTATAAGCTCTTGTTCTTCATTCTTCACCACCGTGACTCCGGACTTCTTTGGAACAACCTGCACGGGTGACACCCAAAGACTATCAGAAATAGGATATATAACACCACAATCAAGCAATTTTATAACCTCATTTTTTACTACTTCCAACATAGGTGGATTAAGGCGACGTTGAGCCTCTCGAGATGGCTTGGCTCCCTCCTCCATAAGGATGCGATGCATGCACGTGGTGGGACTAATGCCTTTGATATCCGCCAAGGTCCATCCAATGGCAGATTTGTGCTCTTTTAACACCCTTATCAACTTGTCTTCTTCTTGGGCCGCGAGTGAGCTAGATATGATGACGGGTAGTGTTTGATCTTCTCCCAAGAAAACATACTTCAAGTGACTAGGTAATGGCTTCAACTCAAGTGTGGGTGGCTGCACAATTGATGGAAGTAACTTGTTAGCCAAAACCGAATCTAAAATTGAGAGTGGAGACTTACCAGATTGTGAGGGTAATGACTCGAGGGCCGCGACCATTTCAAATACTTCACCACAAAGGGGCATGGCAATAGGGTCAAATTCCATGCCGTGGGTTGCATGGATTCCTCCACACTTGTTTCTTGCTCCTATGCCGTGCACTAAGGCTATTTCAAGTGTACCTGTGCCAAAGAATCAACAATGTCAATAGCGAAACAAGAATGGTCCTCCATTGGATATTTAATGGTTTCAGAAAGATTAAAACGAATAATGTCTCCATCAAACTCCATGGTTAATGTTCCCATAAACACGTCTATCTTTGTTCTCGCTGTTTTCATGAATGGTCGGCCTAGCAAGATTGGCAATGATGGAGCATGGCTCGAATCCTCCATTTCTAAGACATAAAAATCTGCAGGAAAGATAAGATGATTGACCTGCACTAAAACATCCTCAAGGACTCACTTGGGATAAGCGTTAGAACGATCGGCCAATTGAATTATAACGCCATCTTGTTTTATCTCACCAAGGTTCATTGATGCATAAATGGAATATGGCATAACATTAATAGAAGCACCTAAATCTAACATGCATTGTTCAAATCTAGTGTTTCCAATTACGCATGGGATAGTAAAGCTCCCTGGATCCTTACACTTGGGAGGTAACTTTCATTGCAAAACCGCGGATACATTTTCACTTACTTTCAAAACTTCTTTGTTTGAAATTCTTTTCCTAGTCGTGCATAACTCTTTTAAAAACTTTGCATACCTGGGCACTTGCTTAATAGCATCAAGTAAAGGAATGTTTACTTGGACTTTTCGAAAGGTATCCAAAATGTCCTTTTCGCTTTCTTCCTTCTTCGATTGTGCAAATCTGCGAGGGAAAGGAACATTGGGCAGATTAGTGTTCGAAATCACAACATTTGGGACATTCTTACCTGAGGTGGACGAATGGGAGGTCTTAGATGGCTGCGGCATGGGTGATGCTACCCTTGCCGTGAGGTAGGGTTGCTCCTCTTCTTCGATTTGTATCTTCTCATCTTCATTGTTTCTCACTTCTTTTCCACTTCGTAGTGTGATAGCCTTTGAAGATTCGAAACCACCCTTGGGATTGACCACCGTAGTGCTTGGTAACTTACCATTTTCACGGAATTGCCCCAAGAATTTGGCCATTTGGCCCATTTGCTTCTTTAGCTCATTAACCTCCTTTGCTTGGTTCTGCATTCCCTGCGCCATGGTGGTTAGTAACTGATATGTTTTATTGTCATTCATAGACGTACCTGGGTTGGTTTGGGATGATTGTGCTTGAGGAGGTGGTTATGGTGCCATTGGCCTTGGAAAGAACCCCAGGGGTTGTCGGAATCCACTTTGTTGGCCATATAGTGGTGCATCTCTCCACCTGAAATTGGGGTGGTCACGCCATCCCTGATTGTATGTATTGGAGAAAGGATCACCCCTTGGTTGGTTTTGATTCCCATAACCCACAGCATTGGCCGATTCCCACCATCCATTCTCAATTAATTGAGGGCATTGATCAGATTGGTGTCCTTGAATGGAGCATACACCACAGATTGTAGTTCCTTGCGTTTTGGGGCCTTCAACCAACTGCGATAACATAGACGTAAGGTTAGCCATTTGGGATTGTAACTCAGAAATAGAACTTACCTCATTTACATGATGTGGCCGTGGGGTGTCTCTTTGCCCAACACCTTCATATTGTTGTGCATTGAGTGCTCGATTAGCAATCAGAGTTTTGGCATCCCTAAGTGTCTTGTCCACTAGAGCCCCTCCCGCGGATGCATCCAACATTTGTCGTTCAAGTGGTAAAAGACCTTCGTAAAAGTATTGAAGAAGTAGCTCATCCTTCATCTGATGCTGTGGACAAGAAGTAACAAGTGATTTAAAACGTTCATAATAAGTTGGAAAAGACTCACCTGGACTTTGCTGAATTCTACTAATCTTCTTGCGAAGAAGAATGACTCGGGATGTCGGAAAGAACTTCTCTAAGAAGGCTCGCTGCATACTCTCCCATGATGTGACAGTTCCGGGAGCCAACTCATACAACCAATCCTTGGCCTTCTCCAACAAAGAAAAGGGAAAAGCCTTCATCTTTAATATGTTGCTGTCCACGTTCACCGGTGTCATACTTGAGCATACTACTTCGAACTCCTTTAAATGCTTATTGGGGTCCTCCATTGATAACCCATGGAACTTGGGTATATGATGTAGCAAACTTGACTTCAACTCAAATTCATCGGTCTTCTCAGGGGCTGCCCTAGGGTATTGGATGCAAAGAGGGGCTGCATTGGCCAAACCCGAGGCAGAAAGCTCCTTGATGGTTCGATTGTCGGCTGCCATGGTTGGTACTTCCTCTTCAAATCTTGCCGTGGCCTCCTCTTCAACCTCAACTTCTTGCTCTTCTAATTCGGGTTCGGGACTAGGAGGATTAGACTCTTGAACTTTCTCTTTCCTTCTCAAAGTCCTCTCAAAATCACCGTCAAAGTCGAAGATATGCTCACGAACAGGTTGTGAGCTACGGGTCATAAACTAGTACCTGCACACAAGAGCAAACAAGGTTAGTAACCAACTTAATATACTCGGCACAAGTAAGGAAATAAGGTGCCTATACACGGCACAAAAACAAAACACACACACACGGTGCAAAATTTAAAACAAAACAGAAACTAAACAATTTAAACAAGACTCAAGACAAGGGATTAGCAACTTTGCTAATCCCCGGCAACGGCGCCAAAATTTGATGTGAAAATTATGTTGACACACAAATTAAACCCTATTTGTGACAATTGTAGTAATGATGTAAGTAGGGATCGTTCTAACCGGGGATTAACTAGGGGTACTAATCACTTGAAAACTGAATTAGAAACGTAAAACAAAGTTTAAAACACTAGATTAGACTCAAAGAATGCAAAACTAACGTTTAAAATACTAAAACAAACCAAAAACTCAAAACAGCAACCAAAAGACTCAAAACTGCCTTAAAAACACTTTCTGGGCAGTTTTGAACACAAAACACCAAATTGGACGAATTTGGGTTTTAACTTGTACCAAAACACTTAAAAACATAAACCAACACACTTTCTAACTAATCTAGGACTTCAAAATAAATGGGGATTTGATTTGGACGAAAATAAACTAAATGGACAGATTGTAAAGAAAACAGATTGTAAGACAAAATTGTGATGAATCAATGGATGATGGAATAGCTAAGGGGTTCTTCTCCACACATGAAATATATGCAACCTAAATCGATTTCCAGTTATCAATTTAATAAGTTATGAACCTCGACACTCCAAGTTAATTAGGTCCGCTTAAATTAACCTTCAGATTTCCCTAGAATCATTTAATTGGATGAATATGCATCGCAAACAAATTATTCCTAACAAGTTCTCTATATGAACAGCATGATAAAGACAAAAGTTAGAATCATTACGTTCTTTGGAAATCATAAGCATCGACAAGGCATTCGTAACTATGAAAAGCATGATCCTCTTGCTAGGAATCTACTTAACACGATCGTGACTAGCGACCTTCACTACTTACGAATATAAATTCATAACGATTAGGTGAAATAAACTTATATCCTAGCATCAAATTCAAGCATGCAAATTAAGCGTGCACTCTCAATCAACATACAAGAATAAGTTCTAAATCAAACGGTTGAGCAAATTGTATTCACGACTTATGCAACAATAACTTAAAGTAATCAACTTATTTCACATATATAATCATGGTTTTGAATCCACCCTTAGCCAAAACGAATTTAGCCAATCATACTCAAAGAAAAACGAAGATTACATGAATTAGACATTGAAATATAAGATAGAAAACACCTAAAATCGTTCAACAACTCAGAATGAAGAGCCAAACAATCGTAGTGAATCTGTCCCCTTCCTTGCTTGCGGCAGATTGGGTTGTGAAGATCCCTGGGCTGGTTTGATGATGTAGAAAGGAATTTGGGGGTTGTAGAGGCACGGCAAGGGGTGTAGGATGAGTGTGGATGAGTGTTTGATGGGTGGAAGGTGGTGGATGGCTCGGCAAGAATGGTGGAGGGGTGCGGCAGGTTGTAGAACTAGGTTTTCTGGAATTTAGAATGAATATGGCAGATGGTAGTTCGGCCAAGATGTTATAATGTGTATATATAGGCATCCAAAACCCTAGGGCAATCAGATTAGGGCCTCTAAAACCCAAATCCATCAGAAATTAGGTTAAAACAATCAGATTTTTAATGGGAAAAAGGCCTAGGGTGCGGCTGGTTTGCTAGGGTTAGAGATGGGCCTTCTAGAATGCCTTGCAAGGCAAGGAAATCAGATATTCTAGAGGGCTAGGTGCGGCAAGAGTTAGGGGGAAAGGATAGGTCATCTAAAAGCCCAAAGCCAAGGATAGAAACTCTCAAAAATGGAAACCTCCAAGAATAGAAACTTCCAACTTTAGAAACTTTGGTTTCCAATTCCGAATTCTTTGTTCTTCACTTTCATTTCTTCATTTCTTAATCTCCTTTGACCTTCAAACTCGTCCATTCCTTATGCTCCATAGGCATACACAACATTCCAGCTCAATTTTGCTCTAAAATGCTCCATTTCGCACTTCTTTGCATAGTTTGTCTCTAAACCTGAAATTGCACGAAAATGACTTTAAACACTAAAATAACTAAAGAAAAACAACATAAATGCATAAGAACAAGCCAACTAAGTCGCATAAATATGCTCCTATCATGTGCACTCTTAATAAACATACAAGAATAAGTTATCAATCAAATGGTTAAGCAAATTGAATTAACAACTTATGAAATAACAACTGAAGGTAATCAATTCATATTGCAAACATAGTCATGGTTTCGAATTCTCCCTGGCCAAGAGGGGTTTAGTTCCTCATAATCGCAAAGCAAAGATACATAAACTTAGACATTGAAAACAAAGAATGAGAACACCTAGAAACGCTCCAACAATCCAACGTCTCGAATGGCAAAGCACGTCCAAGGGTCTCCTTCCTTCTTCTTTGCTGCGGCACAAGGGATGGGTGAAGGTTTTTGTGGTGATTTGTGGTGATGGATGGATATAGGTTGGTTATGGTGAAGGGGGAGTGCTTAGAATGGTCAGAAAGGAGTTTTATTTATAGGGGAAGGAAGGGCTACGAATTTATTAGATTTGGAATCAGAAATCAATGGAAAATAGGCAAGTAAGGTGTAGGAATTAAAGAGAATAGGAAAGGGAAATTCGACAGAAATTGTAGGACAGATTTAGGAATGTGTTTTGAGGCACAAAATAGGTAAGAATCCTCTCCCCTTGTGCAACAAGAATTGAAACAAAAGGGAATGTAATTTTGGGTCAGAAATAGGTAAGAAAGAATCAGAAATTAAAGAGAAATAGGTAACAAAGATGTGGCACAATATAGGAAAGGTACTTAAGGTCAGAAATTAAAAGGGAAAGAAGATGTATGGTGCAGCAAGGGACAAGGGAGAAAGGGAAAGGGGTTTTTGGTTCAGAAATTATGGCAACATGGCAAGGGAATTTGTTGCACAAGAGGAGACAAGGAGGAAACGCAAAGGGGACAAGGCGCCACCTTTGTAGGAGGTGCTGAAATTGTGTCTTCTAAGCTTCCAAACTGACTTCTAACATCCTTTAGGCCTTCAATTTCGTCAATCAATATTACTTCAACCATAAGATATTCAATTCATGCCCAAAATTGCTCCAAAAGGCTCCAAAATGCATCTTTTTGCCTACTTTGTCCTTAGAACCTGAAATTGCACGAAAATGACTTTAAACACTAAAATAACTAAGGAAAACAACATAAATGCACAAGAACAAGCTAACTAAGTTGCATAAATATGCTCCTATCAAATTCCCCCACACTTAGCTTTTGCTAGTCCTCGAGCAAAACAAACAAACAAAACAAACAAAATAAAACCTAGACCTTCCAACAATTGTGTTAGGGATTTCCAATGCACATGACATGTTAAAAATCATCATTCCCACAGATTTGAGTCATCTTCACACTTGACCACATACTTAATCACAGTCACCACTTACTAGTTCACATTTAACCAATTAAAACGATGTTTTGAATGTAGTAACATGCCTAAGAGAATTCGTTCAATTCCTTACAAGATACTCTCTATTTTCACACACATTTTCTGACTACACACCCTACACTAGTTATATGTGAGAAGATTGATGTAAACATGTATGTATAACAAAGGAAGCATTTTCTGGAGTTATTAAGCATGTTTAGATATGATCTCATGAATGGAATGCTACTACTTAGATGCGAGAACCAGTGACACCATATGCTCATACCAAATTCAAACTCCACAAATTGGAACACATAACACTCAAGATTGAAGTCAAGGGTTGTAACGGGGCTTGGGGTATTGGTTAACAAAGGAAGGATAGGGATAACAAACGTTCTTAAAGCAATAGCAAGCAAAGTAATGAAATTAAAACTTAGAATTCACTTAGATTGCAGAAATCAACTTTTAAACACAAAGGGAAGATTCAAGCAATATTTAAGGCCGAATTCAATGTTTTGGACCCTTTCTTCAACGAACAACACTTTATAACTCTTTTTCACATATTTTCAACTCTTTTTCATTCTTTTCACAACTTTTCTTTTTTTCTTTCTATTTTCCACGAATTTTCTTTTCTTTATTTTTTTTTTCTTTCAATGCCGTGCCTAAGGCACCCAAACTCACATTAGAATCAAATTCCCCCACACTTGTTTTCTGCAATACATTAATCAAAAGGAATTCACTTATAATCATGCTTTACCATGCTTCAAGAACAAGGGTATGGATGGTCCTAATCTAGGCTAGGTGAGGATAACGTGGGTTAACAAAGAATGTAGGCTAACAAGGCTCAATGGGGTTAACTTAAACATATAATGAAGTAGGATACACGGCAATTTGGCTTTGGTGGTGGTCACTACACAACTTCATCTTGAACATGTGTTATGCAAATCAATAACATGCTTTAAATGGAATTGGCATGAGTTCTAGTATTTGGAATTAAATGATGAAACACCTTTTAAGTAGTAACCAAGCAAGGAATAATGAGATCATGCAACGACTTAGAAAACAATGATGCACATATTATTACTTTCCAAATAAACGTTAGGCTCAAGTCTCACAGGGTTGTAGCGTTAATTTGAGTTCCTTCCTTCAAGCATGTTACAAAAACTGATTTTTCCTTTATGATTGCATGTGAATTCATAAATTATAACCACAACCAAGCATAAACCAAAGAGTAAATCAAACTTTCATCCATGTTTATAACTCTTTTTAACAGTCATGCAATTAAAAACCAAATCCTCATCATTGTGTTGGAAGGTACCATAAGACACAAACAAACATACAAAACACAGAGGTGCAAAATCAAGCCAAGAAGACGGGCGAATTAGAGAAGCAAATTGGGCAGATTATGGAGTTTACGGCACAAATTCAAGAGCAAAGTGAACTCTCCAACTCAACTATTGAAAATTTGAAAAAAGATTTTGAAATCCATGATGCTATCACTTTGGGAAGTGCTATGGAGGTTGGAGGTGAACCCAAGACATCCAAACCAAGCCAAAACATGGATGACCAGCTGCTGCTCGAAGAAGAGGAGAATAACAAGGCCACGGCAGGGTGATGCGAAATATATAAGCACACAAATTAAACCCTCTTTTTATCGATTGTAGCAAAGTATGTAAGTAGGGATCGTTCTAAACCGGGGATTATGAGGGATTGCTAAACACTTGAAAACTGACTTAAAAACGTAAAAACAAAGTTTAAAACACTAAACTAAACTCAAAGAATGCAAAACTAAAATTTTAAACACTAAAACTAAACAAAAGACTCAAAACAGCAACCAAAAGACTCAAAACTGCCTTAAAAACACTTTCTGGGCAGTTTTGAACTCTAACACAAATCTGAACGAAATTGGGTTATAACTTGTATCAAAACACTTAAAAACACAAACCAAAACACTTTCTAACTAATCTAGGACTTCAAAATAAAGGGGAGATTGGTTTTGACGAAATTGAAAACAAAACAAAAACTTTGTAATTAAAACAGATTGTAAAACGAATTGGGAGTTTAAATGGATGATGGATTAGTTAGAGGCTCTTTCTCCACACATGACACGTATGCAAACGACTCGATTTCCAGTTATTCCTTCATAGAATTATGAACGACATTGCCCCAAATTAACCGTGACATCACTAGCTAACTCTCAGATTTCCCTTGTATTATTGGATTGGATGGCATCATTCGACAACCCAAAGCATTCTTCAAAGGTCCCCTACATGACATCCTAATAGAGATACGATCAAAGATCATTACGTTCAATGAAAACCATAAGCAATGACAAAGCACTTGCAACTATGATATCATGTCACTCATGCTAGGAATTGAACTTAACGCGATTGTGACTAGCAACCTTCACTACATATGAATATAAGTTTGTAACGATTATGTGAAACATCCTTAATTGGCATGCATAAATCTGATGCTAGAGTATAAGGATGTTTCACATAATCGTTACAAACTTATATTCATATGTAGTGAAGGTTGCTAGTCACAATCGCGTTAAGTTCAATTCCTAGCATGAGTGACATGATGTCATAGTTGCAAGTGCTTTGTCATTGCTTATGGTTTTCATTGAACGTAATGATCTTTGATCGTATCTCTATTATGATGTCATGTAGGGGACCTTTGAAGAATGCTTTGGGTTGTCGAATGATGCCATCCAATCCAATAATACAAGGGAAATCTGAGAGTTAGCTAGTGATGTCACGGTTAATTTTGGGCAATGTCGTTCATAATTCTATGAAGGAATAACTGGAAATCGAGTCGTTTGCATACGTGTCATGTGTGGAGAAAGAGCCTCTAACTAATCCATCATCCATTTAAACTCCCAATTCGTTTTACAATCTGTTTTAATTACAAAGTTTTTGTTTTGTTTTCAATTTCGTCAAAACCAATCTCCCCTTTATTTTGAAGTCCTAGATTAGTTAGAAAGTGTTTTGGTTTGTGTTTTTAAGTGTTTTGATACAAGTTATAACCCAATTTCGTTCAGATTTGTGTTAGAGTTCAAAACTGCCCAGAAAGTGTTTTTAAGGCAGTTTTGAGTCTTTTGGTTGCTGTTTTGAGTCTTTTGGTTTGTTTTAGTGTTTTAGAGTTTAGTTTTGCATTCTTTGAGTCTAGTTTAGTGTTTTAAACTTTGTTTTACATATTTAAGTCAGTTTAGAGTGTTTTAGCAATCCCTCCTAATCCCCGGTTTAAGAACGATCCCTACTTATCCATACTACAATTATCAACAAGAGGGTTAATTTGTGTATTTAGTTATTTTACGCATCAAATTTTGGTGCCGTTGCCGGGGATTAGTAACTTTGCTAATCCCCCGTTGTTTATTTTTCGTGTCTTTTGTTTTAGTTGCTGACTTTGTTTTTGTTTGTGTCTTTTATTTTTACTTTTGATATTTGATTTAGTTTTGTTTCTTTGATTTCAGGTACTAGAGAAGTAAGACATGGATTTTGCTAACATTCAAGCTCAATCGGCGAATCTTACTTCTCAATTGTCACAGATTGCCGGAAGGACCACAATGCAAAGTGTCCCTACATGTGGTGTGTCCTATAGACAAGGATATCAAACTCATCAATGTTCTCAATTCACTGCAAATGAAGATGCTTGGGGTTATCAAGGCCATAGGCAATCATGGGACAACATGTTTTCCAACGCTTACAATTCGGATTGGAGAGATTATTCTGATTACATATGGGGAGAACCTCAACAATTCCAACAAGGTGGATATTGGCAGCAATAAGAGGAGTTCTATCACTGGCCATATGAACCATCACAGCCACCACAACAATTTGCCCAATTCAATTCAGGTACGTCTTTGGATAATGATACGTTTAATAAGTTACTCACCTCTTTGTACCAGGAAGTAGAAAATCGAAACAAAGAGATGCAAAATCAAGCCACAAAGACGGGCAAATTGGAGGAGCAAATTGGGCCGATTATGGAGTTCATGGTACAAATTCAAGAACAAAGTGAATTCTCCAACGCAAACATGGTAAATTCAATCGAAGATTTTGCAATTGCCGAGGCTATCACTTTGGGAAGTGAAATGGAGGATGAAGTTGTCCCTGAACCATCCAAACATAGCCCGAAAGTGGATGAATTGCTGCTGCAAGAAGAAGAGGAGGATGACGACATGGGCAGTTTACAAGAACTCTTGCCGCAAGCCCCTCGAGTCCCTATGTCGTCCAACTTAGGTGAGGTGGTTCCTAATTCAATTCATTCTAACATTATTCCACCAAATGTCCCTTTTCCTCGTAGGTTTTTAATGCCCAAGAAAGATGAGAGTGAAAAAAACATTTTGGAAGCCATTCCAAAGGTGCAAAGTGATATCCCAACTCTTGGCACACCAAATCAAGTTCTAGATTGTGTTGAAGTATTCAAGGAACCTTGTACACCAAGAAGAAAGAGTCAAGTGACAGAAGTTGCATTTTATGACACGGGACAAGGCCCAACCATCACATTCAATCTGGCCAAGTCCAATATCCCTGCAACCTTCAAAGATGTGGTGTTTGTAATTGAGTTTGTGTCGGACAAAGCAAGTAAGTCATCTTCTCCAATTTCCATTACGTTTTATACTAACTTGCTGATTTTAATGATTCAGGCACCCACTCTAGAATTTGAACCGATGCCGGATCATTTCAAGTATCACCTTCCATTCAAAGATCAATTCCATGGAATTCTTCGTCCGGCTGCAAGACGTTAAATAAAGCGCTATGTGGGAGGCAACCCATGCATACAGCAAGGAAGCCCTAGGAATCACTCCAATTCCAGATTTGCGTTCCTAAAACCCTTCTCTTTGTTGTTGTTTCTATTCTGCCATGTTTATTTGTTTAGTTGCTGTTTGCATGTTTACTTGTGTTTTGTGTGAATTTATGCTTGAAACATTGAGGACAATGTTTGATTTAAGTGTGGTGGGGGGGGTAACTAAGTGTTTTTTTATGCAAATTCGTGGGATTTTATCACCCATTACTTATAGACTTGTTCCTTGCTGTTTTTAAGCAGTTTTGGTATGTTTTAGTATGTTTTGACTTAAAAATCCGAAAATCATATAAAAATTTGAAAAAAGTGTTTTGAAAAGCCTAAAAAGAGTGTTTTGAGTCGTTTTTGTGTGTTTGTGTCTTAGGGTACCTTCCAACACAATGATGAGGATTAGGTTTGTAATTGCATGGCTGTTAAAGAGAGTGATTAACATGGATGAAAGTTTGATTTACTCTTTGTTTATGCTTGGTTGTGGTTATAACTTATGAATTCACATGTAATCATAAAGAAAAAATTAGTTTTTGTAACAAGCTTGAAGGAAGGAACTCAAACAAACGCTACAACCTTGTGAGACTTGAGCTTAAACGTTTATTTGGAGAGTTAAAATCTGTGCATTATTGTTTTCTAAAGTCGTTGCATGATCTCATTATTCCTTGCTTGGTTACTACTTAGAAGGCGTTTAATCATTTAGTTCCAAATGCTAGAACTCATGCCCATTTCATTCAAAGCATGTTATTGATTTGCATAACACATATTCAAGATGAAGTTGTGTAGTGACTGTTGGAAATATGCCCTAAAGCCAATCATATGATGATACTTTACGGATATTTCACATGTTAAACCAATCTAGTTTACATATAAAAGGCAAACATTATTGTTTGAGCCGTCTCATATAAATGTTATATGCTTAAATGATAAAGTCCAAGGAATATGTGATTGGGAGAATGCAATCTAATGAAGTTAGATTAATGAGACCATTCTTTCGTAGACACATCCTAAACGTTCCTGATCATAGGATTGCCAATTGGGCATTGACAGTCCGTTAAGATCAGTACGTGCTATGTCTTCTCTCAGGGAGAGTGACTAGTCTCGAGTCATTGGTGTGTGTGACATCAAGACAAGTACGTAGGTGCTCAATAGAGAATGAGTCCACTGAACACGATCAACGAGGAGTTCTCATACTCATGTCACATGAGAACTCATGGTTGGGATAATGCAAATTAGTCATTTGACCTGAGGCATCACAGTTGTCTTGTGGTTAAGTCCTTGATCTTTGATTATGTCAAAGTCACCCCATCGGGGTGTCCACGACATCATTGGGGTTAAGCCACTTAGTTATGGAGACAAGTGAATGTGCAACAAGGGATCTCTAACCTTCAAATGGTTTGAGGGAGAATACTCTATGATATGATTAAAATCTCTGGCCAGAGTATGAATGAGATTTGGGAATGCGTTCCAATTCACATTCAAGGTAATCATATAAGCAAACGAATCACATTGGATAGTAGACATGAATAAATAAACTATCAAACCAAATAATGTGGTCAAGAGTATTAGATTAGAGAAAGACCGTATTGCATTTGTAATCCTAAACTGAATAGGTTCTCTACGTCTTCTGATTAGCTTGGGTAGCCATGATATGCTGCTAGGTGTCACTCATGGTTTGTGGAAGCCCTAAACGTGTGTAATCACTAAAGGGAGAATTGAAAGTAAGTTTCAATTCACAATCGATGTAAAATGGTTTTAATCGCCCACTGCCTCGCTAAAAGGAACCTAATGTATCGTACACCGTGTAAGGTGGAGATTGAAGAAACAAAGGAGATGAGTAAGAATAATTAAATGGTTTAATTATTTATGGCAATGATTAATTAATATGTTAATTAATCAAACGAATAAGTTCGTTAAAGACCTCGGGATAGTTTTGGACCTTAAGGCCCAATGGGCTTCGAACGTCAAAGCCCATTGACTTAAGTTGTATGACAACTTAATGAATAATGATTCACAAAGGCCCAATTAGCCCAATTAGCCCATAATTAAGGAGGGTAGTGAACTTGGCTTAATTGCAAGTTTGTCACTCCATTGTGAGGTGGTATAAAGGCAACTTTATAGCCATTTCATCCTTAGGGTTTTTGTGGAGAAAAGATGAGAACAAAAGCTCTCTTTGCTCTCAAAAATTCAGCCACCCTAGAGGAAATTATCTAGCAATTTTACTTCCTCTAGGTCACTCATTTCTTCTTCAATTTAACCTTGGTGTAGAATCTTTAGAGGTTCTCAATTTTGGGAACTTGGAGAACCTTTTATTCTAACCAAATCCATGGAGCTAAGAAGCAAGGAATGAAGGCCCTATCTCTTGGGTGATTATCCTTTGCATATGCAAAGAGGAATCTACAAAGGTAAATATTTCTCAACTAACAAATGTTGTTTTAAGTTGAGTCAAGGTTCACCAATCTACTAGGCTTTGAATTTCATGGTTGATGTTTTGTTTTTGAGTGCATGTAAGCATGATTCCACCTTTAATTTGTTAATTGCATGCTATTGATGTTGCTCAAATGAACATGTTTTTCACAAAATTTCCTTCAAGTGGTATCAGAGCCTAGGTCTAGTAGTTGGTGAATCATTTTGGGTTTTGTAGTTCATAGTTTTTGTTTTAAAAGTTGTAATATGTTACAAGCTTTATTCTTGTTTCTTTGAATGTAAATTTTGTTAGAAAATTTGCCATCTCAAATGTTGTAGATGTAGTTCATATGAGCATGAATTTTGGAGCTAAAATTTGGTGCCATGTTTTTGGGGAAATTCGGCCAAATCCAAAGGGTGATTTTTTGGGTTCATGTTTGTCTTGTTAAAATGGTTTTAAAGTGACTTTTGGAACCCCTAAGTACCCTAGGATGTTAGCCCTCTTTTGAGTGGTGAAAATATGAGTTTTCATGAGTGTTCTTCAATGTTCTTGAAGTTCTTGCAAAGAACAAAAAGTTTTGAAGTTTTGATTCAAAAAGTTTTATGTTTTTACATAAAGTTTTGGTTTAATTTTAGTGGGTGATTTTAGTGGGTGATGATTATTGGTAAAGTATTATTAATGGTTTTAATGGTAGACAAACGTTTTTAAAAGTTTGACATAAATTCAATTAATGGCTATAATGGTAAACAAACTTTTTTAAAAGTTTGACATAATAGAATAGGGTATTTTGTAAAAACTTTGTAAAAATCTTATTTTTTTTTATCATGGCCGGCCACCCTAATAGAATAGGGTATTTTTGGGTCTTTTATTCAATTACATAAAGTTTTGATACTTTTGTGTATTTGCACTTTGGCCCAAAAGTTTACGTTTTTACGTTAAGGCCCAAAAACGTTAAAGGACAAATTGTTTTGCTCCTTTAATGAAGTTTTTTTGTATTTGTTGAAATTTTTGGGTTCTAGTTGTAATTACATGAAGTAGTGGACTTTTGTGTTTTTACAAAGTGACCCCAAAAGTTTGTGTTTCGCAATATAGCCCAAAAAGTTGTGGTTATTGCATGATGGCCCAAATTAAGTAGGGAACAAAAATTGTTTTGTCTCTTTAAATGAGAATTGGATTTTCATTTCATTTAGCTCCATTTAAATCAATTTTATGGATACAAAAACCAAATGAAAATGTTGCATTCAATTTAATTAATTAAAGTGTTGATTAATTAAAGGGTGATTATGAACCTAAGCCTACGATAATTGAGCTATGTGATAGGCCGTTTCAAATTTGTTTGAACCATGGGAATGTGTAGATTAATTTTGGTTGTAATTTGATTTGATCAAATGTTGTAAAAGAGCATAAGCTCTTCTTTACTTTAAAGTAATTTGAATTATGCAAATGTTGTAATGAGCATAAGCTCACCTTTACTTTGAAGTACTTCTTTCTTGCTTTATTTGATATGCATGAAAATGAAGTAGAGGGTCCAACGCCCCTAAGACAACACGCCTTAATGTGATTAAACGCGTAACTAAAATCAATCTCCATCCCTAGTCCGAGATTCAACACTAGGCTCGTGTTGAATCTAAACAAAGGTTCATAGTCATCCTAAGGCCCTAAGGCAACTATATAGTCCATCAAATGAATGCAAACCTTATGTTAGTAGTATCATATACTCTTGCTTTAAAAACCGTTTTATAAGCATAGTGGGAGTATTATATACAACTAAAAACAAATGGACCAATAGTTGTAATAGGACCAAAATTGTTTTAATAAAGATTAAGATGAATATGTTTATGTGATGAGACCTAAAACCCTCAACCAAACCATTATTAAGTTGAAAAGCGTGAGAGTGCTTAGAACACTCTTTCGTGGCCTTCCACCGTGGTAGCTCCAATCGTTTATGACTTGTACACCAGCTTCACCCTATCATGGGGGAGTACAAAGTGCATGCTTATACTCAGGAGGAGTCTATATACATACTTGATGAGGTGAGTGTAGGCAACGAGGATGGCCAATATCGTATCATCGTGAGGCTATTCTTGAACCCCTTCACGAACTAAGCATGGTGGGAATGACTTAACTAAGTGCAATGGAGCCAATATCATATCATTGTGAGGCAACATTCTCTAGAGGCCAAATTGATGGGTACTTGCATTAGTTGCAAATGAGTAAGCGTACTCTCTCATTATTATTAATGCTAGCCAATATCATATCATTGTGAGGTGGGCTTGGTAATAGTGAGTCTCCCATAACCTACTAAGAGTTTCCTTCAAAACTCTCGAATTCCAATGAGGGATATGGAATTTGCCAAAAATAGTGGGTGGTGCTATTTGATTTAAAGACCCGAATCAAATGGCTTAAAATCAATCAATTTATATTCGTTATGTATTTGTTTACCAATATATTTGCAAACGCTATCCAAAACTTGACAAAGAAAAACCGAATGTTTTAGTTTCCGGACTTGGTAACACAATCCCAAAGATTGTCTTAAATGGATTGTGCATGTACCTAAGAAGTCTCATCCTCACAATCTTCCTATTGATAATGTATCATTGGAAGAACATGTTAGAAATGTCTATCATGAAGAGGACAACACAAACAACCAATGCTTATTCCTTCGTTATATGAACAAAGGAACTTACGAAGATTAGCATAAAAGACAAGGACACTTTTAGTGCCATAATTCTTCACTTACAAATTGTTGTATGAAGAAATAAGAGTTGCCTTGAACAACTCTTGAAAGTTTGTAATTATGTTTAGAACATAATGGTTGGTTGACAAAAATAGTCCATCAACATGGACTTATGATGATTTTGAATCATTGAGTGTTGAAGTGATAAACCACTTAACGAGACGGAAACTAAGCTAGGACTTCACCTTCATGTCCCTATCCTAATGGTTCACTAAGTTTATTGTAAACTATGTAGTGAACAATAACCACACACTCTCCAAAATGTTTGATGTGTATAACACAATTGAAAAAGGTTTCAAGAGAGATAGTGGGAGTTTAGGGACCATGACTATTGTAGTCAAAGGAGAAGTCAAATGAAGAAGATAAAATTAACTCCAAGGGAACAAACTTTCTTTATGAAAGGATGGACATTGGAAGGGGTATTTGCAAGAAATGTCTTGCAAGTGTCAAGAACACACCTTTCGAAGGTATTGTAAATTGTTCTTGAATAGTTCAAAACAGTTGGTTCTTCTACTTGAATGCTTGATTCCGTATTAGTAACTATGTTTTACAATCGTTGTAAAAGTGTGGCTAATAAGAAGTAGAAGATTAACGAGAGAAGAGAAAGTACTTCACATTCGGAACGTGAATAAAATATAGATCTCTGCGAAAGCAGATGGTACTAACTTCCTCATATGAACTACCAAAGAAATTGGAAAAACCAAAGATTGTCTTTACATTCCAATTTTAAGGAACTTAATTCCGTCACTATAGTAGAGATGGATGAATGTTTTGTTTGACAAAACATTGTTCTTTATTAATCATTGATTGGATTATAGTAATCTAATTGATTGTCTCTATAGTAGAGATGATATGGTAGCGTTAACTGTTTAGAATATAATGATGCTTAAAACCCAAAAGGTTGCAAGATAGTGACTAATCCCAACTGAGTTGTGATACCTCTAAAACATAAATTACGAGTTGGTCATAGATGGATGCTTTGGATCGTTAGATCCGGATCCAATACCTTCTTGTCAAAATTGTATATAGGCGAAATGTTCGAATCTTTATTCTTTTGGAAAGAAGAAAGAATCACAAAGTTATTGAGGTTAATTCACTTAGATGTTAGTGGCACTTGTCCACAACATAATACTACTCATGTTATTTGACATTCACCGAAGATCACTCTCGGTTGGACTATAGTTTATTTTGAATAAACACAAGTCCAAATACTTTGCAAAAGGTTTCAAAGAATTCAAGAAATGTAAGTTGATGAGTAAGACGTCTAAAGTACTTACCTCCTTAGATTTGATCCAAGGAAAGGTAACACTTTAGATGAGTTTCCTTGAAAGATATCAAGGAAATTAGCATCATAAGATAATGATTTTCTCTATTAGGAGAAGAACGAACTTGAATAAGATTTAGTTCGTTGGATATTATCAATTACCCATATATAGGATATATATGCTTCTAAGACAATATGATTGTCAATTAGAAGATCTTCCAAAATTTTCATAACTCCATAGGATGTAGTTGGAAAGAAAGACAAATCTTAATTGTGTTAAGATTTGGGGTTGTGTGCTAATGAGCAATATTTGTTTAAAAATTATCTTGTAGGTATCCTTAAATTAACATTTGGATATCACTTCTATAAACCAACCAACAAATGTTGTTTGTTGAGTAGTTCATTGTAATCCTACAATGTGATTTGCCTTAGAGCAAATGAACTAGGAATAGAACTCAAAAGAATGGGTTCTTTGAGAGACAAGATGATAATCAACAAATATAACAACCTAGTTCCAATACCACAAGCTCCAAGGTAGTCAAGAAGGATTTATAAACCGTCTCAGTTGAATGGTTTGAACTTTATGACTACATTGAGTGTATATACAATATATATACTCAAGGAAATACCATTTGACTCGAAATAATGAAACCTTCATAGCTAATTGGTAGCTTAAGGTGACTACAATCAAAGAGAATGGTTAACTTTGAAGGAACCATTTTTGACGTAGTCTTAGTTTCAATTAATTCGAAGATTGCTAGCTACAACTAAATGGTGATTCAATGTTTGGACATGATATAGGTTTCCGAAACCATTATTAAGATAGTCTTGATAATTTATGTCTAAAACTATGAATCACAAAACATATAAGTTGTAGAGATCCAACCATCATGAATCTTAGCCAGCTAGTGGGAGCCATAAGCGTCTGATGAGAGAAAGATCAAATTGTTTGATTTCTCATAAAGATGTAAGTGAATCTTTTGTTTACTAGGTTTACAAAAGATTAGTGGGAGTTAATCATGTTCCTAAAATTCAATATATATATATGCACATATATGATATATTAATGAAAAGAACACTTCTTCGTTAAAGTTATGACTTTAAACTTTCTATAACGATAGAATGTATATGGGAGATATAGTCTATATACATGGGATGGAAATCTATAATGATATATTTCAAGATATAATTAGATTATATCAAGCCCTAATAATAGACAAAAAATGCTAGGAAGTTTCTCATATGATGATAAACTTCAATCAGAAGAACAACTCTAGTGAGACTAGGAGGTAGCTCTTCTCAAAGGGAACATACCCTTTGACTCCCAAAGAAATAATGCGTAAATCGAATCCTTTATGCATACGCAGAAAGGTGATTTATGTATTTCATATTGTATGAAAAACATTGATATGAGTTGTACCTAGAAAGGTACAAGGCGATATCAGTGCAAGCCCAGGATCAGAACCATGGCAACTGTCAAGTGAATCCTTAAGTATTTAAGAAATACTAAAGGATAAATTCCTCAAAGATCGAGGAAGAATTAGAGTAACGTAATGGAAGCGTAAATGTGTTAGATTATGAATCTAATCCATCGTTGAATGTTTCTTCATTATGAATGAAGAGATTAACATATATCTCTTCATTATGACTAAAGAGATATTTGGATGGAAACATTAAAGTAATGACTTTAGTGTGTTCCATTATGAATGCAAAATATATTGCCATATATAGAAGTTTACAACAATGTTGTTTGGATGGGAAAGTTCATTTATGAACTCTCTATTCGGTTCCAACCAGAAAGTGTATCTAGTGTACTGACACTACGACACTAATGGGGCGATAGCTCAAGCCAGGGAATCAAGGTCTCATCAAGATCCGAACTCATATGAGAGACTGAACCACATGATTGAGAATTATGTATAATGGTGACGTCGATATTCTCAAGGTTGTTTCTATGGATAACATATAGATATCCATTGCCTAGGCCTACTACTCAGCCATTTATGAAATGACTACATAAGAGGAATCATAACAGATGACCAAGCTGATTGGCTCTAGTGCAAGTAGGAGATTGTTGGAAATATGCCCTAAAGCCAATCATATGATGATACTTTACGGATATTTCACATGTTAAACTAATCTAGTTTACGTATAAAACGCAAACATTATTGTTTGAGCCGTCTCATATAAATGTTATATGCTTAAACGATAAAGTCCAAGGAATATGTGATTGGGAGAATGCAATCTAATGAAGTTAGATTAATGAGACCATTCTTTCGTAGACACATCCTAAACGTTCCTGATCATAGGATTGCCAATTGGGCATTGACAGTCCGTTAAGATCAGTACGTGCTATGTCTTCTCTCAGGGAGAGTGACTAGTCTCGAGTCATTGGTGTGTGTGACATCAAGACAAGTACGTAGGTGCTCAATAGAGAATGAGTCCACTGAACACGATCAACGAGGAGTTCTCATACTCATGTCACATGAGAACTCATGGTTGGGATAATGCAAATTAGTCCTTTGACCTGAGGCATCACAGTTGTCTTGTGGTTAAGTCCTTGAGCTTTGATTATGTCAAAGTCACCCCATCGGGGTGTCCACGACATCATTGGGGTTAAGCCACTTAGTTATGGAGACAAGTGAATGTGCAAGAAGGGATCTCTAACCTTCAAATGGTTTGAGGGAGAATACTCTATGATATGATTAAAATCTCTGGCCAGAGTATGAATGAGATTTGGGAATGCGTTCCAATTCACATGCAAGGTAATCATATAAGCAAACGAATCACATTGGATAGTAGACATGAATAAATATACTATCAAACCAAACAATGTGGTCAAGAGTATTAGATTAGAGAAAGACCGTATTGCATTTGTAATCCTAAACTGAATAGGTTCTCTACCTCTTCTGATTAGCTTGGGTAGCCATGATATGCTGCTAGGTGTCACTCATGGTTTGTGGAAGCCCTAAACGTGTGTAATCACTAAAGGGAGAATTGAAAGTAAGTTTCAATTCACAATCGATGTAAAATGGTTTTAATCGCCCACTGCCTCGCTAAAAGGAACCTAATGTATCGTACACCGTGTAAGGTGGAGATTGAAGAAACAAAGGAGATGAGTAAGAATAATTAAATGGTTTAATTATTTATGGCAATGATTAATTAATATGTTAATTAATCAAACGAATAAGTTCGTTAAAGACCTCGGGATAGTTTTGGACCTTAAGGCCCAATGGGCTTCGAACGTCAAAGCCCATTGACTTAAGTTGTATGACAACTTAATGAATAATGATTCACAAAGGCCCAATTAGCCCAATTAGCCCATAATTAAGGAGGGTAGTGAACTTGGCTTAATTGCAAGTTTGCCACTCCATTGTGAGGTGGTATAAAGGCAACTTTATAGCCATTTCATCCTTAGGGTTTTTGTGGAGAAAAGATGAGAACAAAAGCTCTCTTTGCTCTCAAAAATTCAGCCACGCTAGAGGAAATTATCTAGCAATTTTACTTCCTCTAGGTCACTCATTTCTTCTTCAATTTAACCTTGGTGTAGAATCTTTAGAGGTTCTCAATTTTGGGAACTTGGAGAACCTTTTCTTCTAACCAAATCCATGGAGCTAAGAAGCAAGGAATGAAGGCCCTATCTCTTGGGTGATTATCCTTTGCATATGCAAAGAGGAATCTACAAAGGTAAATATTTCTCAACTAACAAATGTTGTTTTAAGTTGAGTCAAGGTTCACCAATCTACTAGGCTTTGAATTTCATGGTTGATGTTTTGTTTTTGAGTGCATGTAAGCATGATTCCGCCTTTAATTTGTTAATTGCATGCTATTGATGTTGCTCAAATGAACATGTTTTTCACAACATTTCCTTCAGTGACCACCACCAAAGCCAAATTGCCGTGTATCCTACTTCATTATATGTTTAAGTTAACCCCATTGAGCCTTGTTAGCCTACATTCTTTGTTAACCCACGTTATCCTCACCTAGCCTAGATTAGGACCATCCATACCCTTGTTCTTGAAGCATAAGTAAAGCATGATTCAAATTGTATTCCTTTTGATTAATGTATGGCAGAAAACAAGTGTGGGGGAAGTGTTTCTCTTGTGAATTAGTGTGCCATAGGCACGGGTAGAAAAGAAAAATTCGTGAAAAGAAAGGAAGAAAAAAAATAGTGTGAAAAGTATGAAAAAAAAGAGTTGAAAAGATGTGAAAAAGAGTTCTAAAGTATTGTTTGTTGAAGAAAGGGTCCAAAACATTGAATTCAGCCTTAATTATTGCTTGAATCTTCCCTTCGTGTTTAAAAGTTGATTTCTGCAATCTAAGTGAATTCTAAGTTTTAATTTCATTACTTTGCTTGCTATTGCTTTAAGAACGTTTGTTATCCCTATCCTTCCTTTGTTAACCAATACCCCAAGCCCCGTTACAACCCTTGACTTCAATCTTGAGTGTTATGTGTTTCAATTTGTGGAGTTTGAATTTGGTATGAGCATATGGTGTCACTGGTTCTCGCATCTAAGTAGTAGCATTCCATTCATGAGATCATATCTAAACATGCTTATTAACTCCAGAAATTGCTTTCTTTGTGATACATATATGTGAGCGTTCGTTTTCATATCTACATCAATCTTCTCACATATAACTAGTATAGGGTGTGTAGTCAGAAAATGTGTGTGAAAATAGAGAGTATCTTGTAAGGAATTGGGAGAATTCTCTAAGGCATGTTACTACATTCAAAACATCGTTTTAACTGGTTAAATGTGAACTAGTAAGTGGTGACTGTGATTAAGTATGTGCTCAAGTGTGAAGATGACTCAAATCTGTGGGAATGATGATTTTTAACATGTCATGTGCATTGGAAATCCCTAAGACAAGTGTTGGAAGGTCTAGGTTTTATTTTGTTTGTTTTGCTCGAGGACTAGCAAAAGCTAAGTGTGGGGGAATTTGATAGGAGCATATTTATGCGACTTAGTTAGCTTGTTTCTTGGCATTTATGTTGTTAGTTCTTAGTTATTTTAGTATTTTAAGCTATTTTCGTGTGTTTGTAGGTCCAAAGGGCTAAAGTAGCAAGAAAGTGCATTTTGGAGCCTTTTGGAGCATTTTTGGGCATGGAATGGATATCTTATGCTTGGAGCATGGTGGATGGACGAAATTGAAGATCAAAGGAGGATAGGAATGAATAATGAGATGAAAGAAATGAAGAAATGAAAATGAAGAACAAAGAGTTCAAAATTGGAAGCCAAAGTGCCTAAAGTTGGAAGTTTCTATTCTTGGAGGTTTCCATTCTTGAAAGTTTCTATTCTTGGCTTGGAAGTTTCCTAATCCTTCCTCACCTATGTTCTAGCCACAAAAGGATTCCAAAATATGTTAGGACATTTAATTACATATTCTAGAAGCCCTAAACCTTCCCTAAAGTCCATGCCACACCAAAATCTGCATGTATCCTTCCTTGCCGCAATACCCTTTCCCTTTCTCTTCCAAAATCTGCCACATATTCTCTTTCCCTTTCTCGCTTGCTTTGCCGCACCCCACATTCCTTTCCCTCTTGATTTCTGATTTTACTTAGCCTTTTCCTTATGGATTTGGGCTGAAATTATGTTTCCTTAAATTAATTAGGGTTAGGACTTTCCCATCCCTATAAATAAACCCCTTTATGCCGCAAATATGATCTAATCAGCCATTCCGCATTCCATCCTTCACCATAACCTACCTACATCCATCCACCACCACAAATCATCACCAAACACCCTTGTGTCGCAGCAAAGAAGAAAGAAGGAGACCCTTGGACGTGCTTGCCATTCAAGACGTTGGATTGTTGGAACGTTTCTAGGTGTAATCTTTCTTTTGTTTTCAATGTTTAAGTTTAATAATCTTTGTGTTGCGATTATGAGGAACTAAAACCCCTATTGGTTAGGGGTGATTTCAAAGCCATGACTATGTGTGCAATTTGATTTGATAAATTCCAGTTATGAATTCTTGAATCGTGAATGCAATAGGCTTAACTATTTGATTAATAAATTCTAGTTTAGTGTTTTAAACTTTGTTTTACATATTTAAGTCAGTTTAGAGTGTTTTAGTAATCCCTCATAATCCCCGGTTTAAGAACGATCCCTACTTATCCATACTACAATTGTCAACAAGAGGGTTAATTTGGGTGAAGGATGGGCACGGCAAAGATGTAGTGATGGCTGAAAGTTTGTAGAATTGTGTAAGGTTGTGTGAATTGGTGAATGGTGGTAGAATGGTGCGGCTAAGTGTGTGGAATGGTTTCTGGCGTGAATGGGTTTGAATGGATGATTTGTGGCTGCAAAAAGAGAGTTTATTTAAAGGATTTAGGAAATTAAAACCCTAGGTTATTTAGGTAATCAGAAATTAAGTCAAAAGCTTCTAGAAATAGGAAACAAAATCAGAAATTTAAAGGAAATGGCAAGGGATATGCGGCACAAGGGTTAAAACACATTAGGAATGTGTTTTAATGCTTAGAATCAGGAAAGGACCCTCTCCCTTGCACGGCAAGGAAGGGGAAAGGTTAAGGGGGTGCGGCAAGGTATGTTTTTGTGCAAGGAATGTGTATTTGATGTCCTAGAATGCTTAGGAGGCCTTCAAAGTTGATAAGACTTAGGAACATTTAGGAAAGATCAAACCAAAGTAGGAAACCTTGGCTTAACTTTCCTATTTCAAGTAGGAATCCTTGTTGGAGTAGGAATCCTTGTTCTTCTAGGAATCCTCATGTGAGTGGGAATCCATCTTCAATTAGGAATCCTTCGTTGATTAGGAATCCTAACTTCTTCAAATCTTCAATTACGTCCACTCCTTTTTCTCCAAGCATGTGATAATCATTCCAAGCTCCATTTTGCTCCAAAAGGCTCCAAAATGCATACTTGGTCCTTAGAATCTGAAAACACACAAAAGTGACTTTAAACACTAAAATAACTAAAGAAACACAACGTAAATGCACGAGAACAAGCCAATTAAGTCGCATAAATATGCTCCTATCACTCATACCAATTCCAAACTCCACATATTGAAACACACAACACTCAAGATGGAAGTCAAGGGTTGTAACGGGGTTAAGGGTATTGGCTAACAAAGAAAGGTGAGGAAAAACAAACGTTCTTAAAGAAATAGTAAGCAAAGTAATGAAATGGACACTTAGAATTCACTTTCGAATGCAAAAATCCACTTTAAACAAGAAGGGAAGGTTCTGTTGGAAATGTGCCCTAAAGCCAATCATATGATGATACTTTACGGACATTTCACATGTTAAACTAATCTAGTTTACATATAAAGGGCAAACATTATTGTTTGAGCCGTCTCATATAAATGTTATATGCTTAAACGATAAAGTCCAAGGAAAATGTGATTGGGAGAATGCAATCTAATGAAGTTAGATTAATGAGACCATTCTTTCGTAGACACATCCTAAACGTTCCTGATCATAGGATTGCCAATTGGGCATTGACAGTCCGTTAAGATCAGTAAGTGCTATGTCTTCTCTCAGGGAGAGTGACTAGTCTCGAGTCATTGGTGTGTGTGACATCAAGACAAGTACGTAGGTGCTCAATAGAGAATGAGTCCACTGAACACGATCAACGAGGAGTTCTCATACTCATGTCACATGAGAACTCATGGTTGGGATAATGCAAATTAGTCTTTTGACCTGAGGCATCACAGTTGTCTTGTGGTTAAGTCTTTGATCCTTGATTATGTCAAAGTCACCCCATCGGGGTGTCCACGACATCATTGGGGTTAAGCCACTTAGTTATGGAGACAAGTGAATGTGCAACAAGGGATCTCTAACCTTCAAATGGTTTGAGGGAGAATACTCTATGATATGATTAAAATCTCTGGCCAGAGTATGAATGAGATTAGGGAATGCGTTCCAAATCACATTCAAGGTAATCATATAAGCAAACGAATCACATTGGATAGTAGACATGAATAAATAAACTATCAAACCAAACAATGTGGTCAAGAGTATTAGATTAGAGAAAGACCGTATTGCATTTGTAATCCTAAACTGAATAGGTTCTCTACCTCTTCTGATTAGCTTGGGTAGCCATGATATGCTGCTAGGTGTCACTCATGGTTTGTGGAAGCCCTAAACGTGTGTAATCACTAAAGGGAGAATTGAAAGTAAGTTTCAATTCACAATCGATGTAATATGGTTTTAATCGCCCACTGCCTCGCTAAAAGGAACCTAATGGATCGTACACCGTGTAAGGTGGAGATTGAAGAAACAATGGAGATGAGTAAGAATAATTAAATGGTTTAATTATTTATGGCAAGGATTAATTAATATGTTAATTAATCAAACGAATAAGTTCGTTAAAGACCTCGGGATAGTTTTGGACCTTAAGGCCCAATGGGCTTCGAACGTCAAAGCCCATTGACTTAAGTTGTATGACAACTTAATGAATAAAGATTCACAAAGGCCCAAAAGCCCATATCCATTTTGTGTAGAATTAGGGTTTTTGGTTCTTTAGGTCATTTAAAGAAGTGACTATATAAAGAACTTTATAGCCTAAAATTCATAAGGGTTTGTTTTAGAGAAAATTGGTGAGAACTTGTTTCTTCATTTTCTCTCTAAGAGGCCAACCACCTTGGAGGGTGAATCTAGCAATCCTACTACTCCAAGGTCACTCATTTCTTCTTCAATCTAACCTTGGTGTAGAATCTTTAGAGGTTCTCTATTTTGGGAACTTGAAGAATCCAATTCTTTCAACCAAATCCATGGAGCTAAGAAGCAAGGAATGAAGGCCCTATCTCTTGGGTGATTATCCTTTGCATATGCAAAGAGGAATCTACAAAGGTAAATATTTCTCAACTAACAAATGTTGTTTTAAAGTTGAGTCAAGGTTCACCAATCTACTAGGCTTTGAATTTCATGGTTGATGTTTTGTTTTGAGTGCATGTAAGCATGATTCCGCCTTTAATTTGTTAATTGCATGCTATTGATGTTGCTCAAATAAACATGTTTTTCACAAAATTTCCTTCAAGTGGTATCAAGAGCCTAGGTCTAGTAGTTGGTGAATCATTTTGGGTTTTGTAGTTCATAGTTTTTGATTTAAAAGTTGTAATATGTTACAAGCTTTATTCTTGTTTCTTTGAATGTAAATTTTGTTAGAAAATTTGCCATCTCAAATGTTGTAGATGTAGTTCATATGAGCATGAATTTTGGAGCTAAAATTTGGTGTCTTGTTTTTGGGGAAATTCGGCCAAATCCAAAGGGTGATTTTTTGGGTTCATGTTTGTCTTGTTAAAATGGTTTTAAAGTGACTTTTGGAACCCCTAAGTACCCTAGGATGTTAGCCCTCTTTTGAGTGGTGAAAATTTGAGTTTTGGTGAGTGAAAACATTCATGGAGCTATTATGAGTTTTCATGAGTGTTCTTCAATGTTCTTGAAGTTCTTGCCAAGAACAAAAAGTTTTGAAGTTTTGATTCAAAAGATTTATGTTTTTACATAAAGTTTTGATTTAATTTTAGTGGGTGATGGTTATTGGTAAAGTATTATTAATGGTTTTAATGGTAGACAAACTTTTTTAAAAGTTTGACATAAATTCAATTAATGGCTATAATGGTAGACAAACTTTTTTAAAAAGTTTGACATAAATTCAAAATATATCATATATATTTCATCTTTACCTCACCTAACAAAACCCACTTACAAAAACTTTGTAAAAATCTTATTTTTTTTTTATCATGGCTGGCCACCCTAATAGAATAGGGTCTTTTTGGGTCTTTTATTCAATTACATAAAGTTTTGATACTTTTGTGTATTTGCACTTTGGCCCAAAAGTTTACGTTTTTACGTTTAGGTCCAAAAACGCTAAAGGACAAATTGTTTTGATCCTTTAATGAAGTTTTTTGTATTTGTTGAAATTTTTGGGTTCTAGTTGTAATTACATGAAGTAGTGGACTTTTGTGTTTTTACAAAGTGACCCCAAAAGTTTGTGTTTCGCAATATAGCCCAAAAAGTTGTGGTTATTGCATGATGGCCCAAATTAAGTAGGGAACAAAAATTGTTTTGTCTCTTTAAATGAGAATTGGATTTTCATTTTATTTGGCTCCATTTAAATCAATTTTATGGATACAAAAACCAAATGAAAATGTTGCATTCAATTTAATTAATTAAAGTGTTGATTAATTAAAGGGTGATTATGAACCTAAGCCTACGATAATTGAGCTATGTGAAAGGCCGTTTCAAATTTGTTTGAACCATGGGAATGTGTAGATTAATTTTGGTTGTAATTTGATTTGATCAAATGTTGTAAAAGAGCATAAGCTCTTCTTTACTTTAAAGTAATTTGAATTATGCAAATGTTGTAATGAGCATAAGCTCACCTTTACTTTGAAGTACTTCTTTCTTGCTTTATTTGATATGCACGAAAATGAAGTAGAGGGTCCAACGCTCCTAAGACAACACGCCTTAATGTGATTAAACGCGTAACTAAAATCAATCTCCATCCCTAGTCCGAGATTCAACACTAGGCTCGTGTTGAATCTAAACAAAGGTTCATAGTCATCCTAAGGCCCTAAGGCAACTATATAGTCCATCAAATGAATGCAAACCTTATGTTAGTAGTATCATATACTCTTGCTTTAAAAACCGTTTTATAAGTATAGTGGGATAATATACAACTAAATTGAATCAAATGGACCAATAGTTGTAATAGGACCAAAATTGTAATAGGACGAAAAAGTAAGTTTCAATTCACAATCGATGTAAAATGGTTTTAATCGCCCACTGCCTCGCTAAAAGGAACCTAATGGATCGTACACCGTGTAAGGTGGAGATTGAAGAAACAATGGAGATGAGTAAGAATAATTAAATGGTTTAATTATTTATGGCAAGGATTAATTAATATGTTAATTAATCAAACGAATAAGTTCGTTAAAGACCTCGGGATAGTTTTGGACCTTAAGGCCCAATGGGCTTCGAACGTCAAAGCCCATTGACTTAAGTTGTATGACAACTTAATGAATAAAGATTCACAAAGGCCCAAAAGCCCATAACCATTTTGTGTAGAATTAGGGTTTTTGGTTCTTTAGGTCATTTAAAGAAGTGACTATATAAAGAACTTTATAGCCTAAAATTCATAAGGGTTTGTTTTAGAGAAAATTGGTGAGAACTTGTTTCTTCATTTTCTCTCTAAGAGGCCAACCACCTTGGAGGGTGAATCTAGCAATCCTACTACTCCAAGGTCACTCATTTCTTCTTCAATCTAACCTTGGTGTAGAATCTTTAGAGGTTCTCTATTTTGGGAACTTGGAGAATCCAATTCTTTCAACCAAATCCATGGAGCTAAGAAGCAAGGAATGAAGGCCCTATCTCTTGGGTGATTATCCTTTGCATATGCAAAGAGGAATCTACAAAGGTAAATATTTCTCAACTAACAAATGTTGTTTTAAAGTTGAGTCAAGGTTCACCAATCTACTAGGCTTTGAATTTCATGGTTGATGTTTTGTTTTGAGTGCATGTAAGCATGATTCCGCCTTTAATTTGTTAATTGCATGCTATTGATGTTGCTCAAATAAACATGTTTTTCACAAAATTTCCTTCAAGTGGTATCAAGAGCCTAGGTCTAGTAGTTGGTGAATCATTTTGGGTTTTGTAGTTCATAGTTTTTTATTTAAAAGTTGTAATATGTTACAAGTTTTTCATTTTGGGTTTTCTAACGAAGGCTCAAAGGGGTTAAACCTACAAAACATAATGAAATAGGGGGTACGGCTATTTGGCTTTGGTGGTAACTAAACAACTTCATCTTGAATATGTGTTATGCACTCAATATCTGATGCGAAAATAAATTAACGCACAAATTTAAACCCTATTTGTGACAGTTGTATTATATGGATAAGTAGGGATCGTTCTAACCGGGGATTAACTAGGGATGCTAACCAAAATAAAATTAAATTAAAAACGTAAAAACAAAATTTAAAACTCTAAACTAAAATCAAAACACTTAACTCGAATCACTCAAAATAAAACTAACAAATAATCTAAAAAGACTCAAAATAATTCAAGACTTTAGAAAACACAAACTAAATTTATTTCTAACAAATCTAGCACTTTAAAATAAATGGGGGATTGATTTTTGACGAAAAGTAAATTTAAAACAGAAACTTAAAACAAACTTTAAAGAAAATATATTTTGATAAAATAAAATGATAAGACACTAGTTAGAGGGTTCCTTATCCACACATGAATAAATGCATACAATTTAATTCCCAGTTATGAATTCAACAAACGAATAAATGACAATGCTCCAAGTTAATTAGGTCCGCTTAAATTAACCTTCAGATTTCCCTAGATTCATTGAATTGGACGGAATACGCATCACAACCAAATTATTCTTATCAAGTTCCCTAACTATGGAATACGCATGATAGAGAGACATATCAAAGATCATTAAGTTTAATGGAAATCATAAACATCGACTAGGCATTCATAACTATGGAATACGCATGTTAATCCAACCTAGGGTTTACTAAACACAATCGTGACTAGCGATTTTTACTACTCATGGATATAAGTTCATAACGATTAGGTGAAATTCCCTTATATCCTAGCATCAAGTCTAAGCATGCAAATTAAGTGTCGACCCTTAACCCACATACATAAACAAGTTATTAATCAACACAGAAAAATAAACCACATCCAACGTTCAAGAATTCATAACTGGAGTAAATCAAATTATAATAAACAAATATTCATGGTTTCAAATTCACCTCTAACTAAACAGAAATTAATTACACATGTTTAATATAATTGAAAAACAAATTAAATTAAACATGAGTTAAGAAAAATAAAACCAAACGAGGAATTGCTCCTCTGTGCTTCTGCGTTTTTATTCTGCGCTGACTGCCCAAGGCAGTCACCTCCCAATCCCGCGTCAGTCTTCTCCTATTCCGCGTCTCGCCAGTCCTCACCTCGCATGTCTCCCTCGCGTCTCAACTTCTTCCGCGTGTCCTGACTTCCTCCTGTAAGTTCCCAAAGCTCCCCCTGTACACCCTAGCTGCCAAGGTGCGCTGTGCTTCCGCAGTCCTCGCGTTCCCGCGTCCCTCCTTCTGCACCGTTCCACTCGCTTGTTTCCTCCTCCTCTCAAATCCCGAGCCTTGGTCTCCTTCCTCTGATCTTATGCGCGCGCCAAAGCTGCGCAGTCCTCTCGGTTTCTGCTGCCTTGATCTCCTCCCTGACGAAGTGCTCTCTGCCCTCCTTAACTGCGCCAGGCAGCACTGCCCGAGCTCCCAGACAGCCCTTCCTTTCCGCGTCCTCCTTTCTTCTATGCCCCACATGCCCTCTTTATTTTCATTCTGCCCGTGTCTTCACATGCTGCCGCGGGCAGCTTCTTTATTTTTATTATTCTTTTCTCCACAATGACAGCTGCCTCATCATTTCAGTTTTCTGCCAGTCTTCTTTCCAGCTCTCTCACACGTTTTATTCTTCACACGCTCCCCCCAGACAGCTCCTCTTTTAATTATGGCAGCCCTCTTGCAACAGCTGCCAAGGCAGTCTTCATAATTTCTACAAAACAAACCATGATGATGTTTCAAACATCATCATGAATTATTATTATTATATATAAATATATATATATATTTTATTTAATTTAAAAGCTAATCTACATCGACACGAATTTATTACATAAAATCACACTTATGCTATTTTTATTTTCTTAGCTAGATAAATTCTATAAAACACCAAAACAAAGTAAATAACACAAAAATATGAGGAAATGACTAACAAAAGACAAGAGAATTTGATGTAAAATATATATAAATATGAGCTTATCAAATACCCCCACACTTAGCTTTTGCTAGTCCTCGAGCAAAATAGAGAAAATAGAAAAAAATAATAACATGAAAATTATTAGTTTCCCCCTATATGACCCTCATAGAACTTCATTCGAGAACACAAATCATCAAGAACCAAAGCTAACACCAACAAGCAATTCAAGTTCATTTTCCTTATTCAAATATTAGCAGTAATCTTTGAAACATCCTTGAAGTGTAGTGTGTGAGATAGCCATGCTAATGCAATTTCAAAATTTTTATTTTTAGAATCACCATATGCAAACTAGCGACCTTCTCACTGGATGTACACTCAATCACACATGTGTTTAGTTTTAATGTGTTTCTCTCAAAGAAATCAAATGTGAAAGTTCTACCATAAGCTTGCATAAAGATCACTTCTCCACAGTCATAATTGCAAAACTTAAATCAAGAGGACTTTTATTGGATGTAATGAGGCTTAGGGATAAGGTTATTGAAACGAAAGAATAGGAAAACACAAGTTCCAAGCTACATTGCAAGCAATTCTTTTCTTTAAATTTATAAGAACTCAAGCTTTCCAACGATTCTTCAGACATCTCCAACCACACCCTTAAATTGAAACTTTAAAAACTTTTTATTTTCTTTGTATACAATCTTTCTTTTTCTTTTCCTTTTTTTTTTTTTTTTTTTTTTTTTTTTTTCAGATACAAACATCAAATACCCCCACACTTATACTTTTGCCAAACACCTTCAAAGTACTTCACAAACACTTCTCATAAGACAATTTCACATTGCTCATTAGCTTGCTTGGAAAGGGTAAGGAAAAATATTTCAGGCAGAAGGGTAGACATATCTGGTGATAAGAAATAAAAGGTTCACATATACGGCTCAAATTGGCAATCTAATGATATCATTTTTCTTTGGGAAACAAAGTTATTTGGGCCATGGTGGTAAACCTAATGCCTCTATCATTTTCAAGTTCATGCAATCAATGACAAATATTTCGAAAGATCGTTATGCAAGTTCTAGAGAAGTATCTCACATAAGTTCATCACACATGAAAGAATAGGAGTGTATGAAAAATGCACACACTTTCAATAGGCTCAAAAACTCACATAGGATGTATATGGTCACTAAATTCACATATGGATCTTTAAATCATGCTTTAGTTTCACATCAACAAGGCTATGTGCGTTTGGTTTTTCAAAGATGATCAAATATGTACAAAACTAACACGAGAATTAGGAATTTCACACAACACATGTTAACTAAGTTCTTGATCATCATGGTTCAAATTTTATCCAATTATATCATTGGGTCGGGAAACTAACAAAAATCTAATTCAAAACAATAAGGAAAACAAGGAAATATTTTTGGATTTTTTTTTAAATTTTCCGATTTTTTTTATATATATTTTTAAAACAACTTAATTAAGAAAACACAAAGCAATAACATGGAAACAAATGAAACCAGTTCAAAGTCGAAGGTACAAAAAATTTCAATTTGGTCATTTTTATACTCTTTACCCCCACACTTAAACTAGACATTGTCCCCAATGTCAGAAAATATAATAAAATGCAAATAAAAATAAAATAAATAAATATAAAGAAACAAAATAAAGCATTAGGACTGAAAACTTCCCTAATTTGCAGAAAATCAAGCGATGACCCCCAAGCTAAAATTCTGCAATCAACTTCAAGGGTGGAAATAACCAAAAGTTCCTGCAAAGAAAAGAAATAAGTCAGTTAAGCACGCAAGAAAAAAAAAAAAAAACAAACAAACGAAAAATTGAAAATGAAAATAAAAAGACAATGAATAAAACTAATAAGTGATCATTGGTCCTGTTTGGTGACTTTCCACAGCTTTGAACTTGAACTGGCCTCGGAACTTCTTAGCAAGGAAAATGAGACTTGATTGGTGGTGGTGACTGATGCGTCCATTTGTTGTTGAAGCTTCTTGAGCTCTTGGTTTCAACTCGGACTCCTTCTGCCGGGTTGATTGAGTCTGCAGGCTACATTCTTCTCTTTTTGTTCTTCTGCATGGCAGGTAGGCACGAGGTAGAGGTGGTGGTCTGATTCTTTGTTCAATCTGTCCAAGTGCCGACCGATTGCCTTCTTTCACCTTGTCCCGTAGCCAAGAGCAAGGGTAAAGGAAAAGCATGCCATGAGATATCTTTGCCTTTGACTCTGATGATATGGGATACTTTTGCTTTTGAAGAAGTATCGTTCCACAGGTGTATGCTTGAACTGGGCTGGGGAACTTCTTAGCAAGGAAAATGAGACTTGATCTTGAAGATGAAGCAGCACCTTGTCTCCACATGCTTCAAGTAATCATTTTCACTTGCCTTATCTGTTCTCCAGGCAGATGTGGCGTCTTCTTCGGAAGTACATCAGCGGTTGAAGATGAGCACTCGAGAGCAATGCTAGGTAAACAATGCTAGGTAAGCAATCAGGAAGGATTTCCAGGCAGTCGGTTCTTAGATTGGAAGATTGACACCGAATGCTGGCTGATTGCCCGCTTTCTCCTTGTCACAAAGACAAGGACAAGGACAGGGAGAAAGCATGATATGAGATACTCTTGCTTTCAACCTTCATGATATGAAATACTCTAGCTCTTGATGACTTGTTTGCAAAGGTATCCCAGGGAATGAGAAATACAGAGTAACTCGAGAGGGTTTGTTGGAAAGGCATTTTCGGAGATGAAGAAGTGATGAGGGGGTTTGCCTTTGCTGTGGATGGCGAAGGTAGACGTTTATAGATGATTCTTCACAACCGAAACTGTTCTTTTACCCCTGTCGGCAGCCGGTGAATGGATGAACAGTACAGGTTACGCGCTTTCTGAAAAAGCAACCCGTAATTTGCGCAACGCTGACAGCGCGCGTGACGAGTGACGACAAAACTGGAAAAGCTTTTCGCCTCGTGATTCCTGACCGCTCCGGCTTTTGAGAAAGGCGCCCGACTTTTGAGAACGGCGTCCGACTTTTGAGAACGGCGACGCCGCTTTTGAGAAAAGAATCCGGCTTTTGAGAAAGGAGCCCGGCTCTTCGATTTGCGAGAGGGCGCCTCTTCGATTGCTGAGTGATTCCTCAACGATTTCTTCTTCTTATAAGAACCCTCATTTTTGTTCCACAACACACTTAAACTCCCTCCTGTAAACACTTCCTCTGCAAACACTCCCTCCTTGCATTTATTTTAATCTTGATCAGTCCGACTCTTCATTCTCAACACCTTCAGAAAATGTCTTGCCCTTCTGACCGTCGCCTTAACTTGAATGTTGGAGAAGATAGTGATATGTCTTCTCCAACCAACATTTGGCAGCCGTCCTTCATATCCCCAAATGGTCCTCTTACAGTTGGGGATTCCATGATGATGAATGAAACAACCGCATCGGTGGTGGCCAGAAATCTGCTCACTCCTAGAGACACTAGGATACTTTCTAGGCGGTCCGACGAACTAGCTGTCCAGGACTCTATGGCCTACAGCGTCCGATGCGCAGGCTCAGTATCAAACATGGGTCAGCGCCTTCTTGCACGAACTCGTCAGGTGGAGTCGTTGATGGCTGAAGTGGCTAGTCTTCGGCAAGAGGTCAGAGTGCTTAGGCATGAGAATAGGGAGTTGCACATGCTCGCAACCAATTACTCCACAAGCATGAAGAGGAAGCTGGATCAGATGCAGGAGTCCGAAGTGCGGATTCAGAGTGATCATCAACGGTTTATGGCGTTACTCCCGAGGTTTATGTTGTCTTCGTCCTCTGGAGCAGCACCAAGTATTGAGGCTCCGAATGATCCAGCTCTGGCGCTTCGTCTTTCAGGGGCTCCGTCGACCTCCGAGGCACCACCTACCAACGACCAATGAAAGCTTATTAGTTCAAATTATTGTAAAATATTCATGCTTTTAAGTTTATTTAATTATATATATAAATATAAGTTTTTTTTTTTTTTTTAATCAATATAAAATAAGTAATCAAAGTAAAAAGACTATGTTTAACTTTCTAAACAAAAATCACAACTAAATAAACAAAACAAAATGAAAGCAGTAAAGAGAAGGGATTAGGAATGCAAATCTGATTGTGGGTGATTCCTAGGCCTCCCTTCATTATTCAAATGCATGGGCTTATCATTGAACGGACGGTGGTACTTGAAATGATCCGACAACGGTCTAAGTTCTAATGACGGTGCCTGAATCATCAAAATTAAATTGTTAGTATAACATAAAATTAAAAATGGAGAAGATGGCTTACAATCACATTCAAACTCAATTACAAACACCACGTCTTTGAACGTTTCAGGGACTTTGAACTTGGCCAGGTTTACTATGATGGTTGTGGCTTGTCCCGTGTCATCAAACTCAACTGCTTTGGGCTTGATTGTCTCATGCACAGCTTCTTTGATAAGTTCAACAAATTCTCCGGCCCCCTCCTTTCCTGGAATCCCTCTTCTTGGTGTAGAAATCTCTTTGAATGTTTCAACGTCATCGGGAACATGATTTGGTGCACCAAGAGTTTGGATATCACTTTTTACCTCTGGAAGAGCTTCCACAACGTCTTTTTCATTCACTTCTTCCTTGGGATTTAAAAACCTGCAAGGAAAAAGGACATTTGGTGGAACGATGTTAGAATGAATTGAACTTAGAACCTCCTCACCTGAGTTGGATGACATAAGGACTTGGGGGGTTTGCGATAAGAATTCTTCTAAACTGCCCAAGTCGCCATCCTCATCTTCTTCTTGAATTGGCAATTCATCCATGTTCGGGCTCTGTTTGGATGGTTATGGGACAACTTCATCCTCCATGTCACCTTGATCTCGAATCTGTGCCATGAATTCCATAATCTGCCCAACTTGCTCCTCCAAAGCATCCACCTTGTTGGCTTTATTTTGCATCTCCATGTTTCGATTTTCTACGTCCTGGGTCAAAGAGGTTAGTAACTTATTCAAAATGTCATTATCCGAGGACGTACCTGAATTTGGTTGGGGAGATTGTGGTGGAGGCTGTGGTGGTTCATATGGCCATTGATAGTACTCCTCCGATGGCTGCCAATATTCTGCTTGGTGAGTCTCCTCAGCTTGATTTTGTGAACCCTGCGCCAAAGAAATGAGTCCATCAAGAATTTCATTATAATTAATGGGCACACTTGAATTCGATTGAAATTGCTGTGGGGGATGCTGTGGTGGCTGCATAGGTCTTGAATAGAATTCATCTTGCTGCCAATATCCACCTTGTTGAAATTGTTGAGGTTCATCCCACATATACTCTGAATTACTTCTCCAATCCGAATTATAAGCGTTGGAAAACATGTTGCCCCTTGATTTGTTATAGCCTTGATATCCCCAAACATCTTCATTTGCAGAAAATTGGGGATATTGATGAGTTTGAAATCCTTGCTCATAGGGCATATCAAATGTAGGGCCACTTGGCATTGTGGGCCTTCCGGCATTCTGAGTCAATTGAGCAGTGAGTTGTGCCAATTGAGCTTGAATGGATTCGAGTGCCATGTCTCGCTCCATTGTACCTAAAATCGAAGAAAACTAAATCAAATATCAAAAGTAAAAAAAAACATAACAAACACAAACAAATAAAATACAATAAACACAAAAAAAATTAAAATAAAATAAAATACAAACAAAAACATAAACAAGGGATTAGCAAATTTGCTAATCCCCGGCAACGGCGCCAAAAATTTGATGCGAAAATAAATTAACGCACAAATTTAAACCCTATTTGTGACAGTTGTATTATATGGATAAGTAGGGATCGTTCTAACCGGGGATTAACTAGGGATGCTAACCAAAATAAAATAAAATTAAAAACGTAAAAACAAAATTTAAAACTCTAAACTAAAATCAAAACACTTAACTCGAATCACTCAAAATAAAACTAACAAATAATCTAAAAAGACTCAAAATAATTCAAGACTTTAGAAAACACAAACTAAATTTATTTCTAACAAATCTAGCACTTTAAAATAAATGGGGGATTGATTTTTGACGAAAAGTAAATTTAAAACAGAAACTTAAAACAAACTTTAAAGAAAATATATTTTGATAAAATAAAATGATAAGACACTAGTTAGAGGGTTCCTTATCCACACATGAATAAATGCATACAATTTAATTCCCAGTTATGAATTCAACAAACGAATAAATGACAATGCTCCAAGTTAATTAGGTCCGCTTAAATTAACCTTCAGATTTCCCTAGATTCATTGAATTGGACGGAATACGCATCACAACCAAATTATTCTTATCAAGTTCCCTAACTATGGAATACGCATGATAGAGAGACATATCAAAGATCATTAAGTTTAATGGAAATCATAAACATCGACTAGGCATTCATAACTATGGAATACGCATGTTAATCCAACCTAGGGTTTACTAAACACAATCGTGACTAGCGATTTTTACTACTCATGGATATAAGTTCATAACGATTAGGTGAAATTCCCTTATATCCTAGCATCAAGTCTAAGCATGCAAATTAAGTGTCGACCCTTAACCCACATACATAAACAAGTTATTAATCAACACAGAAAAATAAACCACATCCAACGTTCAAGAATTCATAACTGGAGTAAATCAAATTATAATAAACAAATATTCATGGTTTCAAATTCACCTCTAACTAAACAGAAATTAATTACACATGTTTAATATAATTGAAAAACAAATTAAATTAAACATGAGTTAAGAAAAATAAAACCAAACGAGGAATTGCTCCTCTGTGCTTCTGCGTTTTTATTCTGCGCTGACTGCCCAAGGCAGTCACCTCCCAATCCCGCGTCAGTCTTCTCCTATTCCGCGTCTCGCCAGTCCTCACCTCGCATGTCTCCCTCGCGTCTCAACTTCTTCCGCGTGTCCTGACTTCCTCCTGTAAGTTCCCAAAGCTCCCCCTGTACACCCTAGCTGCCAAGGTGCGCTGTGCTTCCGCAGTCCTCGCGTTCCCGCGTCCCTCATTCTGCACCGTTCCACTCGCTTGTTTCCTCCTCCTCTCAAATCCCGAGCCTTGGTCTCCTTCCTCTGATCTTATGCGCGCGCCAAAGCTGCGCAGTCCTCTCGGTTTCTGCTGCCTTGATCTCCTCCCTGACGAAGTGCTCTCTGCCCTCCTTAACTGCGCCAGGCAGCACTGCCCGAGCTCCCAGACAGCCCTTCCTTTCCGCGTCCTCCTTTCTTCTATGCCCCGCATGCCCTCTTTATTTTCATTCTGCCCGTGTCTTCACATGCTGCCGCGGGCAGCTTCTTTATTTTTATTATTCTTTTCTCCACAATGACAGCTGCCTCATCATTTCAGTTTTCTGCCAGTCTTCTTTCCAGCTCTCTCACACGTTTTATTCTTCACACGCTCCCCCCAGACAGCTCCTCTTTTAATTATGGCAGCCCTCTTGCAACAGCTGCCAAGGCAGTCTTCATAATTTCTACAAAACAAACCATGATGATGTTTCAAACATCATCATGAATTATTATTATTATATATAAATATATATATATATTTTATTTAATTTAAAAGCTAATCTACATCGACACGAATTTATTACATAAAATCACACTTATGCTATTTTTATTTTCTTAGCTAGATAAATTCTATAAAACACCAAAACAAAGTAAATAACACAAAAAGTATGAGGAAATGACTAACAAAAGACAAGAGAATTTGATGTAAAATATATATAAATATGAGCTTATCAATATCATGCTTTGAATGGAACGGGCATGAGTTCTAGTATTTGGATCTATAATGATGAAACGCATTCTAAGTAGCAACCTAAGCAAAGAATGATGAGATCATGCAACGACTTTAGAAAACAAGAAATCACAGATTAATAACTCTCCAAATAAACGTTTAGGCTCAAGTCTCACAGGGTTGTAGCGTTAGTTTGAGTTCCTTCCTTCAAGAATGTTACAAAAACTGATTTTTTTTCTTTTGTGATTACATGTGAATTCATAAACTATAACTACAATCAAGCATAAACCAAAGTGCATATCAAACTTCCATCCATGTTTATAACTTTCTTTAACAGTCATGCAATTAAAAACCAAATCCTCATCATTGTGTTGGAAGGTACCCTAAGACACAAACAAACACACAAAAACAACTCTTTTTGGCTTTTTTCAAAACAATTTTTCAAATTTTTATGAGATTTTCGGATTTTTAAAACAAAACACACCAAAACAGCTTAAAAACAGCAAGGAACAACACTTGAAGTTATGGGTGATAAAATCCCACGAATTTGCATAAAAAACACTTAATTACCCCCCCCCACACTTAAATCAAACATTGTCCTCAATGTTTCAAGCATAAATTCACACAAAACACAAGTAAACACATAAACAACAACTAAACAAGTTAACATGGCAGAATAGAAACAACAACAAAGAGAAAGGTTTTAGGAACGCAAATCTGGAATTGGAGTGATTCCTAGGGCTTCCTTTGTTGTATGCATGGGTTGCCTCTGGTGCGAAAATTAACTAACGCACAAATTTAAACCCTATTTGTGACAGTTGTAGTATATGGATAAGTAGGGATCGTTCTAGGCCGGGGATTAACTAGGGATGCTAACCAAAATAAAATTAAATTAAAAACGTAAAAACAAAATTTAAAACACTAAACTAGACTCAAAACACTTAACTAGAATAACTTAAAATAAAACTAACAAATAATCTAAAACAAATCAAAAGACTCAAAACAACTCAAGACTTAAGAAAACACAAACTAAAATGATTTCTAATAAATCTAACACTTTTAAAATAAAATGGGGGATTGATTTTGATGAAAAGTAAATTAAACTTAAATAAATTACAAAATTGACAAAAACATAAAATTAAGGTAAAATGATAAATGACGGACTGGCTAGAGGATTATTCTCCACACATGATATATATGCAACCTAAATTGATTTTCAGTTGTTCTTTCAATAAATTGTAAATTCTCAACGCCCCAAGTTAATTAGGTCCGCTTAAATTAACCTTCAGATTTTCCTACTTTTATTAGGTTGGATGATTGCATACGACAACCCAAAACATTCCCTACAAGTTCCCTACATGAATTGCATAATAGAGATACAAGCAAGAATCATTAAGTTTTATGAAAATCATAAGCATTGACGAGGCACTTGTTACTATGAATTGCATGAAACTTATGCCAAGAATTTACCTAACGCGATCGTTTATAAGCGACCTTCACTACTTGTGAATATAAGTTCATAACGATTAGGTGAAATTCACTTATATTCTAGCATCAAATTCATGCATGTAAATTAAGTATGCATCCTTAATCGACATACAAAAATAAGTTATCAATCAAGCAGTTAAGCAAATTAAATCACAACTCAGAAATCACAACTGAAGGTAATCAATTCAAATTACAAATATATCCATGGTTTTGAATTAAACTCTAGCCAAAATAAAATTAGTTATACATTATTTAAATTAAAACAGAAAATAAAACGTGAGTTTAGGAAAATTAAACCGAATGGGAAATAGAGTGATGCGCCACTGTGCATTATATCCTCCGTGCTGCATTAGTCAGCACTGCATCGTGCTGACCTCCTGCTCGTGCTGCCCCTCTCTTCTCCCTGCGTGCGAGCTGTTTCTTTCCTCTTTCCGCGACCTGCCTTGCTGCACAGGCAGCAGCCTTCCTCCCACGCTGCCCTTCACGTCAGTTCTCCCCGAGGCTTACTGCGCGCCTCCTGCCCTCGCTGCCTGTGAAGTGTGGCCTGCCTTGCTGCCCTTAGCTGCGCAAGCAGCTGTCCGTCTTTCTCCTGCTGGCGGTCTTCTTTCCAAGCTGCCAAAGGCAGCTTCCTCTTAGCTTCCTGCACCTCCCGCTGCCAGGAAGGCAGCTGTTCTTTTCTGTGCTTAAGCTCACTGTGCTTCTGCGTCTGCCTTCTTCCTTTCCTCTGACTTCTTAGAAATGTGTAGTGTAGTGTGCTATTAAGACCACCCACAAACAACAATCAGTTCATAACATTCGAAACGAAATTTAGCAAATGCGAAAACACGTAAAAACCATGAGGTTGGGAATCAGTAGGCGTTTCCCTCTCTTTTTCCGCGGCTGGCAGCTCTAGGATCCCCCACTGATCTCCCCGCTGGCAGCTGCGCTTGACCTGCTGTCCTGCGATCTCCTGTCTCACACGCTACCAAGGCAGCTTGCTGCCCTCTATTTTTCTTCTCTCCCCGCGCGCCTCTCGCTAGCCAGCTGCAAAAGGGCAGCGCTTTCTTCCGCCCCCTCCTTGCCAGCTGCCAAGTGCAGCTGGTTTCTCAAAAATCCCGAGCCCGCGTGTCTCTCCCACTTTTCTTCCTGACAGCTTCTTTTTATTCATCCCCCTCGTTAACCTTCCTAGCTGCCCACGTGCAGCTCCATTCTCCTTAATATTTCTTATATTATTCCTCCTGAGGACTACATTCCCCCATTATTCTTCCTTCCACTGCCAAGGGAGCCTTATATTATTTTTTTCTTTCTTCCACTATCACCACGCTGCAAAGCAGCCTTCCACCTTTGTATGTGCTCTCCTTTCCGCCCCATCAGCTTATTCTTTTTGTTTTCTATTTGCTTCACCAACCACACTGCCAAAATTTGTAATACAATTCCTCCAGAGACCAAAATTACCAAGGCAGCAAGTTTTCCAGTGTGCAAGCAAGCACTAACCTGAAATCATGTGGTGCTTAAAATAAATATATGGAAAGCATAACTCAGCAAATTGACAATAGCAAATAAAAGAAAGCAGTCCATAAATAAACAAAGTACACAAAATATTTAGAAATCATACCCTGAAAGAAGATAATAATCGGAATAAATATTTTGAATATACAAAACTGGTAATTTAGAAAATTGGAACTGTGAGAGAAACCAACACTAACCATGAAAATAACGTAAATAGATCTTATTTGTGCTATTTTTGTTTTCTTTACATAACAGATCTTATAAACACAAAAATAACGTAAATAGCTCAAAAATATAAGGAACGAACTAACAAAAGATAAGAGAATTTGATGTAAAATATGTATAAATATGAGCTTATCAAATACCCCCACACTTAACTTTTGCTAGTCCTCGAGCAAAACAAACGAAACCAGAAAAAGTAATAACATGAAAATTATTAGCTTCCCCCTATTTGACCCTCATAGAATTTCATTTAAGAACACAATCATCAAGAACCATAGCTAACATCAACAAGCTATTCAAGTTCATTTTCCTTATTCAAATATTAGCAGTAATCTTTGAAACATCCTTGAAGTGTAGTGTGTGAGATAGCCATGTTAATGCAATTTCAAATTTTTATTTTAAAATCACCATATGCAAACTAGCAACCGTCTCACGGGATATGCACTCAATCACACATGTGTTTAGTTTTAATGTGTTTCGCTCAAAGAAACGAATGTGAAAGTTCTACCATAAGCTTGCATAAAGATCACTTCTCCACAGTCATAATTGCAAAACTTAAATCAAGAGGACTTTTATTGGATGTAATGAGGCTTAGGGATAGGGTTATTGAAACGAAAGAATAGGAAAACACAAGTTCCAAGCTACAATGCAAGCAATTATTTTCTTTAGATTTCTAAGAACTCAAACTCTCCAACGATTCTTCAGACATCTCTAACCACACCCATAAACTGAAACTTTAAAAACTTTTTATTTTCTTTGTATACAATCTTTCTTTTTCTTTTCTTTTTCTTTTCTTTTTTTTTTTTTTTTTTTTTTTTTTTTTTTTTTTTTTCAAACAGAAACAAATATGAAAAACCCCCACACTTATTCTTTTGCCAAACACCTTCAAAGTACTTCACAAACATTTCTCACAAGACAATCTCACATTGCTCACTAGCTCGCTTGGAAAGGGTAAGGAAAAATATTTATTTCAGGCATAAGGGTAGACATATCTGGTGATAAGAAATAAAAGGCTTACAAATACGGCTCAAATTGGCAATCTAATGATATTATTTTTCTTTGGGAAACAAGGTTATTTGGGCCATGGTGGTAAACCTAATGCCTCTATCATTTTCAAGTTCATGCAATCAATGACAAATATTTCGAAAGATCGTTATGCAAGTTCTAGAGAAGTATCTCACATAAGTTCATCACACATGAAAAAATAGGAGTGTATGAAAAATGCACACACTTTCAATAGGCTCAAAAACTCACATAGGATGTATATGGTCACTAAATTCACATATGGAGCTTTAAATCATGCTTTAGTTTCACATTAACAAGGCTATGTGCATTTAGTTTTTCAAGGATAATCAAATATGTACAGAACTAACACGAGAATAAGGAATTTCACACAACACATGTTAACTAAGTTCTTGATAATCATGATTCAAATTTGATCCAATTATATCATTGGGTCGGGAAACTAACAAAAATCTAATTCAAAACAATAAGGAAAACAAGGAAATATTTTTGGATTTTTAAAATTTTCCGAATTTTATTTATTTATTTATTTTTTATTTTTTTTATTTTTTTTTTTTATAAAACAAAACTAATTAAGAAAACAAAGCATTAACATGGAAACAAATGAAACCAGTTCAAAGTCGAAGGTACAAAAATTTTCAATTTGGTCATTTTTCATACTCTTTACCCCCACACTTAAACTAGACATTGTCCCCAATGTCAGAAAATATAATAAAATGCAAATAAAAATAAAATAAATAAATAAATACAAAGAAAGAAAATAAAGCAATAGGACTGAAAACTTCCCTAATTTGCAGAAAAAATCAAGCGATGACCCCCCAAGCTAAAATTTTGCAATCAACTTCAAGGGTGGAAATAACCACAAGTTCCTGCAAAGAAAAGAAATAAGTCAGTTAAGCACGCAAGAAAAAACAAACAAACGAAAAATTGAAAATGAAAATAAAAGATAATAATAAAACTAAAAGTGATCATTGGTCCTGTTTGGTGACTTTCCACAGCTTTGAACTTGAACTGGCCTCGGGAACTTCTTAGCAAGGAAAATGAGACTTGATTGGTGGTGTTGTTGAAGCTTCTCGAGCTCTTGGTTTCAACTCAGACTCCTTCTGCCGGGTTGATTGAGTCTGCAGGCTACATTCTTCTCTTTTTGTTCTTCTGCATGGCAGGTAGGCACGAGGAAAAGGTGGTGGTCTGCTTCTTTGTTCAATCTGTCCAAGTGCCGACCGATTTCCTTTCTTTCACCCTGACTCGTAGCCAAGAGCAAGGGTAAAGGAAAAGCATGCCATGAGAAATCTTTGCCTCTGACTCTGATGATATGGGATACTTTTGCTTTTGAAGAAGTATCGTTCCACAGGTGTATGCTTGAACTGGGCTGGGGAACTTCTTAGCAAGGAAAATGAGACTTGATCTTGAAGATGAAGCAGCACCTTGTCTCCACATGCTTCAAGTAACATTTTCACTTGCCTTGGCTGTTCTCCAGGCAGATGTGGCGACTTCTTCGGAAGTACATCAGTGGTTGATGAAGAGCACTCGAGAGCAATGCTAGGTAAGCAATCAGGAAGGATTTCCAGGCAGTCGGTTCTTAGATTGGAAGATTGACACCGAGTGCTGGCTGATTGCCCGCTTTCTCCTTGCCACAAAGACAAGGACAAGGACAGGAAGAAAGCGTGATATGAGATACTCTTGCTTTCAACCTTCATGATATGAAATACTCTAGCTCTAGATGACTTATTTGCAAAGGTATCCCAGGGAATGAGAAACACAGAGAAACTCGAGAGGGTTTGTTGGAAAGGCATTTTGGAAGATGAAAAATTTCGGAGATGAAGAAGTGCTGAGAGAGTTTGCCTTTGCAATGGATGCGAAGGTAGACGTTTATAGGTCTTTTCTTCACAACCGAAACTATTCTTTTACCCCTGTCGGCAGCCGGTGGATGGATGAACAGTACAAGTTACGTGCTTTCTGAAAAAGTCACCCGTAATTTGCGCAAAGCTGACAGCGCGCGTGACGAGTGACGACAAAATTGGAAAAACTGTTCGCCTCGTGATTCCTGACCGCTTCGACTTTTGAGAGAGACGCCCGACTTTTGAGAGAACGGCGTCCGACTTTTGAGAAAGGAACCGACTTTTGAGACGGAGACGCCGCTTTTGAGAAAAGAATCCGGCTTTTGAGAAAGGAGCCCGGCTCTTCGATTTGCGAGAGGGCGCCTCTTCGACTGCTGAGTGATGCCTCAACGATTTCTTCTTCTTATAAGAACGCTCATTTTTGTTCCACAACACACTTAAGCTCCCCCTGTAAAACTCCCTCCTGTAAACACTCCCTCCTGTAAACACTCCCTCTTGCACTTCTTTTAATCTTGATCATTCTGACTCTTCATTCTCAACACCTTCAGAAAATGTCTTGCCCTTCTGACCGTCGCCTTAACTTGAATGTTGGGGAAGATAGTGATATATCTTCTCCAACCAACATTTGGCAGCCGTCCTTCATATCCCCGAATGGTCCTCTTACAGTTGGGGATTCCATGATGATGAACGAAACAACCGCATCGGTGGTGGCCAGAAATCTGCTCACTCCTAGAGACACTAGGATACTTTCCAGGCGGTCCGACGAACTGGCTGTCCAGGACTCTATGGCCTACAGCGTCCGATGCGCAGGCTCCGTATCAAACATGGGCCAGCGCCTTCTTGCACGAACCCGTCAGGTGGAGTCGTTGATGGCTGAAGTGGCTAGTCTTCGGCAGGAGGTCAGAGTGCTTAGGCATGAGAACAGGGATTTGCACATGCTTGCAACCAATTACTCCACAAGCATGAAGAGGAAGCTGGATCAAATGCAGGAGTCCGAAGTGCGGATTCAGAGTGATCATCAACGGTTTATGGCGTTACTCCCGAGGTTTGTGTTGCCTTCGTCCTCGGGAGCAGCACCAAGTATTGAGGCTCTGAATGATCCAGCTCTGGCGCTTCGTCTTTCAGGGGCTCCGTCGACCTCCGAGGCACCACCAACCAATGACCAATGAACGAAATTAAATTACAAGTTATTGTAAAAAAAAATTTATGCATTTAAGTTTTTTTTTTTTTTTTTTTTTTTAATTATATGGATGTTTATTATTATTATTATTATTATTTTTTTTTTTCATTTTTTATTTTATATAAATGTAAAATAAGTAAATCAAAGTAAAAAAAACTAAGTTTAATCTCCTAAACAAAAATCACAACTAAATAAACAAAACAAAATGAAAGCAGTAAAGAGAAGGGATTAGGAATGCAAATCTGATTGTGGGTGATTCCTAGGCCTCCCTTCATTATTCAAATGCATGGGCTTATCATTGAACGGACGGTGGTACTTGAAATGATCCGACAACGGTCTAAGTTCTAATGACGGTGCCTGAATCATCAAAATTAGAAACAAGTTAGTATAAATTAAAATTAAAAATGGAGAAGATGGCTTACAGTCACATTCAAACTCAATTACAAACACCACGTCTTTGAACGTTTCCGGGACTTTGAACTTGGCCAGGTTTACTATGATGGTTGTGGCTTGTCCCGTGTCATCAAACTCAACTTCCTTGGCATTTGTCTCATGCACAGCCTCTTGGATGTATTCAATAAATTCTCCGGCCACTTCATTTTCTGGAATAATTCTTCTTGGTGTACACGTCTCTTTGAACGTTTCAATACCATCGGGAACTTGATTTGGTACACCAAGAATTTGGATATCACTTTGCACCTCGGGAAGATCTTCCACAACGTATTTTTCATTCACTTCTTCCTTGGGATTTAAAAACCTACAAGGAAAAAGGACAATTGGTGGAATAATGTTAGAATGAAAAGAATTTAGAACCTCCTCACCTGAGTTGGATGGCATAAGGACTTGAGGGGTTTGCGATAAGAATTCTTCTAAACTGCCCAAGTAGTCATCCTCATCTTCTTCTTGAAGCGGCAATTCATCCATGTTCGGGCTGTGTTTGGATGGTTCTGGGACAGCTTCATCCTCCCGGTCACCTTGATCTCGAATCTGTGCCATGAATTCCATAATCTGCCCAACTTGCTCCTCCAATGCATCCACCTTGTTGGCTTTATTTTGCATCTCCTTGTTTCGATTTTCTACGTCCTGGGTCAAAGAGGTTAGTAACTTATTCAACATGTCATTATCCGAAGACGTACCTGAATTTGATTGGGGAGATTGTTGTGGTGGTTCATATGGCCATTGATAGAACTCTTCCGATGGCGGCAATTGTTCTTCTTTTTGTGAACCCTGTACCGAAGAAATTAATTCTTCAAGCATTTGATTATAATCCACGGGCATACTTTGATTCGATTGGAATTGTTGTGGGGGATGCTGTGGTGGCTGCATAGATCTTGAATAGAATTCGTCTTGCTGCCAATATCCACCTTGTTGAAATTGTTGAGGTTCATCCCACATATACTCTGAATTACTTCTCCAATCCGAATTATAAGCGTTGGAAAACATGTTGCCCCTTGATTGGTTATAGCCTTGATATCCCCAAACATCTTCATTTGCAGAAAATTGAGGACCTTGATATCGTTGTCCATAGGGCACATCAAGTGTAGGGACACTTGGCATTGTGGTCCGTTCGGCATTATGAGTTAATTGAGCAGTGAGCTGTGCCAATAGATCTTGAATGCTAGTAGAATCCAGGTCTTGCTCCATTTGAAACTAAAATCAAAGAAAGAAAACTAAATCAAATATCAAAAGTGACATACACAAACACAAATAAACATAAGCAAAAACAAAAATAAAAGGATTAGCAAATTTGCTAATCCCCGGCAACGGCGCCAAAAATTTGATGCGAAAATAAATTGACGCACAAATTTAAACCCTATTTGTGACAGTTGTAGTATATGGATAAGTAGGGATCGTTCTAGGCCGGGGATTAACTAGGGATGCTAACCAAAATAAAATAAAATTAAAAACGTAAAAACAAAATTTAAAACACTAAACTAGACTCAAAACACTTAACTAGAATAACTTAAAATAAAACTAACAAATAATCTAAAACAAATCAAAAGACTCAAAACAACTCAAGACTTAAGAAAACACAAACTAAAATGATTTCTAATAAATCTAACACTTTTAAAATAAAATGGGGGATTGATTTTGATGAAAAGTAAATTAAACTTAAATAAATTACAAAATTGACAAAAACATAAAATTAAGGTAAAATGATAAATGACGGACTGGCTAGAGGATTATTCTCCACACATGATATATATGCAACCTAAATTGATTTTCAGTTGTTCTTTCAATAAATTGTAAATTCTCAACGCCCCAAGTTAATTAGGTCCGCTTAAATTAACCTTCAGATTTTCCTACTTTTATTAGGTTGGATGATTGCATACGACAACCCAAAACATTCCCTACAAGTTCCCTACATGAATTGCATAATAGAGATACAAGCAAGAATCATTAAGTTTTATGAAAATCATAAGCATTGACGAGGCACTTGTTACTATGAATTGCATGAAACTTATGCCAAGAATTTACCTAACGCGATCGTTTATAAGCGACCTTCACTACTTGTGAATATAAGTTCATAACGATTAGGTGAAATTCACTTATATTCTAGCATCAAATTCATGCATGTAAATTAAGTATGCATCCTTAATCGACATACAAAAATAAGTTATCAATCAAGCAGTTAAGCAAATTAAATCACAACTCAGAAATCACAACTGAAGGTAATCAATTCAAATTACAAATATATCCATGGTTTTGAATTAAACTCTAGCCAAAATAAAATTAGTTATACATTATTTAAATTAAAACAGAAAATAAAACGTGAGTTTAGGAAAATTAAACCGAATGGGAAATAGAGTGATGCGCCACTGTGCATTATATCCTCCGTGCTGCATTAGTCAGCACTGCATCGTGCTGACCTCCTGCTCGTGCTGCCCCTCTCTTCTCCCTGCGTGCGAGCTGTTTCTTTCCTCTTTCCGCGACCTGCCTTGCTGCACAGGCAGCAGCCTTCCTCCCACGCTGCCCTTCACGTCAGTTCTCCCCGAGGCTTACTGCGCGCCTCCTGCCCTCGCTGCCTGTGAAGTGTGGCCTGCCTTGCTGCCCTTAGCTGCGCAAGCAGCTGTCCGTCTTTCTCCTGCTGGCGGTCTTCTTTCCAAGCTGCCAAAGGCAGCTTCCTCTTAGCTTCCTGCACCTCCCGCTGCCAGGAAGGCAGCTGTTCTTTTCTGTGCTTAAGCTCACTGTGCTTCTGCGTCTGCCTTCTTCCTTTCCTCTGACTTCTTAGAAATGTGTAGTGTAGTGTGCTATTAAGACCACCCACAAACAACAATCAGTTCATAACATTCGAAACGAAATTTAGCAAATGCGAAAACACGTAAAAACCATGAGGTTGGGAATCAGTAGGCGTTTCCCTCTCTTTTTCCGCGGCTGGCAGCTCTAGGATCCCCCACTGATCTCCCCGCTGGCAGCTGCGCTTGACCTGCTGTCCTGCGATCTCCTGTCTCACACGCTACCAAGGCAGCTTGCTGCCCTCTATTTTTCTTCTCTCCCCGCGCGCCTCTCGCTAGCCAGCTGCAAAAGGGCAGCGCTTTCTTCCGTCCCCTCCTTGCCAGCTGCCAAGTGCAGCTGGTTTCTCAAAAATCCCGAGCCCGCGTGTCTCTCCCACTTTTCTTCCTGACAGCTTCTTTTTATTCATCCCCCTCGTTAACCTTCCTAGCTGCCCATGTGCAGCTCCATTCTCCTTAATATTTCTTATATTATTCCTCCTGAGGACTACATTCCCCCATTATTCTTCCTTCCACTGCCAAGGGAGCCTTATATTATTTTTTTCTTTCTTCCACTATCACCACGCTGCAAAGCAGCCTTCCACCTTTGTATGTGCTCTCCTTTCCGCCCCATCAGCTTATTCTTTTTGTTTTCTATTTGCTTCACCAACCACACTGCCAAAATTTGTAATACAATTCCTCCAGAGACCAAAATTACCAAGGCAGCAAGTTTTCCAGTGTGCAAGCAAGCACTAACCTGAAATCATGTGGTGCTTAAAATAAATATATGGAAAGCATAACTCAGCAAATTGACAATAGCAAATAAAAGAAAGCAGTCCATAAATAAACAAAGTACACAAAATATTTAGAAATCATACCCTGAAAGAAGATAATAATCGGAATAAATATTTTGAATATACAAAACTGGTAATTTAGAAAATTGGAACTGTGAGAGAAACCAACACTAACCATGAAAATAACGTAAATAGATCTTATTTGTGCTATTTTTGTTTTCTTTACATAACAGATCTTATAAACACAAAAATAACGTAAATAGCTCAAAAATATAAGGAACGAACTAACAAAAGATAAGAGAATTTGATGTAAAATATGTATAAATATGAGCTTATCAAATACCCCCACACTTAACTTTTGCTAGTCCTCGAGCAAAACAAACGAAACCAGAAAAAGTAATAACATGAAAATTATTAGCTTCCCCCTATTTGACCCTCATAGAATTTCATTTAAGAACACAATCATCAAGAACCATAGCTAACATCAACAAGCTATTCAAGTTCATTTTCCTTATTCAAATATTAGCAGTAATCTTTGAAACATCCTTGAAGTGTAGTGTGTGAGATAGCCATGTTAATGCAATTTCAAATTTTTATTTTAAAATCACCATATGCAAACTAGCAACCGTCTCACGGGATATGCACTCAATCACACATGTGTTTAGTTTTAATGTGTTTCGCTCAAAGAAACGAATGTGAAAGTTCTACCATAAGCTTGCATAAAGATCACTTCTCCACAGTCATAATTGCAAAACTTAAATCAAGAGGACTTTTATTGGATGTAATGAGGCTTAGGGATAGGGTTATTGAAACGAAAGAATAGGAAAACACAAGTTCCAAGCTACAATGCAAGCAATTATTTTCTTTAGATTTCTAAGAACTCAAACTCTCCAACGATTCTTCAGACATCTCTAACCACACCCATAAACTGAAACTTTAAAAACTTTTTATTTTCTTTGTATACAATCTTTCTTTTTCTTTTCTTTTTCTTTTCTTTTTTTTTTTTTTTTTTTTTTTTTTTTTTTTTTTTTTCAAACAGAAACAAATATGAAAAACCCCCACACTTATTCTTTTGCCAAACACCTTCAAAGTACTTCACAAACATTTCTCACAAGACAATCTCACATTGCTCACTAGCTCGCTTGGAAAGGGTAAGGAAAAATATTTATTTCAGGCATAAGGGTAGACATATCTGGTGATAAGAAATAAAAGGCTTACAAATACGGCTCAAATTGGCAATCTAATGATATTATTTTTCTTTGGGAAACAAGGTTATTTGGGCCATGGTGGTAAACCTAATGCCTCTATCATTTTCAAGTTCATGCAATCAATGACAAATATTTCGAAAGATCGTTATGCAAGTTCTAGAGAAGTATCTCACATAAGTTCATCACACATGAAAAAATAGGAGTGTATGAAAAATGCACACACTTTCAATAGGCTCAAAAACTCACATAGGATGTATATGGTCACTAAATTCACATATGGAGCTTTAAATCATGCTTTAGTTTCACATTAACAAGGCTATGTGCATTTAGTTTTTCAAGGATAATCAAATATGTACAGAACTAACACGAGAATAAGGAATTTCACACAACACATGTTAACTAAGTTCTTGATAATCATGATTCAAATTTGATCCAATTATATCATTGGGTCGGGAAACTAACAAAAATCTAATTCAAAACAATAAGGAAAACAAGGAAATATTTTTGGATTTTTAAAATTTTCCGAATTTTATTTATTTATTTATTTTTTATTTTTTTTATTTTTTTTTTTTATAAAACAAAACTAATTAAGAAAACAAAGCATTAACATGGAAACAAATGAAACCAGTTCAAAGTCGAAGGTACAAAAATTTTCAATTTGGTCATTTTTCATACTCTTTACCCCCACACTTAAACTAGACATTGTCCCCAATGTCAGAAAATATAATAAAATGCAAATAAAAATAAAATAAATAAATAAATACAAAGAAAGAAAATAAAGCAATAGGACTGAAAACTTCCCTAATTTGCAGAAAAAATCAAGCGATGACCCCCCAAGCTAAAATTTTGCAATCAACTTCAAGGGTGGAAATAACCACAAGTTCCTGCAAAGAAAAGAAATAAGTCAGTTAAGCACGCAAGAAAAAACAAACAAACGAAAAATTGAAAATGAAAATAAAAGATAATAATAAAACTAAAAGTGATCATTGGTCCTGTTTGGTGACTTTCCACAGCTTTGAACTTGAACTGGCCTCGGGAACTTCTTAGCAAGGAAAATGAGACTTGATTGGTGGTGTTGTTGAAGCTTCTCGAGCTCTTGGTTTCAACTCAGACTCCTTCTGCCGGGTTGATTGAGTCTGCAGGCTACATTCTTCTCTTTTTGTTCTTCTGCATGGCAGGTAGGCACGAGGAAAAGGTGGTGGTCTGCTTCTTTGTTCAATCTGTCCAAGTGCCGACCGATTTCCTTTCTTTCACCCTGACTCGTAGCCAAGAGCAAGGGTAAAGGAAAAGCATGCCATGAGAAATCTTTGCCTCTGACTCTGATGATATGGGATACTTTTGCTTTTGAAGAAGTATCGTTCCACAGGTGTATGCTTGAACTGGGCTGGGGAACTTCTTAGCAAGGAAAATGAGACTTGATCTTGAAGATGAAGCAGCACCTTGTCTCCACATGCTTCAAGTAACATTTTCACTTGCCTTGGCTGTTCTCCAGGCAGATGTGGCGACTTCTTCGGAAGTACATCAGTGGTTGATGAAGAGCACTCGAGAGCAATGCTAGGTAAGCAATCAGGAAGGATTTCCAGGCAGTCGGTTCTTAGATTGGAAGATTGACACCGAGTGCTGGCTGATTGCCCGCTTTCTCCTTGCCACAAAGACAAGGACAAGGACAGGAAGAAAGCGTGATATGAGATACTCTTGCTTTCAACCTTCATGATATGAAATACTCTAGCTCTAGATGACTTATTTGCAAAGGTATCCCAGGGAATGAGAAACACAGAGAAACTCGAGAGGGTTTGTTGGAAAGGCATTTTGGAAGATGAAAAATTTCGGAGATGAAGAAGTGCTGAGAGAGTTTGCCTTTGCAATGGATGCGAAGGTAGACGTTTATAGGTCTTTTCTTCACAACCGAAACTATTCTTTTACCCCTGTCGGCAGCCGGTGGATGGATGAACAGTACAAGTTACGTGCTTTCTGAAAAAGTCACCCGTAATTTGCGCAAAGCTGACAGCGCGCGTGACGAGTGACGACAAAATTGGAAAAACTGTTCGCCTCGTGATTCCTGACCGCTTCGACTTTTGAGAGAGACGCCCGACTTTTGAGAGAACGGCGTCCGACTTTTGAGAAAGGAACCGACTTTTGAGACGGAGACGCCGCTTTTGAGAAAAGAATCCGGCTTTTGAGAAAGGAGCCCGGCTCTTCGATTTGCGAGAGGGCGCCTCTTCGACTGCTGAGTGATGCCTCAACGATTTCTTCTTCTTATAAGAACGCTCATTTTTGTTCCACAACACACTTAAGCTCCCCCTGTAAAACTCCCTCCTGTAAACACTCCCTCCTGTAAACACTCCCTCTTGCACTTCTTTTAATCTTGATCATTCTGACTCTTCATTCTCAACACCTTCAGAAAATGTCTTGCCCTTCTGACCGTCGCCTTAACTTGAATGTTGGGGAAGATAGTGATATATCTTCTCCAACCAACATTTGGCAGCCGTCCTTCATATCCCCGAATGGTCCTCTTACAGTTGGGGATTCCATGATGATGAACGAAACAACCGCATCGGTGGTGGCCAGAAATCTGCTCACTCCTAGAGACACTAGGATACTTTCCAGGCGGTCCGACGAACTGGCTGTCCAGGACTCATTAAGTTTTATGAAAATCATAAGCATTGACGAGGCACTTGTTACTATGAATTGCATGAAACTTATGCCAAGAATTTACCTAACGCGATCGTTTATAAGCGACCTTCACTACTTGTGAATATAAGTTCATAACGATTAGGTGAAATTCACTTATATTCTAGCGTCAAATTCATGCATGTAAATTAAGTATGCATCCTTAATCGACATACAAAAATAAGTTATCAATCAAGCAGTTAAGCAAATTAAATCACAACTCAGAAATCACAACTGAAGGTAATCAATTCAAATTACAAATATATCCATGGTTTTGAATTAAACTCTAGCCAAAATAAAATTAGTTATACATTATTTAAATTAAAACAGAAAATAAAACGTGAGTTTAGGAAAATTAAACCGAATGGGAAATAGAGTGATGCGCCACTGTGCATTATATCCTCCGTGCTGCATTAGTCAGCACTGCATCGTGCTGACCTCCTGCTCGTGCTGCCCCTCTCTTCTCCCTGCGTGCGAGCTGTTTCTTTCCTCTTTCCGCGACCTGCCTTGCTGCACAGGCAGCAGCCTTCCTCCCACGCTGCCCTTCACGTCAGTTCTCCCCGAGGCTTACTGCGCGCCTCCTGCCCTCGCTGCCTGTGAAGTGTGGCCTGCCTTGCTGCCCTTAGCTGCGCAAGCAGCTGTCCGTCTTTCTCCTGCTGGCGGTCTTCTTTCCAAGCTGCCAAAGGCAGCTTCCTCTTAGCTTCCTGCACCTCCCGCTGCCAGGAAGGCAGCTGTTCTTTTCTGTGCTTAAGCTCACTGTGCTTCTGCGTCTGCCTTCTTCCTTTCCTCTGACTTCTTAGAAATGTGTAGTGTAGTGTGCTATTAAGACCACCCACAAACAACAATCAGTTCATAACATTCGAAACGAAATTTAGCAAATGCGAAAACACGTAAAAACCATGAGGTTGGGAATCAGTAGGCGTTTCCCTCTCTTTTTCCGCGGCTGGCAGCTCTAGGATCCCCCACTGATCTCCCCGCTGGCAGCTGCGCTTGACCTGCTGTCCTGCGATCTCCTGTCTCACACGCTACCAAGGCAGCTTGCTGCCCTCTATTTTTCTTCTCTCCCCGCGCGCCTCTCGCTAGCCAGCTGCAAAAGGGCAGCGCTTTCTTCCGCCCCCTCCTTGCCAGCTGCCAAGTGCAGCTGGTTTCTCAAAAATCCCGAGCCCGCGTGTCTCTCCCACTTTTCTTCCTGACAGCTTCTTTTTATTCATCCCCCTCGTTAACCTTCCTAGCTGCCCACGTGCAGCTCCATTCTCCTTAATATTTCTTATATTATTCCTCCTGAGGACTACATTCCCCCATTATTCTTCCTTCCACTGCCAAGGGAGCCTTATATTATTTTTTTCTTTCTTCCACTATCACCACGCTGCAAAGCAGCCTTCCACCTTTGTATGTGCTCTCCTTTCCGCCCCATCAGCTTATTCTTTTTGTTTTCTATTTGCTTCACCAACCACACTGCCAAAATTTGTAATACAATTCCTCCAGAGACCAAAATTACCAAGGCAGCAAGTTTTCCAGTGTGCAAGCAAGCACTAACCTGAAATCATGTGGTGCTTAAAATAAATATATGGAAAGCATAACTCAGCAAATTGACAATAGCAAATAAAAGAAAGCAGTCCATAAATAAACAAAGTACACAAAATATTTAGAAATCATACCCTGAAAGAAGATAATAATCGGAATAAATATTTTGAATATACAAAACTGGTAATTTAGAAAATTGGAACTGTGAGAGAAACCAACACTAACCATGAAAATAACGTAAATAGATCTTATTTGTGCTATTTTTGTTTTCTTTACATAACAGATCTTATAAACACAAAAATAACGTAAATAGCTCAAAAATATAAGGAACGAACTAACAAAAGATAAGAGAATTTGATGTAAAATATGTATAAATATGAGCTTATCAGCCTCCCACGTAGCGCTTTCTTTAACGTCTTGCAGCCGGACGAAGAATTCCATGGAATTGATCTTTGAATGGAAGGTGATACTTGAAATGATCCGGCATCGGTTCAAATTCTAGAGTGGGTGCCTGAATCATTAAAATCAGCAAGTTAGTATAAAACGTAATGGAAATTGGAGAAGTGGACTTACTTGCTTTGTCCAACACAAACTCAATTACAAACACCACATCTTTGAAGGTTGTAGGGATATTGGACTTGGCCAGATTGAATGTGATGGTTGGGCCTTGTCCCGTGTCATAAAATGCAACTTCTTTCTCTTGACTCTTTCTTCTTGGTGTACAAGGTTCCTTGAATACTTCAACACAATCTAGAACTTGATTTGGTGTGCCAAGAGTTGGGATATCACTTTGCACCTTTGGAATGGCTTCCAGAATGTTTTTTTCACTCTCATCTTTCTTGGGCATTAAAAACCTGCGAGGAAAAGGGACATTTGGTGGAATAATGTTAGAATGAATTGAATTAGGAACCACCTCACCTAAGTTGGACGGCATAGGGACTGGAGGGGCTTGCGGCAAGAGTTCTTCTAAACTGCCCATGTCGTCATCCTCCTCTTCTTCTTGCAGCAGCAATTCATCCACTTTCGGGCTATGTTTGGATGGTTCAGGGACAACTTCATCCTCCATTTCACTTCCCAAAGTGATAGCCTCAGCAATTGCAAAATCTTCGATTGAATTTACTGTGTTTGCGTTGGAGAATTCACTTTGTTCTTGAATTTGTACCATGAACTCCATAATCTGCCCAATTTGCTCCTCCAATTTGCCCGTCTTCGTGGCTTGATTTTGCATCTCTTTGTTTCGATTTTCTACTTCCTGGTACAAAGAGGTGAGTAACTTATTAAATGAATTATTATCCAAAGACATACCTGAATTGAATTGGGCAGATTGTTGTGGTGGCTGTGATGGTTCATATGGCCATTGATAGAACTCCTCTTCTTGCTGCCAATATCCACCTTGTTGGAATTGTTGAGGTTCTCCCCACATGTAATCTGAATAATCTCTCCAATCCGAATTGTAAGCATTGGAAAACATGTTGTCCCATGATTGGCTATGGCCTTGATAACCCCAAGCATCTTCATTTGCAGTGAATTGAGAACATTGATGAGTTTGATATCCTTGCCCATAGGACACACCACATGTAGGGACACTTTGCATTGTGGTCCTTCCGGCAATCTGTGACAATTGAGAAGTAAGATTCGCCAATTGAGCTTGAATGTTAGCAAAATCCATGTCTTACTTCTCTAGTACCTGAAATCAAAGAAACAAAACTAAATCAAATATCAAAAGTAAAAATAAAAGACACAAACAGAAACAAAGTCAGCAACTAAAACAAAAGACACGAAAAATAAACAACGGGGGATTAGCAAAGTTGCTAATCCCCGGCAACGGTGCCAAAAATTTGATGCGAAATATATAAGCACACAAATTAAACCCTCTTTTTATCGATTGTAGCAAAGTACGTAAGTAGGGATCGTTCTTAAACCGGGGATTAGGAGGGATTGCTAAACACTTGAAAACTGACTTAAAAACGTAAAAACAAAGTTTAAAACACTAAACTAGACTCAAAGAATGCAAAACTAAAATTTTAAACACTAAAACTAACCAAAATACTCAAAACAGCAACCAAAAGACTCAAAACTGCCTTAAAAACACTTTCTGGGCAGTTTTGAACTCTAGCACAAATCTGAACGAAATTGGGTTATAACTTGTATCAAAACACTTAAAAACGCAAACCAAAACCATTTCTAACTAATCTAGGACTTCAAAATAAAAGGGAGATTGGTTTTGACGAAATTGAAAACAAAACAAAAACTTTGTAATTAAAACAGATTGTAAAACGAATTGGGAGTTTAAATGGATGATGGATTAGTTAGAGGCTCTTTCTCCACACATGACACGTATGCAAACGACTCGATTTCCAGTTATTCCTTCATAGAATTATGAATGTCATTGCCCCAAATTAACCGTGACATCACTAGCTAACTCTCAGATTTCCCTTGTATTATTGGATTGGATGGCATTATTCGACAACCCAAAGCATTCTTCAAAGGTCCCCTACATGACATCATAATAAAGATACGATCAAAGATCATTACGTTCAATGACAACCATAAGCAATGACAAAGCACTTGCAACTATGACATCATATCACTCATGCTAGGAATTGAACTTAAAGCGATTGTGACTAGCAACCTTCACTACATATGAATATAAGTTTGTAACGATTATGTGAAACATCCTTATACTCTAGCATCATATTTATGCATGCCAATTAAGTGTCTACCCCTAATTAACAAACACAAATAAGTTATTAATCAAATAGTTAAGCCAATTGCATTCACGATTCAAGAATTCATAACTGGAATTTATCAAATCAAATTGCACACATAGTCATGGATTTGAAATCACCCCTAACCAATAGGGGTTTTAGTTCCTCATAATCGTAACACAAAGATTATTAAACTTAAACATTGAAAACAAACGAAAGATTACACCTAGAAACGTTCCAACAATCCAACGTCTTGAATGGCAAGCACGTCCAAGGGTCTCCTTCTTTCTTCTTTGCTGCGGCACAAGGGTGTTTGGTGATGATTTGTGGTGGTGGATGGATGTAGGTAGGTTATGGTGAAGGATGGATGATAGGAGCATATTTATGCGACTTAGTTAACATGTTTTCTTGCATTTACTTAGTTAGTTATTGCTTATAAGAGTGTTTTAAGCTAATTTGATAGGAGCATTTTTATGCGACTTAATTGGTTGTGTTTTTAAGCATAAGAGTGTTAGATTAGTTAGTAATCACTTTAGTTTGTGTTTTTAATTATTTTCCTAAGAATCTGTTTACTTTGTTCATGTCTTAATTTAATTATTTTCGTCCAAAATCAACCCCATCTTATTTCTTTGAGTCATATTAATTAGAACTTGTCTTAGATTATGTTTTTAAGTGTTTTAGTTCATTAGAAAACCAAAATTCGTCCAAGTTTGTGTTAGAGTCCAAAAATTGCCCAGAAAGTGTTTTTAAGGCAGTTTTGAGTCTTTGGTTGCTGTTTTGAATTTTTTTGTTTATCTTAGTATTTTAAAGTATAGTTTTGCATTCTTTGAGTCTAGTTTAGTGTTTTAAACTTTGTTTTTACGTTTTCAAGTCAGTTTCCAAGTGATTTTGCAATCCCTCCTAATCCCCGGCCTAGAACGATCCCTACTTACATACTTTACTACATTTGATAAAAAGAGGGTTTAATTTGTGTGATTATATATTTCGCATCAAATTTTTGGCGCCGTTGCCGGGGGATTAGCAACTTTGCTAATCCTTTGGATTGTTTTATTTCAGTTTGTTTTAATTCGTTCCAGATTCTGAGTTTGTTTTGTTTTCTTGTTTTTAGGTACTAGTTTATGACTCGGAGTTCTCATCCGGTTCGTGAACACATCTTGGACTTTGACGACGATTTCGAGCGAGAATTGAGACGAAAAAGGAAGAATCCAGAACCTAGTGAATCAAGTTCGAATTCAGAAGCCGAAGTTGAGTTTGAGGAAGAGATACCCACGGCAAGAGTGGGTGAATTTGAGGAAGTCATGGCACAAGACAATCGTACAATCAAGGAGCTTTCGGCTTCGGGATTGGACAATGCCGCACCCTTACGCATCCAATACCCCGCGGCGGCCCAAGGAAAGACCGAGGAATTCGAGTTGAAGTAAAGTTTGCTACACCACATTCCGAAGTACCATGGGTTGTCCATGGAGGATCCTAACAAGCACTTGAAAGAGTTCGAGGTGCTGTGTTCAAGCATGACTCCAATCAACGTCGATGGGAGCATATTGAAGATAAAGGCGTTTCCCTTCTCTCTCTTGGAAAAGGCGAAAGATTGGTTGTATGAATTAGCTCCCGGAACGGTCACATCTTGGGAGAGCATGAAACGGTCTTTCTTGGAGAAGTTTTTCCCAACTTCTCGAGTCATCCTCCTACGAAAAAGGAAAAGTGGAATTCAACAAGATGAAGGTGAATCTTTTCCTACTTACTATGAACGTTTTAAATCTCTTGTTGCTTCATGTCCACAGCATCAGATGAAGGAGGAACTTCTTCTACAATACTTCTACGAGGGGCTACTACCAATCGAACGTCAAATGCTAGATGCCTCGGCGGGAGGAGCCTTGGTGGACAAGACCCCCACGGCAGCCAAGACATTAATCTCCAATCGAGCGTTGAATGCCCAACAATACGAAGGTGTTGGACAAATGAGCAACCCACGGCAACACCAAGTGAATGAGGTAAGTGCCATAACCGAACTTCAAAATCAAATGGCTAACCTTACTACTGTGCTTTCTCAGGTGGTGGAAGGTCCAAAAGTGCAAAACGTGGCAGCTTGTGGCGTATGCTCCATGCAAGGATACCTTACAGACAAGTTCCCACAATTGATAGAGAATGGAGGTTGAGAGACCCTCAATGCCGTAGGATTTGGCAACCAATACCAACCGAGGAATGACCCCTTTTCTAATACTTACAATCCCAGTTGGAGTGATCATCCAAATTTCAAATGGCGAGAACCCCAACAAGGCCAACAACAAAGCACATTTAGGCAACAACCCCCGGGTTTCTATCAAAAGCCGTTTGCACCAAATCAACCCCAAGCACAACCCGCCCAAAAATCAGGTTCTTCTATTGATAATGATCAGATTTTTAATTTACTAACTTCTATGGCGCAGGGCATGCAAACTAGGAACAAGAAGGTGGACGAGTTAGAGAAGCAAGTGGGGCAAATTGCCGAGTTTATGGGGCAGTTTCGAGAGCAATGCAAGTTGCCTAGCTCAACCGTGGTCAATCCAAAAGGTGGATTCGAATCTGCAAAAGCTATAACTTTGCGAAGTGGGAAGCACGTAGGATCTGACCCCCAACACTCCAAATCACGTTCTAACGAGGTGGAGGAGTTGCAAATAGAAGAGGAGGAGCAAGCAAAGGCCACGGCAAGGATTGAGCAATCCTTGCCGCAACCACCCAAGCCATCCAATTCGGCCAATAAAGGTAAGGAAGGTACAATTCAAGTTAATTCTAATGCTATTCCTCTGGATGTACCCTTTCCTAGCAGATTTTTGCAAGCCAAGAACGAAGAAGAGGAAAAAGACGTTCTTGAGACGTTTAGAAAGGTGCATGTCAATATCCCTCTCCTCGATGCTATAAAGCAAATCCCAAAGTATGCCAAGTTTTTGAAAAAGCTTTGTACAACAAGGAAACAGATTCGGGAGAAAGAGGTGGTCCATGTAAGCGAGAATGTCTCTGCAATGTTGCAGAGGAAGTTGCCACCTAAATGCAAAGATCCAAGTAGCTGCACAATCCCTTGTGTAATTGGTAATACAAGATTTAAGCATGCTATGCTAGATTTAGGTGCATCAATTAATGTCATGCCATATTCTGTTTATGCATCTATGAATCTAGGAAAGCTTAAAAATGATGGCGTTATTATTCAATTAGCCGATCGATCTAATGCATATCCCAAAGGAGTGTTGGAAGATGTTTTGGTGCAGGTAGACCACTTGATTTTTCCTGCAGACTTCTATGTGCTTGATATGGAGGATTCAGCCCACTCTTCACCATCACCGCTCTTACTTGGACGACCTTTCATGAAAACGGCTCAAACCAAGATTGACGTGGCCAAGGGAGCAGTAACTATGGCATTTGGTGGTGATATGATTAACTTTAAGATTTCTGAATCTGTTGAGAAGACTAATGATGTTCGTTCTTGTTGTGCCATGGATGTAATTGAAAATATAGGGCATGAATGTTCAACACTAATCAAGAAGGATGTTTCTCGCACCATAATCTAGGAGGGACTTGGAGTAAAGCACAAAGAGCACGCCCCGACCTTCAAATCACCAAATCTGACCGAGAGTATCCCTTGTGCATTTGTTCAATGTGCTGCCACTTCATTGCAGCACATTGGTAAACCACCTATTCCAATTTCGATTCCTATTTCAACTAATAGGTTGTTACCGTGTATGGTGCAGGTCCCCAATCGAATCCAAGCTGGTGGGAATGATTACATTGACTTAAGGATGCTCAACGCCCCAATTGGGAAGGATTACTATCCCCTTCCATTCATAGAGCCAATGTATGAACATTTTGAGGAGCATGCCGTAGAGGACATACCCCTCCATGTCGTGGGCTCTATTCAAGCTTAAATGGAAGTCTCGTCCGGCTCAAAGCCGTTAAAGAAAGGGCTTCTTGGGAGGCAACCCATGAATTCAAATAAGGAATATTTTTGAATCGCTCCACAATCAGTTTTGCGTTTCTAAAAACCTTCCCTTTTACTGCGTTTATTTTGCCTTGTTTGTCATTTTTATTTGTTGCTTGTTTGATTGTTTTTGGTGTGGATTTTTGTTTGAAACATTGATAGGTAAACAAAGTGCTTTTACATTGACTTTAGTAGAGAAGGAACATTTAGTAGAAAATTTCAAGAAAGTACAAACAAGCATGAATGAGCCTTCATTGGTCATGTGGTGCCTCAGCATTCGACGGATCTCCAGAAAGACGAAGCGCCAGAGTCTGATTTTCCGGAGCCTCAACACTTGGTGAAGCGCCAGAGGATGAAGGCAGAAGTTGCCTCTGGAGTAACGCCACAAACCTCTGATGATCATTCTGAATCCGCACTTCGGACTCCTGCAGCTGGTCAAGCTTCCTCTTCATACTTGTTGAGTAATTAGTTGCGAACATGTGCAACTCTTTATTCTCATGCCTAAGCACTCTGACCTCTTGCCGAAGACTAGCCACTTCAGCCATCAACGACTCAACCTGACGAGATCGAGCAAGAAGGCGCTGGCCCATGTTTGATACTGAGCCTGCACATCGGACGCTGTAGGCCAGAGAGTCCTGAACAGCCAGTTCGTCGGACCGCCTGGAAAGTATCCTAGTGTCTCTAGGAGTGAGAAGATTTCTGGCCACCACCGAAGCGGTTGTATCATTCATCATCATGGAATCTCCAACTGTAAGAGGACCATTTGGGGATACGAATGACGGCTGCCAAATGTTGTTTGGAGAAGACATGTCACATATCTTCCCCAACATTCAAGTTAAGGCGACAGTCAGAAGGGCAAGACATTTTTGAAGGTGTGAAGAAAAAGAAGAGGTCGTACAAATCAAGTTTTTTGAAGTGCAGGTAGGGAGCTTTTACAGGCGGAAAATCCAAGTGTGCTTTCGAATGTGATGCGTGCCTCTCTTTAAAAATCAGCACTCGACAGAGCTTCAGAAATTGAAGAGGCAAGCTCAGAGATCGAAGAGACGTCTGCTTTCTCAAAAGCTGGGCTGCTCAGAAACCACGGGCCGATTCCAGATATCGAAGAGGCACTTGTTTTTCCAGACGTGTCAGCGCTTGTCACATGCAAAGTAAGCTTTGCGGAAATCATTGGCAGTTTGTCGAAGCGCCGATTCCAACCATCTGCTTTTCCATACGTGTCAAGATCTGTCACATGCAGAGTCAGCTTTGAGGAAATCACGGGCAGGTTGTCGAAGCGCCGATTCCAGATATCGAAGAGGTGCCAGTCTTTTTCAGCCTCGTCAGCACCTGTCACACGCAAACTCAGCTTTGTAGAAATCACGGGCAGTTTGTCGAAGCGCCGATTCCAACCATCTGCTTTTCCAGACGTGTCAACATCTGTCACATGCAGAGTCAGCTTTGAGGAAATCACAGGCAGTTTGTCGAAGCGCCGATTCCAGATATCAAAGAGGCATCAGCTTTATCCAGACGTGTCAGCATCTGTCACATGCACACTCAACCTTGCAGAAATTACGAGCAATCTGTCGAAGATTTCTGGTGAAGTAGAAAGCACGTGAAGTTTACTATTCAATCATCCAACGGGTGCCGACAAGAGTGAAAGAATAGTACCAGTTATTAATTCCTATAAATGTCGTCCTTCACCCTCCATAGCAAGGCAGACATACATAATCCTTCTTCATCTCCGAAAATGCATTCCCAACGAAGCCTCTCGAGTTACTCTGTGTTTCTCATCCCTTGGGGTACCTCTGCAAACAAGTCATCAAAAGCAAAAGTATTTCATATCATGAAGGTTGAAAGCAAGAGTATCTCATATCATGTTTTCTCCCTGTCCTTTTCCTTGTCTTTGTGACAAGGAGAAAGCGAGCAATCAGCCAGCATTTGGTGTCAATCTTCCGATCTAAGAACCGACTGCCTAGAACTCCTTCCTGATTGCTTACCTAGCATTGCTCTCGAAAGCTCATCTTCAACTGCTGATGTACTTCCGAAGAAGATGCCACATCTGCCTGGAGAACAGATAAGGCAAGTGAATATGATACCTTGAAGCATGTGGAGACAACGTGCTAATTCATCTTCAAGATCAAGTCTCATTTTCCTTGCTAAGAAGTTCCCCAGCCCAGTTCAAGAATAAACCTGTGGAAAGATACTTCTTCAAAAGCAAAAGTATCTCATATCATCAGAATCGCAGGCAAAGATATCTCATGGCATGTTTTTCCTTTACCCTTGTTCTTGCCTGCGAGACAAGGAGAAAGAAAGCAATCGGTCGGCACTTGGACAGATTGAACAAAGAAACAGACCATCACCTCTACCTCGTGCCTACCTGCCGTGCAGAAGAAACAAGCAGAGAAGAATGCAGCCTGCACACTCAATCAACCCGGCGGAAGGAGTCCGAGTTGAAACCAAGAGCTCGAGAAGCTTCAACAACATATGGACGCATCAGTCGCCAAAGAGCAAAGCCTCGCCATATAAGGCCATCAAATCACCACCACCAATCAAGTCTCATTTTCCTTGCTAAGAAGTTCCCTAGCCCAGTTCGAGATCAAAGCTGTGGAAAGTCAACAAGATCACCTCTCCATAACCAGATTTGCGTTCTTAAACTCTACTCTGTCTGGTTTTTACTTTGCCATACTTGTCATATTTATTCGTTGTTTTTTTGTTTGCTTGTTTTCGTGTGAGTTTATGCCTAAAACATTGAGGACAATGTTTGATTTAAGTGTGGGGGGGGGGTAACCAAGTTGTTTTGCATGAAATTCATGGGAGTTTATCACCCATTACTGCTAGTGTTGTTCCTTACTGTTTTAAGTGTTTTTATGCTGTTTTGGAGTGTTTTAGTGTGTTTTGACATAAAAATCCGAAAATCTCATAAAAATTTGAAAAAATTGTTTTGAAAAACCCAAAAAGAGTTATTTTTTTGTGTGTTTGTTTGTGTCTTAGGGTACCTTCCAACACAATGATGAGGATTCGGTTTTTAAGTGCATGACTGTTAAAGAGAATAATAAACATGGATGAAAGTTTGATTTACTATTTGGTGTATGCTTGGTTGTGGTTATAATTTACGAATTCACATGCAATCATAAAGGAAAAATCAATTTTTGTAACATGCTTGAAGGAAGGAACTCAAATGAACGCTACAACCTTGTGAGACTTGAGCCTAAACGTTTATTTGGAGAGTTAATAATCTGTGCACTATTGTTTTCTAAAGTCGTTGCATGATCTCATTATTCTTTGCTTGGTTGCTACTTAGAAGGCGTTCCATCATTTAGTTCCAAATGCTAGAACTCATGCCTATTTCATTCAAAGCATGCTATTGATTTGCATAATACATATTCAAGATGAAGTTGTGTAATGACCACCACAGCCAAATTGTCGTGCCCTATTTCATTATGTGTTTAAGTTTAACCCCGTTGAGCCTTGTGTAGCCTATGTTCTTTGTTAACCCACACTATCCTCACCTAACCTAGATTAGGACCATCCATACCCTTGTTCTTGAAGCATAGTAAAACATAATTTAGAAGGAATTCCTTTTGTTGAAATTTTGCAGAAAAACAAGTGTGGGGGAAGTGATTCTTGTGTGTGTGTGTGCCAAAGTCCTTAATAAGGCACAGTTAGAAAAGAAAAAGAGAAAAAAAAGAAAAAGAAACATTCGTGGAAAATAGAATGAGAAAAAAAAAAAAAAAGTTGTGAAAATGTATGAAAAAGAGTTCTAAAGTGTTGTTTGTTGAAGAAAGGGTCCAAAACTTTGAATTCGGCCCTAAATATTGCTTGAATCTTCCCTTCGTGTTTAAAACTTGATTTCTGCAATCTAAGTGAATTCTAAGTTTCAATTTCATTACTTTGCTTGCTATTGCTTTAAGAACGTTTGTTATCCCTATCCTTCATTTGTTAGCCAACACCCCAAGCCCCGTTACAACCCTTGACTTCAATCTTGAGTGTTATGTGTTTCAATTTGTGGAGTTTGAATTTGGTATGAGCATATGGTGTCACTGGTTCTCGCATCTAAGTAGTAGCATTCCATTCATGAGATCATATCTAAACATGCTTATTAACTCCAGAAATTGCTTTCTTTGTGATACATATATGTGAGCATTCGTTTTCATATCTACATCAATCTTCTCACATATAACTAGTATAGGGTGTGTAGTTAGAAAATCTGAGTGAAAATTGAGTGCATATCTTGTAAGGAATTGAGCAAATTCTCTAAGGCATGTTACTACATCAAAAACATTGTTTTAATTGATTATTTGTGAACTAGTAAGTGGTGACTATGATTAAGTATGTGCTTAAGTGTAAAGATGACTAAAATCTGTGGGGATAACGATTCTTAACATGTCATGTGCATTGGAAATCCCTGAGGCAAATGTTGGAAGGTTTAGGTTGTGTTTTATTTGTTTTGTTTTGTTTTATTTCTTTGTTTTGCTCGAGGACTAGCAAAAGTTAAGTGTGGGGGAATTTGATAGGAGCATTTTTATGTGACTTAATTGGCTTGTTCTCGTACGTTTACGTTGTGTTTCTTTAGTTATTTTAGTGTTTAAAGTCACTTTTATGTGTTTTCAGGTTTTAAGGACAATGTATGCATACATGTGCATTTTGGAGTCGTTTGGAGCAGTTTTTGTGCATCAAATGAGCATAGGATTGAATGATGATGTGAAGAATTGGATTCAAGATAGATAAAGAACGAAGTGTTCAAAAATAAGCAACCAGCCGTGTGCTCCACCCTTGCCATTACTCTTCCTTGCCGTGCAAGGAAGAGTCATTCTTTCCTAAATCTTGCATTTAAACACTTTCCTAATCTACTTTAAAGCCTTGCCACACCTTTTAGCTTATTTCCTTTAAATTTCTGATTTGTTTCCCTAAATTGTAGAAGCTTTAGACTTAATTTCTGTTTACCTAGTTAACCTAGGGTTTTATTTCCTTTATCCCTTTAAATAAACCCCTTGTTGCAGCAAACACATGGCAAACAAAAGAATGTTGCAGCACACACATGGGAGCACACGGAATGGGCAGAAATTGTGTGTGTGTAAGTGTAATGGCAAAGCAAAGAAACATGGCAGCAAACCCACATGCAAAGTGGAAGAAAAGCACACGGCATGGGTAGAAAATTGGTGTGTTTTGTGGTTGAAATGATGAAGCATGTGTGTAAAGGGGAAACATGACAACTCACACCCACACAAGCTGCACATGCAAAGGAAATGGAGTGGTCCTCTCTCAAGCCTATAAATACCACCTCCCATATTCATCATAGGGAGGAGATTTGATCCTTGCTCCTTGCCGTGAGTTTTCCACCACCATTCTCTCCAAATTCAGCCAAAAATCACCCCTAGCCACACCACCCATCAACCCTAAACATTTCCATACCATTCCCCATCCATTCTACACCATAAAAACCACCCAAAACCTGTCCAAAACCTCTAGTGCTGCAGCTTGCAAGGAAGGAGAAAGAAGAAAAAACCTGGTGCCGTGCCTAAGCCCAAGCCTTGGGAGTGTTGGAGCGTTTCTAGGTGTTTTCTATCTTTGTTTTTAATGTCTAAATTTATGCATCTTTGCTTTGTGAGTATGAGGAACTAAACCCCTCTTAGTTAGGGGGTGATTCGAAACTATGTTCATGCTTGCAATATGATTTGATTACATCCAGTTGTGATTCATAAGTTGTGAATTCAATTTACTTATCCGTTCGTATAAAAACTGATTTGTGTATGTTGGTTGAGAGTGCACGCTTAATTTTCATGCAAGAATTTGACGCTAGAATATAAGGGAGTTTCACCTAATCGTTATGAACTTATATTCACAAGTAGTGAAGGTTGCTAGTCACAATCACGTTAAGTAAATTCTTGGCATAAGTTTCATGCAAATCATAGTAACGAGTGCCTCGTCAATGCTTATGTTTTTCATAGAACTTAATGATTCTTGCTTGTATCTCTATTATGCAATTTATGTAGGGAACTTGTAGGGAATGTTTTGGGTTGTCGTATGCAATCATCCAACCCAATAACTTGTGGAAAAACTGAGGGTTAATTAGTGCAATTCACGGTTAATTTGGGGCGTTGAGTATTCATAGTTTATCGAAAAGCAACTGGAAATCGTTTTGTATGCAAGTGTGACATGTGTGGAGAAGAACCTCCTAGCTAGCCTTCCATCCATAAGTTTCATTCAAATTCATTTACAATCTGTTTTGTTTTACAAAGTTTGTTTTGTTTTCAAATTCGTCAAGAACCAATCTCCCATTTATTTCAAAGTGTTAGATTAGTTAGTAATCACTTTAGTTTGTGTTTTTAAGTGTTTTGATTCACCCAAATTTGCCTAAGAATCTGTTTACTTTGTTCATGTCTTAATTTAATTATTTTCGTCCAAAATCAACCCCATCTTATTTCTTTGAGTCATATTAATTAGAACTTGTCTTAGATTATGTTTTTAAGTGTTTTAGTTCATTAGAAAACCAAAATTCGTCCAAGTTTGTGTTAGAGTCCGAAAACTGCCCAGAAAGTGTTTTTAAGGCAGTTTTGAGTCTTTGGTTGCTGTTTTGAATTTTTTTGTTTATCTTAGTATTTTAAAGTATAGTTTTGCATTCTTTGAGTCTAGTTTAGTGTTTTAAACTTTGTTTTTACGTTTTCAAGTCAGTTTCCAAGTGATTTAGCAATCCCTCCAAATCCCCGGCCTATAACGATCCCTACTTACATACTTTACTACATTTGATAAAAAGAGGGTTTAATTTGTGTGCTTATATATTTCGCATCAGTTAACATGTTTTCTTGCATTTACTTAGTTAGTTATTGCTTATAAGAGTGTTTTAAGCTATTTTCGTGTGTTTGTAGGTCCTAATAACAAAGTTGGAAAGAAAGTGCATTTTGGTGCAATTTGGAGCAATTTTGGGCCAAAATGGATTGCATGCATATGGAGCAAGTGGGATGGACGTTTTTGGTGTTTTAAAAAGGGTTTCAACACATGCAAAAATCTGAATAATGAAGTTGAAGTGTGGAAGTGTGCAGATACATACACTTAAGGAACAATTTGAAAGGAAAAGAAGTGAAAGATGCCATTGGTTGGATTGCTTTACAAGATGTATTCACATTTTCAGCAACTACAAACATAATTGCAAGCTGAAATGATGCATAGCATGTGTGTAGAGGTGTAAAGTGGCCGAAAGTTGATGTTTGCAAGATGAAATGATGCAAAACATGTGTGTGAAAGTTGTCTAACAGCTAGTACATGTGGAAAAGGGATGGAATACAAGGCAAATGCATCAGAAATTGAAGAATGAAGGCACATGGACAGCTACAAAGGAGTTGAATTAGCAAAAGAGGAATGATTGCCTTTTGTTAAAGGCAAGACACAATGATAAAAGAGCATGTAAACTAGCTGTTTTTGCATCATTTTGGTGTTTGTTTGTATTGTTTATTGAAGCCACTTGAGTGATTCTTTGCTTTGGAGCTTCTATAAATAGGGAGTGAAGGGAAGAACACTAGGGAGGACACTACATCAAAAACACAATCAGCCACACCACCATACCATCTCCCATCCACTCCTCCATACAAATACCATCCAAACCTGTCCCCAAAACCTTGTGCCGCACCAAAGAGGAAGGAGGAGAAGCCTTGGACGTGCATGCCATTCAAGTTAGGATTGTTGGAGCGTTTAGGTGTTTTCTTTCTTTTGATTTCAATGTTTAAATTCTATACTCTTTGTTTGGTACGTATGAGGAACTAAACCCCCCCTTGGCTAGGGGGGGATTCGAAACCATGTTTATGCTTGCTATATGATTTGATTACTTTCAATTGCGTTTCATAAGTTGTGAATTCAATTTACTTATCTACATGAATTAAAACTGATTTGTGTGTGTTGGTTGAGAGTGCACGCTTAATTTTCATGCATAAGTTTGATGCTAGGATATAAAGGAATTTCACCTAATCGTTATGAACTTATATTCAAAAGTAGTAAAGGTTGTTGAACACAATCATGTTAAGTAAATTCTTGGCATAAGTTTCATGCAATTCATAGTAACGAGTGCCTCGCCAATGCTTATGATTTTCATAGAACTTAATGATCTTTGCTTGTATCTTTGTTATGCAATTCATGCAGGGAACTTGTGAGGAATGCTTTGGGTTGTCGTATGCAATTCATCCAATTCGATAACTTTAGGAAAATCTGAGGGTTAATTAGTGCAATTCACGGTTAATTTGGGGCGTTGGGAATTCATGGTTTATTGAGAAGCAATTGGAAATCGTTTTGTATGCAAGTGTGACATGTGTGGAGAAGAACCCCTTAGCTAGCTTTCCATCCATTCACTTTTATCAAATTCGTTTTAGAATCTGTTCAATTTACAAAGTTTGTTCTTGTTTTCAATTTTCGTCAAAACTCAATCCCCATTTATTTTGAAGTGTTAGATTAGTTAGAAATCAATTTAGTTTGTGTTTTTAAGTGTCTTGAGTCAAGTCATAACCCAATTTCGTCCAATTTAGTGTTAGGTGTTCAAAACTGCCCAGAAAGTGTTTTTAAGGCAGTTTTGAGTGTTTATTTGCTGTTTTAAGTCTTTTGGTTTGTTTTGGTGTTTTATAGTTTAGTTTTTCATTCTTTGAGTCTAGTTTAGTGTTTTACACTTTGTTTTTACGTTTTGAGTCAGTTTCAAGTGATTTAGCAATCCCTCCTAATTCCCGGCCTAGAACGATCCCTACTTACATACTTTGCTACAATTGATAAAAAGAGGGTTTAATTTGTGGGCTTATATATTTCGCATCAATGGAATGCTTAGAATGGTCAGCAAGGGCCTTTATTTATAGGGGAAGGAAGGGCTACGAATTTGAAGTGGTTTTAGGTAAGGATTTATGTAGGAAAAGGAATGTGATTTTGGGTCAGAAAATAGGTAAGAAAGGTGCAGGAATTAAAGAGAAAAGGAAAGGGAAATTCGGCAGAAATTGTAGGACAGATTTAGGAATGTGTTTTGAAGCACAAAATAGGTAAGAAAGGATGTAGGGTGCGGCATAGGGTTTTAGGGAAAAGGAAATATGTTTTAGGACATAAAATAGGAAGGAGAATCTCTCCCTTGTGCGGCAAGGGATGGAACAAAACAGGAATGTGGTTTAGGTGTAGAAAATAGGAAAGAAAGGTTGTGTCTTGTGCAGCAAAGAACTAGAAATTAAAGGGATGGTGCGGCAATATCTAGGGCAAGTTCTAGGACTTCTAGAAACATGTAATTAGGCAACCTAACATGTTTTGAAACCCTTTTGTGGCTGGAAAATAGGTGATGAAGGATTAGGAAACTTCCAAGCCAAGAATAGAAACTTTCAAGAATGGAAACCTCCAAGAATAGAAACTTCCAACTTTAGGCATTTTGGCTTCCAATTCTGAACTCTTTGTTCTTCATTTTCATTTCTTCATTTCTTTCATCTCATTATTCATTCCTAGCCTTCTTTGATCTTCAATTTCGTCCATCCACCTTGCTCCAAGCATAAGCTATCCATTCCATGCCCAAAACTGCTCCAAAATGCACTTCTTTGCCACATTAACCCTTTGGACCTACAAACACACGAAAATGGCTTGAAATACTAAATTAACTAAGAAATAACAACATAATTGCATAAGAACAAGCTAACTAACTCGCCTAAATATGCTCATATCACAGGGGAAGAACCACCCTTGCCGCAACCCCATATCCCCTCTATGTCGTCCACTACAACCAAGGTAAGCCTAAATTCAATTTGTCCTGACCTTGTTTCACCAAATGTCATTATTCCTTGCAGGATCATGCAATCTAAGGAAGAAGAGGGTGAGAAAGGCATTTTCGAAACCTTTCCAAAGAATCAAGAGCAAGAAGTGGATGGGGAATGTCTAGAATTCATCAAAGAAGATACACTTGAGACGAAAATTCCCAAAGAAGTTGGATTTTATGACACGGGAAAAGGCATAACTCTCAAAACACCAAATCTGGCCAAGTCCCATATCCCTGCAACCTTCGAAGATGTGGTGTTGGTAATTGAGTTTGTGTTGGAGCAAGCAAGTAAGCCATCTTCTCCAACTTTGATTTTATTATACACTAACTTTCTGATTTTGATGATTCAGGCACCTACACTACAATTTAAACCATTGCTGGATCACGTCAAGTATCACCTTCCATTCAAGGATCAATTCCATGCTATGGGCCTTATCCAAGTTTAGAAGGAAGTTTCGTCCAGCTGGAAGACATTAAAGCAAGCGCTTCTTGGGAGGCAGCCCATGTATTCAAATAAGGAAGATCTATGAATCGCTTCACAATCAGTTTTGCGTTTCTAAAAACCTTCCCTTTACTGCATTTATTTTGCCTTGTTTGTCATATTTGTTTGTTGCTTGTTTGATTGTTTTTTGTGTGGATTTATGTTTGAAACATTGACAGGTAAACAAAGTATTTTTACATTAATTTTTGTGGAAGATGAACATTAGGTAGAAAGGTAGAAAAATACAAGAAAGTGCAAACAAGCAGGAATGAGCCTTCATTGGTCAGGTGGTGCCTCAGCATTCGACGGACCTCCAGAAAGACGAAGCGCCAGAGTCTGATTTTCTGGAGCCTCAACACTTGGTGAAGCGCCAGAAGACGAAGGCAGAAGTTGCCTCTGGAGTAACGCCACAAACCTCTGATGATCACTCTGAATCCGTACTTCGAACTCCTGGAGCTGATCAAGCTTCATCTTCATGCTTGTTAAGTAACTGTCGAAGCGCCAATTCCAGATATCGAAGAGGCATCTGCTTTTTCCAGACGTGTCAGCATCTGTCACATGCACACTCAGCCTTGCAGAAATTACGGGCAACCTGTCGAAAATTTCTGGTAAAGTAGAAAGCACGTGAAGTTTACTGTTCAATCATCCAACGGGTGTTGACAAGAGTGAAAGAATAGTACCGGTTCTTAATTCCTATAAATATCGTCATTCACCCTCCATAGCAAGGCAGACATACATAACCCTTCTTCATCTCCGAAAATGCATTCCCAACGAAACCTCTCGAGTTACTCTATGTTTCTCATCCCTTGGGGTACCTCTGCAAACAAGTCATCAAGAGCAAAAGTATTTCATATCATGAAGGTTGAAAGCAAGAGTATCTCATATGATGTTTTCTCCCTGTCCTTTCCCTTGTCTTTGTGACAAGGAGAAATGGAGCAATCAGCAAGCACTTGGTGTCAATCTTCCGATCTAAGAACCGACTGCCTGGAACTCCTTCCTGATTGCTTACCTAGCATTGCTCTCGAGTGCTCATCTTCAACTGCTGATGTACTTCCGAAGAAGATGCCACATCTGCATGTAGAACAGATAAGGCAAGTGAAAATGATACCTTGAAGCATGTGGAGACAACGTGCTAATTCATCTTCAAGATCAAGTCTCCTTTTCCTTGCTAAGAAGTTCCCCAGCCCAATTCAAGAATAAACCTGTGGAAAGATACTTCTTCAAAAGCAAAAGTATCTCATATCATCAGAGTCGCAGGCAAAGATATCTCATGGCATGTTTTTCCTTTACCCTTGCTCTTGCCTGCGGGACAAGGAGAAATAAAGCAATCGATCGGCACTTGGACAGATTGAACAAAGAAACAGACCATCACCTCTACCTCGTGCCTACCTGCCGTGCAGAAGAAACAAGCAGAGAAGAATGCTGCATGCAGACTCAATCAACCCAGCAGAAGGAGTCTGAGTTGAAACTAAGAGCTCGAGAAGCTTCAACAACATATGGACGCATCAGTCGCCAAAGAGCAAAGCCTCGCCGTACAAGGCCATCAAATCACCACCACCAATCAAGTCTCATTTTCCTTGCTAAGAAGTTCCCTAGCCCAGTTCGAGATCAAAGCTGTGGAAAGTCAACAAGATCATCTCTCTATAACAAGATTTGCGTTCTTAAACTCTACTCTGTCTGGTTTTTACTTTGCCATACTTGTCATGTTTATTCGTTGTTTGTTTGTTTGCTTGTTTTTGTGTGAGTTTATGCCTGAAACATTGAGGACAATGTTTGATTTAAGTGTGGGGGGTAACTGTTTTTAAGTGTTTTTATGCTATTTTGGAGTGTTTTAGTGTGTTTTGACATAAAAATCCGAAAATCTCCTAAAAATTTAAAAAATTGTTTTGAAAAACCCAAAAAGAGTTGTTTTTGTGTGTTTATTTGTGTCTTAGGGTACCTTCCAACACAATGATGAGGATTTGGTTTTTAATTACATGACTGTTAAAGAGAATTATAAACATGGATGGAAGTTTGATTTACTCTTTGGTTTATGCTTGGTTATGGTTATAATTTATGAATTCACATGCAATCATAAAGGAAAAATCAGTTTTTGTAACATGCTTGAAGGAAGGAACTCAAAGTAACGCTACAACCTTGTGAGACTTGAGCCTAAAACGTTTATTTGGAGAGATAATAATCTATGAATTGTTGTTTTCTAAAGTCGTTGCATGATCTCATTATTCTTTGCTTGGTTGCTACTTTGAAGGCGTTTCATCATTTAGTTCCAAATGCTAGAACTCATGCCTATTTCATTCAAAGCATGCTATTGATTTGCATAATACATATTCAAGATGAAGTTGTGTAGTGACCACCACAGCCATATTGCCGTGCCCTATTTCATTATGTGTTTAAGTTTAACCCCGTTGAGCCTTGTGTAGCGTATATTCTTTGTTAACCCACACTGTCCTCACCTAGCCTAGATTAGGACCATCCATACCCTTGTTCTTGAAGCATAATAAAACATAATTTAGAAGGAATTCCTTTTGTTGAAATTTTGCAGAAAAACAAGTGTGGGGGAAGTGATTCTTGTGTGTGTGTGTGTGCCAAAGTCCTTAATAAGGCATGGGTAGAAAAGAAAAAGAAAAAAAGAAAAATTCGTGGAAAATAGAATGAAAAGAAGAAAAGTTGTGAAAAGAGCTCTAAAGTGTTGTTTATTGAAGAAAGGGTCCAAAAACATGGAATTCAGCCCTAAGTGTTGCTTGATTCTTCCCATTGTGTTTAAAAGTTAATTTCTGCATTATTAAGTGAATTCCAAGCGTCTATTTCATTACTTTGCTTGTTATTGCTTTCAAAACGTTTATTATCCCTATCCTTTCTTTGTTAGCCATTACCCTTAAACCCTGTTACAACCCTTAACTTCATCTTGAGTGTCATGCGTTTCAATATGTGGAGTTTGGAATTGGTATGAGCATATGGTGTCACTGGAAGAGCATCTAAGTAGTAGCATTCCATTCATGAGATCATATCTAAACATGCTTAATAACTCCAGAAAATTGCTTTCTTTGTTATACATATATGTGAGTGTTCGTTTTCATGTTTACATCAATCTTCTCACATATAACTAGTGTAGGGTGTGTAGTCAGAAAATGTGTGAAAATAGAGAGTATCTTGTAAGGAATTGAGCAAATTCTCTAAGGCATGTTACTACATTCAAAACATCGTTTTAATTGGTTAAATGTGAACTAGTAAGTGGTGACTGTGATTAAGTATGTGCTCAAGTGTGAAGATAACTAAAATATGTGGGAATAATGATTTTTAACATGTCATGTGCGTTGGAAATCCCTGAGGCAAACGTTGGAAGGTTTAGGTTGTGTTTTGTTTTCTTTATTTTGCTCGAGGACTAGCAAAAGCTAAGTGTGGGGGAATTTGATAGGAGCATATTTATGTGACTTAGTTAACATGTTTTCTTGCACTTACTTAGTTAGTTATTGCTTATAAGAGTGTTTTAAGCTATTTTCGTGTGTTTGTAGGTCCTAATGGCAAAGTTAGCAAGAAAGTGCAATTTGGAGCAATTTGGAGCAGTTTTTGGCCAAGATTGGACAGCTTATGCATGGAGCAAGATGGATGGACGAATTTGAAGTCAAAAGAGGCTAGAAACACTCACCCACTACACCCATTACATCCACTCATTACCACAACCCACTACACTCATTACATCCACTCATTACAACATTCACCCACTACACCCATTACATCCACTCATTACCATAACCCACTACACCCATTACATCCACTCATTACCATAACCCACTACACCCATTACATCCACTCATTACAACACTCACCCACTACACCCATTACATCCACTCATTACCACAACCCACTACACCCATTACATCCACTCATTACCACAACATACACTATCCTCTCCCTAGCCTATAAATACATCCACCATTCCCCTTCTTAAAGGATTCCATCTTCATCCAAAGACACTACATTTTCACATCTCACAACTCCATACACTTACACTTTCATCCCTTGCCGTGACCTCCATTTAGCCACTCCCCTTTCTTGTGCCGCAACAAGGTGGTTGATGCGTAAAATAACTAAACACACAAATTAAACCCTCTTTTTGACAATTGTAGTATGGATAAGTAGGGATCGTTCTTAAACCGGGGATTAGGAGGGATTGCTAAAACACTTCTAAACTGACTCAAATAACTAAAAACACTTTAAAAACACTTAACTAGACTTAAAAAATACAAAACTAAACTTTAAAACACTAAAACAAACCAAAAGACTCAAAACAACACAAGAATGCTCAAAACTGCCTTAAAAACACAATTTGGGCAGTTTTGAACTCTAACACAAATTTGGACGAATTTGGGAACTTGAATCAAAACACTTAAAAACATAAACTAAACCAATTTCTAACTAATATGACTCAACAAAGTAAAGGGGGATTTGATTTTGACGAAATTGAAAACAAAACAAAACTTTGTAATTAAAACAGATTGTAGAACGAATTTGAATGAAACTTATGGATGGAAGGCTAGCTAGGAGGTTCTTCTCCACACATGTCACACTTGCATACAAACCGATTTCCAGTTGCTTTTCGATAAGCTATGAATATTCAATACCCCAGATTAACCGTGAATTGCACTAATTAACCCTCAGTTTTTCCACAAGTTATTGAGTTGGATGATTGCATACGACAACCCAAAACATTCCCTACAAGTTCCCTACATGAATTGCATAATAGAGATACAAGCAAGAATCATCAAGTTCTATGAAAAACATAAGCATTGACGAGGCACTCGTTACTATGAATTGCATGAAACTTATGCCAAGAATTTACTTAACGCGATTGTGACTAGCAACCTTCACTACTTGTGAATATGAGTTCATAACGATTAGGTGAAACTCCCTTATATTCTAGCGTCAAATTCATGCATGAAAATTAAGCGTGCATTCTCAACCAACATACATAAATCAGTTTTTATACGAACGGATAAGTAAATTGAATTCACAACTTATGAATCACAACTGGATGGAATCAAATCATATTGCAAGCATAAACATGGTTTCGAATCACCCCCTAACTAAAAGGGTTTAGTTCCTCATACTCACAAAACAAAGATTATTGAATTGAAACATTGAAAGTAAAAGAAAGATTACACCTAAAACGTTCCAGCAATCCTCAATCGAATGACAAGCACGTCCAAGGCTTTCCTCCTTCCTCTTTGCTGCGGCACAAGGGTTGGTGGTGAGTTTTGGGGGTTATGGATGGTGTAAAAGTATGGAATGGTGTTTAGGATGGATGTATGGTGCGGATGATTTCTGGTGTGAATGGGGTTGAATGGATGATTTTTGGCTGCAACAAGGAGGTTTATTTAAAGGATTTAGGAAATTAAAACCCTAGGTTATTTAGGTAATCAGAAATTAAGTCTAAGGCTTCTAGAAATAGGAAACAAAATCAGAAAATTAAAGGAAAGGGCAAGGGATATGCGGCATAGCATTAAAACACATTAGGAATGTGTTTTAATGCATAGAATCAGGAAAGACCCCTCTCCCTTGCACGACAAGGAAGAGGAAAGGGCAAGGAGGTGCGGCTTTGATGTAGGAAAAGTTTAGGGAAAGGTTTAAATGTCCTAGAAGGCTTAGGAGGCCTTCAAAATTGCTGAAACTTAGGGACACTTAGGAAAGGTCAAACCAAAGTAGGAAATCTTGGCTTAACTTTCCTATTTCAAGTAGGAATCCTTGTTGGAGTAGGAATCCTTGTTCTTCTAGGAATCCTCATGTGAGTAGGAATCCATCTTTACTTAGGAATCCTTTGTTGATTAGGAATCCTTCGTTGATTAGGAATCCTAACTTCTTCAAATCTTCAATTACGTTCATTCCTTTTGTCCCAAGCATGTGATAACCATTCCAAGCCCAATTTTGCTCCAAAATGCATCTTCTTGCATACTTTGTCCTTAGAATCTGAAAACACACGAAAATGACTTTAAACAATAAAATAACTAAGGAAACACAACATAAATGCACAAGAACAAGCCAACTAAGTCGCATAAAAATGCTTCTATCAGTGGTGAAAAAGAAGGTCCTTGGTGTTTCAAGCTTGAAGATTGGAGCGTTTTAGGTGTACTTCGTTCTTGCTTTCAATGTCTACTGATGCGTAAAATAACTAAACACACAAATTAACCCTCTTGTTGACAATTGTAGTATGGATAAGTAGGACCATCCATATCCTTGTTCTTGAAGCATAGTAAAGCATGACTCAAAATGAATTCCTTTTGATTAATGTTTGCAGAAAATAAGTGTGGGGGAAGTGATTCTAATGTGAGTTTATGTGCCCTGATGCGTAAAATAACAAAACACACAAATTAAACCCTCTTTTGACAATTGTAGTAAAGTATGTAAGTAGGGATCGTTCTGGACCGGGGATTAGGAGGGATTGCTAAACACTTGAAAACTGACTTAGAAACGTAAAAACAAAGTTTAAAACACTAAATTAGACTCAAAGAATGCAAAACTAAAGTTTAAAACACTAAAACAAACCAAAAACTCAAAACAGCAACCAAAAGACTCAAAACTACCTTAAAAACACTTTCTGGGCAGTTTTGAGCACAAAGCACCAAATTGGACGAATTTGGGTTTTAACTTGTACCAAAACACTTAAAAACATAAACCAAAACACTTTCTAACTAATCTAGGACTTCAAAATAAATGGGGATTTGATTTGGACGAAAATAATCTAACAAAACAGATTGCAAAGTAAAAACAGATTTGAAAACGATTTTGGGGTTTTAAATGGATGATGGATTAGTTAGAGGCTCTTTCTCCACACATGACAAGTATGCAAACGACTCGATTTCCAGTTATTCCTTCATTGAATTATGAATGACAATGCCCCAAATTAACCGTGACATCACTAGTTAATTCTCAAGTTTTCCTTGTGTTATCGGATTGGATGACATCATTCGACAACCCGAAGCATTCCTCAAAAGTTCCCTACATGACATCATAATAAAGATACAATCAAAGATCATTACGTTCAATGAAAACTATAAGCATTGACAAATCACTTGCAACTATGACATCATGTCACTCATGCTAGGAATTGAACTTAACGCGATCGTGACTAGCGACCTTCACTACATATGAATATAAGTGTGTGACGATTATGTGAAACATCCTTATATTCTAGCATCATATTCATGCAAGCCAATTAAGTGTCGACCCCTAATTAACAAACACAAATAAGTTATTACTCGCACAGTTAAGCCAATTACATTCACGATTCAAGAATTCATAACTGGAATTTATCAAATCAAATTGCACACATAGTCATGGCTTCGAAATCACCCTTAACCAATAGGGGTTTAGCCACTCATGTTCATAGCAAAACGAAAGGAAAAGAAATTAAACATTGAAATCATAAAACGAATTACACCTAGAATGCACCAACGATGAAGCTTGAGCATCCAAGAGTCCTTCCTTCTTTCTCTTTGCTGCAACGCACAAGTGGTTGGGTTTTGGGGATTATGGATGGTGTAGAAGTATGGATTGTGGGTTAGGATGAGTGTATGGGACGGCTAGGGATGTTTTTTAGGCAGAAACTAGGGTGAATGGTGAAGTATGGATGTGTTTAGGAGTGGTGGATGATTTCTGGCGTGAATAGCTGTTTGTGGCTGTGAATGCAATGTTTTGTGGCTGCAACAAAGAGGTTTATTTAAAGGAAAACAGAAATTAAAACCCTAGGTTGATTAGGAAATCAGAAATTAAGTCTAAGGATTCTAGGATTAGGAAACAAATCAGAAAATAAAAGGAAAGGTCAAGGAAATATGCGGCTAGGGTTTAAAACATATTAGGAATGTGTTTTAATGCTCAAAATCAGGAAAGTGAAGGAAATTTTGTGAAAAACATGTTTATTTGAGCAACATCAATAGCATGCAATTAACATATTAAAGGCGGAATCATGCTTACATGCACTCAAAACAAAACATCAACCATGAAATTCAAAGCCTAGTAGATTGGTGAACCTTGACTCAACTTTTAAATCAACATTTATTAGTTGAGAAATATTTACCTTTGTAGATTCCTCTTTGCATATGCAAAGGATAATCACCCAAGAGATAGGGCCTTCATTCCTTGCTTCTTAGCTCCATGGATTTGGTTGAAAGAATAGGATTCTCCAAGTTCCCAAAATAGAGAACCTCTAAAGATTCTACACCAAGGTTAGATTGAAGAAGAAATGAGTGACCTTGAGGAAGTAAAATTGCTAGATAATTTCCTCTAGGGTGGCTGAATTTTAGAGAGCAAAGAGAGCTTTTGTTCTCATCTTTTCTCCACAAAAACCCATAAGGATGAAATGGCTATAAAGATGCCTTTATACCACCTCACAATGGAGTGGCAAACTTGCAATTAAGCCAAGTTCACTACCCTCCTTAATTATGGCCGGCCTTAGGGTATTTATTGGGCTATTTGGGCCTTTGTGAATCATTATTCATTAAGTTGTCAAAAAACTTAAGTCAATGGGCTTTGACGTTCGAAGCCCATTGGGCCTTAAGGTCCAAAACTATCCCGAGGTATTTAACGAACTTATTCGTTTGATTAATTAACATATTAATTAATCCTTGCCATAAATAATTAAACCATTTAATTATTCTTACTCATCTCCTTTGTTTCTTCAATCTCCACCTTACACGGTGTACGATACATTAGGTTCCTTTTAGCGAGGCAGTGGGCGATTAAAACCATTTTACATCGATTGTGAATTGAAACTTACTTTCAATTCTCCTTTTAGTGATTACTCACGTTTAGGGCTTCCACAAACCATGAGTGACACCTAGCAGCATATCATGGCTACCCAAGCTAATCAGAAGAGGTAGAGAACCTATTCAGTTTAGGATTACAAATACAATACGGTCTTTCTCTAATCTAATACTCTTGACCACATTGTTTGGTTTGATAGTTTATTTATTCATGTCTACTATCCAATGTGATTCGTTTGCTTATATGATTACCTTGAATGTGATTTGGAACGCATTCCCTAATCTCATTCATACTCTGGCCAGAGATTTTAATCATATCATAGAGTATTCTCCCTCAAACCATTTGAAGGTTAGAGATCCCTTGTTGCACATTCACTTGTCTCCATAACTAAGTGGCTTAACCCCAATGATGTCGTGGACACCCCGATGGGGTGACTTTGACATAATCAAAGATCAAGGACTTAACCACAAGACAACTGTGATGCCTCAGGTCAAAAGACTAATTTGCATTATCCCAACCATGAGTTCTCATGTGACATGAGTATGAGAACTCCTCGTTGATCGTGTTCAGTGGACTCATTCTCTATTGAGCACCTACGTACTTGTCTTGATGTCACACACACCAATGACTCGAGACTAGTCACTCTCCCTGAGAGAAGACATAGCACGTACTGATCTTAACGGACTGTCAATGCCCAATTGGCAATCCTATGATTAGGAACGTTTAGGATGTGTCTACGAAAGAATGGTCTCATTAATCTAACTTCATTAGATTGCATTCTCCCAATCACATATTCCTTGGACTTTATCGTTTAAGCATATAACATTTATATGAGACGGCTCAAACAATAATGTTTGCCCTTTATATGTAAACTAGATTAGTTTAACATGTGAAATGTCCGTAAAGTATCATCATATGATTGGCTTTAGGGCACATTTCCAACAGAAAGGACCCTCTCCCTTGCACGGCAAGGAAGAGGAAAGTGTGGAAAGGGTATATGAGGTGCGGCAAGGGTTGATATGGTGCAAGGGAGGTGTATTTGATGTCCTAAAATGCTTAGGAAGCCTTCAAAGTTGATAAGACTTAGGAACATTTAGGAAAGGTCAAACCAAAGTAGGAAACCTTGGCTTAACTTTCCTATTTCAAGTAGGAATCCTTCTTGGAGTAGGAATCCTTGTTCTTCTAGGAATCCTCATGTGAGTAGGAATCCATCTTCAATTAGGAATCCTCATGTGAGTAGTAATCCATCTTCAATTAGGAATCCTTCGTTGATTAGGAATCCATCTTTCATGTAAGCACTTTCCTATTTCAATTAGGAAACCTTGTTCAAGTAGGAATCGTCATCTTCAGTCTTCAAATTCGTCCAAACCTTGGCTCCAAATATGTGACATGCATTCCAAGCTCCATTTTGCTCCAAAAAGCTCCAAAATGCATCTTCTTGCATCCTTTGGCCTTAAAACCTGAAAACACATAAAACTAGCTTAAAAGACTACTTTAACTAAGAAAACACCATGGAAATGCATAAGAACTAGCTAACTAAGGCGCATAAATATGCTCCTATCAAATTCCCCCACACTTAGCTTTTGCTAGTCCTCGAGCAAAACAAAGAAATAAAACAAAACAAAACAACTAAAACACAACCTAAACCTTCCAACAATTGTCTCAGGGATTTCCAATGAACATGACATGTTAAAAATCATTATCCCCACAGATTTGAGTCATCTTTACACAAGCACATACTTAATTAAAGCCACTACTCACTAGTTCACAAGTAATCAATTAAAACAATGCTTTGAATGTAGTAACATGCTTTAGAGAATTCCCTCAATTCCTTACAAGATATACACTCTATTTTCACTCAGATTTTCTAACTACACACCCTACACTAGTCATATGTGAGAAGATTGATGTAGATATGAAAACGAATGCTCACATATATGTATTACAAAGAACGCTATTTCTAGAGTTAAGAATCATGTTTAGATATGATCTCATGAATAGAATGCTACTACTTAGATGCGAGAACCAGTGACACCATATGCTCATACCAAATTCAAACTCCACAAATTGAAACACATAACACTCAAGATAGAAGTTAAGAGTTGTAATGGGGCTTGGGGTGTTGGTTAACAAGGAAAGGATAGGGAAAACAAACGTTCTTCAAGCAATAGTAAGCAAAGCAATGAAATTGAGACTTAGAATTCACTTAGATTGCAGAAATTAACTTTAAAACACAAGGGGGAAACTTAAACAACTCCTTAGGGCCGAATTCATTGTTTTGGACCCTCACTTCAACAAACAATACTTTGGAACTCTTTTTCTTATGCTTTTCATACTTTTTCTTCATTTTTTTTTTCTTTTTCCACGAATTTTTTTTTTCTTTTCTTTTCTTTGCCGTGCCTATGGCACACAATTCCTCATGAAAAATACTTCCCCCACACTTGTTTTCTGCTAACATAGATCAAAAGGAATTCAATTCGAATCATGCTTTACTATGCTTTAAGAACAAGGGTATGGATGGTTCTAAACTAGGCTAGGTGAGGAAAACATGGGTTAACAAATAATAAAGGCTAACAAGGCTCAACGGGGTTAAAAACCTACAAAACATAATGACATAGGGCACACGGCATTTGGCTAAGGTGGTGGTCACTACACAACTTCATCTTGAATATGTGTTATGCAATTCAATGACATGCTTTGAATGAAATGGGCATGAGTTCTAGCATTTGGAACTAAATGATGAAACGCCTTCTAAGTAGTAACCAAGCAAGGAATAATGAGATCATGCAACGACTTAGAAAACAAAGAATGCACAGATTTTAACTCTCCAAATAAACGTTTAGGCTCAAGTCTCACAAGGTTGTAGCGTTAGTTTGAGTTCCTTCCTTTAAGCATGTTACAAAAACTGATTTTTTTTCTTTTATGATTGCATGTGAATTCATAAGTTATAACCACAACCAAGCATAAACAAAGAGTAAATCAAACTTTCATCCATGTTAATCACTCTCTTTAACAGCCATGTAATTACAAACCGAATCCTCATCATTGTGTTGGAAGGTACCCTAAGACACAAACAAACACACAAAAACAACTCTTTTTGGGTTTTTAAAACAAATTTTTCAAATTTTTATGTGATTTTCGGATTTTTGCATCAAAACACACTAAAACACACCAAAACTGCTCAAAAACACTTAAAAACAGCAAGGAACAACACTTGAAAATATGGGTGATAAAATCCCACGAATTTGCATCAAAACACTTTGGTTACCCCCCCCACACTTAAATCAAACATTGTCCTCAATGTTTCAAGCATAAAATCACACCAAACAAAAGGACACACACAAACAGCAACTAAAACAACTAAATAGGCAGATTCGAAAGAAATAACAAAGAGAAGAGTTTAGGAACGCAAATCTGGAATTGGAGTGATTCCTTGGTCTTCCTTTGTTGAATTGCATGGGTTGCCTCCCAAGTAGCGCTTTCTTTAACGTCTTGAAGCCGGACGAAGAACACAATCATGCCCCATTGGAGCCCACGGCATGGAGTGGGATCTCCTCCACAACCTGCCCCACAAAGTTCTTGTACATTGCATCCTTGAACGGAAATGGATAGTGATGTTTGTTGATGGGTGCGTTGTGTTGCCTAAGGTTCATGTTTATGCGCCCACCATTGGGGATTTGCTTGGGTACCTGCACCAAAGAAGGGAACCACCTATTCATTTTAATGGGAATTGGATTTGGACTAGGTGCCTTACCTTGGTGTTGGGATGAAGTGGCAGCAACATGAATTTTTTTCCTCATGGTGTTCTCGGCCACATTGGGTATCTTAAGGGCAGTGGCCGTGGGGTCCTCATGCTCCACTCCAATGCCCTCATCTTGCATGATTCTTGAAGCAACCTTTGTGTTAGGGTCTGAATGATCCGTCCCTATCTTTTCTATTGTATCAATAACACAACAAGAACGAACAATGTTAGGAGTCTCAATGGATTCAGAAATTTTAAAACAAATCATATCACCACCAAATGCCATAGTTACTTCTCCTTTGGCTACATCAATCTTGGTTTGAGCCGTTTTCATGAAAGGCCGTCCAAGGAGAATGGGCAATGAAGGAGCATGATCTGATTCATCCATCTCAAGAACATAGAAATCCGCCGGAAAGATCAAATGATTAACCTGCACCAAAACATCTTCCACAACTCCCTTTGGATAAGCATTAGATCTATCGGCCAATTGTATGATTACACCATCATTTTTTAACTTGCCTAGGTTCATAGATGCATAAATTGAATATGGCATAACATTTATGGATGCACCTAAGTCTAACATGGCAGATTTGAACCTAGTATTACCAATGACACAAGGAATGGTGAAACTACCCGGATCTTTGCATTTAGGAGGTAGTTTACGTTGTATCATGGCAGACACATTCTCACTTACCTGTACCACTTCTTTCTCCCGAAAACGTTTCTTTGTTGTACAAAGCTTCTTCAAACACTTGGCGTACTTCGGGATTTGCTTGATTGCATCCAAGAGAGGTATGTTAACTTGAACCTTCCTAAATGTCTCTAGAACATCTTTTTCCTCCTCTTCATTCTTGAATTGCAAAAATCTGCTAGGAAAGGGCACATTGGGTGGAATAATGTTAGAATTAACCAAACTTGGACTCATCTTACCTAGGGTGGACGGATTGGATGGCTTAAGGGCCATGGGTGCTTGCAGCAAAGGTGGTGCTACCTTTGCCGTGAGTGGACTTGGTGTCTCCTCTTCCGATTTCAACGTTTCATCCTCTTTGGGACCTGATTTTGGTGATGTAGGACCTGCCCCAACTTCTTTTCCACTCCTTAGCATGATTGCATTTGCGGTTTCAAAGCCTCCTTTTGGATTCGCAATGGTTAAACTAGGAAGCTTTCCTTGTTCTCTAAACTGCCCAACAAACTCCGCAATCTGCCCAATTTGCTTCTCCAATTGATCTACCCTAATGTTCGTGCTTTGCATTGCTTGGGTTTGCTTTTCCTGCCTATGAGTCAACTTGGTTAGTATCTTAAGAAGTGCATCATTGTCTAGGGACGTACCTGAAGCATTTGGGTCAGATTGTGGTTGGTTTTGATTGGGTGTGTACGGCTTGGTGAAGAACCCCGGGGGTTGTTGCCTAAAGCCTCCTTGGTTTTGAGGTTGTTGAGGCTCCCTCCACTTGAAATTTGGGTGGTCTCTCCAACCGGGATTATATGTGTTTGAATATGGATCGTTCCTTGGTTGGTTTTGACCTTGAAACCCAATTGCATGGGCGCTTTCCCATCCACCATTTTCAATCAACTGTGGACACTTTTCAGAGACATGTCCTTGGATGGAACATACGCCACATACAATTGGTCCTTGCATCTTCATGCCCTCGGCCATCTGAGACACAAGAGAAGTAAGATTAGCCAATTGTGAATGAAGATCGGAAGTTGAACTTACCTCATGTACTTGGTGTCGTGGGGGTCCCCTTTGGCCTACTCCCTCGTATTGTTGAGCGTTCAACGCTCGATTAGAGATCAAGATCTTGGCAGCCATGGGTGTTTTGTCCACCAATGCTCCCCCCGCCAAAGCATCAAGCATTTGACGTTCTAGAGGTAGGAGACCCTCGTAGAAGTATTGCAAAAGCAACTCCTCCTTCATCTGATGCTGTGGACAAGAAGCAACAAGTGATTTAAATCGTTCATAATATGTAGGAAAAGACTCACCTTCTTCTTGCTGGATTCCGCTTATCTTTTTGCGTAGGAGGATGATGCGAGAAGTTGGAAAGAACTTCTCCAAGAACGCTCTCTTCATACTCTCCCAAGATGTGACAGTGCCAGGAGCTAACTCGTATAACCAATCCTTGGCTTTATCCATCAAAGAGAATGGAAAAGCCTTTATCTTCAAAATATTTCCGTCAACATTGACGGGAGTCATACTAGAGCAAACTACTTCAAATTCTTTCAAATGTTTGTTAGGATCTTCCATGGACAAGCCATGGTATTTAGGAATATGATGAAGCAAACTTGACTTTAATTCAAACTCTTCCGTCTTACCTTGGGCAGCCGTGGGATATTGGATACACAATGGTGCGGCATTATCCAAACCCGAGGCGGAAAGCTCCTTGAGTGTAAGGTTGTCCATGGCCACGCCTTGATCTTCTCCACCCACTTGTGCCGTGGGATCTTCCTCCTCTTCTAGAACTTGATCTTCAAGGTCAGGTTCCGGGCTAGGTGGGTTGGACTCTTATTGGTTCCTCCTTCTTCTCAAAGTTCGCTCAAAATCGTCGTCAAAGTCCAAAATATGCTCACGAACAGGTTGGGAACTTCGAGTCATGCATTAGTACCTAAAAACAAAGAAACAAAACAAATCAGCAACTAAGATAGAAAACAAACGAAAATAAATAAAAAGAAACAACAAGGGATTAGCAAAGTTGCTAATCCCCGGCAACGGCGCCAAAATTTGATGCGTAAAATAACTAAACACACAAATTAAACCCTCTTTTGACAATTGTAGTAAAGTATGTAAGTAGGGATCGTTCTGGACCGGGGATTAGGAGGGATTGCTAAACACTTGAAAACTGACTTAGAAACATAAAAACAAAGTTTAAAACACTAAATTAGACTCAAAGAATGCAAAACTAAAGTTTAAAACACTAAAACAAACCAAAAACTCAAAACAGCAACCAAAAGACTCAAAACTGCCTTAAAAACACTTTCTGGGCAGTTTTGAGCACAAAGCACCAAATTGGACGAATTTGGGTTTTAACTTGTACCAAAACACTTAAAAACATAAACCAAAACACTTTCTAACTAATCTAGGACTTCAAAATAAATGGGGATTTGATTTGGACGAAAATAATCTAACAAAACAGATTGCAAAGTAAAAACAGATTTGAAAACGATTTTGGGGTTTTAAATGGATGATGGATTAGTTAGAGGCTCTTTCTCCACACATGACAAGTATGCAAACGACTCGATTTCCAGTTATTCCTTCATTGAATTATGAATGACAATGCCCCAAATTAACCGTGACATCACTAGTTAATTCTCAAGTTTTCCTTGTGTTATCGGATTGGATGACATCATTCGACAACCCGAAGCATTCCTCAAAAGTTCCCTACATGACATCATAATAAAGATACAATCAAAGATCATTACGTTCAATGAAAACTATAAGCATTGACAAAGCACTTGCAACTATGACATCATGTCACTCATGCTAGGAATTGAACTTAACGCGATCGTGACTAGCGACCTTCACTACATATGAATATAAGTGTGTGACGATTAAGTGAAACATCCTTATATTCTAGCATCATATTCATGCAAGCCAATTAAGTGTCGACCCCTAATTAACAAACACAAATAAGTTATTACTCGCACAGTTAAGCCAATTACATTCACGATTCAAGAATTCATAACTGGAATTTATCAAATCAAATTGCACACATAGTCATGGCTTCGAAATCACCCCTAACCAATAGGGGTTTAGCCACTCATGTTCATAGCAAAACGAAAGGAAAAGAAATTAAACATTGAAATCATAAAACGAATTACACCTAGAATGCACCAACGATGAAGCTTGAGCATCCAAGAGTCCTTCCTTCTTTCTCCTTGCTGCAACGCACAAGTGGTTGGGTTTTGGGGATTATGGATGGTGTAGAAGTATGGATTGAGGGTTAGGATGAGTGTATGGGGCGGCTAGGGATGTTTTTTAGGCAGAAACTAGGGTGAATGGTGAAGTATGGATGTGTTTAGGAGTGGTGGATGATTTCTGGCGTGAATAGCTGTTTGTGGCTGTGAATGCAATGTTTTGTGGCTGCAACAAAGAGGTTTATTTAAAGGAAAACAGAAATTAAAACCCTAGGTTGATTAGGAAATCAGAAATTAAGTCTAAGGATTCTAGGATTAGGAAACAAATCAGAAAATAAAAGGAAAGGTCAAGGAAATATGCGGCTAGGGTTTAAAACATATTAGGAATGTGTTTTAATGCTCAAAATCAGGAAAGGACCCTCTCCCTTGCACGGCAAGGAAGAGGAAAGTGTGGAAAGGGTATGTGAGGTGCGGCAAGGGTTGATATGGTGCAAGGGAGGTGTATTTGATGTCCTAAAATGCTTAGGAAGCCTTCAAAGTTGATAAGACTTAGGAACATTTAGGAAAGGTCAAACCAAAGTAGGAAACCTTGGCTTAACTTTCCTATTTCAAGTAGGAATCCTTCTTGGAGTAGGAATCCTTGTTCTTCTAGGAATCCTCATGTGAGTAGGAATCCATCTTCAATTAGGAATCCTCATGTGAGTAGGAATCCATCTTCAATTAGGAATCCTCATGTGAGTAGGAATCCATCTTCAATTAGGAATCCTTCGTTGATTAGGAATCCATCTTTCATGTAAGCACTTTCCTATTTCAATTAGGAAACCTTGTTCAAGTAGGAATCGTCATCTTCAAGTCTTCAAATTCGTCCAAACCTTGGCTCCAAATATGTGACATGCATTCCAAACTCCATTTTGCTCCAAAAAGCTCCAAAATGCATCTTCTTGCATCCTTTGGCCTTAAAACCTGAAAACACATAAAACTAGCTTAAAAGACTACTTTAACTAAGAAAACACCATGGAAATGCATAAGAACTAGCTAACTAAGGCGCATAAATATGCTCCTATCATGCCCTAGGCACGGCTTTGAAAGAAGAAAAACAAAATTCGTGGAAAATAGAAAGGAAAAAAAGAAAAGTTGTGAAAAAGTGAAAAAGAGTTGAAAATTATGAGAAAAAGAGTTCTAAAGTGTTGTTTGTTGAAGAAAGGGTCCAAAACATTGAATTCGGCCCTAAGTGTTGCATGAATCTTCCCTTTGTGTTAAAAGTTGATTTCTACATTCTAAAGTGAATTCTAAATTTCGATTTCATTACTTTGCTTACTATTGCTTTAAGAACGTTTGTTATCCTTATCCTTCCTTTGTTAACCAATACCCCAAGCCCCGTTATAACCCTTGACTTTAATCTTGAGTGTTGTGTGTTTCAATTTGTTGAGTTTGAAATTGGTTTGAGCATATGGTGTCACTGGTTCTCGCATCTAAGTAGTAGCATTCCATTCATGAGATCATATATATACATGTTATTAACTCCGGAAATTGCTTTCTTTGTTATTCATATATGTGAGCATTCGTTTTTATTTTTACATCAATCTTCTCACATATAAGGAATTGAGGGATTGAGGGAATTCTCTAAGGCATGTTACTACATTCAAAACATCATTTTAATTGGTTAATTGTGAACTAGTAAGTAGTGACTATGATTAAGGATATGCTCAAGTGTAAAGATGGCAAAAATTTGTGGGAATGATGATTTTTAACATGTCATGTGCATTGGAAATAACTGAGGCAATTGTTGGAAGGTTTAGGTTGTGTTTTGTTTGCTTTGTTTCGTTTTGTTTTCTTTCTTTTGTTTGTTTTGCTCGAGGACTAGCAAAAGCTAAGTGCGGGGGAATTTGATAGGAGCATATTTATGCGACTTAGTTAGCTTGTTTCTTGGCATTTACGTTGTGTTTCCTTAGTTATTTTAGTGTTTAAAGTCATTTTCGTGTGTTTTCAGATTCTAAGGACAAAGTATGCAAGAAGATGCATTTTGGAGCCTTTTGGAGCAGTTTTGGGCATGAAATGAATAGCATAAGCTTGGAGCAATGTAGATGGACGAAATTGAAGACCAAAGCATGCTAAGAATTGATATGATATTTACTAGCACACAAATTAAACCCTCTTTTTATCAATTGTAGCAAAGTATGTAAGTAGGGATCGTTCTAGACCGGGGATTAGGAGGGATTGCTAAATCACTTGAAAACTGACTCAAATACGTAAAAACACTAAACTAGACTCAAAGAATGCAAAACTAAACTTTAAAACACCAAAACAAACCAAAAGACTCAAAATAACACAAAAACACTCAAAACTGCCTTAAAACCACTTTCTGGGCAGTTTTGGACTCTAAACAAGATTTTGACGAAAATAGGTTTTAACTTGACTCAAAACACTTAAAAACACAAACTAACACACTTTCTAACTAATTTGACACTTGAAAACAAAGGGGGATTTGGTTTTGACGAAATTAAAAACAAAACATAAACTTGTAAATCAAAACAGATTTTAAAACGAATTTGGCTTAAAACAATGGATGGAAGGCTAGCTAAGGGGTTCATCTCCACACATGTTATACTTGCATATAAAACGATTTCCAATTGCTTTTCAATAAACCATGAATTCTCAACGCCCCAAGTTAATTAGGTCCGCTTAAATTAACCTTCAGATTTTCCTAACGTTATTGAATTGGATGATTGCATACGACAACCCAAAACATTCCCCACAAGTCCCCTACATGATTGCATAATAGAGATACAAGCAAGAATCATTAAGTTCTATGAAAACCATAAGCATTGACGAAGCACTTGTTACTATGATTGCATGAAACTTATGCCAAGAATTTACTTAACGCGATTGAGATCATCAACCTTTACTACTTGTGAATATAAGTCCATAACGATTAGGTGAAATTTCCTTATATCCTAGCATTCAATTTATGCATGATAATTAAGCGTGCACTCTCAACCAACACACACAAATCAATGTAATTCACATAGATAAGTAAATTGAATCCACAACTTATGAAACGCAATTAGAAGTAATCAAATCATAACGCAAGCATAAACATGTATTTCGAATCCCCCCCTAGCCAAGGGGGGTTTAGTTCCTCATACGCACAAAACAAAGAGAATTGAATTTAAACATTGAAATCAAAGGAAAAGAAACACCTAGAAATTTCAGCAACGCGAACTTGAACGACATGAACTTGCAAGGCTCCTCCTCCTCCTCCTTGCTGCGGCAAATGACCTTAGGGACAGGTTGGGACTTATATGTATGGGTGGATGAGTATGGACTAAGGTAGAAGTGTTTAGGAAGGGTGGGGGGTGCGGCAAGAACTTAGAACTAGGGAGAATGGTGTTTGGGCGAATTTCTGAATTTATGGAGTGAATGAATCTCGTGTATGAGAGGTGGTGAATGTGAAGGGGTGCGGCACACATATTTATAGGGCCCTAAAACCCTAAGTGAATCAGATTAGGCCTTCTAGAAAGCCAAATCCATCAGGAAATAGGTTAAACAATCAGATTTTGCAAGGGAAAAGGGGTCCTAGGTGCGGCAGGTTTGTAGGGATATGGATAGGGCTTCTAGAATGCCTTGCAAGGCAAGGAACTAGGGTATCTAGAAGCTAGGGTGCGGCATTAATATAGGGATTAGGGATAGGGCTTCTAGAAAGCCCCAAAACTGATAAGAATTGTATGAAACCCACGGCAAGGAGGGGAACCCTCTAGAAACTTCTCATTTGTGTCCTACAACACTTAGGAGTCCTTCTAGCATTAGGAAAACATGTCTCAATCCTCCCTTGACTTGGAATTCTTCTCCTTCTTCATCTTGGAAACCTTTCCTTCTTGGACTTGGAAATCTTCTTTGTAGCTGCAACTTGATGCCATTTGGATTTAACTTTCCTACTTCGAGTAGGAAACCTTGTTTGAGTAGGAATCTTCATTCTTCTAGGAATCCATCTTCAACTAGGAATCCCTCGTTGATTAGGAATCCTTCTTCAATTAGGAATCCTTTGTTGACTTGGATTTCATCTCTTGATTAGGCGCTTTCCTACTTCGACTAGGAAACCTTGTTCAAGTAGGAAACATCATCTTCAAATCTTCAATTTCGTCCATCCTCTTGGCTCCAAGCATATGATGTCCATTCCAAGCTCTAATTTGCTCCAAAAGGCTCCAAAATGCATCCTTTTGCATACTTTGCCCTTAGAACCTGAAAATACACAAAACTAGCTCAAAAGACTACTTTAACTAAGGAAAACCAATGTAAATGCACAAGAACAAGCTAACTAAGGTGCATAAATATGCTCCTATCAAATTCCCCCACACTTAGCTTTTGCTAGTCCTCAAGCAAAACAAAACGAAACAAAGTAAACAAACGAAGCAAACTGAGTAAAACACAACCTACACCTTCCAACAATCGCCTCAGGGATTTCCAATGCACATGACATGTTAAAAATCATCATTCCCACAGATTTTAGCCATCTTTACGCTTAAGCACATACTTACTCATGGTCACTACTCATTAGTTCACAAATAACCAATTAAAACAATGTTTTAAATGTAGTAACATGCCTTAGAGAATCCCTCAATTCCTTACTAGATATGCACTCTATTTTCACTCAGAATTTCTAACTACACACCCTACACTAGTTATATGTGAGAAGATTGATGTAAAAATAAAAAGGAATGCTCACATATATGTATGACAAAGGAAGCAATTTCTGGAGTTAATAACATGTTTTATAAGTATGATCTCATGAATGGAATGCTACTACTTAGATGCGAAAACCAATGACACCATATGCTCAAACCAATTTCAAACTCCACAAATTGAAATACACAACACTCAAGATTAAAGTCAAGGGTTGTAACGGGGCTTAAGGTACTGGCTAAAAAAACGGATATGGAAAACAAACGTTCTTTAAAACAATAGTAAGCAAAGTATGGAAATCGAACTTAGAATTCACTTTAGTATGCCGAAATCAATTTCAAAACAGAAGGGAAGACTCAAACAATCAATTAGGGCCGAATGCAACCTTTTGGACCCTTTCTTCAATAAACAACACTTTGGAACTCTTTTCACATGCTTTTCAACTATTTTGCATGTTTTTCACAACTTTTCTTTTTTTTTCCTTTCTATTTTTCACGAATTTTTTTCTTTCTTTTCTCATTTTTTTCTCTTCTTTGCCGTGCCTCATTCAAGACTTTGGCACATCCCCATATTACTAATCTTTCCCCCACACTTGTTTCCCGCACACGTTGATCAAAAGGAATTCATCTTGCGTTATGCTTTACTATGTTTTAAGAACAAGGGTGTGGATGGTCCTAATCTAGGCTAGGTAAGGCTAATGTGGTTATCAAGGAAAATAGGCTAAACAAGGCTCAACGGGGTTAAAACCTACAAAACATAATGGAATAGGGATATACGGCTTTTTGGCTATGGTGGACACTACACAACTTAATCTTGAATATGTGTTATGCAAATCAATGACATGTTTTGAATGAAATGGGCATGAGTTCTAGTGTTTGGTTCTAAGTGATGAAACGCCTTTTAAGTAGCAACCAAGCAAAGAATAATGAGATCATGCAACGACTTTAGAAAACAAAGAATGCACAGATTTTAATTCTCCAAATAAACGTTTAGGCTCAAGTCTTACAAGGTTGTAGCATTAGTTTGAGTTACTTCCTTCAAGCATGTTACAAAAACTGATTTTTACTTTATGATTACATGTGAATTCATAAGTTATAACCACAACCAAGCATAAACCAAAGAGTAAATCAAACTTTTATCCATGTTTATAACTCTCTTTAACCGTCATGCAATTTCAAACCGAATCCTCATCATTGTGTTAGAAGGTACCCTAAGACACAAACAAACACACAAAAACGACTCTTTTTGGGTTTTTAAAACAAATTTTTCAAATTTTTATGGGATTTTCGGATTTTTGACTCCAAACACACTAAAACACACCAAAATAGCTTAAAAAGGCTTAAAAACAGCAAGAAACAACATTAGAAATCATGAGTGAGAAAACCCTACGAATTTGCATCAAAAACACTTTGGTTACCCCCCCCACACTTAAATCAAACATTGTCCTCAATGTTTCAAGCATAGACTCACACACATAACAAACAAAACAACATCTAAACAACCTAACATGGCAGAAACGAAATCAACAATAAAGAGAAGAGTTTAGGAACGCAAATCTAGAATTGGAGTGCTTTCTCGGTCTTCCTTTGTTGAATGCATGGGTTGCCTCCCAAGTAGCGCTTGCTTTAAAGTCGTACAGCCGGACGAATACCTCATTCACTCCTTACTAGGGCCCAGGGCATCCAAGGGTATGTCATCCACAGCATGCTCCACAAAGGTGTCATAATAGGGCTTCAAACGATGCTCGTTCACCTTGAATTCTTGTCCCGTTTTCAAGCTTTGGATTTGGACTGCACCATGAATAAAAACATTAGTAATAACAAACGGTCCAATCCACTTAGAACGTAACTTACCGGGAAACAAACGTAAACGGGAATTGAACAATAACACTTTCTGCCCAATTGAGAATGATTTCCCACGGATCATGTTGTCATGGAAAGCTTTGGTCTTTTGCTTGTAAATGCTTGCATTATCGTACGCCTCGTGCCGTATCTCATCAAGCTCATTCAATTGCAATCTCCTTTGACTTCCCGCTTCATCGAGGTTCATGTTAAACTTCTTGATGGCCCAAAGTGCTTTGTGCTCCAATTCAACGGGAAGATGGCACGCCTTGCTATAGACAAGTCGGAAGGGGGACATCCCAATGGGGGTTTTGTACGCCGTACGATACGCCCAAAGTGCATCATCTAACCGTAAGCTCCAATCCTTCCTTGTGGGCCCAACGGTCTTCTCAAGTATTTGCTTGATCTCTCGGTTAGAAACCTCGGCTTGGCCATTCGTTTGAGGATGGTAAGGTGTAGAAACCTTATGGGTGACACTGTATTTCCTCAATAACGCTTCAATGGTCCGATTGCAAAAGTGTGACCCTCCATCACTAATGATCACTCGTGGCATTCCAAACCTTGCAAAAATGTTAGTTCTAATAAAATCTGCAACCACTTTAGAATCATTAGTCCGGGTGGCCTTGGCTTCCACCCATTTCGACACATAATCAACCGCAAGCAAAATATACATGAAACCATACGATGAAGGGAAGGGACCCATAAAATCAATCCCACAAACATCAAAAATTTCCACATTTAGGATAGAAACCTGCGGCATTTGGTCCCTTGCACTAATTCCACCCATTCGTTGGCATTTATCACATGTTAAGCAAAAAGTTTTAGCATCTTTAAAAATACTAGGCCAATAGAATCCACTTTGTAACACCTTGAGGGCAGTGCGTTGTGTGCCAAAGTGCCATCCACATGCATATGTGTGACAAAAACTCAAAATTGAATGACATTCAGAATCGTGCACACAACGACGTATAATCTGATCGGGGCAAAATTTCCATAAGTACGGATCATCCCACACATAAAACCATGCATCATGCCTAAGTTTATCACGTTGGTGCCTAGTGAACTCACTTGGAATACGTTTTGACACCAAAAAATTAACAATATCGGCATACCAAGGTGCACTAACCTTAATGGACAACAATTGTTCATCGGGGAATGTTTCCAAAATCGGAAAAGACTCCTCATTATGCACCATTCGGCTTAGGTGGTCAGCCACCACGTTTTCGCTTCCCTTCTTGTCCCGAATCTCTATGTCGAACTCTTGAAGTAGCAACATCCATCGACTTAGCCGTGGCTTGGCCTCCTTTTTGGTGAGCAAGTACTTCAGAGCTGCATGATCAGTGAAAACAATTACTTTAGTACCAATTAGATATGACCGAAATTTATCTAAAGCAAAGACAACGGCAAGGAGTTCTTTTTCCGTAGTGGAGTAGTTCAATTGTGCATCGTTCAACGTCCGTGAGGCGTAGTAGATGACATGCGGCCTCTTGTCCTTTCTTTGTCCTAAAACAGCTCCTAAAGCATAGTCGGACGCATCACACAGGAGCTCGAAAGGTAGACTCCAATCCGGTGGAACAATGATGGGTGCCGTGGTCAACAACTCCTTGAGTTGGTTGAATGATGCCGTGCACTCCTTGGTGAATTCAAACGCCACGTCTTTTTGTAGGAGACGGCAAAGAGGTTGTGCAACCTTCGAGAAATCCTTGATAAACCTACGATAGAATCCTGCATGGCCAAGAAAAGAACGAACCTCTCTAACCGAAGTTGGAGAGGGTAAGTGACGTACAAGATCTATTTTCGACTTATCAACCTCAATACCGTTTTCAGAGATTATATGACCTAAAACTATGCCTTGTTTAACCATGAAATGGCATTTTTCCCAATTAAGAACAAGGTTAGTTTCAACGCAACGTTTTAAGACTAAACTAAGATTATGCAAGCAACCATAAAAAGAATCACCAAACACGTTAAAATCATCCATAAACACTTCAATGATTTTCTCAACATAATCAGAAAATATGCTCATCATGCATCTTTGAAATGTAGCAGGTGCATTACATAAACCAAAAGGCATGCGACGATATGCAAAAATACCGAAGGGGCATGTAAAAGTGGTTTTTTCTTGATCTTCGGGTGTTATGACAATTTGATTATAACCAGAATAACCATCAAGAAAACAATAGAAAGCATAACCGGCTAACCTCTCGAGCATTTGGTCGATGAACGGCAATGGAAAGTGATCCTTCCTCGTGGCGGCGTTTAGCTTCCTATAATCGATGCACACCCTCCAACCGGTTTGAATGCGTTGAGGAACAAGTTCGTTCTCGGCATTTGCAACCACAATTACTCCAGATTTCTTCGGAACGCATTGAACGGGTGAGACCCACTTACTATCCGAGATTGGATAGATTACTCCACAATCCAAAAGCTTGATTACCTCATTCTTCACAACTTCCATCATCGGAGGGTTGAGACGGCGTTGAGCCTCTCGGGATGTTTTGGACCCCTCCTCTAGAAGTATGCGATGCATGCATGCAGTAGGGCTAATTCCCTTGATGTCCGCCAAGGTCCATCCAATTGCCGTTTTGTACTCCTTAAGTACTCGCACCAATTTGCTCTCTTCTTGTGCCGTGAGTGAGGATGAAATAATGACGGGCAACGTGTCATCCTCGCCCAAGAAAACGTACTTCAAATGACTAGGCAACGGCTTGAGTTCAAGTGTAGGTGGCTGCACAACTGATCGGATCATATTTATATATATTTTTACTTCAAATTCTCTCGTCTTTTCTTAGTTAGTTCCTCATATTTTTGTGCTATTTACTTTGTTTTGGTGTTTTATCGAATTTATCTAGCTAAGGAAATAAAAATAGCACAAGTGTGATTTTAAGTAATAAATTCGTCATTTCTACCTTGCTCACTTATTTTATTAACTGAAGAAAACATTTTGGCACACAAAATGGAGCGGACAGAAAAAGAAATAAAGAAATAAAACAAGTGGGGAAAAGAAGCACTAGAAAATAAAGAAAAAGCTGCTTGGCAGCTGTGAAGAAATAAAGAAAAACGTGGGGTGAGCACCAGTGCACTGAGGAAATAAAAAAATAAGAAGGAAATGGTGAGTGGAAGAATGCACTGACAGGAAAATAGAAATATAAGGTGGAGGAGTCAGGGGGTGCTCTCGGTGTGAAGGAGCTGCGAGAGGCGCTGCCTTTCAAGCAGCGAGAGAGAGGAAACGGGGGACAGCTCGCAGGGGAGAAGGAATAAGCTGCCCTTTGGCAGCAAGGTCAGGGAAAGAAGGTCTGTCGCGGGAGAAATAAAAAGCTGCTTGGCAGCTGACGTGTGAAGGTTTCCTGGGAAAGCTGTTTGGCAGCGAGGGGAAAGCCAGCTGGGAGAGCAGGTGACGGGAGCAGTTGCGAGGAAGGCAGAGCCAGGAGCAGGTCTCGCGCAGCAAGGCTGCACGTGAAAGCAGGAGACAGAAGCTGGAGTGGACTGAGGTCGCTGCACGTGGGCAGCAAGCAGCGCAGAACGCAGATCAGCATGGAACAAGGAGACAGCTGGAGGACGTGCACTGGACAGTCAGAAGCAACTGTGCAATCCTCTCGGTGTGAACAGAAGTCAGAAGCAACACTGCAATCCTCATTCGGTTTAATCCTCCAACTCACGTTTTATTTTATGTTTTAATTTAAATAATGTATAACTAATTTTATTTTGGCTAGAGTTTAATTCAAAACCATGAATATATTTGTAATTTGAATTGATTACCTTCAGTTGTGATTTCTGAGTTGTGATTTAATTTGCTTAACTGCTTGATTGATAACTTATTTTTGTATGTCGATTAAGGATGCATACTTAATTTACATGCATGAATTTGGTGCTAGAATATAAGTGAATTTCACCTAATCGTTATGAACTTATATTCACAAGTAGTGAAGGTTGCTTATAAACGATCGCGTTAGGTAAATTCTTGGCATAAGTTTCATGCAATTCATAGTAACAAGTGCCTCGTCAATGCTTATGATTTTCATAAAACTTAATGATTCTTGCTTGTATCTCTATTATGCAATTCATGTAGGGAACTTGTAGGGAATGTTTTGGGTTGTCGTATGCAATCATCCAACCTAATAAAAGTAGGAAAATCTGAAGGTTAATTTAAGCGGACCTAATTAACTTGGGGCGTTGAGAATTTACAATTTATTGAAAGGACAACTGAAAATCAATTTAGGTTGCATATGTGTCATGTGTGGAGAAGAATCCTCTAGCCAGTCCGTCATTTATCATTTTACCTTAATTTTATGTTTTTGTCAATTCTGTAATTTATTTAAGTTTAATTTACTTTTAATCAAAAATCAATCCCCCGTTTATTTTTAAGTGTTAGATTTATTAGAAATAAATTTAGTTTGTGTTTTCTAAAATCTTGAATTATTTTGAGTCTTTTGATTTGTTTTAGATTATTTGTTAGTTTTATTTTGAGTTATTCTAGTTAAGTGTTTTGAGTCTAGTTTAGTGTTTTAAATTTTGTTTTTACGTTTTTAATTTAATTTTACTTTGGTTAGCATCCCTAGTTAATCCCCGGCCTAGAACGATCCCTACTTACATCATTACTACAACTGTCACAAATAGGGTTTAAATTTGTGCGTTAATTTATTTTCGCATCAAATTTTTGGCGCCGTTGCCGGGGATTATCAAATTTGCTAATCCTTTTATTTTTGTTTTTGCTTATGTTTATTTGTGTTTGTGTATGTTACTTTTGATATTTGATTTATTTTTCTTTCTTTGAATTGAGGTACAAATGGAGCAAGACCTGGATTCTACTAGCATTCAAGATCTATTGGCACAGCTCACTGCTCAATTAACTCATAATGCCGAACGGACCACAATGCCAAGTGTCCCTACACTTGATGTGCCCTATGGGCAACGATATCAAGGTCCTCAATTTTCTGCAAATGAAGATGTTTGGGGATATCAGGGCTATAACCAATCAAGGGGCAACATGTTTTCCAACGCTTACAATTCGGATTGGAGAGACTACTCAGATTATATGTGGGATGAACCTCAACACTTTCAACAAAGTGGATATTGGCAGCAAGACGAATTCTATTCAAGACCTATGCAGCTACCACAGCATCCCCCACATCAATTCCAATCAAATCAAAGTATGCCAGTGGATTATAATCAAAGGCTTGATGAATTAATTTCTTTGGTGCAGGGCTCACAAAACGAAGAACAATTACAGCCATCAGAGGAGTACTATCAATGGCCATGTGCACCACCACATCCACCACAACAATCTCCCCAATTCAATTCAGGTACATCCTTGGATAATGATACACTTAATAATTTACTCACCTCTTTGAATCAGGGAGTAGAAAATCAAAACCAGGAGATGCAAGACCGAGTCAGAAGAGTGGACGAATTGGAAGAGCAAGTTGGGCAGATTTTGGAAATCATGGCACAAATTCAAGATCAAAGAGAACTCTCCAACTCCACATTTGCAAATTCAAGGGGAGAAATGGAAATCGATGAAGCCATCACTTTGGGAAGTGATATGGAGGATGAAGTTGTTCCAGAACCATCCAAACATGGCCCGGACATGGATGAATTGCCGCTTCAAGAAGAAGATGAGGATGACTACTTGGGCAGTTTAGAAGAATTCTTATCGCAAACTCCTCAAGTCCTTATGCCATCCAACTCAGGTGAGGAGGTTCTAAGTTCAATTCATTCTAACATCGTTCCACCAAATGTCCTTTTTCATTGCAGGTTTTTAAATCCCAAGGAAGAAGTGAATGAAAAATACGTTGTGGAAGATCTTCCCAAGGTGCAAAGTGATATCCAAATTCTTGGTGTACCAAATCAAGTTCTCGATGGTATTGAAACGTTCAAAGAGACTTGTACACCAGAAAATGAGGTAGCCGGAGAATTTGTTGAATACATCCAAGAGGCTGTGCATGAGACAACCAAGCCCAAAGCAGTTGAGTTTGATGACACGGGACAAGCCACAACCATCATAGTAAATTTGGCCAAGTTCAAAGTCCCTGAAACGTTAAAAAACGTGGTGTTTGTCATTGAGTTTGAACGTGAAAGTAAGCCATCTTCTCCATTTTTAATTTTAATTTATACTAACTTGTTTCTAATTTTGATGATTCAGGCACCGTCATTAGAACTTAGACCGTTGTCGGATCATTTCAAGTACCACCGTCCGTTTAATGATAAGCCCATGCATTTGAATAATGAAGGGAGGCCTAGGAATCACCCACAATCAGATTTGCATTCCTAATCCCTTCTCTTTACTGAATTTATTTTACTTTGTTTAGTTCTTTCATTGTTTGTTTGCTCTTGTGTGAATTTATTTTACGTTGATTTCATTATGTTTTGTTATTTAGTTGTGATTTTTGTTTTGTTTATTTAGTTGTGATTTTTGTTTAGGAGATTAAACTTAGTTTTTTTTTTTTTTGATTTACTTATTTTACATTTATATAAAATAAAAAATGAAAAAAAAAAAAAAAAAAAAATGAAAAAAAAAAAAAAAAACAAAAATACTTTTATTTATATTTATAATTAAATAAACTTAAAGCATAAATATTTTACAATAATGTAAAACTAATAGCTTTCATTGGTCGTTGGTAGGTGGTGCCTCGGAGGTCGACGGAGCCCCTGAAAGACGAAGCGCCAGAGCTGGATCATTCGGAGCCTCAATACTTGGTGCTGCTCCCGAGGACGAAGGCAACACAAACCTCGGGAGTAACGTCATAAACCGTTGATGATCACTCTGAATCCGCACTTCGGACTCCTGCAGCTGATCTAGCTTCCTCTTCATGCTGGTTGAGTAATTGGTGGCGAGCATGTGCAAATCCCTGTTCTCATGCCTAAGCACTATGACCTCCTGCCGAAGACTAGCCACTTCAGCCATCAACGACTCCACCTGACGAGTTCGTGCAAGAAGGCGCTGGCCCATGTTTGATACTGAGCCTGCGCATCGGACGCTGTAGGCCAAAGAGTCCTGGACAGCTAGTTCGTCGGACCGCCTGGAAAGTATCCTAGTGTCTCTAGGAGTGAGCAGATTTCTGGCCACCACCGATGCGGTTGTTTATTTCATCATCATGGAATCCCCAACTGTAAGAGGACCATTTGGGGATATGAAGGACGGCTGCCAAATGTTGGTTGGAGAAGATATATCACTATCTTCCCCAACATTCAAGTTAAGGCGACGGTCAGAGGGGCAAGACATATTTGAAGGTGTTGAGAATGAAGAGTCGGACTGATCAAGATTAAAAGAAATGCAAGGAGGGAGTGTTTACAGGGGGAGCTTAAGTGTGTTGTGGAACAAAAATGAGCGTTTTTATAAGAAGAAGAAATCGTTGAGGCATCACTCAGCAGTCGAAGAGGCGCCCTCTCGCAAATCGAAGAGCCGGGCTCCTTTCTCAAAAGCCGGATTCTTTTCTCAAAAGCGGCGTCTCCGTCTCAAAAGTCGGTTCCTTTCTCAAAAGTCGAACGCCGTTCTCTCAAAAGTCGGGCGTCTCTCTCAAAAGTCGGAGCGGTCAGGAATCACGAGGCGAACAGCTTTTCCAATTTTGTCGTCACTCGTCACGCGCGCTGTCAGCTTTGCGCAAATTACGGGTGGTTTTTTCAGAAAGCGCGTGACCTGTATTGTTCATCCATCCACCGGCTGCCGACAGGGGTAAAGGAATAGTTTCGGTTGTGAAGAAAAAATTCTATAAACGTCTACCTTCGCCTTCAACAGCAAAGGCACACTCTCAACACTTCTTCATCTCCGAAATTTTTCATCTCCCAAAATGCCTTTCCAACAAACCCTCTCGAGTTTCTCTGTGTTTCTCATTCCCTGGGATACCTTTGCAAATAAGTCATCTAGAGCTAGAGTATTTCATATCATGAAGGTTGAAAGCAAGAGTATCTCATATCACGCTTTCTCCCTGTCCTTGTCCTTGTCTTTGTGATAAGGAGAAAGCGGGCAATCAGCCAGCATTCGGTGTCATTCTTCCAATCTAAGAACCGACTGCCTGGAAATCCTTCCTGATTGCTTACCTAGCATTGCTTACCTAGCATTGCTCTCGAGTGCTCATCTTCAACCGCTTATGTACTTCCGAAGAAGACGCCACATCTGCCTGGAGAACAGCCAAGGCAAGTGAAAATGTTACTTGAAGCATGTGGAGACAAGGTACTGCTTCATCTTCAAAATCAAGTCTCATTTTCCTTGCTAAGAAGTTCCCCAGCCCAGTTCAAGCATACACCTGTGGAACGATACTTCTTCAAAAGCAAAAGTATCCCATATCATCAGAGTCAGAGGCAAAGATTTCTCATGGCATGCTTTTCCTTTACCCTTGCTCTTGGCTACGAGTCAAGGTGAAAGAAAGGCAATCGGTCGGCACTTGGACAGATTGAACAAAGAAGCAAACCACCACCTATTCCTCGTGCCTACCTGCCATGCAGAAGAACAAAAAGAGAAGAATGTAGCCTGCAGACTCAATCAACCCGGCAGAAGGAGTCTGAGTTGAAACCAAGAGCTCGAGAAGCTTCAACAACACCACCAATCAAGTCTCATTTTCCTTGCTAAGAAGTTCCTGAGGCCAGTTCAAGTTCAAAGCTGTGGAAAGTCACCAAACAGGACCAATGATCATTTTTTTTAGTTTTATTCATTGTCTTTTATTTTCATTTTTAATTTTTCGTTTGCATTTTCTATATTTTCTTGCGTGCTTAACTGATTTATTTCTTTTCTTTGCAGGAGCTTTTGGTTATTTCCACCCTTGAGGTTGATTGCAGAATTTAAGCTTCGGGGTCATCGCTTGATTTTACTGCAAATTAGGGAAGTTTTCAGTCCTATTGCTTTATTTTGTTGCTTTATTTTATTTTTATTTACATTTTATTATATTTTCTGACATTGGGGACAATGTCTAGTTTAAGTGTGGGGGTAAAGAGTATGAAAAATGACCAAATTGAAAATTTTTGTACCTTCGACTTTGAACTGGTTTCATTTGTTTCCATGTTATTGCTTTGTTTTCTTAATTAGTTTTGTTTTATTTAAAAAAAAAAAAAAAAAAATATATATATATATATATATTCGAAAAATTTAAAAAATCCAAAAATATTTCCTTGTTTTCCTTATTGTTTTGAATTAGATTTTTGTTAGTTTCCCGACCCAATGATATAATTGGATAAAATTTGAACCATGATGATCAAGAACTTAGTTAACATGTGTTGTGTGAAATTCCTAATTCTCGTGTTAGTTTGTACATATTTGATCATCTTTGAAAAACTAAACGCACATAGCCTTGTTGATGTGAAACTAATGCATGATTTTAAGCTCCATATGTGAATTTAGTGACCATATACATCCTATGTGAGTTTTTGAGCCTATTGAAAGTGTGTGCATTTTTCATACACTCCTATTCTTTCATGTGTGATGAACTTATGTGAGATATTTCTCTAGAACTTGCATAACGATCTTTCGAAATTTTTGTCATTGATTGCATGAACTTGAAAATGATAGAGGCATTAGGTTTACCACCATGGCCCAAATATCCTTGTTTCCCAAAGAAAAATGATATCATTAGATTGCCAATTTGAGCCGTATTTGTGAGCCTTTTATTTCTTATCACCAGATATGTCTACCCTTATGCCTGAAATAATTTTCCTTACCCTTTCCAAGTGAGCTAATGAGCATGTGAGATTGTCTTATGAGAAATGTTTGTGAAGTACTTTGGAGGATGTTTGGCAAAAGAATAAGTGTGGGGGTTTTTCATATTTGTTTCTGTATAAAAAAAAAAAAAAAAAAAAAAAAAAAAAAAAAAAAAAAAAAAAAAGAGAAAGAAAGAAAGTTTGTTTACAAAGAAAAAAAAAAATGTTTAAAGTTTCAGTTTAAGGTTGTGGTTGGAGGTGACTTGTAGAATAGCTGGAAATGTTGAGTTCTTATAAATCTAAAGAAAATAATTGCTTGCAATGTAGCTTGGAACTTGTGTTTTCCTATTCTTTCGTTTCAATAACTCTCGCCCTAAGCCTCATTACATCCAATAAAAGTCCTCTTGATTTAAGTTTTGCAATTATGACTGTGGAGAAGTGATCTTTATGCAAGCTTATGGTAGAACTTTCACATTTGTTTCTTTGAGCGAAACACATTAAAACTAAACACATGTGTGATTGAGTGTACATCCAGTAAGAAGGTTGCTAGTTTGCATATGGTGTTTTTAAAAATAAAAATTTGAAATTGCATGAGCATGGCTATCCCACACACTACACTTCAAGGATGTTTCAAAGATTACTGCTAATATTTGAATAAGAAAAAAAAAATGAACTTGAATTGCTTGTTGATGTTAGCTATGGCTCTTGATGATTATGTTCTCAAATGAAATTCTATGAGGGTAATATAGGGGAAACTAATAATTTTCATGTTATTATTTTTTCTGTTTTCGTTTGTTTTGCTCGAGGACTAGCAAAAGTTAAGTGTGGGGGTATTTGATCGGATCATATTTATATATATTTTTACTTCAAATTCTCTCGTCTTTTCTTAGTTAGTTCCTCATATTTTTGTGCTATTTACTTTGTTTTGGTGTTTTATCGAATTTATCTAGCTAAGGAAATAAAAATAGCACAAGTGTGATTTTAAGTAATAAATTCGTCATTTCTACCTTGCTCACTTATTTTATTAACTGAAGAAAACATTTTGGCAGACAAAATGGAGCGGACAGAAAAAGAAATAAAGAAATAAAACAAGTGGGGAAAAGAAGCACTAGAAAATAAAGAAAAAGCTGCTTGGCAGCTGTGAAGAAATAAAGAAAAACGTGGGGTGAGCACCAGTGCACTGAGGAAATAAAAAAATAAGAAGGAAATGGTGAGTGGAAGAATGCACTGACAGGAAAATAGAAATATAAGGTGGAGGAGTCAGGGGGTGCTCTCGGTGTGAAGGAGCTGCGAGAGGCGCTGCCTTTCAAGCAGCGAGAGAGAGGAAACGGGGGACAGCTCGCAGGGGAGAAGGAATAAGCTGCCCTTTGGCAGCAAGGTCAGGGAAAGAAGGTCTGTCGCGGGAGAAATAAAAAGCTGCTTGGCAGCTGACGTGTGAAGGTTTCCTGGGAAAGCTGTTTGGCAGCGAGGGGAAAGCCAGCTGGGAGAGCAGGTGACGGGAGCAGTTGCGAGGAAGGCAGAGCCAGGAGCAGGTCTCGCGCAGCAAGGCTGCACGTGAAAGCAGGAGACAGAAGCTGGAGTGGACTGAGGTCGCTGCACGTGGGCAGCAAGCAGCGCAGAACGCAGATCAGCATGGAACAAGGAGACAGCTGGAGGACGTGCACTGGACAGTCAGAAGCAACTGTGCAATCCTCTCGGTGTGAACAGAAGTCAGAAGCAACACTGCAATCCTCATTCGGTTTAATCCTCCAACTCACGTTTTATTTTATGTTTTAATTTAAATAATGTATAACTAATTTTATTTTGGCTAGAGTTTAATTCAAAACCATGAATATATTTGTAATTTGAATTGATTACCTTCAGTTGTGATTTCTGAGTTGTGATTTAATTTGCTTAACTGCTTGATTGATAACTTATTTTTGTATGTCGATTAAGGATGCATACTTAATTTACATGCATGAATTTGGTGCTAGAATATAAGTGAATTTCACCTAATCGTTATGAACTTATATTCACAAGTAGTGAAGGTTGCTTATAAACGATCGCGTTAGGTAAATTCTTGGCATAAGTTTCATGCAATTCATAGTAACAAGTGCCTCGTCAATGCTTATGATTTTCATAAAACTTAATGATTCTTGCTTGTATCTCTATTATGCAATTCATGTAGGGAACTTGTAGGGAATGTTTTGGGTTGTCGTATGCAATCATCCAACCTAATAAAAGTAGGAAAATCTGAAGGTTAATTTAAGCGGACCTAATTAACTTGGGGCGTTGAGAATTTACAATTTATTGAAAGGACAACTGAAAATCAATTTAGGTTGCATATGTGTCATGTGTGGAGAAGAATCCTCTAGCCAGTCCGTCATTTATCATTTTACCTTAATTTTATGTTTTTGTCAATTCTGTAATTTATTTAAGTTTAATTTACTTTTAATCAAAAATCAATCCCCCGTTTATTTTTAAGTGTTAGATTTATTAGAAATAAATTTAGTTTGTGTTTTCTAAAATCTTGAATTATTTTGAGTCTTTTGATTTGTTTTAGATTATTTGTTAGTTTTATTTTGAGTTATTCTAGTTAAGTGTTTTGAGTCTAGTTTAGTGTTTTAAATTTTGTTTTTACGTTTTTAATTTAATTTTACTTTGGTTAGCATCCCTAGTTAATCCCCGGCCTAGAACGATCCCTACTTACATCATTACTACAACTGTCACAAATAGGGTTTAAATTTGTGCGTTAATTTATTTTCGCATCAAATTTTTGGCGCCGTTGCCGGGGATTATCAAATTTGCTAATCCTTTTATTTTTGTTTTTGCTTATGTTTATTTGTGTTTGTGTATGTTACTTTTGATATTTGATTTATTTTTCTTTCTTTGAATTGAGGTACAAATGGAGCAAGACCTGGATTCTACTAGCATTCAAGATCTATTGGCACAGCTCACTGCTCAATTAACTCATAATGCCGAACGGACCACAATGCCAAGTGTCCCTACACTTGATGTGCCCTATGGGCAACGATATCAAGGTCCTCAATTTTCTGCAAATGAAGATGTTTGGGGATATCAGGGCTATAACCAATCAAGGGGCAACATGTTTTCCAACGCTTACAATTCGGATTGGAGAGACTACTCAGATTATATGTGGGATGAACCTCAACACTTTCAACAAAGTGGATATTGGCAGCAAGACGAATTCTATTCAAGACCTATGCAGCTACCACAGCATCCCCCACATCAATTCCAATCAAATCAAAGTATGCCAGTGGATTATAATCAAAGGCTTGATGAATTAATTTCTTTGGTGCAGGGCTCACAAAACGAAGAACAATTACAGCCATCAGAGGAGTACTATCAATGGCCATGTGCACCACCACATCCACCACAACAATCTCCCCAATTCAATTCAGGTACATCCTTGGATAATGATACACTTAATAATTTACTCACCTCTTTGAATCAGGGAGTAGAAAATCAAAACCAGGAGATGCAAGACCGAGTCAGAAGAGTGGACGAATTGGAGGAGCAAGTTGGGCAGATTTTGGAAATCATGGCACAAATTCAAGATCAAAGAGAACTCTCCAACTCCACATTTGCAAATTCAAGGGGAGAAATGGAAATCGATGAAGCCATCACTTTGGGAAGTGATATGGAGGATGAAGTTGTTCCAGAACCATCCAAACATGGCCCGGACATGGATGAATTGCCGCTTCAAGAAGAAGATGAGGATGACTACTTGGGCAGTTTAGAAGAATTCTTATCGCAAACTCCTCAAGTCCTTATGCCATCCAACTCAGGTGAGGAGGTTCTAAGTTCAATTCATTCTAACATCGTTCCACCAAATGTCCTTTTTCATTGCAGGTTTTTAAATCCCAAGGAAGAAGTGAATGAAAAATACGTTGTGGAAGATCTTCCCAAGGTGCAAAGTGATATCCAAATTCTTGGTGTACCAAATCAAGTTCTCGATGGTATTGAAACGTTCAAAGAGACTTGTACACCAGAAAATGAGGTAGCCGGAGAATTTGTTGAATACATCCAAGAGGCTGTGCATGAGACAACCAAGCCCAAAGCAGTTGAGTTTGATGACACGGGACAAGCCACAACCATCATAGTAAATTTGGCCAAGTTCAAAGTCCCTGAAACGTTAAAAAACGTGTTGTTTGTCATTGAGTTTGAACGTGAAAGTAAGCCATCTTCTCCATTTTTAATTTTAATTTATACTAACTTGTTTCTAATTTTGATGATTCAGGCACCGTCATTAGAACTTAGACCGTTGTCGGATCATTTCAAGTACCACCGTCCGTTTAATGATAAGCCCATGCATTTGAATAATGAAGGGAGGCCTAGGAATCACCCACAATCAGATTTGCATTCCTAATCCCTTCTCTTTACTGAATTTATTTTACTTTGTTTAGTTCTTTCATTGTTTGTTTGCTCTTGTGTGAATTTATTTTACGTTGATTTCATTATGTTTTGTTATTTAGTTGTGATTTTTGTTTTGTTTATTTAGTTGTGATTTTTGTTTAGGAGATTAAACTTAGTTTTTTTTTTTTTTGATTTACTTATTTTACATTTATATAAAATAAAAAATGAAAAAAAAAAAAAAAAATGAAAAAAAAAAAAAAAACAAAAATACTTTTATTTATATTTATAATTAAATAAACTTAAAGCATAAATATTTTACAATAATGTAAAACTAATAGCTTTCATTGGTCGTTGGTAGGTGGTGCCTCGGAGGTCGACGGAGCCCCTGAAAGACGAAGCGCCAGAGCTGGATCATTCGGAGCCTCAATACTTGGTGCTGCTCCCGAGGACGAAGGCAACACAAACCTCGGGAGTAACGTCATAAACCGTTGATGATCACTCTGAATCCGCACTTCGGACTCCTGCAGCTGATCTAGCTTCCTCTTCATGCTGGTTGAGTAATTGGTGGCGAGCATGTGCAAATCCCTGTTCTCATGCCTAAGCACTATGACCTCCTGCCGAAGACTAGCCACTTCAGCCATCAACGACTCCACCTGACGAGTTCGTGCAAGAAGGCGCTGGCCCATGTTTGATACTGAGCCTGCGCATCGGACGCTGTAGGCCAAAGAGTCCTGGACAGCTAGTTCGTCGGACCGCCTGGAAAGTATCCTAGTGTCTCTAGGAGTGAGCAGATTTCTGGCCACCACCGATGCGGTTGTTTCGTTCATCATCATGGAATCCCCAACTGTAAGAGGACCATTTGGGGATATGAAGGACGGCTGCCAAATGTTGGTTGGAGAAGATATATCACTATCTTCCCCAACATTCAAGTTAAGGCGACGGTCAGAGGGGCAAGACATATTTGAAGGTGTTGAGAATGAAGAGTCGGACTGATCAAGATTAAAAGAAATGCAAGGAGGGAGTGTTTACAGGGGAGCTTAAGTGTGTTGTGGAACAAAAATGAGCGTTTTTATAAGAAGAAGAAATCGTTGAGGCATCACTCAGCAGTCGAAGAGGCGCCCTCTCGCAAATCGAAGAGCCGGGCTCCTTTCTCAAAAGCCGGATTCTTTTCTCAAAAGCGGCGTCTCCGTCTCAAAAGTCGGTTCCTTTCTCAAAAGTCGAACGCCGTTCTCTCAAAAGTCGGGCGTCTCTCTCAAAAGTCGGAGCGGTCAGGAATCACGAGGCGAACAGCTTTTCCAATTTTGTCGTCACTCGTCACGCGCGCTGTCAGCTTTGCGCAAATTACGGGTGGTTTTTTCAGAAAGCGCGTGACCTGTATTGTTCATCCATCCACCGGCTGCCGACAGGGGTAAAGGAATAGTTTCGGTTGTGAAGAAAAAATTCTATAAACGTCTACCTTCGCCTTCAACAGCAAAGGCACACTCTCAACACTTCTTCATCTCCGAAATTTTTCATCTCCCAAAATGCCTTTCCAACAAACCCTCTCGAGTTTCTCTGTGTTTCTCATTCCCTGGGATACCTTTGCAAATAAGTCATCTAGAGCTAGAGTATTTCATATCATGAAGGTTGAAAGCAAGAGTATCTCATATCACGCTTTCTCCCTGTCCTTGTCCTTGTCTTTGTGATAAGGAGAAAGCGGGCAATCAGCCAGCATTCGGTGTCATTCTTCCAATCTAAGAACCGACTGCCTGGAAATCCTTCCTGATTGCTTACCTAGCATTGCTTACCTAGCATTGCTCTCGAGTGCTCATCTTCAACCGCTTATGTACTTCCGAAGAAGACGCCACATCTGCCTGGAGAACAGCCAAGGCAAGTGAAAATGTTACTTGAAGCATGTGGAGACAAGGTACTGCTTCATCTTCAAAATCAAGTCTCATTTTCCTTGCTAAGAAGTTCCCCAGCCCAGTTCAAGCATACACCTGTGGAACGATACTTCTTCAAAAGCAAAAGTATCCCATATCATCAGAGTCAGAGGCAAAGATTTCTCATGGCATGCTTTTCCTTTACCCTTGCTCTTGGCTACGAGTCAAGGTGAAAGAAAGGCAATCGGTCGGCACTTGGACAGATTGAACAAAGAAGCAAACCACCACCTATTCCTCGTGCCTACCTGCCATGCAGAAGAACAAAAAGAGAAGAATGTAGCCTGCAGACTCAATCAACCCGGCAGAAGGAGTCTGAGTTGAAACCAAGAGCTCGAGAAGCTTCAACAACACCACCAATCAAGTCTCATTTTCCTTGCTAAGAAGTTCCTGAGGCCAGTTCAAGTTCAAAGCTGTGGAAAGTCACCAAACAGGACCAATGATCATTTTTTTTAGTTTTATTCATTGTCTTTTATTTTCATTTTTAATTTTTCGTTTGCATTTTCTATATTTTCTTGCGTGCTTAACTGATTTATTTCTTTTCTTTGCAGGAGCTTTTGGTTATTTCCACCCTTGAGGTTGATTGCAGAATTTAAGCTTCGGGGTCATCGCTTGATTTTACTGCAAATTAGGGAAGTTTTCAGTCCTATTGCTTTATTTTGTTGCTTTATTTTATTTTTATTTACATTTTATTATATTTTCTGACATTGGGGACAATGTCTAGTTTAAGTGTGGGGGTAAAGAGTATGAAAAATGACCAAATTGAAAATTTTTGTACCTTCGACTTTGAACTGGTTTCATTTGTTTCCATGTTATTGCTTTGTTTTCTTAATTAGTTTTGTTTTATTTAAAAAAAAAAAAAAAAAAAAATATATATATATATATATTCGAAAAATTTAAAAAATCCAAAAATATTTCCTTGTTTTCCTTATTGTTTTGAATTAGATTTTTGTTAGTTTCCCGACCCAATGATATAATTGGATAAAATTTGAACCATGATGATCAAGAACTTAGTTAACATGTGTTGTGTGAAATTCCTAATTCTCGTGTTAGTTTGTACATATTTGATCATCTTTGAAAAACTAAACGCACATAGCCTTGTTGATGTGAAACTAATGCATGATTTTAAGCTCCATATGTGAATTTAGTGACCATATACATCCTATGTGAGTTTTTGAGCCTATTGAAAGTGTGTGCATTTTTCATACACTCCTATTCTTTCATGTGTGATGAACTTATGTGAGATATTTCTCTAGAACTTGCATAACGATCTTTCGAAATTTTTGTCATTGATTGCATGAACTTGAAAATGATAGAGGCATTAGGTTTACCACCATGGCCCAAATATCCTTGTTTCCCAAAGAAAAATGATATCATTAGATTGCCAATTTGAGCCGTATTTGTGAGCCTTTTATTTCTTATCACCAGATATGTCTACCCTTATGCCTGAAATAATTTTCCTTACCCTTTCCAAGTGAGCTAATGAGCATGTGAGATTGTCTTATGAGAAATGTTTGTGAAGTACTTTGGAGGATGTTTGGCAAAAGAATAAGTGTGGGGGTTTTTCATATTTGTTTCTGTATAAAAAAAAAAAAAAAAAAAAAAAAAAAAAAAAAAGAGAAAGAAAGAAAGTTTGTTTACAAAGAAAAAAAAAAAATGTTTAAAGTTTCAGTTTAAGGTTGTGGTTGGAGGTGACTTGTAGAATAGCTGGAAATGTTGAGTTCTTATAAATCTAAAGAAAATAATTGCTTGCAATGTAGCTTGGAACTTGTGTTTTCCTATTCTTTCGTTTCAATAACTCTCGCCCTAAGCCTCATTACATCCAATAAAAGTCCTCTTGATTTAAGTTTTGCAATTATGACTGTGGAGAAGTGATCTTTATGCAAGCTTATGGTAGAACTTTCACATTTGTTTCTTTGAGCGAAACACATTAAAACTAAACACATGTGTGATTGAGTGTACATCCAGTAAGAAGGTTGCTAGTTTGCATATGGTGTTTTTAAAAATAAAAATTTGAAATTGCATGAGCATGGCTATCCCACACACTACACTTCAAGGATGTTTCAAAGATTACTGCTAATATTTGAATAAGAAAAAAAAAATGAACTTGAATTGCTTGTTGATGTTAGCTATGGCTCTTGATGATTATGTTCTCAAATGAAATTCTATGAGGGTAATATAGGGGAAACTAATAATTTTCATGTTATTATTTTTTCTGTTTTCGTTTGTTTTGCTCGAGGACTAGCAAAAGTTAAGTGTGGGGGTATTTGATCGGATCATATTTATATATATTTTTACTTCAAATTCTCTCGTCTTTTCTTAGTTAGTTCCTCATATTTTTGTGCTATTTACTTTGTTTTGGTGTTTTATCGAATTTATCTAGCTAAGGAAATAAAAATAGCACAAGTGTGATTTTAAGTAATAAATTCGTCATTTCTACCTTGCTCACTTATTTTATTAACTGAAGAAAACATTTTGGCAGACAAAATGGAGCGGACAGAAAAAGAAATAAAGAAATAAAACAAGTGGGGAAAAGAAGCACTAGAAAATAAAGAAAAAGCTGGGAGAGCAGGTGACGGGAGCATTTGGTCGATGAACGGCAATGGAAAGTGATCCTTCCTCGTGGCGGCGTTTAGCTTCCTATAATCGATGCACACCCTCCAACCGGTTTGAATGCGTTGAGGAACAAGTTCGTTCTCGGCATTTGCAACCACAATTACTCCAGATTTCTTCGGAACGCATTGAACGGGTGAGACCCACTTACTATCCGAGATTGGATAGATTACTCCACAATCCAAAAGCTTGATTACCTCATTCTTCACAACTTCCATCATCGGAGGGTTGAGACGGCGTTGAGCCTCTCGGGATGTTTTGGACCCCTCCTCTAGAAGTATGCGATGCATGCATGCAGTAGGGCTAATTCCCTTGATGTCCGCCAAGGTCCATCCAATTGCCGTTTTGTACTCCTTAAGTACTCGCACCAATTTGCTCTCTTCTTGTGCCGTGAGTGAGGATGAAATAATGACGGGCAACGTGTCATCCTCGCCCAAGAAAACGTACTTCAAATGACTAGGCAACGGCTTGAGTTCAAGTGTAGGTGGCTGCACAACTGATCGGATCATATTTATATATATTTTTACTTCAAATTCTCTCGTCTTTTCTTAGTTAGTTCCTCATATTTTTGTGCTATTTACTTTGTTTTGGTGTTTTATCGAATTTATCTAGCTAAGGAAATAAAAATAGCACAAGTGTGATTTTAAGTAATAAATTCGTCATTTCTACCTTGCTCACTTATTTTATTAACTGAAGAAAACATTTTGGCACACAAAATGGAGCGGACAGAAAAAGAAATAAAGAAATAAAACAAGTGGGGAAAAGAAGCACTAGAAAATAAAGAAAAAGCTGCTTGGCAGCTGTGAAGAAATAAAGAAAAACGTGGGGTGAGCACCAGTGCACTGAGGAAATAAAAAAATAAGAAGGAAATGGTGAGTGGAAGAATGCACTGACAGGAAAATAGAAATATAAGGTGGAGGAGTCAGGGGGTGCTCTCGGTGTGAAGGAGCTGCGAGAGGCGCTGCCTTTCAAGCAGCGAGAGAGAGGAAACGGGGGACAGCTCGTAGGGGAGAAGGAATAAGCTGCCCTTTGGCAGCAAGGTCAGGGAAAGAAGGTCTGTCGCGGGAGAAATAAAAAGCTGCTTGGCAGCTGACGTGTGAAGGTTTCCTGGGAAAGCTGTTTGGCAGCGAGGGGAAAGCCAGCTGGGAGAGCAGGTGACGGGAGCAGTTGCGAGGAAGGCAGAGCCAGGAGCAGGTCTCGCGCAGCAAGGCTGCACGTGAAAGCAGGAGACAGAAGCTGGAGTGGACTGAGGTCGCTGCACGTGGGCAGCAAGCAGCGCAGAACGCAGATCAGCATGGAACAAGGAGACAGCTGGAGGACGTGCACTGGACAGTCAGAAGCAACTGTGCAATCCTCTCGGTGTGAACAGAAGTCAGAAGCAACACTGCAATCCTCATTCGGTTTAATCCTCCAACTCACGTTTTATTTTATGTTTTAATTTAAATAATGTATAACTAATTTTATTTTGGCTAGAGTTTAATTCAAAACCATGAATATATTTGTAATTTGAATTGATTACCTTCAGTTGTGATTTCTGAGTTGTGATTTAATTTGCTTAACTGCTTGATTGATAACTTATTTTTGTATGTCGATTAAGGATGCATACTTAATTTACATGCATGAATTTGGTGCTAGAATATAAGTGAATTTCACCTAATCGTTATGAACTTATATTCACAAGTAGTGAAGGTTGCTTATAAACGATCGCGTTAGGTAAATTCTTGGCATAAGTTTCATGCAATTCATAGTAACAAGTGCCTCGTCAATGCTTATGATTTTCATAAAACTTAATGATTCTTGCTTGTATCTCTATTATGCAATTCATGTAGGGAACTTGTAGGGAATGTTTTGGGTTGTCGTATGCAATCATCCAACCTAATAAAAGTAGGAAAATCTGAAGGTTAATTTAAGCGGACCTAATTAACTTGGGGCGTTGAGAATTTACAATTTATTGAAAGAACAACTGAAAATCAATTTAGGTTGCATATGTGTCATGTGTGGAGAAGAATCCTCTAGCCAGTCCGTCATTTATCATTTTACCTTAATTTTATGTTTTTGTCAATTCTGTAATTTATTTAAGTTTAATTTACTTTTAATCAAAAATCAATCCCCCGTTTATTTTTAAGTGTTAGATTTATTAGAAATAAATTTAGTTTGTGTTTTCTAAAATCTTGAATTATTTTGAGTCTTTTGATTTGTTTTAGATTATTTGTTAGTTTTATTTTGAGTTATTCTAGTTAAGTGTTTTGAGTCTAGTTTAGTGTTTTAAATTTTGTTTTTACGTTTTTAATTTAATTTTACTTTGGTTAGCATCCCTAGTTAATCCCCGGCCTAGAACGATCCCTACTTACATCATTACTACAACTAGGGCTGGGCAAACGGGTACAGGAACCGCGGGTCGGGGCGGGTAATGGCGGTTCGGGGCGGGTACGGGCCGGTTCCTACTTTTAAAAAAAAGAAACGGGGCGGGCCGGGGCGGGTCTTTGTGAATTTCAGTCCGGGCCGGTTCCAGGGTATAGGAACCGCGGGTACCCGGACCGGCCCGTTTGTAATTAAAATGAACGGACCAGATTGATGAATAAGATACCATATCTAATCTGAACCGTTGTTTTAGTTTTACCCTAAGTTCTATCTCTCTCTCATCCCGATTCCCTCCCGTCCCGAGTCCTGACTCTCTCACTCTCCCACTCTCTCAAACTTTCAGACCTTCCCTCGACTCCGATCCCCTCACCAACCGTCCTTCCCTCGACTCCGATCCCCTCACCAACCGTCCTTCCCTCGACTCCGATCCCCTCACCAACCGTCGTTTCTCCTCGGCGAATACAACGGGACCACCCTTGCCATCGACAACATCCCAGAGAACCCAGGCCATCACCCTTGCCGTCGATTCTCTCCTCTTCGATAGCAACCCCCGCCGTCGTGACTCCATCACCCCATCACCGTGGTGACCGCCAGAGAACCCAGGCCATCATCCCTCTAAAATTTAGGTAATTTTGAATTAGGGTTTTGTTATTAATTTGAATTTTGGGTGTAGGGATTTTAGGGTTTTTAAATTGGAATTTGGGATTTTAGGGTTTTCGAACTAGGTTACTACTAGAGTTAATTTTCCATTTGCATGTTGATTTGTAAGAGGCTGTGTTTAACTTTAACCCTCTATTTCGGAAAACATGGTTGCATTTTATAGCTGTGCCTGTGCATTTATTCAGGTATAACTGTGCCAAACAATGTAAAGTTTCTGATTTGAGAGGCATGATCTGTTGGACTGGATGAGTAGAGATTTCTGTTGATTTTTTGTATGAAAGTGACCAGCTTTAACCGCTGAATTGAACGAAATGTTTGCTCCGTTTACCCGTAATCCCAAACTGCGTGAAAGGCAGCAAATGCTTCAGTGCAAAACTTGGAATGTTATAAGAGTAGTATATTGTGATCGTGAATAGTTGTTTGTTTGTCTTGAGTTTATGTGTGTGTATGCATCTAATTGGAATGATTTTATTTCACATTGAGATGTCATAGTTTGTGAACCTTATAGTTAGCTAACGTACAGTTGTAAATTTTAAACTAGGCAACATCCAAAACCAGTTCAACTGCTGTTGGTTCAGAATCACCGGCAGATCAAGCTGAAATTCATAGATTGAAATTCAGGGTTGTGAGATGGATATTTGTTGCAGATTAAGAATGGTGTTTGTAGCAATAATGTGTTAGCAAAAGGTGTTGTGGTTTTTTTAAGTTTTCGAGCTTCTTTTCGGTTTTTGTTTTTTTTTAAATTAGAACACCAAATTTACCAGTATTATTGAACCATTCGTCTATGTTATGAATGTAGAATGCTGAGGTTATGGTCCAAGAGTGACGGTTAGGAGCATCAAGAGAATCAAGAAAGGCGAAGAAGTGACTGTTACTTATACTGATTTGTTGCAGCCAAGGGTATCTGCATTTTATCTATATACACATTATACATGGATCAGCGATTGGAATTTTGAATTCATATAATCCACATCTGTTTTGTCAAGTTAACTGAGCGATGTGTCGATGACTGTGAGATGAGAATTTGCTAGTGTCATTTTATGCTTATTGTCCCTATCTTAGGAAACTAAACTTGATGAGACAATGCAAGGCAATCCGACTTCTTTCCACTTTAGGGATTAGCTAAATCTTGCCCCATTTGACTTTTCTTTTACTTATTTCCAATTTTAATTGTGTTGATGTTATATTTTAATCGCTTTCTTTTAACGTCACATTTTCTTTTCTTCTCATGAGCACCTCCAGGCAATGAGGCAGTCAGAGCTATGGTCAAGGTATCGGTTTATCTGCTCTTGTACGCGATGTAGTGCATCACCCCTAACCTACGTGGATCAAGCTTTGGAGGTGGCAATTCATGAAAACTTTTTTCTTTCTTGATATTCTCAATTAAATACTGATTCTTAAGTCTATTTGGAGTTCTTCCCTAATATCTTTATACTATTGATTTTACAGAAATTATAAATGCACTAGGATATTTGTACTTCTAGATTCTTGTTTTTGTATCCCCCCTGTATATAGTTTGGCCTTCACTTTGAACAAAAGCTCTTTTTCAACTTGAACATGAATTACCTCCTAACCATTTTTCTTCCTCTCTGGCAGTCAACTTTATTTCCTAGGATGTAGCTAATGTTCTTATTGGTGTTTTTTGAATAATCATTAACCTTCGGTTTCAAAACTCAGGAAATATTTCCTAGGATTTTTTAGGAAGCTCTTTCCTGTTTGAAATTTGAATTGATTATTTACTTTGTTCACTCGGTTCAGGTGGTTTTTAACAAGAAGAAGTAGTTTAAGCTGTGCACTGCTTAAACTCCTGCTGATTCTGTAAGTATAAAAATTTCATCTTTTTACACTTGAGTTTGGTACCCTTTTACTTTTTTGCTTGCACCCTTTTAGATTTTTCTTTTAGGCATCACTTTCCCTTGGATTATTTCATTGTTAATGATATCTGTGGAATGCTATCTCTGTGTTTCAGATCGCACCAAGATCGTGTCAGCTGCAGAGCTAACTTGGTTTAGCTGCTGATTTGGTAAATATATCTATATATATGTAGTCTTCAAGCTGTCCTTACCTGGGTGTCTCTAACTATCTGGGTTTTTGATTTCTTATAGTGCTGATTGTTGCTCAGTGAGTGTGTATCTGGTTTGATTCTTCTATCCGAGGTATCGAATTTTTTTTTTCAAACAATTTGTGCAGTTTGCAAATCTGTGCGGATTGTGTACAATTTTTGTAATATGAGGCATCAAATTTCATGTAAAGTTTTGTGATTTACAGTTCAGTTGAGAAGGCGCATTTGAGGCTTGCTTCTGCAAAGGCGGTTCTTCGTCTCTCCAAGCACTGGAATCATAAGATACCTGTTGATATCTTCTACTTAACCTTGAAGACTTCGGAGGTGGAGTTTTTCCTCATAATATTTTCTGTATTGCTTGCTGTATTTTTGTTTTTGTTCTGTTTTTCGTAGTACAAGTACTTGATTGTCATATTCATACAACTAGATGTCTTTTGTTTGTCTTTTGTTTGTCTTTATTAATCTGTTTATTATTTTTGGTCTTGTAGATTGCAAACTGCACAATCTGCGCAGATTGCAAACTGCACAATCTGCGCAGTTTGCAAACTGCACAATCTGCACAGATTGCAACTGCACAGTCACACACTGCACAAATTAATAACATGATGATACTTCTCAGCCTTTTTGGTCTTTTGTTGGTCAACAATCTCTGTGTTGTGCTGCCTGCTTCTGTTTAATTGTGCTGCCTGCTTCTGTTTCCCATCCCAGAGAGTAATTATTTCAAACTGCACAATCTGTTTAGTAGTTCCATTATTTGATTTGCACAGATTGCAAACTGCACAATCTGCACAGATTTGCACAGATTGCAATCTGCACAGATTGCAAACTGCACCGATTGCAATCTGCACCGATTGCAAACTGCACAATCTGCACAGATTGCAAACTGCACAATCTGCACAGATCTGCACAGATTGCAATCTGCACAGATTGCAACTGCACAGTCACACACTGCACAAATTAATAACATGATGATACTTCTCAGCCTTTTTGGTCTTTTGTTGGTCAACAATCTGTGTGTTGTGCTGCCTGCTTCTGTTTGATTAATGAATATAGTTCCATTATTTGATTTTTACAGATTTTTACATAATGTCTCAATCTCAAAGTCAAAGTACCCCTAGCAGTACTAATGTAGCATCATCTACGGCTACATCACCATGTCCTCCACAACCAACACAAGCACAACCCGTACAACCATCAATGCCTCCCCCAAACCCCTCATCCTCTAGAAAAAGAAAAGCACCACCTATTCCAAAGACAAAACAACCAACTATAATAGCTTCACTAGGGAGATCTTCTTCTGAGAGATCTTGGGTTTGGGATCATTTCACTAAGTGTACCGTCTCGGAAATGCAAGAAGTAGAAAAAGATGGAAAGAAAGAGAAGGTGGAGGTACAAGTATTGAAGGCTAAGTGTAACCATTGTAGGTCCTTTTTTGCATGTGATACTAGTGGGGGTGGAACTAGTACTTACATTAAACATATCAATAAACATTGCAAGTCATATAAACCAACTGATGAGTTGCAAAAGGTTCTAGGCAGTTCTGGACCTTCTGGGGATGGGAATGTCAAAAACATGCTTGTTGCTAAAGGGTGGAGCCAAGAAGAAAGTGAGGAAGGTATTATTGAGTTTATTGTGCTCGAGGAGGTACCTTTTAGTATTGTGGAGAGTGAAGGGTTTAGGCGGATGATGTGCAAAGTCCAGCCTAGATTGCATGTTCCATCTCGGAGAACTATGATGAGGGGGTTATTCAATATGTATGATAGCATGAAAAATCAGTTAAAAAATGAGATACACAATCATAGAGTGAGCTTGACTACTGATACATGGACAAGTGTGCAAAATTTGAACTACATGGTGCTAACTGCTCATTTTGTGGATGATGATTGGAATATGCACAAAAGGATTCTAAACTTTTGTTTGATTCCAAGTCATGAAGGCAAAGAAATAGGGAAGATGATTGAGCAATGTTTGGTTGAGTGGGGGATTGAAAAGGTAATGTGTATCTCAGTTGACAATGCATCGGCTAATAAGGTGGCAATTGAGTATGTTGTTCGTAAAATGCAAAAATGACCTAATAGTAAAATGATTATGAATGGCAAGTTTATGCATGTGAGGTGCTTAGCTCATATTATCAACTTGGTAGTGAAACATGGGTTGAAAAGATTAGATACAACTGTGGATGCGATTAGAAATGCCGTGCGGTTTGTGAGATCAAGTCCTCGAAGGTTGAGTTATTTCAAGAAATGTGTGGAGAATGAGAAGTTGGATAGTAGGGGTCTAGTTGTTATGGATGTGCCTACTAGGTGGAATAGCACATACATGATGCTAGAATCTTGCTTGAAGTTTAAAAAAGCATTTGAAAGAATGACCGAAGATGATGAAGCCAATATATACACCACCTATTTCAGTGAAAAGGTGTTTAATGATGAAGGAGAAGAAGTGGCGGGTAAAGGGAGGGTTGGACCACCTAAGGAGGAAGATTGGGATAGTGCAGAAGTGTTTGTGGAATTTTTGAAGGCCTTCTATCTTATAACTTTGAAAGTTAGTGCAAGTAATTATCCGACATCTAATACAGCTGTTCATGATGTCATTGTTGTGGAAAATGAGATTGAAAAGCTTTTTTTGCCTGAATATATGCAAACTGGAAGAACTGTAGAGTTGGTGCTACGTGATATGGCATTCAACATGAGAGCCAAATATCGAAAGTATTTTGGTTCAATTGAGTCCCTTAATCAAATATTTGTAGTTGCTCTTGTCTTAGACCCAAGGTTCAAATTGAGGCACTACATGCACCTGTGTAGAAAGCAATTACAACTTTCTGAAGAAGAGATTGAACAGAAAAGTAATCTAGTGAAGACATTGTTGAAGGCGATGTGTGATGAATATGCTTACCAAGCTTTCGGTTCACAAACACAACAAAAGGGTAGAGAAGATTTAGTTCTTGACACTTCTTCTTCAAGGGTAAAAGAATCATCTTCTAGTGTGCCAACAGAAAATCCAATGATATTTAGTCAAATCATGGATGATTGGGAGAAAGAACTAGAAGACACCGAGGATATTGCGCTTGCACATGAGGTGGATAGATATCTCCTTGACACTGTAGAGAAAGCACAACATGGTTCACAATTTGACGTTTTGAAATGGTGGAAGTTGAAAGGGAGGAGCACATATCCCACACTTGCTTTGATAGCGAAAGATGTCTTGCCAATTCAAGTGTCAACAGTTGCCAGTGAGAGTGCATTTAGTGGAGGAAAGAGATTAATTCACCCTTGTAGATCATGTCTCCTTCCTCAAACAGTGGAGTCATTGATGTGCCTCCGAAACTGGATAAAAAGTGAACCAATTGGCATTGAGTATGAAGCAAGTTGTGCGGAGCTTGAATTTTATCAAGAGTGTGAAGAAGGTAATTATTTTGTTTTTTATAGTTTGGTTTATAAAATTAATTGGTTTACAATTAACGTTTGTTCTTTGTTGTAGAATATAAAAGAAAAAGAGCAAATACTATATCTACAAGTTCAACCATCTCACCAAGTGATCCTGAAATTGAAGCTCCACAAACAACTCGAACGAATAAAGGAAAAGGAATTTCGGTAATATTTTCAACTCAAATGAATAAACTTTAAATTTCAATGAGCATAATATGATGTTGGACTTTAAAAATGACATGTTTATATTGTATTTTTGCTTACAGATTCAATAAGGATTGTTGTTGGAACTTGGGCGTTGGAATTTGAAATTTATTGCGGATGTGTGCAATTTGTGCACTGCAAAATGCACTGCAATCTGTGAAATCTGTGTATGTGCAAACTGCAATCTGTATTCTGTGCTATTTTTTTCAAACTGCAATCTGTGCTATTTTTTTTTTCAATCTGTGCAATCTGTGCACTGCAAAATGCAAACTGCAATCTGTGCAGTTTTTTCAAACTGCAATCTGTGCAGTTTTTTCAAACTGCAATTTGTGGAATCTGTGAAATCTGTGGAAATCTGTGAAATCTGTGGAAATCTGTGAAATTTGTGGAATTTGTCTGTGTGCAGCAATCTGCAGTTTGTCTCTGTGCAGCAAAAACTGCAATCTGTGCAGTTTGTATGTGTGCATCAAAAACTGCAATCTGTGCAGTTTGTATGTGTGCAGCAATCTGTGCAGTTTGTATGTGTGCAGCAAAAACTGCAATCTGTGCAGTTTGTATGTGTTTGTATGTGTGCAGCAAAAAACTGCAATTTGGGCAGTTTGTATGTGTTTGTAATTTGTATGTGTGCAGCAAAAACTGCAATCTGTGCAGTTTGTATGTGTGCAGCAATCTGTGCAGTTTGTATGTGTGCAGCAATCTGTGCAGTTTGTATGTGTGCAGCAAAAACTGCAATATGTGCAGTTTGTATGTGTTTGTATGTGTGCAGCAAAAACTGCAATCTGTGCAGTTTGTTTGTGTGCAGCACAAACTGCAATCTGTGCAGTTTGTATGTGTTTGTCTGTGTGCAGCAAAAACTGCAATCTGTGCAGTTTGTATGTGTGCAGCAAAAACTGCAATCTGTGTGAAGCAAACATGTTTAAACAGGAAGAAAACAAAAAACAAAAAACAAAAAAAAAAAAAAAAAAAAGGACCCGTGGACCCGGACCGAACCGGCCCGTTTCAATCAGGCCGGGTAAGGTTCGGTTCCTATTTTCAAAATTGTAGTGCCCGGCCCGGCCCGCCCCGTCTCCTTTAATTCCGGGTCCGGTCCGGTCCCTTCAAAAATGGGCCCGGCCCGGCCCGTGCCCAGCCCTAACTACAACTGTCACAAATAGGGTTTAAATTTGTGCGTTAATTTATTTTCGCATCAACAACTGAGGGAAGCATTTTATTAGCCGAAACTGAACTTAAAATAGGGTCCAAATACTTACCCGATTGTGATGGCAAGGACTCGAGGGCAGCCACCATCTCAATGACCTCATCATTAGGGGGCACGGCAAAAGAATGACCATGCATGCCGTGGGTTCCCATGGTTGTGGCTTCAACGTTTTGCTTGTCCATGCCTTGTGCAATGACCAATTCAAGTGCATCGTCGTTCAATTTGTCAAAATGGTCCTGCGACAAAGAGTCAATTACATCAATAGCAAAACATGAATGATTCTCACTAGGGTACTTCATAGAATCAGAAAGATTAAAATTAATAACTTCCCCATCAAATTCCATCGTCAACGTGCCATTATAGACGTCAATCTTTGTCCGAGCAGTTTTCATGAATGGCCTTCCAAGGAGGATGGGCAATGAAGGGGCATGGTCCGATTCATCCATCTCAAGTACGTAGAAGTCCGCCGGGAAGATCAAATGATTAACCTGCACTAACACATCTTCCAAAACTCCCTTTGGATAGGCATTAGATCTATCGGCTAATTGTATGATCACGCCATCATTTTTAAGTTCGCCTAAACTCATAGATGCATAAACAGAATATGGCATGACATTTATAGATGCACCTAGGTCTAACATGGCAGATTCAAACCTAGAATTACCAATAACACACGGAATTGTAAAACTACCTGGATCTTTGCATTTTGGGGGCAGCTTGCGTTGTAAGATGGCTGAGACGTTTTCACCTACTTTGACCACCTCCTTGGTCGAAATCCTCCTCCTATTGGTGCAAAGTTCCTTTAAGAACTTGGCGTACCTCGGGACTTGCTTGATTGCATCCAAAAGGGGGATATTGACTTGAACTTTCCGAAACGTCTCCAAAATGTCCTTTTCCGCTTCTTCTTTCTTTGTTTGCTTAAACCTACTAGGAAAAGGAACATTTGCAGGAAAATCATTAGTAGAAACTGAACTTGACACGTTTTTACCTTTATTGGATGAATTGGACGAATTGGGATCACTTGGAACTTGCGGCACAATTGGTTCCACCTTGGCCGTGAGTGGCCTTTGCTCCTCCTCCTCAATTCTCAACTCGTCCTCCTCGTTGGAACGTGACTTGGATGGTTTGAGGTCAGATCCGACTTGCTTTCCACTTCGCAAATGCATAGCTTTTGCAGATTCGAATCCACCTTTCGGATTGACCACCGTTGAGCTAGGCAACCTTCCTTGCTCACGAAATTGCCCCATGAACTCGGCAATTTGTCCCACTTCCTTCTCCAAGTTGTCCACCCTCTTGTCTTGGATTTGCCTCTCTTTGTTTTGAGTTTGGACTTCCTGCGTCAAAGTAGTAAGTAATTGAAAAATTTTATCATTATCACTTTAATTACCTACATTGCTTTGGGCAGGTTGTGCTTGGGCTTGTGGTGGTGCCAACGGCTTTTGATAGAAATCCGGGGGTTGTTGCCTAAATCCGCTTTGTTGTTGGCCTTGTTGGGGGTCTCGCCATTTGAAATTCGGATGATCACGCCAACCGGGATTGTAAGTATTAGAAAACGGATCACCACGTGATTGGTATTGATTGCCATATCCCACGGCATTGAGTGTTTCCCACCCTTCATTCTCGATCAATTGTGGGCACTTGTCCGTAGGGTGTCCTTGCATGGAGCATACGCCACAAGAAGCTACGGTTTTGACTTTTGGACCTTCAACCACCTGAGAAAGCAAGGTAGTAAGGTTAGCCATTTGATTTTGAAGTTCGGTTATGGCACTTACCTCATTGACTTGATGTTGTCGTGGCATGCTCCTTTGTCCAACACCTTCGTATTGTTGAGCGTTCAACGCTCGATTAGCAATCAACATCTTTGCAGCCGTAAGGGTCTTGTCCACCAATGCTCCTCCCGCTGAGGCATCTAGCATTTGACGTTCAATAGGTAGAAGTCCCTCGTAGAAGTATTGTAGAAGTAGTTCCTCATTCATTTGATGTTGTGGACATGAAGCAACAAGAGATTTAAAACGTTCATAATATGTAGGAAACGACTCACCTTCATCTTGTTGAATTCCACTTATCCTTTTTCATAGGAGGATGACTCGAGAAGTTGGGAAAAACTTCTCCAAGTAAGCTCGTTTCATGCTCTCCCATGATGTGACAGTTCCAGGAGCCAATTCGTACAACCAATCTTTCGCCTTCTCTTGGAGAGAAAAGGGAAAGGCCTTCATCTTCAAGATGCTCTCATCCACGTTCACCGGAGTCATGCTTGAGCAAACGACTTCAAACTCCTTCAAATGCTTGTTCGGATCTTCCATGGACAGCCCATGGTACTTCGGAATGTGATGTAACAAGCTTGACTGCCATGTCTTCCACTTCCTCTTCAAATTTAGAAACGGACTCGGAACTTGCACTTGATTCACTAGGTTTCGGGTTCTTCCTCTTTCGTCTCAACTCACGCTCAAAATCGTCGTCAAAGTCTAAAATATGTTCGTGAACCGGATTAGAACTCCGAGTCATAAACAAGTACCTAAAACAAGAAACAACACAACATAAGAATCTGATCTAATAAGAAAAACGAAAATAACAATCCAAGGGATTAGCAAAGTTGCTAATCCCCGGCAACGGCGCCAAAAATTTGATGCGAAATTTACTAGCACACAAATTAAACCCTCTTTTTATCAATTGTAGCAAAGTATGTAAGTAGGGATCGTTCTAGACCGGTGATTAGGAGGGATTGCTAAATCACTTGAAAACTGACTCAAATACGTAAAAACACTAAACTAGACTCAAAGAATGCAAAACTAAACTTTAAAACACCAAAACAAACCAAAAGACTCAAAATAACACAAAAACACTCAAAACTGCCTTAAAACCACTTTCTGGGCAGTTTTGGACTCTAAACAAGATTTTGACGAAAATAGGTTTTAACTTGACTCAAAACACTTAAAAACACAAACTAACACACTTTCTAACTAATTTGACACTTGAAAACAAAGGGGGATTTGGTTTTGACGAAATTAAAAACAAAACATAAACTTGTAAATCAAAACAGATTTTAAAACGAATTTGGCTTAAAACAATGGATGGAAGGCTAGCTAAGGGGTTCATCTCCACACATGTTATACTTGCATATAAAACGATTTCCAATTGCTTTTCAATAAACCATGAATTCTCAACGCCCCAAGTTAATTAGGTCCGCTTAAATTAACCTTCAGATTTTCCTAACGTTATTGAATTGGATGATTGCATACGACAACCCAAAACATTCCCCACAAGTCCCCTACATGATTGCATAATAGAGATACAAGCAAGAATCATTAAGTTCTATGAAAACCATAAGCATTGACGAAGCACTTGTTACTATGATTGCATGAAACTTATGCCAAGAATTTACTTAACGCGATTGAGATCATCAACCTTTACTACTTGTGAATATAAGTCCATAACGATTAGGTGAAATTTCCTTATATCCTAGCATTCAATTTATGCATGATAATTAAGCGTGCACTCTCAACCAACACACACAAATCAATGTAATTCACATAGATAAGTAAATTGAATCCACAACTTATGAAACGCAATTAGAAGTAATCAAATCATAACGCAAGCATAAACATGTATTTCGAATCCCCCCCTAGCCAAGGGGGGGTTTAGTTCCTCATACGCACAAAACAAAGAGAATTGAATTTAAACATTGAAATCAAAGGAAAAGAAACACCTAGAAATTTCAGCGACGCGAACTTGAACGACATGAACTTGCAAGGCTCCTCCTCCTCCTCCTTGCTGCGGCAAATGACCTTAGGGACAGGTTGGGACTTATATGTATGGGTGGATGAGTATGGACTAAGGTAGAAGTGTTTAGGAAGGGTGGGGGGTGCGGCAAGAACTTAGAACTAGGGAGAATGGTGTTTGGGCGAATTTCTGAATTTATGGAGTGAATGAATCTCGTGTATGAGAGGTGGTGAATGTGAAGGGGTGCGGCACACATATTTATAGGGCCCTAAAACCCTAAGTGAATCAGATTAGGCCTTCTAGAAAGCCAAATCCATCAGGAAATAGGTTAAACAATCAGATTTTGCAAGGGAAAAGGGGTCCTAGGTGCGGCATGTTTGTAGGGATATGGATAGGCCTTCTAGAATGCCTTGCAAGGCAAGGAACTAGGGTATCTAGAAGCTAGGGTGCGGCATTAATATAGGGATTAGGGATAGGGCTTCTAGAAAGCCCCAAAACTGATAAGAATTGTATGAAACCCACGGCAAGGAGGGGAACCCTCTAGAAACTTCTCATTTGTGTCCTACAACACTTAGGAGTCCTTCTAGCATTAGGAAAACATGTCTCAATCCTCCCTTGACTTGGAATTCTTCTCCTTCTTCATCTTGGAAACCTTTCCTTCTTGGACTTGGAAATCTTCTTTGTAGCTGCAACTTGATGCCATTTGGATTTAACTTTCCTACTTCGAGTAGGAAACCTTGTTTGAGTAGGAATCTTCATTCTTCTAGGAATCCATCTTCAACTAGGAATCCCTCGTTGATTAGGAATCCTTCTTCAATTAAGAATCCTTTGTTGACTTGGATTTCATCTCTTGATTAGGCGCTTTCCTACTTCGACTAGGAAACCTTGTTCAAGTAGGAAACATCATCTTCAAATCTTCAATTTCGTCCATCCTCTTGGCTCCAAGCATATGATGTCCATTCCAAGCTCTAATTTGCTCCAAAAGGCTCCAAAATGCATCCTTTTGCATACTTTGCCCTTAGAACCTGAAAATACACAAAACTAGCTCAAAAGACTACTTTAACTAAGGAAAACCAATGTAAATGCACAAGAACAAGCTAACTAAGGTGCATAAATATGCTCCTATCAAATTCCCCCACACTTAGCTTTTGCTAGTCCTCAAGCAAAACAAAACGAAACAAAGTAAACAAACGAAGCAAACTGAGTAAAACACAACCTACACCTTCCAACAATCGCCTCAGGGATTTCCAATGCACATGACATGTTAAAAATCATCATTCCCACAGATTTTAGCCATCTTTACGCTTAAGCACATACTTACTCATGGTCACTACTCATTAGTTCACAAATAACCAATTAAAACAATGTTTTAAATGTAGTAACATGCCTTAGAGAATCCCTCAATTCCTTACTAGATATGCACTCTATTTTCACTCAGAATTTCTAACTACACACCCTACACTAGTTATATGTGAGAAGATTGATGTAAAAATAAAAAGGAATGCTCACATATATGTATGACAAAGGAAGCAATTTCTGGAGTTAATAACATGTTTTATAAGTATGATCTCATGAATGGAATGCTACTACTTAGATGCGAAAACCAATGACACCATATGCTCAAACCAATTTCAAACTCCACAAATTGAAATACACAACACTCAAGATTAAAGTCAAGGGTTGTAACGGGGCTTAAGGTACTGGCTAAAAAAACGGATATGGAAAACAAACGTTCTTTAAAACAATAGTAAGCAAAGTATGGAAATCGAACTTAGAATTCACTTTAGTATGCCGAAATCAATTTCAAAACAGAAGGGAAGACTCAAACAATCAATTAGGGCCGAATGCAACCTTTTGGACCCTTTCTTCAATAAACAACACTTTGGAACTCTTTTCACATGCTTTTCAACTATTTTGCATGTTTTTCACAACTTTTCTTTTTTTTTCCTTTCTATTTTTCACGAATTTTTTTCTTTCTTTTCTCATTTTTTTCTCTTCTTTGCCGTGCCTCATTCAAGACTTTGGCACATCCCCATATTACTAATCTTTCCCCCACACTTGTTTCCCGCACACGTTGATCAAAAGGAATTCATCTTGCGTTATGCTTTACTATGTTTTAAGAACAAGGGTGTGGATGGTCCTAATCTAGGCTAGGTAAGGCTAATGTGGTTATCAAGGAAAATAGGCTAAACAAGGCTCAACGGGGTTAAAACCTACAAAACATAATGGAATAGGGATATACGGCTTTTTGGCTATGGTGGACACTACACAACTTAATCTTGAATATGTGTTATGCAAATCAATGACATGTTTTGAATGAAATGGGCATGAGTTCTAGTGTTTGGTTCTAAGTGATGAAACGCCTTTTAAGTAGCAACCAAGCAAAGAATAATGAGATCATGCAACGACTTTAGAAAACAAAGAATGCACAGATTTTAATTCTCCAAATAAACGTTTAGGCTCAAGTCTTACAAGGTTGTAGCATTAGTTTGAGTTACTTCCTTCAAGCATGTTACAAAAACTGATGTTTACTTTATGATTACATGTGAATTCATAAGTTATAACCACAACCAAGCATAAACCAAAGAGTAAATCAAACTTTTATCCATGTTTATAACTCTCTTTAACCGTCATGCAATTTCAAACCGAATCCTCATCATTGTGTTAGAAGGTACCCTAAGACACAAAGGAACCATTTTTTTACCATTCACGCCTAAAACAATACACCCACTTTTGCTGCACCTTTCCTTCACCAAACACCATAATTTCTGACCCCAAACATCCCTTGCTGCACCATACATCCATCCTAAGCACAATTCCATCCTTCTACACCATCCATAACCCCCAAAACCCATCACCAAACCTTGTGCCGCAATCAAGAAAAGGAAGGAAAGTTCTTGGACGTCTTGCTGTTCAATTTGGATCACTGGAGCGTTTAGGTGTTTTCTTTCTTTTGTTTTCAATGTCTAAACTTGTTATTCTTTGCTTTGCGATTATGAGGAACTAAACCCCTCTTAGTTAGGGGGTGATTCGAAACTATGTTCATACTTGCAATATGAATTGATTACTTTTGGTTGTGATTTCATAAGTTGTGGATTCAATTCGTTTAACTGCTTGATTGATAACTTGTTTGTGTATGTTGATTGAGAGTGCACGCTTAGTTTTCATGCATGAATATGACGCTAGAATATAAGGAAGTTTCACCTAATAGTTACAACCTTATATTCACAAGTAGTGGAGGTCGCTTATAAACGATCGCGTTAAATGAATTCTTGGCACTAGTTTCATGCTCATCATAGTAACGAATGCCTCGTCAATACTTATAGTTCTCATATTGCTTAATGATCTTTGATTGTATCTTTATTGTTCTTTTCACGTAAAGGACTTTTGAAGAATGTGTTGAATTGTGTATGCGCTTTCCCATCCGATTCAATAACTTAAGGAGAACTTGAAGGTTAATTTAAGCGGACCTAATTAACCTGGGGTGTTGAGTTTTATGACTTATCGAGTGAACAACCGGAAATTGGTTTATGTGCAAGTGTGACATGTGTGGAGAAGAACCCTCTAGCTAGCTTTCCATCCATAGTTTTATCCAAAATCGTTTTTACAACCTGTTTTAGTTACAATATGTCTTCTTTGTTTTGCAAGTTATTTTCGTCCAAAATCAAAACCCCCTTTACTTTATTGAGTCAAATTAGTTAGAAAGTGTTTTAGTTTATGTTTTTAAGTGTTTTGAGTCAAGTTATAACATAAATTCGTCCAAATTTGTGTTAGTGCTCAAAACTGCCCAGATTGTGCTTCTAAGGCAGTTTTGATGATGCGAAAATAACTTAACACACAAATTAAACCCTCTTGTTGTCAATTGTAGTAAAGAATGTAAGTAGGGATCGTTCTAGGCCGGGGATTAGGAGGGATTGCTAAAACACTTGAAACTGACTTAAATATGTGTAAACAAACTTAAAAGCATGAAATTAAACTTACAAGACTCAAAACAAAGTCACAAGACTCAAAACAGATTATAAAGACTCAAAACTGTCTAAAAACAACTCTAAGGCAGTTTCTGCCACTAACACAAAGTTTGGACGAAAATTGATTTTATCTTGACTTAAAACACTTAAAAACACAATCTAAAACAAGTACTAACTAATATGACTTAATAAAATAAAGGGGATTTTGGTTTTGGACGAAAAATAAGGAAAACAAAGCAAGAACAATTTAAACAGATTCTTAGACAAATTTAGGTGAATTGATGGGTGATGGGTTAAACTATGGATGATGGGCTAGCTAGAGGGTTCTTCTCCGCACATGACATACTTGCACATAAACCAATTTTCAGTTGTTCTTTCGATAAATCATGAAACTCAACACCCCAGATTAATTAGGTACGCTTAAATTAATGCTCAGATTTTCCTAATTTCATTGAATTGGATGATTGCATACAACAACCCAAAGCATTCCCCACAAGTTCCCTACATGAATTGCATAATAGAGATACAAGCAAGAATCATTAAGTTCTATAAAAATCATAAGCATTGACGAGGCACTTGTAACTATGAATTGCATGAAACTTATGCCAAGAATTTACTTAACGTGATTGTGACTAGCAACCTTTACTACTTGTGAATATAAGTTCATAACGATTAGGTGAAACTGATGCGAAAATAAATTAACGCACAAATTTAAACCCTATTTGTGACAGTTGTAGTAATGATGTAAGTAGGGATCGTTCTAGGCCGGGGATTAACTAGGGATGCTAATCAAAGTAAAATTAAATTAAAAACGTAAAAACAAAATTTAAAATATTAAACTAGACTCAAAACAGTTAAATATAATAACTCAAAATAAAACTAACAAATAAACTAAAATAAATCAAAAGACTCAAAACAACTCAAGATTTAAGAAAACACAAACTAAAATGATTTCTAATAAATCTAACACTTTAAAATAAAATGGGGGATTGATTTTGACGAGAAGTAAATTAACTTAAATAAATTACAGAATTGACAAAAACATAAAATTAAGGTAAAATGATAAATGACGGACTGGCTAGAGGATTATTCTCCACACATGCCACATATGCAACCTAAATTGATTTTCAGTTGTTCTTTCAATAAATTGTAAATTCTCAACGCCCCAAGTTAATTAGGTCCGCTTAAATTAACCTTCAGATTTTCCTACTTTTATTAGGTTGGATGATTGCATACGACAACCCAAAACATTCCCTACAAGTTCCCTACATGAATTGCATAATAGAGATACAAGCAAGAATCATTAAGTTTTATGAAAATCATAAGCATTGACGAGGCACTTGTTACTATGAATTGCATGAAACTTATGCCAAGAATTTACCTAACGCGATCGTTTATAAGCGACCTTCACTACTTGTGAATATAAGTTCATAACGATTAGGTGAAATTCACTTATATTCTAGCATCAAATTCATGCATGTAAATTAAGTATACATCCTTAATCGACATACAAAAATAAGTTATCAATCAAGCAGCTAAGCAAATTAAATCACAACTCAGAAATCACAACTGAAGGTAATCAATTCAAATTACAAATATATCCATGGTTTTGAATTAAACTCTAGCCAAAATAAAATTAGTTATACATTATTTAAATTAAAACAGAAATTAAACTTGAGTTTGGGAACGAATTAACCGAGAGAGAGATTGCAGTGAATCTGTTCGAGCTGACTTTGCTGCACAGTCCACCTCGCCGTGCTGACCTCCAGGCCGTGCTGACCTCCTCCCCGCTGCTGACCTCTCCTTCCTTCCGCGCGTAAGCTGTCTTCGTCCGCCTGTTGCAGCTCTCCAGCTGCCTTCTCTCGGTGCAGCTCCAAACCTTCTTTCCTCAGCACGCCAGCAACCTGCCTGCACAGTCTCCTCGCGTCAGCCTCCAAGCAGCGCCAAGGCAGCCTTCTTTTATAACCAGCTGCACCAGGCCTCCCCGAGGAGCCTCCTCGCTGCTGCTTTCCTGCTGTTCGTCAGCTGCCAAGGCAAGGCAGCTCTTCTTTGTTTCTCCACGTCTCGCCCCTGCACGTCGCTGTCCTCTTTCTTTTAAGCTGCCACAAGGCAGCTATGCCTCTGACTCCCTGCTGCTGACCTCCGGCCTTCACACCGAGAGCACCCCCCTTCGCAGCTGTCAAAGGACAGCTCCCTGTCCTTTTTCGCTGCTGCCAAGACGTGCAGCTGCCTGTTTTCTTTCCTTATCCCCCCCCTCTTCTGTCTTCGTGACCTCTCTTTTTATTTCTTTTTCCGCATGGTTCCCTGCGCCTGACCCTCCTTGCAGCTGGTGCTCTCTCCTCTTTTCTGTCAGTGCCTCCTCCACTTGCTGCTTGTTTCCCACGTTCTTTTATTTTATTTTCTTTTTTTGGTTCCTGCTGTCTCCATTAATATCATAAATATATATATATATATATAAATAGATATATATATATATAAATAGATATATATATATATATTACTTTCTTATTTTATTAACCAATTACAGTGGGCAAGACAGTTTTGACGATTTTATCACTTAAAATCTCACTTGTGCAATATTTATTTTATTTACTAGATAAATACTATAAAACACAAAAACAAAGTAAATAGCTCAAAAATATAAGAAACTGACTAAGAAAAGACGAGAGAATTTGATGTAAAATATGTATAAAAATAATCCGATCAAATACCCCCACACTTAGCTTTTGCTAGTCCTCGAGCAAAACAGAGAAAACAGAAAAAGTAATAACATGAAAATTATTAGTTTTCCCCTATATTACCCTCATAGAATTTCATTTGAGAACATAATCATCAAGAACCATAGCTAACAACAACAAGCAATTCAAGTTCATTTTCCTTATTCAAATATTAGCAGTAATCTTTGAATCATCCTTGAAGTGTAGTGTGTGAGATAGCCATGCTAATGCAATTTCAAATTTTTATTTTTAAAAAAAACACCATATGCAAACTAGCGACCTTCTCACGGGATATGCACTCAATCACACATGTGTTTAGTTTTAATGTGTTTCGCTCAAAGAAACAAATGTGAAAGTTCTACCATAAGCTTGCATAAAGATCACTTCTCCACAGTCATAATTGCAAAACTTAAATCAAGAGGACTTTTATTGGATGTAATGAGGCTTAGGGCGAGGGTTATTGAAACGAAAGAATAGGAAAACACAAGTTCCAAGCTACATTGCAAGCAATTATTTTCTTTAGATTTATAAGAACTCAAACTCTCCAATGATTTTTCAGACATCTCCAACCACACCCATAAACTGAAAATTTAAAAACTTTTTATTTTCTTTGTATACAATCTTTCTTTTTCTTTTCCTTTTCTTTTTTTTTTTTTTTTTTTATTTTTTTTTTTATTTTATTTTTTATTTTATTTTTTATTTTTTTCAAAAAGAAACAAATATGAAAAACCCCCACACTTATTCTTTTGCCAAACACCCTCCAAAGTACTTCACAAACATTTCTCATAAGACAATCTCGCATTGCTCGCTTGGAAAGGGTAAGGAAAAATATTTATTTCAGGCATAAGGGTAGACATATCTGGTGATAAGAAATAAAAGGCTCACATATACGGCTCAAATTGGCAATCTAATGATATCATTTTTCTTTGGGAAACAAAGTTATTTGGGCCATGGTGGTAAACCTAATGCCTCTATCATTTTCAAGTTCATGCAATGAATGACAAAAATTTCGAAAGATCGTTATGCAAGTTCTAGAGAAGTATCTCACATAAGTTCATCACACATGAAAGAATAGGAGTGTATGAAAAATGCACACACTTTCAATAGGCTCAAAAACTCACATAGGATGTATATGGTCACTAAATTCACATATGGAGCTTTAAATCATGCTTTAGTTTCACATCAACAAGGCTATGTGCATTTGGTTTTTTCAAAGATGAACAAAAATGTACAAACTAACACGAGAATTAGGAATTTCACACAACACATGTTAACTAAGTTCTTGAAGATCATGGTTCAAATTTGATCCAATTATATCACTGGGTCGGGAAACTAACAAAAAACTAATTCAAAACAAGAAGGAAAACAAGGAAATATTTTTGGATTTTTAAAATTTTCAAATATATATATATATATATTATTTTTTTTTTTTTTTTTTTTTAAAAACAAAATTAATTAAGAAAACAAAGCAATAACATGGAAACACATGAAATAAGTTCAAAGTCGAAGGTACAAAAAATTTCAATTTGGTCATTTTTATACTCTTTACCCCCACACTTAAACTAGACATTGTCCCCAATGTCAGAAAATATAATAAAATACAAATAAAAATAAAATAAATAAATATAAGGAAACAAAATAAAGTAATAGGACTGAAAACTTCCCTAATTTGCAGAAAAAAAATCAAGCGATGACCCCCAAGCTTAAATTCTGCAATCAACTTCAAGGGTGGAAATAACCAAAAGTTCCTGCAAAGAAAAAAAATAAATCAGTTACGCACGCAAGAAAATATAAAAGAAAACAAACGAAAAATTGAAAATGAAAATAAAAGATAATGAATAAAACTAATAAAAGAACATTGGTCCTGTTTGGTGACTTTCCACAGCTTTGAACTTGAACTGGCCTCGGAACTTCTTAGCAAGGAAAATGAGACTTGATTGGTGGTGTTGTTGAAGCTTCTCGAGCTCTTGGTTTCAACTCAGACTCCTTCTGCCGGGTTGATTGAGTCTGCAGGCTACATTCTTCTCTTTTTGTTCTTCTGCATGGCAGGTAGGCACGAGGAATAGGTGGTGGTCTGCTTCTTTGTTCAATCTGTCCAAGTGCCGACCGATTGCCTTTCTTTCACCTTGCCCCGTAGCCAAGAGCAAGGGTAAAGGAAAAGCATGCCATGAGAAATCTTTGCCTCTGACTCTGATGATATGGGATACTTTTGCTTTTGAAGAAGTATCGTTCCACAGGTGTATGCTTGAACTGGGCTGGGGAACTTCTTAGCAAGGAAAATGAGACTTGATCTTGAAGATGAAGCAGCACCTTGTCTCCACATGCTTCAAGTATCATTTTCACTTGCCATGTCTGTTCTCCAGGCAGATGTGGCGACTTCTTCGGAAGTACATCAGTGGTTGAAGAAGAGCACTCGAGAGCAATGCTAGGTAAGCAATCAGGAAGGATTTCCAGGCAGTCGGTTCTTAGATTGGAAGATTGACACCGAGTGTTGGCTGATTGCCCGCTTTCTCCTTGCCCCAAAGACAAGGAAAAGGACAGGGAGAAAGCGTGATATGAGATACTCTTGCTTTCAACCTTCATGATATGAAATACTCTAGCTCTAGATGACTTATTTGCAAAGGTATCCCAGGGAATGAGAAACACAGAGAAACTCGAGAGGGTTTGATGGAAAGGCATTTTGGGAGAAAAATTTCGGAGATGAAGAAGTGCTGAGAGAGTTTGCCTTTGCAATGGATGCCGAAGGTAGACGTTTATAGGTCTTTTCTTCACAACCGAAACTGTTCTTTTACCCCTGTCGGCAGCCGGTGGATGGATGAACAGTACAGGTCACGCGCTTTCTGAAAAAGTCACCCGTAATTTGCGCAAAGCTGACAGCGCGCGTGACGAGTGACGACAAAATTGGAAAAACTGTTCGCCTCGTGATTCCTGACCGCTCCGGCTTTTGAGAGAGACGCCCGACTTTTGAGAGAACGGCGTCCGACTTTTGAGAAAGGAACCGACTTTTGAGACGGAGACGCCGCTTTTGAGAAAAGAATCCGGCTTTTGAGAAAGGAGCCCGGCTCTTCGATTTGCGAGAGGGCGTCTCTTCGACTGCTGAGTGAGCGTCTCAACGATTTCTTCTTCTTATAAGAACGCTCATTTTTGTTCCACAACACACTTAAGCTCCCCTGTAAACACTCCCTCCTGTAAACGTTCCCTCCTGTAAACACTTCATCTGGTAAACGTTCCCTCCTGTAAACACTCCCTCTTGCATTTTCTTTTAATCTTGATCAGTCCAACTCTTCATTCTCAACACCTTCAAATATGTCTTGCCCTTCTGACCGTCGCCTTAACTTGAATGTTGGGGAAGATAGTGATATATCTTCTCCAACCAACATTTGGCAGCCATCCTTCATATCCCCAAACGGTCCTCTTACAGTTGGGGATTCCATGATGATGAACGAAACAACCGCATCGGTGGTGGCCAGAAATCTGCTCACTCCTAGAGACACTAGGATACTTTCTAGGCGGTCCGACGAACTGGCTGTTCAGGACTCTATGGCCTACAGCGTCCGATGCGCAGGCTCAGTATCAAACATGGGCCAGTGCCTTCTTGCACGAACTCGTCAGGTGGAGTCGTTGATGGCTGAAGTGGCTAGTCTTCGGCAAGAGGTCAGAGTGCTTAGGCATGAGAACAGGGATTTGCACATGCTTGCAACCAATTACTCAACCAGCATGAAGAGGAAGCTGGATCAGATGCAGGAGTCCGAAGTGCGGATTCAGAGTGATCATCAACTGTTTATGGCGTTACTCCCGAGGTTTGTGTTGCCTTCGTCCTCGGGAGCAGCACCAAGTATTGAGGCTCTGAATGATCCAGCTCTGGCGCTTCGTCTTTCAGGGGCTCCGACGACCTCCGAGGCACCACCAACCAACGACCAATGAACGAAATTAGTTTACAAGTTATTGTAAAATATTTATGCAATTTTGTTTTTTTTTTATTTTTTTATTTTTTTATTTTTTTTTATTTTTTTATTTTTTTTTGTATTTTTTTTTTGTATTTTTATTTATATGAATGTTTTTTTTTTTTTTTTTTTTTTTTTTTTTTTTTAAATATCAATGTAAAATAAGTAAATCAAAGTAAAAAGACTGTTTAACTTTCTAAGCAAAAATCACAACTAAATAAACAAAACAAAATGAAAACAGTAAAGAGAAGGGATTAGGAATGCAAATCTGATTGTGGGTGATTCCTAGGCCTCCCTTCATTATTCAAATGCATGGGCTTATCATTGAACGGACGGTGGTACTTGAAATGATCCGACAACGGTCTAAGTTCTAATGACGGTGCCTGAATCATCAAAATTAAATTGTTAGTATAACATAAAATTAAAAATGGAGAAGATGGCTTACTATCTTTTTCAAACTCAATCACAAACACCACATCTTGGAATGTTTCAGGGACTTTGCACTTAGCCAGATTGCATGTGATGATTGTGACATGGCCCCTGTTATCAAACTCAATTTCCTTGGCATTGGTTGTCTCATGCACAACCTCTTGGATGTATTCTTGAAATTCTTCGGCCACCTCATTTTCTGGAATCCCTCTTCTTGGTGTACAAGTTTCTTTGATTGTTTCAACATCATCGGGAACATGATTTTGTGCACCAAAAATTTGGATCTCATTTTGCACCTCTGGAAGATCTTCCACAACGTATTTTTCATTCACTTCTTCCTTGGGATTTAAAAACCTGCAAGGAAAAAGGACATTTGGTGGAACGATGTTAGAATGAATTGAACTTAGAACCTCCTCACCTGAGTTGGATGACATAAGGACTTGGGGGGTTTGCGATAAGAATTCTTCTAAACTGCCCAAGTCGTCATCCTCATCTTCTTCTTGAATTGGCAATTCATCCATGTTCGGGCTCTGTTTGGATGGTTCAGGAACAACGTCATCCTCCATGTTACCTTGATCTCGAATCTGTGCCATGAATTCCATAATCTGCCCAACTTGCTCCTCCAATGCATCCACCTTGTTGGCTTTATTTTGCATCTCCATGTTTCGATTTTCTACGTCCTGGGTCAAAGAGGTTAGTAACTTATTCAAAATGTCATTATCCGAAGACGTACCTGAATTTGATTGGGGAGATTGTTGTGGTGGTTCATATGGCCATTGATAGAACTCTTCCGATGGAGGCAATTGTTCTTCTTTTTGTGAACCCTGTACCGAAGAAATTAATTCTTCAAGCATTTGATTATAATCCACGGGCATACTTTGATTCGATTGGAATTGTTGTGGGGGATGCTGTGGTGGCTGCATAGGTCTTGAATAGAACGCGTCTTCTTGCTGCCAATATCCACCTTGTTGGAATTGTTGAGGTTCTCCCCACATGTAATCTGAATAATCTCTCCAATCTGAATTGTAAGCATTGGAAAACATGTTGCCCCTTGATTGGTTATGGCCTTGATATCCCCAAACATCTTCATTTGCAGAAAATTGAGGACCTTGATATCCTTGCCCATAGGGCACATCAAGTGTAGGGACACTTGGCATTGTGGTCCGTTCGGCATTATGAGTTAACTGAGCAGTGAGCTGTGCCAATAGATCTTGAATGCTAGTAGAATCCAGGTCTTGCTCCATTTGTAACTAAAATCAAAGAAAGAAAACTAAATCAAATATCAAAAGTAAAAGACATAACAAACCAAAAATAAAATAACATAAAATAAAATAAAATAAAATAAAATAAAACACAAACAAAAACATAAACAAAGGATTAGCAAATTTGCTAATCCCCGGCAACGGCGCCAAAAATTTGATGCGAAAATAAATTAACGCACAAATTTAAACCCTATTTGTGACAGTTGTAGTAATGATGTAAGTAGGGATCGTTCTAGGCCGGAGATTAACTAGGGATGCTAATCAAAGTAAAATTAAATTAAAAACGTAAAAACAAAATTTAAAATATTAAACTAGACTCAAAACAGTTAAATATAATAACTCAAAATAAAACTAACAAATAAACTAAAATAAATCAAAAGACTCAAAACAACTCAAGATTTAAGAAAACACAAACTAAAATGATTTCTAATAAATCTAACACTTTAAAATAAAATGGGGGATTGATTTTGACGAGAAGTAAATTAACTTAAATAAATTACAGAATTGACAAAAACATAAAATTAAGGTAAAATGATAAATGACGGACTGGCTAGAGGATTATTCTCCACACATGCCACATATGCAACCTAAATTGATTTTCAGTTGTTCTTTCAATAAATTGTAAATTCTCAACGCCCCAAGTTAATTAGGTCCGCTTAAATTAACCTTCAGATTTTCCTACTTTTATTAGGTTGGATGATTGCATACGACAACCCAAAACATTCCCTACAAGTTCCCTACATGAATTGCATAATAGAGATACAAGCAAGAATCATTAAGTTTTATGAAAATCATAAGCATTGACGAGGCACTTGTTACTATGAATTGCATGAAACTTATGCCAAGAATTTACCTAACGCGATCGTTTATAAGCGACCTTCACTACTTGTGAATATAAGTTCATAACGATTAGGTGAAATTCACTTATATTCTAGCATCAAATTCATGCATGTAAATTAAGTATGCATCCTTAATCGACATACAAAAATAAGTTATCAATCAAGCAGCTAAGCAAATTAAATCACAACTCAGAAATCACAACTGAAGGTAATCAATTCAAATTACAAATATATCCATGGTTTTGAATTAAACTCTAGCCAAAATAAAATTAGTTATACATTATTTAAATTAAAACAGAAATTAAACTTGAGTTTGGGAACGAATTAACCGAGAGAGAGATTGCAGTGAATCTGTTCGAGCTGACTTTGCTGCACAGTCCACCTCGCCGTGCTGACCTCCAGGCCGTGCTGACCTCCTCCCCGCTGCTGACCTCTCCTTCCTTCCGCGCGCAAGCTGTCTTCGTCCGCCTGTTGCAGCTCTCCAGCTGCCTTCTCTCGGTGCAGCTCCAAACCTTCTTTCCTCAGCACGCCAGCAACCTGCCTGCACAGTCTCCTCGCGTCAGCCTCCAAGCAGCGCCAAGGCAGCCTTCTTTTATAACCAGCTGCACCAGGCCTCCCCGAGGAGCCTCCTCGCTGCTCCTTTCCTGCTGTTCGTCAGCTGCCAAGGCAAGGCAGCTCTTCTTTGTTTCTCCACGTCTCGCCCCTGCACGTCGCTGTCCTCTTTCTTTTAAGCTGCCACAAGGCAGCTATGCCTCTGACTCCCTGCTGCTGACCTCCGGCCTTCACACCGAGAGCACCCCCCTTCGCAGCTGTCAAAGGACAGCTCCCTGTCCTTCTTCGCTGCTGCCAAGACGTGCAGCTGCCTGTTTTCTTTCCTTATCCCCCCCTTCTTCTGTCTTCGTGACCTCTCTTTTTATTTCTTTTTCCGCATGGTTCCCTGCGCCTGACCCTCCTTGCAGCTGGTGCTCTCTCCTCTTTTCTGTCAGTGCCTCCTCCACTTGCTGCTTGTTTCCCACGTTCTTTTATTTTATTTTCTTTTTTTGGTTCCTGCTGTCTCCATTAATATCATAAATATATATATATATATATATATAAATAGATATATATATATATAAATAGATATATATATATATATAAATAGATATATATATATATATTACTTTCTTATTTTATTAACCAATTACAGTGGGCAAGACAGTTTTGACGATTTTATCACTTAAAATCTCACTTGTGCAATATTTATTTTATTTACTAGATAAATACTATAAAACACAAAAACAAAGTAAATAGCTCAAAAATATAAGAAACTGACTAAGAAAAGACGAGAGAATTTGATGTAAAATATGTATAAAAATAATCCGATCAGAAACTCCCTTATATCCTAGCATCATATTTATGCATGGAAATTAAGCGTGCACTCTCAACCAACATACACAAATCAGTTTTAATTCAAATGGATAAGTAAATTGAATTCACAACTTATGAATCACAACTGAAAGTAATCAAATCATATTGCAAGCATGAACATGGTTTCGAATTTCCCCCTAGCTAAGGGGGGTTTAGTTTCTCATACTTACAAAGCAAAGATAAACAAATTTAGACATTAAAAACAAAAGAAAGAAAACACCTAAACGCTCCAACGATCCAAGTTGGACAGCAAGCACATCCAAGCACTTTCCTTCCCTTCCTTTGCTACAGCACAAGGTGTTGGTGAGTGTTTGAAGGTTTGTTTGTATGGAGGAATGGATGTGAGGATGAATGGAAGTGTTTGGATGAAGGTTGTATCGAAATGGGGATGAATTTTCTAGCAAAAACTGAATGTAATGGCTGCCACACACACTTCCTTTTATAGAGGAAGTGCATGGCATGGAGGGATGGATGGTGGTGTTAGCAAAGATTCAAAGGTGAAAGTGAAGCAATTATGCAAAGCATGGGTGTAGTGGATGAGTGTTTGGTAATTAGTGGATGTAATGGGTGTAGTGGGTGAATGTTTGGTAATGAGTGGATCTAATGGGTGTAGTGGGTGAATGTTTGGTAATGAGTGGATGTAATGGGTGTAGTGGGTGGATGTTTGTAGTTGTAGGTCAACACACTTGCACACACACATGCTGATTTCTAGCCTTCTAATCTTCAAAAACGTCCATCCTCATGTCTCCATGCTTGCACTATCCAATCTTGGCCCAAAAATGCTCCAAAATGCTCAAAATAGCACTTTGTTGCCAACTTTGTTATTTGAACCTACAAACACACGAAAATAGCTTAAAGTACTAAAATAACTAGAATTAAAGTAAGTAAATGCCAAGAAACAAGCTAACTAAGTTGCATAAATATGCTCCTATCAAATTCCCCCACACTTAGCTTTTGCTAGTCCTCGAGCAAAACAAAAGAAACAAAATGAAACAAAACAAACAAAACAGAACCTAACCTTCCAACATTTGCCTCGGGGATTTTTAATGAAACATGATGTGTTAAAAATCATCATTCCCACAGATTTTGGGTTATCTTCACACTTGAGCACAAACTTAATCACAGTCACTACTTACTAGTTCACAATTAACCAACTAAAACAATGTTTTGAATGTAGTAACATGCCTTAGAGAATTTGCTCAATTCCTTACAAGATACTCTCTATTTTCACACACATTGTTTGACTCACATATGTGAGAAGATTGATGTAACACACAACACTAGTTATATGTGAGAAGATTGATGTAACACGAAAGATTAGGACTCACATATGTTATAACAAAGAAAGCAATTTTCTGGAGTTATTAAGCATGTTTAAATATGATCTCATGAATGGAATGCTACTACTTAGATGCGAGAACCAGTGACACCATATGCTCATACCAATTTCGAACTCCACAAATTGAAACACACAACACTCAAGATGAAGTTAAGGGTTGTAATGGGGCTTGGGGGTAATGGCTAACAAAGAAAGGATAGGGATAACAAACGTTCTTCAAGCGATAGCAAGCAAAGTAATGAAATCGACACTTGGAATTCACTTTAGAATGCAAAAATCAACTTTTAAACACAAAGGGAAGATTCATGCAACACTTAGGGTTGAATTCAATGCCTTGGACCCTTTCTTCAACAATCAACACTTTAGAGCTCTTTCTCATATATTTTTCAACTCTTTTTTACTCTTTTCACAACTTTTCTTTTTCTTTTTTTTTTCTTTTCTACCCGTGCCTTATTACGGATTTTGGCGCGCACACACACACAAGAATCACTTCCCCCACACTTGGTTTATGTAATACATTGATAAAAAAGGAGTTCATTTTAAGTCATGCTTTACTATGCTTCAAGAACAAGGGTATGGATGGTCCTAAAACTAGGCTAGGTAAGGAAAGTGTGGGTTAACAAACAACATAGGCTACACAAGGCTCAACGGGGTTAAACTTAAACATATAATGAAGTAGGATACACGGCAATTTGGCTTTGGTGGTGGTCACTACACAACTTCATCTTGAATATGTGTTATGCAAATCAATAGCATGCTTTGAATGAAATGGGCATGAGTTCTAGCATTTGGAACTAAATGATGAAATGCCTTCTAAGTAGCAACCAAGCAAAGAATCATGAGATCATGCAACGACTTTAGAAAACAACAATGCAGAGATTATTAAATCTCCAAATAAACGTTTTAGGATCAAGTCTCACAAGGGTGTAGCGTTACTTTGAGTTCTTTCCTTCAAGCAAGTTACAAAAACAGATTTTTTTCCTTTATGATTGCATGTGAATTTATAAATTATAACCACAACCAAGCATAAACCAAGGAGTAAATCAAACTTCCATCCATGTTTATAACTCTCTTTAACAGTCATGCAATTAAAAACCAATTCCTCATCACTGTGTTGGAAGGTATCCTAAGACACAAATAAACACACAAAAACAACTCTTTTTGGGTTTTTCAAAACAGTTTTTCAAATTTTTATGAGATTTTCGGATTTTTATGTCAAAACATACTAAAACACTCCAAAACAGCATAAAAACACTTAAAAACAGCAAGGAACAACACTAGAAGTAATGGGTGATAAACTCCCACGCATTTCATGCAAAACAACTTGGTTACCCCCACACACTTAAATCAAACATTGTCCTCAATGTTTCAGGCATAAACTCACACAAAAACAAGCAAACAAACAAAGAACGAATAAACATGACAAGTATGGCAAAGTAAAAACCAGACATAGTAGAGTTTAAGAACGCAAATCTGGTTATGGAGAGATGATCTTGTTGACTTTCCACAGCTTTGATCTCGAACTGGGCTAGGGAACTTCTTAGCAAGGAAAAAGGGACTTGATTGGTGGTGGTGATTTGATGGCCTTGTACGGCGAGGTTTTGCTCTTTAGCGACTGATGCGTCCATATGTTGTTAAAGCTTCTCGAGCTCTTGGTTTCAACTCAGACTCCTTCTGCTGGGTTGATTGAGTGTGCAGGCAGCATTCTTCTCTACTTGTTTCTTCTACACGGCAGGCAGGCACGAGGTAGAGGTGATGGTCTGTTTCTTTGTTCAATCTGTCCAACTGCCGACCGATTGCTTTCTTTCTCCTTGTCCCGCAGGCAAGAGCAAGGGTAAAAGAAAAGCATGCCATGAGATATCTTTGCCTGCGACTTTGATGATATGAGATACTTTTGCTTTTGAAGAAGTATCTTTCCACAGGTTTATTCTTGAACTGGTCTGGGGAACTTCTTAGCAAGGAAAAGGAGACTTGATCTTGAAGATGAATTAGCACGTTGTCTCCACATGCTTTAAGGTATCATTTTCACTTGCCTTATCTGTTCTCCAGGCAGATGTGGCATCTTCTTCGGAAGTACATCAGCAGTTGAAGATGAGCACTCGAGAGCAATGCTAGGTAAGCAATCAGGAAGGAGTTCTAGGCAGTCGGTTCTTAGATCGGAAGATTGACACCAAGTGCTGGCTGATTACTCTCTTTCTCCTTGTCACAAAGACAAGGAAAAGGACAGGGAGAAAGCATGATATGACATACTCTTGCTTTCAACATTTATGATATGAAATACTCTTGCTCTTGATGACTTGTTTGCAGAGGTACCCCAAGGGATGAGAAACACAGAGTAACTCGAGAGGCTTCGTTGGGAATGCATTTTCGGAGATGAAGAAGGATTATGTATGTCTGCCTTGCTATGGAGGGTGAAGGACGACTTTTATAGGAATTAATAACCGGTACTATTCTTTCACTCTTGTCGGCACCCGTTTGGATGATTGAACAGTAAACTTCACGTGCTTTCTACTTCACCAGAAATCTTCGACAGATTGCCCGTAATTTCTGCAAGGCTGAGTGTGCATATGACAGATGCTGACACGTCTGGATAAAGCAGATGCCTCTTCGATATCTGGAATCGGCGCTTCGACAAACTGCCTGTGATTTCTGCAAAGCTGAGTTTGTGTGTGACAGGTGCTGACGAGGCTGAAAAAGACTGGTGTCTCTTCGATATCTGGAATCGGCGCTTCGACAAACTGCCTGTGATTTCCGCAAAGCTGGGTTTGCGTGTGACAGGTGCTGACGAGGCTGAAAAAGACTGGCGCCTCTTCGATATCTGAAATCGGCGCTTCGACAAATTGACCGTGATTTTCGCAAAGCTGAGTGTGCATGTGACAGGTGATGACACGTCTGAAAAAGCAAGTGCCTCTTCGATTTCTGAGATCGGCCCGTGGTTTCTGAGCAGCCCAGCTTTTGAGAAAGCAGACGTTGATGCGTAAATTAACTAAACACACAAATTAAACCCTCTTGTTGACAATTGTAGTATGGATAAGTAGGGATCGCTCTTAAACTGGGGATTATGAGGGATTGCTAAACACTTGAAAACTGACTTAGAAACGTAAAAACAAAGTTTAAAACACTAAACTAGACTCAAAGAATGTAAAACTAAAGTTTGCAACACTAAAACAAACCAAAAGACTCAAAACAGCAAACAAACACTCAAAACTGCCTTAAAAACACTTTCTGGGCAGTTTTGAGCACAAACACGAATTTGGACGAAATTGAGTTATAACTTGAACCAAAACACTTAAAAACACAAACTAAATCACTTTCTAACTAATATGAGACTTCAAAATAAAGGGGGATTTGTTTTGGACGAAAATTGAAAACAAAACAGAAACTTTAAAACAAAACAGATTGTAAAACGTTTTGGATGAAAAGGATGGATAAAAGGCTAGTTAGGAGGTTCTTCTCCACACATGACACACTTGCAAACAAAACGATTTTCAGTTGTTCTTCCAATAAATTATGAAACTCAACACCCCAAGTTAATTAGATACGCTTAAATTAACCTTCAAGTTCTCCTTAAGTTAATGAATTGGATGGGAAAGCGCATACAACAATTCAAAGCATTCCTCAAAGGTTCCTTACGTGATGAGCACAATAAAGATACAATCATGAATCATGAAGCACAATGAGAACTATAAGTGTTGACGAGGCATTCGTTACTATGATGATCATGAAACTAATGCCAAGAATTCATTCAACGCGATCGTTTATAAGCGACCTTCACTACTTGTGATTATAAGATTGTAACTATTAGGTGAAACTCCCTCATAATCTAGCATCATATTCATGCATGAAAACTAAGCGTGCACTCTCAATCAACATACACAAATAAGTTATCAATCAAGTAGATGAACGAATTGAAACCACAACTTATGAAATAACAACTGAATGTAATCAAATCATATTGCAAGCATATACATGATTTCGAATCACCCCCCAACTAAGGGGTTTTAGTTCCTCATACTCACAACACAAGGTTTATTGAATTGAAACATTGAAAACATAAGAAAGATTACACCTAAAAGTTCCAGCAATCTGCAATAGACTAGCAAGCACATTCAAGAGCACTCCTTCTTCCTTCTTGTTGCGGCACAAGGTATGGAGATGGTCTGGGATGGTTTTGGATGTGTTTTGGATGATGGAGAATGGTGGGAAGGTGAATAGGATGGGTGTATGGCACGGCTAGGAAGGTTTGGGGTCAGAAAATATGGATTTGGGTGAAGGTTTGGCACGGCAAAGGGTGAGGACAGGTTTCTGGCGTGAATGGATGTGAATGGGTGTGTGTGGACTGTTTTGTGGCTTCAACCAAGAGGTTTATTTAAAGGAAAACAGAAATTAAAACCCTAGGTTGATTAGGAAATCAGAAATTAAGTCTAAGGATTCTAGAATTAGGAAACAAATCAGAAAATAAAAGGAAAGGTCAAGGAAATATGCGGCTAGGGTTTAAAACATATTAGGAATGTGTTTTAATGCTCAAAATCAGGAAATAACCCTCTCCCTTGCACGACAAGGAAGAGGAAAGTGTGGAAAGGGTATGTGAGGTGCGGCTGATAGGAGCATATTTATGCGCCTTAGTTTAGCTTGTTCTTGTGCATTTATAATGTTTTTCCTTAGTAAAGTAGTCTTTTAAGCTAGTTTTATGTGTTTCAGGTTCTAAGGGCAAAGTATGCAAAAGGATACATTTTGGAGCCTTTTGGAGCACATTTGAGCTTGGAATGGACATCATATGCTTGAAGACAAGAGGGTGGACAACTTGGAGAAGCAAGTGGGACAAATTGCCGAGTTCATGGGGCAATTTCGTGAGCAAGGAAGGTTGCCTAGCTCAACGGTGGTCAATCCGAAAGGTGGATTCGAATCTGCAAAAGCTATGCATTTGTGAAGTGGAAAGCAAGTCGGATCTGACCTCAAACCATCCAAGTCACGTTCCAACGAGGAGGACGAGTTGAGAATTGAGGAGGAGGAGCAAAGGCCACTCACGGCCAAGGTGGAACCAATTGTGCCGCAAGTTCCAAGTGATCCCAATTCGTCCAATTCATCCAATAAAGGTAAAAACGTGTCAAGTTCAGGTTATACTAATGATTTTCCTGCAAATGTTCCTTTTCCTAGTAGGTTTAAGCAAACAAAGAAAGAAGAAGCGGAAAAGGACATTTTGGAGACGTTTCGGAAAGTTCAAGTCAATATCCCCCTTTTGGATGCAATCAAGCAAGTCCCGAGGTACGCCAAGTTCTTAAAGGAACTTTGCACCAATAGGAGGAGGATTTAGACCAAGGAGGTGGTCAAAGTAGGTGAAAACGTCTCAGCCATCTTACAACGCAAGCTGCCCCCAAAATGCAAAGATCCGGGTAGTTTTACAATTCCGTGTGTTATTGGTAATTCTAGGTTTGAATCTGCCATGTTAGACCTAGGTGCATCTATAAATGTCATGCCATATTCTGTTTATGCATCTATGAGTTTAGGCGAACTTAAAAATGATGGCGTGATCATACAATTAGCCGATAGATCTAATGCCTATCCAAAGGGAGTTTTGGAAGATGTGTTAGTGCAGGTTAATCATTTGATCTTCCCGGCGGACTTCTACGTACTTGAGATGGATGAATCGGACCATGCCCCTTCATTGCCCATCCTCCTTGGAAGGCCATTCATGAAAACTGCTAGGACGAAGATTGACGTCTATAATGGTACTTTGACGATGGAATTCGATGGGGAAGTTATTAATTTCAATCTTTCCGATTCTATGAAGTACCCTAGTGAGAATCATTCATGTTTTGCTATTGATGTAATTGAATCTTTGTCGCAGGACCATTTTGACAAATTGAACGACGATGCACTGGAATTGGTCATTGCACAAGGCATGGACAAGCAACACGTTGAAGCCACAACCATGGGAACCCACGGCATGCATGATCATTCTTTTGCCGTGCCCCCTAATGATGAGGTCATTGAGATGGTGGCTGTCCTCGAGTCATTGCCATCACAATCAGGTAAGTATTCGGACCCTATTTTAAGTTCAGTTTCGGCTAATAAAATGCTTCCTTCAGTTGTGCAGCCACCTACACTTGAACTTAAGCCGTTGCCTAGTCATTTGAAGTACGTTTTCTTGGGCGAGGATGACACGTTGCCCGTCATTATTTCATCCTCACTCACGGCACAAGAAGAGAGCACATTGGTGCGAGTGCTTAAGGAGTACAAAACGGCAATTGGATGGACCTTAGGCAAATTGGTGTCAAAACATATTCCAAGTGAGTTCACTAGGCACCAACGTGATAAACTTAGGCATGATGCACGGTTTTATGTGTGGGATGATCCGTACTTATGGAAATTTTGCCCCGATCAGATTATACGTCGTTGTGTGCACGATTCTGAATGTCATTCAATTTTGAGTTTTTGTCACACATATGCATGTGGAGGGCACTTTGGCACACAACGCACAGCCCTCAAGGTGTTACAATGTGGATTCTATTGGCCTAGTATTTTTAAAGATGCTAAAACTATTTGCTTAACGTGTGATAAATGCCAACGAATGGGTGGAATTAGTGCAAGGGACCAAATGCCGCAGGTTTCTATCCTAAATGTTGAAATTTTTTATGTTTGGGGTATTGATTTTATGGGTCCCTTCCCTTCATCATATGGTTTCATGTATATTTTGCTTGCGGTTGATTATGTGTCGAAATGGGTGGAAGCCAAGGCCACCCGGACTAATGATTCTAAAGTGGTTGCAGATTTTATTAGAACTAACATTTTTGCAAGGTTTGGAATGCCACGAGTGATCATTAGTGATGGAGGGTCACACTTTTGCAATCGGACCATTGAAGCGTTATTGAGGAAATACAGTGTCAACCATAAGGTTTCTACACCTTACCATCCTCAAACGAATGGCCAGGCCGAGGTTTCCAACCGAGAGATCAAGCAAATACTTGAGAAGACCGTTTTTTCCTAATGCAAGGAGGACTCCTAAGTGTTGTAGGACACAAATGAGAAGTTTCTAGAAGAGTTCCCCTCCTTGCCGTGGGTTTCATATATTTCCTATCAGTTTTGGGGCTTTCTAGAAGCCCTATCCATAATCCCTACATTGGTGCCGCACCCTAGCTTCTAGATACCCTAGTTCCTTGCCTTGCAAGGCATTCTAGAAGGCCTATCATTATCCCTAAAAACCTGCCGCACCCTTATCTCTTATCCCTTAGGATTTCTGATTGTTTTAACCTTTTTCCTTGTGGATTTGGATTCTAGAAGTCCATATCTGATTCCCCTAGGGTTTTAAGTGCCTATATATACTCATATTAACCCCTAAATCAGGGCACCACCTCTCATACACATTCATTCATTCCATAAATTCAGAAATTCGCCCAAACTCTCTCCACACCTTTGCCGCACCATTCCCTTCACCTAAACACTACTACATCCCTCCATAACCATTCATCCATACACCTAAGGCCCTAAACCTGTCCCTAGACCCTTTGCCGCACCAAGGAGGAGGAGAGGGATGCTTGGGAGTTCATGCAATTCAAGTCCGCGTCGCTGGAATTTCTAGGTGTTTTTTTTCCTTTGATTTCAATGTTTAAATTCAATTCTCTTTGTTTTGTGCGTATGAGGAACTAAACCCCCCCTTGGCTAGGGGGGATTCGAAATACATGTTTATGCTTGCGTTATGATTTGATTCCTTCTAATTGCGTTTCATAAGTTGTGAATTCAATTTACTTATCTATGTGAATTACATTGATTTGTGTGTGTTGGTTGAGAGTGCACGCTTAATTATCATGCATAAATTGAATGCTAGGATATAAGGAAATTTCACCTAATCGTTATGGACTTATATTCACAAGTTGTAAAGGTTGATGATCTCAATCGCGTTAAGTAAATTCTTGGCATAAGTTTCATGCAATCATAGTAACAAGTGCTTCGTCAATGCTTATGGTTTTCATAGAACTTAATGATTCTTGCTTGTATCTCTATTATGCAATCATGTAGGGGACTTGTGGGGAATGTTTTGGGTTGTCGTATGCAATCATCCAATTCAATAACGTTAGGAAAATCTGAAGGTTAATTTAAGCGGACCTAATTAACTTGGGGCGTTGAGAGTTCATGGTTTATTGAAAAGCAATTGGAAATCGTTTTATATGCAAGTATAACATGTGTGGAGATGAACCCCTTAGCTAGCCTTCCATCCATCCAATTCAATCAAATTCGTTTTTAAAATCTGTTCTAATTTACAAAGTTTGTTTTGTTTTTAAATTCGTCCAAAATCAATCCCCCTTTTCTTTGTTGAGTCATAGTAGTTAGAAATCACTTTAGTTTGTGTTTTTAAGTGTCTTAGGTCAAGTTAAAACCAATTTTCGTCCAAGTTTGTGTCTAGTGTTCAAAACTGCCCAGATTGTGTTTTTAAGGCTGTTTTGAGGGTTTTGGTGCTGTTTTGAGTCTTTTGGTTTGTTTTGGTGTTTTAAAGTTTAGTTTTGCATTCTTTGAGTCTAGTTTAGTGTTTTAAACTTGTTTTTTACGTATTTGAGTCAGTTTTCAAGTGATTTAGCAATCCCTCCTAATCCCCGATCTAGAACGATCCCTACTTACATACTTTGCTACAATTGATAAAAAGAGGGTTTAATTTGTGTGCTTATATATTTCGCATCATGCGGCAAGGATTAGGGAGATCAGATTAGGCAATGGGCTAGGGTTTAGGTGCGGCAAAGGGTGAATATCCACAAAGAATTAGGGTTTAGGTCCACTTAGTTTTAGAAAGGGATTTGTATAACCCAAATCCACAAGGAAAGGGCCTAATAAGTCAGAATTCAAGAGAGAATGGGCTAGGAAGGTGCGGCTCAAGTCTAAGAGGTAAGGATAGGTCATCCAAAAGCCCAAAGCCAAGAATAGAAACTCTCGAAAATGGAAACCTCCAAGAATAGAAACTTCCAACTCTAGAAACTTTGGTTTCCAATTCCGAATTCTTTGTTCTTCACTTTCATTTCTTCATTTCTTAAGCTCATTTGACCTTTAAACTCGTCCATTCCTTGTGCTCCATAAGCATATACTCCATTCCAGCTCAATTTTGCTCTAAAATGCTCCATTTCGCACTTTTTTGCATACTTTGTCTCTAAAACCTGAAATTGCACGAAACTGACTTTAAACACTAAAATAACTAAAGAAAAACAACATAAATGCACAAGAACAAGCCCACTAAGTCGCATAACTATGCTCCTATCAAATTCCCCCACACTTAGCTTTTGCTAGTCCTCGAGCAAAACAAAGAAACAAAGGAAAAACGAACCGGAACAAAGTAATGAAAACATAACCTAAACCTTCCAACGTTTGTCTCAGGGATTTCCAATGCACATGACATGTTAAAAATCATCATTCTCACAGATTTTAGTCATCTTCACACTTAAGCACATACTTAATCATAGTCACCACTTACTAGTTCACATTTAACCATTTAAAACGATGTTTTGAATGTAGTAACATGCCTTAGAGAATTTGCTCAATTCCTTACTAGATATGCACTCAATTTTCACACAGATTTTCTAACTACACACCCTATACTAGTTATATGTGAGAAGATTGATGTAAATATGAAAACGAATGCTCACATATATGTATAACAAAGGAAGCAATTTCTGGAGTTAATAAGCCTGTTTTTCAATATGATCTCATGAATGGAATGCTACTACTTAGATGCGAGAACCAGTGACACCATATGCTCATACCAATTTTAAACTCCACAAATTGAAACACATAACATTAAAGATTGAAGTCAAAGGTTGTAACGGGGCTTGGGGTGTTGGCTAACAAATGAAGGATAAGGATAACAAACGTTCTTAAAGCAATAGTAAGCAAAACAATGAAATCGTACTCAGAATTCCCATTAGCATGCAGAAATTAACTTTTAAACACAAAGGGAAGATTCAACAACAATTAGGGCTGAATTCACTGTTTTGGACCCTTCCTTCAACAAACAACACTTAAGAACTCTTTTTCACATCTTTTCACAACTTTTTCTTTTTTTCTTTTTATTTTCCACGAAATTTTTCTTTTTCTTTTCTTTTTCGTGCCTCATTCAAGACTTTGGTGTTGGAAATGTGCCCTAAAGCCAATCATATGATGATACTTTACGGACATTTCACATGTTAAACTAATCTAGTTTACATATAAAGGGCAAACATTATTGTTTGAGCTGTCTCATATAAATGTTATATGCTTAAACGATAAAGTCCAAGGAATATGTGATTGGGAGAATGCAATCTAATGAAGTTAGATTAATGAGACCATTCTTTCGTAGACACATCCTAAACGTTCCTGATCATAGGATTGCCAATTGGGCATTGACAGTCCGTTAAGATCAGTACGTGCTATGTCTTCTCTCAGGGAGAGTGACTAGTCTCGATTCATTGGTGTGTGTGACATCAAGACAAGTACGTAGGTGCTCAATAGAGAATGAGTCCACTGAACACGATCAACGAGGAGTTCTCATACTCATGTCACATGAGAACTCATGGTTGGGATAATGCAAATTAGTCCTTTGACCTGAGGCATCACAGTTGTCTTGTGGTTAAGTCCTTGATCTTTGATTATGTCAAAGTCACCCCATCAGGGTGTCCACGACATCATTGGGGTTAAGCCACTTAGTTATGGAGACAAGTGAATGTGCAACAAGGGATCTCTAACCTTCAAATGGTTTGAGGGAGAATACTCTATGATATGATTAAAATCTCTGGCCAGAGTATGAATGAGATTAGGGAATGCGTTCCAAATCACATTCAAGGTAATCATATAAGCAAACGAATCACATTGGATAGTAGACATGAATAAATAAACTATCAAACCAAACAATGTGGTCAAGAGTATTAGATTAGAGAAGGACCGTATTGCATTTGTAATCCTTAACTGAATAGGTTCTCTACCTCTTCTGATTAGCTTGGGTAACCATGATATGCTGCTAGGTGTCATTCATGGTTTGTGGAAGCCCTAAACGTGTATAATCACTAAAGGGAGAATTGAAAGTAAGTTTCAATTCACAATCGATGTAAAATGGTTTTAATCGCTCACTGCCTCGCTAAAAGGAACCTAATGGATCGTACACCGTGTAAGGTGGAGATTGAAGAAACAATGGAGATGAGTAAGAATAATTAAATGGTTTAATTATTTATGGCAAGGATTAATTAATATGTTAATTAATCAAACGAATAAGTTCGTTAAAGACCTCGGGATAGTTTTGGACCTTAAGGCCCAATGGGCTTCGAACGTCAAAGCCCATTGACTTAAGTTGTATGACAACTTAATGAATAAAGATTCACAAAGGCCCAAAAGCCCATATCTATTTTGTGTAGAATTAGGGTTTTTTGGTTCTTTAGGTCATTTAAAGAAGTGACTATATAAAGAACTTTATAGCCTTTAGGGGTTTAATTTAGAGAAAATTGGTGAGAACTTGTTTCTTCATTTTCTCTCTAAGAGGCCAACCACCATGGAGGGTGAATCTAGCAATCCTACTACTCCAAGGTCACTCATTTCTTCTTCAATCTAACCTTGGTGTGGAATCTTTAGAGGTTCTCTATTTTGGGAACTTGGAGAATCCAATTCTTTCAACCAAATCCATGGAGCTAAGAAGCAAGGAATGAAGGCCCTATCTCTTGGGTGATTATCCTTTGCATATGCAAAGAGGAATCTACAAAGGTAAATATTTCTCAACTAACAAATGTTGTTTTAAAGTTGAGTCAAGGTTCACCAATCTACTAGGCTTTGAATTTCATGGTTGATGTTTTGTTTTGAGTGCATGTAAGCATGATTCCGCCTTTAATTTGTTAATTGCATGCTATTGATGTTGCTCAAATGAACATGTTTTTCACAAAATTTCCTTCAAGTGGTATCAAGAGCCTAGGTCTAGTAGTTGGTGAATCATTTTGGGTTTTGTAGTTCATAGTTTTTTATTTAAAAGTTGTAATATGTTACAAGCTTTATTCTTGTTTCTTTGAATGTAAATTTTGTTAGAAAATTTGCCATCTCAAATGTTGTAGATGTAGTTCATATGAGCATGAATTTTGGAGCTAAAATTTGGTGCCATGTTTTTGGGGAAATTCGGCCAAATCCAAAGGGTGATTTTTTGGGTTCATGTTTGTCTTGTTAAAATGGTTTTAAAGTGACTTTCGGAACCCCTAAGTACCCTAGGATGTTAGCCCTCTTTTGAGTGGTGAAAATTTGAGTTTTGGTGAGTGAAAACATTCATGGAGCTATTATGAGTTTTCATGAGTGTTCTTCAATGTTCTTGAAGTTCTTGCCAAGAACAAAAAGTTTTGAAGTTTTGATTCAAAAGTTTTATGTTTTTACATAAAGTTTTGATTTAATTTTAGTGGGTGATGGTTAATGGTAAAGTATTTTTAATGGGAGACAAACTTTTTTAAAGATGTGACATAAATCATTTCTTACAAACTTTTCATTTCATCTTTACCTCACCTAACAAAACCCACTTACAAAAACTTTGTAAAAATCTTATTTTTTTTTAATCATGGTAAGCCACCCTAATAGAATAGGGTATTTTTGGGCCTTTTGTGCAATTACATAAAGTTTTGATACTTTTGTGTATTTGCATTTTAGCCCAAAAGTTTACGTTTTTACGTTAAGGCCCAAAAACGCTAAAGGACAAATTGTTTTGCTCCTTTAATGAAGTTTTTTGTATTTGTTGAAATTTTTGGGTTCTAGTTGTAATTACATGAAGTAGTGGACTTTTGTGTTTTTACAAAGTGACCCCAAAAGTTTGTGTTTCGCAATATAGCCCAAAAAGTTGTGGTTATTGCATGATGGCCCAAATTAAGTAGGGAACAAAAATTGTTTTGTCTCTTTAAATGAGAATTGGATTTTCATTTCATTTAGCTCCATTTAAATCAATTTTATGGATACAAAAACAAAATGAAAATGTTGCATTCAAGTTTAATTAGTTAAAGTGTTAATTAATTAAAGGGTGATTATGAACCTAAGCCTACGATAATTGAGCTATGTGAAAGGCCGTTTCAAATTTGTTTGAACCATGGGAATGTGTAGATTAATTTTGGTTGTAATTTGATTTGATCAAATGTTGTAAAAGAGCATAAGCTCTTCTTTACTTTAAAGTAATTTGAATTATGCAAATGTTGTAATGAGCATAAGCTCACCTTTACTTTGAAGTACTTCTTTCTTGCTTTATTTGATATGCATGAAAATGGAGTAGAGGGTCCAACGCCCCTAAGACAACACGCCTTAATGTGATTAAACGCGTAACTAAAATCAATCTCCATCCCTAGTCCGAGATTCAACACTAGGCTCGTGTTGAATCTAAACAAAGGTTCATAGTCATCCTAAGGCCCTAAGGCAACTATATAGTCCATCAAATGAATGCAAACCTTATGTTAGTAGTATCATATACTCTTGCTTTAAAAACCGTTTTATAAGTATAGTGGGAGTATTATATACAACTAAATTGAATCAAATGGACCAATAGTTGTAATAGGACCAAAATTGTTTTAATGAAGATTAAAATGAATACTTATATGTGATGAGACCTAAAACCCTCAAACAAACCATTATTAAGTTGATAAGCGTGAGAGTGCTTTGAACACTCTTTCGTGGCCTTCCACCATGGTAGGCTTCAATCGTTTGTGACTCATACACCGTATTCGTCCAATTCTGGGGTTGCAAAGTATGTGCTTACATTCAGGAGAAGCCTATACACATATGATGAAGTAAAGGTAGGCAACGAGTGTGGTCAATATGATATTCTTCTGAGGCCATTCTTGAACCCCTACTTTAACTAGCATGGTGGGAATGACTTAACTAAGTGCAATGTGCCAATATGATATTCTTCTGAGGCATCATTCTCTAGAGGCCAAATTGATGGGTACTTGCATTAGTTGCAAATGAGTAAGTGTACTCTCTCATTATTATTAACGCTAGCCAATATGATTTTCTTCTGAGGTGGGCTTGGTAATAGTGAGTCTCCCATAACCTACTAAGAGTTTCCTCCAAAACTCTCGAATTCCAATGAGGGATATGGAATTTGCCAAAAATAGTGGGTGGTGCTATTTGATTTAAAGACCCGAATCAAATGGCTTAAAATCAATCAATTTATATTCGTTATGTATTTGTTTACCAATATATTTGCAAACGCTATCCAAAACTTGACAAAGAAAAACCGAATGTTTTAGTTTCCGGACTTGGTAACACAATCCCAAAGATTGTCTTAAATGGATGGTGCATGTACCTAAGAAGTCTCATCCTCACAATCTTCCTATTGATAATGTATCATTAGAAGAACATGTTAGAAATGTCTATCGTGAAGAGGACAACACAAACAACCAATGCTTATTCCTTCGTTATATGAACAAAGGAACTTACGAAGATTAGCATAAAGACAAGGACACTTTTAGTGCCATGATTCTTCACTTACAAATTGTTGTATGAAGAAATAAGAGTTGCCTTGAACAACTCTTGAAAGTTTGTAATTATGTTTAGAACATAATGGTTGGTTGACAAAAATAGTCCATCAACATGGACTTATGATGATTTTGAATCATTGAGTGTTGAAGTGATAAACCACTTAACGAGACGGAAACTAAGCTAGGACTTCACCTTTATGTCCCTATCCTAATGGTTCACTAAGTTTATTGTAAACTATGTAGTGAACAATAACCACACGCTCTCCAAAATGTTTGATGTGTATAACACAATTGAAAAGGTTTCAAGAGAGATAGTGGGAGTTTAGGGACTATGACTATTGTAGTCAAAGGAGAAGTCAAATGAAGAAGATAAAATTAACTCCAAGGGAACAAACTTTCTTTATGAAAGGATGGACATTGGAAGGGGTATTTGCAAGAAATGTCTTGCAAATGTCAAGAACACACCTTTCGAAGGTGTTGTAAATTGTTCTTGAATAGTTCAAAACAGTTGGTTCTTCTACTTGAATGCTTGATTCCGTATTAGTAACTATGTTTAACAATCGTTGTAAAAATGTGGCTAATAAGAAGTAGAAGATTAATGAGAGAAGAGAAAGTACTTCACATTCGGAACGTGAATAAAATATAGATCTCTGCGAAAGCAGATGGTACTAACTTCCTCATATGAACTACCAAAGAAATTGGAAAAACCAAAGATTGTCTTTACATTCCAATTTTAAGGAACTTAATTTCGTCACTATAGTAGAGATGGATGAATGTTTTATTTGACAAAACATTGTTCTTTATTAATCACTGATTGGATTATAGTAATCTAATTGATTGTCTCTATAGTAGAGATGATATGGTAGCCTTAACTGTTTAGAATATAATGATGCTTAAAACCCAAGAGGTTGCAAGATAGTGACTAATCCCAACTGAGTTGTGATACCTCTAAAACATAAATTACGAGTTGGTCATAGATGGATGCTTTGGATCGTTAGATCCGGATCCAATACCTTCTTGTCAAAATTGTATAGAGGCGAAATGTTCGAATCTTTATTCTTTTGGAAAGAAGAAAGAATCACAAAGTTATTGAGGTTAATTCACTTAGATGTTAGTGGCACTTGTCCACAACATAATACTACTCATGTTGTTTGACATTCACCGAAGATCACTCTCGGTTGGACTATAGTTTATTATGAATAAACACAAGTCCGAATACTTTGCAAAAGGTTTCAAAGAATTCAAGAAATGTAAGTTGATGAGTAAGACGTCTAAAGTACTTACCTCCTTAGATTTGATCTAAGGAAAGGTAACACTTTAGATGAGTTTCCTTGAAAGATATCAAGGAAATTAGCATCATAAGATAATGATTTTCTCCATTAGGAGAAGAACGAACTCGAATAAGATTTAGTTCGTTGGATGTTATCAATTACCCATATATATAGGATATATACTTCTAAAACAATATGATTGTCAATTAGAAGATCTTCCAAAATTTTCATAACTCCATAGGATGTAGTTGGAAAGAAAGACAAATCTTAATCATGTTAAGATTTGGGGTTGTGTGCTAATAAGCAATATTTGTTTAAAAATTATCTTGTGGATATCCTTAAATTAACCTTTGGATATCACTTCTATAAACCAACCAACAAATGTTGTTTGTTGAGTAGTTCATTGTAATCCTACAATGTGATTTGCCTTAGAGCAAATGAACTAGGAATAGAACTCAAAAGAATGGGTTCTTTGAGAGACAAGATGATAATCAACAAATATAACAACCTAGTTCCTATACCACAAGCTCCAAGGTAGTCAAGAAGGATTTATAAACCGTCTCAGTTGAATGGTTTGAACTTTATGACTACATTGAGTGTATATACGATATATACTCAAGGAAATGGTAAAGTACCATTTGACCCGAAATAATGAAACCTTCATAGCTAATTGGTAGCTTAAGGTGACTAAAATCAAAGAGAATGGTTGACTTTGAAGGAACCATTTTTGACGTAGTCTTAGTTTCAATTAATTCGAAGATTGCTAGCTACAACTAAATGGTGATTCAATGTTTGGACATGATATAGGTTTCCGAAACCATTATTAAGATAGTCTTGATAATTTATGTCTAAAACTATGAATCACAAAACATGTAAGTTGTAGAGATCCAACCATCATGGATCTAAGCAAGCTAGTGGGAGCCATAAGCGTCTTATGAGAGAAAGATCAAAACGTTTGATTTCTCATAAAGATGTAAATGAATCTTTTGTTTACTAGGTTTACAAAAGATTAGTGGGAGTTAATCATATTCCTAAATTTAAATATATGTATGATATATTAATTTTGGAAATGAAAAGAATACTTCATTGTTAAAGTTATGACTTTAAACTTTCTATAACGATAGAATGTATATGGGAGACATAGTCTATATACATGGGATGGAAATCTATAATGATAGATTTTAGGATATAATTGGATTATATCATGCCCTAATAATAGACAAAAGGATGCTAGGAAGTTTCTCATATGATGATAAACTTCAATAAGAAGAACAACTCTAGTGAGACTAGGAGATAACTCTTCTCAAAGGGAACGTACCCTTTGACTCCCAAAGAAATAATGCGTAAATCGAATCCTTTATGCATACGCAGAAAAGTGATTTATGTATTTCATATTGTATGAGAAACATTGATATGAGTTGTACCTAGAAAGGTACAAGGCGATATCAATGCAAGCCCAGGATCAGAACCATGGCAACTGTCAAGTGAGTCCTTAAGTATTTAAGAAATACTAAATGATAGGTTCCTCGAAGAATGAGGAAGAATCAGAGTAACGTAATGGAAGCGTAAATGTATTAGATTGTGAATCTAATCCATCATTGGATGTTTCTTCATTATGAATGAAGAAATAAATAGATATCTCTTTATTATGACTAAAGAGATGTTTGGATGGAAACATTAAAGTAATGACTTTAGTGTGTTCCATTATAAATGCAAAATATATTGCCATATAGAAGTTTACAACAATGTTGTTTGGATGGGAAAGTTCATTTATGAACTCTCTATTCGGTTCCAACCAGAAAGTGTATGACACTAATGGGGCGATAGCTCAAGCCAGGGAATCAAGGTCTCATCAAGATCCGAACTCATATGAGAGACTGAACCACATGATTGGGAATCATGTATAATGGTGACGTCGATATTCTCAAGGTTGCTTCTATGGATAACATATAGATATCCATTGCCTAGGCCTACTACTCAGCCATTTATGAAATGACTACAGAAGAGGAATCATAACAGATGAACAAGCTGATTGGCTCTAGTGCAAGTGGGAGATTGTTGGAAATGTGCCCTAAAGCCAATCATACGATGATACTTTACGGACATTTCACATGTTAAACTAATCTAGTTTACATATAAAGGGCAAACATTATTGTTTGAGCCGTCTCATATAAATGTTATATGCTTAAACGATAAAGTCCAAGGAATATGTGATTGGGAGAATGCAATCTAATGAAGTTAGATTAATGAGACCATTCTTTCGTAGACACATCCTAAACGTTCCTGATCATAGGATTGCCAATTGGGCATTGACAGTTTGTTAAAATCAGTACGTGCTATGTCTTCTCTCAGGGAGAGTGACTAGTCTCGAGTCATTGGTGTGTGTGACATCAAGACAAGTACGTAGGTGCTCAATAGAGAATGAGTCCACTGAACACGATCAACGAGGAGTTCTCATACTCATGTCACATGAGAACTCATGGTTGGGATAATGCAAATTAGTCATTTGACCTGAGGCATCACAGTTGTCTTGTGGTTAAGTCCTTGATCTTTGATTATGTCAAAGTCACCCCATCGGGGTGTCCACGACATCATTGGGGTTAAGCCACTTAGTTATGGAGACAAGTGAATGTGCAACAAGGGATCTCTAACCTTCAAATGGTTTGAGGGAGAATACTCTATGATATGATTAAAATCTCTGGCCAGAGTATGAATGAGATTAGGGAATGCGTTCCAAATCACATTCAAGGTAATCATATAAGCAAACGAATCACATTGGATAGTAGACATGAATAAATAAACTATCAAACCAAACAATGTGGTCAGGAGTATTAGATTAGAGAAGGACCGTATTGCATTTGTAATCCTTAACTGAATAGGTTCTCTACCTCTTCTGATTAGCTTGGGTAACCATGATATGCTGCTAGGTGTCACTCATGGTTTGTGGAAGCCCTAAACGTGTATAATCACTAAAGGGAGAATTGAAAGTAAGTTTCAATTCACAATCGATGTAAAATGGTTTTAATCGCTCACTGCCTCGCTAAAAGGAACCTAATGGATCGTACACCGTGTAAGGTGGAGATTGAAGAAACAATGGAGATGAGTAAGAATAATTAAATGGTTTAACTATTTATGGCAAGGATTAATTAATATGTTAATTAATCAAACGAATAAGTTCGTTAAAGACCTCGGGATAGTTTTGGACCTTAAGGCCCAATGGGCTTCGAACGTCAAAGCCCATTGACTTAAGTTGTATGACAACTTAATGAATAAAGATTCACAAAGGCCCAAAAGCCCATATCCATTTTGTGTAGAATTAGGGTTTTTTGGTTCTTTAGGTCATTTAAAGAAGTGACTATATAAAGAACTTTATAGCCTTTAGGGGTTTAATTTAGAGAAAATTGGTGAGAACTTGTTTCTTCATTTTCTCTCTAAGAGGCCAACCACCATGGAGGGTGAATCTAGCAATCCTACTACTCCAAGGTCACTCATTTCTTCTTCAATCTAACCTTGGTGTGGAATCTTTAGAGGTTCTCTATTTTGGGAACTTGGAGAATCCAATTCTTTCAACCAAATCCATGGAGCTAAGAAGCAAGGAATGAAGGCCCTATCTCTTGGGTGATTATCCTTTGCATATGCAAAGAGGAATCTACAAAGGTAAATATTTCTCAACTAACAAATGTTGTTTTAAAGTTGAGTCAAGGTTCACCAATCTACTAGGCTTTGAATTTCATGGTTGATGTTTTGTTTTGAGTGCATGTAAGCATGATTCCGCCTTTAATTTGTTAATTGCATGCTATTGATGTTGCTCAAATGAACATGTTTTTCACAAAATTTCCTTCATTTGGCACACCCACAACAAAACTCACTTCCCCCACACTTGTTTTCTGCCAACAATGGCCAAAAGGAATTCATTTTGAGTCATTCATTACTATGCTTCAAGAACAAAGGTATGGATGGTCCTAATCTAGACTAGGTGAGGATAATGTGGGTTAACGAAGAAAACATAGGCTAAACAAGGCTCAACGGGGCTAAAACCTACAAAACAAATGATCATGGGGGACACGGCAATTTGGCTTAAGTGGTGATCACTACACAACTTCATCTTGAATATGTGTTATGCAAATCAATAGCATGCTTTGAATGAAATGGGTATGAGTTCTAGTGTTCGGAACTAAATGATGAAACGCCTTCTAAGTAGTAACCAAGCAAAGAATAATGAGATCATGCAACGACTTTAGAAAACAATAATGCACAGATTATTAACTCTCCAAATAAACGTTTAGGCTCAAGTCTCACAAGGTTGTAGCGTTAGTTTGAGTTCCTTCCTTCAAGCATGTTACAAAAATTGATTTTTCCTTTATGATTACATGTGAATTCATAAGTTATAACCACAACCAAGCATAAACCAAAGAGTAAATCGAACTTTCATCCATGTTTACAACTCTCTTTAACAGTCATGCAATTAAAAACCGAACCCTCATCATTGTGTTGGAAGGTACCCTAAGACACAAACAAACACACAAAAACAACTCTTTTTGGGTTTTTCAAAACAATTTTTCAAATTTTTATGGGATTTTCGGATTTTTGAATCAAAACACACTAAAACAGCTTAAAAACACTTAAAAACAGCAAGGAACAACATTTAGCAGTTATGAGTGATAAACCCTACGAATTTGCATCAAAACACTTTGGTTACCCCCCCACACTTAAATCAAACATTGTCCTCAATGTTTCAAGCATAGACTCACACAAATAACAAACAAACAAACAAAACAACATCTAAACAACCTAACATGGCAGAAACGAAATAGCAACAAAGAGAAGGGTTTAGGAACGCAAATCTGGAATTGGAGTGCTTTCTCGGTCTTCCTTTGTTGAATGCATGGGTTGCCTCCCAAGTAGCGCTTGCTTTAACGTCGTACAGCCGGACGAAACTCCTTTGAGGCTTCATTGGACCCCACGGCATGGAGGGGTGCTTCCTTTGCAACCTGTCCTACGAACCACTTCATGCTTTAGATCTTTGAATGGAAAAGGATAATGATCCTTCCTGATTTTGATGTTTTGCTTCCCTAAATCAGCATGAACTTTTCCACCACGTCGAATTCGATTAGGTACCTGCACCATACAAGGTAACAACCTATTAGTTGAAATGGGAATCGAAATTGGAATAGGTGGCTTACCTTTGTACGGCAAAGAAGTGGTAGCACTATGGACAGATGCACAAGGGGTGCACTCGGCCAGATTTGGTGATTTCAAGGTTGGGGCCGTGCACTCTTTGTTGTTCACTCCAATTCCTTCCTCGATGGTGGGTTGTGGTACATTCTTCTTCACTAGTGTTGAACATTCCTGTCCTATATTTTCAATTACATTAATGGCACAACAAGAACGAACATCAGTAGTATTCTCAACCGATTCTGAAATCTTAAAGTTAATCATATCACCACCAAAGGCCATAGTTACTGCTCCCTTGGCCACGTCAATCTTGGTTTGAGCTGTTTTCATGAATGGTCGTCCAAGTAAGAGTGGTGATGGTGGAGAGTGGGTTGAGTCCTCCATATCAAGCACATAGAAATCTGCAGGAAAAATCAAGTGGTCTACCTGCACCAAAACATCTTCCAACACTCATTTGGGATATGCATTAGATCGATCGGCTAATTGAATAATAACTCCATCATTTTTAAGCTTTCCTAGATTCATAGATGCATAAACAGAATATGGCATGACATTTATAGATGCACCTAAATCTAACATAGCATGATCAAACCTCGTATTGCCAATAACACAAGGGATAGTGAAACTACCTGGATCTTTGCATTTAGGTGGTAACTTTCTTTGCAACAATGCAGATACAGTCTCACTTACGTGTACCACCTCTTTTTCCCGAATCCGTTTATTTGTTGTACAAAGCTTCTTCAAAAACTTGGCATACTTTGGGATTTGCTTTATAGCATCAAGGAGTGGGATATTGACATGCACCTTCCTAAACGTCTCAAGGACATCTTTCTCCTCTTCTTCGTTCTTGGCTTGCAAAAATCTGCTAGGAAACGGTACATTCGGAGGAATGACATTAGAATTAACTTGAATTGGACCTTCCTTACCTATGGTGGCCGAATTGGAATGCTTGGGTGGTTGCGGCAAGGGTGTTTCTACCCTTGCCGTGGCCTTTGGTTGGTCCTCTTCCTCAATTTGCAACTTCTCGTCCTCCATGGGGGCAGATTTTGATGGTTGTGGCTCAGTTCCTACTTCTTTCCCGCTCCTTAGCGTGATGGCCTTGGCAGTTTCGAATCCTCCCCTCGGATTGACAACGGTTGAACTTGGCAACTTGCCTTGCTCTCGAAATTGACCCATGAACTCCGTAATCTGCCCTACTTGCTTCTCCAACTCATCCATCCTTTTGTCTTGGATTTGCCTCTCTTTGTTTTGAGTTTGGACTTCCTGCGTCAAAGTAGCAAGTAATTGAAAAATCTTATCATTTTCACTTGAATTACCTGAATTGCTTTGGGCAGGTTGTGCTTGGGCTTGTGGTGGTGCCAACGGCGTTTGATAGAAACCCGGGGGTTGTTGCCTAAATCTGCTTTGTTGTTGGCCTTGTTGGGGGTCTCGCCATTTGAAATTCGGATGATCACGCCAACCGGGATTGTAAGTATTGGAAAACGGATCACCACGTGATTGGTATTGGTTGCCATATCCCACAGCATTGAGTGTCTCCCACCCTCCATTCTCGATCAATTGTGGGCACTTGTCCGTATGGTGGCTTTGCATGGAGCATACGCCACAAGAAGCTACGGTTTTGACTTTTGGACCTTCCACCACCTGAGAAAGCAACGTAGTGAGGTTAGCCATTTGATTTTGAAGCTCGGTTATGGCACTTACCTCATTGACTTGATGTTGCCGTGGCATGCTCCTTTGTCCAACACCTTCGTATTGTTGAGCGTTCAACGCTCGATTAGCAATCAACATCTTTGCAACCGTAGGGGTCTTGTCCACCAATGCTCCTCCCGCTGAGGCATCTAGCATTTGACGTTCAATTGGTAGAAGTCCCTCGTAGAAGTATTGTAGAAGTAGTTCCTCCTTCATTTGATGCTGTGGACATGAAGCAACAAGAGATTTAAAACGTTCATAATAAGTAGGAAAGGATTCACCTTCATCTTGTTGAATGCCACTTATCCTTTTGCGTAGGAGGATGACTCAAGAAGTTGGGAAAAACTTCTCCAAGAAAGCTCGTTTCATGCTCTCCCATGATGTGACAGTTCCGGGAGCCAATTTGTACAACCAATCTTTCGCCTTCTCTAGGAGAGAAAAGGGAAAGGCCTTCATCTTCAAGATGCTCTCATCCACGTTCACCGGAGTCATGCTTGAGCAAACAACTTCAAACTCCTTCAAGTGCTTGTTCGGATCTTCCATGGACAGCCCATGGTACTTCGGAATGTGATGTAACAAGCTTGACTTCAATTCGAACTCGGCAGTTTTGTCCGGAGCCGCCCTAGGGTATTGGATACATAGAGGTGCGGCATTATCCAATCCCGAAGCAGAAAGCTCCTTGATCGTTCGGTTGTCCGCTGCCATGTCTTCCACTTCCTCTTCAAATTCAGAAACGGACTCGGAACTTGCACTTGATTCACTAGGTTCCGGGTTCTTCCTCTTTCGTCTCAACTCACGCTCAAAATCGTTGTCAAAGTCTAAAATATGTTCGTGAACCGGATTAGAACTCCGAGTCATAAACAAGTACCTAAAACAAGAAACAAAATAACATAAGAATCTGACCTAATAAGAAAAACGAAAATAACAATCCAAGGGATTAGCAAAGTTGCTAATCCCCGGCAACGGCGCCAAAATTTTTATGCGAGATATATAAGCACACAAATTAAACCCTCTTTTTATCAATTGTAGCAAAGTATGTAAGTAGGGATCGTTCAAGACCGGGGATTAGGAGGGATTGCTAAATCACTTGAAAACTGACTCAAATACGTAAAAACAAGTTTAAAACACTAAACTAGACTCAAAGAATGCAAAACTAAACTTTAAAACACCAAAACAAACCAAAAGACTCAAAACAGCACCAAAACACTCAAAACTGCCTTAAAACCACTTTCTGGGCAGTTTTGAACTCTAAACAAGATTTTGGACGAAAATTGGTTTTAACTTAACTCAAGACACTTAAAAACACAAACTAAATTGATTTCTAACTAATATGACACTTGAAAATAAAGGGGGATTTATTTTGGACGAATTTAAAAACAAAACAAAACTTTGTAAACTAGAACATATTTTAAGACGAATTGGGTTGAATTGAATGGATGGAACGCTAGCTAAGCGGTTCATCTCCACACATGTTATACTTGCATATAAAACGATTTCCAATTGCTTTTTAGTAAACCATGAATTCTCAACGCCCCAAGTTAATTAGGTCCGCTTAAATTAACCTTCAGATTTTCCTAACGTTATTGAATTGGATGATTGCATACGACAACCCAAAACATTCCCCACAAGTCCCCTACATGATTGCATAATAGAGATACAAGCAAGAATCATTAAGTTCTATGAAAACCATAAGCATTGACGAAGCACTTGTTACTATGATTGCATGAAACTTATGCCAAGAATTTACTTAACGCGATTGAGATCATCAACCTTTACTACTTGTGAATATAAGTCCATAACGATTAGGTGAAATTTCCTTATATCCTAGCATTCAATTTATGCATGATAATTAAGCGTGCACTCTCAACCAACACACACAAATCAATGTAATTCACATAGATAAGTAAATTGAATTCACAACTTATGAAACGCAATTAGAAGTAATCAAATCATAACGCAAGCATAAACATGTATTTCGAATCCCCCCCTAGCCAAGGGGGGGTTTAGTTCCTCATACGCACAAAACAAAGAGAATTGAATTTAAACATTGAAATCAAAGGAAAAGAAACACCTAGAAATTCCAGCGACGCGGACTTGAATTGCATGAACTCCCAAGCATCCCTCTCCTCCTCCTTGGTGCGGCAAAGGGTCTAGGGACAGGTTTAGGGCCTTAGGTGTATGGATGAATGGTTATGGAGGGATGTAGTAGTGTTTAGGTGAAGGGAATGGTGCGGCAAAGGTGTGGAGAGAGTTTGGGCGAATTTCTGAATTTATGGAATGAATGAATGTGTATGAGAGGTGGTGCCCTGATTTAGGGGTTAATATGAGTATATATAGGCACTTAAAACCCTAGGGGAATCAGATATGGACTTCTAGAATCCAAATCCACAAGGAAAAAGGTTAAAACAATCAGAAATCCTAAGGGATAAGAGATAAGGGTGCGGCAGGTTTTTAGGGATAATGATAGGTGATGCGAAATATATAAGCACACAAATTAAACCCTCTTTTTGTCAAATTGTAGCAAAGATGTAAGTAGGGATCGTTCTAGACCGGGGATTAGGAGGGATTGCTAAACACTTGGAAACTGACTTAAAAACTCAAAAACAAAGTTTAAAACACTAAACTAGACTCAAAGAATGCAAAACTAAAGGTTAAAACACTTAAACAAACCTAAAAACCAAAACAGCAACTAGAAGGCTCAAAACTGCCTAAAAACCACTTTCTGGGCAGTTTTGAGCACCTACACTAATTTGGACGAAATTTGATGAAAACTTGAATCAAAATACTTAGAAACACAAATCAAAACACTTTCTAACTAATCTAAGACTTCAAATTAAAGGGGAATTTGTTTTGGACGAAAATTGAAAACAAAACAGAAACTTAAAGTTAAACGGATTGTAAAAACGATTTTGGTGAAATAGATGGTTAAAAGGGCTAGTTAGGAGGTTCTTCTCCACACATGTCACACTTGCAAACAAAACGATTCTCAGTTGTTCTTCCGATAAACTATGAATACTCAACGCCCCAAGTTAACCGTGAATTGCACTAATTAACCCTCAGTTTTTCCACAAGTTATTAAGTTGGATGATTGCATACGACAACCCAAAACACTCCCTACAAGTTCCCTACACTTAGCTTTTGCTAGTCCTCGAGCAAAAATATGCTCCTATCAAATTCCCCCACACTTAGCTTTTGCTAGTCCTCGAGCAAAACAAAACGAAACAAAGTAAACAAACGAAACAAAACGAGTAAAACACAACCTAAACCTTCCAACAATCGCCTCAGGGATTTCCAATGCACATGACATGTTAAAAATCATCATTCCCACAGATTTTAGCCATCTTTACACTTAAGCACATACTTAATCATAGTCACCACTTACTAGTTCACATTTAACCATTTAAAATGATGTTTTGAATGTGAGAATTCCCTCAATTCCTTACAAGATATACACTCTATTTTCACTCAGATTTTCTAACTCCACACCCTACACTAGTCATATGTGAGAAGATTGATGTAGAAATGAAAACGAATGCTCACATATATGCATAACAAAGAAAGCAATTTCTAGAGTTAAGAAGCATGTTTAGATATGATCTCATGAATGGAATGCTACTACTTAGATGAGAGAACCAGTGACACCATATGCTCATACCAAATTCAAACTCCACAAATTGAAACACATAACACTCAAGATAGAAGTTAAGGGTTGTAATGGGGCTTGGGGACAGGTTAACAAGGAAAGGATAGGGAAAACAAACGTTCTTCAAGCGATAGTAAGCAAAGTAATGAAATTGAGACTTAGAATTCACTTAGATTGCAGAAATTAACTTTAACACACAAGGGGGAGACTTAAACAACTTCTTAGGGTCAAATTCACTTTGGAACTCTTTTTCACATATTTTCAACTTCTTTCTCATTCTTTTCACAACTTTTCTTTTTTTCTTTCTATTTTCCACGAATTTTCTTTTCTTTTCTTTTTCGTGCCTCATTCAAGACTTTGGCACACCCCTAACAAAATTCACTTCCCCCACACTTGTTTTCTGCAATGCATTGGTTTTAAGGAATTCATATTAAGTCATGCATTACTATGCTTCAAGAACAAAGGTATGGATGGTCCTAATCTAGGCTAGGTGAGGATAATGTGGTTAACAAAGAAAATAGGCTAAACAAGGCTCAACGGGGTTAAAAACCTACAAAACACAATGACATAGGGCACACGGCATTTGGCTAAAGTGGTGGTCACTACACAACTTTATCTTGAATATGTGTTATGCAAATCAATAACATGCTTTGAATGAATTGGGCATGAGTTCTAGTGTTTGGAACTAAATGATGAAACGCCTTCTAAGTAGCAACCAAGCAAAGAATAATGAGATCATGCAACGACTTTAGAAAACAAAGAATGCACAGATTTTAACTCTCCAAATAAACGTTTAGGCTCAAGTCTCACAAGGTTGTAGCGTTAGTTCGAGTTCCTTCCTTCAAGCATGTTACAAAAACTGATTTTTTTTCTTTTATGATTGCATGTGAATTCATAAGTTATAACCACAACTAAGCATAAACAAAGAGTAAATCAAACTTTCATCCATGTTAATCACTCTCTTTAACAGCCATGTAATTACAAACCGAATCCTCATCATTGTGTTGGAAGGTACCCTAAGACACAAACAAACACACAAAAACAACTCTTTTTGGGTTTTTAAAACAAATTTTTCAAATTTTTATGTAATTTTCGGATTTTTACTTCAAAACACACTAAAACACATCAAAACTGCTCAAAAACACTTAAAAACAGCAAGGAACAAGTCTCCAAGTTAAGGGTGATAAAATCCCACGAATTTGCATCTAAAACACTTATTTACCCCCCCACACTTAAATCAAACATTGTCCTCAATGTTTCAAGCATAGACTTACACACATAACAACACACAAAACAAAACAGCAACTAACAACCTAACATGGCAGAAAACGAAATAGCAACAAAGAGAAGAGTTTAGGAACGCAAATCTGGAATTGGAGTGATTCCTTGGTCTTCCTTTGTTGAATTGCATGGGTTGCCTCCCAAGTAGCGCTTTCTTTTACGTCTTGCAGCCGGACGGAAAGCCCATTCACTCTCCATGTGTGCCCACGGCACCCAAAGAAATATCTTCCACGGTTTGTTCAACAAAGTTCTCAAAATATGGCTTCAAACGGTGTCCGTTCACTTGGAATTCATGACCTGTTTTGAGACTTTGAATCTGGATGGCACCATAAGAAGATACGTTAGTAATAACAAACGGTCCAATCCACTTAGAACGTAACTTACCGGGAAACAAACGTAAACGGGAATTGAACAATAGCACTTTCTGCCCAATGGAGAATGATTTCCCACGGATCATGTTGTCATGGAAAGCTTTGGTCTTTTGCTTGTAAATGCTTGCATTATCGTACGCCTCGTGCCGTATCTCATAAAGCTCATTCAATTGCAATCTCCTTTGACTTCCCGCTTCCTCGAGGTTCATGTTAAACTTCTTGATGGCCCAAAGTGCTTTGTGCTCCAATTCAACAGGAAGATGGCACGCCTTGCCATAAACAAGTCGGAAGGGGGACATCCCAATGGGGGTTTTGTACGCCGTACGATATGCCCAAAGTGCATCGTCAAGTCGTAAACTCCAATCCTTCCTCGTTGGCCCAACGGTCTTCTCTAGGATTTGCTTGATCTCACGGTTGGAAACCTCGGCTTGCCCATTAGTTTGAGGATGATAAGGTGTAGAAACCTTATGGGTGACACTGTATTTCCTCAATAATGCTTCAATGGTCCGATTGCAAAAGTGTGACCCTCCGTCACTAATGATCACTCGTGGCATTCCGAACCTTGCAAAAATGTTAGTTCTAATAAAATCTGCAACCACTTTAGAATCATTAGTCCGGGTGGCCTTTGCTTCCACCCACTTCGACACATAATCAACCGCAAGCAAAATATATGTAAAACCATACGAAGAAGGAAAAGGACCCATAAAATCAATACCCCAAACATCAAAAATTTCAACATTTAGGATAGAAACCTGCGGCATTTGGTCCTTTGCACTAATACCACCCATTCGTTGGCATTTATCACATGTTAAGCAAAAAGTTTTAGCATCTTTAAAAATACTAGGCCAATAAAATCCACATTGTAACACCTTAAGGGCTGTGCGTTGTGTGCCAAAGTGCCCTCCACAAGCATATGTGTGACAAAAACTCAAAATTGAATGACATTCAGAATCGTGCACACAACGACGTATAATCTGATCGGGGCAAAATTTCCATAAGTACGGATCATCCCACACATAAAACCGTGCATCATGCCTAAGTTTATCACGTTGGTGCCTAGTGAACTCACTTGGAATACGTTTTGACACCAAAAAATTAACAATATCGGCATACCAAGGTGCACTAACCTTAATGGACAGCAATTGTTCATCGGGGAATGTCTCCAAAATCGGCACCAACTCCTCATTATGCACCATTCGGCTTAGGTGGTCAGCCACCACGTTTTCACTTCCCTTCTTGTCCCGAATCTCTATGTCGAACTCTTGAAGTAGCAATATCCATCGAATTAGCCGTGGTTTGGCCTCCTTTTTGGTGAGCAAGTACTTCAGAGCTGCATGATCAGTGAAAACAATTACTTTAGTTCCAATTAGATATGATCGAAATTTATCTAAAGCAAAAACAACGGCAAGAAGTTCTTTTTCTGTAGTGGAGTAGTTCAATTGTGCATCGTCAACGTCCGGGAGGCATAGTAAATGACATGCGGCCTCTTGGTGTGAGAATTACTTGACACACAAATTAAACCCTCTTTTGTCAAATTGTAGTAAAGATGTAAGTAGGGATCGTTCTAGACCGGGGATTATGAGGGATTGCTAAACACTTGGAAACTGACTTAAAAACTCAAAAACAAAGTTTAAAACACTAAACTAGACTCAAAGAATGCAAAACTAATGTTTAAAACACTTAAACAAACCTAGAATTCAAAACAGCAACTAGAAGGCTCAAAACTGCCTAAAAACCACTTTCTGGGCAGTTTTGAGCACCTACACTAATTTGGACGAAATTTGATGAAAACTTGAATCAAAATACTTAGAAACACAAATCAAAACACTTTCTAACTAATCTAAGACTTCAAATTAAGGGGGGATTTGTTTTGGACGAAAATTGAAAACAAAACAGAAACTTAAAACTAAACAGGTTGTAAAACGTTTTGGATGAAAAGGATGGATAAAGGGCTAGTTAGGAGGTTCTTCTCCACACATGTCACACTTGCAAACAAAACGATTTTCAGTTGTTCTTCGATAAACTATGGATACTCAATGCCCCAAATTAACCGTGAATTGCACTAATTAACTTTCAGTTTTTCCACAAGTTATTAGATTGGATGATTGCATACGACAACCCAAAACATTCCCTACAAGTTCCCTACATGAATTGCATAATAGAGATCCAAGCAAGAATCATTAAGTTCTATGAAAAACATAAGCATTGACGAAGCATTCGTTACTATGAATTGCATGAAACTTATGCCAAGAATTCATTCAACGCGATCGTTTTCAAGCGACCTTCACTACTTGTGATTATAAGATTGTAACTATTAGGTGAAACTCCCTCATAATCTAGCATCATATTCATGCATGAAAACTAAGCGTGCACTCTCAATCAACATACACAAATAAGTTATCAATCAAATAGATGAACGAATTGAATCCACAATTTATGAACTAACAACTGAATTTAATCAAGTCATACTGCAAGCATGTACATGGTTTCGAATTACCCCCCAACTAAGGGGGTTTAGTTCCTCATACTCACAAAGCAAAGATACATAAATTTAGAAATTAAAATCCAAAGGAAGAAAACACCTAGAACGCTCCAACTTGGCAGCAAGCTCATCAACGAATTCTCCTTCCTCCTTGCTGCGGCAGAGAACTTTAGAACAGGTTTTTGGGGTTATTTGTGGTGTAGAATGGATGGGGAATGGTATGGGAAGGTTTAGGGTTGATGGGGGTACGGCTAGGGATGATTTTGGGTCAGAAAATATGGTGAAAGGTGAAGGAAGGCTGCTGCAAAGTGTGATGGATGTGTTTGACGAATTTATGAATTGTGGAGGGTGTATGGCTGGATGGGATGAATGGAATGTGTGTGGGAGGTGTCTTTTTTAACTCTTAACCAAGGGGGGTTATATAGTGGCTGAAAATGTCAAGCAAACATTAAGTAATGGACAATCTGCCATCCTTGCAGAAATCCACTTCATGGTGGTCCAATTTCTGCCATTCCTTGTTGTCTATTCACTGCCCATGCTGATTCCTTGCTGCCCATGCTTTAATTTCTTATTCCTTGTTGCCCATGCTTTAATTTCTGATTCCTTGCTGCCCATGTGGTGTGTGTGTTGCTGTTTTCTTTCCTTCTTGCTGCTCATGTGGTGTTTATACTTGCAATGCATGTTCTTCATCCATTTAGCTAGTAAAAAAACACATTTTCTGCCATTACATGGCAGCCATGATGTTTGAAGTTGTAGGCCAACACTTTGCACACACACATGCAGATTTCTAGCCCTTTGAATCATCAAATTCGTCCATCCTCATGTCTCCATGTTTGCACCATCCAATCTTGGCCCAAAAATGCTCCAAATTGGCTCAAAATGCATACTTTGCCATATGAACCTGAAATTGCACGAAAATGACCTTAAACACTATAATAAGTTATAACTAACTACGAAAATGCAAGAAAACAACATAACTAAGTAGCATAAATATGCTCCTATCAAATTCCCCCACACTTAGCTTTTGCTAGTCCTCAAGCAAAACAAAATAAACAAAACGAAACAAAGTCAATAAACACACTCTAATCCTTCCAACATTTGCCTCAGGGATTTCCATCGAACATGACATGTTAAAGATCGTTATCCCCACAAATTTGAGTCATCTTTACACAAGCACATACTTAATTTAAGCCACAACTTACAAATTCACAAGTAATCAATTAAAACAATGCTTTGAATGAAGTAACATGCCTTAGAGAATTCCCTCAATTCCTTACAAGATATACACTCTATTTTCACTCAGATTTTCTAACTCCACACCCTACACTAGTCATATGTGAGAAGATTGATGTAGATATGAAAACGAATGCTCACATATATATTTTACAAAGAATGCAATTTCTAGAGTTAAGAAGCATGTTTTGATATGATCTCATGAATGGAATGCTACTACTTAGATGCGAGAACCAGTGACACCATATGCTCATACCAAATTCAAACTCCACAAATCGAAACACATAACACTCAAGATAGAAGTTAAGGGTTGTAACGGGGCTTGGGGTATTGGTTAACAAAGAAAGGATAGGGAAAACAAACGTTCTTCAAGCGATAGTAAGCAACGTAATGAAATTGAGACTTAGAATTCACTTGAATGGCAGAAACTAACTTTAAAACACAAGGGAAAGATTTAGACAACTCCTTAGGGCCGAATTCATTGTTTTGGACCCTTACTTCAACAAACAAAACTTTGGAGCTCTTTTTCACAACTTTTCATACTTTTTCGCTTCATTTTTTTCTTTTTCCACGAATTCTATTTTCTTTTCTTTTCTTTGAACCCGTGCTTTATGGCACACAAATTCACATAACAAAAACTTCCCCCACACTTGTTTTCTGCCACAAAAGAATTCTAATTGAATCATGCTTTACTATGCTTAAAGAACAAAGGAATGGATAGTCCTAATCTAGGCTAGGTGAGGAAAACATGGGTTAACAAGGAAAAGGCTAAACAAGGCTCAATGGGGTTGGAACCTACAAAACATAATGACATAGGGGATTCACGGCATTTTGGCTAAGGTGGTGGTCACTACACAACTTCATCTTGAATATGTGTTATGCAAATCAATAACATGCTTTGAATGAAATGGGCATGAGTTCTAGCATTTGGAACTAAATGATGAAACGCCTTCTAAGTAGTAACCAAGCAAGGAATATTGAGATCATGCAACGACTTAGAAAACAAAGAATGCACAGATTTTAACTCTCCAAATAAACGTTTAGGCTCAAGTCTCACAAGGTTGTAGCGTTAGTTTGAGTTCCTTCCTTCAAGCATGTTACAAAAACTGATTTTTTCTTTATGATTGCATGTGAATTCATAAGTTATAACCACAACTAAGCATAAACAAAGAGTAAATCAAACTTTCATCCATGTTAATCACTCTCTTTAACAGCCATGTAATTATAAACTGAATCCTCATCATTGTGTTGGAAGGTACCCTAGGACACAAACAAACACACAAAAACAACTCTTTTTGGGTTTTTAAAACAAATTTTTCAAATTTTTATGTGATTTTCGGATTTTTGCATCAAAACACACTAAAACACACCAAAACTGCTCAAAAACACTTAAAAACATCAAGGAACAAGTCTCCAAGTTAAGGGTGATATAATCCCACGAATTTGCATCTAAAACACTTAGTTACCCCCCCACACTTAAATCAAACATTGTCCTCAATGTTTCAAGCATAAAATCACACCAAACAAAAGGACACACAAAAACAGTAACTAAAACAACTAAATAGGCAGATTCGAAAGAAACAACAAAGAGAAGAGTTTAGGAACGCAAATCTGGAATTGGAGTGATTCCTTGGTCTTCCTTTGTTAAATTGCATGGGTTGCCTCCCAAGTAGCGCTTTCTTTAACGTCTTGAAGCCGGACGATACTTCTTCTTTAAGCTCCCCTAGGTCCCATAGCATGAAATTGATCCTTGAACGGAAGGTGATACGTGAAGTGATCCGGCAATGGTTTAAATTCGAGAATGGGTGCCTGAATCATTAACAACATGTAAGTATAAAACGTAATGGAAATTGGAGAAGATGACTTACTTGCTTTGTCCGACACAAACTCAATTACAAACACCGCATCTTTGAAGGTTGCAGGGATATTGGACTTGGCCAGATTGAATGTGATGGTTGGGCCTTGTCCCGTGTCATAAAATGCAACTTCTTTGGCATTGGTTGTTTCAACTACATCCTCTTTGATGAATTCTTGATACTCCTCAACCACTTTTTCCTCGTGAATTGTTGGAAAGGTGTCCAAGATATCTTTCTTCCCCTCATCTTTCATGGATTGCATGAACCTGCCAGGGAAAGGTGCATTTGGGGGAACAAAGTTAGAAATAATTAAATTTGGAACAACCTTACTTGAATGGGGTGGTGTAGAAATATTGGGAGGTTGCGGCAAGGGTTGTTCTTCCCTTGCCGTGCCTTGTGCATCCTCCTCCTCTTCGAACAGTAGCAATTCATCCATGGGCTCATCTTCAACCATTTGTTCTTGAATTTGTTCAATGCATTCTGCATTCTGCCTAAATTGATTGTTCCACTCAGCCAACTCTTTTGCTTGATAGAAATCCTCAATTGGTTGCCAAAATGCGTCTTGTTGAAATGGTTGAGCTTCCCTGCCCTACTCCAAAGAATTCAGTTGTTGAATAACTTCCTTATAATAATTTGATATACCTGAATTTGGATGTGAAGATTGAGGGGGAGGCTGTGGTGGTGCATATGAATCCTCATATGGTTGCCAATATGTTTCTTGTTGAACTTGTTGAGCTTCCCACCACATAGAGTTTGAATGATCACTCCAATCGCTTTGTGGATATTGATTGGCTTGGTATCCTTGCCTATAAGACGCACTAAATGTAGGGACATTTTGCATTGTGGTCCTTTCAGCAAACTGCGACAATTGAGAAGTAAGATTTGCCAATTGAGCTTGAATGCTAGCAAAATCCATGTCTTACTTCTCAAGCACCTAAAATCAAAGAAAAAGAACTAAAGCAAATATCAAAAGTAACATCAACCAAAGAAAATAAAACTAAGTTAGAAACTAAAACAAAAACAAACTAAACAAAAAGAAAAGAACCAAGGGATTAGCAAAGTTGCTAATCCCCGGCAACGGCGCCAAAATTTGGTGTGAGAATTACTTGACACACAAATTAAACCCTCTTTTGTCAAATTGTAGTAAAGATGTAAGTAGGGATCGTTCTAGACCGGGGATTATGAGGGATTGCTAAACACTTGGAAACTGACTTAAAAACTCAAAAACAAAGTTTAAAACACTAAACTAGACTCAAAGAATGCAAAACTAATGTTTAAAACACTTAAACAAACCTAGAATTCAAAACAGCAACTAGAAGGCTCAAAACTGCCTAAAAACCACTTTCTGGGCAGTTTTGAGCACCTACACTAATTTGGACGAAATTTGATGAAAACTTGAATCAAAATACTTAGAAACACAAATCAAAACACTTTCTAACTAATCTAAGACTTCAAATTAAGGGGGGATTTGTTTTGGACGAAAATTGAAAACAAAACAGAAACTTAAAACTAAACAGGTTGTAAAACGTTTTGGATGAAAAGGATGGATAAAGGGCTAGTTAGGAGGTTCTTCTCCACACATGTCACACTTGCAAACAAAACGATTTTCAGTTGTTCTTCGATAAACTATGGATACTCAATGCCCCAAATTAACCGTGAATTGCACTAATTAACTTTCAGTTTTTCCACAAGTTATTAGATTGGATGATTGCATACGACAACCCAAAACATTCCCTACAAGTTCCCTACATGAATTGCATAATAGAGATCCAAGCAAGAATCATTAAGTTCTATGAAAAACATAAGCATTGACGAAGCATTCGTTACTATGAATTGCATGAAACTTATGCCAAGAATTCATTCAACGCGATCGTTTTCAAGCGACCTTCACTACTTGTGATTATAAGATTGTAACTATTAGGTGAAACTCCCTCATAATCTAGCATCATATTCATGCATGAAAACTAAGCGTGCACTCTCAATCAACATACACAAATAAGTTATCAATCAAATAGATGAACGAATTGAATCCACAATTTATGAACTAACAACTGAATTTAATCAAGTCATACTGCAAGCATGTACATGGTTTCGAATTACCCCCCAACTAAGGGGGTTTAGTTCCTCATACTCACAAAGCAAAGATACATAAATTTAGAAATTAAAATCCAAAGGAAGAAAACACCTAGAACGCTCCAACTTGGCAGCAAGCTCATCAACGAATTCTCCTTCCTCCTTGCTGCGGCAGAGAACTTTAGAACAGGTTTTTGGGGTTATTTGTGGTGTAGAATGGATGGGGAATGGTATGGGAAGGTTTAGGGTTGATGGGGGTACGGCTAGGGATGATTTTGGGTCAGAAAATATGGTGAAAGGTGAAGGAAGGCTGCTGCAAAGTGTGATGGATGTGTTTGACGAATTTATGAATTGTGGAGGGTGTATGGCTGGATGGGATGAATGGAATGTGTGTGGGAGGTGTCTTTTTTAACTCTTAACCAAGGGGGGTTATATAGTGGCTGAAAATGTCAAGCAAACATTAAGTAATGGACAATCTGCCATCCTTGCAGAAATCCACTTCATGGTGGTCCAATTTCTGCCATTCCTTGTTGTCTATTCACTGCCCATGCTGATTCCTTGCTGCCCATGCTTTAATTTCTTATTCCTTGTTGCCCATGCTTTAATTTCTGATTCCTTGCTGCCCATGTGGTGTGTGTGTTGCTGTTTTCTTTCCTTCTTGCTGCTCATGTGGTGTTTATACTTGCAATGCATGTTCTTCATCCATTTAGCTAGTAAAAAAACACATTTTCTGCCATTACATGGCAGCCATGATGTTTGAAGTTGTAGGCCAACACTTTGCACACACACATGCAGATTTCTAGCCCTTTGAATCATCAAATTCGTCCATCCTCATGTCTCCATGTTTGCACCATCCAATCTTGGCCCAAAAATGCTCCAAAATGCTCCAAATTGGCTCAAAATGCATACTTTGCCATATGAACCTGAAATTGCACGAAAATGACCTTAAACACTATAATAAGTTATAACTAACTACGAAAATGCAAGAAAACAACATAACTAAGTAGCATAAATATGCTCCTATCACCTCTTGTCCTTTCTTTGTCCTAAAACAGCTCCTAAAGCATAGTCGGACGCATCACACATGAGCTCGAAAGGTAGACTCCAATCCGGTGGAACAATGATGGGTGCCGTGGTCAACAACTCCTTGAGTTGGTTGAATGATTCCGTGCACTCCTTAGTGAATTCAAACGCCACTTCTTTTTGTAGGAGTCGGCAAAGAGGTTGTGCTATCTTCGAGAAATCTTTGATAAACCTACGATAGAATCCTGCATGACCAAGAAACGAACGAACCTCTCTAACCGAAGTCGGAGAGGGTAAGTGACGTACAAGATCTATTTTCGACTTATCAACCTCAATACCCTTTTCAGAGATTATATGACCTAAAACGATGCCTTGTTTAACCATAAAATGACACTTTTCCCAATTAAGCACAAGGTTAGTTTCAACACAACGTTTTAGGATCACACTTAGATTATGTAAGCAACTATCAAACGAATCACCAAAGACGCTAAAATCATCCATAAACACTTCAATTATCTTCTCTACATAATCAGAAAATATACTCATCATGCATCTTTGAAATGTAGCAGGTGCATTACATAAACCAAAAGGCATGCGACGATATGCAAATGTACCAAACGGGCATGTAAAAGTGGTTTTTTCTTGGTCCTCAGGTGAAATGACAATTTGATTATACCCAGAATAACCATCAAGAAAACAATAGAAAGCATAACCCGCTAACCTCTCAAGCATCTGGTCAATGAACGGCAATGGGAAGTGGTCCTTCCTCGTGGTGGTGTTTAGCTTCCTATAATCAATGCACACCCTCCAACCGGTTTGAATACGTTGAGGGACAAGCTCATTCTCGGCATTAGCTACCACCGTCACTCCGGATTGGATAGATAACCCCACAATCTAGAAGCTTTATGATCTCCTTCTTCACTACTTCCATCATCAGAGGGTTGAGACGGCGTTGAGCCTCTCTAGTTGGTTTGGCCCCCTCCTCAAGAAATATGTGATGCATACAAGTCGTAGGGCTTATACCTTTGATGTCGGCCAATGTCCAACCTAGGGCAGATTTGAACTCCTTCAAAACTCGAAGCAACTTCTCCTCCTCTTGTGCCGTGAGGGAGGAGGAAATGATGGCAGGTAGTGTTTCATTTTCTCCCAAGAAAATGTACTTCAGATGGCTTGGCAAAGGCTTGAGTTCAAGGATAGGTGCCTGAATGATAGATGGAAGCAATTTGTTAGTCGAAATGGGAATGGACTCACGGTTAGTATACTTACCATCAAGCTTAGGTGAGGACTCAAGGGCAGCCACAACTTCAAGTAATTCCTCATTAGGGGGCACGGCATGGGATGAATCTTGTATGCCGTGAGCATGCATGCAATCTGCTCCCTTTGTTTTGAGTTCCATGCCTCGTGTAATGACTTTTTCAAGCGCATCGTCATTCAAATCATCGAGATATCCCTGCGCCAAAGAGTCAATTATATCAATAGAAAAGCATGAATGGTCATCACTAGGGTATCTAATGGAATCAGAAAGATTAAAATTAACAACTTCCCCATCGAATTCCATGGACAAAGTTCCACTATACACGTCAATCTTCGTCCGGGCCGTCTTCATGAATGGCCTTCCAAGTAGAATGGGCAGCGAAGGAGCATGGTCCGACTCATTCATTTCGAGGACATAGAAATCCGCCGGGAAGACTAAATGATTAACCTGCACAAGAACATCTTCCAAAACTCCCTTTGGATAGGCGTTAGATCTATCGGCCAATTGTATTATTACCCCATCATTTTTCAATGCTCCTAAGTTCATAGATGCATAAATGGAATATGGCATAACATTTATAGAAGCACCTAAATCAAGCATGGCAGATTCAAATCTAGTATTCCCAATAACACAAGGAATGGTAAAGCTACCTGGATCTTTACATTTGGGAGGTAATTTGCGTTGCAAGATGGCGGACACATTCTCACCTACCTTGACCACTTCCTTGGTCGACATCCTCTTCCTCGTGGTACACAACTCCTTCAAAAACTTAGCATACCTCGGAACTTGCTTGATTGCATCTAACAAAGGTATGTTAACTTGAACTTTCCTAAAGGTTTCAAGGATATCCTTTTCTGCCTCTTCTTTCTTCGTTTGCATGAACCTACTAGGAAAAGGCACATTTGAAGGGAAAACATTAGTATGAACTGAATTGGACACATTCTTACCTTTGTGGGACGAATTGGGCAGATTTGGGACATTAGGGACTTGCGGCAAAGGTGGAACCACCTTTGCCGTGGGCTGCTTTGATTCCTCCTCTTCCAATTGCAAAAGTTCATCCTCGTTATGACCTGTTTTTTATGAAGAACCTGTCCCAACTTCCTTACCACTTCTTAGGGTGATTGCTTTGGCACTTTCGAACCCTCCCTTCGGATTTGGAATGGTGGAACTAGGGAGTTGTCCGGGATCTCGAAACTTACCTACAAACTCGGCAATCTGCCCAATTTGTTTCTCAAGTTGATCCACCCTTTTATCTTGGTTTTGCATAGCCTTCGCTTGATCTTCCTGCCCATTAGACAACTTAGTTAGTATCTTAAGAAGTGCATCATTGTCAAGAGACGTACCTGAGGCACTTGGGCCGGATTGGGCTTGATTTTGGGGTGGGCCGTATGTTTTGGGAAAGAACCCCGGGGGTTGTTGCCTAAAGCCTCCTTGGTTCTGAGGTTGCTGGGGCTCCCTCAATTTGAAGTTTGGATGGTCTCGCCACCCCGGATTATACGTGTTGGAGTATGGATCATGTCTTGACTGATTTTGGCCTTGAAACCCAATGGCATTCGCACTCTCCCATCCGCCATTCTCGATGAGTTGAGGACACTTTTCGGAGACATGTCCTTGGATAGAACATACGCCACACACCACAGGTCCTTGTATCTTCATTCCCTCGGCCATCTGTGAAACAATAGAAGTAAGATTAGCCAATTGTGAATGAAGATCGGAAGTTGAACTTACCTCATGTACTTGGTGCCGTGGGGGTCCTCTTTGGCCTACACCCTCGTACTGTTGAGCGTTCAACGCTCTATTAGCAATCAAGACCTTGGCAGCCATGGGTGTTTTGTCCACCAATGCTCCCCCCGCCGAAGCATCAAGCATTTGACGTTCTAGAGGTAGGAGCCCCTCGTAGAAATATTGCAAAAGCAACTCCTCCTTCATCTGATGCTGTGGACAAGAAGCAACAAGTGATTTAAATCGTTCATAATATGTAGGAAAAGACTCACCTTCTTCTTGCTGAATTCCGCTTATCTTTTTGCGTAGGAGGATGATGCGAGAAGTTGGAAAGAACTTCTCCAAGAACGCTCTCTTCATACTCTCCCACGATGTGACAGTGCCGGGAGCTAACTCATATAACCAATCCTTGGCTTTATCCATCAAAGAGAATGGAAAAGCCTTCATCTTCAAAATATTTCCGTCAACATTGACGGGAGTCATACTAGAGCAAACTACTTCAAATTCTTTCAAATGTTTGTTAGGATCTTCCATGGACAAGCCATGGTATTTAGGAATATGATGAAGCAAACTTGACTTTAATTCAAACTCATCCGTCTTACCTTGGGCAGCCCTGGGGTATTGAATGCACAAGGGTGTGGCATTATCCAAACCTGAGGCGGAGAGCTCCTTGAGTGTACGGTTGTCCACCGCCATGCCTTGGACTTCTTCAAATATCCTTGCCGTGGCTTCCTCCTCCTCTTCTTGTACGTTTTCTTCAAGGTCAGATTCGGAATTTGGTGGATGGTGTTCTTGACGGTTTCTAGCTCTTCTCAACTTCCTCTCAAAATCGTCGTCAAAATCCAAGATGTTCGCACGAATCGTTTGAGAGCTTCTAGTCATACATTAGTAGCTAAGAAACAAGAAACAAAATTAGGTCAGAAACTTAAACAAAGTCAGAAACAAAGTGAAATAAAAGAAACAAAAACAATCCAAGGGATTAGCAAAATTGCTAATCCCCGGCAACGGCGCCAAAAATTTGATGCGAAATATATAAGCACACAAATTAAACCCTCTTTTTGTCAAATTGTAGCAAAGATGTAAGTAGGGATCGTTCTAGACCGGGGATTAGGAGGGATTGCTAAACACTTGGAAACTGACTTAAAAACTCAAAAACAAAGTTTAAAACACTAAACTAGACTCAAAGAATGCAAAACTAAAGGTTAAAATACTTAAACAAACCTAAAAACCAAAACAGCAACTAGAAGGCTCAAAACTGCCTAAAAACCACTTTCTGGGCAGTTTTGAGCACCTACACTAATTTGGACGAAATTTGATGAAAACTTGAATCAAAATACTTAGAAACACAAATCAAAACACTTTCTAACTAATCTAAGACTTCAAATTAAAGGGGAATTTGTTTTGGACGAAAATTGAAAACAAAACAGAAACTTAAAGTTAAACAGATTGTAAAAACGATTTTGGTGAAATAGATGGTTAAAAGGGCTAGTTAGGAGGTTCTTCTCCACACATGTCACACTTGCAAACAAAACGATTCTCAGTTGTTCTTCCGATAAACTATGAATACTCAACGCCCCAAGTTAACCGTGAATTGCACTAATTAACCCTCAGTTTTTCCACAAGTTATTAAGTTGGATGATTGCATACGACAACCCAAAACACTCCCTACAAGTTCCCTACATGAATTGCATAATAGAGATACAAGCAAGAATCATTAAGTTCTATGAAAAACATAAGCATTGACGAAGCATTTGTTACTATGAATTGCATGAAACTTATGCTAAGAATTCATTCAACGCGATCGTTTTCAAGCGATCTTCACTACTTGTGATTATAAGATTGTAACTATTAGGTGAAACTCCCTCATAATCTAGCATCATATTCATGCATGAAAACTAAGCGTGCACTCTCAATCAACATACACAAATAAGTTATCAATCAAATAGATGAACGAATTGAATCCATAACTTATGAAATAACAACTGAATGTAATCGAATCAAATTGCAAGTATGTACATGGTTTCGAATCACCCCCCAACTAAGGGGGTTTAGTTCCTCATACTCACAACACAAAGAGAATAGAATTTAAACATTGAAATCAAAGGAAAAGAAACACCTAGAAATTCCAGCAAATTGAACTTTGAATCACATGAACTCCAAGCTTTCTTCTCCTCCTCCTTGGTGCGGCAAAGGCCTAAAACAGCTTCTAAGGGTCCTATGTGTATGGATGAATGGGTAGGAGATGCCTTGGTGGTGTTAGGATGGATGGGGGGGTTGCGGCAAAGGTTTAGAACTAGGGAGAATGGTGTTTAGGGGCTGCGGCAAAGGTGTGGAGAGCTTTGGACGAATTTCTGAATTGTTGAGTGAATGATTTTATAATATGAGGCACCTAGGGGGTTTATATAGGCTTCTAACCCTAGGTAAATCAGATATGGATTTAAATAACCCAAATCCACAAGGAAATAGGCTTAGAAATCAGAATTTGAATGGGAAAAGGGCCTAGGGTGCGGCAAGTTTAATGGGCTAGGGTTAGGGCTTCTAGAATGCCTTGCAAGGCAAGGCAAATAGGTGTTCTAGAAGGGAAAGGTGCGGCTGATTTGGCTTAAGTGGGCTAGGGTTTCTAGAAGGCCTTGTAAGGCAAGGGAATTGGGCCATCTAGAAGCTAGGTGCGGCATGGATCAAGGGGACTTAGGATAGGGCTTCTAGAAACCCTAAATCTGCTAGGAATTGGCCCAAACCCACGGCAAGGAGGAGGGAAACTCTAGAACCCTCTAGAAACTTCTAGAAACTTCTTATTTGTGTCCTCCAACACTTAGGAGTCCTTCTAACATTAGGAAACTTGTCTCTCTCCTTCTTGGACTTAGAAAACTTCTCATTCATCACTTTGGAAACCTTTTCCTTCTTGGACTTGGAAATCATCCTTGTAGCTGCAACTTGATGCCATTTGGGGTTTACATTTCCTATTCCAAGTAGGAAACCTTGTTTGAATAGGAATCTTCATTCTTCTAGGAATCCATCTTCAACTAGGAATCCCTCGTTGATTAGGAATCCTTCTTCAATTAGGAATCCTTTGTTGACTAGGATTTCATCTCTTGATTAGGCGCTTTCCTACTTCGACTAGGAAACCTTGTTCAAGTAGGAAACATCATCTTCAAATCTTCAATTTCGTCCATCCTCTTGGCTCCAAACATATGATATTCATTCCAAGCTCTAATTTGCTCCAAAAGGCTCCAAAATGCTTCCTTTTGCACACTTTGCCCTTAAAACCTGAAAACACATAAAACTAGCTTAAAAGACTACTTTACTAAGGAAAAACACTATAAATGCATAAGAACAAGCTAAACTAAGGCGCATAAATATGCTCCTATCAATAGGCCTTCTAGAATGCCTTGCAAGGCAAGGAACTAGGGTATCTAGAAGCTAGGGTGCGGCACCAATGTAGGGATTAGGGATAGGGCTTCTAGAAAGCCCCAAAACTGATAGGAAATATATGAAACCCACGGCAAGGAGGGGAACTCTTCTAGAAACTTCTCATTTGTGTCCTACAACACTTAGGAGTCCTCCTTGCATTAGGAAAACATGTCTCAATCCTCTCTTGACTTAGGAGTCCTCTTTGTTGCTGAAACTTGATTCCATTCGGATTTAACTTTCCTACTTCGAGTAGGAAACCTTGTTTGAGTAGGAATCTTCATTCTTCTAGGAATCCATCTCCAACTAGGAATCCCTCGTTGATTAGGATTTCATCTTTTAATTAGGCTATTTCCTACTTCGACTTGGAAACCTTGTTCAAGTAGGAAACATCATCTTCAAATCTTCAATTTCGTCCATCCTCTTGGCTCCAAGCATATGATGTCCATTCCAAGCTCAAATGTGCTCCAAAAGGCTCCAAAATGCATCCTTTTGCATACTTTGCCCTTAGAACCTGAAACACATAAAACTAGCTTAAAAGACTACTTTACTAAGGAAAAACATTATAAATGCACAAGAACAAGCTAAACTAAGGCGCATAAATATGCTCTTATCAGCGGCAAGGGTTGATATGGTGCAAGGGAGGTGTATTTGATGTCCTAAAATGCTTAGGAAGCCTTCAAAGTTGATAAGACTTAGGAACCTTTAGGAAAGGTCAAACCAAAGTAGGAAACCCTGGCTTAACTTTCCTATTTCAAGTAGGAGTCCTTCTTGGAGTAGGAATCCTTGTTCTTCTAGGAATCCTCATATGAGTAGGAATCCATCTTCAATTAGGAATCCTTCGTTGATTAGGAATCCTTCGTTGATTAGGCACTTTCCTATTTCAACTAGGAAACCTTGTTCAAGTAGGAATCGTCATCTTCAAGTCTTCAAATTCGTCCAAACCTTGGCTCCAAATATGTGACATGCATTCCAAGCTCCATGTTGCTCCAAAAAGCTCCAAAATGCATCTTCTTGCATCCTTTGGCCTTAAAACCTGAAAACACATAAAACTAGCTTAAAAGACTACTTTAACTAAGAAAACACCATGGAAATGCATAAGAACTAGCTAACTAAGGCGCATAAATATGCTCATATCAGACGTCTATTCGATCTCTGAGCTTGCCTCTTCGATTTCTGAACTCGCCTCTTCAATTTCTGAAGCTCCGTCGAGTACTGATTTTTAAAGAGAGGCACTCATCACATTCCAAGGCACACTTGAATTTTTCGCCTGTAGAAGCTCCCTACTTGCACTTCTAAGAACTTGATTTGTCTGACCTGCTCTTTTTCTTCACACCTTCGAAAATGTCTTGCCCTTCTGACCGTCGCCTTAACTTGAATGTTGGGGAAGATATTGATATGTCTTCTCCAAACAACATTTGGCAGCCATCCTTCGTATCCCCAAATGGTCCTCTTACAGTTGGAGATTCCATGATGATGAATGATACAACCGCTTCGGTGGTGGCCAGAAATCTTCTCACTCCTAGAGACACTATGATACTTTCCAGGCGGTCTGACGAACTGGTTGTTCAGGACTCTCTGGCCTGCAGCGTCCGATGTGCAGGCTCAGTATCAAACATGGGCCAACGCGTTCTTGCTCGATCTCGTCAGGTTGAGTCGTTGATGGCTGAAGTGGCTAGTCTTCGACAAGAGGTCAGAGTGCTTAGGCATGAGAATAAAGAGTTGCACATGCTCGCAACTAATTACTCAACAAGTATGAAGAGGCAGCTTGACCAGCTGCAGGAGTCCGAAGTTCGGATTCAGAGTGATCATCAACGGTTTGTGGCCTTACTCCAGCGGCAACTTCTGCCTTCGTCATCTGGCGCTTCACCAAGTGTTGAGGCTCCGGAAAATCAAACTCTGGCGCTTCGACTTTCTGGAGGTCCGTCGAATGCTGAGGCACCACCTAACCAATGAAGGCTCATTCCTGCTTGTTTGCACTTGCTTGTATTTTTCTACCTTTCTACCTAATGTTCGTTTTCCATGAAATTAATGTGAAAATACCTTGTATATCTGTCAATGTTTCAAAAATAAACCCACACCCAAAAATAATTAAATAAGCAACAAATAAAAATGACAATCATGGCCAAATAAAAATGCACAAAATGGAAGGTTTTTAGAAACGCAAAATTGATTGTGGAGCGATTCAAAAATCTTCCTTATTTGAATACATGGGTTGCCTCCCAAGAAGCGCTTGCTTTAACGTCTTCCAGCCGGACGAAACTTCCTTCTAAACTTGGATAAGGCCCATAGCATGGAATTGATCCTTGAATGGAAGGTGATACTTGACGTGATCCGGCAATGGTTTAAATTCTAGTGTAGGTGCCTGAATCATCAAAATCAACAAGTTAGTATATAATAAAATCAAAGTTGGAGAAGATGGCTTACTTGCTTGCTCCAACACAAACTCAATTACGAACACCACATCTTTGAAGGTTGCAGGGATATGGGACTTGGCCAGATTTGGTGTTTTGAGAGTTATGACTTTTCCCGTGTCATAAAATCTAACTTCTTTGGGAATTTTCATCTCAAGTGTATCTTCTTTGATGAATTCTAGACATTCCCCATCCACTTCTTGCTCTTGATTCTTTGGAAAGGTTTCGAAGATGCCTTTCTCACCCTCTTCTTCCTTGGATTGCATGATCCTGCAAGGAAAAAGGACATTTGGTGAAACGGGGTCAGGACAAATTGAATTTAGGCTTACCTTGGTTGTAGTGGACGGCATAGAGGGGATATGGGGTTGCGGCAATGGTGGTTCTTCCCTTGTCGTGGCCTTGTTATTCTCCTCTTCTTCGAGCAGCAGCTGTTCATCCATGTTTTTGCTTGGTTTGGATGTCTTGGGTTCACCTCCAACCTCCATAGCACTTCCCAAAGTGATAGCATCATGGATTTCAAAATCTTCCTTCAAATTTTCAATAGTTGAGTTGGAGAGTTCACTTTGCTCTTGAATTTGTGCCGTGAACTCCATAATCTGCCCAATTTGCTTCTCTAATTCGCCCGTCTTCTTGGCTTGATTTTGCACCTCTGTGTTTCGATTTTCTACTTCCTGGTTCAAAGAGGTGAGTAACTTATTAAACATATCATTATCCAAAGACGTACCTAAATCGAATTGGGCAGATTGTTGTGGTGGCTGCATAGGTCTTGAACAGAACTCTTCTTCTTGCTGCCAATATCCATCTTGTTGGAATTGTTGAGGTTCTCCCCACATGCAATCTGAATAATCTCTCCAATGTGAATTGTAAGCATTGGAAAACACGTTGTCCCATGATTGGCTATGGCCTTGATAACCCCAAGCATCTTCATTCACAACGAATTGAGAACATTGATGAGTTGGATATCCTTGCCCATAGGACACACCACATGTAGTGACACTTTGCATTGTGGTCCTTTCGGCATTTTGTGACAATTGAGAAGTAAGTTTCGCCAATTGAGCTTGAATGGTAGCAAAATCCATGTCTTACTTCTCTAGTATCTGAAATCAAGGAAACAAAACTAAATCAAATATCAAAAGTAAAAATAAAAGACACAAATAGAAACAAAGTCAGTAACTAAAACAAAAAACATGAAAAAGAAACAACGGGGGATTAGCAAAGTTGCTAATCCCCGGCAACGGCGCCAAAAATTTGATGCGAAAATAACTTAACACACAAATTAAACCCTCTTGTTGTCAATTGTAGTAAAGAATGTAAGTAGGGATCGTTCTAGGCCGGGGATTAGGAGGGATTGCTAAAACACTTGAAACTGACTTAAATTTGTGTAAACAAACTTAAAAGCATGAAATTAAACTTACAAGACTCACAACAAAGTCACAAGACTCAAAACAGATTATAAAGACTCAAAACTGCCTAAAAACAACTCTAAGGCAGTTTCTGCCACTAACACAAAGTTTGGATGAAAATTGATTTTATCTTGACTTAAAACACTTAAAAACACAATCTAAAACAAGTACTAACTAATATGACTTAATAAAATAAAGGGGATTTTGGTTTTGGACGAAAAATAAGGAAAACAAAGCAAGAACAATTTAAACAGATTCTTAGACAAATTTAGGTGAATTGATGGGTGATGGGTTAAACTATGGATGATGGGCTAGCTAGAGGGTTCTTCTCCACACATGACATACTTGCACATAAACCAATTTTCAGTTGTTCTTTCGATAAATCATGAAACTCAACACCCTAGATTAATTAGGTACGTTTAAATTAATCCTCAGATTTTCCTAATTTCATTGAATTGGATGATTGCATACAACAACCCAAAGCATTCCCCACAAGTTCCTGATAGGAGCATATTTATGCTACTTAGTTATGTTGTTTTCTTGCATTTTCGTAGTTAGTTATAACTTATTATAGTGTTTAAGGTCATTTTCGTGCAATTTCAGGTTCATATGGCAAAGTATGCATTTTGAGCCAATTTGGAGCATTTTGGAGCATTTTTGGGCCAAGATTGGATGGTGCAAACATGGAGACTGATAGGAGCATATTTATGCTACTTAGTTATGTTGTTTTCTTGCATTTTCGTAGTTAGTTATAACTTATTATAGTGTTTAAGGTCATTTTCGTGCAATTTCAGGTTCATATGGCAAAGTATGCATTTTGAGCCTATTTGGAGCATTTTGGAGCATTTTTGGGCCAAGATTGGATGGTGCAAACATGGAGACATGAGGATGGACGAATTTGATGATTCAAAGGGCTAGAAAACTGCATGTGTGTGTGCAAAGTGTTGGCCTACAACTTCAAACATCATGGCTGCCATGTAATGGCAGAAAATGTGTTTTTTACTAGCTAAATGGATGAAGAACATGCATTGCAAGTATAAACACCACATGGGCAGCAAGAAGGAAAGAAAACAGCAACACACACACCACATGGGCAGCAAGGAATAAGAAATTAAAACATGGGCAGCAAGGAATAAGAAATTAAAGCATGGGCAGCAAGGAATCAGCATGGGCAGTGAATAGACAACAAGGAATGGCAGAAATTGGACCACCATGAAGTGGATTTCTGCAAGGATGGCAGATTGTCCATTACTTAATGTTTGCTTGACATTTTCAGCCACTATATAACCCCCCTTGGTTAGGAGTTCAAAAGAATACACCTCCCACACACATTCCATTCATCCCATCCAGCCATACACCCTCCACAATTCAGAAATTCGTCAAACACATCCATCACACTTTGCAGCAGCCTTCCTTCACCTTTCACCATATTTTCTGACCCAAAATCATCCCTAGCCGTACCCCCATCAACCCTAAACCTTCCCATACCATTCCACATCCATTCTACACCACAAATAACCCCAAAAACCTGTTCTAAAGTTCTCTGCCGCAGCAAGGAGGAAGGAGAATTCGTTGATGAGCTTGCTGCCAAGTTGGAGCGTTCTAGGTGTTTTCTTCCTTTGGATTTTAATTTCTAAATTTATGTATCTTTTCTTGTGAGTATGAGGAACTAAACCCCCTTAGTTGGGGGGTGATTCGAAACCATGAATATGCTTGCAATATGATTTGATTACGTTCAGTTGTTATTTCATAAGTTGTGGTTTCAATTCTTTCATCTACTTGATTGATAACTTATTTGTGTATGTTGATTGAGAGTGCACGCTTAGTTTTCATGCATGAATATGATGCTAGATTATGAGGGAGTTTCACCTAATAGTTACAATCTTATAATCACAAGTAGTGAAGGTCGCTTATAAACGATCGCGTTGAATGAATTCTTGGCATTAGTTTCATGCTCATCATAGTAACGAATGCCTCGTCAACACTTATAGTTCTCATTGTGCTTCATGATTCTTGATTGTATCCTTATTGTGCTCATCACGTAAGGAACCTTTGAAGAATGTTTTGAATTGTTGTATGCGCTTTCCCATCCAATTCATTAACTTAAGGAGAACTTGAAGGTTAATTTAAGCGTATCTAATTAACTTGGGGTGTTGAGTTTCATAATTTATTGGAAGAACAACTGAAAAATCGTTTTGTTTGCAAGTGTGTCATGTGTGGAGAAGAACCTCCTAACTAGCCTTTTATCCATCCTTTTCATCCAAAAACGTTTTACAATCTGTTTTGTTTTAAAGTTTCTGTTTTGTTTTCAATTTTCGTCCAAAACCAAATCCCCCTTTATTTTGAAGTCTTAGATTAGTTAGAAAGTGTTTTGATTTGTGTTTTTAAGTGTTTTGATTCAAGTTTTCACTCAAATTCGTCAGATTTTGTGTTTGTGCTCAAAACTGCCCAGAAAGTGGTTTTTAGGCAGTTTTGAGTCTTCTAGTTGCTGTTTTGAGTTTTAGGTTTGTTTTAGTGTTTTAAACTTTAGTTTTGCATTCTTTGAGTCTAGTTTAGTGTTTTAAAACTTAGTTTTTGAGTTTTTAAGTCAGTTTCCAAGTGTTTAGCAATCCCTCCTAATCCCCGGTCTAGAACGATCCCTACTTACATCTTTACTACAATTTGACAAAAGAGGGTTTAATTTGTGTGCTAGTTAATATTACGCATCAAATTTTTGGCGCCGTTGCCGGGGATTAGCAAATTTGCTAATCCTTGTTTATGTTTTTGTTTGTGTTTTATTTTATTTTATTTGTGTTTATTTTATTTTATTTTATCTTGTTTATTTGTGTTTGTGTATTTTAACTTTTGATATTTGATTTATTTTTCTTTCTTTGAATTGAGGTACAAATGGAGCAAGACCTGGATTCTACTAGCATTCAAGATCTATTGGCACAGCTCACTGCTCAATTAACTCATAATGCCGAACGGACCACAATGCCAAGTGTCCCTACACTTGATGTGCTCTATGGGCAACGATATCAAGGTCCTCAATTTTCTGCAAATGAAGATGTTTGGGGATATCAAGGCCATAACCAATCAAGGGGCAACATGTTTTCCAACGCTTACAATTCGGATTGGAGAGACTACTCAGATTATATGTGGGATGAACCTCAACACTTTCAACAAAGTGGATACTGGCAGCAAGACGAATTCTATTCAAGACCTATGCAGCTACCACAGCATCCCCCACATCAATTCCAATCAAATCAAAGTATGCCCGTGGATTATAATCAAAGGCTTGATGAATTAATTTCTTCGGTACAGGGTTCACAAAAAGAAGAACAATTGCCTCCATCGGAAGAGTTCTATCAATGGCCATGTGCACCACCACATCCACCACAACAATCTCCCCAATTCAATTCAGGTACATCCTTGGATAATGATACACTTAATAATTTACTCACCTCTTTGAATCAGGGAGTAGAAAATCAAAACCAGGAGATGCAAGACCGAGTCAGAAGAGTGGACGAATTGGAGGAGCAAGTTGGGCAGATTTTGGAATTCATGGCACAGATTCGAGATCAAGGTAACATGGAGGATGAAGTTGTTCCTGAACCATCCAAACAGAGCCCGAACATGGATGAATTGCCAATTCAAGAAGAAGATGAGGATGACGACTTGGGCAGTTTAGAAGAATTCTTATCGCAAACCCCCCAAGTCCTTATGTCATCCAACTCAGGTGAGGAGGTTCAAAATTCAATTCATTCTAACATCGTTCCACCAAATGTCCTTTTTCCTTGCAGTTTTTTAAATCTCAAGGAAGAAGTGAATGAAAAAGACGTTGTGGAAGATATTCCAGAAAAGGAGGTGGCCGGAGAATTTGTTGAACATATCAAAGAGGCTGTGCATGAGACAAACAAGTCCAAAGGAGTTAAAACTGAGGACACGGGACAAGCCACAACCATCATAGTAAACCTGGCTAAGTTCAAAGTCCCGGAAATGTTCAAAAATGTGGTGTTTGTCATTGAGTTTGTGTCAGAAAAAGATAGTAAGCCATCTTCTCCATTTTTAATTTTAATTTATACTAACATTTTTCTGATTTTGATGATTCAGGCACCCACTCTTGAATTTAAACCATTGCCGGATCATTTCAAGTACCACCGTCCGTTCAATGATAAGCCCATGCATTTGAATAATGAAGGGAGGCCTAGGAATCACCCACAATCAGATTTGCATTCCTAATCCCTTCTCTTTACTGCTTTCATTTTGTTTTGTTATTTAGTTGTGATTTTTGTTTTGTTTATTTAGTTGTGATTTTTGTTTAGAAAGTTAAACTTAGTCTTTTTACTTTGTTTTACTTATTGTTGTGTTTTCTTAATTAAGTTGTTAAAAATACATAAAAAATAAAAAAATAAAAAATAAAAAAAAAAATAAAAAAAAAACTTAAAAACATAAACATTCATATAAATAAAAAATAAAAATAAAAAAAATAAAAAATAAAAAAAATAAAAAACTTAAATGCATAAATTTTTTTACAATAACTTGTAATTTAATTTCGTTCATTGGTCATTGGTTGGTGGTGCCTCGGAGGTCGACGGAGCCCCTGAAAGACGAAGCGCCAGAGCTGGATCATTCAGAGCCTCAACACTTGGTGCTGCTCCCGAGGACGAAGGCAACACAAACCTCGGGAGTAACGCCATAAACCGTTGATGATCACTCTGAATCCGCACTTCGGACTCCTGCATCTGATCCAGCTTCCTCTTCATGCTTGTGGAGTAATTGGTTGCAAGCATGTGCAAATCCCTGTTCTCATGCCTAAGCACTCTGACCTCCTGCCGAAGACTAGCCACTTCAGCCATCAACGACTCCACCTGACGGGTTCGTGCAAGAAGGCGCTGGCCCATGTTTGATACTGAACCTGCGCATCGGACGCTGTAGGCCATAGAGTCCTGAACAGCCAGTTCGTCGGACCGCCTGGAAAGTATCCTAGTGTCTCTAGGAGTGAGCAGATTTCTGGCCACCACCGATGCGGTTGTTTCATTCATCATCATGGAATCCCCAACTGTAAGAGGACCATTCGGGGATATGAAGGACGGCTGCCAAATGTTGGTTGGAGAAGATATATCACTATCTTCCCCAACATTCAAGTTAAGGCGACGGTCAGAAGGGCAAGACATTTTCTGAAGGTGTTGAGAATGAAGAGTCGGAATGATCAAGATTAAAAGAAGTGCAAGAGGGAGTGTTTACAGGAGGGAGTTTTACAGGAGGGAGTTTTACAGGGGGAGCTTAAGTGTGTTGTGGAACAAAAATGAGCGTTCTTATAAGAAGAAGAAATCGTTGAGGCATCCCTCAGCAATCGAAGAGGCGCCCTATTTGTGACAGTTGTAGTATATGGATAAGTAGGGATCGTTCTAGGCCGGGGATTAACTAGGGATGCTAACCAAAGTAAAATTAAATTAAAAACGTAAAAACAAAATTTAAAACACTAAACTAGACTCAAAACACTTAAATAGAATCACTCAAAATAAAACTAACAAATGAACCAAAATAAATTAAAAGACTCAAAATAATTCAAGACTTTTAGAAAACACAAACTAGATTGATTTCTAATAAATCTAACACTTTAAAATAAACGGGGGATTGATTTTTGATGAAAAGTAAATTAAACTTAAATAAATTACAGAATTGACAAAAACATAAAATTAAGGTAAAATGATAAATGACGGACTGGCTAGAGGATTATTCTCCACACATGACACATATGCAACCTAAATTGATTTTCAGTTGTTCTTTCAATAAATTGTAAATTCTCAACGCCCCAAGTTAATTAGGTCCGCTTAAATTAACCTTCAGATTTTCCTTAAGTTAATGGATTGGATGATTGCATACGACAACCCAAAACATTCCCTACAAGTTCCCTACATGAATTGCATAATAGAGATACAAGCAAGAATCATTAAGTTTTATGAAAATCATAAGCATTGACGAGGCACTTGTTACTATGAATTGCATGAAACTTATGCCAAGAATTTACCTAACGCGATCGTTTATAAGCAACCTTCACTACTTGTGAATATAAGTTCATAACGATTAGGTGAAATTCACTTATATTCTAGCATCAAATTCATGCATGTAAATTAAGTATGCATCCTTAATCGACATACAAAAATAAGTTATCAATCAAGCAGTTAAGCAAATTAAATCACAACTCATAAATCACAACTGAAGGTAATCAATTTAAATTACAAATATATCCATGGTTTTGAATTAATCTCTAGCCAAAACAAATTAATTACACATTATTAAAAACAGAAATTAAAGTGAAAGAAAACATGAGTTTGGAGGATTAAACCGAATGAGGAATTTCTTTCGCTGCCACGTGTCCCCGCAACCAGTCCTGCTGCACAGCACCTCTGCACGTGTCAGCTGCTTCCTCGCGTCAGGCCCTTCTTTCCCTTGCGTGCTGACCGCCAGCTTGCGTGCTGACCTCCAGCTTGCGTGCTGACCTCCGTCCTTCCTCCCTCCTTGTGCTGACTCACGTCTCGCTGCCAAAGGCAGCCGTTACTTCCCCTCGAATTTCAGCTTCTGTTTCCCCTGCTTGCTGCCCACGTTTTGCCTGCATTCCTCTCTCACGCTGCGCGTCAGACTCTCTTTCCCCGCTGTCAAAGGACAGCTGCATCTAAAAAAATGCCGAGCCCTCCTCCCCCGAGGCTTCCTGCCCCTGTCTCGCGTCTGACCTCCTCCGCAGCTCAGTCCTCTCCCGTTGGCTTCCTGCGTGCGTTGCTGCCAAGCAGCAAGCCTTCCCGAGGGTTCTCGCGTTCCTTAGCTTCGCAGCTCCTTCCTCCCTGCTTGCTGCTCTCGGTCCTTTGCAGCTGCACAGGGCAGCGTTGCTGCCTCAACTTCCTTCTCGCTGCACCTTTTTACGCTGATTCCCTCACGTCTCTCCTTCCTGTCTCCTTCCTCTCACGCCTGCTCGCAAGCTGCAAAGGCAGCTTGCCTGTTCTCCCGCGTCTCCCGTGCTCTGCTGCAAGGCAGCAACTCAGTTTTCTTCCTCGAGCTCTGCAGCTTGCGCTGCCTTATTCTTTTCTGTGCTCCCCCCTTTCACCGCTCCTTATTCCTCCTTATTTATTTAGTTCCTCCACTTCCCGATGGGAGCTCCACTCTCGTGTCCTTTATTCTTTTCGCAACATGTTCACTTCTTTTATTCTTTCTTTTATTATTTCATCATGCACTCCCACCTTCCCTTCACTGCCATACACCACATATTTATTTAAAGTTCCCCCCTATTTCTGTCACTCCCCACTAACAGCTATATTCCCTCCAAGCCCTTTTGCACGCCAGCTTTCTCTTTTTTTTTTTCTTTTTGTGCTTTCCACGCCTTTTCCCATTTTCTATAAAACAAACCATGAAATAAATTATAATTATTATATATATATTTTTTTATTTAATTTAAAAGATAAACAGTTTTAACACGAATTTATTACATAAAATCACACTTATGCTATTTTTATTTTCTTAGCTAGATAAATTCTATAAAACACAAAAACAAAGTAAATAGCACAAAAATATGAGAAACTAACTAAGAAAAGACGAGTGAATTCGAAGTAAAAATATATATAAATATGATCCGATCAAATACCCCCACACTTAACTTTTGCTAGTCCTCGAGCAAAACAAACGAAAACAGAAAAAGTAATAACATGAAAATTATTAGTTTCCCCCTATGTGACCCTCATAGAACTTTATTTGAGAACACAATCATCAAAAACCAAAGCTAACACCAACAAGCTAATCCAAATTCATTTTCCTTATTCAAATATTAGCAGTAATCTTTGAAACATCCTTGAAGTGTAGTGTGTGAGATAGCCATGTTAATGCAATTTCAAAATTTTATTTTAAAAACAGCATATGCAAACTAGCGACCTTCTCATGGGATTTACACTCAATCACACATGTGTTTAGTTTTAATGTGTTTCGCTCAAAGAAACAAATGTGAAAGTTCTACCATAAGCTTGCATAAAGATCACTTCTCCACAGTCATAATTGCAAAACTTAAATCAAGAGGACTTTTATTGGATGTAATGAGGCTTAGGGATAGGGTTATTGAAACGAAAGAATAGGAAAACACAAGTTCCAAGCTACATTGTAAGCAATTATTTTCTTTAGATTTATAAGAACTCAAGCTCTCCAACGATTCTTCAGACATCTCCAACCACACCCATAAACTGAAACTTTAAAAACTTTTTATTTTCTTTGTATACAATCTTTCTTTTTCTTTTCCTTTTTTTTTTTTTTTTTTTTTTTTTTTTTTTTTTTAAGCAGAAACAAATATGAAAAACCCCCACACTTATTCTTTTGCCAAACACCCTCCGAGTACTTCACAAACACTTCTCATAAGACAATTTCACATTACTCATTAGCTTGCTTGGAAAGGGTAAGGAAACATATTTATTTCAGGCATAAGGGTAGACATATCTGGTGATAAGAAATAAAAGGCTCACAAATACGGCTCAAATTGGCAATCTAATGATATCATTTTTCTTTGGGAAACAAGGTTATTTGGGCCATGGTGGTAAACCTAATGCCTCTATCATTTTCAAGTTCATGCAATCAATGACAAAAATTTCGAAAGATCGTTATGCAAGTTCTAGAGAAGTATCTCACATAAGTTCATCACACATGAAAAAATAGGAGTGTATGAAAAATGCACACACTTTCAATAGGCTCAAAAACTCACATAGGATGTATATGGTCACTAAATTCACATATGGAGCTTTAAATCATGCTTTAGTTTCACATCAACAAGGCTATGTGCGTTTAGTTTTTCAAAGATGATCAAATATGTACAAACTAATACGAGAATTAGGAATTTCACATAACACATGTTAACTAAGTTCTTGATCATCATGGTTCAAATTTTATCCAATTATATCATTGGGTCGGGAAACTAAAAAAAATCTAATTCAAAACAATAAGGAAAACAAGGAAATATTTTTGGATTTTTTTTAAATTTTCTGAATTTTTATTTTTTATTTTTTTATGTATTTTTTTTTTAAAACAACAACTTAATTAAGAAAACACAAAGCAATAACATGGAAACAAATGAAACCAGTTCAAAATCGAAGGTACAAAAATTTTCAATTTGGTCATTTTTATACTCTTTACCCCCACACTTAAACTAGACATTGTCCCCAATGTCAGAAAATATAATAAAATGCAAATAACAAATAAAAATAAAGTAGATAAATATAAAGAAACAAAATAAAGCAATAGGACTGAAAACTTCCCTAATTTGCAGAAAATCAAGCGATGACCCCCAAGCTAAAATTCTGCAATCAACTTCAAGGGTGGAAATAACCAAAAGTTCCTGCAAAGAAAAGAAATAAATCAGTTAAGCACGCAAGAAAATATAAAAAAAAAAACAAACGAAAAATTGAAAATGAAAATAAAAGACAATGAATAAAACTAAAAAAAAAATGATCATTGGTCCTGGTTGGTGACTTTCCACAGCTTTGAACTTGAACTGGCCTCGGAACTTCTTAGCAAGGAAAATGAGACTTGATTGGTGGTGTTGTTGAAGCTTCTCGAGCTCTTGGTTTCAACTCAGACTCCTTCTGCCGGGTTGATTGAGTCTGCAGGCTACATTCTTCTCTTTTTGTTCTTCTGCATGGCAGGTAGGCACGAGGAATAGGTGGTGGTCTGCTTCTTTGTTCAATCTGTCCAAGTGCCGACCGATTGCCTTTCTTTCACCTTGTCCCGTAGCCATGAGCAAGGGTAAAGGAAAAGCGTGCCATGAGATATCTTTGCCTCTGACTCTGATGATATGGGATACTTTTGCTTTTGAAGAAGTATCGTTCCACAGGTGTATGCTTGAACTGGGCTGGGGAACTTCTTAGCAAGGAAAATGAGACTTGATCTTGAAGATGAAGCAGCACCTTGTCTCCACATGCTTCAAGTATCATTTTCACTTGCCATGTCTGTTCTCCAGGCAGATGTGGCGACTTCTTCGGAAGTACATCAGTGGTTGAAGAAGAGCACTCGAGAGCAATGCTAGGTAAGCAATCAGGAAGGATTTCCAGGCAGTCGGTTCTTAGATTGGAAGATTGACACCGAGTGCTGGCTGATTGCCCGCTTTCTCCTTGCCACAAAGACAAGGACAAGGACAGGAAGAAAGCGTGATATGAGATACTCTTGCTTTCAACCTTCATGATATGAAATACTCTAGCTCTAGATGATTTATTTGCAAAGGTATCCCAGGGAATGAGAAACACAGAGAAACTCGAGAGGGTTTGTTGGAAAGTCATTTTCGGAGATGAAAAATTTCGGAGATGAAGAAGTGTTGAGAGTGTGCCTTTGCTGTTGAAGGCGAAGGTAGACGTTTATAGAATTTTTCTTCACAACCGAAACTATTCCTTTACCCTGTCGGCAGCCGGTGGATGGATGAACAGTACAGGTCACGCGCTTTCTGAAAAAGTCACCCGTAATTTGCGCAAAGCTGACAGTGCGCGTGACGAGTGACGACAAAATTGGAAAAGCTGTTCGCCTCGTGATTCCTGACCGCTCCGACTTTTGATAAAGACGCCCGACTTTTGAGAGAGCGGCGTCCGACTTTTGAGAAAGGAACCGACTTTTGAGACGGAGTCCGACTTTTGAGAACGGCGACGCCGCTTTTGAGAAAAGAATCCGGCTTTTGAGAAAGGAGCCCGGCTCTTCGATTTGCGAGAGGGCGCCTCTTCGATTGCTGAGGGATGCCTCAACGATTTCTTCTTCTTATAAGAACGCTCATTTTTGTTCCACAACACACTTAAGCTCCCCCTGTAAAACTCCCTCCTGTAAAACTCCCTCCTGTAAACACTCCCTTTTGCACTTCTTTTAATCTTGATCATTCCGACTCTTCATTCTCAACACCTTCAGAAAATGTCTTGCCCTTCTGACCGTCGCCTTAACTTGAATGTTGGGGAAGATAGTGATATATCTTCTCCAACCAACATTTGGCAGCCGTCCTTCATATCCCCGAATGGTCCTCTTACAGTTGGGGATTCCATGATGATGAATGAAACAACCGCATCGGTGGTGGCCAGAAATCTGCTCACTCCTAGAGACACTAGGATACTTTCCAGGCGGTCCGACGAACTGGCTGTTCAGGACTCTATGGCCTACAGCGTCCGATGCGCAGGTTCAGTATCAAACATGGGCCAGCGCCTTCTTGCACGAACCCGTCAGGTGGAGTCGTTGATGGCTGAAGTGGCTAGTCTTCGGCAGGAGGTCAGAGTGCTTAGGCATGAGAACAGGGATTTGCACATGCTTGCAACCAATTACTCCACAAGCATGAAGAGGAAGCTGGATCAGATGCAGGAGTCCGAAGTGCAGATTCAGAGTGATCATCAACGGTTTATGGCGTTACTCCCGAGGTTTGTGTTGCCTTCGTCCTCGGGAGCAGCACCAAGTGTTGAGGCTCTGAATGATCCAGCTCTGGCGCTTCGTCTTTCAGGGGCTCCGTCGACCTCCGAGGCACCACCAACCAATGACCAATGAACGAAATTAAATTACAAGTTATTGTAAAAAAATTTATGCATTTAAGTTTTTTTTTTTTTTTATTTTTTATTTTTTTTATTTTTATTTTTTATTTATATGAATGTTTATGTTTTTAAGTTTTTTTTTTATTTTTTTTTTATTTTTTATTTTTTTATTTTTTATGTATTTTTAACAACTTAATTAAGAAAACACAACAATAAGTAAAACAAAGTAAAAAGACTAAGTTTAACTTTCTAAACAAAAATCACAACTAAATAAACAAAACAAAAATCACAACTAAATAACAAAACAAAATGAAAGCAGTAAAGAGAAGGGATTAGGAATGCAAATCTGATTGTGGGTGATTCCTAGGCCTCCCTTCATTATTCAAATGCATGGGCTTATCATTGAACGGACGGTGGTACTTGAAATGATCCGGCAATGGTTTAAATTCAAGAGTGGGTGCCTGAATCATCAAAATCAGAAAAATGTTAGTATAAATTAAAATTAAAAATGGAGAAGATGGCTTACTATCTTTTTCTGACACAAACTCAATGACAAACACCACATTTTTGAACATTTCCGGGACTTTGAACTTAGCCAGGTTTACTATGATGGTTGTGGCTTGTCCCGTGTCCTCAGTTTTAACTCCTTTGGACTTGTTTGTCTCATGCACAGCCTCTTTGATATGTTCAACAAATTCTCCGGCCACCTCCTTTTCTGGAATATCTTCCACAACGTCTTTTTCATTCACTTCTTCCTTGAGATTTAAAAAACTGCAAGGAAAAAGGACATTTGGTGGAACGATGTTAGAATGAATTGAATTTTGAACCTCCTCACCTGAGTTGGATGACATAAGGACTTGGGGGGTTTGCGATAAGAATTCTTCTAAACTGCCCAAGTCGTCATCCTCATCTTCTTCTTGAATTGGCAATTCATCCATGTTCGGGCTCTGTTTGGATGGTTCAGGAACAACTTCATCCTCCATGTTACCTTGATCTCGAATCTGTGCCATGAATTCCAAAATCTGCCCAACTTGCTCCTCCAATTCGTCCACTCTTCTGACTCGGTCTTGCATCTCCTGGTTTTGATTTTCTACTCCCTGATTCAAAGAGGTGAGTAAATTATTAAGTGTATCATTATCCAAGGATGTACCTGAATTGAATTGGGGAGATTGTTGTGGTGGATGTGGTGGTGCACATGGCCATTGATAGAACTCTTCCGATGGAGGCAATTGTTCTTCTTTTTGTGAACCCTGTACCGAAGAAATTAATTCATCAAGCCTTTGATTATAATCCACGGGCATACTTTGATTTGATTGGAATTGATGTGGGGGATGCTGTGGTAGCTGCATAGGTCTTGAATAGAATTCGTCTTGCTGCCAGTATCCACTTTGTTGAAAGTGTTGAGGTTCATCCCACATATAATCTGAGTAGTCTCTCCAATCCGAATTGTAAGCGTTGGAAAACATGTTGCCCCTTGATTGGTTATGGCCTTGATATCCCCAAACATCTTCATTTGCAGAAAATTGAGGACCTTGATATCGTTGCCCATAGAGCACATCAAGTGTAGGGACACTTGGCATTGTGGTCCGTTCGGCATTATGAGTTAATTGAGCAGTGAGCTGTGCCAATAGATCTTGAATGCTAGTAGAATCCAGGTCTTGCTCCATTTGTACCTCAATTCAAAGAAAGAAAAATAAATCAAATATCAAAAGTTAAAATACACAAACACAAATAAACAAGATAAAATAAAATAAAATAAACACAAATAAAATAAAATAAAACACAAACAAAAACATAAACAAGGATTAGCAACTTTGCTAATCCCTCGTTCTTTTTGTTTATTTGTTATTTTCGTTTGTTTTCTATCACAGATTGCTATCTTGTTTTGTTTCTTTGTTTTTAGGTACTAGTGCATGACTCGAAGTTCCAAACCTATTCGTGAGCATATTTTGGACTTTGACGACGATTTTGAGAGGACTTTGAGAAGGGCTAGAAATCAGCAAGAACACAACCCACCCAATCCCGAACCTGACCTTGAAGAAAACGTTCCAGAAGAGGAGGAGGAACCTACGGCACAAGTGAGTGAAGAAGCCCAAGACATGGCCGTGGACAACCGTACACTCAAAGAGCTCTCCGCCTCGGGATTGGATAATGCCGCACCCTTGTGCATCCAATATCCCACGGCTGCCCAAGGTAAGACCGAAGAATTTGAATTAAAGTCAAGTTTGCTTCATCATATTCCTAAATACCATGGCTTGTCCATGGAAGATCCTAACAAACATTTGAAAGAATTTGAAGTTGTTTGCTCAAGTATGACTCCCGTTAACGTTGACGGAAGTATTTTGAAGATGAAGGCTTTTCCATTCTCTTTAGTGGATAAAGCCAAGGATTGGTTGTACGAATTGGCTCCCGGAACTGTCACATCGTGGGAGAGTATGAAGAGAGCGTTCTTGGAGAAGTTCTTTCCAACTTCTCGCATCATCCTCCTACGCAAAAAGATAAGCGGAATCCAGCAAGAAGAAGGTGAGTCTTTTCCTACATATTATGAACGTTTTAAATCACTTGTTGCTTCTTGTCCACAACATCAGATGAAGGAAGAATTACTTTTGCAATACTTTTATGAGGGCCTCCTACCACTTGAACGTCAAATGCTCGATGCCTCGGCGGGTGGAGCATTGGTGGACAAAACACCCATGGCTGCCAAGATCTTGATTGCTAATAGAGCATTGAACGCTCAACAATACGAGGGTGTTGGTCAAAGAGGACCCCCACGGCAACAAGTACATGAGGTAAGTTCCACATCCGACATTCATTCACAATTAGCTAATCTTACTTCCATTGTGTCTCAGATGGCCGAGGGCATGAAGATGCAAGGACCAATTGTATGTGGCGTATGTTCTATCCAAGGACATGCTTCTGAAAAGTGTCCACAATTGATTGAAAATGGTGGATGGGAAAGCGCCAATGCAATTGGGTTTCAAGGCCAAAACCAACCAAGGAATGATCCTTATTCAAGTACTTACAATCCCGGTTGGAGAGACCACCCAAATTTCAAGTGGAGGGAGCCCCAACCACCTCAACAACAAGGAGGCTTTAGGCAACAACCCCCGGGGTTCTTCACCAAGCCATATGCACCCCCACATGCTCCACAACAATCTGCCCCAAATGCTTTAGGTACGCCTCTAGATAATGATGCACTTCTTAAGATACTAACCAAATTATCTCAGGGGCAAGACGATCACACCCAAGCTATGCAAAACCAAGACAAAAGGGTGGATCAACTTGAGAAACAAATTGGGCAGATTGCCGAGTTTGTAGGTAAGTTTCGAGATCCCGGACAACTCCCTAGCTCCACCATTCCAAATCCAAGGGGCGGGTTCGAAAGTGCAAAAGCCATATTGTTGAGAAGTGGAAAAGAAGTTGGGACAGGTCCTACACCATCAAAATCAGGTGTCAAAGAGGATGAAAACTTGCAAATTGAAGAGGAAGAAGCAAGCTTGCCCACGGCAAAGGTGGTTCCACCTTTGCCGCAAGCTTCTAGTACCCCAAATCTGCCCAATTTGTCCAACAAAGGTAAGAATGTGTCCAATTCGTTTCCTACTAATGTTATTCCACCCAATGTACCCTTTCCTAGCAGATTTTTGCAATCCAAGATCGAAGAGGAGGAAAAAGATGTTCTAGAGACATTTAGAAAGGTGCATGTCAACATTCCCCTCATTGATGCCATAAAGCAAATCCCGAAGTATGCCAAGTGTTTAAAGAAGCTTTGTACAACAAAGAAACGTGTCCGGGAGAAAGAAGTGGTACATGTAAGCGAGAATGTCTCCGCAATGTTGCAAAGAAAACTACCCCCCAAATGCAAAGATCCGGGGAGTTTTACAATTCCGTGTGTCATTGGTACTACCCGTTTCAAATCTGCCATGCTAGATTTAGGTGCATCAATTAATGTCATGCCATATTCTGTTTATGCATCTATGAATCTAGGAGCACTTAAACATGATGGGGTAATCATACAATTAGCCGATAGATCTAACGCTTATCCAAAGGGAGTTTTGGAAGACGTTTTAGTGCAGGTTGATCATTTAGTCTTTCCGGCGGATTTCTATGTCCTCGAAATGGATGAATCAGACCATGCCCCTTCATTGCCCATCCTCCTTGGAAGGCCATTCATGAAAACGGCTCAAACAAAGATCGATGTGGCCAAAGGATTAGTAACTATGGCATTTGGTGGTGACATGATTAGTTTTAAAATTTCTGAATCCATTGAGACTCCTAATGTTGTTCATTCTTGTTGTGCCATTGGTAAAATTGAAAAGATAGGACCGGACCGTTTAGCACCAAGCACAAAGGATGCATCAAGAACCATGCAAGACGAGGGAATTGGAGTGGAGAACAAGGACCATACGGCCACTGCCCTCAAAGTGCTCACATTGGATGAAAGAACCATGGGGAAGAATGTTCACATTGCTGCCACTTCATCACAACACATAGGTAAGCCACCTAATCCAAATCCAATTCCCATTAAAGTTGATAGGTGGTTCCCTTCTTTGGTGCAGGTACCCAAGCAAATCCCCAATGGTGGGCGCATAAACATGAACCTTAGGCAACACAACGCACCCATCAACAAACATCACTATCCATTTCCGTTCAAGGATGCAATGTACAAGAACTTTGTGGGGCAGGTTGTGGAGGAGATCCCACTCCATGCCGTGGGCTCCAATGAGGCATGATTGTGTTCTTCGTCCGGCTTCACGACGTTAAAGAAAGCGCTACTTGGGAGGCAACCCATGCAATTCAACAAAGGAAGCCCTAGGAATCACTCCAATTCCAGATTTGCGTTCCTAAAACCCTTCACTTTGTTGCTTGTTTCTAATCTGCCCAGTTTGTTATTTACTTGCTGTTTGTGTGTTTCTTTTTGTTTAGTGTGGTTTTATGCTTGAAACATTGAGGACAATGTTTGATTTAAGTGTGGGGGGGGTAACTAAGTGTTTTAGATGCAAATTCGTGGGATTTTATCACCCTTAACTTGGAGACTTGTTCCTCGCTGTTTTTAAGTGTTTTTGAGCAGTTTTGGTATGTTTTGGTGTGTTTGAAGTAAAAATCCGAAAATCACATAAAAATTTGAAAAATTTGTTTTAAAAACCCAAAAAGAGTTGTTTTTGTGTGTTTGTTTGTGTCTTAGGGTACCTTCCAACACAATGATGAGGGTTCGGTTTGTAATTGCATGACTGTTAAAGAGAGTGATTAACATGGATGAAAGTTTGATTTACTCTTTGTTTATGCTTGGTTGTGGTTATAACTTATGAATTCACATGCAATCATAAAGGAAAAATCAGTTTTTGTAACATGCTTGAAGGAAGGAACTCAAACAAACGCTACAACCTTGTGAGACTTGAGCCTAAACGTTTTATTGGAGAGTTAAAATCTGGGCATTTTTTTTGTTCTCTAAGTCGTTGCATGATCTCATTATTCCTTGCTTGGTTGCTACTTAGAAGGCGTTTCATCATTTAGTTCCAAATGCTAGAACTCATGCCCATTTCATTCAAAGCATGTTATTGATTTGCATAACACATTTTCAAGATAAAGTTGTGTAGTTACCACCACCTTAGCCAAACTGCCGTGTATCCCATATCATTTTATGTTTAAGTTTAACCCCGTTGAGCCTTGTTTAGCCTATGTTGTTGTTAACCCACATTATCCTCACCTAGCCTAGTTTAGGACCATCCATACCCTTGTTCTTAAAGCATAGTAATGCATGATTCGAATTGAATTCCTTTTGATCTATGTTGGCAGAAACCAAGTGTGGGGGAATTGTGTGCCATAGGCACGACAAAGAAAAGAAAAGAAAATAAAATTCGTGGAAAAAGAAAAAATGAAGTGAAAAAGTATGAAAAGTTGTGAAAAAGAGCTCCAAAGTTTTGTTTGTTGAAGTAAGGGTCCAAAACAATGAATTCGGCCCTAAGGAGTTGTCTAAATCTTTCCCTTGTGTTTTAAAGTTAGTTTCTGCCATTCAAGTGAATTCTAAGTCTCAATTTCATTACGTTGCTTACTATCGCTTGAAGAACGTTTGTTTTCCCTATCCTTTCTTTGTTAACCAATACCCCAAGCCCCGTTACAACCCTTAACTTCTATCTTGAGTGTTATGTGTTTCAATTTGTGGAGTTTGAATTTGGTATGAGCATATGGTGTCACTGGTTCTCGCATCTAAGTAGTAGCATTCCATTCATGAGATCATATCAAAACATGCTTCTTAACTCTAGAAATTGCATTCTTTGTAAAATATATATGTGAGCATTCGTTTTCATATCTACATCAATCTTCTCACATATGACTAGTGTAGGGTGTGGAGTTAGAAAATCTGAGTGAAAATAGAGTGTATATCTTGTAAGGAATTGAAGGAATTCTCTAAGGCATGTTACTTCATTCAAAGCATTGTTTTAATTTATTACTTGTGAATTTGTAAGTTGTGGCTTAAATTAAGTATGTGCTTGTGTAAAGATGACTCAAATTTGTGGGGATAACGATCTTTAACATGTCATGTTCATTGGAAATCCCTGAGGCAAATGTTGGAAGGATTAGAGTGTGTTTATTGACTTTGTTTCGTTTTGTTTATTTTGTTTTGCTCGAGGACTAGCAAAAGCTAAGTGTGGGGGAATTTGATAGGAGCATATTTATGCTACTTAGTTATGTTGTTTTCTTGCATTTTCGTAGTTAGTTATAACTTATTATAGTGTTTAAGGTCATTTTCGTGCAATTTCAGGTTCATATGGCAAAGTATGCATTTTGAGCCTATTTGGAGCATTTTGGAGCATTTTTGGGCCAAGATTGGATGGTGCAAACATGGAGACATGAGGATGGACGAATTTGATGATTCAAAGGGCTAGAAAACTGCATGTGTGTGTGCAAAGTGTTGGCCTACAACTTCAAACATCATGGCTGCCATGTAATGGCAGAAAATGTGTTTTTTACTAGCTAAATGGATGAAGAACATGCATTGCAAGTATAAACACCACATGGGCAGCAAGAAGGAAAGAAAACAGCAACACACACACCACATGGGCAGCAAGGAATAAGAAATTAAAACATGGGCAGCAAGGAATAAGAAATTAAAGCATGGGCAGCAAGGAATCAGCATGGGCAGTGAATAGACAACAAGGAATGGCAGAAATTGGACCACCATGAAGTGGATTTCTGCAAGGATGGCAGATTGTCCATTACTTAATGTTTGCTTGACATTTTCAGCCACTATATAACCCCCCTTGGTTAGGAGTTCAAAAGAATACACCTCCCACACACATTCCATTCATCCCATCCAGCCATACACCCTCCACAATTCAGAAATTCGTCAAACACATCCATCACACTTTGCAGCAGCCTTCCTTCACCTTTCACCATATTTTCTGACCCAAAATCATCCCTAGCCGTACCCCCATCAACCCTAAACCTTCCCATACCATTCCACATCCATTCTACACCACAAATAACCCCAAAAACCTGTTCTAAAGTTCTCTGCCGCAGCAAGGAGGAAGGAGAATTCGTTGATGAGCTTGCTGCCAAGTTGGAGCGTTCTAGGTGTTTTCTTCCTTTGGATTTTAATTTCTAAATTTATGTATCTTTTCTTGTGAGTATGAGGAACTAAACCCCCTTAGTTGGGGGGTGATTCGAAACCATGAATATGCTTGCAATATGATTTGATTACGTTCAGTTGTTATTTCATAAGTTGTGGTTTCAATTCTTTCATCTACTTGATTGATAACTTATTTGTGTATGTTGATTGAGAGTGCACGCTTAGTTTTCATGCATGAATATGATGCTAGATTATGAGGGAGTTTCACCTAATAGTTACAATCTTATAATCACAAGTAGTGAAGGTCGCTTATAAACGATCGCGTTGAATGAATTCTTGGCATTAGTTTCATGCTCATCATAGTAACGAATGCCTCGTCAACACTTATAGTTCTCATTGTGCTTCATGATTCTTGATTGTATCCTTATTGTGCTCATCACGTAAGGAACCTTTGAAGAATGTTTTGAATTGTTGTATGCGCTTTCCCATCCAATTCATTAACTTAAGGAGAACTTGAAGGTTAATTTAAGCGTATCTAATTAACTTGGGGTGTTGAGTTTCATAATTTATTGGAAGAACAACTGAAAAATCGTTTTGTTTGCAAGTGTGTCATGTGTGGAGAAGAACCTCCTAACTAGCCTTTTATCCATCCTTTTCATCCAAAAACGTTTTACAATCTGTTTTGTTTTAAAGTTTCTGTTTTGTTTTCAATTTTCGTCCAAAACCAAATCCCCCTTTATTTTGAAGTCTTAGATTAGTTAGAAAGTGTTTTGATTTGTGTTTTTAAGTGTTTTGATTCAAGTTTTCACTCAAATTCGTCAGATTTTGTGTTTGTGCTCAAAACTGCCCAGAAAGTGGTTTTTAGGCAGTTTTGAGTCTTCTAGTTGCTGTTTTGAGTTTTAGGTTTGTTTTAGTGTTTTAAACTTTAGTTTTGCATTCTTTGAGTCTAGTTTAGTGTTTTAAAACTTAGTTTTTGAGTTTTTAAGTCAGTTTCCAAGTGTTTAGCAATCCCTCCTAATCCCCGGTCTAGAACGATCCCTACTTACATCTTTACTACAATTTGACAAAAGAGGGTTTAATTTGTGTGCTAGTTAATATTACGCATCAGAGACATGAGGATGGACGAATTTGATGATTCAAAGGGCTAGAAATCTGCATGTGTGTGTGCAAAGTGTTGGCCTACAACTTCAAACATCATGGCTGCCATGTAATGGCAGAAAATGTGTTTTTTACTAGCTAAATGGATGAAGAACATGCATTGCAAGTATAAACACCACATGGGCAGCAAGAAGGAAAGAAAACAGCAACACACACACCACATGGGCAGCAAGGAATCAGAAATTAAAGCATGGGCAACAAGGAATAAGAAATTAAAGCATGGGCAGTGAATAGACAACAAGGAATGGCAGAAATTGGACCACCATGAAGTGGATTTCTGCAAGGATGGCAGATTGTCCATTACTTAATGTTTGCTTGACATTTTCAGCCACTATATAACCCCCCTTGGTTAAGAGCTCAAAAAAACCACACCTCCCACACACATTCCATTCATCCCATCCAGCCATACACCCTCCACAATTCATAAATTCGTCAAACACATCCATCACACTTTGCAACAGCCTTCCTTCACCTTTCACCATATTTTCTGACCCAAAATCATCCCTAGCCGTACCCCCATCAACCCTAAACCTTCCCATACCATTCCCCATCCATTCTACACCACAAATAACCCCAAAAACATGTTCTAAAGTTCTCTGCCGCAGCAAGGAGGAAGGAGAATTCGTTGATGAGCTTGCTGCCAAGTTGGAGCGTTCTAGGTGTTTTCTTCCTTTGGATTTTAATTTCTAAATTTATGTATCTTTGCTTTGTGAGTATGAGGAACTAAACCCCCTTAGTTGGGGGGTAATTCGAAACCATGTACATGCTTGCAGTATGACTTGATTAAATTCAGTTGTTAGTTCATAAATTGTGGATTCAATTCGTTCATCTATTTGATTGATAACTTATTTGTGTATGTTGATTGAGAGTGCACGCTTAGTTTTCATGCATGAATACGATGCTAGATTATGAGGGAGTTTCACCTAATAGTTACAATCTTATAATCACAAGTAGTGAAGGTCGCTTGAAAACGATCGCGTTGAATGAATTCTTGGCATAAGTTTCGTGCAATTCATAGTAACGAATGCTTCGTCAATGCTTATGTTTTTCATAGAACTTAATGATTCTTGCTTGGATCTCTATTATGCAATTCATGTAGGGAACTTGTAGGGAATGTTTTGGGTTGTCGTATGCAATCATCCAATCTAATAACTTGTGGAAAAACTGAAAGTTAATTAGTGCAATTCACGGTTAATTTGGGGCATTGAGTATCCATAGTTTATCGAAGAACAACTGAAAATCGTTTTGTTTGCAAGTGTGACATGTGTGGAGAAGAACCTCCTAACTAGCCCTTTATCCATCCTTTTCATCCAAAACGTTTTACAACCTGTTTAGTTTTAAGTTTCTGTTTTGTTTTCAATTTTCGTCCAAAACAAATCCCCCCTTAATTTGAAGTCTTAGATTAGTTAGAAAGTGTTTTGATTTGTGTTTCTAAGTATTTTGATTCAAGTTTTCATCAAATTTCGTCCAAATTAGTGTAGGTGCTCAAAACTGCCCAGAAAGTGGTTTTTAGGCAGTTTTGAGCCTTCTAGTTGCTGTTTTGAATTCTAGGTTTGTTTAAGTGTTTTAAACATTAGTTTTGCATTCTTTGAGTCTAGTTTAGTGTTTTAAACTTTGTTTTTGAGTTTTTAAGTCAGTTTCCAAGTGTTTAGCAATCCCTCCTAATCCCCGGTCTAGAACGATCCCTACTTACATCTTTACTACAATTTGACAAAAGAGGGTTTAATTTGTGTGTCAAGTAATTCTCACACCAGTTCCCTACATGAATTGCATAATAGAGATACAAGCAAGAATCATTAAGTTCTATGAAAATCATAAGCATTGACGAGGCACTTGTAACTATGAATTGCATGAAACTTATGCCAAGAATTTACTTAACGTGATTGTGACTAGCAACCTTTACTACTTGTGAATATAAGTTCATAACGATTTGGTGAAACTCCCTTATATCCTAGCATCATATTTATGCATGGAAATTAAGCGTGCACTCTCAACCAACATACACAAATCAGTTTTAATTCAAATGGATAAGTAAATTGAATTCACAACTTATGAATCACAACTGAAAGTAATCAAATCATATTGCAAGCATGAACATGGTTTCGAATTCCCCCCTAGCTAAGGGGGGTTTAGTTTCTCATACTTACAAAGCAAAGATAAACAAATTTAGACATTAAAAACAAAAGAAAGAAAACACCTAAACGCTCCAACGATCCAAGTTGGACAGCAAGCACATCCAAGCACTTTCCTTCCATTCCTTTGCTACAACACAAGGTGTTGGTGAGTGTTTGAAGGTTTGTTTGTATGGAGGAATGGATGTGAGGATGAATGGAAGTGTTTGGATGAAGGTTGTATCAAAATGGGGATGAATTCTCTAACAAAAACTGAATGTAATGGCTGCCACACACACTTCGTTTTATAGAGGAAGTGCATGGCATGGAGGGATGGATGGTGGTGTTAGCAAAGATTCAAAGGTGAAAGTGAAGCAATGATGCAAAGCATGGGTGTAGTGGATCAGTGTTTGGTAATTAGTGGATGTAATGGGTGTAGTGGGTGAATGTTTGGTAATGAGTGGATGTAATGGGTGTAGTGGGTGGATGTTTGTAGGTGTAGGTCAACACACTTGCACACACACATGCTGATTTCTAGCCTTCTAATCTTCAAAAACGTCCATCCTCATGTCTCCATGCTTGCACTATCCAATCTTGGCCCAAAAATGCTCCAAAATGCTCCAAATAGCACTTTGTTGCCAACTTTGTTATTTGAACCTACAAACACACGAAAATAGCTTAAAGTACTAAAATAACTAGAATTAAACTAAGTAAATGCCAAGAAACAAGCTAACTAAGTTGCATAAATATGCTCTTATCATTTGAGTGTTTATTTGCTGTTTTGGTTCCTTTGCTTTGTTTTAGTGTTTTTAAGTTTTGTTTTGCATTCTTTGAGTCTAGTTTAGTGTCTTAAACTTTGTTTTTACGTTTTCGAGTCAGTTTGCAAGTGTTTAGCAATCCCTCCTAATCCCCGGTCTAGAACGATCCCTACTTACATACTTTACTACAATTATCAAAAGAGGGTTTAATTTGTGTGCTTAATATATTTCGCATCACTAATCCCCGGCAACGGCGCCAAAATTTGATGCGTAAAATAACTAAACACACAAATTAACCCTCTTGTTGACAATTGTAGTATGGATAAGTAGGGATCGTTCTTAAACCGGGGATTAGGAGGGATTGCTAAAACACTTTAAACTGACTCAAATCTGTAAAACAAAGTTTAAAACACTAAACTAGACTCAAAGAATGCAAAACTAAACTCTAAAACACTAAAACAAACCAAAAGACTCAAAACTGCCTTAAAAACACTTTCTGGGCAGTTTTGACCTCTAACACTAATTTGGACGAAATTGAGTTATAACTTGAACCAAAACACTTAAAACACAAACTAAATCACTTTCTAACTAATATGACTCAATAAAGTAAGGGGGGTTTTGATTTTGGACGAAATTAAACTTGCAAAACAGATTGTAAATTGAAAACAGATTCTAGACGAATTTGGATAAAACTATGGATGATGGGCTAGCTAGAGGGTTCTTCTCCACACATGACACACTTGCATATAAACCAATTTTTAGTTGTTTGATATGATATTAACTAGCACTCAAATTAAACCCTCTTTTGTCAAATTGTAGTAAAGATGTAAGTAGGGATCGTTCTAGACCGGGGATTAGGAGGGATTGCTAAACACTTGGAAACTGACTCAATAACATAAAAACAAAGTTTAAAACACTAAACTAGACTCAAAGAATGTAAAACGAAAAGTTAGAACACTAAAACAAACCTAAACCTCAAAACAGCAACTAGAAGACTCAAAACTGCCTAAAAACCACTTTCTGGGCAGTTTTGAGCACAAACACAAAATCTGACGAATTTGAGTGAAAACTTGAATCAAAACACTTAAAAACACAAATCAAAACACTTTCTAACTAATCTAAGACTTCAAAATAAAGGGGGATTTGGTTTTGGACGAAAATTGAAAACAAAACAGAAACTTTAAAACAAAACAGATTGTAAAACGTTTTTGGATGAAAAGGATGGATAAAAGGCTAGTTAGGAGGTTCTTCTCCACACATGACACACTTGCAAACAAAACGATTTTAAGTTGTTCTTCCAATAAATTATGAAACTCAACACCCCAAGTTAATTAGATACGCTTAAATTAACCTTCAAGTTCTCCTTAAGTTAATGAATTGGATGGGAAAGCGCATACAACAATTCAAAGCATTCCTCAAAGGTTCCTTACGTGATGAGCACAATAAGGATACAATCAAGAATCATGAAGCACAATGAGAACTATAAGTGTTGACGAGGCATTCGTTACTATGATGAGCATGAAACTAATGCCAAGAATTCATTCAACGCGATCGTTTATAAGCGACCTTCACTACTTGTGATTATAAGATTGTAACTATTAGGTGAAACTCCCTCATAATCTAGCATCATATTCATGCATGAAAACTAAGCGTGCACTCTCAATCAACATACACAAATAAGTTATCAATCAAGTAGATGAACGAATTGAAACCACAACTTATGAAATAACAACTGAACGTAATCAAATCATATTGCAAGCATATTCATGGTTTCGAATCACCCCCCAACTAAGGGGGTTTAGTTCCTCATACTCACAAGCAAAGATACATAAATTTAGAAATTAAAATCCAAAGGAAGAAAACACCTAGAACGCTCCAACTTGGCAGCAAGCTCATCAACGAATTCTCCTTCCTCCTTGCTGCGGCAGAGAACTTTAGAACAGGTTTTTGGGGTTATTTGTGGTGTAGAATGGATGTGGAATGGTATGGGAAGGTTTAGGGTTGATGGGGGTACGGCTAGGGATGATTTTGGGTCAGAAAATATGGTGAAAGGTGAAGGAAGGCTGCTGCAAAGTGTGATGGATGTGTTTGACGAATTTATGAATTGTGGAGGGTGTATGGCTGGATGGGATGAATGGAATGTGTGTGGGAGGTGTGGTTTTCTGAACTCCATGATAAATGGTTGAATGGGGATTATATAGTGGCTGAAAATGTCAAGCAAACATCAAGTAATGGACAATCTGCCATCCTTGCAGAAATCCACTTCATGGTGGTCCAATTTCTGCCATTCCTTGTTGTCTCTTCACTGCCCATGATGATTCCTTGCTGCCCATAATGATTCCTTGCTGCCCATGATGATTCCTTGCTGCCCATAATGATTCCTTGCTGCCCATGATGATCCCATTCTTCCATGCTTTAATTTCTGATTCCTTGCTGCCCATGTGGTGTGTGTGTTGCTGTTTTAATTATCAAATTCGTCCATCCACATGTCTTCATGTTTGCACCATCCAATCTTGGCCCAAAAATGCTCCAAAATGCTCCAAATTGGCTCAAAATGCATACTTTGCCATATGAACCTGAAATTGCACGAAAATGACCTTAAACACTATAATAAGTTATAACTAACTACGAAAATGCAAGAAAACAACATAACTAAGTAGCATAAATATGCTCCTATCAAATTCCCCCACACTTAGCTTTTGCTAGTCCTCGAGCAAAACAAAATAAACAAAACGAAACAAAGTCAATAAACACACTCTAATCCTTCCAACATTTGCCTCAGGGATTTCCAATGAACATGACATATTAAAGATTGTTATCCCCACAAATTGGAGTCATCTTTACACAAGCACATACTTAATTTAAGCCACAACTTACAAATTCACAAGTAATCAATTAAAACAATGCTTTGAATGAAGTAACATGCCTTAGAGAATTCCCTCAATTCCTTACAAGATATACACTCTATTTTCACTCAGATTTTCTAACTCCACACCCTACACTAGTCATATGTGAGAAGATTGATGTAGATATAAAAACGAATGCTCACATATATGTATCACAAAGAACGCAATTTCCGGAGTTAACAAGCATGTTTAGATATGATCTCATGAATGGAATGCTACTACTTAGATGCGAGAACCAGTGACACCATATGCTCATACCAAATTCAAACTCCACAAATTGAAACACATAACACTCAAGATAGAAGTTAAGGGTTGTAACGGGGCTTGGGATATTGGTTAACAAAGAAAGGATAGGGAAAACAAACGTTCTTCAAGCGATAGTAAGCAACGTAATGAAATTGAGACTTAGAATTCACTTGAATGGCAGAAACTAACTTTAAAACACAAGGGAAAGATTTAGACAACTCCTTAGGGCCGAATTCATTGTTTTGGACCCTTACTTCAACAAACAAAACTTTGGAGCTCTTTTTCACAACTTTTCATACTTTTTCGCTTCATTTTTTCTTTTTCCACGAATTCTATTTTCTTTTCTTTTCTTTGAACCCGTGCTTTATGGCACACAAATTCACATAACAAAAACTTCCCCCACACTTGTTTTCTGCCACAAAAGAATTCTAATTGAATCATGCTTTACTATGCTTAAAGAACAAAGGAATGGATAGTCCTAATCTAGGCTAGGTGAGGAAAACATGGGTTAACAAGGAAAAGGCTAAACAAGGCTCAATGGGGTTGGAACCTACAAAACATAATGACATAGGGGATTCACGGCATTTTGGCTAAGGTGGTGGTCACTACACAACTTCATCTTGAATATGTGTTATGCAAATCAATAACATGCTTTGAATGTGGTGTGAGAATTACTTGACACACAAATTAAACCCTCTTTTGTCAAATTGTAGTAAAGATGTAAGTAGGGATCGTTCTAGACCGGGGATTAGGAGGGATTGCTAAACACTTGGAAACTGACTTAAAACTCAAAAACTAAGTTTAAAACACTAAACTAGACTCAAAGAATGCAAAACTAAAGTTTAAAACACTAAAACAAACCTAAAACTCAAAACAGCAACTAGAAGACTCAAAACTGCCTAAAAACCACTTTCTGGGCAGTTTTGAGCACCTACACTAATTTGGACGAAATTTGATGAAAACTTGAATCAAAATACTTAGAAACACAAATCAAAACACTTTCTAACTAATCTAAGACTTCAAATTAAGGGGGGATTTGTTTTGGACGAAAATTGAAAACGAAACAGAAACTTAAAACTAAACAGGTTGTAAACGTTTTGGATGAAAAGGATGGATAAAAGGCTAGTTAGGAGGTTCTTCTCCACACATGACACACTTGCAAACAAAACGATTTTCAGTTGTTCTTCCAATAAATTATGAAACTCAACACCCCAAGTTAATTAGATACGCTTAAATTAACCTTCAAGTTCTCCTTAAGTTAATGAATTGGATGGGAAAGCGCATACAACAATTCAAAGCATTCCTCAAAGGTTCCTTACGTGATGAGCACAATAAGGATACAATCAAGAATCATGAAGCACAATGAGAACTATAAGTGTTGACGAGGCATTCGTTACTATGATGAGCATGAAACTAATGCCAAGAATTCATTCAACGCGATCGTTTATAAGCGACCTTCACTACTTGTGATTATAAGATTGTAACTATTAGGTGAAACTCCCTCATAATCTAGCATCATATTCATGCATGAAAACTAAGCGTGCACTCTCAATCAACATACACAAATAAGTTATCAATCAAGTAGATGAACGAATTGAAACCACAACTTATGAAATAACAACTGAACGTAATCAAATCATATTGCAAGCATATTCATGGTTTCGAATCACCCCCCCCAACTAAGGGGGTTTAGTTCCTCATACTCACAAGCAAAGATGCATAAATTTAGAAATTAAAATCCTAAGGAAGAAAACACCTAGAACGCTCCAACTTGGCAGCAAGCTCATCAACGAATTCTCCTTCCTCCTTGCTGTGGCAGAGAACTTTAGAACAGGTTTTTGGGGTTATTTGTGGTGTAGAATGGATGTGGAATGGTATGGGAAGGTTTAGGGTTGATGGGGGTACGGCTAGGGATGATTTTGGGTCAGAAAATATGGTGAAAGGTGAAGGAAGGCTGCTGCAAAGTGTGATGGATGTGTTTGACGAATTTATGAATTGTGGAGGGTGTATGGCTGGATGGGATGAATGGAATGTGTGTGGGAGGTGTGTTTTTCTGAGCTCCCTTGATAAATGGTTGAATGGGGATTATATAGTGGCTGAAAATGTCAAGCAAACATCAAGTAATGGACAATCTGCCATCCTTGCAGAAATCCACTTCATGGTGGTCCAATTTCTGCCATTCCTTGTTGTCTATTCACTGCCCATGCTGATTCCTTGCTGCCCATGCTTTAATTTCTTATTCCTTGCTGCCCATGCTTTAATTTCTGATTCCTTGCTGCCCATGTGGTGTGTGTGTTGCTGTTTTTTTTCCTTCTTGCTGCCCATGTGGTGTTTATACTTGCAATGCATGTTCTTCATCCATTTAGCTAGTAAAAAACACATTTTCTGCCATTACATGGCAGCCATGATGTTTGAAGTTGTAGGCCAACACTTTGCACACACACATGCAGATTTCTAGCCCTTTGAATCATCAAATTCGTCCATCCTCATGTCTCCATGTTTGCACCATCCAATCTTGGCCCAAAAATGCTCCAAAATGCTCCAAATTGGCTCAAAATGCATACTTTGCCATATGAACCTGAAATTGCACGAAAATGACCTTAAACACTATAATAAGTTATAACTAACTACGAAAATGCAAGAAAACAACATAACTAAGTAGCATAAATATGCTCATATCAGAATGAAATGGGCATGAGTTCTAGCATTTGGAACTAAATGATGACACGCCTTCTAAGTAGTAACCAAGCAAGGAATATTGAGATCATGCAACGACTTAGAAAACAAAGAATGCACAGATTTTAACTCTCCAAATAAACGTTTAGGCTCAAGTCTCACAAGGTTGTAGCGTTAGTTTGAGTTCCTTCCTTCAAGCATGTTACAAAAACTGATTTTTTCTTTATGATTAAATGTGAATTCATAAGTTATAACCACAACTAAGCATAAACAAAGAGTAAATCAAACTTTCATCCATGTTAATCACTCTCTTTAACAGCCATGTAATTATAAACCGAATCCTCATCATTGTGTTGGAAGGTACCCTAGGACACAAACAAACACACAAAAACAACTCTTTTTGGGTTTTTAAAACAAATTTTTCAAATTTTTATGTGATTTTCGGATTTTTGCATCAAAACACACTAAAACACACCAAAACTGCTCAAAAACACTTAAAAACAGCAAGGAACAAGTCTCCAAGTTAAGGGTGATATAATCCCACGAATTTGCATCTAAAACACTTAGTTACCCCCCCACACTTAAATCAAACATTGTCCTCAATGTTTCAAGCATAAAATCACACCAAACAAAAGGACACACAAAAACAGTAACTAAAACAACTAAATAGGCAGATTCGAAAGAAACAACAAAGAGAAGAGTTTAGGAACGCAAATCTGGAATTGGAGTGATTCCTTGGTCTTCCTTTGTTAAATTGCATGGGTTGCCTCCCAAGTAGCGCTTTCTTTAACGTCTTGAAGCCGGACGATACTTCTTCTTTAAGCTCCCCTAGGTCCCATAGCATGAAATTGATCCTTGAACGGAAGGTGATACGTGAAGTGATCCGGCAATGGTTTAAATTCGAGAATGGGTGCCTGAATCATTAACAACATGTAAGTATAAAACGTAATGGAAATTGGAGAAGATGACTTACTTGCTTTGTCCGACACAAACTCAATTACAAACACCGCATCTTTGAAGGTTGCAGGGATATTGGACTTGGCCAGATTGAATGTGATGGTTGGGCCTTGTCCCGTGTCATAAAATGCAACTTCTTTGGCATTGGTTGTTTCAACTACATCCTCTTTGATGAATTCTTGATACTCCTCAACCACTTTTTCCTCGTGAATTGTTGGAAAGGTGTCCAAGATGTCTTTCTTCCCCTCATCTTTCATGGATTGCATGAACCTGCCAGGGAAAGGTGCATTTGGGGGAACAAAGTTAGAAATAATTAAATTTGGAACAACCTTACTTGAATGGGGTGGTGTAGGAATATTGGGAGGTTGCGGCAAGGGTTGTTCTTCCCTTGCCGTGCCTTGTGCATCCTCCTCCTCTTCGAACAGTAGCAATTCATCCATGGGCTCATCTTCAAACATTTGTTCTTGAATTTGTTCAATGCATTCTGCATTCTGCCTAAATTGATTGTTCCACTCAGCCAACTCTTTTGCTTGATAGAAATCCTCAATTGGTTGCCAAAATGCGTCTGTTGAAATGGTTGAGCTTCCCTGCCCTGCTCCAAAGAATTCAGTTGTTGAATAACTTCCTTATAATAATTTGATATACCTGAATTTGGATGTGAAGATTGAGGGGGAGGCTGTGGTGGTGCATATGAATCCTCATATGGTTGCCAATATGTTTCTTGTTGAACTTGTTGAGCTTCCCACCACATAGAGTTTGAATGATCACTCCAATCGCTTTGTGGATATTGATTGGCTTGGTATCCTTGCCTATAAGACGCACTAAATGTAGGGACATTTTGCATTGTGGTCCTTTCAGCAAACTGCGACAATTGAGAAGTAAGATTTGCCAATTGAGCTTGAATGCTAGCAAAATCCATGTCTTACTTCTCAAGCACCTAAAATCAAAGAAAAACAACTAAAGCAAATATCAAAAGTAACATCAACCAAAGAAAATAAAACTAAGTTAGAAACTAAAACAAAAACAAACTAAATAAAAAGAAAAGAACCAAGGGATTAGCAAAGTTGCTAATCCCCGGCAACGGCGCCAAAATTTGATATGATATTAACTAGCACTCAAATTAAACCCTCTTTTGTCAAATTGTAGTAAAGATGTAAGTAGGGATCGTTCTAGACCGGGGATTAGGAGGGATTGCTAAACACTTGGAAACTGACTCAATAACACAAAAACAAAGTTTAAAACACTAAACTAGACTCAAAGAATGTAAAACGAAAAGTTAGAACACTAAAACAAACCTAAACCTCAAAACAGCAACTAGAAGACTCAAAACTGCCTAAAAACCACTTTCTGGGCAGTTTTGAGCACAAACACAAAATCTGACGAATTTGAGTGAAAACTTGAATCAAAACACTTAAAAACACAAATCAAAACACTTTCTAACTAATCTAAGACTTCAAAATAAAGGGGGATTTGGTTTTGGACGAAAATTGAAAACAAAACAGAAACTTTAAAACAAAACAGATTGTAAAACGTTTTTGGATGAAAAGGATGGATAAAAGGCTAGTTAGGAGGTTCTTCTCCACACATGACACACTTGCAAACAAAACGATTTTAAGTTGTTCTTCCAATAAATTATGAAACTCAACACCCCAAGTTAATTAGATACGCTTAAATTAACCTTCAAGTTCTCCTTAAGTTAATGAATTGGATGGGAAAGCGCATACAACAATTCAAAGCATTCCTCAAAGGTTCCTTACGTGATGAGCACAATAAGGATACAATCAAGAATCATGAAGCACAATGAGAACTATAAGTGTTGACGAGGCATTCGTTACTATGATGAGCATGAAACTAATGCCAAGAATTCATTCAACGCGATCGTTTATAAGCGACCTTCACTACTTGTGATTATAAGATTGTAACTATTAGGTGAAACTCCCTCATAATCTAGCATCATATTCATGCATGAAAACTAAGCGTGCACTCTCAATCAACATACACAAATAAGTTATCAATCAAGTAGATGAACGAATTGAAACCACAACTTATGAAATAACAACTGAACGTAATCAAATCATATTGCAAGCATATTCATGGTTTCGAATCACCCCCCAACTAAGGGGGTTTAGTTCCTCATACTCACAAGCAAAGATACATAAATTTAGAAATTAAAATCCAAAGGAAGAAAACACCTAGAACGCTCCAACTTGGCAGCAAGCTCATCAACGAATTCTCCTTCCTCCTTGCTGCGGCAGAGAACTTTAGAACAGGTTTTTGGGGTTATTTGTGGTGTAGAATGGATGTGGAATGGTATGGGAAGGTTTAGGGTTGATGGGGGTACGGCTAGGGATGATTTTGGGTCAGAAAATATGGTGAAAGGTGAAGGAAGGCTGCTGCAAAGTGTGATGGATGTGTTTGACGAATTTATGAATTGTGGAGGGTGTATGGCTGGATGGGATGAATGGAATGTGTGTGGGAGGTGTGGTTTTCTGAACTCCATGATAAATGGTTGAATGGGGATTATATAGTGGCTGAAAATGTCAAGCAAACATCAAGTAATGGACAATCTGCCATCCTTGCAGAAATCCACTTCATGGTGGTCCAATTTCTGCCATTCCTTGTTGTCTCTTCACTGCCCATGATGATTCCTTGCTGCCCATAATGATTCCTTGCTGCCCATGATGATTCCTTGCTGCCCATAATGATTCCTTGCTGCCCATGATGATCCCATTCTTCCATGCTTTAATTTCTGATTCCTTGCTGCCCATGTGGTGTGTGTGTTGCTGTTTTAATTATCAAATTCGTCCATCCACATGTCTTCATGTTTGCACCATCCAATCTTGGCCCAAAAATGCTCCAAAATGCTCCAAATTGGCTCAAAATGCATACTTTGCCATATGAACCTGAAATTGCACGAAAATGACCTTAAACACTATAATAAGTTATAACTAACTACGAAAATGCAAGAAAACAACATAACTAAGTAGCATAAATATGCTCCTATCATTGTTCTTTCGATAAATCATGAAACTCAACACCCCAGGTTAATTAGGTCCGCTTAAATTAACCTTCAAGTTCTCCTTAAGTTATTGAATTGGATGGGAAAGCGCATACAACAACTCAACACATTCTTCAAAAGTCCTTTACGTGAAAAGCATAATAAAGATACAATCAAAGATCATTAAGCAACATGAGAACTATAAGTATTGACGAGGCACTCGTTACTATGATGAGCATGAAACTTATGCAACGATAACTGGAAGTAATCAACTTATTTCACATATATAATCATGGTTTTGAATACACCCTTAGCCAAAACAAAATTAGCCAATCATACTTAAAGCAAAACAAAGATTACATGAATTAGACAGTAAAATCCGAAGAAAGAAAACACCTAGAATGCTCCAACTTGGCAGCAAGTGCATCCAAGATTTCTCCTTTCCCTTGCTTGTGGCAGATTGGTTTGTGGACAGGTTTTGGGTAGTTTTATGGTGTAGAATGGATGGGGAATAGTATGGAAAGGTTTAAGGTGAGTGTGGAGGAGTGTTTGATGGTTGGAGGGTGGTGGAGAACTCGGCAAAGAGGGTGGAATAAGGTGGAGTGGCTATTATGTTTTCTGGGCACTAGAATGGTGTTTTTGGGGTGTTTTGCTGCCTAGGGTGTGTATGGACGAATTTTCTGTGATGAATGATGAATATGGGAGGGTGGCCTCAAAAAACCCTAGAGAATCAGGTTAGGCAATGGAGGAAGTGCACAGCAAGGAGGCTGAATTTGTGGTGTGCAATGGTCCAAGGATGATAATGAAGTAATGATGCAAAGTATGGAGGGTAAAATGGAGTGGTGTTGCAGCTAGGGAGCATGAATGATTGTGCACATTGCATAGAAATGAAAAGGGAGGTGAAATGTTTCAGAAATGAGTCAAAGGTGCAGCAACATGTGTTGCACACGGCATGGGATTCCAAAGGTGGCTGATGGAGCATCAATTGGTGCATGTAATGGTTGTGAAAGTTGTATGAAATCTGATGGGTGAAGGGAACAAGAGGTATGCAGCAATTGAGTGTAATAATTAAATGTATTGAGGCATGAAATCAGAAATAATGTAGGGGACAAGGGTGATTAAGCATGGCATGGGAATCCAAAGGGAATACAATGGTGATTGCACGACAAGGAAGGTGCATTGTGGAGTGACACCCTTTTGTGGCTGAGTTCTTTATCCTTTGTACAATAATTCTTCACATTCTTAGCCTATTTAGTCTTCAATTTCGTCCATCCACCTTGCTCTATGCATTTGCTATCCATTCCAAACCCGAAACTGCTCCAAAGGCCTCCAAAATGCATCTTCTTGCATACTTTGTTCTTAGAATCTGAAAACACACAAAAATGACTTTAAACGCTAAAATAACTAAGAAAACACAACATAAATGCGCAAGAACAAGCTAACTAAGTTGCATAAATATGCTCCTATCAAATTCCCCCACACTTAGCTTTTGCTAGTCCTCGAGCAAAACAAAATAACTAAACAAAACAAAACCAACAAAATGAACAAAACCCAACCTAAACCTTCCAACGTTTGCCTCAGGGATTTCCAATGCACATGTCATGTTAAAAATTGTCATCCCCACAGATTTTAGTTGTCTTCACACTTAAGCACATACTTAAGCATAGTCACCACTTACTAGTTCACATTTAAGCAATTAAAACAATGTTTTGAATGTAGTAACATGCCTTAGAGAAATTGCTCAAGTCCTTACAAGATATTCACTCAATTTTACTCAGATTTTCTAACTACACACCATATACTAGTTATATGTGAGAAGATTGATGTAAACATGAAAACGAACGCTCACATATATGTATTACAAAGAAAGTGATTTCTGGAGCATGTTTAAATATGATCTCATGAATGGAATGCTACTACTTAGATGCGAGAACCAGTGACACCATATGCTCATACCAAATTCAAACTCTACAAATTGAAACACATAACACTCAAGATTGAAATCAAGGGTTGTAACTGGGCTTGGGGTATTGGTTAACAAATGAAGGATAGGGATAACAAACGTTCTTAAAGCATTAGCAAGCAAAGTAATGAATTTGAGATGTAGAAGTCCCTTTAGACTGCAGAGATTAACTTTGAACACAAAGGGAAGATTCAAGCAACACTTAGGGTCAAATACAACTTTTTGGACCATTTCTTCAACAAACAACACTTTTAGAACTCTTTTTCACATATTTTTCAACTCTTTTTCATTCTTTACACAACTTTTCTTTTCTTTTTTTTTTTGTTTTTTTTTTGGAAGGCCGTGCCTATGGCATACTAACTTACATGAAAAACAGTTCCCCCACACTTGTTTTCTGCAAAACATTGATTTAAAGGAATTCAATTTGAGTCATGCTTTACTATGCTTCAAGAACAAGGGTATGGATGGTTCTAATCTAGGCTAGGTGAGGATAGTGTGGGTTGACAAAGAACGTAGGCTAAACAAGGCTCAACGGGGTTAACTTAAACATAAAATGAGGTCGAGGATACGTGGCAATTTGGCTTTGGTGGTGGTCACTACACAGCTTCATCTTGAATATGTGTTATGCAAATCAATAACATGCTTTGAATGAAATGGGCATGAGTTCTAGCATTTGGAACTAAATGATGAAACGCCTTCTAAGTAATAACCAAGCAAAGAATAATGAGATCATGTAACGACTTTAGAAAACAAGAATGCACAGATTTTAACTCTCCAAATAAACATTTTAGGCTCAAGTCTCACAAGGTTGTAGCGTTAATTTGAGTTCCTTCCTTCAAGCATGTTACAAAAACTGATTATTCCTTTATGATTGCATGTGAATTCATAAATTATGACCATAACCAAGCATATACCAAAGAGTAAATCAAATTTTCATCCATGTTTATAACTCTCTTTAACAGTCATGTAATTAAAAACCAAATCCTCATCATTGTGTTGGAAGGTACCCTAAGACACAAATAAACACACAAAAATAACTCAAAAACAACTCTTTTTGGGTTTTTCAAAACAATTTTTCAAATTTTTATGAGAATTTCGGATTTTTATGTCAAAACATACTGAAACACTCCAAAACAACTTAAAAACACTTAAAACAACAAGGAACAATACTAGAAGTTATGGGTGATAAACTCCCACGAATTTTCATGCAGAACAACTTGCAAAACAACTTGCAAAACAACTTGGTTACCCCCCCCACACTTAAACCAAACATTGGCCTCAATGTTTCAAGCATAAATTCACACAAAAACAAGCAAACAAACACACAACGAATGAATATGACAAGAATGGCAAAGTAAAACAACAAACAGAGTAGAGTTTAAGAACGCAAATCTGGTTTTGGAGATAGATGAGCTTGTTGACTTTCCACAGCTTTGATCTCGAACTGGTTTGGGATTTTATGCACGGAATATGAGAGTTCCTTGGTTTCAATTTAGACTCCTTCTTCTGGGTTGATTTGATTGTGCAGTCTGCATTCTTCTCTGCTTGTTTCTTCTGTACGGTAGGCGGGCACGACGTAGAGTTGATGGTCTGTTTCTTTCTTCAATCTTTCCAAGTGCCCACCTCTTGCTCTCTTTCTCCTTGTCCTTAGTTGAGGATGAATCAGCACGTTGTCTCCACATGCTTCGAGGTATCATCTTCGCTTCCCTTATAAGTGAGAGACGAAGAGGAAGCACAAGATGATGAGTACTCGAGAGCAAGTGCTGGATGGAGAAAGGACAGGGAGAAAGCATGATATGAGATACTCTTGCTCTCAACCTTTATGATATGAAATACTTGTGCTCTGGATGGGTTGTTTGCAGGGGTATCCTAGGGGATGAGAAAAACAGAGTGACTCGAGAGGCTTCTGTGGGAATACATTCTCGGAGAGGAGGAAGGGTTGAGTGAGGTTGCTTTGCTATGAAGTTTAACATTTATAGACTTTTCTTAATGGCTGGTAGAGGCACTGTTCAATTATCCCAGGGTTACTGGTGCGAAAATAACTAACGCACAAATTTAAACCCTATTTGTGACAGTTGTAGTAATGATGTAAGTAGGGATCGTTCTAGGCCGGGGATTAACTAGGGATGCTAATCAAAGTAAAATTAAATTAAAAACGTAAAAACAAAATTTAAAATATTAAACTAGACTCAAAACACTTAAATAGAATAACTCAAAATAAAACTAACAAATAAACTAAAATAAATCAAAAGACTCAAAACAACACAAGATTTAAGAAAACACAAACTAAAATGATTTCTAATAAATCTAACACTTTAAAATAAAATGGGGGATTGATTTTGACGAGAAGTAAATTAACTTAAATAAATTACAGAATTGACAAAAACATAAAATTAAGGTAAAATGATAAATGACGGACTGGCTAGAGGATTATTCTCCACACATGCCACATATGCAACCTAAATTGATTTTCAGTTGTTCTTTCAATAAATTGTAAATTCTCAACGCCCCAAGTTAATTAGGTCCGCTTAAATTAACCTTCAGATTTTCCTACTTTTATTAGGTTGGATGATTGCATACGACAACCCAAAACATTCCCTACAAGTTCCCTACATGAATTGCATAATAGAGATACAAGCAAGAATCATTAAGTTTTATGAAAATTGCATTGACGAGGCACTTGTTACTATGAATTGCATGAAACTTATGCCAAGAATTTACCTAACGCGATCGTTTATAAGCGACCTTCACTACTTGTGAATATAAGTTCATAACGATTAGGTGAAATTCACTTATATTCTAGCATCAAATTCATGCATGTAAATTAAGTATGCATCCTTAATCGACATACAAAAATAAGTTATCAATCAAGCAGTTAAGCAAATTAAATCACAACACAGAAATCACAACTGAAGGTAATCAATTCAAATTACAAATATATCCATGGTTTTGAATTAAACTCTAGCCAAAACAAAATTAGTTACACATTATTTATAAATTAAAACAAAAATAAAACGTGAGTTTGGAAAGATTTAACCGAGAGAAATGTGCAAGGATCTGTTTCTGTTTCTGTGCTCCCACGCGAACTGTCCTTCTTCTTTCTGTACCGTTTCCTGCGTCAGCACGCTGCATTTTCTGACTTTTCTTCGTGCTGACTGCCCGTAGGAGCTATCCAGTCCGCGTGCGCCAGCTGGTTCCCTCCTGTCTCCGCAGCTCCTCGCGTCAGTCCTCCCGCTCCAGCAGCTCTCTCCCTCGCTTGCGTCTTCAAGCTGTGCTGCAAAGGCAGCTTCTCTCCTTTCCGCCCGAGACCCCTGCTGACTTCTCTCTCGCTGCCACTGGCAGCTTGCCTTTCCTCCACGCCTTCCTACTGCGTCAGCCACTCTCCCTCAAGCTGCCCGAGGCAGCTTCCTCCTCTTCTCCCGCGCCTGCCTTCCTCCTTAAATTTCTGCATAGCTCCTATTTCTTTTATTCCCGCTGCCCACCAGGCAGCAACTCCCTCTATCTTTCTTATTATTTTTTTTTCTAACTTTCCGTCCCCTCAAAACCCTTTTCTTTTTATATTTCATCGTGCTCTCCTTTTCCATCCGCCCACCACTTTTAATCCCCCTTGCTTTTCCACTCACCATCTTTCCTATATTTCCTTATATTTCTTTTCTCAAGTTCTCCCACCTTCCTCACGTTTATCTTTTTTTTTTATTGTTTTCTATCCATCAAGTCTAGCTGCCAAGCACCATCTCCCAAATTCCTTTTTATATATTTTTTTTTCACACCTTCCTCCATTTCTCACTATTCTACCGCCCCATTTCCTCTATTATTTTCTTTATTCCTCCACTTCTTCCATTTCTCACTAGCAGCATGGGCTCTCTTTCTTTTGTTTTCTGTCAAAACGTTTTCTTAAGTTAATAAAATAAGTGAGCAATGTAAAAATGACGAATTTATTACTTAAAATCACACTTGTGCTATTTTTATTTTCTTAGCTAGATAAATTCCATAAAACACAAAAACAAAGTAAATAGCACAAAAATATGAGGAAATAACTAAGAAAAGACAAGAGAATTTGATGTAAAATATATATAAATATGAGCTTATCAAATACCCCCACACTTAACTTTTGCTAGTCCTCGAGCAAAATAAACGAAAACAGAAAAAGTAATAACATGAAAATATTAGCTTCCCCCTATGTGAACCTCATAGAATTTCATTCGAGAACACAAATCATCAAGAACCATAGCTAGCACCAACAAACTAATCCAAGTTCATCTTCCTTATTCAAATATTAGCAGTAATCTTTGAAACATCCTTGAAGTGTAGTGTGTGAGATAGCCATGCTAATGCAATTTCAAATTTTTATTTTTAAAAACACCATATGCAAACTAGCAACCTTCTCACTGGATATACTCTCAATCACACATGTGTTTAGTTTTAATGTGTTTCGCTCAAAGAAACAAATGTGAAAGTTCTACCATAAGCTTGCATAAAGATCACTTCTCCACAGTCATAATTGCAAAACTTAAATCAAGAGGACTTTTATTGGATGTAATGAGGCTTAGGGATAGGGTTATTGAAACGAAAGAATAGGAAAACACAAGTTCCAAGCTACAATGCAAGCAATTATTTTCTTTAGATTTATAAGAACTCAAGCTCTCCAACGATTCTTCAGACATCTCTAACCACACCCATAAACTGAAACTTTAAAAACTTTTTATTTTCTTTGTATACAATCTTTCTTTTTCTTTCTTTTTTTTTTTTTTTTTTTTTTCAAACAGAAACAAATATGAAAAACCCCCACACTTATTCTTTTGCCAAACACCCTCAAAGTACTTCACAAACATTCACATAAGATAATCTTGCATTGCTCGCTTGGAAAGGGTAAGGAAAAATATTTATTTCAGGCATAAGGGTAGACATATCTGGTGATAAGAAATAAAAGGCTCAACAAACACGGCTCAAATTGGCAATCTAATGATATCATTTTTCTTTGGGAAACAAGGTTATTTGGGCCATGGTGGTAAACCTAATGCCTCTATCATTTTCAAGTTCATGCAATCAATGACAAAAATTTCAAAAGATCGTTATGCAAGTTCTAGAGAAGTATCTCACATAAGTTCATCACACATGAAAGAATAGGAGTGTATGAAAAATGCACACACTTTCAATAGGCTCAAAAACTCACATAGGATGTATATGGTCACTAAATTCACATATGGATCTTTAAAATCATGCTTTAATTTCACATCAACAAGGCTATGTGCATTTGGTTTTTCAAGGATGATCAAATATGTACAAACTAACACGAGAATTAGGAATTTCACACAACACATGTTAACTAAGTTCTTGATGATCATGGTTCAAATTTAATCCAATTATATCATTGGGTCGGGAAACTAACAAAAATCTAATTCAAAACAATAAGGAAAACAAGGAAATATTTTTGGATTTTTTTAAATTTTTGGATTTTTTTTTCTCTTTTTTTTTTTTTTTATTTTTTTATTTTTTATTTTTTTATTTTTAAAAACAACAACTTAATTAAGAAAACACAAAGCAATAACATGGAAACAAATGAAACCAGTTCAAAGTCGAAGGTATAAAAATTTTCAATTTGGTCATTTTTATACTTTACCCCCACACTTAAACTAGACATTGTCCCCAATGTCCGAAAATATAATAAAATGCAAATAAAAATAAAATAAATAAATATAAAGAAACAAAATAAAGCAATAGGACTGAAAACTTCCCTAATTTGCAGAAAAATCAAGCGATGACCCCCAAGCTAAAATTCTGCAATCAACTTCAAGGGTGGAAATAACCAAAAGTTCCTGCAAAGAAAAGAAATAAATCAGTTAAGCACGCAAGAAAAAACAAACAAACGAAAAATTGAAAATGAAAATAAAAGATAACAATAAAACTAAAAATGATCATTGGTCCTGTTTGGTGACTTTCCACAGCTTTGAACTTGAACTGGCCTCGGAACTTCTTAGCAAGGAAAATGAGACTTGATTGGTGGTGTTGTTGAAGCTTCTCGAGCTCTTGGTTTCAACTCAGACTCCTTCTGCCGGGTTGATTGAGTCTGCAGGCTACATTCTTCTCTTTTTGTTCTTCTGCATGGCAGGTAGGCACGAGGAATAGGTGGTGGTCTGCTTCTTTGTTCAATCTGTCCAAGTGCCGACCGATTGCCTTTCTTTCACCTTGCCCCGTAGCCAAGAGCAAGGGTAAAGGAAAAGCATGCCATGAGAAATCTTTGCCTCTGACTCTGATGATATGGGATACTTTTGCTTTTGAAGAAGTATCGTTCCACAGGTGTATGCTTGAACTGGGCTGGGGAACTTCTTAGCAAGGAAAATGAGACTTGATCTTGAAGATGAAGCAGCACCTTGTCTCCACATGCTTCAAGTATCATTTTCACTTGCCATGTCTGTTCTCCAGGCAGATGTGGCGACTTCTTCGGAAGTACATCAGTGGTTGAAGAAGAGCACTCGAGAGCAATGCTAGGTAAGCAATCAGGAAGGATTTCCAGGCAGTCGGTTCTTAGATTGGAAGATTGACACCGAGTGCTGGCTGATTGCCCGCTTTCTCCTTGCCACAAAGACAAGGACAAGGACAGGAAGAAAGCGTGATATGAGATACTCTTGCTTTCAACCTTCATGATATGAAATACTCTAGCTCTAGATGATTTATTTGCAAAGGTATCCCAGGGAATGAGAAACACAGAGAAACTCGAGAGGGTTTGTTGGAAAGGCATTTTCGGAGATGAAAAATTTCGGAGATGAAGAAGTGTTGAGAGAGTTTGCCTTTGCTGTTGAAGGCAAAGGTAGACGTTTATAGGACTTTTCTTCACAACCGAAACTATTCTTTTACCCCTGTCGGCAGCCGGTGGATGGATGAACAGTACAGGTCACGCGCTTTCTGAAAAAGCCACCCGTAATTTGCGCAAAGCTGACAGCGCGCGTGACGAGTGACGACAAAATTGGAAAAATCAGGGAGCGGCTCGTGGTTTCTGAGCAATCCCGACTTTTGAGAAAGGAATTGCATGTGACACGTCTGGACAAATCAGGGAGCGGCTCGCCTCGTGATTCCTGACTGCTCCGGCTTTTGAGAAAGACGCCCGACTTTTGAGAGAGCGGCGTCCGACTTTTGAGAAAGGAACCGACTTTTGAGACGGAGTCCGACTTTTGAGAACGGCGACGCCGCTTTTGAGAAAAGAGTCCGGCTTTTGAGAAAAGAGTCCGGCTTTTGAGAAAGGAGCCTGGCTCTTCGATTTGCGAGAGGGCGTCTCTTCGACTGCTGAGTGATGCCTCAACGATTTCTTCTTCTTATAAGAACGCTCATTTTTGCTCCACAACACACTTGAGCTCCCCTTGTAAACACTTCATCTGGCAAACGTTCCCTCCTGTAAACACTTTATCTGGTAAACGTTCCCTCCTGTAAACACTCCCTCTTGCATTTTCTTTTAATCTTGATCAGTCCAACTCTTCATTCTCAACACCTTCAAATATGTCTTGCCCTTCTGACCGTCGCCTTAACTTGAATGTTGGGGAAGATAGTGATATATCTTCTCCAACCAACATTTGGCAGCCGTCCTTCATATCCCCGAATGGTCCTCTTACAGTTGGGGATTCCATGATGATGAACGAAACAACCGCATCGGTGGTGGCCCGAAATCTGCTCACTCCTAGAGACACTAGGATACTTTCTAGGCGGTCCGACGAACTGGCTGTTCAGGACTCCATGGCCTACAGCGTCCGATGCGCAGGCTCCGTATCAAACATGGGCCAGCGCCTTCTTGCACGAACCCGTCAGGTGGAGTCGTTGATGGCTGAAGTGGCTAGTCTTCGGCAGGAGGTCAGAGTGCTTAGGCATGAGAACAGGGATTTGCACATGCTTGCAACCAATTACTCCACAAGCATGAAGAGGAAGCTGGATCAGATGCAGGAGTCCGAAGTGCGGATTCAGAGTGATCATCAACGGTTTATGACGTTACTCCCGAGGTTTGTGTTGCCTTCGTCCTCGGGAGCAGCACCAAGTATTGAGGCTCTGAATGATCCAGCTCTGGCACTTCGTCTTTCAGGGGTTCCGTCGACCTCCGAGGCACCACCAACCAACGACCAATGAACGAAATTAATTTACAAGTTATTGTAAAATATCTATGCATTTAAGTTTTTTTTTTTTTTTTTTTTTTTATGTATTTTTTTATTTATTTTTTTTTTATTTATATGAATGTTTATGGTTTTAAGTTTTTTTTTTTTTTTTTTTTTTATTTTTTATTTTTTATGTATTTTTAACAACTTAATTAAGAAAACACAACAATAAGTAAAACAAAGTAAAAAGACTAAGTTTAACTTTCTAAACAAAAATCACAACTAACTAAACAAAACAAAATGAAATCAACGTAAAAAGAAATCAACGTAAAATAAATTCAGTAGAGAGAAGGGATTAGGAATGCAAATCTGATTGTGGGTGATTCCTAGGCCTCCCTTCATTATTCAAATGCATGGGTTTATCCTTGAACGGACGGTGGTACTTGAAATGATCCGACAACGGTCTAAGTTCTAATGACGGTGCCTGAATCATCAAAATTAGAAACAAGTTAGTATAAATTAAAATAAAAAATGGAGAAGATGGCTTACAGTCACATTCAAACTCAATTACAAACACCACGTCTTTGAACGTTTCAGGGACTTTGCACTTAGCCAGATTGCATGTGATGATTGTGACATGGCCCCTGTTATCAAACTCAATTTCCTTGGCATTGATTGTCTCATGTACAGCTTCTTTGATATGTTCAACAAATTCTCCGGCCACCTCATTTTCTGGAATCCCTCTTCTTGGTGTAGAAATCTCTTTGAATGTTTCAACGTCATCGGGAACATGATTTGGTGCACCAAGAGTTTGGATATCACTTTTCACCTCTGGAAGAGCTTCCACAACGTCTTTTTCATTCACTTCTTCCTTGGGATTTAAAAACCTGCAAGGAAAAAGGACATTTGGTGGAACGATGTTAGAATGAATTGAACTTAGAACCTCCTCACCTGAGTTGGATGACATAAGGACTTGGGGGGTTTGCGATAAGAATTCTTCTAAACTGCCCAAGTCGTCATCCTCATCTTCTTCTTGAATTGGCAATTCATCCATGTTCGGGCTCTGTTTGGATGGTTCAGGAACAACTTCATCCTCCATGTTACCTTGATCTCGAATCTGTGCCATGAATTCCATAATCTGCCCAACTTGCTCCTCCAATGCATCCACCTTGTTGGCTTTATTTTGCATCTCCATGTTTCGATTTTCTACGTCCTGGGTCAAAGAGGTTAGTAACTTATTCAACATGTCATTATCCGAAGACGTACCTGAATTTGATTGGGGAGATTGTTGTGGTGGATGTGACGGTTCATATGGCCACTGATAGAACTCTTCCGATGGCGGCAATTGTTCTTCTTTTTGTGAACCCTGTACTGAAGAAATTAATTCTTCAAGCATTTGATTATAATCCACGGGCATACTTTGATTCGATTGGAATTGTTGTGGGGGATGCTGTGGTGGCTGCATAGATCTTGAATAGAACGCGTCTTCTTGCTGCCAATATCCACCTTGTTGGAATTGTTGAGGTTCTCCCCACATGTACTCTGAATTACTTCTCCAATCCGAATTATAAGCATTGGAAAACATGTTGCCCCTTGATTGGTTATGGCCTTGATATCCCCAAACATCTTCATTTGCAGAAAATTGGGGATATTGATGAGTTTGAAATCCTTGCTCATAGGGCATATCAAATGTAGGGACACTTGGCATTGTAGTCCGTTCGGCATTATGAGTTAATTGAGCAGTGAGCTGTGCCAATAGATCTTGAATGCTAGTAGAATCCAGGTCTTGCTCCATTTGTACCTCAATTCAAAGAAAGAAAAATAAATCAAATATCAAAAGTAACATACACAAACACAAATAAACATAAGCAAAAACAAAAATAAAAGGATTAGCAAATTTGCTAATCCCCGGCAACGGCGCCAAAAATTTGGTGCGAAAATAACTAACGCACAAATTTAAACCCTATTTGTGACAGTTGTAGTAATGATGTAAGTAGGGATCGTTCTAGGCCGGGGATTAACTAGGGATGCTAATCAAAGTAAAATTAAATTAAAAACGTAAAAACAAAATTTAAAATATTAAACTAGACTCAAAACACTTAAATAGAATAACTCAAAATAAAACTAACAAATAAACTAAAATAAATCAAAAGACTCAAAACAACACAAGATTTAAGAAAACACAAACTAAAATGATTTCTAATAAATCTAACACTTTAAAATAAAATGGGGGATTGATTTTGACGAGAAGTAAATTAACTTAAATAAATTACAGAATTGACAAAAACATAAAATTAAGGTAAAATGATAAATGACGGACTGGCTAGAGGATTATTCTCCACACATGCCACATATGCAACCTAAATTGATTTTCAGTTGTTCTTTCAATAAATTGTAAATTCTCAACGCCCCAAGTTAATTAGGTCCGCTTAAATTAACCTTCAGATTTTCCTACTTTTATTAGGTTGGATGATTGCATACGACAACCCAAAACATTCCCTACAAGTTCCCTACATGAATTGCATAATAGAGATACAAGCAAGAATCATTAAGTTTTATGAAAATTGCATTGACGAGGCACTTGTTACTATGAATTGCATGAAACTTATGCCAAGAATTTACCTAACGCGATCGTTTATAAGCGACCTTCACTACTTGTGAATATAAGTTCATAACGATTAGGTGAAATTCACTTATATTCTAGCATCAAATTCATGCATGTAAATTAAGTATGCATCCTTAATCGACATACAAAAATAAGTTATCAATCAAGCAGTTAAGCAAATTAAATCACAACACAGAAATCACAACTGAAGGTAATCAATTCAAATTACAAATATATCCATGGTTTTGAATTAAACTCTAGCCAAAACAAAATTAGTTACACATTATTTATAAATTAAAACAAAAATAAAACGTGAGTTTGGAAAGATTTAACCGAGAGAAATGTGCAAGGATCTGTTTCTGTTTCTGTGCTCCCACGCGAACTGTCCTTCTTCTTTCTGTACCGTTTCCTGCGTCAGCACGCTGCATTTTCTGACTTTTCTTCGTGCTGACTGCCCGTAGGAGCTATCCAGTCCGCGTGCGCCAGCTGGTTCCCTCCTGTCTCCGCAGCTCCTCGCGTCAGTCCTCCCGCTCCAGCAGCTCTCTCCCTCGCTTGCGTCTTCAAGCTGTGCTGCAAAGGCAGCTTCTCTCCTTTCCGCCCGAGACCCCTGCTGACTTCTCTCTCGCTGCCACTGGCAGCTTGCCTTTCCTCCACGCCTTCCTACTGCGTCAGCCACTCTCCCTCAAGCTGCCCGAGGCAGCTTCCTCCTCTTCTCCCGCGCCTGCCTTCCTCCTTAAATTTCTGCATAGCTCCTATTTCTTTTATTCCCGCTGCCCACCAGGCAGCAACTCCCTCTATCTTTCTTATTATTTTTTTTTCTAACTTTCCGTCCCCTCAAAACCCTTTTCTTTTTATATTTCATCGTGCTCTCCTTTTCCATCCGCCCACCACTTTTAATCCCCCTTGCTTTTCCACTCACCATCTTTCCTATATTTCCTTATATTTCTTTTCTCAAGTTCTCCCACCTTCCTCACGTTTATCTTTTTTTTTTATTGTTTTCTATCCATCAAGTCTAGCTGCCAAGCACCATCTCCCAAATTCCTTTTTATATATTTTTTTTTCACACCTTCCTCCATTTCTCACTATTCTACCGCCCCATTTCCTCTATTATTTTCTTTATTCCTCCACTTCTTCCATTTCTCACTAGCAGCATGGGCTCTCTTTCTTTTGTTTTCTGTCAAAACGTTTTCTTAAGTTAATAAAATAAGTGAGCAATGTAAAAATGACGAATTTATTACTTAAAATCACACTTGTGCTATTTTTATTTTCTTAGCTAGATAAATTCCATAAAACACAAAAACAAAGTAAATAGCACAAAAATATGAGGAAATAACTAAGAAAAGACAAGAGAATTTGATGTAAAATATATATAAATATGAGCTTATCAGTTACCGACACGAGTAAAAGAACAGTGCAACAGTAAATTTCACGTGCTTTCCCACTTCACCATAAATTTTCGACCAGCTGTCCGTGATTTCCGCAAAGCAGATTCCTCATTGATATCTGGAATCGGCGCTTCGAGTTCTGAGCATCGTCGAGTGTAGAGGTTGCATGTGACACGTGCGGACAAATCTAGAAAAGAAGATTGGCCCGTGATTTCAAGCCCAGCTTTTGAGAAAACTAGCGCGTCATTGACTGTTGAATTTCCCTTTTCGATTTCTGAATTGGTGCTTCGACAAACTGCCCGTGATTTCTGCAAAGCAGATGCCTCTCCGATTTCTGAGCTTGCTTCTTCGAGTGCTTATTTTTATAGAGGAGTGCAGTTAGTTTCAGAGTACACTTGAATTTCCGCATGTAGAACTCCCTTTTGCACTTCTAAGATCCTGATATATCTCATCTCTGCTTTCTTCGAAACCTTTGAAAATGTATGGCCCCTCCGACCGTCGTTTGGACTTGAACTTCGGTGAAGAGGTAGCTCCGCCTTCTCCAGACAACATATGGCGCCCATCCTTCATATCCCCTACAGGTCCTCTTACCATTGGGGACTCGGTGATGAAAAATGACATTACCGCTGCGGTGGTGGCCCGGAACCTTGTCACTCCCAAAGATAACAGGCTACTTTCAAGACGAACTGATGATTTGGCTGTTAAGGATTCTCTGGCTCTCAGCGTGCAGTGCGCAGGTTCTATGTCCAATATGGCCCAACGTCTATTTGCTCGAACCCGTCAAGTTGAATCATTGGCGGCTGAAGTGCTGAGTCTCAAGCAGGAGATAAGAGGGCTTAAGCAAGAGAATAAGCAGTTGGACAGGCTCGCACACAACTATGCTACAAATATGAAGAGGAAGATTGACCAGATGCAAGACTCTGATGGTCAAATTCTACTTGATCATCAGAGGTTTGTGGGTTTGTTCCAACAGCATCTGCCATCGTCTTCGGGGGTTGTACCGCGTAGTGAAGCACCAAATGATCATCTTCCACTACCTCCTCCTTCTGTGGCTCTGCCGACTGCTGAGGTTCTGCCGACTACTGAAACTTTTCCCAAACAGCCTTTGTGAAGTCTCATTCTTGTATCTTTCTGTTTCCTGTTCATTTTTCATGAATTTTAATGTTAAAGTACCTTGCACATCTGTCAATGCTTCGAATATAAAACCATACTCAAAATAATTAAGTAAGCAACAAATGAAATTGACAATCTAGGCAAAATAAAAAATGCAGAAAAGAGAAGGTTTTTAGAAACGCAAAACGAATTGTGATTCAAAAATCTTCCTTCTTTGAACACATGGGTTGCCTCCCAAGAAGCGCTTGCTTTAATGTCTTTCAGCCGGACGATACCGCCATTTAATCTTGAACAGGCCCGACGGCATGGAGGGGTACATTCTCCACGACATGCTCCTCAAAGGTCTCATAATAGGGCTTCAAACGCTGCCCATTTACCTTGAATTCTTGACCTGTTTTGAAACTACGAACTTGGACTGCACCATGAGGAAAAACATCAGTAATAACAAAGGGTCCAATCCAACGTGAACGTAACTTACCCGGAAATAGACGAAGACGAGAATTAAACAACAACATTTTTTGTCCAACAGAGAAGGACTTGGTGCGAATTATCTTGTCATGAAAGGCCTTCGTCTTTTCCTTGTAAAGTCGAGCATTCTCGTAAGCTTCATTCCGTATTTCCTCAAGTTCATTCAATTGAAGCTTGCGATGAATTCCCGCCTCATCTATATCCATGTTGAACTTCCTCACGGCCCAATGAGCCTTGTGCTCCAACTCCACAGGTAAGTGACATGGTTTGCCATACACAAGCCGAAAGGGGAACATTCCTATGGGTGTTTTGTAGGCGGTCCTATAAGCCCACAATGCATCTTCTAACCTCTTGTTGCGTAAATTAACTAAACACACAAATTAAACCCTCTTGTTGACAATTGTAGTATGGATAAGTAGGGATCGTTCTTAAACCGGGGATTAGGAGGGATTGCTAAACACTTGAAAACTGACTTAGAAACGTAAAAACAAAGTTTAAAACACTAAACTAGACTCAAAGAATGTAAAACTAAAGTTTGAAACACTAAAACAGACCAAAACACTCAAAACAGCAAACAAACACTCAAAACTGCCTTAAAAACACTTTCTGGGCAGTTTTGAGCACAAACACAAATTTGGACGAAATTGAGTTATAACTTGAACCAAAACACTTCAAAACACAAACTAAATCACTTTCTAACTAATATGAGACTTCAAAATAAAGGGGGATTTGTTTTGGACGAAAATTGAAAACAAAACAGAAACTTTAAAACAAAACAGATTGTAAAACATTTTGGATGAAAAGGATGGATAAAAGGCTAGTTAGGAGGTTCTTCTCCACACATGACACACTTGCAAACAAAACGATTTTCAGTTGTTCTTCCAATAAATTATGAAACTCAACACCCCAAGTTAATTAGATACGCTTAAATTAACCTTCAAGTTCTCCTTAAGTTAATGAATTGGATGGGAAAGCGCATACAACAATTCAAAGCATTCCTCAAAGGTTCCTTACGTGATGAGCACAATAAAGATACAATCAAGAATCATGAAGCACAATGAGAACTATAAGTGTTGACGAGGCATTCGTTACTATGATGAGCATGAAACTAATGCCAAGAATTCATTCAACGCGATCGTTTATAAGCGACCTTCACTACTTGTGATTATAAGATTGTAACTATTAGGTGAAACTCCCTCATAATCTAGCATCATATTCATGCATGAAAACTAAGCGTGCACTCTCAATCAACATACACAAATAAGTTATCAATCAAGTAGATGAACGAATTGAATCCACAACTTATGAAATAACAACTGAATGTAATCAAATCATATTGCAAGTATGTACATGGTTTCGAATCACCCCCCAACCAAGGGGGTTTAGTTCCTCATACTCACAACACAAAGTTTATTGAATTGAAACATTGAAAACATAAGAAAGATCACACCTAAAAGTTCCAGCAATCTGCAATAGACTAGCAAGCACATTCAAGGGCACTCCTTCTTCCTTCTTGCTGCGGCACAAGGTATGGAGATGGTTATGGATGGTTTTGGATGATGTAGAATGGTGGAAAAGTGTCTAGGATAGGTGTATGGCACGGCAAGGGGGGTTTGGGGTTAGAAAATATATATTTGGGTGAAGGATGGGCACGGCAAGATGGGAGGACAGGTTTCTGGCGTGAATGGAGTTGTATGGATGTGTGTGGAATGTCTTGTGGCCGTAACAAAGAGGTTTATTTAAAGGAAAACAGAAATTAAAACCCTAGGTTGATTAGGAAATCAGAAATTAAGTCTAAGGATTCTAGAATTAGGAAACAAATCAGAAAATTAAAGGAAAGGCAAGGGAATATGCGGCTAGGGTTTGAGAGAGATTAGGAAAGTGTTTTAAAGCTTAGAATCAGGAAATAACCCTCTCCCTTGCACGGCAAGGAAGAGGAAATACCAAGGGGGGTGCGGCAAGGGTTCAAAAGGTGCAAGGGATGTGTATTTGATGTCCTAAAATGCTTAGGAAGCCTTCAAAGTTGATAAGACTTAGGAACATTTAGGAAAGATCAAACCAAAGTAGGAAACCTTGGCTTAACTTTCCTATTTCAAGTAGGAATCCTTCTTGGAGTAGGAATCCTTGTTCTTCTAGGAATCCTCATGTGAGTAGGAATCCATCTTCAATTAGGAATCCTTCGTTCATGTAAGCACTTTTCCTATTTCAACTAGGAAACCTTGTTCAAGTAGGAATCGTCATCTTCAAGTCTTCAAATTCGTCCAAACCTTGGCTCCAAATATGTGACATGCATTCCAAGCTCCATTTTGCTCCAAAAAGCTCCAAAATGCATCTTCTTGCATCCTTTGGCCTTAAACTAAGAAAACACCATGGAAATGCATAAGAACTAGCTAACTAAAGCGCATAAATATGCTCCTATCAAATTCCCCCACACTTAGCTTTTGCTAGTCCTCGAGCAAAACAAAGAAATAAAACAAAACAAAACAACTAAAACACAACCTAAACCTTCCAACAATTGTCTCAGGGATTTCCAATGAACAAGACATGTTAAAAATCGTTATCCCCACAGATTTGAGTCATCTTTACACAAGCACATACTTAATTAAAGCCACTACTCACTAGTTCACAAGTAATCAATTAAAACAATGCTTTGAATGTAGTAACATGCCTTAGAGAATTCCCTCAATTCCTTACAAGATATACACTCTATTTTTACTCAGATTTTCTAACTACACACCCTACACTAGTCATATGTGAGAAGATTGATGTAGATATGAAAACGAATGCTCACATATATGTATCACAAAGAACGCTGTTTCTAGAGTTAAGAAGCATGTTTAGATATGATCTCATGAATGGAATGCTACTACTTAGATGCGAGAACCAGTGACACCATATGCTCATACCAAATTCAAACTCCACAAATTGAAATACACAACACTCAAGATAGAAGTTAAGGGTTGTAACGGGGCTTGGGGTATTGGTTAACAAAGAAAGGATAGGGAAAACAAACGTTCTTCAAGCATTAGTAAGCAAAGTAGTGAAATTGAGACTTAAAATTCACTTAGATTGCAGAAATTAACTTTAAAACACACGGGAAAGATTTAGACAACTCCTTAGGGCCGAATTCATTGTTTTGGACCCTTACTTCAACAAACAATACTTTGGAACTCTTTTTCACATCTTTTCAACTCTTTTTTTTTCATACTTTTCACACTTTTTTTTCTTCATTTTTTTCTTTTTCCACGAATTTTTTCTTTTCTTTTCTTTCCACACGTGCCTATGGTACACAAAATCACAAAAGAAATACTTCCCCCACACTTGTTTTCTGCCAACATAAATCAAAAGGAATTCAATTTGAATCATGCTTTACTATGCTTTAAGAACAAGGGTATGGATGGTCCTAATCTAGGCTAGGTGAGGAAAACATGGGTTAACAAATAATGAAGGCTAACAAGGCTCAACGGGGTTAAAAACCTACAAAACACAATGACATAGGGCACACGGCATTTGGCTAAGGTGGTGGTCACTACACAACTTTATCTTGAATATGTGTTATGCAATCAATAACATGCTTTGAATGAAATGGGCATGAATTCTAGCATTTGGAACTAAATGATGAAACGCCTTCTAAATAGTAACCAAGCAAGGAATAATGAGATCATGCAACGACTTAGAAAACAAAGAATGCACAGATTTTAACTCTCCAAATAAACGTTTAGGCTCAAGTCTCACAAGGTTGTAGCGTTAGTTTGAGTTCCTTCCTTCAAGCATGTTACAAAAACTGATTTTTTCTTTTATGATTGCATGTGAATTCATAAGTTATAACCACAACCAAGCATAAACAAAGAGTAAATCAAACTTTCATCCACGTTAATCACTCTCTTTAACAGCCATGTAATTACAAACCGAATCCTCATCATTGTGTTGGAAGGTACCCTAAGACACAAACAAACACACAAAAACAACTCTTTTTGGGTTTTTAAAACAAATTTTCAAATTTTTATGTGATTTTCGGATTTTTGCATCAAAACACACTAAAACTGCTCAAAAACACTTAAAAAACAGCAAAGAACAAGTCTCCAAGTTAAGGGTGAAAAAATCCCACGAATTTGCATCTAAAACACTTAGTTACCCCCCCACACTTAAATCAAACATTGTCCTCAATGTTTCAAGCATAAAACCACGCTAAACAAAAAGAAACACACAAACAGCAAGTAAATAACAAACTGGGCAGATTAGAAACAAGCAACAAAGTGAAGGGTTTTAGGAACGCAAATCTGGAATTGGAGTGATTCCTAGGGCTTCCTTTGTTGAATTGCATGGGTTGCCTCCCAAGTAGCGCTTTCATTCACACAACGGCGTACAATCTGATCGGGACAAAATTTCCGAAGGTATGGATCATCCCAAACATAAAACCTAGCATCCTTTTTAAGCTTATCACATTGAGTCCTATTAAGTGTGCTAGGGATATGTTTAGACACCAGGAAGTTCACCAAATCTGCATACCAAGGCTCACTTACCTGAATAGACATTAATTGCTCATCGGGGAAGGTTTCAGAAATTGGCGATGCTTCCTCATGCACCATTCGACTTAGGTGGTCGGCCACCACATTCTCCACGCCCTTCTTATCCCGAATCTCAATGTCAAACTCTTGTAGAAGCAACATCCATCGAATTAGTCTAGGCTTGGCCTCATTTTTCGTGAGCAAATACTTGAGAGCTGCATGATCAGTAAAAATAATAACTTTAGTACCAAGTAAGTATGATCGGAACTTATCTAATGCAAATACCACAGCAAGTAATTCTTTTTCGGTGGTGGAGTAATTTAATTGAGCATCATTTAGTGTCCTAGAGGCATAATAAATAACATGAGGTTGTTTGTTCTTTCGCTGCCCCAAAACAGCACCAATCGCATAGTCCGAAGCATCGCACATCAACTCGAATGGAAGGCTCCAATCTGGAGGTGTGATAATGGGAGCCGAAGTAAGAGCTTCTTTTAATTGCTTGAATGCCGTGGAGCATGCATCATCAAACTCGAAAGCCACCTCTTTTTGAAGCAATCGGCATAGTGGTTGTGCAATCTTGGAGAAATCCTTTATGAAACGCCTATAAAAACCTGCGTGACCAAGAAACGAACGAACCTCTCTAACCGAAGTTGGAGGGGGTAAGTGACGAACAAGGTCTACCTTAGATTTATCCACTTCAATGCCTTCTTCAGAAATAATATGTCCTAGAACAATACCTTGCTTAACCATGAAGTGACATTTTTCCCAATTAAGCACAAGATTCGTTTCAACACAACGTTTCAAAATTAAGGTCAGATTACTCAAGCAATGATCGAATGAATTACCAAACACGCTAAAATCATCCATGAATATCTCACTAATTTTCTCCACATAATCAAAAAAGATACTCACCTTGCATCGTTGAAATGTCGCAGGGGCATTGCATAAACCAAATGGCATGCGTCTGTATGCAAAGGTGCCAAAGGGGCACGTTAACGTTGTCTTTTCTTGGTCCTCCGGAGCTATCACAATTTGGTTATATCTGGAATATCCATCAAGAAAGCAATAAAATTGATAACCGGCTAACCTTTCTAACATTTGGTCCAGGAATGGCAACGGAAAGTGATCCTTCCTTGTCATGGCATTTAGCTTCCTGTAATCAATACAAACATGCCAACCGGTCACCACACGAGTGGGTACAAGCTCTTGTTCTTCATTCTTCACCACCGTGACTCCGGACTTCTTTGGAACAACCTGCACGGGGGACACCCAACGACTATCAGAGATAGGGTATATAACACCACAATCAAGCAATTTTATAACCTTCTTCTTTACTACTTCCAACATGGGTGGATTAAGGCGACGTTGAGCCTCCCGAGATGGCTTAGCTCCCTCGTCCAAAAGGATGCGATGCATGCACGTGGTGGGACTAATGCCCTTGATATCCGCCAAGGTCCATCCAATGGCAGATTTGTGCTCCTTTAACACCCTTATCAACTTGTCTTCTTCTTGGGCCGGGAGTGAGCTAGATATGATGACGGGTAATGTCTGATCTTCTCCTAAGAAAACATACTTCAAGTGACAAGGTAATGGCTTCAACTCTAGTGTAGGTGGCTGCACAATTGATGGGAGTAACTTGTTAGCCAAAACCGAATCTAAAATTGAGAGTGGAAACTTACCAGATTGTGAGGGTAACGATGCGAGGGCCGCGACCATTTCAAATACTTCACCACAAGGGGGCACGTCAATATGATCAGATTCCATGCCGTGGGTTGCAAGGATTCCCCCACCCTCATTTCTTGCTCCTATGCCGTGCACTAAGGCTATTTGAAGTGCATCGTCGTTCATTCGATCCAAATGTACCTGTGCCAAAGAATCAACAATGTCAATAGCAAAACAAGAATGGTCCTTAATTGGATATTTAATGGTTTCAGAAAGATTAAAACGAATAATGTCCCCATCAAACTCCATGGTCAATGTTCCCATGAACATGTCTATCTTTGTTCTCACTGTTTTCATGAATGGTCGGCCTAGCAAGATTGGCAATGATGGAGCATGGCTCGAATCCTCCATTTCTAAGACATAAAAATCTGCAGGAAAGATGAGATGATTGACCTGCACTAAAACATCCTCAAGGACTCCCTTGGGATATGCGTTAGAACGATCGGCCAATTGAATTATAACACCATCCTGTTTTAACTCACCAAGGTTCATTGATGCATAAATGGAATATGGCATAACATTAATAGAAGCACCTAGATCTAACATGCATTGTTCAAATCTAGTGTTTCCAATTATGCACCTAGATCTTACACTTTGGAGGTAACTTTCGTTGCAAAACCGCGGATACATTTTCATTTACTTTCACAACTTCTTTAGTTGAAATTCTTTTCCTAGTTGTGCATAACTCTTTTAAAAACTTTGCATACCTGGGCACTTGCTTAATAGCATCAAGTAAAGGAATGTTTACTTGGACTTTTCGAAAGGTATCCAAAATGTCCTTTTCGCTTTCTTCCTTCTTCATTTGTGCAAATCTGCGAGGGAAAGGGATATTTGGCAGATTAGTGTTTGAAATCACAACATTTGGGACAATCTTACCTGGGGTGGACGGATGGGAGGTCTGAGATGGTTGCGGCATGGGTGATGCTACCCTTGCCGTGGGGTAAGTTTGCTCCTCTTCTTCAATTTGTATCTTCTCATCTTCCTTGTTTCTCACTTCTTTTCCACTTCTTAGTGTGATAGCTTTTGCAGATTCAAAACCACCATTGGGATTAACTACCGTAGTGCTTGGTAACTTACCATTTTCACGAAATTGTCCCAAAAACTCGGCCATTTGGCCCATTTGCTTCTTTAGCTCATTAACCTCCTTTGCTTGGTTCTGCATTCCCTGCGCCAGTGTGGTTAGTAACTGATATGTTTTATCGTCATTCATATACGTACCTGTGTTGGGTTGGGATGATTGTGCTTGAGGAGGTGGTTGTGGTGCCATTGGCCTGGGAAAGAAACCCGGGGGTTGTCGAAATCCACTTTGTTGGCCATATTGTGGTGCATCTCTCCATCTGAAATTGGGGTCGTCACGCCATCCCGGATTGTATGTATTGGAGAAAGGATCACCCCTTGGTTGGTTTTGATTCCCATAACCCACAGCATTGGCAAATTGCCACCCTCCATTCTCAATTAATTGAGGGCATTGATCAGATTGGTGTCCTTGAATGGAGCATACACCGCAGATTGTAGTTCCTTGCGTTTTGGGGCCTTCAACAAACTGCGATAACATAGACGTAAGGTTAGCCATTTGGGATAGTAACTCAGAAATAGAACTTACCTCATTTACATGATGTGGCCGTGGGGTGTCTCTTTGCCCAACACCTTCATATTGTTGTGCATTGAGTGCTCGATTACCAATGAGAGTTTTGGCATCCCTAGGTGTCTTGTCCACTAGAGCTCATTCCGCGGATGCATCCAACATTTGTCGTTCAAGTGGTAAAAGACCTTCGTAAAAATATTGAAGAAGTAGCTCCTCCTTCATTTGGTGTTGTGGAGAAGAAGCAACAAGAGCTTTAAAACGTTCATAATAAGTTGGAAAAGATTCACCTTGGCTTTGCTGAATTCCACTAATCTTCTTGCGAAGAAGAATGACTCGTGATGTCGGAAAGAACTTCTCTAAGAAGGCTCGCTTCATACTCTCCCATGATGTGACAGTTCCGGGAGCCAACTCATACAACCAATCTTTGGCCTTCTCCAACAAGGAAAAGGGAAAAGCTTTCATCTTCAATATGTTGCTATCCACGTTCACCGGTGTCATACTTGCGCATACTACTTCGAACTCCTTTAGGTGCTTATTGGGGTCCTCCATTGTTAACCCATGGAACTTGGGTATATGATGTAGCAAACTTGACTTCAACTCAAATTCATCGGTCTTCTCAGGGTCTGCCCTAGGGTATTGGATGCAAAGAGGGGCTGCATTGGCCAAACCCGAGGCAGAAAGCTCCTTGATGGTTCGATTGTCTACTGCCATGGTTGGTACTTCCTCTTCACACCCTGTCGTGGCCTCCTCTTCAACCTCAACTTCTTGCTCTTCTAATTCAGGTTCGGGACTAGGAGGATTAGACTTCTGCAACCTCTTTTTCCTTCTCAAAGTCCTCTCAAAATCACTGTCAAAGTTGAAGATATGCTCACGAACAGGTTGTGAGCTGCGGGTCATAAACTAGTACCTACACACGAGCAAACAAAGTTAGTAACCAACTTAATAGACTCGGCACAAGTAAGGAAATAAGGTGCCTATACACGGCACAAAAAAAAAAAAAAAAACAAAACACACCCACGGTGCAAAATTAAAACAAAACAGAAACTAGACAATTTAAACAAGACTCAAGACAAGGGATTAGCGACTTTGTCAATCCCCGGCAACGGCGCCAAAATTTGATGCGTAAAATAACTAAACACACAAACTAAACCCTATTTGTGACAATTGTAGTAATCATGTAAGTAGGGATCGTTCTAACCGGGGATTAACTAGGGGTGCTAATCTAATATAAATTGATTAAAAACACGAAAACTAAACTTAAAGACTCTAACAAGACTACTATGACTCAAAACAGATTTAAAGCACTCAAAACTGCCTAAAACAATCAAATTGACTCAAAAAGAAACTAGAACTTGATTTGGACGAAATTAAATTAATTTGGCAGATTGTAAAGAAAACAGATTGTAAGACAAAATTATGATGAATCAATGGATGATGGAATAGCTAAGGGTTTCTTCTCCACACATGAAATATATGCAACGTAAATCAATTTCCAGTTATCAATTCACTAAGTTATGAACCTCGACACTCCAAGTCAATTAGGTCCGCTTAAATTAACCTTCAGATTTCCCTAGAATCATTGAATTGGATGAATATGCATCGCAAACAAATTATTCCTAACAAGTTCTCTATATGAACAACATGATAAAGACACAAGTTAGAATCATTACGTTCTTTGGAAATCATAAGCATCGACAAGGCATTTGTAACTATGAAAAACATGATACTTTTGCCAGGAATCTACTTAACACGATCGTGACTAGCGACCTTCACTACTTGCGAATATAAATTCATAACGATTAGGTGAAACAAATTTATATCCTAGCACCAAATTCAAGCATGCAAATTAAGCGTGCACTCTCAATTAACATGCAAGAATAAGTTCTAAATCCAACGGTTAAGCAAATTGTATTCACGACTTATGCAACGATAACTGGAAGTAATCAACTTATTTCACATATATAATCATGGTTTTGAATACACCCTTAGCCAAAACAAAATTAGCCAATCATACTTAAAGCAAAACAAAGATTGCATGAATTAGACATTAAAATCCAAAGAAAGAAAACACCTAGAATGCTCCAACTTGGCAGCAAGTGCATCCAAGATTTCTCCTTTCCCTTGCTTGTGGAAGATTGGTTTGTGGATAGGTTTTGGGTAGTTTTATGGTGTAGAATGGATGGGGAATAGTATGGAAAGGTTTAAGGTGAGTGTGGAGGAGTGTTTGATGGTTGGAGGGTGGTGGAGAACTCGGCAAAGAGGGTGGAATAAGGTGGAGTGGCTATTATGTTTTCTGGGCACTAGAATAGTGTTTTTGGGGTGTTTTGCTGCCTAGGGTGTGTATGGATGAATTTTCTGTGAATTTGTGGTGTGCAATGGTCCAAGGATGATAATGAAGTAATGATGCAAAGTATGGAGGGTAAATTGGAATGGTGTTGTAGCTAGGGAGCATGAATGATTGTGCACATTGCATAGAAATGAAAAGGGAGGTGAAATGTTTCAGAAATGAGTCAAAGGTGCAGCAACATGTGTTGCACACGGCATGGGATTCCAAAGGTGGCTGATGGAGCATCAATTGGTGCATGTAATGGTTGTGAAAGTTGTATGAAATCTGATGGGTGAATGGAACAAGAGGTATGCAGCAATTGAGTGTAATAATTAAATGTATTGAGGCATGAAATCAGAAATAATGTAGGGGACAAGGGTGATTAAGCATGGCATGGGAATCCAAATGGAATACAATGGTGATTGCACGGCAAGGAAGATGCATTGTGGAGTGACACCCTTTTGTGGCTGAGTTCTTTATCCTTTGTACAATAATTCTTCACATTCTTAGCCTCTTTAGTCTTCAATTTCGTCCATCCACCTTGCTCTATGCATTTGCTATCCATTCCAAACCCGAAACTGCTCCAAAGGCCTCCAAAATGCATCTTCTTGCATACTTTGTTCTTAGAATCTGAAAACACACAAAAATGACTTTAAACGCTAAAATAACTAAGAAAACACAACGTAAATGCGCAAGAACAAGCTAACTAAGTTGCATAAATATGCTCCTATCATAAATCAAACTTCCATCCATGTTTATAACTCTCTTTAACAGTCATGCAATTAAAAACCAATTCCTCATCACTGTGTTGGAAGGTATCTTAAGACACAAATAAACACACAAAAACAACTTTTTTGGGGTTTTTCAAAACAATTTTTCAAATTTTTATGAGACTTTTGGATTTTTATGTCAAAACACACTAAAACACTCCAAAACAGTATAAAACACTTAAAAACAGCAAGGAACAACACTAAAAGTAATGGGTGATAAACTCTCACGAATTTCATGCAAAACAACTTGGTTACCCCCTCACACTTAAATCAAACATTGTCCTCAATGTTTCAGGCATAAACTCAGACAAAAACAAGCAAACAAACAAACAACGAATAAACATGACAAGTATGGCAAAGTAAAAACCAGACAGAGTAGAGTTTAAGAACGCAAATCTGGTTATGGAGAGATGATCTTGTTGACTTTCCACAGCTTTGATCTCGAATTGGGCTAGGGAACTTCTTAGCAAGGAAAAGGAGACTTGATTGGTGGTGGTGATTTGATGGCCTTGTACGGCGAGGCTTTGCTCTTTGGCGACTGATGTGTCCATAGGTTGTTGAAGCTTCTCGAGCTCTTGGTTTCAACTTAGACTCCTTCTGCTGGGTTGATTGAGTGTGCAGGCAGCATTCTTCTCTGCTTGTTTCTTCTGCACGGCAGGTAGGCACGGGGTAGAGGTGATGGTCTGTGATGCGTAAAATAACTAAACACACAAATTAAACCCTCTTTTTATCAAATGTAGTAAAGTATGTAAGTAGGGATCGTTCTGGACCGGGGATTAGGAGGGATTGCTAAACACTTGAAAACTGACTTAGAAATATAAAAACAAAGTTAAAACACTAAACTAGACTCAAAGAATGTAAAACTAAAGGTTGAAACACTAAAACAAACCAAAAGACTCAAAACAGCAAACAAACACTCAAAACTGCCTTAAAAACACTTTCTGGGTTACAACTTGAATCAAAACACTTAAAAACACAAACTAAATGAATTTCTAACTAATCTAACACTTTAAAATAAAGGGGAGTTTGGTTTTGACGAAATTGAAAACAAAACAAAAACTTTGTAATTAAAACAGATTGTAAAACGAATTGAGAGTTTAAATGGATGATGGTTTAGTTAGAGGCTCTTTCTCCACACATGACACGTATGCAAACGACTCGATTTCCAGTTATTCTTTCAGAGAATTATGAACGACGTTGCCCCAAATTAACCGTGACATCACTAGCTAATTCTCAGGTTTTCCTTGTATTATTGGATTGGATGGCATCATTCGACAACCCAAAGCATTTTTCAAAGGTCCCCTACATGACATCATAATAGAGATACGATCAAAGATCATTACGTTCAATGAAAACCATAAGCAACGACAAAGCACTTGTAACTATGACATCATGTCACTCATGCTAGGAATTGAACTTAACGCGTTTGTGACTAGCAACCTTCACTACATATGAATATAAGTTTGCAACGATTATGTGAAACATCCTTATACTCTAGCATCATATTTATGCATGCCAATTAAGTGTCGACCCCTAATTAACAAACACAAATAAGTTATTAATCAAATAGTTAAGTGATGCGTAAAATAACTAAACACACAAATTAAACCCTCTTTTGACAATTGTAGTAAAGTATGTAAGTAGGGATCGTTCTAAACCGGGGATTAGGAGGGATTGCTAAAACACTTGAAACTGACTCAAAAACGTAAAACAAAGTTTAAAACACTCAACTAGACTCAAAGAATGCAAAACTAAACTTTAAAACACTAAAACAAACCAAAAGACTCAAAACAGCAACCAAACACTCAAAACTGCCTTAAAAACACTTTCTGGTCAGTTTTGAACACAAACACAAATTTGGACGAAATTGGGTTACAACTTGAATCAAAACACTTCAAAACACAAACTAAATGGATTTCTAACTAATCTAACACTTTAAAATAAAGGGGGATTTGGTTTTGACGAAATTGAAAACAAAACAAAAACTTTGTAATTAAAACAGATTGTAAAAACGAATTGGGAGTTTAAATGGATGATGGATTAGTTAGAGGCTCTTTCTCCACACATGACACATATGCAAACAACTTGATTTCCAGTTATTCCTTCATAGAATTATGAATGACAATGCCCCAAATTAACCGTGACATCACTAGTTAATTCTCAAGTTTTCCTTGTGTTATTGGATTGGATGACATCATTCGACAACCCAAAGCATTCCTCAAAAGTTCCCTACATGACATCATAATAAAGATACAATCAAAGATCATTACGTTCAATGAAAACTATAAGCATTGACAAAGCACTTGCAACTATGACATCATGTTACTCATGCTAGGAATTGGACTTAAAGCGATCGTGACTAGCGACCTTCACTACATATGAATATAAGTGTGTGACGATTATGTGAAACAACCTTATATTCTAGCATCATATTCATGCAAGCCAATTAAGTGTCGACCCCTAATTAACAAACACAAATAAGTTATTACTCGCACAGTTAAGCCAATTGCATTCACGATTCAATAACTCAAATTTATCAAATCAGATTGCACACATAGTCATGGCTTCGAAATCACCCCTAACCAATAGGGGTTTAGCCACTCATGTTCATAGCAAAACGAAAGAAAAAGAAATTAAACATTGAAATCATAAAACGAATTACACCTAGAATGCACCAACGATGAAGCTTGAGCATCCAAGAGTCCTTCCTTCTTTCTCCTTGCTACGGCACAAAGGTGGGTGGTTTTGGGGGTTGTGGATGGTGTAGAAGTATGGATTTAGGTTTTAGATGAGTGTATGGGGCGGCTAGGATGTTTTTAGGCAGAAACTAGGGTGAATGGTGGTAGAATGGTGCGGCTAAGTGTGTAAAATGGTTTCTGGCGTGAATGGTGTTGAATGGATGATTTGTGGCTGCAAAAAGAGAGTTTATTTAAAGGATTTAGGAAATTAAAACCCTAGGTTATTTAGGTAATCATAAATTAAGTCAAAAGCTTCTAGAAATAGGAAACAAAATCAGAAATTTAAAGGAAAGGGCAAGGGATATGCGGCACAAGGGTTAAAACACATTAGGAATGTGTTTTAATGCTTAGAATCAGGAAAGGACCTTCTCCCTTGCACGGCAAGGAAGGGGAAAGGTTAAGGGGGTGCGGCAAGGTATGTTTTTGTGCAAGGAATATGTATTTGATGTCCTAGAATGCTTAGGAGGCCTTCAAAGTTGATAAGACTTGAGAACATTTAGGAAAGATCAAACCAAAGTAGGAAACCTTGGCTTAACTTTCCTATTTCAAGTAGGAATCCTTGTTGGAGTAGGAATCCTTGTTCTTCTAGGAATCCTCATGTGAGTGGGAATCCATCTTCAATTAGGAATCATTCGTTGATTAGGAATCCTAACTTCTTCAAATCTTCAATTACGTCCACTCCTTTTTCTCCAAGCATGTGATAATCATTCCAAGCTCCATTTTGCTCCAAAAGGCTCCAAAATGCATACTTGGTCCTTAGAATCTGAAAACACACAAAAGTGACTTTAAACACTAAAATAACTAAAGAAACACAACATAAATGTACAAGAACAAGCTAATTAAGTCGCATAAATATGCTCCTATCATTAAGCCAATTGCATTCATAGTTCAAGAATTCATAACTGGAATTTATCAAATCAAATTGCACACATAGTCATGGCTTTGAAATCACCCCTAACCAATAGGGGTTTTAGCCACTCATGTTCATAGCAAAACGAAAGGAAAAGAAATTACACATTGAAATCATAAAACGAATTACCCCTAGAATGCACCAACAATGAAGCTTGAACATCCAAGGGTCCTTCCTTCTCCCTTCTTGCTGCGGCACACAAGTGGTTGGGTGTTTTTGGGGGTTGTGGATGGTGTAGAAGTATGGGTTTAGGTTTTAGATGGGTGTATGGGGCGGCTAGGGATGTTTTTAGGCAGAAACTAGGGTGAATGGTGGTAGAATGGTGCGGCTAAGTGTGTGGAATGGTTTCTGGCGTGAATGGGGTTGAATGGATGATTTTTGGCTGCAAAAAGAGAGTTTATTTAAAGGATTTAGGAAATTAAAACCCTAGGTTATTTAGGTAATCAGAAATTAAGTCAAAAGCTTCTAGAAATAGGAAACAAAATCAGAAATTTAAAGGAAAGGGCAAGGGATATGCGGCACAAGGGTTAAAACACATTAGGAATGTGTTTTAATGCTTAGAATCAGGAAAGGACCCTCTCCCTTGCACGGCAAGGAAGAGGAAAGGTTAAGGGGGTGCGGCAAGGTATGTTTTTGTGCAAGGAATGTGTATTTGATGTCTTAGAATGCTTAGGAGGCCATCAAAGTTAATAAGACTTAGGAACATTTAGGAAAGATCAAACCAAAGTAGGAAACCTTGGCTTAACTTTCCTATTTCAAGTAGGAATCATTGTTCTTCTAGGAATCCTCATGTGAGTAGGAATCCATCTTCAATTAGGAATCCTTCGTTGATTAGGAATCCTTTGTTGATTAGGAATCCTTCGTTGATTAGGAATCCTTCGTTGATTAGGAATCCTTCGTTGATTAGGAATCCTAACTTCTTCAAATCTTCAATTACGTCCATTCCTTTTGCCCCAAGCATGTGATAACCATTCCAAGCCCAATTTTGCTCCAAAATGCATCTTCTTGCATACTTTGTCCTTAGAATCTGAAAACACACGAAAATGACTTTAAACACTAAAATAACTAAGGAAACACAACATAAATGCACAAGAACAAGCCAACTAAGTCGCATAAAAATGCTTCTATCAGTCTGTTTCTTTGTTCAATCTGTCCAAGTGCCGACCGATTGCTTTCTTTCTCCTTGTCCTGCAGGCAAGAGCAAGGGTAAAGGAAAAGCATGCCATGAGATATCTTTGCCTGCGACTCTGATGATATGAGATACTTTTGCTTTTGAAGAAGTATCTTTCCACAGGTTTATTCTTGAACTGGGCTGGGGAACTTCTTAGCAAGGAAAAGGAGACTTGATCTTGAAGATGAATTAGCACGTTGTCTCCACATGCTTCAAGGTATCATTTTCACTTGCCTTATCTGTTCTCCAGGCAGATGTGGCATCTTCTTCGGAAGTACATCAGCAGTTGAAGATGAGCACTCGAGAGCAATGATAGGTAAGCAATCAGGAAGGAGTTCCAGACAGTCGGTTCTTAGATCGGAAGATTGACACCAAGTGCTGGCTGATTGCTCTCTTTCTCCTTGTCACAAAGACAAGGAAAAGGACAGGGAGAAAATGTGGCCAACTTAGTTTGCATGCATGAATTCGATGGTAGATTATAAAGGATTTTCACCTAATCGTTATGAACTTATATTCACAAGTAGTGAAGGTTGCTAGTCACAATCGCGTTAAGTAAATTCTTGGCATAAGTTTCATGCAATTCATAGTTACAAGTGCCTCGTCAATGCTTATGATTTTCATAGAACTTAATGATCTTTGCTCGTATCTCTATTATGCAATTCATGTAGGGAACTTGTGGGGAATGGTTTGGGTTGTTGTATGCAATCATCCAATTCAATGAAATTAGGAAAATCTGAAGGTTAATTAGTGCAATTCACGGTTAATCTAGGGCGTTGAGGTTCATGGTTTATTGAAAAGTAATTGGAGATTGATTTGTATGCAAGTGTGTCATGTGTGGAGAAGGACCTTCTAGCTAGACCATCACCCATCCAATTTCCCAATTTCGTCCAAAATTTGTTTTAGTCTTTAATTTGTTTGTTTTACTTTATTTTCGTCCAAAACCCAATCCCCCTTTACTTTGAAGAGTTAGATTAGTTAAAATCTGTTTTGGTTTGTGTTTTTAAGTGTCTTGAGTCAAGTTTAAACCAATTTTTGTCCAAATAACTCCCTAGAGTCAGTTTTGAGTCTATTTGGTTGTTTTGTGCTGTTTTGAGTCTTTTATGTTTGTTTTGAGTCTTGTGAGTCTTGTTAAGTGTTTTTAAGTTTATTTTTGTGTTTTTAAGTCAGTTTCAATTAGATTGGCAATCCCTCCTAATCCCCGGTCCAGAACGATCCCTACTTATACATATACTACAACTGTCAAAAGAGGGTTTAATTTGTGTGTTAAGTTAATTTTTGCATCATTCTTTCAAAAATTTGGCATACCTTGGTACATGCTTAATTGCATCCAAAAGAGGGATATTGACTTGAACTTTCCTAAATGTTTCCAAAATGTCCTTTTCAGCCTCCTCCTTCTTTGATTGCATAAACCTACGAGGAAAAGGTACATTTGGAGGAACAATGTTAGAATTAACCAAAATTGGAACTTCCTTACCCTTGTTGGCCGAGTTTGATGGTTTAGGGGGAATTGGAGCTTGCGGCAATGGTGGTTCCACCTTTGCCGTGGGTTGGCTTTGTTCCTCCTCTTCAATTATCAACTCTTCCACCTCGTTTGGGGCTCATTTAGATGGTTGGGGGGCTGTTCCCACTTGTTTCCCACTTCGCAACATGATTGCCTTGGCAGATTCGAATCCTCCTTTTGGGTTGACAGCGGTTGAACTAGGCAACTTGCCTTGCTCTCGGAATTGGCCCACGAACTCCGCAATCTGCCCTACTTGCTTCTCCAACTCGTCCACCTTCTTGTCCTTAATTTGCATACTCTGCGCCATAGAAGTTAATAATTGAAAATTTTGATCATTATCAATGGACGAACCTGATTTGTTATGGGTAGGTTGTGCTTGGGGTGGAGTTGGTGCAAACGGCTTTTGATAGAAACCCGGGGGCTGTTGCCTAAATGCGCTTTGTTGTTGGCCTTGTTGGGGTTCTCGCCATTTGAAATTTGGATGATCCCTCCATCCTGGATTGTATGTATTAGAAAAGGGATCACTTCTTTGGTTGTATGGCTGCCGAAAACCCACGTTATTGAGGGTCTCCCACCCTCCGTTCTCAATCAATTGTGGGCACTTATCCGTAGGGTGTCCTTGCATGGAGCATACGCCACAAGCACTGACATTTTGTACTTTTGGTCCTTCCACAACCTGAGAAAGAAGAGGAGTAAGGTTAGCCATTTGATTTTGAAGTTCGGAGATGGCACTTACCTCATTCACTTGGTGTTGCCGTGGGGTGCTCCTTTGTCCAACACCTTCGTACTGTTGAGCATTCAATGCTCGGTTAGCAATCAATGTCTTTGCAGCCGTGGGGGTCTTGTCCACCAAAGCTCCTCCCGCTGAGGCATCTAGCATTTGACGTTCAATTGGTAGAAGCCCCTTGTAGAAGTATTGTAGAAGAAGCTCCTCCTTCATTTGATGCTGTGGACAAGAAGCAACAAGAGATTTAAAACGTTCATAATAAGTAGGAAAAGGTTCACCTTCATCTTGTTGAATTCCACTTATCCTTTTTCGTAGAAGAATAACTTGAGAAGTTGGGAAAAACTTCTCCAAGAAAGCCCGTTTCATGCTCTCCCAAGATGTGACAGTTCCGAGAGCTAATTCATACAACCAATCTTTCGCCTTTTCTAAGACAGAAAAGGGAAAGGCCTTCATCTTCAAAATACTCCCATCGACATTGATGGGGGTCATGCTTGAGCACACCACCTCGAATTCTTTCAAGTGCTTGTTAGGATCCTCCATGGACAACCCATGGTACTTCGGAATGTGGTGTAGCAAACTTGACTTCAACTCGAATTCCTCGGTCTTTCCTTGGGCAGCCACGGGATATTGAATACATAGGGGTGCGGCATTGTCCAATCCCGAAGTCGAAAGCTCCTTGATTGTTCGATTGTCTTGTGCCATAACTTCCTCTTCTTCACCCACACTTGCCGTGGGTTCTTCTTCTTCAAACTCAACTTCGGCTTCTGAATTTGAACTTGATTCACTAGGTTCTGGATTCTTCCTCTTTCGTCTCAACTCTCGCTCAAAATCGTCGTCAAAGTCCAAGATATGTTCACGAACCGAATGAGAACTCCGAGTTATAAACTAGTACCTAAAAGAAGAAACAAAAACAAGGTCAGAATCTGGAACGAATTAAAACCAACTGACATAAAACAATCCAAGGGATTAGCAAAGTTGCTAATCCCCGGCAACGGCGCCAAAAATTTGATGCAAAATATATAAGCACACAAATTAAACCCTCTTTTATCAATTGTAGTAAGGAATGTAAGTAGGGATCGTTCTAGGCCGGGGATTATGAGGGATTGCTAAATCACTTGAAAACTGACTCAAAACCGTAAAAACAAAGTTAAAACACTAAACTAGACTCAAAGAATGCAAAAGTAAACTCTAAAACACTAAAACAAACCAAAAGACTCAAAACACCACATAAACACTCAAAACTGCCTTAAAAACACAATCTGGGCAGTTTTGAACACCAAACACAAATTTGGACGAAAATAGGTTATAACTCGACTCAAGACACTTAAAAACACAAACTAAGTTGATTGCTAACTAATCTAACACTTCAAAATAAAGGTGGATTTGGTTTTGACGAAATTGAAAACAAAACAAAACTTTGTAAACTAAAACAGATTTTAAAACGAATTTGATTAAAGTGAATGGATGGAAAGCTAGCTAAGGGGTTCTTCTCCACACATGTCACACTTGCATACAAAACGATTTCCAATTGCTTTTCAATAAACCATGAATTCCCAACACCCCAGATTAACCGTGAATTGCATTAATTAACCCTTAGATTTTCCTTAAGTTAGTGAATTGGATGATTGCATTGGATGATTGCATACGACAACCCAAAGCATTCCCCAGAAGTTCCCTACATGAATTGCATAATAGAGATACAAGCAAGAATCATTAAGTTCTATGAAAACCATAAGCATTGGAAAAGCACTTGTTACTATGAATTGCATGAAACTCATGCCAAGAATTTACTTAACACGATTGCGATCAACAACCTTTGCCACTTGCGAATATAAGTTCATAACGATTAGGTGAAACTCCCTTATATCCTAGCATTAGATTTATGCATGACAATTAAGCGTGCACTCTCAACCAACACACACAAATCAGTTTAATTCAAATAGATAAGTAAATTGAATTGACAACTTATGAAACGCAATTGAGTAATCAAATTATATAGCAAGCATAAACATGGTTTTGAATCCCCCCTTAGCCAAGGGGGGTTTAAGTTCTCATACTCACAAAACAAAGATAAACAAATTTAGACATTGAGAACAAAAGAAAGAAAACACCTAGACGCTCCAACGATCCAATCTTGAACAGCAAGCACGCCTATGGACTGTCCTCCTTCCTCTTTGCTGCGGCACAAGACTTAGGGATAGGTTTGGGGTTATGAATGGTGTAGAATGGATGGGGGATAGTATGGTGGTGTTTAGGATGGATGGGTGGTGCGGCAATGGGTGTTTAGGGGCAGGAATTATTTCGGTGGAGATGGCTGCGGCAGAGAGCAAGGGCAGGTTTCTGGCGTGAATTGATATGTATGGGAGGTGGTAAGGGGTGTAAAATACATATTTATAGGCACCTAAACCCTAGGGCAATCAGATTAGGGCTTCTAAAAACCAAATCCACCAGGAAAAAGGCTTAGAAAATCATAATCCTCAAGGGAAAAGGCCAAGAGGTGGGGCTAGATAGGGAGGGAAGGATAAGGCTTCTAGAAAGCCTTGCAAGGCAAGGAAAAAAGGTTCCTTTGCTGAATTTGGTGCGGCACCTATGGGAAATTGTTCTAGAACCTTCTTTGTGTCCAAAAATGCTTAGGAAATCTTCAATGTTGCTGAAACTTAAGGCCATTTAGGTTTATGAAAGATCAACCCAAAATAGGAAACTTTAGGCTTAACTTTCCTACTTCAAGTAGGAAACTTTGTTTGAGTAGGAATCCTCATTCTTCTAAGAATCCATCCTTAACTAGGACTCCTCCGTTGATTAGGAATCCTTCTTCAATTAGGACTCCTTCGTTGATTAGGAATCCTTCTTCAATTAGGACTCCTTCATTCTCGTCCATTCCGTTCGTTCCAAGGACGTGATATCCATCCCAAGCTCAATCTTGCTCCAAAAGGCTCCAAATTGCATCGTTTTGCACACTTTGCCCTTAAAACCTGAAAACACATGAAACTAGCTCAAAAGACTAATTTAACTAAGAAAACACAGTGTAAATGCACAAGAACAAGCTCACTAAGTCGCATAAATATGCTCTTATCAGAAAACAAAAACTTGTAAAACAAACTTAAGAAGACACGAAATTGATGAAATAGAATGGTGAAAAGCTAGTTAAAGGGTTCCTTCTCCACACATGACATATGCATTCGAATCGATTTCCAGTTATTCTTTCTTTAAACCATGAATGACAATGCCCCAAATTAATTGTGAATGCACTAATTAACTCTCAGATTTCCCTAGATTCATTGAATTGGACTGGATACGCATCACAACCAAATTATTCTTTATCAAGTTCCCTAACTATGGAATACGCATGATAGAAACACTTAACAAAGATCATTAAGTTCAATGGAAACCATAAGCATTGACGAGGCATTCATAACTAGGAAAAGCATGTTACTCTTGCCTAGGATTTACTTAACATAATCGTGACTAGCGACTTTTACTACTCATGAATATAAGTTCATAACGATTAGGTGAAATTCCCTTATACTTTAGCATCAAATTCATGCATGCAAAACTAAGTATGCATCCCTAATTAACACACAAGAACAAGTTCTTAATAAAATAGATAAGTAAACCACATCCACGATTCATGAAAGAATAACTGGAGGAAATCAATTCATATAAAACATATGATCATGGCTTCGAATTCACCTCTAACTATAAAGAAATTAGTTCCTCATGTTCGCAAATAAATGATAGGAGCATATTTATGCAACTTAGTGAGCTTGTTCTTGTGCATTTACATTGTGTTTTCTTAGTTAAGTTAGTCTTTTAAGCCACTTTCATGTGTTTTCAGGTTTTAAGGGCAAAGTATGCAAAGAAGTGTATTTTGGAGCCTTTTGGAGCAAAATTGAGCTTGGAATGAATGGCACGTGTTTGGAGCAAAAGGAATGGAAGAAATTGAAGAGTTGAAGATGTGAGGAGTCCTAATTGAAGAAGGATTCCTAATCAATGAAGGACTCCTAGTTGAAGAAGGATTCATAGTCAAAGAAAGAGTCCTAATTGAAGATGGATTCCTAGTCAAAGAAAGAGTCCTAATTGAAGATGGATTCCTAGAAGAATGAGGATTCCTACTCAAACAAGGTTTCCTACTTGAAGTAGGAAAGTTAAGCCTAAAGTTTCCTATTTTGGGTTGATCTTTCCTAAACCTAAATGGCCTTAAGTTCCAGCAACTTTCAAGGTTCCTAAGCATTGGAAGACACAAAACAAAGGTTCTAGAACACCTAGGACCCTTTGCCGCACCTATCCCTTTCTAGAAACCCTTTTCCTTGCCTTGCAAGGCTTTCTAGAAGCCATATCCATATCTGCCGCACCTCCTATACCTTTTCCCTTTTGGATTTTGATTGTTTGGGCCCTAATCCTTATTTTCTGCTAAGTTCAAGTCCTAACCTGATTTCCCTAGGGTTTTATGTGCCTATATATACTCATATTTCATTCCTTGCCGCACCACCACCCTCCCATGTTCACAATTCACGCCAGAAATCATTCTCCCATCTTTGCCGCAGCCATCCCTCACCATTCTCCATAGTTTCTGACCTAAAACACCCCTTGCCGCACCATACACCTATCCTAGCCTTATCCCCATCCTTCTACACCATTCATAATCCCCACAACCTGACCCTAACCTTGTGCCGCAACAAAGAGGAAGGAAGGAAGGAAGTTCGTAGACGTACTTGCTGATGCGAAATATATAAGCACACAAATTAAACCATATTTTTATCAATTGTAGTAAGGAATGTAAGTAGGGATCGTTCTAGGCCGGGGATTAGGAGGGGTTGCTAAAACACTTAAAACTGACTCAAAAACGTAAAACAAAGTTTAAAACACTAAACTAGACTCAAAGAATGTAAAACTAAACTCTAAAACACCAAAACAACTCAAAAGACTCAAAACAAGCTAAAAACGGTCAAATCTGCCTAAAAACACAAACTCGGCAGATTTGGACTCTAAACACAAATTTGGACGAATTTTGGTTTTCCTTTGACTCAAAACACTTAAAAACACACTCTAAAACACATTCTAACTAATTAGACACTCTAAAGTAAAGGGGGGTTTTGGTTTTGACGAAATTGAAAACAAAACAAGCAAATTAAAGAACTAATGAAATCTGGACGAATTTGATTAAATTGAATGGATGGAATGCTAGCTAGGAGGTTCTTCTCCACACATGTCACACTTGCATACAAAACGATTTCCATTTGCTTTTCAATAAACCATGAATTCTCAACACCCCAAGTTAATTAGATACGCTTAAATTAACTTTCAGATTTCCCTTATGTCAATGAATTGGATGGAAAAAGCGCATCCCAATCAAATTATTCCTCAAAAGTTCCCTACATGAAAGCGCATAATAGAGATACAATCAAAGATCATTACGTTCAATGAAAATCATAAGTATCGACGAGGCACTAGTAACTATGAAAGCGCATGAAACTTATGCCAAGAATTCATTTAACGCGATTGTGATTAACAACCTTTACTACTTCCTCCTTGCTGCAGCACAAGGCTTGGGGACAGGTTTTGAGGGTGATGTGTATGGAAGAATGGATGGGAGATGGTATGGTGGTGTTTTGGATGGATGGGTGGTGCGGCAAGGGTCAGGAATTATGGATGAATGGTGATGAAGGCTGCGGCAAGAGAACATGGAAAGTTTCTGGCGTGAATGAAGAATATGGGGGGTGGTGCCTCGGCCAATGCTTAAATATGAGTATATATAGGCACATAAAACCCTAGGGAAATCAGGTTAGGACTTGGACTTAGCAGAAAATAAGGATTAGGGCCCAAACAATCAAAATCCAAAGAGAAAAAGGCTTGAAAGGTGCGCCAGATATGGAAAGGAAGGATAAGGCTTCTAGAATGCCTTGCAAGGCAAGGAAAAAGGGTTCTAGAATGGCATAGGTGCGTAAATGATAGGGAAGTGTTCTAGAACCTTTCTTTGTGTCCAAAAATGCTTAGGAAACCTTCAATGTTGCTGGAACTTAAGGCCATCTAGATTTAGGAAAGATCAACCCAAAATAGGAAACTTTTAGGCTTAACTTTCCTACTCCAAGTAGGAAACCTTATTTGAGTAGGAATCCACATTCTTCTAGGAATCCATCTTTGACTAGGAATCCTTCTTCAATTAGGACTCCTTCGTTGATTAGGAATCCTTCTTCAATTAGGACTCAATTAGGACTCATTCGTTGATTAGGAATCCTTCTTCAATTAGGACTCCTCACATCTTCAAATCTTCAATTTCGTCCATTCCTTTTGCTCCAAGCATGTACCATTCATTCCATGCTCAATTTTGCTTCGAAAGCTCCAAAATGCATCTTTTTGTATAATATACCCTTAAAACCTGAAAACACAAGAAAGTGGCTTAAAAGACTAACTTAACTAAGAAAACACAACATAAATGCACAAGAACAAGCTCACTAAGTCGCATAAATATGCTCCTATCATTTGTTGTTCAGTTTGGATCGCTTGAGTGTCTAGGTGTTTTCTTTCTTTTGTTTTCAATGTCTAAATTTGTTTATCTTTGCTTTGTGAGTATGAGGAACTAAACCCCTTTTAGCTAGGGGGAATTTGAAACCATGTTCATGCTTGCAATATGATTTGATTACTTTCAGTTGTGATTCATAAGTTGTGAATTCAATTTACTTATCCGTTTGAATTAAAACTAATTTGTATGTGTTGGTTGAGAGTGCACGCTTAATTTTCATGCATAAATCTGATGCTAGGATATAAGGGAGTTTCACCTAATCGTTATGAACTTATATTCACAAGTAGTGAAGGTTGTTAATTACAATCGCGTTAAGTAAATTCTTGGCATAAGTTTCATGCAATTCATAGTTACAAGTGTTTCGTCAATGCTTATGATTTTCATAGAACTTAATGATTCTTGCTTGTATCTCTATTATGCAATTCATGTAGGGAACTTGTGGGGAATGCTTTGGGTTGTTGTATGCAATCATCCAATTCAATAAAATTAGGAAAATCTGAGGGTTAATTAGTGCAATTCACGGTTAATTTGTGGCGTTGGGAATTCGTGGTTTATTGAAAAGCAACTGGAAATCGTTTTGTTTGCAAGTGTGTCATGTGTGGAGAATGACCTCCTAGCTAGCCTATTGGTATGATATTAACTAGCACTCAAATTAACCCTCTTTTTATCAATTGTAGCAAAGTATGTAAGTAGGGATCGTTCTAGGCCGGGGATTAGGAGGGATTGCCAAATCACTTGGAAACTAACTAAAATACGTAAAAACAAGTTTAAAACACTAAACTAGACTCAAAGAATGCAAAACTATAACTTAAAACACCAAAACAAACCAAAAGACTCAAAACAGCAACCAAACACTCAAAACTGCATTAAAATCACTTTCTGGGCAGTTTTGAGCACAAAACAAGATTTTGACGAAAATAGGTTTTAACTTGACTCAAAACACTTAAAAACACAAACTAACACACTTTCTAACTAATTTGACACTTGAAAACAAAGGGGGATTTGGTTTTGACGAAATTAAAAACAAAACATAAACTTGTAAATCAAAACAGATTTTAAAACGAATTTGGCTTAAAACAATGGATGGAAGGCTAGCTAAGGGGTTCATCTCCACACATGTTATACTTGCATTCAGAACGATTTCCAATTGCTTTTCAATAAACCATGAATTCTCAACGCCCCAAGTTAATTAGGTCCGCTTAAATTAACCTTCAGATTTTCCTAACGTTATTGAATTGGATGATTGCATACGACAACCCAAAGCATTCCCCACAAGTCCCCTACATGATTGCATAATAGAGATACAAGCAAGAATCATTAAGTTCTATGAAAACCATAAGCATTGACGAAGCACTTGTTACTATGATTGCATGAAACTTATGCCAAGAATTTACTTAACGCGATTGAGATCATCAACCTTTACTACTGATGCGAAAATAAATTCACGCACAAATTTAAACCCTATTTGTGACAGTTGTAGTAATGATGTAAGTAGGGATCGTTCTAGGCCGGGGATTAACTAGGGATGCTAACCAAAATAAAATTAAATTAAAAACGTAAAAACAAAATTTAAAACACTAAACTAGACTCAAAACACTTAACTAGAATAACTCAAAATAAAACTAACAAATAATCTAAAAAGACACAAAATAATTCAAGACTCAAGAAAACACAAACTAAAATGATTTCTAATAAATCTAACACTTTAAAATAAAATGGGGGATTGATTTTGATGAAAAGTAAATTAAACTTAAATAAATTACAAAATTGACAAAAACATAAAATTAAGGTAAAATGATAAATGACGGACTGGCTAGAGGATTATTCTCCACACATGCCACATATGCAACCTAAATTGATTTTCAGTTGTTCTTTCAATAAATTGTAAATTCTCAACGCCCCAAGTTAATTAGGTCCGCTTAAATTAACCTTCAGATTTTCCTACTTTTATTAGGTTGGATGATTGCATACGACAACCCAAAACATTCCCTACAAGTTCCCTACATGAATTGCATAATAGAGATACAAGCAAGAATCATTAAGTTTTATGAAAATCATAAGCATTGACGAGGCACTTGTTACTATGAATTGCATGAAACTTATGCCAAGAATTTACCTAACGCGATCGTTTATAAGCGACCTTCACTACTTGTGAATATAAGTTCATAACGATTAGGTGAAATTCACTTATATTCTAGCATCAAATTCATGCATGTAAATTAAGTATGCATCCTTAATCGACATACAAAAATAAGTTATCAATCAAGCAGTTAAGCAAATTAAATCACAACTCAGAAATCACAACTGAAGGTAATCAATTCAAATTACAAATATATCCATGGTTTTGAATTAAACTCTAGCCAAAATAAAATTAGTTACACATTATTAAAATTAAACAGGAATAAAACGTGAGTTGGAGGATTAAACCGAATTGAGAAATAGAGTGATGCGCCACTGTGCATTATATCCTCCGTGCTGCCCAAGTCAGCACTGCATCGTGCTGCCCCTCTCTTCTCCCTGCGTGCGAGCTGTTTCTTTCCTCTCCCCCCTAGCTGCCAGGAAGGCAGCTGTTCTATGTTTGCTTTCTCCGCGCCACCTGCCTTCCTCCGCTCACGTGTGCAGTACTCCTGCGTCAGCCTCTCTCACCTAGTCTTTCCTCGTTCCGCGACCTGCCTTGCTGGCAGCCTCACCTTCCGTTTTGCGCTGCTCAAGGCAGCAGCCTATCCCTGCTCCTCTTGCGTCTGACTTCACGTGCTGCCCTTGGCAGCACTGCCGAGAGCCTCCCTTCTTACTGCCTTCTGTTTCCGCACAGTCCCACGTACAGCTGCCTTGACAGCAGCTGTCTCCTCCAACTGCCCTCCACGCAAGTTGCCAGGCAGCAACTCCCCCCTGACTTCTTTCACACTGCCCGTCTCCTGTTGCCAGCTGCACAGGGCAGCTCCTAATTTTGTGCGTCCCAAGGTCCAAGCTGCCAAGGACAGCTCTCCACACTCCCAACTGGCTCTCCTTGGTTTCTTTTATTTCTGCGTGCTGCACCCACTGCTCCAGCACTAATTCCCACTATGCATTTTTTTATTTTCTGTTTATTTCTCTTCCCTCTAGTGCTCGTCCCCCTTGCTTAATGCCGAGGCCTTACCTGGTTGTTCCCACTTCCCTTATTATTTTTTTCTAACTTTCCCCTAACTTTCTTTCTTTATTCTTTTTTTTTCTTTCTTTGCTCCGCACCATCCCCCTCTTGTATTCTTTTAACCTTTCTGCTCCACTTTCCCTTATTCTACAAAACAAACAATTATTATTATTATATATATATATATATTTTATTTAATTTAAAAGCTAAACAGTTTTGACACGAATTTATTACATAAAATCACACTTATGTTATTTTTATTTTATTAGCTAGATAAATTCGATAAAACACAAAAACAAATTAAATAGCACAAAAATATGAGGAAATAACTAAGAAAAGACAAGAGAATTTGATGTAAAATATGTATAAATATGAGGTTATCAAATACCCCCACACTTAGCTTTTGCTAGTCCTCGAGCAAAACAAACGAACACAGAAAAAGTAATAACATGAAAATTATTAGCTTCCCCCTATTTGACCCTCATAGAATTTCATTCGAGAACACAAAACATCAAGAACCATAGCTAACACCAACAAGCAATTTAAGTTCATTTTCCTTATTCAAATATTAGCAGCAATCTTTGAAACATCCTTGAAGTGTAGTGTGTGAGATAGCCATGTTAATGCAATTTCAAATTTTTATTTTAGAAACACCATATGCAAACTAGCAAACTTCTCACGGAATATGCACTCAATCACACATGTGTTTAGTTTTAATGTGTTTCGCTCAAAGAAACAAATGTGAAAGTTCTACCATAAGCTTGCATAAAGATCACTTCTCCACAGTCATAATTGCAAAACTTAAATCAAGAGGACTTTTATTGGATGTAATGAGGCTTCGGGATAGGGTTATTGAAACGAAAGAATAGGAAAACACAAGTTCCAAGCTACATTGCAAGCGATTCTTTTTTGTTTAGATTTATAAGAACTTCAAACTTTCCAGCTATTCTTCAAGTCACCAACCACACCCATAAACTGAAACTTTAAAAACTTTTTATTTTCTTTGTATACAATCTTTCTTTTTCTTTTCCTTTTCTTTTCTTTTCTTTTTTTTTTTTTTTTTTTTTTTTTTTTTCAAACGGAAACAAATATGAAAAACCCCCACACTTATTCTTTTGCCAAACACCCTCAAAGTACTTCACAAACATTCACATAAGATAATCTTGCATTGCTCGCTTGGAAAGGGTAAGGAAAAAATATTTATTTCAGGCATAAGGGTAGACATATCTGGTGATAAGAAATAAAAGGCTCACAAATACGGCTCAAATTGGCAATCTAATGATATCATTTTTCTTTGGGAAACAAGGTTATTTGGGCCATGGTGGTAAACCTAATGCCTCTATCATTTTCAAGTTCATGCAATCAATGACAAAAATTTCGAAAGATCGTTATGCAAGTTCTAGAGAAGTATCTCACATAAGTTCATCACACATGAAAGAATAGGAGTGTATGAAAAATGCACACACTTTCAATAGGCTCAAAAACTCACATAGGATGTATATGGTCAATAAATTCACATATGGAGCTTAAAATCATGCTTTAATTTCACATCAACAAGGCTATGTGCATTTGGTTTTTCAAAGATGATCAAAAATGTACAAACTAACACGAGAATAAGGAATTTCACACAACACATGTTAACTAAGTTCTTGATCATCATGGTTCAACTTTTATCCAATTATATCATTGGGTCGGGAAACTAACAAAAATCTAATTCAAAACAATAAGGAAAACAAGGAAATATTTTTGGAATTTTTTTAAATTTTCCGATTTTTTTTTTTTTTTTTTTTTTTAATAAAACAACAACTTAATTAAGAAAACACAAAGCAATAACATGGAAACAAATGAAACCAGTTCAAAGTCGAAGGTACAAAAATTTTTAATTTGGTCATTTTTATACTCTTTACCCCCACACTTAAACTAGACATTGTCCCCAATGTCAGAAAATATAATAAAATGCAAATAAAAATAAAATAAATAAATATAAAGAAACAAAATAAAGCAATAAGACTGAAAACTTCCCTAATTTGCAGAAAATCAAGCGATGACCCCCAAGCTAAAATTCTGCAATCAACTTCAAGGGTGGAAATAACCAAAAGTTCCTGCAAAGAAAAGAAATAAATCAGTTAAGCACGCAAGAAAATGTAGAAAATGCAAACGAAAAATTAAAAATGAAAATAAAAGACAATGAATAAAACTAAAAAAAAAAAAAAATGATCATTGGTCCTGTTTGGTGACTTTCCACAGCTTTGAACTTGAACTGGCCTCAGGAACTTCTTAGCAAGGAAAATGAGACTTGATTGGTGGTGTTGTTGAAGCTTCTCGAGCTTTTGGTTTCAACTCAGACTCCTTCTGCCGGGTTGATTGAGTCTGCAGGCTACATTCTTCTCTTTTTGTTCTTCTGCATGGCAGGTAGGCACGAGGAATAGGTGGTGGTCTGCTTCTTTGTTCAATCTGTCCAAGTGCCGACCGATTGCCTTTCTTTCACCTTGCCCCGTAGCCAAGAGCAAGGGTAAAGGAAAAGCGTGCCATGAGATATCTTTGCCTCTGACTCTGATGATATGGGATACTTTTGCTTTTGAAGAAGTATCGTTCCACAGGTGTATGCGTGAACTGGGCTGGGGAACTTCTTAGCAAGGAAAATGAGACTTGATCTTGAAGATGAAGCAGCACCTTGTCTCCACATGCTTCAAGTATCATTTTCACTTGCCATGTCTGTTCTCCAGGCAGATGTGGCGACTTCTTCGGAAGTACATCAGTGGTTGAAGAAGAGTACTCGAGAGCAATGCTAGGTAAGCAATCAGGAAGGATTTCCAGGCAGTCGGTTCTTAGATTGGAAGATTGACACCGAGTGCTGGCTGATTGCCCGCTTTCTCCTTGCCCCAAAGACAAGGAAAAGGACAGGGAGAAAGCGTGATATGAGATACTCTTGCTTTCAACCTTCATGATATGAAATACTCTAGCTCTAGATGACTTATTTGCAAAGGTATCCCAGGGAATGAGAAACACAGAGAAACTCGAGAGGGTTTGTTGGAAAGGCATTTTCGGAGATGAAAAATTTCGGAGATGAAGAAGTGTTGAGAGAGTTTGCCTTTGCTGTTGAAGGCGAAGGTAGACGTTTATAGAATTTGTAATCACAACCGAAACTATTCCTTTACCCCTGTCGGCAGCCGGTGGATGGATGAACAGTACAGGTCACGCGCTTTCTGAAAAAGCCACCCGTAATTTGCGCAAAGCTGACAGCGCGCGTGACGAGTGACGACAAAATTGGAAAAACTGTTCGCCTCGTGATTCCCGACCGCTCCGACTTTTGAGAGAGACGCCCGACTTTTGAGAGAACGGCGTCCGACTTTTGAGAAAGGAACCGACTTTTGAGACGGAGACGCCGCTTTTGAGAAAAGAATCCGGCTTTTGAGAAAGGAGCCCGGCTCTTCGATTTGCGAGAGGGCGTCTCTTCGACTGCTGAGTGATGCCTCAACGATTTCTTCTTCTTATAAGAACGCTCATTTTTGTTCCACAACAAACTTAAGCTCCCCTGTAAACACTCCCTCTTGCACTTCTTTTAATCTTGATCATTCCGACTCTTCATTCTCAACACCTTCAGAAAATGTCTTGCCCTTCTGACCGTCGCCTTAACTTGAATGTTGGGGAAGATAGTGATATATCTTCTCCAACCAACATTTGGCAGCCGTCCTTCATATCCCCGAATGGTCCTCTTACAGTTGGGGATTCCATGATGATGAACGAAACAACCGCTTCGGTGGTGGCCAGAAATCTGCTCACTCCTAGAGACACTAGGATACTTTCCAGGCGGTCCGACGAACTGGCTGTTCAGGACTCTATGGCCTACAGCGTCTGATGCGCAGGCTCCTTATCAAACATGGGCCAGCGCCTTCTTGCACGAACTCGTCAGGTGGTGTCGTTGATGGCTGAAGTGGCTAGTCTTCGGCAGGAGGTCAGAGTGCTTAGGCATGAGAACAGGGATTTGCACATGCTCGCAACCAATTACTCCACAAGCATGAAGAGGAAGCTGGATCAGATGCAGGAGTCCGAAGTGCGGATTCAGAGTGATCATCAACGGTTTATGGCGTTACTCCCGAGGTTTGTGTTGCCTTCGTCCTCGGGAGCAGCACCAAGTATTGAGGCTCTGAATGATCCAGCTCTGGCGCTTCGTCTTTCAGGGGCTCTGTCGACCTCCGAGGCACCACCAACCAACGACCAATGAACGAGATTAATTTACAAGTTATTGTAAAATATTTATGCAATTAAGTTTTTTATTTTTTTATTTTTTATTTTTTTTTTATTTTATTTTTTTATTTTTATTTTTTATTTATATGAATGTTTATGTTTTTAAGTTTTTTATTTTTATTTTTTTTATTTTTTTATTTTTTTATTTTTTTATTTTTTATTTTTTTATTTTTTATGTATTTTTAACAACTTAATTAAGAAAACACAACAATAAGTAAAACAAAGTAAAAAGACTAAGTTTAACTTTCTAAACAAAAATCACAACTAACTAAACAAAACAAAATGAAATCAACGTAAAAAGAAATCAACGTAAAATAAATTCATACAAGAGCCAACAAACAATGAAAGAACTAAATACAGTAAAATAAATTCAGTAGAGAGAAGGGATTAGGAATGCAAATCTGATTGTGGGTGATTCCTAGGCCTCCCTTCATTATTCAAATGCATGGGTTTATCCTTGAACGGACGGTGGTACTTGAAATGATCCGGCAATGGTTTAAATTCAAGAGTGGGTGCCTGAATCATCAAAATCAGAAAAAAGTTAGTATAAATAAAAATTAAAAATGGAGAAGATGGCTTACTATCTTTTTCCGACACAAACTCAATGACAAACACCACATTTTTGAACATTTCCGGGACTTTGAACTTAGCCAGGTTTACTATGATGGTTGTGGCTTGTCCCGTGTCCTCAGTCTTAACTCCTTTGGACTTGTTTGTCTCATGCACAGCCTCTTTGATATGTTCAACAAATTCTCCGGCCACCTCATTTTCTGGAATATCTTCCACAACGTCTTTTTCATTCACTTCTTCCTTGAGATTTAAAAACCTACAAGGAAAAAGGACATTTGGTGGAACGATGTTAGAATGAATTGAATTTTGAACCTCCTCACCTGAGTTGGATGACATAAGGACTTGAGGGGTTTGCGATAAGAATTCTTCTAAACTGCCCAAGTAGTCATCCTCATCTTCTTCTTGAAGCGGCAATTCATCCATGTTCGGGCTGTGTTTGGATGGTTCTGGGACAGCTTCATCCTCCCGGTCACCTTCCAAGGTGATGGCTTCATCGATTTCAACTTCTGCTGTTGAATTTGCAATGTTTGAGTTGGAGAGTTCACTTTGATCTCGAATCTGTGCCATGAATTCCATAATCTGCCCAATTTGCTCCTCCAATGCATCCACCTTGTTGGCTTTATTTTGCATCTCCTTGTTTCGATTTTCTACGTCTTGGGTCAAAGAGGTTAGTAACTTATTCAACATGTCATTATCCGAAGACGTACCTGAATTTGATTGGGGAGATTGTTGTGGTGGTTCATATGGCCATTGATAGAACTCTTCCGATGACGGCAATTGTTCTTCTTTTTGTGAACCCTGTACCGAAGAAATTAATTCTTCAAGCATTTGATTATAATCCACGGGCATACTTTGATTCGATTGGAATTGTTGTGGGGGATGCTGTGGTGGCTGCATAGATCTTGAATAGAACGCGTCTTCTTGCTGCCAATATCCACCTTGTTGGAATTGTTGAGGTTCTCCCTACATGTAATCTGAATAATCTCTCCAATCCGAATTATAAGCGTTGGAAAACATGTTGCCCCTTGATTGGTTATAGCCTTGATATCCCCAAACATCTTCATTTGCAGAAAATTGGGGATATTGATGAGTTTGAAATCCTTGCTCATAGGGCATATCAAATGTAGGGCCACTTGGCATTGTGGTCCTTCCGGCATTCTGAGTTAATTGAGCAGTGAGCTGTGCCAATAGATCTTGAATGGTAGTAGAATCCAGGTCTTGCTCCATTTGTAACTAAAATCAAAGAAAGAAAACTAAATCAAATATCAAAAGTAAAAGACATAACAAACCAAAAATAAAATAACATAAAATAAACACAAATAAAATAAAATAAAATAAAATAAAACACAAACAAAAACATAAACAAAGGATTAGCAAATTTGCTAATCCCCGGCAACGGCGCCAAAAATTTGATGCGAAAATAAATTCACGCACAAATTTAAACCCTATTTGTGACAGTTGTAGTAATGATGTAAGTAGGGATCGTTCTAGGCCGGGGATTAACTAGGGATGCTAACCAAAATAAAATTAAATTAAAAACGTAAAAACAAAATTTAAAACACTAAACTAGACTCAAAACACTTAACTAGAATAACTCAAAATAAAACTAACAAATAATCTAAAAAGACACAAAATAATTCAAGACTCAAGAAAACACAAACTAAAATGATTTCTAATAAATCTAACACTTTAAAATAAAATGGGGGATTGATTTTGATGAAAAGTAAATTAAACTTAAATAAATTACAAAATTGACAAAAACATAAAATTAAGGTAAAATGATAAATGACGGACTGGCTAGAGGATTATTCTCCACACATGCCACATATGCAACCTAAATTGATTTTCAGTTGTTCTTTCAATAAATTGTAAATTCTCAACGCCCCAAGTTAATTAGGTCCGCTTAAATTAACCTTCAGATTTTCCTACTTTTATTAGGTTGGATGATTGCATACGACAACCCAAAACATTCCCTACAAGTTCCCTACATGAATTGCATAATAGAGATACAAGCAAGAATCATTAAGTTTTATGAAAATCATAAGCATTGACGAGGCACTTGTTACTATGAATTGCATGAAACTTATGCCAAGAATTTACCTAACGCGATCGTTTATAAGCGACCTTCACTACTTGTGAATATAAGTTCATAACGATTAGGTGAAATTCACTTATATTCTAGCATCAAATTCATGCATGTAAATTAAGTATGCATCCTTAATCGACATACAAAAATAAGTTATCAATCAAGCAGTTAAGCAAATTAAATCACAACTCAGAAATCACAACTGAAGGTAATCAATTCAAATTACAAATATATCCATGGTTTTGAATTAAACTCTAGCCAAAATAAAATTAGTTACACATTATTAAAATTAAACAGGAATAAAACGTGAGTTGGAGGATTAAACCGAATTGAGAAATAGAGTGATGCGCCACTGTGCATTATATCCTCCGTGCTGCCCAAGTCAGCACTGCATCGTGCTGCCCCTCTCTTCTCCCTGCGTGCGAGCTGTTTCTTTCCTCTCCCCCCTAGCTGCCAGGAAGGCAGCTGTTCTATGTTTGCTTTCTCCGCGCCACCTGCCTTCCTCCGCTCACGTGTGCAGTACTCCTGTGTCAGCCTCTCTCACCTAGTCTTTCCTCGTTCCGCGACCTGCCTTGCTGGCAGCCTCACCTTCCGTTTTGCGCTGCTCAAGGCAGCAGCCTATCCCTGCTCCTCTTGCGTCTGACTTCACGTGCTGCCCTTGGCAGCACTGCCGAGAGCCTCCCTTCTTACTGCCTTCTGTTTCCGCACAGTCCCACGTACAGCTGCCTTGACAGCAGCTGTCTCCTCCAACTGCCCTCCACGCAAGCTGCCAGGCAGCAACTCCCCCCTGACTTCTTTCACACTGCCCGTCTCCTGTTGCCAGCTGCACAGGGCAGCTCCTAATTTCGTGCGTCCCAAGGTCCAAGCTGCCAAGGACAGCTCTCCACACTCCCAACTGGCTCTCCTTGGTTTCTTTTATTTCTGCGTGCTGCACCCACTGCTCCAGCACTAATTCCCACTATGCATTTTTTTATTTTCTGTTTATTTCTCTTCCCTCTAGTGCTCGTCCCCCTTGCTTAATGCCGAGGCCTTACCTGGTTGTTCCCACTTCCCTTATTATTTTTTTCTAACTTTCCCCTAACTTTCTTTCTTTATTCTTTTTTTTTCTTTCTTTGCTCCGCACCATCCCCCTCTTGTATTCTTTTAACCTTTCTGCTCCACTTTCCCTTATTCTACAAAACAAACAATTATTATTATTATATATATATATATATATATATTTTATTTAATTTAAAAGCTAAACAGTTTTGACACGAATTTATTACATAAAATCACACTTATGTTATTTTTATTTTATTAGCTAGATAAATTCGATAAAACACAAAAACAAATTAAATAGCACAAAAATATGAGGAAATAACTAAGAAAAGACAAGAGAATTTGATGTAAAATATGTATAAATATGAGGTTATCAACTACTTGTGAATATAAGTTCATAACGATTAGGTGAAATTCCCTTATATCCTAGCATCAAATTCATGCATGCAAACTAAGTGTCGACCCTCAATCAACATACAAGAATAAGTTTTAATTCACATAGATAAACAAATTGAAATCACAATTTATGAAACGCAATTAAAGGTAATCAAATCATATAGCAAGCATAAACATGTATTTCGAATCCCCCCCTAGCCAGGGGGGTTTAGTTCCTCATACTCGCAAAGCAAAGATACATAAATTTAGAAATTAAAATCCAAAGAAAGAAAACACCTAGAACGCTCCAACTTGGCAGCAAGTGCATCCACGAATCTTCCTTCCTCCTTGCTGCGGCACTTGGACTTTGGACAGGTTCTTTGGGGTTATGGATGGCGTAGAATGGATGGGGGATGTGCGATGGTGTTTAGGGTTGATGGGTGGCGCGGCTAGGGATGATTTTGGGCAGAAAATATGGAATATGGTGGTGGAAAGGTGCGGCAAAGAGAGCCTCTTTGTTTCTGACGTGAATGATGTGAATGGGAGATGGTGTCCAAAGGTTTAGGATGAAAACACATATATATAGGCACCACAAACCCTAGAGAAATTAGGTTAGGCAATGGGCTAGGGTTTAGGTGCGGCAAAGGGTTAAAATCCACAAGGAATTAGGTTAAAACAATCAGATTTTTAATGGGAATAAGGCCTAAGGTGCGGCTAGGGTTAGGGTTAGAGATGGGCCTTCTAGAATGCCTTGCAAGGCAAGGAAATCAGATATTCTAGAGGCCTAGGTGCGGCTAGGGTTAGGTCATCCAAAAGCCCAAAGCCAAGAATAGAAACTCTCGAAAATGGAAACCTCCAAGAATAGAAACTTCCAACTTTAGAAACTTTGGTTTCCAATTCTGAATTCTTTATTCTTCACTTTCATTTCTTCATTTCTTAAGCTCCTTTGACCTTCAAACTTGTCCATTCCTTGTGCTCTAAGCATGTACTTTTTAATCTAAGCTCACATTTGCTCCAAAAAGCTCCAAAATGCATCATTTTATGTAATGTGCCCTTTAAACCTGAAAACACATGAAACTAGCTTAACAGACTACTTTAAACTAAGAAAACATAACGAAAATGCATAAGAACTAGCTAACTAAGGCGCATAAATATGCTCCTATCACCTATCATCCATAGTTTTACCCAAATTCGTGCAGATTTCATTAGTTCTTTAATTTACTTGTTTTGTTTTCAAATTCATCAAAACCAAACCCCCATTTACTTTAGAGTGTCTACTTAGTTAGAATATGTTTTAGATTGTGTTTTTAAGTGTCTTGAGTCAAAGGAAAACCAAAATTCGTCCAAAATTGTGTTCAGAGTCCAAATCTGCCCAGTTTGTGTTTTTAGGCAGATTTGAGCGTTTTTAGCTTGTTTTGAGTCTTTTGAGTTGTTTTAGTGTTTTATAGTTTAGTTTTGCATTTTTTGAGTCTAGCTTAGTGTTTTAAACTTTGTTTTACGTTTTTGAGTCAGTTTTAAGTGTTTTAGCAATCCATCCTAATCCCCGCCCTAGAACGATCCCTACTTACATTCTTTACTACAATTGATAAAAAAGAGGGTTTAATTTGTGTGCTTATATATTTCGCATCACATGATGTCATAGTTGCAAGTGCTTTGTCAATGCTTATGATTTTCATTAAACGTAATAATCTTTGATTGTATCTCTATTATGATGTCATGTATCTCTATTGAGAGTGCACGCTTAATTTTCATGCATGAATTTGATTCTAGAATATAAGGGAGTTGCACCTAATCGTTATGAACTTATATTAACAAGTAGTGAAGGTTGCTAGTCACAATCGCTTTAAGTAAATTCTTGGCATAAGTTTCATGCAATTCATAGTAACGAGTGCCTCGTCAATGCTTATGATTTTCATAGAACTTAATGATTCTTGCTTGTATCTCTATTATGCAATTCATGTGGGGAACTTGTGGGGAATGTTTTGAGTTGTCGTATGTAATCATCCAATTCAATAACTTTTGGAAAATCTGAGGAAGGAAGACTCGTGGATGCACCTGCTGTCCAAATTGGATCATCTAGGTGTTTTCTTTCTTTGGATTTTAATGTCTAAATTTATGTATCTTTGCTTTGCGAATATGAGGAACTAAACCCCCCTTGGCTAGGGGGGGATTCGAAACCATGTTCATGCTTGCTATATGATTTGATTACTTCTAATTGTGTTTCATAAGTTGTGAATTCAATTTACTTATCTATTTGAATTAAAACTGATTTGTGTGTGTTGGTTGAGAGTGCACGCTTAATTTTCATGCATAAATTTGATGCTAGGATATAAGGGAATTTCACCTAATCGTTATGAACTTATATTCACAAGTAGTAAAGGTTGTTGATCACAATCGTGTTAAGTAAATTCTTGGCATAAGTATCATGCGCTTTCATAGTTACGAGTGCCTCGTCACTACTTATGATTTCCATTGAACGTAATGATCTTTGATTGTATCTCTATTATGCGCTTTCATGTAGGGAGCTTTTGAGGAATAATTTGAGTGCGATGCGCTTTTTCCGTCCAATTCATTGACATAAGGGAAATCTGAAAGTTAATTTAAGCGGACCTAATTAACTTGGAGTATTGAGTATTCATGGTTTATTGAATTGCAATTGGAAATCGTTTTGTATGCAAGTGTGACATGTGTGGAGAAGAACCCCTTAGCTAGCTTTCCATCCATTCACTTTAGCCAAATTCGTTTTCAATTCTGTTTAAGTTACAAAGTTTTTGTTTTGTTTTCAAATTCGTTTAAAACCAATCCCCCTTTACTTTGTTGAGTCGTATTAGTTAGAAATCAATTTAGTTTGTGTTTTTAAGAGTCTTGAGTCAAGTTAAAACATATTTTCGTCCAAATATGTGTTTGTGTTCAAAACTGCCCAGGAAGTGTTTTTAAGGCAGTTTTGAGTGTTTATTTGCTGTTTTGAGTCTTTCGGTTTGTTTTGGTGTTTTATAGTTTAGTTTTGCATTCTTTGAGTCTAGTTTAGTGTTTTAAACTTTGTTTTTACGTTTTGAGTCAGTTTTCAAGTGATTTGGCAATCCCTCCTAATCCCCGGCCTAGAACGATCCCTACTTACATACTTTGCTACAATTGATAAAAGAGGGTTTAATTTGTGTGCTTATATATTTCGCACCAAATTTTTGGCGCCGTTGCCGGGGATTAGCAACTTTGCTAATCCCTTGGATTGTTTTATTTCTGTTTGTTTTAATTCGTTCCAGATTCTGAGTTTGTTTTGTTTTCTTGTTTTTAGGTACTAGTTTATGACTCGGAGTTCTCATCCGGTTCGTGAACACATCTTGGACTTTGACGACGATTTCGAGCGAGAATTGAGACGAAAAAGGAAGAATCCAGAACCTAGTGAATCAAGTTCGAATTCAGAAGCCGAAGTTGAGTTTGAAGAAGAGGAACCCACGGCAAGAGTGGGTGAAGTAGAGGAAGTCATGGCACAAGACAATCGTACAATCAAGGAGCTTTCGGCTTCAGGATTAGACAATGCCGCACCCTTATGTATACAATATCTCGCGGCTGCCCAAGGAAAGACCGAGGAATTCGAGTTGAAGTCAAGTTTGCTACACCACATTCCAAAGTACCATGGGTTGTCCATGGAGGATCCTAACAAGCACTTGAAAGAATTCGAGGTGGTGTGTTCAAGCATGATTCCAATCAACGTCGATGGAAGCATATTGAAGATGAAGGCCTTTCCCTTTTCTCTCTTGGAAAAGGCGAAATAGTGGTTTTATGAATTAGCTCCCGGAATTGTCACATCTTGGGAGAGCATGAAACATGCTTTCTTGGAGAAGTTTTTCCCAACTTCTCGTATCATCCTCCTACGAAAAAGGATAAGTGGAATTCAACAAGATGAAGGTGAATCTTTTCCTACTTATTATGAACGTTTTAAATCTCTTGTTGCTTCTTGTCCACAACATCAAATGAAGGAAGAGCTTCTTCTACAATACTTCTACGAGGGACTTCTACCAATTGAACGTCAAATGCTAGATGCCTCAGCGGGAGGAGCTTTGGTGGACAAGACGCCTACGGCTGCAAAGACATTGATTGCAAATCGAGCGTTGAACGCTCAACAATACGAAGGTGTTGGGCAAAGAAGCACCCCACGGCAACACCAAGTGAATGAGGTAAGTGCCATCTCCGAACTTCAAAATCAAATGGCTAACCTTACTACTCTTCTTTCTCAGGTTGTGGAAGGAACAAAAGTACAAAATGTAAGTGCTTGTGGTGTGTGCTCCATGCAAGGACACCTTATGGACAAGTGCCCACAATTGATAGAGAATGGAGGGTGGGAGACCCTCAATGCCGTGGGCTTTGGGCAACAATACCAACCAAGAAATTATCCCTTCTCCAATACATACAATCCAGGATGGAGGGATCATCCAAATTTCAAATGGCGAGAACCCCAACAAGGCCAACAACAAAGCACATTTATGCAACAACCCTCGGGTTTCTAGCAACAACCCCCGTATTTCTGGAGCTCCGTCGAATGTTGAGGCACCTCCTGACCAATGAAGACTCCTTAGTGTTTATTTGCACTTTCTTGTACTTTTCTACCTTTCTACCTAATGTTCCTCTTCCACGAAAATTAATGTAAAAATACTTTGCTTACCTATCAATGTTTCAAACATAAATCCACACCAAAAACAATCAAACAAGCAACAAATAAATATGACAAACAAGGCAAAATAAATGCAGTAAAGGGAAGGTTTTTAGAAACGCAAAACTGATTGTGAAGCAATTCATAGATCTTCCTTATTTTAATACATGGGCTGCCTCCCAAGAAGTGCTTGCTTTAACGTCTTCCAGCCGGACGAAACTTCCTTCTAAACTTGGATAAGGCCCATAGCATGGAATTGATCCTTGAATGGAAGGTGATACTTGACGTGATCCGGCAATGGTCTAAATTCTAGTGTAAGTGCCTGAATCATCAAAATCAGCAAGTTAGTATATAATAAAACCGAAGTTGGAGAAGATGGCTTACTTGCTTGCTCCAACACAAACTCAATTACAAACACCACATCTTTGAAGGTTGCAGGGATATGGGACTTGGCCAGATTTGGTGTTTTGAGAGTTATGACTTTTACCGTGTCATAAAATCCAACTTCTTTGGGAATTTTCGTCTCAAGTGTATCTTCTTTGATGAATTCTAGACATTCCCCCTCCACTTCTTGCTCTTGATTCTTTGGAAAGGTTTCGAAGATGCCTTTCTCACCCTCTTCTTCCTTGGATTGCATGATCCTGCAAGGAATAAGGACATTTAGTGAAACAGGGTCAGGACAAATTGAATTTAGGTTTACCTTGGTTGTAGTGGACGACATAAAGGGGATATGGGGTTGCGGCAAAGGTGGTTCTTCCCTTGCCGTGGCCTTGTTATTCTCCTCTTCTTCGAGCAGCAGTTGTTCATCCATGTTTTGGCTTGGTTTGGATGTCTTGGGTTCACCTCCAACCTCCATAGCACTTCCCAAAGTGATAGCATCATGGATTTCAAAATCTTCCTTCAAATTTTCAATAGTTGAGTCGGAGAGTTCACTTTGCTCTTGAATTTGTGCCGTGAACTCCATAATCTGCCCAATTTGCTTCTCTAATTCGCCCGTCTTCTTGGCTTGATTTTGCACCACTGTGTTTCGATTTTCTACTTCCTGGTTCAAAGAGGTGAGTAACTTATTAAACATATCATTATCCAAAGATGTACCTGAATTGAATTGGGCAGATTGTTGTGGTGGCTGCATAGGTCTTGAATAGAACTCCTCTTCTTGATGCCAATATCCATCTTGTTGGAATTATTGAGGTTCTCCCCACATGCAATCTGAATAATCTCTCCAATCCGAATTGTAAGCATTGGAAAACATGTTGTCCCATGATTGGCTATGGCCTTGATAACCCCAAGCATCTTCATTCGCAACGAATTGAGAACATTGATGAGTTGGATATCCTTGCCCATAGGACACACCACATGTAGTGACACTTTGCATTGTGGTCCTTTCGGCATTTTGTGACAATTGAGAAGTAAGTTTCGGCAATTGAGCTTGGATGGTAGCAAAATCCATGTCTTACTTCTCTAGTATCTGAAATCGAGGAAACAAAACTAAATCAAATATCAAAAGTAAAAATAAAAGACACAAATAGAAACAAAGTCAGTAACTAAAACAAAAGACATGAAAAGAAACAACGGGGGATTAGCAAAGTTGCTAATCCCCGGCAACGGCGCCAAAATTTGATGCGATGTAAGTTAAGCACTCAAATTAAACCCTCTTGTTGTCAAATTGTAGTATAAATGCAAGTAGGGATCGTTCTAAACCGGGGATTAGGAGTGCTTGCTAAAACCTCTAAACTAACTCGAAAACATAAAAACAAAGTTAAAAACATTTGAATAGACTCACAAGACTCAAAACAACTTAAAAACATTCAAAACTGCCTAAAAACACAAACTAGGCAGTTTCTGACTCTAACACAACTTTGGACGAATTTAGTGTTTTGGCTTGAATCAAAACACTCAAAAACATAAACAAAACAGAAATTTAACACTTTGAAACAAGAAAGTAAAAAGGGGGATTTTGGTTTTGATGAATTCGAAACAAACAAACAAGTTATAAAACTAGGCATATTGTAAAACAAATTTGAGGAATACGATGATGGATGGATTAGTTAGAGGTCCGTTCTTCACACATGACACACTTATACATGAATTGATTTCCAATTGCTTTTCAATAAACTATGATGCTCAACACCCCAGATTAACCGTGATGCACAAATTAACATTCATATTTTCCTTTACTCATTGAATTGGATGAATGCATGCGACAACCCAAATCATTCTCTAAAAGTCCCCTATATGAATGCATAATAGAGATACAATCAGAGATCATTACGTTCAATGAAAATCATAAGTGTTGACGAGGCAATTATATCTATGAATGCATGATACAATTGCCAAGAATTCAATTAACGCGATTGTGATAAACAACCTTCACTACTCATGAATATAAACTTGTAACGATTAGGTGAAACTCATTTATATTCTAGCATCTAATTCATGCATGAAAACTAAGTATGCATCCTTAATAAACATACAAGAATCAGTTATGAATAAAATAGATAATTGAATTGCAATCACAACTTATCAAATCACAATTGGAAGAAATCAATTCAAATCTCAAGCATGTTCATGGCTTCAAACTTCCCCCTAACTAAATAGAGCCACTCATAATTGCAACAAAATTAGAAAATAAAAAGTAGACATTGAAAGCAAGAACGGAGTACACCTAAAACGCTCCAAAGTTCCAAGCTTGAAGCGTCAAGGACCTTTGTTTTCACCACCTTGTTGTAGCACAAGTGTCTAGGATGTGTATGGATATATGGATGGAATGGATTTGTACGGCTAAGAGATGAAAGTGTATGGATTGGTGAGATGTAGCATGGCTAGATGAATGGATGGAGGTCACGGCAAGGAAATTGTGTTTGTGAATGAAGTTGTGAGATGTGAAATGTAGTGTCTTTGGATGATGGCTCCCAAATTATGGTGAAGGGTGGATGTATTTATAGGCTAGGCAGAGGAGTGTATGGAGTTGTAATGAGTGAATGTAATGGGTGTAGTGAGTGAATGTAATGGGTGTAGTGAGTGAGTGTTGTGGTAATGAGTGGATGTAATGGGTGTAGTGGGTGGATGTTTGGTAATGAGTCGATGTAATGGGTGTAGTGGATGAGTGTTTGGTAATGAGTGGATGTAATGGGTGTAGTGAGTGGATGTTTGGTAATGAGTGGATGTAATGGGTGTAGTGGGTTGTGGTAATGAGTGGATGTAATGGGTGTAGTGGGTGGATGTTTGGTAATGAGTGGATGTAATGGGTGTAGTGGGTGGATGTTTGGTAATGAGTGGATGTAATTGGTGTAGTGGATGAGTGTTTGGTAATGAGTGGATGTAGTGGTAGGTGAATGGATGTGTTGGGTGAAATGAGTGTGCTAAAATGGTTATTTATAGGGAGAGGATGATGCACAAACTTCAAATTTCGTCCATTCCTTTTGCTCCAAGCATATGCTATCCATTCCATGCCAAAAAATGCTCCAAAATGCACTTCTTTGCCACATTAACCCTTTGGACCTACAAACACACGAAAATAGCTTAAAATACTAAAATAACTACGAACTAACAACATAAATGCCAAGACATTGAATTCGGCCCTAAGTGTTGCATGAATCTTCCCTTTGTGTTAAAAGTTGATTTATGTATTCTAAAGTGAATTCTAAGTGTCAATTTCATTACCTTGCTTGCTATTGCTTTAAGAACGTTTGTTATCCCTATCTTTCCTTTGTTAACCAATACCCCAAGCCCCGTTACAACCCTTGACTTCTATCTTGAGTGTTGTATATTTCAATTTGTGGAGTTTGAAATTGGTATGAGCATATGGTGTCACTGGTTCTCGCATCTAAGTAGTAGCATTCCATTCATGAGATCATATCTAAACATGCTTATTAACTCCAGAAATTGCTTTCTTTGTGATACATATATGTGAGCATTTGTTTTCATATCTACATCAATCTTCTCACATATAATTAGTATAGGGTGTGTAGTTAGAAAATCTGAGTGAAAATTGAGTGCATATCTTGTAAGGAATTGAGCAAATTCTCTAAGGCATGTTACTACATTCAAAACATTGTTTTAATGGATTAAATGTGAACTAGTAAGTGGTGACTATGATTAAGTATGTGCTCAAGTGTGAAGATGACTCAAATCTGTGGGGATAATGATTTTTAACAATTCATGTGCATTGGAAATCCCTGAGGCAAACGTTGGAAGGTTTAGGTTGTGTTTTGTTTTGTTTTCTTTAGTTTCTTTGTTTTGCTCGAGGACTAGCAAAAGCTAAGTGTGGGGGAATTTGATAGGAGCATATTTATGCGACTTAATTGGCTTGTTCTTGTGCATTTATGTTGTGTTTCTTTAGTTATTTTAGTGTTTAAAGTCACTTTTGTGTGTTTTCAGATTCTAAGGACCAAGTATGCATTTTGGAGCCTTTTGGAGCAAAATGGAGCTTGGAATGATTATCACATGCTTGGAGCAAAAGGAATGGACATAATTGAAGATTTGAAGAAGTTAGGATTCCTAATCAACGAAGGATTCCTAATTGAAGATGGATTCCTACTCACATGAGGATTCCTAGAGGAATGAGGATTCCTACTCCAAGAAGGATTCCTACTTGAAATAGGAAAGTTAAGCCAAGGTTTCCTACTTTGGTTTGATCTTTCCTAAGTGTCCCTAAGTTTCAGCAATTTTGAAGGCCTCCTAAGCATTCTAGGACATCAAATTCTCATCCCTTGCACAATAGGAACCCTTGCCGCACCCCCTTACCCTTTCCTCTTCCTTGTCGTGCAAGGGAGAGGGCTCTTTCCTGTTTTTATGCATTAAAACACATTCCTATTGTGTTTCAATGCCTTGCCGCATATTCTTTGCCCTTTCCTTTAATTTTCTGATTTTGTTTCTTATTTCTAGAAGCTTTAGACTTAATTTATGATTACCTAAAGAACCTAGGGTTTTAATTTCCTAAATCCTTTAAATAAACTTCCTTGTTGCAGCCACAAACAACCATTCAATCACCCATTCACGCCAGAAATCTTCCACCATCCCTAGCCGCACCTATCTTTCACCAAACTCCATAGTTTCTGACCTCAAACACTTCTAGCCGCACCATACATCCATCCTAAACACAATTCCATACTTCTACACCATCCATAACCCCCAAAACCCATCACCAAACCTTGTGCCGCAACCAAGGAAGAGAAGGAAGGTTCTTAGACGTACTTGCTGTTCAACTTGGATCGCTGGAGCGTTTAGGTGTTTTCTTTCTTTTGTTTTCAATGTATAAACTTGTTATTCTTTGTGTTACGATTATGAGGAACTAAACCCTATTAGTTAGGGGGTGATTCGAAACCATGTTCATGCTTGCAATATGATTTGATTACATCCAGTTGTGTTTTGTAAGTTGTGAATTCAATTTACTTATCCGTTCGTATAAAAACTGATTTGTGTATCTCTATTATGCAATTCATGTAGGGAACTTGTGGGGAATGTTTTGAGTTGTCGTATGCAATCATCCAATTCAATAACTTTTGGAAAATCTGAGGGTTAATTAGTGCAATTCACGGTTAATCTGGGGCATTGAGAATTCATAGTTTATTGAAAAGCAACTGGAAATCATTTTGTATGCAAGTGTGTCATGTGTGGAGAAGAACCTTCTAGCTAGCCCATCATCCATCCAATTTCCCAATTTCGTCCAAGAATTTGTTTAAGTCTTTCTTGTTTTGTTTTACTTAATTTCGTCCAAAACTAACCCCCCCCCCCTTCGCTTTATTGAGTCATATTAGTTAGAACTTGTTTTAGACTGTATTTTTAAGTGTTTTAAGTCAAGATAAAATCAATTTTCGTCCAAACTTTGTGTTAGTGGCAGAAACTGCCTTAGAGTTGTTTTTAGGCAGTTTTGAGTCTCTATAATCTGTTTTGAGTCTTGTGACTTTGTTGTGAGTCTTGTTAAGTGTTTTTAAGTTTATTTTTGTGTTTTTAAGTAAGTTGTAATTAGATTGGCAATCCCTCCTAATCCCCGGTCCAGAACGATCCCTACTTATACATATACTACAATTGTCAAAAGAGGGTTTAATTTGTGTGTTAAGTTAATTTTCGCACCAGAAACCCTCAATGCCGTGGGTTTCCAAGGCCACAATCAGCAACATAATGACCCTTACTCCAACACTTACAATCCAGGGTGGAGAGATCATCCAAATTTTAAGTGGGGAGAGCCACATGATGCGAAATATATAAGCACACAAATTAAACCCTCTTTTTATCAATTGTAGCAAAGTATGTAAGTAGGGATCGTTCTAGGCCGGGGATTAGGAGGGATTGCCAAATCACTTGAAACTGACTCAAAACGTAAAAACAAAGTTTAAAACACTAAACTAGACTCAAAGAATGCAAAACTAAACTATTGATCGGATCATATTTATATATATTTTTACTTCAAATTCTCTCGTCTTTTCTTAGTTATTTCCTCATATTTTTGTGCTATTTACTTTGTTTTTGTGTTTTATCGAATTTATCTAGCTAAGAAAATAAAAATAACATAAGTGTGATTTTATGTAATAAATTCGTGTCAAAACTGTTTAGCTTTTAAATTAAATAAAATATAGATATATATATATAATATAATAATTGTTTGTTTTGTAGAATAAGGGAGAGTGGGAACCAAGTGGAGCACAAATAAAAGAAAGAAAAATATATAAAAGAAACAAAGAAGTGGAAATCACACGGCATTTGGGGGTGGGTGAAGAGCACTGACAAGTGCATAGTGACGGGGAGAGCAGAAGAGGAAATAAAAAAAGAGCACTGATAAAGGGAAGTGGATTAAAGAAAGAAGGGAGGAATAACGCTGCCTTCCTGGCAGCGAAGGACGAAGAGAAGAAACAAAAAAAAAACAAAGAATAAAAGCAGCGGGAATAAAGAAGCGAGAAGGAGAGGTCAGTACGTGAAGGACCTCGGGAGGGGGGAAAATAAAGAAAAGACACGCGGAGAGAGAGAGAAGCTGCTTGGCAGCTGCCAAGACTAGAAGGCGAGACCGAGGGACGGGATTTGGAGGAGGTAGCTGGCGAGAGAGGAGCCTCGGGAACAGGAGAAGAACCAAGCTGCCTGGCAGCTTGTGGAGGGAGCAGCTCGCAGGCAGCCAGAGAAAAGGTGCACGTGGGCAGCAAGCAGGAAACGGAAAAAGAGGACTGATAAAACAGAAAGCAGTAAACTGCTTTGGCAGCTGGGGACGTGCAGTGGAGGACACGGGGGAAATAAAGAAACATCAAGCTGTCCCTGGAGCAGTGACGCAAGAGGGGGATGTCAAGACGTGGAGAAGTCAGACGTGGACAGGGAGGGCAGAGAGCAAAGTTTCACTGCAAATTCTCTCGGTTTAATCCTCCAACTTATATTTTATTTTATGTTTTAATTTTAATAATGTGTAACTAATTTTATTTTGGTTAGAGGTTAATTCAAAGCCATGATTATATTTGTAATTTGAATTGATTACTTTCAGTTGTGATTTCTAAGTTGTGATTTAATTTGCTTAACTGCTTGATTGATAACTTATTTTTGTATGTCGATTAAGGATGCATACTTAATTTACATGCATGAATTTGATGCTAGAATATAAGTAAATTTCACCTAATCGTTATGAACTTATATTCACAAGTAGTGAAGGTCGCTTATAAACGATCGCGTTAGGTAAATTCTTGGCATAAGTTTCATGCAATTCATAGTAACAAGTGCCTCGTCAATGCTTATGATTTTCATAAAACTTAATGATTCTTGCTTGTATCTCTATTATGCAATTCATGTAGGGAACTTGTAGGGAATGTTTTGGGTTGTCGTATGCAATCATCCAACCTAATAAAAGTAGGAAAATCTGAAGGTTAATTTAAGCGGACCTAATTAACTTGGGGCGTTGAGAATTTACAATTTATTGAAAGAACAACTGAAAATCAATTTAGGTTGCATATGTGTCATGTGTGGAGAATAATCCTCTAGCCAGTCCGTCGTCCATCCATTCACCTTAATTTCATGTTTTTGTCAATTCTGTAATTTATTTAAGTTTAATTTACTTTTCATCAAAAATCAATCCCCCGTTTATTTTAAAGTGTTAGATTTGTTAGAAATCAATTTAGTTTGTGTTTTCTAGAGTCTTGAATTATTTTGAGTCTTTTGATTTTTTTTAGTTTATTTGTTAGTTTTATTTTGAGTTATTCTAGTTAAGTGTCTTGAGTCTAGTTTAGTGTTTTAAATTTCGTTTTTACGTTTTTAATTTAATTTTACTTTGGTTAGCATCCCTAGTTAATCCCCGGCCTAGAACGATCCCTACTTATCCATATACTACAACTGTCACAAATAGGGTTTAAATTTGTGCGTGAATTTATTTTCGCACCAAATTTTTGGCGCCGTTGCCGGGGATTAGCAAATTTGCTAATCCTTTGTTTATGTTTTTGTTTGTGTTTTATTTTATTTTATTTGTGTTTATTTTATGTTATTTTATTTTTGGTTTGTTATGTCTTTTACTTTTGATATTTGATTTAGTTTTCTTTCTTTGATTTTAGTTACAAATGGAGCAAGACCTGGATTCTACTAGCATTCAAGATCTATTGGCACAGCTCACTGCTCAATTAACTCAGAATGCCGGAAGGACCACAATGCCAAGTGGCCCTACTTTTGATATGCCCTATGAGCAAGGATTTCAAACTCATCAATATCCCCAATTTTCTGCAAATGAAGATGTTTGGGGATATCAAGGCTATAACCAATCAAGGGGCAACATGTTTTCCAACGCTTATAATTCGGATTGGAGAAGTAATTCAGAGTATATGTGGGATGAACCTCAACAATTTCAACAAGGTGGATATTGGCAGCAAGAGGACGTGTTCTATTCAAGATCTATGCAGCCACCACAGCATCCCCCACAACAATTCCAAGCGAATCAAAGTATGCCCGTGGATTATAATCAAATGCTTGAAGAATTAATTTCTTCGGTACAGGGTTCACAAAAAGAAGAACAATTGCCGCCATCGGAGGAGTACTATCAATGGCCATATGAACCACCACAGCCTCCACCACAATCTCCCCAACCAAATTCAGGTACGTCCTCGGATAATGACATTTTGAATAAGTTACTAACCTCTTTGACCCAGGACGTAGAAAATCGAAACATGGAGATGCAAAATAAAGCCAACAAGGTGGATGATTTGGAGGAGCAAGTTGGGCAGATTATGGAATTCATGGCACAGATTCGAAATCAAGGTGACATGGAGGATGAAGTTGTCCCAGAACCATCCAAACACAGCCCGAACATGGATGAATTGCCGCTTCAAGAAGAAGATGAGGATGACTACTTGGGCAGTTTAGAAGAATTCTTATCGCAAACTCCTCAAGTCCTTATGCCATCCAACTCAGGTGAGGAGGTTCTAAGTTCAATTCATTCTAACATCGTTCCACCAAATGTCCTTTTTCCTTGCAGGTTTTTAAATCCCAAGGAAGAAGTGAATGAAAAATATGTTGTGGAAGATCTTCCCAAGGTGCAATGTGATATCCAAATTCTTGGTGTACCAAATCAAGTTCTCGATGGTATTGAAACGTTCAAAGAGACTTGTACACCAAGAAGAATTATTCCAGAAAATGAGGTGGCCGGAGAATTTCAAGAATACATCCAAGAGGCTGTGCATGAGACAATCAAGCCTAAAGCAGTTGAGTTTGATGACACGGGACAAGCCACAACCATCATAGTAAACCTGGCCAAGTTCAAAGTCCCGGAAACGTTCAAAGACGTGGTGTTTATAATTGAGTTTGAATGTGACTGTAAGCCATCTTCTCCATTTTTTATTTTAATTTATACTAACTTGTTTTTAATTTTGATGATTCAGGCACCGTCATTAGAACTTAGACCGTTGTCGGATCATTTCAAGTACCACCGTCCGTTCAATGATAAGCCCATGCATTTGAATAATGAAGGGAGGCCTAGGAATCACCCACAATCAGATTTGCATTCCTAATCCCTTCTCTCTACTGAATTTATTTTACTTTGTTTAGTTCTTTCATTGTTTGTTTGCTTTTGTGTGAATTTATTTTACGTTGATTTTATTTTTTTACGTTGATTTCATTTTGTTTTGTTTATTTAGTTGTGATTTTTGTTTAGAAAGTTAAACTTAGTCTTTTTACTTTGTTTTACTTATTTTACATTGTTATTTAAAAAAAAAAAAAAAAAAAAAAAAAACTTAAAAACATAAACATTCATATAAATAAAAATAAAAAAATAAATAAAAAAAAAAAAAAAAAAAAAAAAAAAAAAAAAAAAAACTCTTAAATGCATAAATTTTTTTTTTTACAATAACTTGTAATTTAATTTCGTTCATTGGTCATTGGTTGGTGGTGCCTCGGAGGTCGTCGGAGCCCCTGAAAGACGAAGCGCCAGAGCTGGATCATTCAGAGCCTCAATACTTGGTGCTGCTCCCGAGGACGAAGGCAACACAAACCTCGGGAGTAACGCCATAAACCGTTGATGATCACTCTGAATCCGCACTTCGGACTCCTGCATCTGATCCAGCTTCCTCTTCATGCTGGTTGAGTAATTGGTTGCAAGCATGTGCAAATCCCTGTTCTCATGCCTAAGCACTCTGACCTCTTGCCGAAGACTAGCCACTTCAGCCATCAACGACTCCACCTGACGGGTTCGGGCAAGAAGGCGCTGGCCCATGTTTGATACTGAGCCTGCGCATCGGACGCTGTAGGCCATAGAGTCCTGAACAGCCAGTTCGTCGGACCGCCTAGAAAGTATCCTAGTGTCTCTAGGAGTGAGCAGATTTCTGGCCACCACCGATGCGGTTGTTTCGTTCATCATCATGGAATCCCCAACTGTAAGAGGACCATTCGGGGATATAAAGGATGGCTGCCAAATGTTGGTTGGAGAAGATATATCACTATCTTCCCCAACATTCAAGTTAAGGCGACGGTCAGAGGGGCAAGACATATTTGAAGGTGTTGAGAATGAAGAGTTGGACTGATCAAGATTAAAAGAAAATGCAAGAGGGAGTGTTTACAGAGGGAACGTTTACCAGATGAAGTGTTTACAGGAGGGAACGTTTACAGGAGGGAGTGTTTACAGGGGAGCTTAAGTGTGTTGTGGAACAAAAATGAGCGTTCTTATAAGAAGAAGAAATCAAGAGGCATCACTCAGCAGTCGAAGAGGCGCCCTCTCGCAAATCGAAGAGCCGGGCTCCTTTCTCAAAAGTCGGACTCCGTCTCAAAAGTCGGTTCCTTTCTCAAAAGTCGGACGCCGCTCTCTCAAAAGTCGGGCGTCTTTCTCAAAAGTCGGAGCGGTCAGGAATCACGAGGCGTGCAGCTTTTCCATTTTTGTCGTCACTCGTCACGCGCGCTGTCAGCTTTGCGCAAATTACGGGCTGCTTTTTCAGAAAGCGCGTGACCTGTACTGTTCATCCATCCACCGGCTGCCGACAGGGGTAAAAGAACAGTTTCGGTTGTGAAGAAAAATTCTATAAACGTCTACCTTCGCCTTCAACAGCAAAGGCAAACTCTCTCAACACTTCTTCATCTCCGAAATTTTTCATCTCCCAAAATGCCTTTCCAACAAACCCTCTCGAGTTTCTCTGTGTTTCTCATTCCCTGGGATACCTTTGCAAATAAGTCATCTAGAGCTAGAGTATTTCATATCATGAAGGTTGAAAGCAAGAGTATCTCATATCACGCTTTCTCCCTGTCCTTGTCCTTGTCTTTGTGGCAAGGAGAAAGCGGGCAATCAGCCAGCACTCGGTGTCAATCTTCCAATCTAAGAACCGACTGCCTGGAAATCCTTCCTGATTGCTTACCTAGCATTGCTCTCGAGTGCTCTTCTTCAACCACTGATGTACTTCCGAAGAAGTCGCCACATCTGCCTGGAGAACAGACATGGCAAGTGAAAATGATACTTGAAGCATGTGGAGACAAGGTGCTGCTTCATCTTCAAGATCAAGTCTCATTTTCCTTGCTAAGAAGTTCCCCAGCCCAGTTCACGCATACACTTGTGGAACGATACTTCTTCAAAAGCAAAAGTATCCCATATCATCAGAGTCAGAGGCAAAGATTTCTCATGGCATGCTTTTCCTTTACCCTTGCTCTTGGCTACGGGGCAAGGTGAAAGAAAGGCAATCGGTCGGCACTTGGACAGATTGAACAAAGAAGCAGACCACCACCTATTCCTCGTGCCTACCTGCCATGCAGAAGAACAAAAAGAGAAGAATGTAGCCTGCAGACTCAATCAACCCGGCAGAAGGAGTCTGAGTTGAAACCAAGAGCTCGAGAAGCTTCAACAACACCACCAATCAAGTCTCATTTTCCTTGCTAAGAAGTTCCGAGGCCAGTTCAAGTTCAAAGCTGTGGAAAGTCACCAAACAGGACCAATGATCACTTTATTAGTTTTTTTTTCATTGTCTTTTTATTTTCATTTTCAATTTTTCGTTTGCATTTTCTACATTTTCTTGTGTGCTTAACTGATTTATTTCTTTTCTTTGCAGGAACTTTTGGTTATTTCCACCCTTGAAGTTGATTGCAGAATTTTAGCTTGGGGGTCATCGCTTGATTTTTTCTGCAAATTAGGGAAGTTTTCAGTCCTATTGCTTTATTTCGTTTCTTTATATTTATCTACTTTATTTTTATTTGTTATTTGCATTTTATTATATTTTCTGACATTGGGGACAATGTCTAGTTTAAGTGTGGGGGTAAAGAGTATAAAAATGACCAAATTGAAAATTTTTATACCTTCGACTTTGAACTGGTTTCATTTGTTTCCATGTTATTGCTTTGTTTTCTTAATTAGTTTTGTTTTATAAAAAAAAAAAAAAAAAAAACAAAAAAAATCGGAAAATTTAAAAAAATCCAAAAATATTTCCTTGTTTTCCTTATTATTTTGAATTAGTTTTTTGTTAGTTTCCCGACCCAATGATATAATTGGATAAAATTGGAACCATGATGATCAAGAACTTAGTTAACATGTGTTGTGTGAAATTCCTTATTCTCGTGTTAGTTTGTACATATTTGATCATCTTTGAAAAACCAAATGCACATAGCCTTGTTGATGTGAAACTAAAGCATGATTTAAAGCTCCATATGTGAATTTAGTGACTATATACATCCTATGTGAGTTTTTGAGCCTATTGAAAGTGTGTGCATTTTTCATACACTCCTATTCTTTCATGTGTGATGAACTTATGTGAGATACTTCTCTAGAACTTGCATAATGATCTTTCGAAATATTTGTCATTGATTGCATGAACTTGAAAATGATAGAGGCATTAGGTTTACCACCATGGCCCAAATAACCCTATTTCCCAAAGAAAAATAATATCATTAGATTACCAATTTGAGCCGTGTTTGTTGAGCCTTTTATTTCTTATCACCAGATATGTCTACCCTTATGCCTGAAATAAATATTTTTCCTTACCCTTTCCAAGCGAGCAATGCAAGATTGTCTTATGTGAATGTTTGTGAAGTACTTTGAAGGTGTTTGGCAAAAGAATAAGTGTGGGGGTTTTTCATATTTGTTTCTGTGTGAATTTAAAAAAAAAAAAAAAAAAAAAAAAAAAAAAAAGAAAAAGAAAAGAAAAGAAAAGGAAAAGAAAAAGAAAGATTGTATACAAAGAAAATAAAAAGTTTTTAAAGTTTCAGTTTATGGGTGTGGTTGGAGGTGACTTGTAGAATAGCGGGAAATGTTGAGTTCTTATAAATCAAAAGAATTGCTTGTAATGTAGCTTGGAACTTTTGTTTTTCCTATTCTTTCGTTTCAATAACCCTATCCCGAAGCCTCATTACATCCAATAAAAGTCCTCTTGATTTAAGTTTTGCAATTATGACTGTGGAGAAGTGATCTTTATGCAAGCTTATGGTAGAACTTTCACATTTGTTTCTTTGAGAGAAACACATTAAAACTAAACACATGTGTGATTGAGTGCATATCCCGTGAGAAGGTCGCTAGTTTGCATATGGTGTTTTTAAAAATAAAAATTTGAAATTGCATGAGCATGGCTATCTCACACACTACACTTCAAGGATGTTTCAAAGATTACTGCTAATATTTGAATAAGAAAAAATGAACTTGAATTGCTTGTTGATGTTAGCTATGGTTCTTGATGATTATGTTCTCAAATGAAATTCTATGAGGGTAATATAGGGGAAAACTAATAATTTTCATGTTATTACTTTTTCTGTTTTCTCTGTTTTGCTCGAGGACTAGCAAAAGTTAAGTGTGAGGGTATTTGATCGGATCATATTTATATATATTTTTACTTCAAATTCTCTCGTCTTTTCTTAGTTATTTCCTCATATTTTTGTGCTATTTACTTTGTTTTTGTGTTTTATCGAATTTATCTAGCTAAGAAAATAAAAATAACATAAGTGTGATTTTATGTAATAAATTCGTGTCAAAACTGTTTAGCTTTTAAATTAAATAAAATATAGATATATATATATAATATAATAATTGTTTGTTTTGTAGAATAAGGGAGAGTGGGAACCAAGTGGAGCACAAATAAAAGAAAGAAAAATATATAAAAGAAACAAAGAAGTGGAAATCACACGGCATTTGGGGGTGGGTGAAGAGCACTGACAAGTGCAGAGTGACGGGGAGAGCAGAAGAGGAAATAAAAAAAGAGCACTGATAAAGGGAAGTGGATTAAAGAAAGAAGGGAGGAATAACGCTGCCTTCCTGGCAGCGAAGGACGAAGAGAAGAAACAAAAAAAAAACAAAGAATAAAAGCAGCGGGAATAAAGAAGCGAGAAGGAGAGGTCAGTACGTGAAGGACCTCGGGAGGGGGGAAAATAAAGAAAAGACACGCGGAGAGAGAGAGAAGCTGCTTGGCAGCTGCCAAGACTAGAAGGCGAGACCGAGGGACGGGATTTGGAGGAGGTAGCTGGCGAGAGAGGAGCCTCGGGAACAGGAGAAGAACCAAGCTGCCTGGCAGCTTGTGGAGGGAGCAGCTCGCAGGCAGCCAGAGAAAAGGTGCACGTGGGCAGCAAGCAGGAAACGGAAAAAGAGGACTGATAAAACAGAAAGCAGTAAACTGCTTTGGCAGCTGGGGACGTGCAGTGGAGGACACGGGGGAAATAAAGAAACATCAAGCTGTCCCTGGAGCAGTGACGCAAGAGGGGGATGTCAAGACGTGGAGAAGTCAGACGTGGACAGGGAGGGCAGAGAGCAAAGTTTCACTGCAAATTCTCTCGGTTTAATCCTCCAACTTATATTTTATTTTATGTTTTAATTTTAATAATGTGTAACTAATTTTATTTTGGTTAGAGGTTAATTCAAAGCCATGATTATATTTGTAATTTGAATTGATTACTTTCAGTTGTGATTTCTAAGTTGTGATTTAATTTGCTTAACTGCTTGATTGATAACTTATTTTTGTATGTCGATTAAGGATGCATACTTAATTTACATGCATGAATTTGATGCTAGAATATAAGTAAATTTCACCTAATCGTTATGAACTTATATTCACAAGTAGTGAAGGTCGCTTATAAACGATCGCGTTAGGTAAATTCTTGGCATAAGTTTCATGCAATTCATAGTAACAAGTGCCTCGTCAATGCTTATGATTTTCATAAAACTTAATGATTCTTGCTTGTATCTCTATTATGCAATTCATGTAGGGAACTTGTAGGGAATGTTTTGGGTTGTCGTATGCAATCATCCAACCTAATAAAAGTAGGAAAATCTGAAGGTTAATTTAAGCGGACCTAATTAACTTGGGGCGTTGAGAATTTACAATTTATTGAAAGAACAACTGAAAATCAATTTAGGTTGCATATGTGTCATGTGTGGAGAATAATCCTCTAGCCAGTCCGTCGTCCATCCATTCACCTTAATTTCATGTTTTTGTCAATTCTGTAATTTATTTAAGTTTAATTTACTTTTCATCAAAAATCAATCCCCCGTTTATTTTAAAGTGTTAGATTTGTTAGAAATCAATTTAGTTTGTGTTTTCTAGAGTCTTGAATTATTTTGAGTCTTTTGATTTTTTTTAGTTTATTTGTTAGTTTTATTTTGAGTTATTCTAGTTAAGTGTCTTGAGTCTAGTTTAGTGTTTTAAATTTCGTTTTTACGTTTTTAATTTAATTTTACTTTGGTTAGCATCCCTAGTTAATCCCCGGCCTAGAACGATCCCTACTTATCCATATACTACAACTGTCACAAATAGGGTTTAAATTTGTGCGTGAATTTATTTTCGCATCAACTATAAAACACCAAAACAAACCAAAAGACTCAAAACAGCAAATAAACACTCAAAACTGCCTTAAAAACACTTTCTGGGCAGTTTTGAACACCTAACACTAAATTGGACGAAATTGGGTTATGACTTGACTCAAGACACTTAAAAACACAAACTAAATTGATTTCTAACTAATCTAACACTTCAAAATAAATGGGGATTGAGTTTTGACGAAAATTGAAACCAAGAACAAACTTTGTAAATTGAACAGATTCTAAAACGAATTTGATAAAAGTGAATGGATGGAAAGCTAGCTAAGGGGTTCTTCTCCACACATGTCACACTTGCATACAAAACGATTTCCAATTGCTTCTCAATAAACCATGAATTCCCAACGCCCCAAATTAACCGTGAATTGCACTAATTAACCCTCAGATTTTCCTAAATTATCGAATTGGATGAATTGCATACGACAACCCAAAGCATTCCTCACAAGTTCCCTGCATGAATTGCATAACAAAGATACAAGCAAAGATCATTAAGTTATATGAAAATCATAAGCATTGGCGAGGCACTCTGATGCGTAAATTAACTAAACACACAAATTAAACCCTCTTTTGACAATTGTAGTAAAGTATGTAAGTAGGGATCGTTCTGGACCGGGGATTAGGAGGGCTTGCTAAAACCTCTAAACTGACTTAGGAACGTAAAAACGAAGTTTAAAATACTAGATTAGACTCAATGAATGCAAAACTAAAGTTTTAAAACACTAAAACAAACCAAAAACTCAAAACAACAACCAAAAGACTCAAAACTGCCTTAAAAACACTTTCTGGGCAGTTTTGAGCACAAAGCACCAAATTGGACGAATTTGGGTTTTCACTTGTACCAAAACACTTAAAAACATAAACCAAAACACTTTCTAACTAATCTAGGACTTCAAAATAAATGGGGATTTGATTTGGGCGAAAATAAACTAACAAAACAGATTGCAAAGTAAAAACAGATTTGAAAACGATTTTGGGGTTTTAAATGGATGATGGATTAGTTAGAGGCTCTTTCTCCACACATGACAAGTATGCAACGACTCGATTTCCAGTTATTCCTTCATTGAATTATGAATGACAATGCCCCAAATTAACCGTGACATCACTAGTTAATTCTCAAGTTTTCCTTGTGTTATTGGATTGGATGACATCATTCGACAACCCGAAGCATTCCTCAAAAGTTCCCTACATGACATCATAATAAAGATACAATCAAAGATCATTACGTTCAATGAAAACTATAAGCATTGACAAAGCACTTGCAACTATGACATCATGTCACTCATGCTAGGAATTGAACTTAACGCGATCGTGACTAGCGACCTTCACTACATATGAATATAAGTGTGTGACGATTATGTGAAACAACCTTATATTCTAGCATCATATTCATGCAAGCCAATTAAGTGTCGACCCCTAATTAACAAACACAAATAAGTTATTACTCGCACAGTTAAGCCAATTACATTCACGATTCAAGAATTCATAACTGGAATTTATCAAATCAAATTGCACACATAGTCATGGCTTCGAAATCACCCCTAACCAATAGGGGTTTAGCTACTCATTATCATAGAAAAATGAAAGGAAAAGAAATTAAACATTGAAATCATAAAACGAATTACACCTAGAATGCACCAATGATGAAGCTTGAGCATCCAAGAGTCCTTCCTTCTTTCTCCTTGCTGCAACGCACAAGTGGTTGGGTTTTGGGGATTATGGATGGTGTAGAAGTATGGATTGAGGGTTAGGATGAGTGTATGGGGCGGCTAGGTGATAGGAGCATATTTATGCTACTTAGTTATGTTGTTTTCTTGCATTTTCGTAGTTAGTTATAACTTATTATAGTGTTTAAGGTCATTTTCGTGCAATTTCAGGTTCATATGGCAAAGTATGCATTTTGAGCCAATTTGGAGCATTTTGGAGCATTTTTGGGCCAAGATTGGATGGTGCAAACATGAAGACATGTGGATGGACGAATTTGATAATTAAAACAGCAACACACACACCACATGGGCAGCAAGGAATCAGAAATTAAAGCATGGAAGAATGGGATCATCATGGGCAGCAAGGAATCATTATGGGCAGCAAGGAATCATCATGGGCAGTGAAGAGACAACAAGGAATGGCAGAAATTGGACCACCATGAAGTGGATTTCTGCAAGGATGGCAGATTGACCATTACTTGATGTTTGCTTGACATTTTCAGCCACTATATAATCCCCATTCAACCATTTATCATGGAGTTCAGAAAAACACACCTCCCACACACATTCCATTCATCCCATCCAGCCATACACCCTCCACAATTCAGAAATTCGTCAAACACATCCATCACACTTTGCAGCAGCCTTCCTTCACCTTTCACCATATTTTCTGACCCAAAATCATCCCTAGCCGTACCCCCATCAACCCTAAACCTTCCCATACCATTCCACATCCATTCTACACCACAAATAACCCCAAAACCTGTTCTAAAGTTCTCTGCCGCAGCAAGGAGGAAGGAGAATTCGTTGATGAGCTTGCTGCCAAGTTGGAGCGTTCTAGGTGTTTTCTTCCTTTGGATTTTAATTTCTAAATTTATGTATCTTTGCTTGTGAGTATGAGGAACTAAACCCCCTTAGTTGGGGGGTGATTCGAAACCATGAATATGCTTGCAATATGATTTGATTACGTTCAGTTGTTATTTCATAAGTTGTGGTTTCAATTCGTTCATCTACTTGATTGATAACTTATTTGTGTATGTTGATTAAGAGTGCACGCTTAGTTTTCATGCATGAATATGATGCTAGATTATGAGGGAGTTTCACCTAATAGTTACAATCTTATAATCACAAGTAGTGAAGGTCGCTTATAAACGATCGCGTTGAATGAATTCTTGGCATTAGTTTCATGCTCATCATAGTAACGAATGCCTCGTCAACACTTATAGTTCTCATTGTGCTTCATGATTCTTGATTGTATCCTTATTGTGCTCATCACGTAAGGAACCTTTGAGGAATGTTTTGAATTGTTGTATGCGCTTTCCCATCCAATTCATTAACTTAAGGAGAACTTGAAGGTTAATTTAAGCGTATCTAATTAACTTGGGGTGTTGAGTTTCATAATTTATTGGAAGAACAACTGAAAAATCGTTTTGTTTGCAAGTGTGTCATGTGTGGAGAAGAACCTCCTAACTAGCCTTTTATCCATCCTTTTCATCCAAAAACGTTTTACAATCTGTTTTGTTTTAAAGTTTCTGTTTTGTTTTCAATTTTCGTCCAAAACAAATCCCCCCTTAATTTGAAGTCTTAGATTAGTTAGAAAGTGTTTTGATTTGTGTTTCTAAGTATTTTGATTCAAGTTTTCATCAAATTTCGTCCAAATTAGTGTAGGTGCTCAAAACTGCCCAGAAAGTGGTTTTTAGGCAGTTTTGAGCCTTCTAGTTGCTGTTTTGAATTCTAGGTTTGTTTAAGTGTTTTAAACATTAGTTTTGCATTCTTTGAGTCTAGTTTAGTGTTTTAAACTTTGTTTTTGAGTTTTTAAGTCAGTTTCCAAGTGTTTAGCAATCCCTCCTAATCCCCGGTCTAGAACGATCCCTACTTACATCTTTACTACAATTTGACAAAAGAGGGTTTAATTTGTGTGTCAAGTAATTCTCACACCAAATTTTGGCGCCGTTGCCGGGGATTAGCAACTTTGCTAATCCCTCGTTCTTTTTGTTTATTTGTTATTTTCGTTTGTTTTCTATCACAGATTGCTAACTTGTTTTGTTTCTTTGTTTTTAGGTACTAGTGCATGACTCGAAGTTCCAAACCTATTCGTGAGCATATTTTGGACTTCGACGACGATTTCGAGCGAACCTTGAGAAGAAGAAGGAACCAACAAGAGTCTAACCCACCTAGCCCGGAACCTGACCTTGAAGAACAAGTTCTAGAAGAAGAGGAGGTTCCCACGGCACAAGGAGGTGAAGAAGTTCAAGGCATGGCCATGGACAACCGTACACTCAAGGAGCTTTCCGCCTCGGGTTTGGATAATGCCGCACCATTGTGTATCCAGTACCCCACGGCTGCCCAAGGTAAGACAGAAGAATTTGAATTAAAGTCAAGTTTGCTTCATCATATTCCTAAATACCATGGCTTGTCCATGGAAGATCCTAACAAACATTTGAAAGAATTTGAAGTAGTTTGTTCTAGTATGACTCCCGTTAACGTTGACGGAAGTATTTTGAAGATGAAGGCTTTTCCATTCTCTTTGATGGATAAAGCCAAGGATTGGTTATACGAGTTAGCTCCCGGCACTGTCACTTCTTGGGAGAGTATGAAGAGAGCATTCTTGGAGAAGTTCTTTCCAACTTCTCGCATCATCCTCCTACGCAAAAAGATAAGCGGAATCCAGCAAGAAGAAGGTGAGTCTTTTCCTACATATTATGAACGTTTTAAATCACTTGTTGCTTCTTGTCCACAACATCAGATGAAGGAGGAATTACTTTTGCAATACTTTTATGAGGGCCTCCTACCACTTGAACGTCAAATGCTCGATGCCTCGGCGGGTGGAGCATTGGTGGACAAAACACCCATAGCTGCCAAGATCTTGATTGCTAATAGAGCATTGAACGCTCAACAATACGAGGGTGTTGGTCAAAGAGGACCCCCACGGCAACAAGTACATGAGGTAAGTTCCACATCCGACATTCATTCACAATTAGCTAATCTTACTTCCATTGTGTCTCAGATGGCCGAGGGCATGAAGATGCAAGGACCAATTGTATGTGGCGTATGTTCTATCCAAGGACATGCTTCTGAAAAGTGTCCACAATTGATTGAAAATGGTGGATGGGAAAGCGCCAATGCAATTGGGTTTCAAGGCCAAAACCAACCAAGGAATGATCCTTATTCAAGTACTTACAATCCCGGTTGGAGAGACCACCCAAATTTCAAGTGGAGGGAGCCCCAACCACCTCAACAACAAGGAGGCTTTAGGCAACAACCCCCGGGGTTCTTCACCAAGCCATATGCACCCCCACATGCTCCACAACAATCAGCCCCAAATGCTTTAGGTACGTCTCTAGATAATGATGCACTTCTTAAGATACTAACCAAATTATCTCAGGGGCAAGACGATCACACCCAAGCTATGCAAAACCAAGACAAAAGGGTGGATCAACTTGAGAAACAAATTGGGCAGATTGCCGAGTTTGTAGGTAAGTTTCGAGATCCCGGACAACTCCCTAGCTCCACCATTCCAAATCCAAGGGGCGGGTTCGAAAGTGCAAAAGCCATATTGTTGAGAAGTGGAAAAGAAGTTGGGACAGGTCCTACACCATCAAAATCAGGTCTCAAAGAGGATGAAAACTTGCAAATTGAAGAGGAAGAAGCAAGCTTGCCCACGGCAAGGGTGGTTCCACCTTTGCCGCAAGCTTCTAGTACCCCAAATCTGCCCAATTTGTCCAACAAAGGTAAGAATGTGTCAAATTCGGATCATACTAATGTTTTTCCTTCGAATGTTCCTTTTCCTAGTAGGTTTATGCAAACGAAGAAGGAGGAAGCCGAAAAGGACATCCTTGAGACATTTAGGAAAGTTCAAGTAAACATACCGTTGTTGGATGCAATCAAGCAAGTCCCGAGGTACGCCAAGTTTTTAAAGGAGTTGTGTACCACTAGGAAGAGGATGTCGACTAAGGAAGTGGTGAAGGTAGGTGAGAATGTGTCCGCCATCTTGCAACGAAAACTACCTCCCAAATGCAAGGATCCGGGTAGTTTTACCATTCCTTGTGTCATTGGTAACACTAGATTTGAATCTGCCATGCTTGATTTAGGTGCTTCTATAAATGTTATGTCATATTCTATTTATGCATCTATGAACTTAGGAGCATTGAAAAATGATGGGGTAATAATACAATTGGCCGATAGATCTAACGCCTATCCAAAGGGAGTTTTGGAAGACGTTCTTGTGCAGGTTAATCATTTAGTCTTCCCGGCAGATTTCTATGTCCTCGAAATGGATGAATCGGACCATTCTCCTTCGCTGCCCATTCTACTTGGAAGGCCATTCATGAAGACGGCCCGAACAAAGATTGACGTGTATAGTGGAACTTTGTCCATGGAATTCGATGGGGAAGTTGTTAATTTTAATCTTTCTGATTCCATTAAGTACCCTAGTGAGGACCATTCATGTTTCTCTATTGATATAATTGACTCTTTGGCGCAGGGATATCTTGAAGATTTGAATGACGATACGCTTGAAAAAGTCATTACACGAAGCATGGAAATTACCACAAAGGGGGCAGATTTTAAGCTACCCCACGGCACACATGAACTAGGCCATGCCGTGCCTCCTAGTGAGGAAATTCTTGATGTGGTTGCTGCCCTTGAGTCATTCCCTAAGCATGGTGGTAAGTCTCCGAACTTTGAGTCAATTCCAATTTCGACTAACAAGTTGCTTCCATCCATCGTTCAGGCACCCATACTTGATCTCAAACCCTTACCAAGCCATTTGAAGTACATTTTCTTGGGGGAAACCGAGACACTACCTGCCATCATCTCTTCATCCCTCACGGCACAAGAAGAGGATAAACTAGTGCGTGTCTTGAAGGAGTTCAAATCTGCCCTAGGTTGGACATTGGCCGATATTAAAGGTATAAGCCCGACAACTTGTATGCATCACATATTTCTTGAGGAGGGGGCCAAACCAACTAGAGAGGCTCAACGCCGTCTTAACCCTCCGATGATGGAAGTTGTGAAAAAGGAGATAATCAAGCTCCTTGATTGTGGTGTGATTTATCCCATCTCCGATAGCCGTTGGGTTTCACCTATCCAATGTGTGCCCAAGAAATCTGGAGTGACGGTTGTCGAGAATGCGGAGAATGAGCTTGTGCCCACTCGGATTCAAACTGGTTGGCGAGTGTGCATTGATTATAGGAAGCTAAACGCAACCACAAGGAAAGATCACTTCCCATTGCCGTTCCTAGATCAAATGCTTGAAAGGTTAGCAGGTCATTCCTTTTATTGCTTTCTTGATGGATACTCCGGTTATAATCAGATTGTTATTGCCCCGGATGATCAAGAAAAGACCACATTTACTTGTCCCTTTGGAACATTTGCATATCGACGCATGCCATTCGGCTTGTGCAATGCTCCTGCCACGTTTCAAAGATGTATGGTAAGCATATTTTCTGATTATGTTGAAAAGATTATTGAGATATTCATGGATGATTTTAGTGTGTTTGGTGATTCATTTGACAAATGCTTGGATAATCTCACTTTAATCTTGAAACGTTGTGTTGAAACAAACCTTGTGTTGAATTGGGAAAAATGTCACTTTATGGTTAAACAAGGTATTGTTTTGGGTCATATAATTTCTGAAAAAGGAATTGAAGTTGATAAGTCTAAAGTAGATCTTATACGTTACTTACCCTCTCCTACTTCGGTTAGAGAGGTTCGTTCGTTTCTTGGTCATGCAGGATTCTATAGAAGATTTATCAAAGACTTTTCCACGATTGCACAACCCCTATGCCGCCTTCTCCAAAAGGATGTGTCTTTTGAGTTCAACGAGGCATGTGAGAAGGCATTCAAGCATCTCAAGGAGCTACTTACCACGGCACCCATCATCACTCCTCCGGATTGGTCCATTCCATTTGAATTGATGTGTGATGCCTCCGATTATGCACTTGGGGCTGTTTTGGGTCAAAGAAAAAATAAACATTCCCATGTCATTTATTATGCTTCACGCACTCTAAATGATGCTCAGTTGAATTATTCTACAACCGAAAAAGAACTTTTGGCGGTTGTATTTGCTTTAGATAAATTTAGATCATATCTAATTGGTACTAAAGTAATTGTTTTCACTGATCATGCAGCCTTGAAGTATCTTTTCACCAAAAAGGAGGCTAAACCAAGGCTCATTCGTTGGATGCTCCTACTACAAGAGTTCGATATTGAAATTAGGGATAAGAAAGGTTGTGAAAACGTGGTGGCTGACCACTTGAGCAGATTGGTGCGTGAAGAAGAGTCCCTCCCCATTTCTGAGACGTTTCCGGATGAACAACTTCTGTCCATTAAGGTAAGTACCCCTTGGTATGCCGATTTGGTCAATTTCTTGGTGTCTAAGCAAGTTCCTAACACCCTAAGCAAGGCCCAACGTGATAAACTTAGAAAGGAGGCACGGTTTTATGTGTGGGATGACCCATATTTGTGGAAAATCTGTCCGGATCAGATTGTGCGTCGTTGTGTGATTGAATCTGAATTTCATTCCATTTTGAGTTTTTGCCATTCATATGCATGTGGTGGACACTTTGGCACACAACGCACATCGCATAAGGTTCTTGAATGTGGTTTTTATTGGCCTACATTGTTTAAAGATGCTAGGACGTTTTGCTTGACGTGTGATAGATGTCAAAGAACGGGGAATTTGGGGCAAAGGGACCAAATGCCGCAAACCCCCATTCTTGTTGTTGAAATTTTTGATGTGTGGGGTATTGATTTTATGGGTCCTTTTCCTACATCTTTTGGCTTTACTTACATATTACTTGCTGTTGATTATGTGTCGAAGTGGGTGGAAGCCAAAGCCACCCGAACTAACGATTCTAGAGTTGTTGCAGATTTCGTTAAATCTAACATTTTCTCTAGATTTGGGATGCCTAGAGTGCTTATAAGTGATGGTGGATCTCACTTTTGCAACCGCACCATTGAGGCATTGTTGAGGAAGTATAACGTGATGCATAAGGTTTCCACACCTTATCACCCCCAAACAAGTGGCCAAGCCGAGGTTTCCAATCGAGAAATCAAACAAATCTTGGAGAAGACCGTTGGGCCAAATAGAAAAGATTGGAGCTTGCGTTTGGAGGATGCATTGTGGGCGTATAGAACGGCTTACAAGACACCCATAGGTATGTCCCCATTTCGGCTAGTGTATGGCAAGCCATGCCATCTTCCCGTGGAGCTTGAGCACAAGGCACATTGGGCGGTCAAAACCTTCAATATGGACGTGGACATGGCTGGAAATCATAGGAAGCTCCAATTGAATGAGCTTGAGGAGATTAGGCATGATGCTTATGAGAATGCCCGGATATACAAGGAGAAGACCAAGGCGTTCCATGACAAGATGATTAGAGGCAAAACATTCTCCATAGGGCAGAAAGTGTTGCTATTTAACTCCCGTCTTCGTCTATTCCCCGGTAAGTTACGTTCTAAGTGGGTTGGTCCATTTGTTATCACTAATGTTTTTGTGCATGGTGCAGTCCAAATACAAAGTTTGAAAACCGGCCAAGAATTCAAGGTGAATGGACATAGATTGAAGCCCTACTACGAGAACTTTGTTGAACATGTTGTGGAAGAACTTCCACTCCATGCCGTGGGCTCCAATGAGGCATGATTGTGTTCTTCGTCCGGCTTCACGACGTTAAAGAAAGCGCTACTTGGGAGGCAACCCATGCAATTCAACAAAGGAAGCCCTAGGAATCACTCCAATTCCAGATTTGCGTTCCTAAAACCCTTCACTTTGTTGCTTGTTTCTAATCTGCCCAGTTTGTTATTTACTTGCTGTTTGTGTGTTTCTTTTTGTTTAGTGTGGTTTTATGCTTGAAACATTGAGGACAATGTTTGATTTAAGTGTGGGGGGGTAACTAAGTGTTTTAGATGCAAATTCGTGGGATTTTATCACCCTTAACTTGGAGACTTGTTCCTCGCTGTTTTTAAGTGTTTTTGAGCAGTTTTGGTATGTTTTGGTGTGTTTGAAGTAAAAATCCGAAAATCACATAAAAATTTGAAAAATTTGTTTTAAAAACCCAAAAAGAGTTGTTTTTGTGTGTTTGTTTGTGTCTTAGGGTACCTTCCAACACAATGATGAGGATGTGGTTTTTAATTGCATGACTGTTAAAGAGAGTGATTAACATGGATGAAAGTTTGATTTACTCTTTGTTTATGCTTGGTTATGGTTATAACTTATGAATTCACATGCAATCATAAAAAAAAAATCAGTTTTTGTAACATGCTTGAAGGAAGGAACTCAAACTAACACTACAACCTTGTGAGACTTGAGCCTAAACGTTTATTTGGAGAGTTAAAATCTGTGCATTATTGTTTTCTAAGTCGTTGCATGATCTCATTATTCCTTGCTTGGTTACTACTTAGAAGGCGTTTCATCATTTAGTTCCAAATGCTAGAACTCATGCCCATTTCATTCAAAGCATGTTATTGATTTGCATAACACATTTTCAAGATAAAGTTGTGTAGTTACCACCACCTTAGCCAAAATGCCGTGAATCCCCTATGTCATTATGTTTTGTAGGTTTCAACCCCATTGAGCCTTGTTTAGCCTTTTCTTTGTTAACCCATGTTTTCCTCACCTAGCCTAGATTAGGACTATCCATTCCTTTGTTCTTTAAGCATAGTAATGCATGATTCAATTAGAATTCCTTTTGATTTATGTTGGCAGAAAACAAGTGTGGGGGAAGTGTTTTTCATGAGGAATTGTGTGCCATAGGCACGGCAAAGAAAAGAAAAGAAAAAAAAATTCGTGGAAAAAGAAAAAAAAAATGAAGAAAAAAGTATGAAAAGTATAAAAAAAAAAAAAAAAAAAGAGTTGAAAAGTTGAGAAAAAGAGTTCCAAAGTCTTGTTTGTTGAAGTAAGGGTCCAAAACAATGAATTTGACCCTAAGGAGTTGTTTAAGTCTCCCCCTTGTGTGTTAAAGTTAATTTCTGCAATCTAAGTGAATTCTAAGTCTCAATTTCATTACTTTGCTTACTATCGCTTGAAGAACGTTTGTTTTCCCTATCCTTCCTTGTTAACCAACACCCCAAGCCCCATTACAACCCTTAACTTCTATCTTGAGTGTTATGTGTTTCAATTTGTGGAGTTTGAATTTGGTATGAGCATATGGTGTTATTGGTTCTCGCATCTAAGTAGTAGCATTCCATTCATGAGATCATATCTAAACATGCTTCTTAACTCTAGAAATTGCATTCTTTGTGAAATATATATGTGAGCATTCATTTTCATATCTACATCAATCTTCTCACATATGACTAGTGTAGGGTGTGGAGTTAGAAAATCTGAGTGAAAATAGAGTGTATATCTTGTAAGGAATTGAGGGAATTCTCTAAGGCATGTTACTTCATTCAAAGCATTGTTTTAATTGATTACTTGTGAATTTGTAAGTTGTGGCTTAAATTAAGTATGTGCTTGTGTAAAGATGACTCAAATTTGTGGGGATAACGATCTTTAACATGTCATGTTCATTGGAAATCCCTGAGGCAAATGTTGGAAGGATTAGAGTGTGTTTATTGACTTTGTTTCGTTTTGTTTATTTTGTTTTGCTCGAGGACTAGCAAAAGCTAAGTGTGGGGGAGTTTGATAGGAGCATATTTATGCTACTTAGTTATGTTGTTTTCTTGCATTTTCGTAGTTAGTTATAACTTATTATAGTGTTTAAGGTCATTTTCGTGCAATTTCAGGTTCATATGGCAAAGTATGCATTTTGAGCCAATTTGGAGCATTTTGGAGCATTTTTGGGCCAAGATTGGATGGTGCAAACATGAAGACATGTGGATGGACGAATTTGATAATTAAAACAGCAACACACACACCACATGGGCAGCAAGGAATCAGAAATTAAAGCATGGAAGAATGGGATCATCATGGGCAGCAAGGAATCAGAAATTAAAGCATGGAAGAATGGGATCATCATGGGCAGCAAGGAATCATTATGGGCAGCAAGGAATCATCATGGGCAGTGAAGAGACAACAAGGAATGGCAGAAATTGGACCACCATGAAGTGGATTTCTGCAAGGATGGCAGATTGACCATTACTTGATGTTTGCTTGACATTTTCAGCCACTATATAATCCCCATTCAACCATTTATCATGGAGTTCAGAAAAACACACCTCCCACACACATTCCATTCATCCCATCCAGCCATACACCCTCCACAATTCAGAAATTCGTCAAACACATCCATCACACTTTGCAGCAGCCTTCCTTCACCTTTCACCATATTTTCTGACCCAAAATCATCCCTAGCCGTACCCCCATCAACCCTAAACCTTCCCATACCATTCCACATCCATTCTACACCACAAATAACCCCAAAACCTGTTCTAAAGTTCTCTGCCGCAGCAAGGAGGAAGGAGAATTCGTTGATGAGCTTGCTGCCAAGTTGGAGCGTTCTAGGTGTTTTCTTCCTTTGGATTTTAATTTCTAAATTTATGTATCTTTGCTTGTGAGTATGAGGAACTAAACCCCCTTAGTTGGGGGGTGATTCGAAACCATGAATATGCTTGCAATATGATTTGATTACGTTCAGTTGTTATTTCATAAGTTGTGGTTTCAATTCGTTCATCTACTTGATTGATAACTTATTTGTGTATGTTGATTAAGAGTGCACGCTTAGTTTTCATGCATGAATATGATGCTAGATTATGAGGGAGTTTCACCTAATAGTTACAATCTTATAATCACAAGTAGTGAAGGTCGCTTATAAACGATCGCGTTGAATGAATTCTTGGCATTAGTTTCATGCTCATCATAGTAACGAATGCCTCGTCAACACTTATAGTTCTCATTGTGCTTCATGATTCTTGATTGTATCCTTATTGTGCTCATCACGTAAGGAACCTTTGAGGAATGTTTTGAATTGTTGTATGCGCTTTCCCATCCAATTCATTAACTTAAGGAGAACTTGAAGGTTAATTTAAGCGTATCTAATTAACTTGGGGTGTTGAGTTTCATAATTTATTGGAAGAACAACTGAAAAATCGTTTTGTTTGCAAGTGTGTCATGTGTGGAGAAGAACCTCCTAACTAGCCTTTTATCCATCCTTTTCATCCAAAAACGTTTTACAATCTGTTTTGTTTTAAAGTTTCTGTTTTGTTTTCAATTTTCGTCCAAAACAAATCCCCCCTTAATTTGAAGTCTTAGATTAGTTAGAAAGTGTTTTGATTTGTGTTTCTAAGTATTTTGATTCAAGTTTTCATCAAATTTCGTCCAAATTAGTGTAGGTGCTCAAAACTGCCCAGAAAGTGGTTTTTAGGCAGTTTTGAGCCTTCTAGTTGCTGTTTTGAATTCTAGGTTTGTTTAAGTGTTTTAAACATTAGTTTTGCATTCTTTGAGTCTAGTTTAGTGTTTTAAACTTTGTTTTTGAGTTTTTAAGTCAGTTTCCAAGTGTTTAGCAATCCCTCCTAATCCCCGGTCTAGAACGATCCCTACTTACATCTTTACTACAATTTGACAAAAGAGGGTTTAATTTGTGTGTCAAGTAATTCTCACACCACTAGGGATGTTTTTAGGCAGAAACTAGGGTGAATGGTGAAGTATGGATGTGTTTAGGAGTGGTGGATGATTTCTGGCGTGAATGGCTAGTTTGTGGCTGCCAAAGAGAGTTTATTTAAAGGGATTTCAGGAATTAAAAACCCTAACTTATTTAGGTAAACAGAAATTAAGTCTAAGGTTTCTAGAATTAGGAAACAAAATCAGAAACTTAAGGGAAATTAGCTAAAAGGTGCGGCTAGGGTATGAAACACAAAAGGAATGTGTTTAAATTCAGAAAATAGGAAAGATTCACTCTCCCTTGCACGGCAAGGAAGAGGAAAGGTCAAGGGAATGCGGCTGTGATGTAGGAAAGGTTTTGGGAAAGGTTTGATGTCCTAAAACTAAAGGGGAAGTGGATTCCTTGTGCGGCAAGGTAAGGAACTTGGTGGGAAAGGTGCGGCTGAATCCTAAGGACTAAGGGAAAGGGTTTTTCAAAGTCCTAAGGGGAAAAGGAAAGGTTTTTACATGGTTTAAGGATAGGGAAACATAGCAAGGGGATTTGTTGCAACAAGGGAGACAAGGAGGGAACACAAAGGGGACAAGGCGCCACCTTTGTAGGGATGCTTCAATTTCTGTCTTTCTTTGTCTTCCAAGCTTCCAAACTGATTTCTTATGTCTTCTAACACCTTTCTAGCCTCATTTGATCTTCAATTTCGTCCATTCTCCTTGCTCCATGCATATGCAATCCATTCCAAGCCCATTTTTGCTCCTAAAAGCTCCAAAATGCACATTTTTGCATACTTTGACCATAAAACCTGAAATTGCATGAAAATGACTTTAAACACTAAACTATCTAAGGAAAAACAACATAAATGCATGAGAACAAGCCAATTAAGTCGCATAAAAATGCTCCTATCACACTCGTTACTATGAATTGTATGAAACTTATGCCAAGAATTTACTTAACACGATTGTGATCAACAGCCTTTACTACTTTTGAATATAAGTTCATAACGATTAGATGAAATTCCCTTATATCCTAGCATCAAACTTATGCATGAAAATTAAGCGTGCACTCTCAACCAACACACACAAATCAGTTTTAATTCATGTAGATAAGCAAATTGAATTCACAACTTATGAAACGCAATTGAAAGTAATCAAATCATATTGCAAGCATGAACATGGTTTCGAATTCCCCCCTAGCTAAGGGGGGTTTAGTTTCTCATACTTACAAAGCAAAGATAAACAAATTTAGACATTAAAAACAAAAGAAAGAAAACACCTAAACGCTCAAACGATCCAAGTTGGATAGCAAGCACATCCAAGCACTTTCCTTCCCTTCCTTTGCTACAGCACAAGGTGTTGGTGAATGTTTGAAGGTTTGTTTGTATGGAGGAATGGATGTGAGGATGAATGGGGAATGTTTGGATGAAGGTTGTATCGAAATGGGGATGAATTCTCTAGCAAAAACTGAATGTAATGGCTGCCACAAACACTTCCTTTTATAGAGGAAGTGCATGGCATGGAGGGATGGATGGTGGTGTTAGCAATGATTCAAAGGTGAAAGTGAAGTAATGATGCAAAGCATGGGTGTAGTGGGTGAGTGTTTGGTAATGAGTGGATGTAATGGGTGTAGTGGATGAGTGTTTGGTAATGAGTGGATGTAATGGGTGTAGTGGATGAGTGTTTGGTAATGAGTGGATGTAATGAGGGTAGTGGGTGAGTGTATGTAATGGGTGTAGTGGGTGGATGTTTGTAGTTGTAGGTCAACACACTTGCACACACACATGCTGATTTCTAGCCTTCTAATCTTCAAAAACGTCCATCCTCATGTCTCCATGCTAGCACTATCCAATCTTGGCCCAAAAATGCTCCAAAATGCTCCAAATAGCACTTTGTTGCCAACTTTGTTACTTGAACCTACAAACACACGAAAATAGCTTAAAGTACTAAAATAACTAGAATTAAACTAAGTAAATGCCAAGAAACAAGCTAACTAAGTTGCATAAATATGCTCCTATCAAATTCCCCCACACTTAGCTTTTGCTAGTCCTCGAGCAAAACAAAAGAAACAAAATGAAACAAAACAAACAAAACAGAACCTAACCTTCCAACATTTGCCTCAGGGATTTTTAATGAAAGATGACATGCCAAAGATCATCACTTACATAGATTTAAGCAATCCTTACCCTCGAGCATACTTAATCATAATTACTATTCACTAGTTCACATTTAATCAATTAAAACAACATTTTGAATGTAGTAACATGCCTTAGAGAATTCCCTCAATTCCTTACTAGATACTCTCTATTTTCACGCACATTTTCTGACTACACACCCTACACTAGTTATATGTGAGAAGATTGATGTAAACATGAAAGACTAGTACTCACATATGTTACAACAAAGAAAGCAATTTCTGGAGTTAATAAGCATGTTTAAATATGATCTCATGAATGGAATGCTACTACTTAGATGCGAGAACCAGTGACACCATATGCTCAGACCAATTTCGAACTCCACAAATTGAAACACACAACACTCAAGATGAAGTTAAGGGTTGTAATGGGGCTTGGGGTAATGGCTAACAAAGAAAGGATAGGGATAACAAACGTTCTTCAAGCGATAGCAAGCAAAGTAATGAAATCGACACTTGGAATTCACTTTAGAATGCAAAAATCAACTTTTAAACACAAAGGGAAGATTCATGCAACACTTAGGGTCGAATTCAATGCCTTGGACCCTTTCTTCAACAATCAACACTTTAGAGCTCTTTCTCATATATTTTTCAACTCTTTTTTACTCTTTTCACAACTTTTCTTTTTCTTTTTTTTTTCTTTTCTACCCGTGCCTTATTACGGATTTTGGCACACACACATACACAAGAATCACTTCCCCCACACTTGGTTTATCTAATACATTGATAAAAAAAAAGGAGTTCATTTTAAGTCATGCTTTACTATGCTTCAAGAACAAGGGTATGGATGGTCCTAAAACTAGGCTAGGTAAGGATAGTGTGGGTTAACAAAGAACATAGGCTACACAAGGCTCAACGGGGTTAAACTTAAACATATAATGAAGTAGGATACACGGCAATTTGGCTTTGGTGGTGGTCACTACACAACTTCATCTTGAATATGTGTTATGCAAATCAATAGCATGCTTTGAATGAAATGGGCATGAGTTCTAGCATTTGGAACTAAATGATGAAACGCATTCTAAGTAGCAACCAAGCAAAGAATAATGAGATCATGCAACGACTTTAGAAAACAACAATGCATAGATTATTAACTCTCCAAATAAATGTTTTAGGCTCAAGTCTCACAAGGGTGTAGCGTTACTTTGAGTTCCTTCCTTCAAGCATGTTACAAAAACATATTTTTTCCCTTTATGATTGCATGTGAATTTATAAATTATAACCACAACCAAGCATAAACCAAGGAGTAAATCAAACTTCCATCCATGTTTATAACTCTCTTTAACAGTCATGCAATTAAAAACCAATTCCTCATCACTGTGTTGGAAGGTATCCTAAGACACAAATAAACACACAAAAACAACTCTTTTTGGGTTTTTCAAAACAATTTTTCAAATTTTTATGAGATTTTCGGATTTTTATGTCAAAACACACTAAAACACTCCAAAACAACATAAAAACACTTAAAAACAGCAAGGAAGAACACTAGAAGTAATGGGTGATAAACTCCCACGAATTTCATGCAAAACAACTTGGTTACCCCCCCCCCCACACTTAAATCAAACATTGTCCTCAATGTTTCAGGCATAATGATGCGAAATATATTAAGCACACAAATTAAACCCTCTTTTGACAATTGTAGCAAAGTATGTAAGTAGGGATCGTTCAAAACCGGGGATTAGGAGGGATTGCTAAACTCTTGAAAACTGACTTAGAAACTCCAAAACAAAGTTAAAAACACTAATTTGGACCCAAAGAATGAAAAACCAAAGTTTAAAACACTAAAACAAACTAAAAACTCAAAACAGCAACTAGAAGACTCAAAACTGCCTAAAAACCACTTTCTGGGCAGTTTTGAGCACCTAGCACCAACTTGGACGAAATTGGGTGAAAACTTGATTCAAAACACTTAAAAACATAAACCAAAACACTTTCTAACTAAATTGAGACTTCAAAGTAAATGGGGATTTGATTTGGACGAAAATAAAGTTGATAAAACAGATTGTAAAGTAAAACAGATTTTGAGAACGTTTTTGGGGTTTTAAATGGATGATGGACTAGTTAGGGGCTCTTTCTCCACACATGACAAGTATGCAAACGACTCGATTTCCAGTTATTCCTTCATAGAATTATGAACGACAATGCCCCAAATTAACCGTGACATCACTAGTTAATTCTCAAGTTTTCCTTGTGTTATTGGATTGGATGACATCATTCGACAACCCAAAGCATTCTTCAAAAGTTCCCTACATGACATCATAATAAAGATACAATCAAAGATCATTACGTTCAATGAAAACTATAAGCATTGACAAAGCACTTGTGACTATGACATCATGACACTTATGCTAGGATTTGAACTTAACGCGATTGTGACTAGCAACCTTCACTACTTGTGAATATAAGTGTGTGACGATTATGTGAAACAAACTTATATTCTAGCATCATATTCATGCAAGCCAATTAAGTGTCGACCCCTAATTAACAAACACAAATACGTTATTACTCGCACAGTTAAGCCAATTGCATTCACGATTCAAGAACTCATAACTGGAATTTATCAAATCAACTTGCACACATAGTCATGGCTTCGAAATCACCCCTAACCAATAGGGGTTTAGCCACTCATGTTCATAGCAAAACGAAAGGAAAAGAAATTAAACATTGAAATCATAAAACGAATTACACCTAGAATGCACCAACGATGAAGCTTGAGCATCCAAGAGTCCTTCCTTCTTTCTCCTTGCTGCAACGCACAAGTGGTTGGGTTTTGGGGATTATGGATGGTGTAGAAGTATGGATTTAGGGTTAGGATGAGTGTATGGGGCGGCTAGGGATGTTTTTAGGCAGAAACTAGGGTGAATGGTGAAGTATGGATGTGTTTAAGTGTGTGGAATGGTTTCTGACGTGAATGGGGTTGAATTCTCCTCCCCTAAAGCTATGGCAAGGCTTGGTATTTATAGAACAAGGCTCCAAAATAATTTAGGAATCAGGAATTAATCTAAAACTTAAAGGAAATAGGAAATTAAAACCAAAAACCTAAGGGAAAAGGTTTAAGGGGTGCGGCAAAGGGTTTAGGAAAGGGTAGATGTCCTAAAACTAAAGGGAAAGGGTATCCTTGTGCGGCAAGGAAAGATGGAGTGTGGGAAAGGTGCGGCAAGGTCCTAATCCTAAGGGGAATGGATTTTAGGTTGTCCTAGAGGGAAAAGGAAATGTGTTTACAAGGTTTAAGGATAAGGAAACATAACAAGGAGAATTGTTGCAACAAGGGAGACAAGGAGGGGACAAGAAGGGAACATGAAGGGGACATGGCGCCACCTTTGTAGGAATGCTTCAATTTATGTTTTTTCTTTGTCTTCCAAGCTTCCAAGCTGATTTCTTATGTCTTCTCGTACCTTCCTAGCCTCATTTGATCCTTAATTTCATCCAAACTCCTTGCTCCAAGCATATGCACTTCATTCCAAGCCCAATTTTTCTCCTAAAAGCTCCAAAATGCTCCTTTTTGCATACTTTGACTATAAAACCTGAAATTGCACGAAAATGACTTTAAACACTAAACTAACTAAGGAAAAACAACATAAATGCATGAGAACAAGCCAATTAAGTCGCATAAAAATGCTCCTATCAAATTCCCCCACACTTAGCTTTTGCTAGTCCTCGAGCAAAACAAAGAAATAAAACAAAACAAAACAAACATAACCTAAACCTTCCAACGTTTGCCTCAGGGATTTCCAATGCACATGACATGTTAAAGATCATCATTCCCACATATTTGAGTCAATTTAACACTTAAGCACATACTTAATCATAGTCACTACTTACTAGTTCACATTTAACCAATTAAAACGATGTTTTGAATGTAGTAACATGCCTTAGAGAATTCGCTCAATTCCTTACAAGATATGCACTCAATCACTCAGATTTTCTAACTACACACCCTATACTAGTTATATGTGAAAAGATTGATGTAGATATGAAAACGAATGCTCACATATATGTATGACAAAGAACGCAATTTCTGGAGTTAATAAGCATGTTTAGATATGATCTCATGAATGGAATGCTACTACTTAGATGCGAGAACCAGTGACACCATATACTCATACCAAATTCAAACTCCACAAATTGAAACACATAACACTCAAGATAGAAGTTAAGGGTTGAAACGGGGCTTGGGGTATTGGTTAACAAAGGAAGGATAGGGAAAACAAACGTTCTTCAAGCATTAGTAAGCAAAGTAATGAAATTAAGACTTAGAATTCACTTTAGAATGCAGAAATTAACTTTGAACATAAAGGGAAGATTTAAGCAACACTTAGGGTCAAATACAACTTTTAGGACCCTTTCTTCAACAAACACTACTTTAGAACTCTTTTTCATATCTTTCCAACTCTTTTTTTTATATACTTTTCACACTTTTCTTTTTTTTTTTCTTTCTTTCTTTTCACGAATTTTTCTTTTCTTTTCTTTATACCCGTGCCTATGGCACACTAACTCACATGAAAACACTTCCCCCACACTTGTTTTCTGCCATACATTAATCAAAAGGAATTCAATTTGAATCATGCTTTACTATGCTTCAAGAACAAGGGTATGGATGATCATAATCTAGGCTAGGTGAGGATAGTGTGGGTTAACAAAGAAAAGGCTAAACAAGGCTCAATGGGGTTAAATCCTACAAAACATAATGACATAGGGGATACTTTTTGGTTATGGTGGTGGTCACTACACAACTTCATCTTGAATATGTGTTATGCAAATCAATAACATGCTTTGAATGAAATGGGCATGAGTTCTAGCATTTGGAACTAAATGATGGAACGCCTTCTAAGTAGCAACCAAGCAAAGAATAATGAGATCATGCAACGACTTAGAAAACAAAGAATGCACAGATTTTAATTCTCCAAATAAACGTTTAGTGATATGATATTAACTAGCACTCAAATTAAACCCTCTTTTTGTCAAATTGTAGCAAAGATGTAAGTAGGGATCGTTCTAGACCGGGGATTAGGAGGGATTGCTAAACACTTGGAAACTGACTTAAAAACTCAAAAACAAAGTTTAAAACACTAAACTAGACTCAAAGAATGCAAAACTAAAGGTTAAAACACTTAAACAAACCTAAAAACCAAAACAGCAACTAGAAGGCTCAAAACTGCCTAAAAACCACTTTCTGGGCAGTTTTGAGCACCTACACTAATTTGGACGAAATTTGATGAAAACTTGAATCAAAATACTTAGAAACACAAATCAAAACACTTTCTAACTAATCTAAGACTTCAAATTAAAGGGGGATTTGTTTTGGACGAAAATTGAAAACAAAACAGAAACTTAAAGTTAAACAGATTGTAAAAACGATTTTGGTGAAATAGATGGTTAAAAGGGCTAGTTAGGAGGTTCTTCTCCACACATGTCATACTTGCAAACAAAACGATTCTCAGTTGTTCTTCCGATAAACTATGAATACTCAACGCCCCAAGTTAACCGTGAATTGCACTAATTAACCCTCAGTTTTTCCACAAGTTATTAAGTTGGATGATTGCATACGACAACCCAAAACACTCCCTACAAGTTCCCTACATGAATTGCATAATAGAGATACAAGCAAGAATCATTACGTTCTATGAAAAACATAAGCATTGACGAAGCATTTGTTACTATGAATTGCATGAAACTTATGCCAAGAATTCATTCAACGCGATCGTTTTCAAGCGATCTTCACTACTTGTGATTATAAGATTGTAACTATTAGGTGAAACTCCCTCATAATCTAGCATCATATTCATGCATGAAAACTAAGTGTGCACTCTCAATCAACATACACAAATAAGTTATCAATCAAATAGATGAACGAATTGAATCCATAACTTATGAAATAACAACTGAATGTAATCGAATCAAATTGCAAGCATGTACATGGTTTCGAATCACCCCCCAACTAAGGGGGGGGTTTAGTTCCTCATACTCACAACACAAAGAGAATAGAATTTAAACATTGAAATCAAAGGAAAAGAAACACCTAGAAATTCCAGCAAATTGAACTTTGAATCACATGAACTCCAAGCTTTCTTCTCCTCCTCCTTGGTGCGGCAAAGGCCTAAAACAGCTTCTAAGGGTCCTATGTGTATGGATGAATGGGTAGGAGATGCCTTGGTGGTGTTAGGATGGATGGGGGGTTGCGGCAAAGGTTTAGAACTAGGGAGAATGGTGTTTAGGGGCTGCGGCAAAGGTGTGGAGAGCTTTGGACGAATTTCTGAATTGTTGAGTGAATCCATTTCGGCCAAGGGAGGTAAAACACATATATATAGGCAGCCAAACCCTAAAGAAATCAGGTTAGACAAATGGGCTAGGGTTTAGGTGCGGCTAGGGTTAGGAAATCCACCAAAAACTAGGGTTTCTAGAACATTAGGTGCGGCATGGGCTTAGGGTAAGTAATCAGATTTTTTTCATGTGAGCAAGGCCTAGGTGCGGCTGATTAAGTGGGCTAGGGTTAGGGTTAGGTGCGGCATAGGTCCAAGAGGCAAAGATGGGTCATCCAAAAGCCCAAAGCCGAGAATAGAAACTCACGAAAATGGAAACCTCCAAGAATAGCAACCTCCAACTTTTAGAAACTTTAGTTGCCAATTCCGATTTAGGAAAGATCAACCCAAAATGGAAACTTTTAGGCTTAGCTTTCCTACTTCAAGTAGGAAACCTCAAATCTTCAACTCTTCAATTTCATCCCAACCTTGTGTTCCAAGCATGTCCTTTTCCATCTAAGCTCACATTTGCTCCAAAAAGCTCCAATTTGCATCATTTCATGTAATATGTCCTTTAAACCTGAAAACACATGAAAGTAGCTTAAAAGACTACTTTAAACTAAGAAAACATAACGAAAATGCATAAGAACTAGCTAAACTAAGGCACATAAATATGCTCCTATCAAATTCCCCCACACTTAGCTTTTGCTAGTCCTCGAGCAAAACAAAGAAACAAAACAAAAACACAATCTAAACCTTCCAACATTTGCCTCAGGGATTTCCAATGCACATGACACGTTAAAAATCATTACTCCCACATATTTTAGTCATCTTCACACTTAAGCACATACTTAATCATAGTCACCACTTACTAGTTCACATTTAACCATTTAAAACGATGATTTTGAATGTAGTAACATGCCTTAGAGAATCCCTCAATTCCTTACAAGATATGCACTCTATTTTCACTCAGATTTTCTAACTACACACCCTATACTAGTTATATGTGAGAAGATTGATGTAAATATGAAAACGAATGCTCACATATATGTATAACAAAGAAAGCACTTTCCGGAGTTAATACGCATGTTTTTTAATATGATCTCATGAATGGAATGCTACTACTTAGATGCGAGAACCAGTGACACCATATGCTCATACCAAATTCAAACTCCACAAATTGAAACACATAACACTCAAGATAGAAGTTAAGGGTTGTAATGGGGCTTGGGGTGTTGGTTAACAAGGAAAGGATAAGGAAAACAAACGTTCTTCAAGCGATAGTAAGCAAAGTAATGAAATTGAGACTTAGAATTCACTTAGATTGCAGAAATTAACTTTAACACACAAGGGGGAGACTTAAACAACTTCTTAGGGTCAAATTCATTGTTTTGGACCCTTACTTCAACAAACAATACTTTGGAACTCTTTTTCTCAACTTTTCAACTCTTTTTTTTTTTTTTTTTTTTTTTTTTTTTTTGCCGTGCCTATGGCACACAATTCCTCATGAAAAATACTTCCCCCACACTTGTTTTCTGCTAACATAGATCAAAAGGAATTCACTTCGAATCATGCTTTACTATGCTTCAAGAACAAGGGTATGGATAGTCCTAATCTACACAACTTTATCTTGAATATGTGTTATGCAATTCAATGACATGCTTTGAATGAAATGGGCATGAGTTCTAGCATTTGGAACTAAATGATGAAACGCCTTCTAAGTAGCAACCAAGCAAAGAATAATGAGATCATGCAACGACTTTAGAAAACAAAGAATGCACAGATTTTAACTCTCCAAATAAACGTTTAAGCTCAAGTCTCACAAGGTTGTAGCGTTGGTTTGAGTTCCTTCCTTCAAGCATGTTACAAAAACTGATTTTTTCTTTTATGATTGCATGTGAATTCATAAGTTATAACCACAAGTAAGCATAAACAAAGAGTAAATCAAACTTTCATCCATGTTAATCACTTTCTTTAACAGCCATGTAATTACAAACCGAATCCTCATCATTGTGTTGGAAGGTACCCTAAGACACAAACAAACACACAAAAACAACTCTTTTTGGGTTTTTAAAACAAATTTTTCAAATTTTTATGTAATTTTCGGATTTTTACTTCAAAACACACTAAAACACATCAAAACTGCTCAAAAACACTTAAAAACAGCAAGGAACAAGTCTCCAAGTTAAGGGTGATAAAATCCCACGAATTTGCATCTAAAACACTTAGTTACCCCCCCCACACTTAAATCAAACATTGTCCTCAATGTTTCAAGCATAAAATCGCACTAAACAAAAAGAACACACAAACAGCAACTAAAACAACTAAATAGGCAGATTAGAAATAAACAACAAAGAGAAGAGTTTAGGAACGCAAATCTGGAATTGGAGTGATTCCTTGGTCTTCCTTTGTTGAATTGCATGGGTTGCCTCCCAAGTAGCGCTTTCTTTTACGTCTTGCAGCCGGACGAAAAGCCCATTCACTCTCCATGTGTGCCCACGGCACCCAAAGAAATATCTTCCACGGTTTGTTCAACAAAGTTCTCATAATATGGCTTCAAACGGTGTCCGTTCACTTGGAATTCATGACCTGTTTTGAGACTTTGAATCTGGATGGCACCATAAGAAGATACGTTAGTAATAACAAACGGTCCAATCCACTTAGAACGTAACTTACCGGGAAACAAACGTAAACGGGAATTGAACAATAGCACTTTCTGCCCAATGGAGAATGATTTCCCACGGATCATGTTGTCATGGAAAGCTTTGGTCTTTTGCTTGTAAATGCTTGCATTATCGTACGCCTCGTGCCGTATCTCATCAAGCTCATTCAATTGCAATCTCCTTTGACTTCCCGCTTCCTCGAGGTTCATGTTAAACTTCTTGATGGCCCAAAGTGCTTTGTGCTCCAATTCAACAGGAAGATGGCACGCCTTGCCATAAACAAGTCGGAAGGGGGACATCCCAATGGGGGTTTTGTACGCCGTACGATATGCCCAAAGTGCATCGTCAAGTCGTAAACTCCAATCCTTCCTCGTTGGCCCAACGGTCTTCTCTAGGATTTGCTTGATCTCACGGTTGGAAACCTCGGCTTGCCCATTAGTTTGAGGATGATAAGGTGTAGAAACCTTATGGGTGACACTGTATTTCCTCAATAATGCTTCAATGGTCCGATTGCAAAAGTGTGACCCTCCGTCACTAATGATCACTCGTGGCATTCCGAACCTTGCAAAAATGTTAGTTCTAATAAAATCTGCAACCACTTTAGAATCATTAGTCCGGGTGGCCTTTGCTTCCACCCACTTCGACACATAATCAACCGCAAGCAAAATATATGTAAAACCATACGAAGAAGGAAAAGGACCCATAAAATCAATACCCCAAACATCAAAAATTTCAACATTTAGGATAGAAACCTGCGGCATTTGGTCCTTTGCACTAATACCACCCATTCGTTGGCATTTATCACATGTTAAGCAAAAAGTTTTAGCATCTTTAAAAATACTAGGCCAATAAAATCCACATTGTAACACCTTAAGGGCTGTGCGTTGTGTGCCAAAGTGCCCTCCACAAGCATATGTGTGACAAAAACTCAAAATTGAATGACATTCAGAATCGTGCACACAACGACGTATAATCTGATCGGGGCAAAATTTCCATAAGTACGGATCATCCCACACATAAAACCGTGCATCATGCCTAAGTTTATCACGTTGGTGCCTAGTGAACTCACTTGGAATACGTTTTGACACCAAAAAATTAACAATATCGGCATACCAAGGTGCACTAACCTTAATGGACAGCAATTGTTCATCGGGGAATGTCTCCAAAATCGGCACCAACTCCTCATTATGCACCATTCGGCTTAGGTGGTCAGCCACCACGTTTTCACTTCCCTTCTTGTCCCGAATCTCTATGTCGAACTCTTGAAGTAGCAATATCCATCGAATTAGCCGTGGCTTGGCCTCCTTTTTGGTGAGCAAGTACTTCAGAGCTGCATGATCAGTGAAAACAATTACTTTAGTTCCAATTAGATATGATCGAAATTTATCTAAAGCAAAAACAACGGCAAGAAGTTCTTTTTCTGTAGTGGAGTAGTTCAATTGTGCATCATTCAACGTCCGGGAGGCATAGTAAATGACATGCGGCCTCTTGTCCTTTCTTTGTCCTAAAACAACTCCTAAAGCATAGTCGGACGCATCACACATGAGCTCGAAAGGTAGACTCCAATCCGGTGGAACAATGATGGGTGCCGTGGTCAACAACTTCTTGAGTTGGTTGAATGATTCCGTGCACTCCTTAGTGAATTCAAACGCCACTTCTTTTTGTAGGAGTCGGCAAAGAGGTTGTGCTATCTTCGAGAAATCTTTGATAAACCTACGATAGAATCCTGCATGACCAAGAAACGAACGAACCTCTCTAACCGAAGTCGGAGAGGGTAAGTGACGTACAAGATCTATTTTCGACTTATCAACCTCAATACCCTTTTCAGAGATTATATGACCTAAAACGATGCCTTGTTTAACCATAAAATGACACTTTTCCCAATTAAGCACAAGGTTAGTTTCAACACAACGTTTTAGGATCACACTTAGATTATGTAAGCAACTATCAAACGAATCACCAAAGACGCTAAAATCATCCATAAACACTTCAATTATCTTCTCTACATAATCAGAAAATATACTCATCATGCATCTTTGAAATGTAGCAGGTGCATTACATAAACCAAAAGGCATGCGACGATATGCAAATGTACCAAACGGGCATGTAAAAGTGGTTTTTTCTTGGTCCTCAGGTGAAATGACAATTTGATTATACCCAGAATAACCATCAAGAAAACAATAGAAAGCATAACCCGCTAACCTCTCAACCATCTGGTCAATGAACGGCAATGGGAAGTGGTCCTTCCTCGTGGTGGTGTTTAGCTTCCTATAATCAATGCACACCCTCCAACCGGTTTGAATACGTTGAGGGACAAGCTCATTCTCGGCATTAGCTACCACCGTCACTCCGGATTTCTTTGGTACGCATTGAACCGGCGAAACCCACCTACTATCCGAGATTGGATAGATAACCCCACAATCTAGAAGCTTTATGATCTCCTTCTTCACTACTTCCATCATCGGAGGGTTGAGACGGCGTTGAGCCTCTCTAGTTGGTTTGGCCCCCTCCTCAAGAAATATGTGATGCATACAAGTCGTAGGGCTTATACCTTTGATGTCGGCCAATGTCCAACCTAGGGCAGATTTGAACTCCTTCAAAACTCGAAGCAACTTCTCCTCCTCTTGTGCCGTGAGGGAGGAGGAAATGATGGCAGGTAGTGTTTCATTTTCTCCCAAGAAAATGTACTTCAGATGGCTTGGCAAAGGCTTGAGTTCAAGGATAGGTGCCTGAATGATAGATGGAAGCAATTTGTTAGTCGAAATGGGAATGGACTCACGGTTAGTATACTTACCATCAAGCTTAGGTGAGGACTCAAGGGCAGCCACAACTTCAAGTAATTCCTCATTAGGGGGCACGGCATGGGATGAATCTTGTATGCCGTGAGCATGCATGCAATCTGCTCCCTTTGTTTTGAGTTCCATGCCTCGTGTAATGACTTTTTCAAGCGCATCGTCATTCAAATCATCGAGATATCCCTGCGCCAAAGAGTCAATTATATCAATAGAAAAGCATGAATGGTCATCACTAGGGTATCTAATGGAATCCGAAAGATTAAAATTAACAACTTCCCCATCGAATTCCATGGACAAAGTTCCACTATACACGTCAATCTTCGTCCGGGCCGTCTTCATGAATGGCCTTCCAAGTAGAATGGGCAGCGAAGGAGCATGGTCCGACTCATCCATTTCGAGGACATAGAAATCCGCCGGGAAGACTAAATGATTAACCTGCACAAGAACATCTTCCAAAACTCCCTTTGGATAGGCGTTAGATCTATCGGCCAATTGTATTATTACCCCATCATTTTTCAATGCTCCTAAGTTCATAGATGCATAAATGGAATATGGCATAACATTTATAGAAGCACCTAAATCAAGCATGGCAGATTCAAATCTAGTATGCCCAATAACACAAGGAATGGTAAAGCTACCTGGATCTTTACATTTGGGAGGTAATTTGCGTTGCAAGATGGCGGACACATTCTCACCTACCTTGACCACTTCCTTGGTCGACATCCTCTTCCTCGTGGTACACAACTCCTTCAAAAACTTAGCATACCTCGGAACTTGCTTGATTGCATCTAACAAAGGTATGTTAACTTGAACTTTCCTAAAGGTTTCAAGGATATCCTTTTCTGCCTCTTCTTTCTTCGTTTGCATGAACCTACTAGGAAAAGGCACATTTGAAGGGAAAACATTAGTATGAACTGAATTGGACACATTCTTACCTTTGTGGGACGAATTGGGCAGATTTGGGACATTAGGGACTTGCGGCAAAGGTGGAACCACCTTTGCCGTGGGCTGCTTTGATTCCTCCTCTTCCAATTGCAAAAGTTCATCCTCGTTATGACCTGTTTTTGATGACGAACCTGTCCCAACTTCCTTACCACTTCTTAGGGTGATTGCTTTGGCACTTTCGAACCCTCCCTTCGGATTTGGAATGGTGGAACTAGGGAGTTGTCCGGGATCTCGAAACTTACCTACAAACTCGGCAATCTGCCCAATTTGTTTCTCAAGTTGATCCACCCTTTTATCTTGGTTTTGCATAGCCTTCGCTTGATCTTCCTGCCCATTAGACAACTTAGTTAGTATCTTAAGAAGTGCATCATTGTCAAGAGACGTACCTGAGGCACTTGGGCCGGATTGGGCTTGATTTTGGGGTGGGCCGTATGTTTTGGGAAAGAACCCCGGGGGTTGTTGCCTAAAGCCTCCTTGGTTCTGAAGTTGCTGGGGCTCCCTCCATTTGAAGTTTGGATGGTCTCGCCACCCCGGATTATACGTGTTGGAGTATGGATCATGTCTTGACTGATTTTGGCCTTGAAACCCAATGGCATTCGCACTCTCCCATCCGCCATTCTCGATGAGTTGAGGACACTTTTCGGAGACATGTCCTTGGATAGAACATACGCCACACACCACAGGTCCTTGTATCTTCATTCCCTCGGCCATCTGTGAAACAATAGAAGTAAGATTAGCCAATTGTGAATGAAGATCGGAAGTTGAACTTACCTCATGTACTTGGTGCCGTGGGGGTCCTCTTTGGCCTACACCCTCGTACTGTTGAGCGTTCAACGCTCTATTAGCAATCAGGACCTTGGCAGCCATGGGTGTTTTGTCCACCAATCAGGACCTTGGCAATCAGGACCTTGATGTAGATATGAAAACGAATGCTCACATATATGTATGACAAAGAACGCAATTTCTGGAGTTAATAAGCATGTTTAGATATGATCTCATGAATGGAATGCTACTACTTAGATGCGAGAACCAGTGACACCATATACTCATACCAAATTCAAACTCCACAAATTGAAACACATAACACTCAAGATAGAAGTTAAGGGTTGAAACGGGGCTTGGGGTATTGGTTAACAAAGGAAGGATAGGGAAAACAAACGTTCTTCAAGCATTAGTAAGCAAAGTAATGAAATTAAGACTTAGAATTCACTTTAGAATGCAGAAATTAACTTTGAACATAAAGGGAAGATTTAAGCAACACTTAGGGTCAAATACAACTTTTAGGACCCTTTCTTCAACAAACACTACTTTAGAACTCTTTTTCATATCTTTCCAACTCTTTTTTTTATATACTTTTCACACTTTTCTTTTTTTTTTTCTTTCTTTCTTTTCACGAATTTTTCTTTTCTTTTCTTTATACCCGTGCCTATGGCACACTAACTCACATGAAAACACTTCCCCCACACTTGTTTTCTGCCATACATTAATCAAAAGGAATTCAATTTGAATCATGCTTTACTATGCTTCAAGAACAAGGGTATGGATGATCATAATCTAGGCTAGGTGAGGATAGTGTGGGTTAACAAAGAAAAGGCTAAACAAGGCTCAATGGGGTTAAATCCTACAAAACATAATGACATAGGGGATACTTTTTGGTTATGGTGGTGGTCACTACACAACTTCATCTTGAATATGTGTTATGCAAATCAATAACATGCTTTGAATGAAATGGGCATGAGTTCTAGCATTTGGAACTAAATGATGGAACGCCTTCTAAGTAGCAACCAAGCAAAGAATAATGAGATCATGCAACGACTTAGAAAACAAAGAATGCACAGATTTTAATTCTCCAAATAAACGTTTAGTGATATGATATTAACTAGCACTCAAATTAAACCCTCTTTTTGTCAAATTGTAGCAAAGATGTAAGTAGGGATCGTTCTAGACCGGGGATTAGGAGGGATTGCTAAACACTTGGAAACTGACTTAAAAACTCAAAAACAAAGTTTAAAACACTAAACTAGACTCAAAGAATGCAAAACTAAAGGTTAAAACACTTAAACAAACCTAAAAACCAAAACAGCAACTAGAAGGCTCAAAACTGCCTAAAAACCACTTTCTGGGCAGTTTTGAGCACCTACACTAATTTGGACGAAATTTGATGAAAACTTGAATCAAAATACTTAGAAACACAAATCAAAACACTTTCTAACTAATCTAAGACTTCAAATTAAAGGGGGATTTGTTTTGGACGAAAATTGAAAACAAAACAGAAACTTAAAGTTAAACAGATTGTAAAAACGATTTTGGTGAAATAGATGGTTAAAAGGGCTAGTTAGGAGGTTCTTCTCCACACATGTCATACTTGCAAACAAAACGATTCTCAGTTGTTCTTCCGATAAACTATGAATACTCAACGCCCCAAGTTAACCGTGAATTGCACTAATTAACCCTCAGTTTTTCCACAAGTTATTAAGTTGGATGATTGCATACGACAACCCAAAACACTCCCTACAAGTTCCCTACATGAATTGCATAATAGAGATACAAGCAAGAATCATTACGTTCTATGAAAAACATAAGCATTGACGAAGCATTTGTTACTATGAATTGCATGAAACTTATGCCAAGAATTCATTCAACGCGATCGTTTTCAAGCGATCTTCACTACTTGTGATTATAAGATTGTAACTATTAGGTGAAACTCCCTCATAATCTAGCATCATATTCATGCATGAAAACTAAGTGTGCACTCTCAATCAACATACACAAATAAGTTATCAATCAAATAGATGAACGAATTGAATCCATAACTTATGAAATAACAACTGAATGTAATCGAATCAAATTGCAAGCATGTACATGGTTTCGAATCACCCCCCAACTAAGGGGGGGTTTAGTTCCTCATACTCACAACACAAAGAGAATAGAATTTAAACATTGAAATCAAAGGAAAAGAAACACCTAGAAATTCCAGCAAATTGAACTTTGAATCACATGAACTCCAAGCTTTCTTCTCCTCCTCCTTGGTGCGGCAAAGGCCTAAAACAGCTTCTAAGGGTCCTATGTGTATGGATGAATGGGTAGGAGATGCCTTGGTGGTGTTAGGATGGATGGGGGGTTGCGGCAAAGGTTTAGAACTAGGGAGAATGGTGTTTAGGGGCTGCGGCAAAGGTGTGGAGAGCTTTGGACGAATTTCTGAATTGTTGAGTGAATCCATTTCGGCCAAGGGAGGTAAAACACATATATATAGGCAGCCAAACCCTAAAGAAATCAGGTTAGACAAATGGGCTAGGGTTTAGGTGCGGCTAGGGTTAGGAAATCCACCAAAAACTAGGGTTTCTAGAACATTAGGTGCGGCATGGGCTTAGGGTAAGTAATCAGATTTTTTCCATGTGAGCAAGGCCTAGGTGCGGCTGATTAAGTGGGCTAGGGTTAGGGTTAGGTGCGGCATAGGTCCAAGAGGCAAAGATGGGTCATCCAAAAGCCCAAAGCCGAGAATAGAAACTCACGAAAATGGAAACCTCCAAGAATAGCAACCTCCAACTTTTAGAAACTTTAGTTGCCAATTCCGATTTAGGAAAGATCAACCCAAAATGGAAACTTTTAGGCTTAGCTTTCCTACTTCAAGTAGGAAACCTCAAATCTTCAACTCTTCAATTTCATCCCAACCTTATGTTCCAAGCATGTCCTTTTCCATCTAAGCTCACATTTGCTCCAAAAAGCTCCAATTTGCATCATTTCATGTAATATGTCCTTTAAACCTGAAAACACATGAAAGTAGCTTAAAAGACTACTTTAAACTAAGAAAACATAACGAAAATGCATAAGAACTAGCTAAACTAAGGCACATAAATATGCTCCTATCATTTAGGCTCAAGTCTCACAGGGTTGTAGCGTTTGTTTGAGTTCCTTCCTTCAAGCATGTTACAAAAACTGATTTTTCCTTTATGATTGCATGTGAATTCATAAGTTATAACCACAACCAAGCATAAACAAGAGTAAATCAAACTTTCATCCATGTTAATCACTCTCTTTAACAGCCATGCAATTACAAACCGAATCCTCATCATTGTGTTGGAAGGTACCCTAAGACACAAACAAACACACAAAAACAACTCTTTTTGGGTTTTTTAAAACAAATTTTTCAATTTTCTCTTTGATTTTCGGATTTTTTTCTTCAAAACACACTAAAACACACCAAAATTGCTTAAAAACACTTAAAAACAGCAAGGAACAAGTTTTGAAATAATGGGTGATAAAATCCCACGAATTTGCATGAAAAACACTTAGTTACCCCCCCACACTTAAATCAAACATTGTCCTCAATGTTTTAAGCATAGAATCACACAAAACACAAAGAAACATACAAACAACAAGTAAAACAACTAAATAGGCAGATTAGAAAGAATCAACAAAGAGAAGGGTTTAGGAATGCAAATCTGGAATTGGAGTGCTTTCTAGGTCTTCCTTTGTTGAATTGCATGGGTTGCCTCCCAAGTAGCGCTTTCTTTAACGTCTTGCAGCTGGACGAAGAACACGTTCATGCTCCATTGGTGCCCACGGCATGGAGTGGGATCTCCTCCACTACCTGCCCCACGACATTCTCATAGTATGGCTTCAATCTATGTCTGTTGACCTTGAATTCCACTCCATTCCTTAAGCTTTGGACTTGAACTGCACCATGTGGAAAAACATTAGTAACAACAAAAGGTCCAATCCATTTAGAGCGTAACTTTCCGGGAAATAAACGTAAACGAGAATTAAAAAGTAAAACTTTCTGCCCAATTGTGAAGGTTTTGCCCCTAATCATCTTGTCATGAAACGCCTTCGTCTTCTCCTTGTAAATGCGGGTATTCTCGTAGGCTTCATTCCTTAGCTCCTCAAGCTCATTCAATTGGAGCTTTCGATGCATTCCAGCAGCATCTAAGTCCAAATTGAAAGTTTTGATGGCCCAATGTGCCTTGTGCTCAAGCTCCACGGGTAAGTGACAAGGTTTTCCATAAACTAGCCGAAATGGAGACATCCCTAGGGGTGTTTTGTAGGCAGTGCGGTATGCCCATAGTGCATCGTCTAAACGTATGCTCCAATCCTTCCGGCTAGGCCCCACGGTCTTCTCCAAGATTTGCTTGATTTCTCTATTTGATACTTCAGCTTGGCCACTTGTTTGTGGGTGATAAGGTGTTGAAACCTTATGCTTGACATTGTACTTCTTGAAGAGTGCTTCAATGGTCCTATTGCAGAAATGTGAGCCTCCATCACTTATAAACACCAGCGGCATCCCAAATCTAGAGAAAATGTTAGTCTTGATGAAATCTGAAACCACTCTAGAATCGTTAGTACGGGTAGCTTTTGCTTCTACCCATTTAGAAACATAATCAAGCGCAAGCAAAATATAAGTGAAACCAAATGAAGAAGGAAAAGGACCCATGAAATCAATACCCCAAACATCAAAGATTTCAACATTGAAGATGGGTGCTTGCGGCATTTGGTCTTTTGCACCAATGGAACCTGTTCTTTGACATCTATCACATGTTAAGCAAAACATTCTAGCATCTTTGAACAATGTAGGCCAATAAAAACAAGATTCTAACACCTTAAGGGCTGTCCTTTGAGTGCCAAAATGGCCTCCACATGCATAAGAATGACAAAATGCTAGAATTGAGTTAAAATCAGAATTTGGCACACATCTTCTGATAATCTGATCCGGGCAATATTTCCATAGATATGGATCATCCCACACATAAAATCTTGCATCATGTATCAATTTATCACGTTGGACCTTGCTTAGGGTGTTAGGAACTTGCTTAGTCACCAAGAAATTGACCAAATCAGCATACCAAGGGGTACTTACCTCAATGGACAGAAGTTGTTCATCCGGAAACGTCTCAGAAATGGGGAGGGACTCTTCTTCACGCACCAATCTACTCAAGTGGTCAGCCACCACGTTTTCACAACCTTTCTTGTCCCTAATTTCAATATCGAATTCTTGAAGTAGGAGCATCCAACGAATGAGTCTTGGTTTGGCCTCCTTTTTGGTGAAAAGATACTTCAAGGCTGCATGGTCAGTGGTGTGAGAACTACTTGACACACAAATTAAACCCTCTTTTGTCAAATTGTAGTAAAGATGTAAGTAGGGATCGTTCTAGACCGGGGATTAGGAGGGATTGCTAAACACTTGGAAACTGACTTAAAAACTCAAAAACAAAGTTTAAAACACTAAACTAGACTCAAAGAATGCAAAACTAATGTTTAAAACACTTAAACAAACCTAGAATTCAAAACAGCAACTAGAAGGCTCAAAACTGCCTAAAAACCACTTTCTGGGCAGTTTTGAGCACCTACACTAATTTGGACGAAATTTGATGAAAACTTGAATCAAAATACTTAGAAACACAAATCAAAACACTTTCTAACTAATCTAAGACTTCAAATTAAGGGGGGATTTGTTTTGGACGAAAATTGAAAACAAAACAGAAACTTAAAACTAAACAGGTTGTAAAACGTTTTGGATGAAAAGGATGGATAAAGGGCTAGTTAGGAGGTTCTTCTCCACACATGTCACACTTGCAAACAAAACGATTTTCAGTTGTTCTTCGATAAACTATGGATACTCAATGCCCCAAATTAACCGTGAATTGCACTAATTAACTTTCAGTTTTTCCACAAGTTATTAGATTGGATGATTGCATACGACAACCCAAAACATTCCCTACAAGTTCCCTACATGAATTGCATAATAGAGATCCAAGCAAGAATCATTAAGTTCTATGAAAAACATAAGCATTGACGAAGCATTCGTTACTATGAATTGCATGAAACTTATGCCAAGAATTCATTCAACGCGATCGTTTTCAAGCGACCTTCACTACTTGTGATTATAAGATTGTAACTATTAGGTGAAACTCCCTCATAATCTAGCATCATATTCATGCATGAAAACTAAGCGTGCACTCTCAATCAACATACACAAATAAGTTATCAATCAAATAGATGAACGAATTGAATCCACAATTTATGAACTAACAACTGAATTTAATCAAGTCATACTGCAAGCATGTACATGGTTTCGAATTACCCCCCAACTAAGGGGGTTTAGTTCCTCATACTCACAAAGCAAAGATACCTAAATTTAGAAATTAAAATCCAAAGGAAGAAAACACCTAGAACGCTCCAACTTGGCAGCAAGCTCATCAACGAATTCTCCTTCCTCCTTGCTGCGGCAGAGAACTTTAGAACAGGTTTTTGGGGTTATTTGTGGTGTAGAATGGATGTGGAATGGTATGGGAAGGTTTGGGGTTGATGGGGGTACGGCTAGGGATGATTTTGGGTCAGAAAATATGGTGAAAGGTGAAGGAAGGCTGCTGCAAAGTGTGATGGATGTGTTTGACGAATTTATGAATTGTGGAGGGGTGTATGGCTGGATGGGATGAATGGAATGTGTGTGGGAGGTGTGTTTTTTGAACTCTTAACCAAGGGGGGTTATATAGTGGCTGAAAATGTCAAGCAAACATTAAGTAATGGACAATCTGCCATCCTTGCAGAAATCCACTTCATGGTGGTCCAATTTCTGCCATTCCTTGTTGTCTATTCACTGCCCATGCTGATTCCTTGCTGCCCATGCTTTAATTTCTTATTCCTTGTTGCCCATGCTTTAATTTCTGATTCCTTGCTGCCCATGTGGTGTGTGTGTTGCTGTTTTCTTTCCTTCTTGCTGCCCATGTGGTGTTTATACTTGCAATGCATGTTCTTCATCCATTTAGCTAGTAAAAAACACATTTTCTGCCATTACATGGCAGCCATGATGTTTGAAGTTGTAGGCCAACACTTTGCACACACACATGCAGATTTCTAGCCCTTTGAATCATCAAATTCGTCCATCCTCATGTCTCCATGTTTGCACCATCCAATCTTGGCCCAAAAATGCTCCAAAATGCTCCAAATTGGCTCAAAATGCATACTTTGCCATATGAACCTGAAATTGCACGAAAATGACCTTAAACACTATAATAAGTTATAACTAACTACGAAAATGCAAGAAAACAACATAACTAAGTAGCATAAATATGCTCCTATCAGTCAGTGAAAACAATTACTTTAGTACCAATGAGATATGATCTAAATTTATCTAAAGCAAATACAACCGCCAAAAGTTCTTTTTCGGTTGTAGAATAATTCAATTGAGCATCATTTAAAGTGCGTGAAGCATAATAAATAACATGTGACTGTTTATTTTTCCTTTGACCCAAAACAGCCCCAAGTGCATAATCCGAGGCATCACACATCAATTCAAATGGAATGGACCAATCCGGGGGAGTTATGATGGGTGCCGTGGTTAGGAGCTCTTTGAGATGCTTGAATGCCTTCTCGCATGCCTCGTTGAACTCAAAAGACACATCCTTTTGGAGGAGGCGGCATAGGGGTTGTGCAATTTTGGAAAAGTCCTTGATAAATCGTCTATAGAATCCTGCATGACCAAGGAAAGAACGAACCTCTCTAACCGAAGTAGGAGAGGGTAAGTAGCGTACAAGATCTACTTTAGACTTATCAACTTCAATTCCTTTTTCAGAGATTATATGACCCAAAACAATACCTTGTTTAACCATAAAGTGGCATTTTTCCCAATTTAAAACAAGGTTTGTTTCAACACAACGTTTCAAGATTAAAGTGAGATTATCCAAGCATTTATCAAATGAATCACCAAAAACACTAAAGTAATCCATGAATATCTCAATAATCCTTTCAACATAATCAGAAAATATGCTTACCATACACCTTTGAAACGTGGCGGGAGCATTGCACAAACCAAATGGCATTCGTCGATATGCAAATGTTCCAAAGGGACAAGTAAAAGTGGTCTTTTCTTGATCATCCGGGGCAATGACAATTTGATTATAACCTGAATATCCATCAAGAAAGCAATAAAAAGAATGACCCGCTAACCTTTCCAACATTTGATCTAGGAACGGCAATGGGAAGTGGTCCTTCCTTGTGGTGGCATTTATCTTCCTATAATCAATGCATACACGCCAACCGGTTTGAATTCTCATAGGTACAAGCTCATTCTCGGCATTCTCCACAACCGTCACTCCGGATTTCTTAGGCACACATTGGATAGGTGAAACCCAACGACTATCGGAGATAGGATAAATAACTCCACAATCTAGAAGTTTAATTATCTCCTTTTTCACAACTTCCATCATCGGAGGGTTAAGACGGCGTTGAGCCTCTCTAGTTGGTTTGGCCCCCTCCTCAAGAAATATGTGATGCATACAAGTCGCAGGGCTTATACCTTTGATATCGGCCAATGTCCATCCTAGGGCAGATTTGTACTCCTTCAACACACGCATAAGCTTTTCCTCCTCTTGTGCCGTGAGGGATGATGATATGATGGCAGGTAGTGTCTCATTTTCCCCCAAGAAAATGTATTTCAAATGGCTTGGCAAAGGTTTGAGTTCAAGGATAGGTGCCTGAATTATGGATGGAAGCAATTTGTTAGTTGAAATGGGAATGGACTCACGGTTAGGAAACTTACCATCATGTGTAGGTAATGACTCAAGGGCAGCAACTACTTCAAGGAATTCCTCACTAGGAGGCACGGCATAGGATGGTTCAAGTGTGCCGTGGGTTTGCATATGGCTTGCCTCCTTGGTTTTGACTTCTACACCACTGGTAATGACTTTTTCAAGCGTATCGTCATTCAAATCTTCAAGATATCCCTGCGCCAAAGAGTCAACAATATCAATAGAGAAACATGAATGATCTTCACTAGGATATTTAATAGAGTCAGAAAGATTGAAATTAACAACTTCCCCATCAAATTCCATGGACAAAGTTCCATTAAACACGTCAATCTTAGTCCGGGCCGTCTTCATGAATGGCCTTCCAAGTAGAATGGGTAGCGAGGGTGCATGATCCGATTCATCCATCTCAAGAACATAGAAATCCGCCGGAAAGATCAAATGATTAACCTGCACCAAAACATCTTCCAAAACTCCCTTTGGATAGGCATTAGATCTATCGGCCAATTGTATGATAACACCATCATGTTTCAATGCTCCTAGGTTCATAGATGCATATATGGAATATGGCATAACATTTATAGAAGCACCTAAGTCAAGCATGGCAGATTCAAATCTAGTGTTACCTATGACACAAGGAATGGTGAAACTACCCGGATCTTTGCATTTGGGAGGTAGTTTGCGTTGCAAGATGGCGGACACATTCTCACCTACTTTTACCACTTCCTTGGTCGACATCCTCTTCCTAGTGGTGCACAACTCCTTCAAAAACTTGGCGTATCTCGGGACTTGCTTGATTGCATCCAACAAGGGTATGTTCACTTGAACTTTCCTAAATGTCTCAAGGATGTCCTTTTCAGCTTCTTCCTTCTTTGTTTGCATAAACCTACTAGGAAAAGGAGCATTCGAAGGAAAAACATTAGTAGGAACCGAATTTGACACATTTTTACCTTTATTGGCCGATCTGGACGGATTTGGGACACTAGGAACTTGCGGCAAAGGCTCTCCCACTTTTGCCGTGGGTTTGCTTGATTCTTCCTCTTCAATTTGCAAGTTTTCATCACTTTTGGGACCTGATTGTGATGGTGTAGGACCTGCCTCAATCTCTTTTCCACTTCTCAAGGTTATAGCCTTTGCACTTTCGAAACCTCCCTTTGGATTTGGAATGGTGGAACTAAGAAGTTGGCCTTGGTCTCGAAATTTCCCCATGAACTCGGCAATTTGCCCTACTTGCTTCTCTAACTCGTCCACCTTCTTATCCCTAGTTTGCATACCTTGCGCCATAGAAGTTAGTAAGTTAAAAATTTGATCATTATCAATTGACGAACCTGATTTTTGGGCGGGTTGTGCTGGGGGTTGAGTTGGTGCAAACGGTTTTTGGTAGAAACCCGGGGGTGGTTGCCTAAAGCCTCCTTGGTTTTGAGATTGTTGGGGTTGTTGGGGATCCCTCCACTTGAAATTAGGGTGGTCTCGCCAACCTGGATTGTATGAATTTGAATATGGATCGTTCCTTGGTTGGTTTTGGCCTTGAAAACCAATTGCATTAGCGCTCTGCCATCCACCATTTTCAATTATTTGTGGGCACTTTTCAGAGGCATGTCCTTGGATAGAACACACATCACACACAATTGGTCCTTGCATCCTCATACCCTAGGCCATCTGAGACACAATGGAAGTAAGATTAGCTAATTGAGTATGAATGTCAGAAGTGGAACTTACCTCATGAACATGTTGCCGTGGGGGTCCTCTTTGGCCTACTCCTTCGTATTGTTGAGCGTTCAACGCTCGATTAGCAATCAAGATCTTGGCAGCCATAGGTGTTTTGTCCACCAATGCTCCACCCGCCGAGGCATCGAGCATTTGACGTTCTAGTGGTAGGAGGCCCTCGTAGAAATATTGCAAAAGTAGCTCCTCCTTCATCTGATGCTGTGGACAAGAAGCAACAAGTGATTTAAATCGTTCATAATATGTAGGAAAAGACTCACCTTCATCTTGTTGAATTCCACTTATTTTTTTACGAAGAAGAATGATACGAGAAGTTGGAAAAAATTTCTCCATAAATGCTCTTTTCATACTCTCCCATGATGTGACAGTGCCATGAGCCAACTCATATAACCAATCCTTAGCTTTATCCATCAAAGAGAATGGAAAAGCTTTCATCTTCAAAATACTTCCGTCAACGTTGACGGGAGTCATGCTTGAACAAACCACCTCAAATTCCTTCAAATGTTTATTCGGATCTTCCATGGACAACCCATGGTATTTTGGAATATGGTGGAGCAAACTTGACTTTAACTCAAATTCCTCCGTCTTTCCTTGGGCAGCCGTGGGATATTGGATGCACAAGGGTGTGGCATTATCCAATCCCGAGGCGGAAAGCTCCTTGAGTGTACGGTTGTCCACCGCCATGTCTTGAACTTCTTCACCACCCAAAACCGTGGCCTCCTCCTCTTCTTGTGGAACGTCTTCTTCAAGGTCAGATTCGGGATTGGGTGGGTTGTGTTCTTGCTGATTTCTAGTCCTTCTCAAAGTCCTCTCAAAATCGTCGTCAAAGTCCAAGATGTTCTCACGAACCGTTTGAGAACTTCTAGTCATAAACTAGTACCTAAGAAACAAGAAACAAAAATAGGTCAGAAACTAAAACAAAATCAGAGACAAAGTAAAATAAAAGAAACAAAAACAATCCAAGGGATTAGCAAAGTTGCTAATCCCCGGCAACGGCGCCAAAAATTTGATGCGAAATATATTAAGCACACAAATTAAACCCTCTTTTGACAATTGTAGCAAAGTATGTAAGTAGGGATCGTTCAAAACCGGGGATTAGGAGGGATTGCTAAACTCTTGAAAACTGACTTAGAAACTCCAAAACAAAGTTAAAAACACTAATTTGGACCCAAAGAATGAAAAACCAAAGTTTAAAACACTAAAACAAACTAAAAACTCAAAACAGAAACCAGAAGACCAAAACTGCCTAAAAACCACTTTCTGGGCAGTTTTGAGCACCTAGCACCAACTTGGACGAAATTGGGTGAAAACTTGATTCAAAACACTTAAAAACATAAACCAAAACACTTTCTAACTAAATTGAGACTTCAAAGTAAATGGGGATTTGATTTGGACGAAAATAAAGTTGATAAAACAGATTGTAAAGTAAAACAGATTTTGAGAACGTTTTTGGGGTTTTAAATGGATGATGGACTAGTTAGGGGCTCTTTCTCCACACATGACAAGTATGCAAACGACTCGATTTCCAGTTATTCCTTCATAGAATTATGAACGACAATGCCCCAAATTAACCGTGACATCACTAGTTAATTCTCAAGTTTTCCTTGTGTTATTGGATTGGATGACATCATTCGACAACCCAAAGCATTCTTCAAAAGTTCCCTACATGACATCATAATAAAGATACAATCAAAGATCATTACGTTCAATGAAAACTATAAGCATTGACAAAGCACTTGTGACTATGACATCATGACACTTATGCTAGGATTTGAACTTAACGCGATTGTGACTAGCAACCTTCACTACTTGTGAATATAAGTGTGTGACGATTATGTGAAACAAACTTATATTCTAGCATCATATTCATGCAAGCCAATTAAGTGTCGACCCCTAATTAACAAACACAAATACGTTATTACTCGCACAGTTAAGCCAATTGCATTCACGATTCAAGAACTCATAACTGGAATTTATCAAATCAACTTGCACACATAGTCATGGCTTCGAAATCACCCCTAACCAATAGGGGTTTAGCCACTCATGTTCATAGCAAAACGAAAGGAAAAGAAATTAAACATTGAAATCATAAAACGAATTACACCTAGAATGCACCAACGATGAAGCTTGAGCATCCAAGAGTCCTTCCTTCTTTCTCCTTGCTGCAACGCACAAGTGGTTGGGTTTTGGGGATTATGGATGGTGTAGAAGTATGGATTTAGGGTTAGGATGAGTGTATGGGGCGGCTAGGGATGTTTTTAGGCAGAAACTAGGGTGAATGGTGAAGTATGGATGTGTTTAAGTGTGTGGAATGGTTTCTGACGTGAATGGGGTTGAATTCTCCTCCCCTAAAGCTATGGCAAGGCTTGGTATTTATAGAACAAGGCTCCAAAATAATTTAGGAATCAGGAATTAATCTAAAACTTAAAGGAAATAGGAAATTAAAACCAAAAACCTAAGGGAAAAGGTTTAAGGGGTGCGGCAAAGGGTTTAGGAAAGGGTAGATGTCCTAAAACTAAAGGGAAAGGGTATCCTTGTGCGGCAAGGAAAGATGGAGTGTGGGAAAGGTGCGGCAAGGTCCTAATCCTAAGGGGAATGGATTTTAGGTTGTCCTAGAGGGAAAAGGAAATGTGTTTACAAGGTTTAAGGATAAGGAAACATAACAAGGAGAATTGTTGCAACAAGGGAGACAAGGAGGGGACAAGAAGGGAACATGAAGGGGACATGGCGCCACCTTTGTAGGAATGCTTCAATTTATGTTTTTTCTTTGTCTTCCAAGCTTCCAAGCTGATTTCTTATGTCTTCTCGTACCTTCCTAGCCTCATTTGATCCTTAATTTCGTCCAAACTCCTTGCTCCAAGCATATGCACTTCATTCCAAGCCCAATTTTTCTCCTAAAAGCTCCAAAATGCTCCTTTTTGCATACTTTGACTATAAAACCTGAAATTGCACGAAAATGACTTTAAACACTAAACTAACTAAGGAAAAACAACATAAATGCATGAGAACAAGCCAATTAAGTCGCATAAAAATGCTCCTATCACATAAACTCACACAAAAACAAGCAAACAAACAAACAACGAATAAACATGACAAGTATGGCAAAGTAAAAACCAGACAGAGTAGAGTTTAAGAACGCAAATCTGGTTATGGAGAGATGATCTTGTTGACTTTCCACAGCTTTAATCTCGAATTGGGCTAGGGAACTTCTTAGCAAGGAAAATGAGACTTGATTGGTGGTGGTGATTTGATGGCCTTGTACGGCGACGCTTTGCTCTTTGGTGACTGATGCGTCCATATGTTGTTGAAGCTTCTCGAGCTCTTGGTTTCAACTCAGACTCCTTCTGCTGGGTTGATTGAGTATGCAGGCAGCATTCTTCTCTGCTTGTTTCTTCTGCACGGCAGGTAGGCACGAGGTAGAGGTGATGGTTTGTTTCTTTGTTCAATCTGTCCAAGTGCCGACCGATTGCTTTCTTTCTCCTTGTCCCGCAGGCAAGAGCAAGGGTAAAGGAAAAGCATGCCATGAGATATCTTTGCATGCGACTCTGATGATATGAGATACTTTTGCTTTTGAAGAAGTATCTTTCCACAGGTTTATTCTTGAACTGGGCTGGGGAACTTCTTAGCAAGGAAAATGAGACTTGATCTTGAAGATGAATTAGCACGTTGTCTCCACATGCTTCAAGGTATCATTTTCACTTGCCTTATCTATTCTCCAGGCAGATGTGGCATCTTCTTCGGAAGTACATCAGCAGTTGAAGATGAGCACTCGAGAGCAATGCTAGGTAAGCAATCAGGAAGGAGTTCCAGGCAGTCGGTTCTTAGATCGGAAGATTGACACCAAGTGCTGGCTGATTGCTAGATTTCTCCTTGTCACAAAGACAAGGAAAAGGACAAGGAGAAAGCATGATATGAAATACTCTTGCTTTCAACCTTCATGATATGAAATACTTTTGCTCTTGATGACTTGTTTGCAGAGGTACCTCCCTTGCACCATATCAACCCTTGCCGCACCTCACATACCATTTCCACACTTTCCTCTTCCTTGCCGTGCAAGGGAGAGGGTCATTTCCTGATTTTGAGCATTAAAACACATTCCTAATATGTTTTAAACCCTAGCCGCATATTTCCTTGACCTTTCCTTTTGTTTTCTGATTTGTTTCCTAATTCTAGAATCCTTAGACTTAATTTCTGATTTCCTAATCAACCTAGGGTTTTAATTTCTGTTTTCCTTTAAATAAACCTCTTGGTTGCAGCCACAAAACATTCCACACACATCCATACAACTTCATTCACGTCAGATTTCATCTCTCACCTCTTGCCGTGCCCATCCTTCACCCAAATCCATATTTTCTGAACCCAAACCCCCCTAGCCGTGCCATACACCCATCCTAGACACTTTTCCACCATTCTACCTCATCCAAAACCATCTCAAACCATCTCCATACCTTGTGCCGCAGCAAGAAGGAAGAAGGAGTGCTCTTGAATGTGCTTGCTAGTCTACTGCAGATTGCTGGAACTTTTAGGTGTAATCTTTCTTATGTTTTCAATATTTCAATTCAATAAACTTTGTGTTGTGAGTATGAGGAACTAAACCCCCTTAGTTGGGGGGTGATTCGAAACCATGTACGTGCTTGCAATATGATTTGATTACATTCAGTTGTTATTTCATAAGTTGTGGATTCAATTCCTTCATCTACTTGATTGATAACTTATTTGTGTATGTTGATTGAGAGTGCACGCTTAGTTTTCATGCATGAATATGATGCTAGATTATGAGGGAGTTTCACCTAATAGTTACAATCTTATAATCACAAGTAGTGAAGGTCGCTTATAAACGATCGCGTTGAATGAATTCTTGGCATTAGTTTCATGCTCATCATAGTAACGAATGCCTCGTCAACACTTATAGTTCTCATTGTGCTTCATGATTCTTGATTGTATCTTTATTGTGCTCATCACGTAAGGAACCTTTGAGGAATGCTTTGAATTGTTGTATGCGCTTTCCCATCCAATTCATTAACTTAAGGAGAACTTGAAGGTTAATTTAAGCGTATCTAATTAACTTGGGGTGTTGAGTTTCATAATTTATTGGAAGAACAACTGAAAATCGTTTTGTTTGCAAGTGTGACATGTGTGGAGAAGAACCACCTAACTAGCCTTTTATCCATCCTTTTCATCCAAAACGTTTTACAATCTGTTTTGTTTTAAAGTTTCTGTTTTGTTTTCAATTTTCGTCCAAAACAAATCCCCCTTTATTTTGAAGTCTCATATTAGTTAGAAAGTGATTTAGTTTGTGTTTTTAAGTGTTTTGGTTCAAGTTATAACTCAATTTCGTCCAAATTTGTGTTTGTGCTCAAAACTGCCCAGAAAGTGTTTTTAAGGCAGTTTTGAGTGTTTGTTTGCTGTTTTGAGTCTTTTGGTTTGTTTTAGTGTTGCAAACTTTAGTTTTACATTCTTTGAGTCTAGTTTAGTGTTTTAAACTTTGTTTTTACGTTTATAAGTCAGTTTTCAAGTGTTTAGCAATCCCTCCTAATCCCCGGTTTAAGAACGATCCCTACTTATCCATACTACAATTGTCAACAAGAGGGTTTAATTTGTGTGTTCAGTTAATTTTACGTATCAAATTTTGGCGCCGTTGCCGGGGATTAGCAATTTTGCTAATCCCTTGGATTGTTTTTTTTTGTTTCTTTTATTTCACTTTGTCTCTGATTTTGTTTAAGTTTCTGACCTAATTTTGTTTCTTGTTTCTTAGGTACTAGTTTATGACTAGAAGTTCTCAAACGGTTCGTGCGAACATCTTGGACTTTGATGCGAAAATAACTAACGCACAAATTTAAACCCTATTTGTGACAATTGTAGTAATGATGTAAGTAGGGATCGTTCTAGGCCGGGGATTAACTAGGGATGCTAATCAAAGTAAAATTAAATTAAAAACGTAAAAACAAAATTTAAAATATTAAACTAGACTCAAAACACTTAAATATAATAACTCAAAATAAAACTAACAAATAAACTAAAATAAATCAAAAGACTCAAAACAACTCAAGATTTAAGAAAACACAAACTAAAATGATTTCTAATAAATCTAACACTTTAAAATAAAATGGGGGATTGATTTTGATGAAAAGTAAATTAAACTTAAATAAATTACAAAATTGACAAAAACATAAAATTAAGGTAAAATGATAAATGACGGACTGGCTAGAGGATTATTCTCCACACATGCCACATATGCAACCTAAATTGATTTTCAGTTGTTCTTTCAATAAATTGTAAATTCTCAACGCCCCAAGTTAATTAGGTCCGCTTAAATTAACCTTCAGATTTTCCTACTTTTATTAGGTTGGATGATTGCATACGACAACCCAAAACATTCCCTACAAGTTCCCTACATGAATTGCATAATAGAGATACAAGCAAGAATCATTAAGTTTTATGAAAATCATAAGCATTGACGAGGCACTTGTTACTATGAATTGCATGAAACTTATGCCAAGAATTTACCTAACGCGATCGTTTATAAGCGACCTTCACTACTTGTGAATATAAGTTCATGACGATTAGGTGAAATTCACTTATATTCTAGCATCAAATTCATGCATGTAAATTAAGTATGCATCCTTAATCGACATACAAAAATAAGTTATCAATCAAGCAGCTAAGCAAATTAAATCACAACTCAGAAATCACAACTGAAGGTAATCAATTCAAATTACAAATATATCCATGGTTTTGAATTAAACTCTAGCCAAAATAAAATTAGTTATACATTATTTAAATTAAAACAGAAATTAAACTTGAGTTTGGGAACGAATTAACCGAGAAAGGATTGCAGCTTTCTGTCCACTGTGCTTCTGCTGTGCTGACCTCCGTGCTGACCCAAATCAGCACTGCTGTTTGTCTGACCCATCTTTCCACACCAAGGGCAGCCCCCGTGCTGCCTTCCTGCGCAAAACTCGCTGCCCAGCTGCCTGCTGGCAGTCTTTCCTGTTGCACCGCAACTCTCTGCTTGCGACAGCTGCCTGGCAGCTTCTTCTTCGCGTCCGTTCCTCCCTCGCCGAAGGCAGCAACTCCCTCTCGGTCTTTCTCGCTATTTTTCCGCACACACCTGCCTTCACCAAGGCAGCCTCCAATCCCGAGGACCTCAAGTTTTTGTCCCTCCTGACTTCCTGTCGCAGTTCCTCCTCTCCTGCCCTGCACTCGCCAGGCCTCCTAAGCTGCGCAAGGCAGCTGTCGTGCTGCCCGTCTCCCCCTCCTTCCGCTCTCGCTGACTTTCCGCGCCTGCCTTCTGACGTCGTGTCGCATCTCACGCTGCTCAGCAGCTTCAAGGCAGCCTTCTTATTCCTCTTGTGCTGACCTTTCCAAGCTCCGTGCTGCTGCCAGACGTCTCCCCGCTTTGCGTTTTGCACTGCCAGTTTTATTTCCTTGCTGTCTCCTCGAGAGCTCCTTCCTGCCAGCTGCCAAGGCAGCCTTCCCTCTTTGCTCCCACGCGCAAGCTCCTCCTTGGATCCTCCCTCCAAAACCTGACTTCTCTCCGTTTCTGCGATGCTGCCCTTCCAATTTTATTTCTTCTTTTTCTGTCAGTCCCCAGCTGCCAAAGGCAGCGACCTCCAGCTAATTTATATTTCTCCATTCTTTTTGCTGTCTCATGCTATTTGTTTAATTCCCTAGTGCAAAGGCTGACAGCTCCACTTCTTTCTGCTTTTCTCGCTGGCCCTCAACTGTCCACCATACTTTACACATTAGCTAATTTCAGAATATATTTCATTAAAAGCTAAAAACTCTTTACTTGATGTTGATGCATTCAACTATGCGAAAACATTTTTATAGAAAGAATATTTTGAGTCTTTCCAGAAAAATAATTTTATTCAAAACTATAACTTCCGTGGAAACTTTTCCCAACCAAGAAATAAAAATAGTAGCAAGATAGAATCACACTTGTGCTATTTTTATTTTATTTACTAGATAAATACTAAAAAACACAAAAACAAAGTAAATAGCTCAAAAATATAAGAAACTAACTAAGAAAAGACGAGAGAATTTGATGTAAAATATGTATAAATATAATCCGATCAAATACCCCCACACTTAGCTTTTGCTAGTCCTCGAGCAAAACAGAGAAAACAGAAAAAGTAATAACATGAAAATTATTAGTTTTCCCCTATATTACCCTCATAGAATTTCATTTGAGAACATAATCATCAAGAGCCATAGCTAACATCAACAAGCAATTCAAGTTCATTTCTTTCCTTATTCAAATATTAGCAGTAATCTTTGAAACATCCTTGAAGTGTAGTGTGTGAGATAGCCATGTTAATGCAATTTCAAATTGTTATTTTAAAATCACCATATGCAAATTAGCGACATTCTCACTGGATATACACTCAATCACACATGTGTTTAGTTTTAATGTGTTTCTCTCAAAGAATCAAATGTGAAAGTTCTACCATAAGCTTGCATAAAGATCACTTCTCCACAGTCATAATTGCAAAACTTAAATCAAGAGGACTTTTATTGGATGTAATGAGGCTTAGGGCGAGAGTTATTGAAACGAAAGAATAGGAAAACACAAGTTCCAAGCTACATTGCAAGCGATTTTTTCTTTAGATTTATAAGAACTCAACATTTCCAGCTATTCTACAAGTCACCTCCAACCACACCCATAAACTGAAACTTTAAAAACTTTTTATTTTCTTTGTATACAATCTTTCTTTTTCTTTTCTTTTTTTTTTTTTTTTTTTTTTTTTTTTTTTTTTTTTTTTTTTTTTTTTTTTTTTTTTTTTTTTTTTTTAAACAGAAACAAATATGAAAAACCCCCCACACTTATTCTTTTGCCAAACACCCTCCAAAGTACTTCACAAACATTTCTCATAAGACAATTTCACATTGCTCAATAGCTCGCTTGGAAAGGGTAAGAAAAATTATTTCAGGCATAAGGGTAGACATATCTGGTGATAAGAAATAAAAGGCTCACATACATGGCTCAAATTGGCAATCTAATGATATCATTTTTCTTTGGGAAACAAGGTTATTTGGGCCATGGTGGTAAACCTAATGCCTCTATCATTTTCAAGTTCATGCAATCAATGACAAATATTTCGAAAGATCGTTATGCAAGTTCTAGAGAAGTATCTCACATAAGTTCATCACACATGAAAAAATAGGAGTGTATGAAAAATGCACACACTTTCAATAGGCTCAAAAAAAACTCACATAGGATGTATATGGTCACTAAATTCACATATGGAGCTTTAAATCATGCTTTAGTTTCACATTAACAAGGCTATGTGCATTTAGTTTTTCAAGGATAATCAAATATGTACAAACTAACACGAGAATTAGGAATTTCACACAACACATGTTAACTAAGTTCTTGATGATCATGGTTCAAATTTTATCCAATTATATCATTGGGTCGGGAAAACTAACAAAAATCTAATTCAAAACAATAAGGAAAACAAGGAAATATTTTTGGATTTTTTTTTTTAAATTTTCCGAATTTTTTTATTTTTTATTTTTTATTTTTTTATTTTTATTTTAAAAACAACAACTTAATTACGAAAACACAAAGCAATAACATGGAAACAAATGAAACCAGTTCAAAGTCGAAGGTACAAAAATTTTCAATTTGGTCATTTTTATACTCTTTACCCCCACACTTAAACTAGACATTGTCCCCAATGTCAGAAAATATAATAAAATGCAAATAAAAATAAAATAAATAAATATAAAGAAACAAAATAAAGCAATAGGACTGAAAACTTCCCTAATTTGCAGAAAAAATCAAGCGATGACCCCCAAGCTAAAATTCTGCAATCAACCTCAAGGGTGGAAATAACCAAAAGTTCCTGCAAAGAAAAGAAATAAATCAGTTAAGCACGCAAGAAAATGTAAAAAAAAACAAATAAACGAAAAATTGAAAATGAAAATAAAAGATAATAATAAAACTAAAAGTGATCATTGGTCCTGTTTGGTGACTTTCCACAGCTTTGAACTTGAACTGGCCTCGGAACTTCTTAGCAAGGAAAATGAGACTTGATTGGTGGTGTTGTTGAAGCTTCTCGAGCTCTTGGTTTCAACTCAGACTCCTTCTGCCGGGTTGATTGAGTCTGCAGGCTACATTCTTCTCTTTTTGTTCTTCTGCATGGCAGGTAGGCACGAGGAATAGGTGGTGGTCTGCTTCTTTGTTCAATCTGTCCAAGTGCCGACCGATTGCCTTTCTTTCACCTTGACTCGTAGCCAAGAGCAAGGGTAAAGGAAAAGCGTGCCATGAGAAATCTTTGCCTCTGACTCTGATGATATGGGATACTTTTGCTTTTGAAGAAGTATCGTTCCACAAGTGTATGCTTGAACTGGGCTGGGGAACTTCTTAGCAAGGAAAATGAGACTTGATCTTGAAGATGAAGCAGCACCTTGTCTCCACATGCTTCAAGTATCATTTTCACTTGCCATGTCTGTTCTCCAGGCAGATGTGGCGACTTCTTCGGAAGTACATAAGTGGTTGAAGAAGAGCACTCGAGAGCAATGCTAGGTAAGCAATCAGGAAGGATTTCCAGGCAGTCGGTTCTTAGATTGGAAGATTGACACCGAGTGCTGGCTGATTGCCCGCTTTCTCCTTGCCACAAAGACAAGGACAAGGACAGGAAGAAAGCGTGATATGAGATACTCTTGCTTTCAACCTTCATGATATGAAATACTCTAGCTCTAGATGACTTATTTGCAAAGGTATCCCAGGGAATGAGAAACACAGAGAAACTCGAGAGGGTTTGATGGAAAGGCATTTTCGGAGATGAAAAATTTCGGAGATGAAGAAGTGTAGAGGGGGTGTGCCTTTGCTGGATGGCGAAGGTAGACGTTTATAGGTCTTTTCTTCACAACCGAAACTATTCTTTTACCCCTGTCGGCAGCCGGTGGATGGATGAACAGTACAGGTCACGCGCTTTCTGAAAAAGCAGCCCGTAATTTGCGCAAAGCTGACAGCGCGTGACGAGTGACGACAAAATTGGACAAATCAGGGGGCGGCTCGTGGTTTCTGAGCAATCCCGACTTTTGAGAAAGGAATTGCATGTGACACGTCTGGACAAATCAGAGAGCGGCTCGCCTCGTGATTCCTGACTGCTCCGACTTTTGAGAGAGACGCCCGACTTTTGAGAACGGCGTCCGACTTTTGAGAAAGGAACCGACTTTTGAGACGGAGACGCCGCTTTTGAGAAAAGAATCCGGCTTTTGAGAAAGGAGCCCGGCTCTTCGATTTGCGAGAGGGCGTCTCTTCGACTGCTGAGTGATGCCTCAACGATTTCTTCTTCTTATAAGAACGCTCATTTTTGTTCCACAACACACTTAAGCTCCCCTGTAAACACTCCCTCCTGTAAACACTCCCTCTTGCATTTCTTTTAATCTTGATCAATCCGACTCTTCATTCTCAACACCTTCAGAAAATGTCTTGCCCTTCTGACCGTCGCCTTAACTTGAATGTTGGGGAAGATAGTGATATATCTTCTCCAACCAACATTTGGCAGCCATCCTTCATATCCCCGAATGGTCCTCTTACAGTTGGGGATTCCATGATGATGAACGAAACAACCGCATCGGTGGTGGCCAGAAATCTGCTCACTCCTAGAGACACTAGGATACTTTCTAGGCGGTCCGACGAACTGGCTGTTCAGGACTCTATGGCCTACAGCGTCCGATGCGCAGGCTCAGTATCAAACATGGGCCAGCGCCTTCTTGCACGAACCCGTCAGGTGGAGTCGTTGATGGCTGAAGTGGCTAGTCTTCGGCAGGAGGTCAGAGTGCTTAGGCATGAGAACAGGGATTTGCACATGCTTGCAACCAATTACTCCACAAGCATGAAGAGGAAGCTGGATCAGATGCAGGAGTCCGAAGTGCGGATTCAGAGTGATCATCAACGGTTTATGACGTTACTCCCGAGGTTTGTGTTGCCTTCGTCCTCGGGAGCAGCACCAAGTATTGAGGCTCTGAATGATCCAGCTCTGGCGCTTCGTCTTTCAGGGGCTCCGTCGACCTCCGAGGCACCACCAACCAATGACCAATGAACGAAATTAAATTACAAGTTATTGTAAAAAAATTTATGCATTTAAGTTTTTTTTTTTTTTTTTTTTTTTTTTTTTTTTTTATTTATATGAATGTTTATGTTTTTAAGTTTTTTTTTTTTTTTTTTTTTTTTTAAAGCAAGAAAAAAAATAAAAATAAAAATATCAATGTAAAAATATGTAAATCAAATTAAAAAGACTATTTTTAATCTCTCAAACAAAAATCACAACTAAATAAACAAAACAAAATAAAATCAACGTAAAATAAAATAAAATAAAATAAATCAACGTAAAATAAATTCACACAATAGCAAACAAACAATGAAAGAACTAAACAAAGTAAAATAAATTCAGTAAAGAGAAGGGATTAGGAATGCAAATCTGATTGTGGGTGATTCCTAGGCCTCCCTTCATTATTCAAATGCATGGGCTTATCATTGAACGGACGGTGGTACTTGAAATGATCCGACAACGGTTTAAATTCAAGAGTGGGTGCCTGAATCATCAAAATTAAAAACAAGTTAGTATAAATTAAAATAAAAAATGGAGAAGATGGCTTACTATCTTTTTCCGACACAAACTCAATGACAAACACCACATTTTTGAACATTTCCGGGACTTTGAACTTGGCCAGGTTTACTATGATGGTTGTGGCTTGTCCCGTGTCATCAAACTCAACTTCCTTGGCATTTGTCTCATGCACAGCATCTTGGATGTATTCAATAAATTCTCCGGCCACCTCATTTTCTGGAATAATTCTTCTTGGTGTACACGTCTCTTTGAACGTTTCAATACCATCGGGAACTTGATTTGGTACACCAAGAATTTGGATATCACTTTGCACCTTGGGAAGATCTTCCACAACGTATTTTTCATTCACTTCTTCCTTGGGATTTAAAAACCTGCAAGAAAAAAGGACATTTGGTGGAACGATGTTAGAATGAAATGAACTTAGAACCTCCTCACCTGAGTTGGACGGCATAAGGACTTGAGGGGTTTGCGATAAGAATTCTTCTAAACTGCCCAAGTAGTCATCCTCATCTTCTTCTTGAATCGGCAATTCATCCATGTCCGGGCTATGTATGGAAGGTTCTGGAACAACTTCATCCTCCATGTTACCTTGATCTCGAATCTGTGCCATGAATTCCATAATCTGCCCAACTTGCTCCTCCAATGCATCCACCTTGTTGGCTTTATTTTGCATCTCCATGTTTCGATTTTCTACGTCCTGGGTCAAAGAGGTTAGTAACTTATTCAAAATGTCATTATCCGAGGACGTACCTGAATTTGGTTGGGGAGATTGTGGTGGAGGCTGTGGTGGTTCATATGGCCATTGATAGTACTCCTCCGATGGCTGCCAATATTCTGCTTGGTGAGTCTCCTCAGCTTGATTTTGTGAACCCTGCGCCAAAGAAATGAGTCCATCAAGAATTTCATTATAATTAATGGGCATACTTGAATTCGATTGAAATTGCTGTGGGGGATGCTGTGGTGGCTGCATAGGTCTTGAATAGAACTCGTCTTGCTGCCAATATCCACCTTGTTGAAATTGTTGAGGTTCATCCCACATATACTCTGAATTACTTCTCCAATCCGAATTATAAGCGTTGGAAAACATGTTGCCCCTTGATTGGTTATAGCCTTGATATCCCCAAACATCTTCATTTGCAGAAAATTGGGGATATTGATGAGTTTGAAATCCTTGCTCATAGGGCATATCAAATGTAGGGCCACTTGACATTGTGGTCCTTCCGGCATTCTGAGTCAATTGAGCAGTGAGCTGTGCCAATAGATCTTGAATGCTAGTAGAATCCAGGTCTTGCTCCATTTGTACCTCAATTCAAATAAAGAAAAATAAATCAAATATCAAAAGTAACATACACAAACACAAATAAACATAAGCAAAAACAAAAATAAAAGGATTAGCAAATTTGCTAATCCCCGGCAACGGCGCCAAAAATTTGATGCGAAAATAACTAACGCACAAATTTAAACCCTATTTGTGACAATTGTAGTAATGATGTAAGTAGGGATCGTTCTAGGCCGGGGATTAACTAGGGATGCTAATCAAAGTAAAATTAAATTAAAAACGTAAAAACAAAATTTAAAATATTAAACTAGACTCAAAACACTTAAATATAATAACTCAAAATAAAACTAACAAATAAACTAAAATAAATCAAAAGACTCAAAACAACTCAAGATTTAAGAAAACACAAACTAAAATGATTTCTAATAAATCTAACACTTTAAAATAAAATGGGGGATTGATTTTGATGAAAAGTAAATTAAACTTAAATAAATTACAAAATTGACAAAAACATAAAATTAAGGTAAAATGATAAATGACGGACTGGCTAGAGGATTATTCTCCACACATGCCACATATGCAACCTAAATTGATTTTCAGTTGTTCTTTCAATAAATTGTAAATTCTCAACGCCCCAAGTTAATTAGGTCCGCTTAAATTAACCTTCAGATTTTCCTACTTTTATTAGGTTGGATGATTGCATACGACAACCCAAAACATTCCCTACAAGTTCCCTACATGAATTGCATAATAGAGATACAAGCAAGAATCATTAAGTTTTATGAAAATCATAAGCATTGACGAGGCACTTGTTACTATGAATTGCATGAAACTTATGCCAAGAATTTACCTAACGCGATCGTTTATAAGCGACCTTCACTACTTGTGAATATAAGTTCATGACGATTAGGTGAAATTCACTTATATTCTAGCATCAAATTCATGCATGTAAATTAAGTATGCATCCTTAATCGACATACAAAAATAAGTTATCAATCAAGCAGCTAAGCAAATTAAATCACAACTCAGAAATCACAACTGAAGGTAATCAATTCAAATTACAAATATATCCATGGTTTTGAATTAAACTCTAGCCAAAATAAAATTAGTTATACATTATTTAAATTAAAACAGAAATTAAACTTGAGTTTGGGAACGAATTAACCGAGAAAGGATTGCAGCTTTCTGTCCACTGTGCTTCTGCTGTGCTGACCTCCGTGCTGACCCAAATCAGCACTGCTGTTTGTCTGACCCATCTTTCCACACCAAGGGCAGCCCCCGTGCTGCCTTCCTGCGCAAAACTCGCTGCCCAGCTGCCTGCTGGCAGTCTTTCCTGTTGCACCGCAACTCTCTGCTTGCGACAGCTGCCTGGCAGCTTCTTCTTCGCGTCCGTTCCTCCCTCGCCGAAGGCAGCAACTCCCTCTCGGTCTTTCTCGCTATTTTTCCGCACACACCTGCCTTCACCAAGGCAGCCTCCAATCCCGAGGACCTCAAGTTTTTGTCCCTCCTGACTTCCTGTCGCAGTTCCTCCTCTCCTGCCCTGCACTCGCCAGGCCTCCTAAGCTGCGCAAGGCAGCTGTCGTGCTGCCCGTCTCCCCCTCCTTCCGCTCTCGCTGACTTTCCGCGCCTGCCTTCTGACGTCGTGTCGCATCTCACGCTGCTCAGCAGCTTCAAGGCAGCCTTCTTATTCCTCTTGTGCTGACCTTTCCAAGCTCCGTGCTGCTGCCAGACGTCTCCCCGCTTTGCGTTTTGCACTGCCAGTTTTATTTCCTTGCTGTCTCCTCGAGAGCTCCTTCCTGCCAGCTGCCAAGGCAGCCTTCCCTCTTTGCTCCCACGCGCAAGCTCCTCCTTGGATCCTCCCTCCAAAACCTGACTTCTCTCCGTTTCTGCGATGCTGCCCTTCCAATTTTATTTCTTCTTTTTCTGTCAGTCCCCAGCTGCCAAAGGCAGCGACCTCCAGCTAATTTATATTTCTCCATTCTTTTTGCTGTCTCATGCTATTTGTTTAATTCCCTAGTGCAAAGGCTGACAGCTCCACTTCTTTCTGCTTTTCTCGCTGGCCCTCAACTGTCCACCATACTTTACACATTAGCTAATTTCAGAATATATTTCATTAAAAGCTAAAAACTCTTTACTTGATGTTGATGCATTCAACTATGCGAAAACATTTTTATAGAAAGAATATTTTGAGTCTTTCCAGAAAAATAATTTTATTCAAAACTATAACTTCCGTGGAAACTTTTCCCAACCAAGAAATAAAAATAGTAGCAAGATAGAATCACACTTGTGCTATTTTTATTTTATTTACTAGATAAATACTAAAAAACACAAAAACAAAGTAAATAGCTCAAAAATATAAGAAACTAACTAAGAAAAGACGAGAGAATTTGATGTAAAATATGTATAAATATAATCCGATCAGACTTTGACGACGACTTTGAGAGGAATTTGAGAAGAGCTAGAAACCAGCAAGAACACATTCCACCCAATTCTGAATCTGACCTTGAAGAAAACATACAAGAAGAGGAGGTGGAACCTACGGCACAAGGAGGTGAAGAAGTTCAAGGCATGGCCATGGACAACCGTACACTCAAGGAGCTTTCCGCCTCGGGTTTGGATAATGCCGCACCATTGTGTATCCAATATCCCACGGCTGCCCAAGGTAAGACGGAAGAATTTGAATTAAAGTCAAGTTTGCTTCATCATATTCCTAAATACCATGGCTTGTCCATGGAAGATCCTAACAAACATTTGAAAGAATTTGAAGTAGTTTGCTCTAGTATGACTCCCGTCAATGTTGACGGAAATATTTTGAAGATGAAGGCTTTTCCATTCTCTTTGATGGATAAAGCCAAGGATTGGTTATACGAGTTAGCTCCTGGCACTGTCACATCTTGGGAGAGTATGAAGAGAGCGTTCTTGGAGAAGTTCTTTCCAACTTCTCGCATCATCCTCCTACGCAAAAAGATAAGTGGAATCCAGCAAGAAGAAGGTGAGTCTTTTCCTACATATTATGAACGATTTAAATCACTTGTTGCTTCTTGTCCACAGCATCAGATGAAGGAGGAGTTGCTTTTGCAATACTTCTACGAGGGTCTCCTACCTCTAGAACGTCAAATGCTTGATGCTTCGGCGGGGGGAGCATTGGTGGACAAAACACCCATGGCTGCCAAGATCTTGATCTCTAATCGAGCGTTGAACGCTCAACAATACGAGGGAGTAGGCCAAAGGGGACCCCCACAGCACCAAGTCCATGAGGTAAGTTCGACTTCCGATATTCATTCACAATTGGCTAATCTTACTTCTATTGTGTCTCAGATGGCCGAGGGCATGAAGATGCAAGGACCAATTGTATGTGGCGTATGTTCCATCCAAGGACATATCTCTTAAAAGTGTCCACAGTTGATTGAAAATGGTGGATGGGAGAGCGCCAATGCAATTGGGTTTCAAGGTCAAAACCAACCAAGGAACGATCCATATTCAAACACATATAATCCCGGTTGGAGAGACCACCCAAATTTCAAGTGGAGGGAGCCTCAACAACCTCAAAACCAAGGAGGCTTTAGGCAACAACCCCGGGGTTCTTCACCAAGCCGTACACACCCAATCAAAACCAACCACAATCTGACCCAAATGCTTCAGGTACGTCCCTAGACAATGATGCACTTCTTAAGATACTAACCAGGTTGACTCATGGGCAGGAAAAGCAAACCCAAGCAATGCAAAGCACGAACATTAGGGTAGATCAATTGGAGAAGCAAATTGGGCAGATTGCGGAGTTTGTTGGGCAGTTTAGAGAACAAGGAAAGCTTCCTAGTTCAACCATTGCGAATCCAAAAGGAGGCTTTGAAACCGCAAATGCAATCATGCTAAGGAGTGGAAAAGAAGTTGGGGCAGGTCCTACACCACCAAAATCAGGTCCCAAAGAGGATGAAACGTTGAAATCGGTAGAGGAGACACCAAGTCCACTCACGGCAAAGGTAGCACCACCTTTACCACAAGCACCCATGGCCCCTAAGCCATCCAATCCGTCCACCCTAGGTAAGATGAGTCCAAGTTTGGTTAATTCTAACATTATTCCACCCAATGTGCCCTTTCCTAGCAGATTTTTTGCAATTCAAGAATGAAGAGGAGGAAAAAGATGTTCTAGAGACATTTAGGAAGGTTCAAGTTAACATACCTCTCTTGGATGCAATCAAGCAAATCCCGAAGTACGCCAAGTGTTTGAAGAAGCTTTGTACAACAAAGAAACGTTTTCGGGAGAAAGAAGTGGTACAGGTAAGTGAGAATGTGTCTGCCATGATACAACGTAAACTACCTCCTAAATGCAAAGATCCGGGTAGTTTCACCATTCCTTGTGTCATTGGTAATACTAGGTTCAAATCTGCCATGTTAGACTTAGGTGCATCCATAAATGTTATGCCATATTCAATTTATGCATCTATGAACCTAGGCAAGTTAAAAAATGATGGTGTAATCATACAATTGGCCGATAGATCTAATGCCTATCCAAAGGGAGTTGTGGAAGATGTTTTGGTGCAGGTTAATCATTTGATCTTTCCGGCGGATTTCTATGTTCTTGAGATGGATGAATCGGATCATGCTCCTTCATTGCCCATTCTCCTTGGACGGCCTTTCATGAAAACGGCTCAAACCAAGATTGATGTAGCCAAAGGAGAAGTAACTATGGCATTTGGTGGTGATATGATTTGTTTTAAAATTTTTGAATCCATTGAGACTCCTAACGTTGTTCATTCTTGTTGTGCCATTGATAAAATTGAAAAGATAGGACCGGTCCGTTCAGCACCAAGCACACAGGATGCATCAAGAACCATGCAAGACGAGGTAATTGGAGTCGAGTGCAAGGCCCATACGGCCACTGCCCTCAAAGTGCTCACAGTGGCCGAAAGCACCATGGGGAAGAATGTTCACATTGCTGCCATTTCATCACATCACATAGGTAAGCCACCTAATCCAAATCCAATTCCCATTAAAGTTGATAGGTGGTTCCCTTCTTTGGTGCAGGTACCCAAGCAAATCCCCGATGGTGGGCACATGAACATGAACCTTAGGCAACACAACGCACCCATCAACAAACATCACTATCCATTTCCGTTCAAGGATGCAATGTACAAGAACTTTGTGGGGCAGGTTGTGGAGGAGATCCCACTCCATGCCGTGGACTCCAATCAGGCATGATCATGTTCTTCGTCCGGCTGCAAGACGTTAAAGAAAGCGCTACTTGGGAGGCAACCCATGCAATTCAACAAAGGAAGCCCTAGGAATCACTCCAATTCCAGATTTGCGTTCCTAAAACCCTTCACTTTGTTGCTTGTTTCTAATCTGCCCAGTTTGTTATTTACTTGCTGTTTGTGTGTTTCTTTTTGTTTAGCGTGGTTTTATGCTTGAAACATTGAGGACAATGTTTGATTTAAGTGTGGGGGGGGGGGGGGTAACTAAGTGTTTTAGATGCAAATTCGTGGGATTTTATCACCCTTAACTTGGAGACTTGTTCTTTGCTGTTTTTAAGTGTTTTTGAGCAGTTTTGGTGTGTTTTGATGCAAAAATCCGAAAATCACATAAAAATTTGAAAAACTTGTTTTAAAAACCCAAAAAGAGTTGTTTTTGTGTGTTTGTTTGTGTCTTAGGGTATCTTCCAACACAATGATGAGGATTCGGTTTGTAATTACATGGCTGTTAAAGAGAGTGACTAACATGGATGAAAGTTTGATTACTCTTTGTTTATGCTTGGTTGTGGTTATAACTTATGAATTCACATGCAATCATAAAAGAAAAAAATCAGTTTTTGTAACATGCTTGAAGGAAGGAACTCAAACTAACGCTACAACCTTGTGAGACTTGAGCCTAAGCGTGTATTTGGAGAGTTAAAATCTGTGCATTCTTTGTTTTCTAAGTCGTTGCATGATCTCATTATTCCTTGCTTGGTTACTATTTAGAAGGCGTTTCATCATTTAGTTCCAAATGCTAGAACTAATGCCCATTTCATTCAAAGCATGTTATTGATTTGCATAACACATATTCAAGATGAAGTTGTGTAGTGACCACCACCTTAGCCAAATGCCGTGTGCCCTATGTCATTGTGTTTTGTAGGTTTTTAACCCCGTTGAGCCTTGTTAGCCTTCATTATTTGTTAACCCATGTTTTCCTCACCTAGCCTAGTTTAGGACCATCCATACCCTTGTTCTTAAAGCATAGTAAAGCATGATTCGAATTGAATTCCTTTTGATCTATGTTAGCAGAAAACAAGTGTGGGGGAAGTATTTTTCATGAGGAATTGTGTGCCATAGGCACGGCAAAGAAAAGAAAAGAAAAAAAAAATTTCGTGGAAAAAGAAAAAAATTGAAGAAAAAAAAGTATGAAAAGTATGAGAAAAAGAGTTCCAAAGTATTGTTTGTTGAAGTGAGGGTCCAAAACAATGAATTCGGCCCTAAGGAGTTGTTTAAGTCTTCCCCTTGTGTTTTAAAGTTAATTTCTGCAATCTAAGTGAATTCTAAGTCTCAATTTCATTGCTTTGCTTACTATTGCTTGAAGAACGTTTGTTTTCCCTATCATTTCCTTGTTAACCAACACCCCAAGCCCCATTACAACCCTTAACTTCTATCTTGAGTGTTATGTGTTTCAATTTGTGAAGATGACTAAAATCTGTGGGAATGATGATTTTTAACATGTCATGTGCATTGGAAATCTTTGAGGCAATCGTTGGAAGGTTTAGATTGTGTTTTACATGTTTTATTTCGTTTTGTTTACTTTGTTTCGTTTTGTTTTGCTCGAGGACTAGCAAAAGCTAAGTGTGGGGGAATTTGATAGGGGCATATTTATGCACCTTAGTTAGCTTGTTCTTATGCATTTTCGTTATGTTTTCTTAGTTAAAGTAGTCCTTTAAGCTATTTTCATGTGTTTTCAGGTTTAAAGGGTATATTATACAAAAAGATGCATTTTGGAGCCTTTTGGAGCAAAATGGAGCTTTGAATGGATGTCACATACTTAGAGCCAAAGGCATGGACGAATTTGAAGACTTAAAGATGATGATTCCTACTTGAACAAAGTTTCCTAGTTGAAGTAGGAAAGGGCTTAAATGAAGATGAAATCCTAGTCCAAGAAGGAGTCCTAATCAATCAAGGATTCCTAGTTGAAGATGGATTCCTAGAAGAATGAAGATTCCTACTCAAGCAAGGTTTCCTACTTGAAGAAGGAAAGTTAAAGATAAGGAATCAGCTCAAAAGAAGGAGAATTATCCAAAACATTATCCAAACTACCTTATCTTATCCTTATCTTATCCAAACTATCTTATCTTATCCTATCCTAATTCTATCCTAACTTAATTCCAGCTGCAAGGGGGAGTTATTATCATATTAGGACACATTAAAATAGGTTTCTAGAAGCCCTTATCCTCTCCTACAAAGGTGCCACACCTTATCCCTTGTTTTTCTAGGAATCAGCCACAAAACAACCTTTCTAGAAGGCCTTATCCCTTGTCCTACAAAAGTGACGCCCCAAACCTTTCTAGAACTTCTAGAAACCTGATTATTCCTTTCCCCCTTGGTTCCTAAAAGCCTTAGCCTTTTCCTTCAAGGATTGTGTGTTATTATCCTATACAAATTAGGCCTTTAAATCCTTTTCCTTTGCTACATAGGGGCTGAGAATTTCAGCCTATAAATACCATCCTTTGCTGCACCATTTAGTCACCACCCTCTACCATATTTTCCTACATTCATACATCCCTCAAACACATTCATCCCTCTTGTGCCGTGGCTATTGCAAGGAAGGAAGGAGAAGGAACAACCTTGTGCCGTGCCTATGCCCTAGCATTGGGAGCGTTGGAGCGTTTCTAGGTGTTTTCTATCTTTGATCTCAATGTTTAATTTAAGTTATTCTTGTGTAATTGCGAGTATGAGGAACTAAACCCCCTTGGCTAGGGGGGGATTCGAAACCATGTTTATGCTTGCTATATGATTTGATTACCTTTAATTGCGTTTCATAAATTGTGATTTCAATTTGCTTATCTATGTGAATTAAAACTTATTCTTGTATGTTGATTGAGGGTCGACACTTAGTTTGCATGCATGAATTTGATGCTAGGATATAAGGAAATTTCACCTAATCGTTATGAACTTATATTCACAAGTAGTAAAGGTTGATGATCTCAATCGCGTTAAGTAAATTCTTGGCATAAGTTTCATGCAATCATAGTAACAAGTGCTTCGTCAATGCTTATGGTTTTCATAGAACTTAATGATTCTTGCTTGTATCTCTATTATGCAATCATGTAGGGGACTTGTGGGGAATGCTTTGGGTTGTCGTATGCAATCATCCAATTCAATAACGTTAGGAAAATCTGAAGGTTAATTTAAGCGGACCTAATTAACTTGGGGCGTTGAGAATTCATGGTTTATTGAAAAGCAATTGGAAATCGTTTTGTATGCAAGTGTGACATGTGTGGAGAAGAACCCCTTAGCTAGCCTTCCATCCATTCAATTCAATCAAATTCGTTTTAAAATCTGTTTTAGTTACAAAGTTTTATTTGTTTTTAAATTCGTCCAAAATCAATCCCCCTTTACTTGGTTGAGTCATATTAGTTAGAAATCAATTTAGTTTGTGTTTTTAAGTGTTTTGAGTTAAGTTAAAACCTATTTTCGTCAAAATCTTGTTTAGAGTTCAAAACTGCCCAGAAAGTGGTTTTAAGGCAGTTTTGAGTGTTTTTGTGTTATTTTGAGTCTTTTGGTTTGTTTTGGTGTTTTAAGTTATAGTTTTACATTCTTTGAGTCTAGTTTAGTGTTTTAAACTTGTTTTTATGTTTTTGAGTCAATTCCAAGTGATTTTGCAATCCCTCCTAATCCCCGGCCTAGAACGATCCCTGCTTACGTATTTTGCTACAATTGATAAAAAGAGGGTTTAATTTGTTTGCTTATATATTTCGCATCACTTGCCTCTTCGATTTCTGAACTTGCCTCTTCAATTTCTGAAGCTCTGTGATGCGAAATATATTAAGCACACAAATTAAACCCTCTTTTGACAATTGTAGCAAAGTATGTAAGTAGGGATCGTTCAAAACCGGGGATTAGGAGGGATTGCTAAACTCTTGAAAACTGACTTAGAAACGTAAAAACAAAGTTTAAAACACTAAATTAGACTCGAAGAATGCAAAACTAAAGTTTTAAACACTAAAACAAACCAAAAACTCAAAACAGCAATGATGCGTAAATTAACTAAACACACAAATTAAACCCTCTTGTTGACAATTGTAGTATGGATAAGTAGGGATCGTTCTTAAACCGGGGATTAGGAGGGATTGCTAAACACTTGAAAACTGACTTAGAAACGTAAAAACTAAGTTTAAAACACTAAACTAGACTCAAAGAATGTAAAACTAAAGTTTGAAACACTAAAACAAACCAAAAGACTCAAAACAGCAAACAAACACTCAAAACTGCCTTAAAAACACTTTCTGGGCAGTTTTGAGCACAAACACAAATTTGGACGAAATTGAGTTATAACTTGAACCAAAACACTTAAAAACACAAACTAAATCACTTTCTAACTAATATGAGACTTCAAAATAAAGGGGGATTTGTTTTGGACGAAAATTGAAAACAAAACAGAAACTTTAAAACAAAACAGATTGTAAAACGTTTTGGATGAAAAGGATGGATAAAAGGCTAGTTAGGAGGTTCTTCTCCACACATGACACACTTACAAACAAAACGATTTTCAGTTGTTCTTCCAACAAATTGTGAAACTCAACACCCCAAGTTAATTAGATACGCTTAAATTAACCTTCAAGTTCTCCTTAAGTTAATGAATTGGATGGGAAAGCGCATACAACAATTCAAAGCATTCCTCAAAGGTTCCTTACGTGATGAGCACAATAAAGATACAATCAAGAATCATGAAGCACAATGAGAACTATAAGTGTTGACGAGGCATTCGTTACTATGATGAGCATGAAACTAATACCAAGAATTCATTCAACGCGATCGTTTATAAGCGACCTTCACTACTTGTGATTATAAGATTGTAACTATTAGGTGAAACTCCCTCATAATCTAGCATCATATTCATGCATGAAAACTAAGCGTGCACTCTCAATCAACATGCACAAATAAGTTATCAATCAAGTAGATGAACGAATTGAAACCACAACTCATGAAATAACAACTGAATGTAATCAAATCATATTGCAAGTATGTACATGGTTTCGAATCACCCCCCAACTAAGGGGGTTTAGTTCCTCATACTCACAACACAAAGTTTATTGAATTGAAACATTGAAAACATAAGAAAGATCACACCTAAAAGTTCCAGCAATCTGCAATAGACTAGCAAGCACATTCAAGAGCACTCCTTCTTCCTTCTTGTTGCGGCATAAGGTATGGAGATGGTTATGGATGGTTTTGGATGATGTAGAATGGTGGAAAAGTGTTTAGGATAGGTGTATGGCACGGCTAGGGGGGTTTGGGATCAGAAAATATGGATTTGGGTGAAGGTTTGGCACGGCAAGGGGTGAGGACAGATTTCTGGCGTGAATGGAGTTGTATGGATGTGTGTGGAATGTTTTGTGGCTGCAACAAAGAGGTTTATTTAAAGGAAAACAGAAATTAAAACCCTAGGTTGATTAGGAAATCATAAATTAAGTCCAAGGATTCTAGAATTAGGAAATAAAATCAGAAACTTAAAGGAAACCCACCAAAAGTTGCGGCAATTACTTAAAACACAAAAGGAATGTGTTTTAAGTCAGATTTTGGGAAAGAAACTCTCTCCCTTGCACGGCAAGGAAGAGGAAAGGATGAGGGAGGTGCGGCTAAGGTTTGGGAAAGGTCTAAGTGACCTAAAACTGATGGGAAAGAGGATCCCTTGCACGGCAAGGAAGGGGAAATAAGGGAAAGGTGCGGCAAAGGTCCTAGAGTGGTTTAGGGCCTTTGTTTGGTGTCCCAAAGTGCATAAAAGGTATTCAAAGTGGCTGGAAATTAAGAACATTTAGGAATAGGGAAGGTCAACCAAAATAGGAAACCTTGGCTTAACTTTCCTACTTCAAGTAGGAATCCTTGTTGGAGTAGGAATCCTTGTTCTTCTAGGAATCCTCAAATGAGTAGGAATCCTTTTTCTTCTAGGAATCCTCAAATGAGTAGGAATCCTTCTTCAATTAGGAATCCTTTGTTGATTAAGAATCCTTCTTCAATTAGGAATCCTTCTTGAATTAGGAAACCAACTTTCTTCAAGACTTCAATTCATCCATTCCTTTTGCTCCAAAAGGCTCCATTTTGCTTCTTTTTGCACACTTTGACCTTAGAACCTGCAAACACACAAAAGAGACTTTAAACATTAAAATAGCTAAGTAAACACGACTTAAATGCACGAGAACAAGCCAATTAAATAGCATAAATATGCTCCTATCAAATTCCCCCACACTTAGCTTTTGCTAGTCCTCGAGCAAAACAAACAAAAGAAAGGAAACAAAACGAAACAAACTAACCAAAACAAAACCTAAACCTTCCAACGTTTGCCTCAGGGATTTCCAATGCACATGACATGTTAAAGATTGTTATCCCCACAAATTTGAGTCATCTTTACACAAGCACATACTTAATTAGAGCCACTACTTACTAGTTCACAAGTAATCAAGTAAAACAATGCTTTGAATGTAGTAACATGCCTTAGAGAATTCCCTCAATTCCTTACAAGATATACACTAAATTTTCACTCAGAATTTCTAACTACACACCCTACACTAGTCATATGTGAGAAGATTGATGTAGTTATGAAAACGAATGCTCACATATATGTATCACAAAGAACGCAATTTCTAGAGTTAAGAAGCATGTTTAGATATGATCTCATGAATGGAATGCTACTACTTAGATGCGAGAACCAGTGACACCATATGCTCATACCAAATTCAAACTCCACAAATTGAAACACATAACACTCAAGATAGAAGTTAAGGGTTGTAATGGGGCTTGGGGTGTTTGTTAACAAGGAAAGGATAGGGAAAACAAACGTTCTTCAAGCAATAGTAAGCAAAGCAATGAAATTGAGACTTAGAATTCACTTAGATTGCAGAAATTAACTTTAAAACACAAGGGGAAGACTTAAACAACTCCTTAGGGCCGAATTCATTGTTTTGGACCCTCATCTCAACAAACAATACTTTGGAACTCTTTTTCTCAACTTTTCAACTCTTTTTTTCAAACTTTTCATATTTTTTCTTCAATTTTTTCTTTTTCCACGAATTTTTTCTTTTCTTTTCTTTTCTTTGCCATGCCTATGGCACACAATTCCTCATGAAAAATACTTCCCCCACACTTGTTTTCTGCTAACATAGATCAAAAGGAATTCAATTCGAATCATGCTTTACTATGCTTTAAGAACAAGGGTATGGATGGTCCTAAACTAGGCTAGGTGAGGAAAACATGGGTTAACAAATAATAAAGGCTAACAAGGCTCAACGGGGTTAAAAACCTACAAAACATAATGACATAGGGCACACGGCATTTGGCTAAGGTGGTGGTCACTACACAACTTCATCTTGAATATGTGTTATGCAATTCAATGACATGCTTTGAATGAAATGGGCATGAGTTCTAGCATTTGGAACTAAATGATGAAACGCCTTCTAAGTAATAACCAAGCAAGGAATAATGAGATCATGCAACGACTTAGAAAACAAAGAATGCACAGATTTTACTCTCCAAATAAATGTTTAGGCTCAAGTCTCACAAGGTTGTAGCGTTAGTTTGAGTTCCTTCCTTCAAGCATGTTACAAAAACTGATTTTTTCTTTTATGATTGCATGTGAATTCATAAGTTATAACCACAACCAAGCATAAACAAAGAGTAAATCAAACTTTCATCCATGTTAATCACTCTCTTTAACAGCCATGTAATTACAAACCGAATCCTCATCATTGTGTTGGAAGGTACCCTAAGACACAAACAAACACACAAAAACAACTCTTTTTGGGTTTTTAAAACAAATTTTTCAAATTTTTATGTGATTTTCGGATTTTTGCATCAAAACACACCAAAACTGCTCAAAAACACTTGAAAACAGCAAGGAACAAGTCTCCAAGTTAAGGGTGATAAAATCCCACGAATTTGCATTTAAAACACTTAGTTACCCCCCCACACTTTAATCAAACATTGTCCTCAATGTTTCAAGCATAAAACCACACTAAACAAAAGGAAACACACAAACAGCAACTAAAACAACTAAATAGGCAGATTCGAAATAAACAACAAAGTGAAGAGTTTAGGAACGCAAATCTGGAATTGGAGTGATTCCTTGGTCTTCCTTTGTTGAATTGCATGGGTTGCCTCCCATGTAGCGCTTTCTTTAACGTCTTGAAGCCGGACGAAGAACACAATCATGCCCCATTGGAGCCCACGGCATGGAGTGGGATTTCCTCCACAACATGCTCAACAAAGTTCTCGTAGTAGGGCTTCAATCTATGTCCATTCACCTTGAATTCTTGGCCGGTTTTCAAACTTTGGATTTGGACTGCACCATGCACAAAAACATTAGTGATAACAAATGGGCCAACCCACTTAGAACGTAACTTACCGGGGAATATACGAAGATGGGAGTTAAATAGCAACACTTTCTGCCCTATGGAGAATGTTTTGCCTCTAATCATCTTGTCATGGAACGCCTTGGTCTTCTCCTTGTAAATCCAGGCATTCTCATAAGCATCATGCCTAATCTCCTCAAGCTCATTCAATTGGAGCTTCCTATGATTTCCAGCCATGTCCACGTCCATATTGAAGGTTTTGACCGCCCAATGTGCCTTGTGCTCAAGCTCCACGGGGAGATGGCATGGCTTGCCATACACTAGCCGAAATGGGGACATACCTATGGGTGTCTTGTAGGCCGTTCTATACGCCCACAATGCATCCTCCAACCGCAAGCTCCAATCTTTTCTATTTGGCCCAACGGTCTTCTCCAAGATTTGTTTGATTTCTCGATTGGAAACCTCGGCTTGGCCACTTGTTTGGGGGTGATAAGGTGTGGAAACCTTATGCATCACATTATACTTCCTCAACAATGCCTCAATGGTACGGTTGCAAAAGTGAGATCCACCATCACTTATAAGCACTCTAGGCATCCCAAATCTAGAGAAAATGTTAGATTTAACGAAATCTGCAACAACTCTAGAATCGTTAGTTCGGGTGGCTTTGGCTTCCACCCACTTTGACACATAATCAACAGCAAGTAATATGTAAGTAAAGCCAAAAGATGTAGGAAAAGGACCCATAAAATCAATACCCCACACATCAAAAATTTCAACAACAAGAATGGGGGTTTGCGGCATTTGGTCCCTTTGCCCCAAATTTCCCGTTCTTTGACATCTATCACATGTCAAGCAAAACGTCCTAGCATCTTTAAACAGTGTAGGCCAATAAAAACCACATTCAAGAATCTTATGCGCTGTGCGTTGTGTGCCAAAGTGTCCACCACATGCATATGAATGGCAAAAACTCAAAATGGAATGAAATTCAGATTCAATCACACAACGACGCACAATCTGATCCGGACAGATTTTCCACAAGTATGGGTCATCCCACACATAAAACCGTGCCTCCTTTCTAAGTTTATCACTTTGGGCTTTGCTTAGGGTGTTAGGAACTTGCTTAGACACCAAGAAATTGACCAAATCGGCATACCAAGGGGTACTTACCTTAATGGACAGAAGTTGTTCATCCGGAAACGTCTCAGAAATGGGGAGGGACTCTTCTTCACGCACTATTCTGCTCAAGTGGTCAGCCACCACGTTTTCACAACCTTTCTTGTCCCTAATTTCAATATCGAACTCTTGAAGTAGGAGCATCCAACGAATGAGCCGTGGTTTAGCCTCCTTTTTGGTGAAAAGATACTTCAAGGCTGCATGGTCAGTGAAAACAATTACTTTAGTACCAATTAGATATGATCTAAATTTATCTAAAGCAAATACAACCGCCAAAAGTTCTTTTTCGGTTGTAGAATAATTCAATTGAGCATCATTTAGAGTGCGTGAAGCATAATAAATAACATGGGAATGTTTATTTTTCTTTTGATCCAAAACAGCCCCAAGTGCATAATCCGAGGCATCACACATCAATTCAAATGGAATGGACCAATCCGGAGGAGTGATGATGGGTGCCGTGGTAAGTAGCTCCTTGAGATGCTTGAATGCCTTCTCACATGCCTCATTGAACTCAAAAGACACATCCTTTTGGAGAAGACGACATAGGGGTTGTGCAATTGATGCGAAAATTAACTAACGCACAAATTTAAACCCTATTTGTGACAATTGTAGTATATGGATAAGTAGGGATCGTTCTAGGCCGGAGATTAACTAGGGATGCTAACCAAAGTAAAATTAAATTAAAAACGTAAAAACAAAATTTAAAATATTAAACTAGACTCAAAACACTTAAATAGAAACACTCAAAATAAAACTAACAAATAAACTAAAACAAATCAAAAGATTCAAGAAAACACAAACTAAATTAATTTCTAACAAACATAACACTTTAAAATAAATGGGTGATTGATTTTTAAAGAGAAGTAAATTAAACTTAAATAAATTACGGAATTGACAAAAACATAAAATTAAGGTAAAATGATAAATGACGGGATGGCTAGAGGGTTCTTCTCCACACATGACATATATGCAACCTAAATTGATTTTCAGTTGTTCTTTCAATAAATTGTAAATTCTCAACGCCCCAAGTTAATTAGGTCCGCTTAAATTAACCTTCAGATTTTCCTACTTTTATTAGGTTGGATGATTGCATACGACAACCCAAAACATTCCCTACAAGTTCCCTACATGAATTGCATAATAGAGATACAAGCAAGAATCATTAAGTTTTATGAAAATCATAAGCATTGACGAGGCACTTGTTACTATGAATTGCATGAAACTTATGCCAAGAATTTACCTAACGCGATCGTTTATAAGCGACCTTCACTACTTGTGAATATAAGTTCATAACGATTAGGTGAAATTCACTTATATTCTAGCATCAAATTCATGCATCTAAATTAAGTATGCATCCTTAATCGACATACAAAAATAAGTTATCAATCAAGCAGTTAAGCAAATTAAATCACAACTCAGAAATCACAACTGAAGATAAACAATTCAAATTACAAATATATCCATAGTTTTGAATTAACCTCTAGCCAAAACAAAATTAGTTACACATTATTAAAACAGAAATAAAACTAAAACGTGAGTTTGGAAAAATAAACCGATAGAGAAAGAAGTTGGTTCCGTGCGTAAGTCCGTGTCTCTCCTTCCTAGCTGCCAAGAAGGCAGCTCCTTCTTCCACTTCTTCCCTCGAAGACCTCCCTAGGCATGCACGTCCTGCATGTTTCACAGCTCCTGCTCTCAAATCCTGCACGTTGCAAATTCTCCCTCTGTCCTTCTTTGGTTCCTGTGCCAGTCTCACCTTCCCTTGCTGCCGAGGAAGCACCTGCCTTCCTGTCTTCTTGCGAGCTGACTGCCCGAGGCAGCCTTCCAATCCCCGAGAGCCTCTCGTGACTCCACCCTCACTGTCCTATTCTCACTGCCCCAGGCCAGTCTCCCCTCACTTCCTAGTTCCCATGCTTTCCCGTACTCCCCCCTTTTTTTCCGTGCCTTCAGGCACCCCCAAGGCTGTCTCTCTCTGCTCGCTGCCACTGGCAGCTTGCCTTTCCTCCACGCCTTCCTACTGCGTCAGCGACTCCCCCTCAAGCTGCCCGAGGCAGCTTCCTCTTCTCCTCACTCCAGTTCCGCGCACCTCACTATTTATTTCATTTTTTTATTGTTTTCTATCCCACGTTCTGCACCTCCTTATTCCTTTTTGTTTTCTAATCATCACTCCACTCCCTCATTGCCTTCCAGCTGCCATTATTCTTTCTTATTTCCTCATTGCCGCACACACCCACATGGTTCCCCACTGTCTACAAAACAAACAATTATTATATTATATATATATATATCTATATTTTATTTAATTTAAAAGCTAAACAGTTTTGACACGAATTTATTACATAAAATCACACTTATGTTATTTTTATTTTATTAGCTAGATAAATTCGATAAAACATAAAAACAAAGTAAATAACTCAAAAATATAAGAAACTAACTAAGAAAAGACGAGAGAATTTGATGTAAAATATGTATAAATATGAGCTTATCAAATACCCCCACACTTAGCTTTTGCTAGTCCTCGAGCAAAACAGAGAAAACAGAAAAAGTAATAACATGAAAATTATTATTTCCCCCTATATAACCCTCATAGAATTTCATTTGAGAACATAAATAATCAAAAACCATAGCTAACACCAACAAGCAATTCAAGTTCATTTTCCTTATTCAAATATTAGCAGTAATCTTTGAAACATCCTTGAAGTGTAGTGTGTGAGATAGCCATGCTCATGCAATTTCAAATTTTTATTTAAAAAAAACACCATATGCAAACTAGCGACCTTCTTACGGGATTTACACTCAATCACACATGTGTTTAGTTTTAATGTGTTTCTCTCAAAGAATCAAATGTGAAAGTTCTACCATAAGCTTGCATAAAGATCACTTCTCCACAGTCATAATTGCAAAACTTAAATCAAGAGGACTTTTATTGGATGTAATGAGGCTTAGGGATAGGGTTATTGAAACGAAAGAATAGGAAAAACAAAAGTTCCAAGCTACATTACAAGCAATTCTTTTGATTTATAAGAACTCAACATTTCCCGCTATTCTACAAGTCACCTCCAACCACACCCATAAACTGAAACTTTAAAAACTTTTTATTTTCTTTGTATACAATCTTTCTTTTTCTTTTCATTTTCTTTTTTTTTTTTTTTTTTTTTTTTTTTTTTTCAAACAGAAACAAATATGAAAAACCCCCACACTTATTCTTTTGCCAAACACCCTCCAAAGTACTTCACAAACATTTCTCATAAGACAATTTCACATTGCTCAATAGCTCGCTTGGAAAGGGTAAGGAAAAAATATTTATTTCAGGCATAAGGGTAGACATATCTGATGATAAGAAATAAAAGGCTCACAAATACGGCTCAAATTGGCAATCTAATGATATCATTTTTCTTTGGGAAACAAGGTTATTTGGGCCATGGTGGTAAACCTAATGCCTCTATCATTTTCAAGTTCATGCAATTAATGACAAATATTTCGAAAGATCGTTATGCAAGTTCTAGAGAATTATCTCACATAAGTTCATCACACATAAAAAAAATAGGAGTGTATGAAAAATGCACACACTTTCAATAGGCTCAAAAACTCACATAGGATGTATATGGTCACTAAATTCACATATGGAGCTTTAAATCATGCTTTAATTTCACATCAACAAGGCTATGTGCGTTTAGTTTTTCAAAGATGATCAAATATGTACAAACTAACACAAGAATAAGGAATTTCACACAACACATGTTAACTAAGTTCTTGATAATCATGATTCAAATTTGATCCAATTATATCACTGGGTCGGGAAACTAACAAAAAATCTAATTCAAAACAATAAGGAAAACAAGGAAATATTTTTGGATTTTTTAAATTTTTCGAAATGTTTTTTTTTTTTTTTTTTTTTTTTTTTTTTAAATAAAACAAAACTAATTAAGAAAACAAAGCAATAACATGGAAACAAATGAAACCAGTTCAAAGTTGAAGGTACAAAAATTTTCAATTTGGTCATTTTTATACTCTTTACCCCCACACTTAAACTAGACATTGTCCCCAATGTCAGAAAATATAATAAAATGCAAATAAAAATAAAAATAAAATAAATAAATATAACGAAATAAAATAAAGCAATAGGACTGAAAACTTCCCTAATTTGCAGAAAAATCAAGCGATGACCCCCAAGCTAAAATTCTGCAATCAACTTCAAGGGTGGAAATAACCAAAAGTTCCTGCAAAGAAAAGAAATAAATCAGTTACGCACGCAAGAAAATATAAAATAAAATAAAAAAAAAACAAACGAAAAATTGAAAATGAAAAAGACAATGAATAAAATAAAAAAAATGATCATTGGTCCTGTTTGGTGACTTTCCACAGCTTTGAACTTGAACTGGCCTCGGAACTTCTTAGCAAGGAAAATGAGACTTGATTTGTGGTGGTGTTGAAGCTTCTCGAGCTCTTGGTTTCAACTCAGACTCCTTCTGCCGGGTTGATTGAGTCTGCAGGCTACATTCTTCTCTTTTTGTTCTTCTGCATGGCAGGTAGGCACGAGGCAGAGGTGGTGGTCTGCTTCTTTGTTCAATCTGTCCAAGTGCCGACCGATTTCCTTTCTTTCACCCTGACTCGCAGGCAAGAGCAAGGGTAAAGGAAAAGCATGCCATGAGAAATCTTTGCCTCTGACTCTGATGATATGGGATACTTTTGCTTTTGAAGAAGTATCGTTCCACAGGTGTATGCTTGAACTGGGCTGGGGAACTTCTTAGCAAGGAAAATGAGACTTGATCTTGAAGATGAAACAGCACCTTGTCTCCACATGCTTCAAGTATCATTTTCACTTGCAATGTCTGTTCTCCAGGCAGATGTGGCGACTTCTTCGGAAGTACATCAGTGGTTGAAGAAGAGCACTCGAGAGCAATGCTAGGTAAGCAATCAGGAAGGATTTCCAGGCAGTCGGTTCTTAGATTGGAAGATTGACACCGAGTGCTGGCTGATTGCCCGCTTTCTCCTTGCCACAAAGACAAGGAAAAGGACAGGGAGAAAGCGTGATATGAGATACTCTTGCTTTCAACCTTCATGATATGAAATACTCTAGCTCTAGATGACTTATTTGCAAAGGTATCCCAGGGAATGAGAAACACAGAGAAACTCGAGAGGGTTTGATGGAAAGGCATTTTGGGAGATGAAAAATTTCGGAGATGAATAAGTGTTGAAAGTGTGCCTTTGCTGTTGAAGGCGAAGGTAGACGTTTATAGGTATTTTCTTCACAACCGAAACTATTCTTTTACCCCTGTCGGCAGCCGGTGGATGGATGAACAGTACAGGTCATGCGCTTTCTGAAAAAGCAACCCGTAATTTGCGCAAAGCTGACAGCGCGCGTGACGAGTGACGACAAAATTGGAAAAACAGCTCGCCTCGTGATTCCTGACCGCTCCGACTTTTGATAAAGACGCCCGACTTTTGAGAGAGCGGCGTCTGACTTTTGAGAAAGGAACCGACTTTTGAGACGGAGTCCGACTTTTGAGAACGGCGACGCCGCTTTTGAGAAAAGAATCCGGCTTTTGAGAAAGGAGCCCGGCTCTTCGATTTGCGAGAGGGCGTCTCTTCGACTGCTGAGTGATGCCTCAACGATTTCTTCTTCTTATAAGAACGCTCATTTTTGTTCCACAACACACTTAAGCTCCCCCTGTAAACACTTCCTCCTTGCATTTCTTTTAATCTTGATCATTCCGACTCTTCATTCTCAACACCTTCAGAAAATGTCTTGCCCTTCTGACCGTCGCCTTAACTTGAATGTTGGGGAAGATAGTGATATATCTTCTCCAACCAACATTTGGCAGCCGTCCTTCATATCCCCGAATGGTCCTCTTACAGTTGGGGATTCCATGATGATGAACGAAACAACCGCATCGGTGGTGGCCAGAAATCTGCTCACTCCTAGAGACACTAGGATACTTTCCAGGCGGTCCGACGAACTGGCTGTTCAGGACTCTATGGCCTACAGCGTCCGATGCGCAGGCTCAGTATCAAACATGGGCCAGCGCCTTCTTGCACGAACTCGTCAGGTGGAGTCGTTGATGGCTGAAGTGGCTAGTCTTCGGCAGGAGGTCAAAGTGCTTAGGCATGAGAACAGGGATTTGCACATGCTTGCAACCAATTACTCCACAAGCATGAAGAGGAAGCTGGATCAGATGCAGGAGTCCGAAGTGCGGATTCAGAGTGATCATCAACGGTTTATGACGTTACTCCCGAGGTTTGTGTTGCCTTCGTCCTCAGGAGCAGCACCAAGTATTGAGGCTCCGAATGATCCAGCTCTGGCGCTTCGTCTTTCAGGGGCTCCGTCGACCTCCGAGGCACCACCAACCAACGACCAATGAACGAAATTAGTTTACAAGTTATTGTAAATTATTTATGCATTTAAGTTTTTTTTTTTTTTTTTTTTTTTTTTAATTTATGTAATGTTTATTATTATTATATTTTATTTTTATTTTTATTTTTTATTTTATATAAATGTAAAATAAGTAAATCAAAGTAAAAAAAAACTAAGTTTAATCTCCTAAACAAAAATCACAACTAAATAAACAAAACAAAAATCACAACTAAATAACAAAACAAAATGAAAGCAGTAAAGAGAAGGGATTAGGAATGCAAATCTGATTGTGGGTGATTCCTAGGCCTCCCTTCATTATTCAAATGCATGGGCTTATCATTGAACGGACGGTGGTACTTGAAATGATCCGGCAATGGTTTAAATTCAAGAGTGGGTGCCTGAATCATCAAAATCAGAAAAATGTTAGTATAAATTAAAATTAAAAATGGAGAAGATGGCTTACATTCTCGATCAAACTCAATCACAAACACCACATTTTTGAACATTTCCGGGACTTTGAACTTAGCCAGGTTTACTATGATGGTTGTGGCTTGTCCCGTGTCATCAAACGCAACTGCTTTGGGCTTGATTGTCTCATGCACAGCCTCTTTGATATGTTCAACAAATTCTCCGGCCATCTCATTTTCTGGAATCCCTCTTCTTGGTGTAGAAATCTCTTTGAATGTTTCAACGTCATCGGGAACATGATTTGGTGCACCAAGAATTGGGATCTCATTTTGCACCTCTGGAAGAACTTCCACAACATTTTTTTCATTCACTTCTTCCTTGGGATTTAAAAACCTGCAAGGAAAAAGGACATTTGGTGGAACGATGTTAGAATGAAATGAACTTAGAACCTCCTCACCTGAGTTGGATGACATAAGGACTTGAGGGGTTTGCGACAAGAATTCTTCTAAACTGCCCAAGTCGTCATCCTCATCTTCTTCTTGAAGCGGCAATTCATCCATGTCCGGGCCATGTTTGGATGGTTCTGGAACAACTTCATCCTCCATATCACTTCCCAAAGTGATGGCTTCATCGATTTCCATTTCTCCCCTTGAATTTGCAAATGTGGAGTTGGAGAGTTCTCTTTGATCTTGAATCTGTGCCATGATCTCCATAATCTGCCCAACTTGCTTCTCCAATGCATTCATCTTGTTGTCTCGGTCTTGCATCTCCTGGTTTTGATTTTCTACTCCCTGATTCAAAGAGGTGAGTAAATTATTAAGTGTATCATTATCCAAGGATGTACCTGAATTGAATTGGGTTGATTGTTGTGGTGGATGTGACGGTTCATATGGCCACTGATAGAACTCTTCCGATGGCGGCAATTGTTCTTCTTTTTGTGAACCCTGTACCGAAGAAATTAATTCTTCAAGCATTTGATTATAATCCACGGGCATACTTTGATTCGATTGGAATTGTTGTGGGGGATACTGTGGTGGCTGCATAGGTCTTGAATAGAACGCGTCTTCTTGCTGCCAATATCCACCTTGTTGGAATTGTTGAGGTTCTCCCCACATGTAATCTGAATAATCTCTCCAATCTGAATTGTAAGCATTGGAAAACATGTTGCCCCTTGATTGGTTATAGCCTTGATATCCCCAAACATCTTCATTTGCAGAAAATTGAGGACCTTGATATCGTTGCCCATAGGGCACATCAAGTGTAGGGACACTTGGCATTGTGGTCCGTTCGGCATTATGAGTTAATTGAGCAGTGAGCTGTGCCAATAGATCTTGAATGCTAGTAGAATCCAAGTCTTGCTCCATTTGTACCTCAATTCAAAGAAAGAAAAATAAATCAAATATCAAAAGTAACATACATAACAAACCAAAAATAAAATAAAATAAAAATAAAACACAAATAAAATAAAATAAAACACAAACAAAAACATAAACAAAGGATTAGCAAATTTGCTAATCCCCGGCAACGGCGCCAAAAATTTGATGCGAAAATTAACTAACGCACAAATTTAAACCCTATTTGTGACAATTGTAGTATATGGATAAGTAGGGATCGTTCTAGGCCAGGGATTAACTAGGGATGCTAACCAAAGTAAAATTAAATTAAAAACGTAAAAACAAAATTTAAAATATTAAACTAGACTCAAAACACTTAAATAGAAACACTCAAAATAAAACTAACAAATAAACTAAAACAAATCAAAAGATTCAAGAAAACACAAACTAAATTAATTTCTAACAAACATAACACTTTAAAATAAATGGGTGATTGATTTTTAAAGAGAAGTAAATTAAACTTAAATAAATTACGGAATTGACAAAAACATAAAATTAAGGTAAAATGATAAATGACGGGATGGCTAGAGGGTTCTTCTCCACACATGACATATATGCAACCTAAATTGATTTTCAGTTGTTCTTTCAATAAATTGTAAATTCTCAACGCCCCAAGTTAATTAGGTCCGCTTAAATTAACCTTCAGATTTTCCTACTTTTATTAGGTTGGATGATTGCATACGACAACCCAAAACATTCCCTACAAGTTCCCTACATGAATTGCATAATAGAGATACAAGCAAGAATCATTAAGTTTTATGAAAATCATAAGCATTGACGAGGCACTTGTTACTATGAATTGCATGAAACTTATGCCAAGAATTTACCTAACGCGATCGTTTATAAGCGACCTTCACTACTTGTGAATATAAGTTCATAACGATTAGGTGAAATTCACTTATATTCTAGCATCAAATTCATGCATGTAAATTAAGTATGCATCCTTAATCGACATACAAAAATAAGTTATCAATCAAGCAGTTAAGCAAATTAAATCACAACTCAGAAATCACAACTGAAGATAAACAATTCAAATTACAAATATATCCATAGTTTTGAATTAACCTCTAGCCAAAACAAAATTAGTTACACATTATTAAAACAGAAATAAAACTAAAACGTGAGTTTGGAAAAATAAACCGATAGAGAAAGAAGTTGGTTCCGTGCGTAAGTCCGTGTCTCTCCTTCCTAGCTGCCAAGAAGGCAGCTCCTTCTTCCACGTCTTCCCTCGAAGACCTCCCTAGGCATGCACGTCCTGCATGTTTCACAGCTCCTGCTCTCAAATCCTGCACGTTGCAAATTCTCCCTCTGTCCTTCTTTGGTTCCTGTGCCAGTCTCACCTTCCCTTGCTGCCGAGGAAGCACCTGCCTTCCTGTCTTCTTGCGAGCTGACTGCCCGAGGCAGCCTTCCAATCCCCGAGAGCCTCTCGTGACTCCACCCTCACTGTCCTATTCTCACTGCCCCAGGCCAGTCTCCCCTCACTTCCTAGTTCCCATGCTTTCCCGTACTCCCCCCTTTTTTTCCGTGCCTTCAGGCACCCCCAAGGCTGTCTCTCTCTGCTCGCTGCCACTGGCAGCTTGCCTTTCCTCCACGCCTTCCTACTGCGTCAGCGACTCCCCCTCAAGCTGCCCGAGGCAGCTTCCTCTTCTCCTCACTCCAGTTCCGCGCACCTCACTATTTATTTCATTTTTTTATTGTTTTCTATCCCACGTTCTGCACCTCCTTATTCCTTTTTGTTTTCTAATCATCACTCCACTCCCTCATTGCCTTCCAGCTGCCATTATTCTTTCTTATTTCCTCATTGCCGCACACACCCACATGGTTCCCCACTGTCTACAAAACAAACAATTATTATATTATATATATATATCTATATTTTATTTAATTTAAAAGCTAAACAGTTTTGACACGAATTTATTACATAAAATCACACTTATGTTATTTTTATTTTATTAGCTAGATAAATTCGATAAAACATAAAAACAAAGTAAATAACTCAAAAATATAAGAAACTAACTAAGAAAAGACGAGAGAATTTGATGTAAAATATGTATAAATATGAGCTTATCAGCAATCTTGGAAAAGTCTTTGATAAATCTTCTATAGAATCCTGCATGACCAAGAAACGAACGAACCTCTCTAACCGAAGTAGGAGAGGGTAAGTAACGTACAAGATCTACTTTAGACTTATCAACTTCAATTCCTTTTTCAGAAATTATATGACCTAAAACAATACCTTGTTTAACCATAAAGTGACACTTTTCCCAATTCAACACAAGGTTTGTTTCAACACAACGTTTCAAGATTAAAGTGAGATTAACCAAACAATTATCAAATGAATCACCAAAAACACTAAAGTCATCCATGAATATCTCAATGATCCTCTCAACATAATCAGAAAATATGCTTACCATACACCTTTGAAACGTGGCAGGAGCATTGCACAAGCCAAATGGCATGCGTCGATATGCAAACGTTCCAAAGGGACAAGTAAAAGTTGTCTTCTCTTGATCATCCGGGGCAATGACAATTTGGTTATAACCTGAGTATCCATCAAGAAAACAATAAAAAGAATGACCGGCTAACCTTTCCAACATTTGGTCTAGAAATGGCAAAGGGAAGTGATCCTTCCTTGTGGTGGCGTTTATCTTCCTATAATCAATGCACACACGCCAACCGGTTTGAATCCTCATGGGTACTAGCTCATTCTCGGCATTTTCCACAACCGTCACTCTGGATTTCTTAGGCACACATTGGATAGGTGAAACCCAACGACTATCGGAGATGGGATAAATCACCCCACAATCTAGAAGTTTAATTATCTCCTTTTTCACAACTTCCATCATTGGAGGGTTAAGACGGCGTTGAGCCTCTCTAGTTGGTTTGGCCCTCTCCTCAAGAAATATGTGATGCATACAAGTCGTAGGGCTTATACCTTTGATATCGGCCAATGTCCAACCTAGGGCAGATTTGAATTCCTTCAACACACGCACTAGCTTCTCCTCCTCTTGTGCCGTGAGGGATGAAGAGATAATGGCAGGAAGTGTCTCATTTTCTCCCAAGAAAATGTACTTCAAATGGCTTGGTAGGGGTTTGAGATCAAGTATGGGTGCCTGAACAATGGATGGAAGCAACTTGTTAGTCGAAATTGGAATTGAATCAAAGTTAGGAGACTTACCACCATGCTTAGGTAATGACTCAAGGGCAGCGACCACTTCAAAAATTTCATCACTAGGGGGCACGGCATGGCCTAGTCCATGTGTGCCGTGGGTTACACTAAAATCTGCCCCCTTGGTTGTGAGTTCCATGCCTCGTGTAATGACTTTTTCAAGCGTATCATCATTCAATTCTTCGAAATATCCCTGCGCCAAAGAGTCAATTATATCAATAGAGAAACATGAATGGTCCTCACTAGGGTATTTAATGGAATCAGAAAGATTAAAATTAACAACTTCCCCATCGAATTCCATGGACAAAGTTCCACTATACACGTCAATCTTTGTCCGGGCCGTCTTCATGAATGGCCTTCCAAGTAGAATGGGCAGCGAAGGAGCATGGTCCGATTCATCCATTTCGAGGACATATAAATCCGTCGGAAAGACTAAATGATTAACCTGCACAAGAACATCTTCCAAAACTCCCTTTGGATAGGCGTTAGATCTATCGGCTAATTGTATTATTACCCCATCATTTTTCAATGCTCCTAAGTTCATAGATGCATAAATGGAATATGGCATAACATTTATAGAAGCACCTAAATCAAGCATGGCAGATTCAAATCTAGTGTTACCAATGACACAAGGAATGGTAAAACTACCCGGATCCTTGCATTTGGGAGGTAGTTTGCGTTGCAAGATGGCGGACACATTTTCACCTACCTTTACCACTTCCTTAGTCGACATCCTCTTCCTAGTGGTACACAACTCCTTCAAAAACTTGGCGTACCTCGGGACTTGCTTGATTGCATCCAACAAAGGTATGTTTACTTGAACTTTCCTAAATGTCTCAAGGATGTCCTTTTCGGCTTCCTCCTTCTTCGTTTGCATAAACCTACTAGGAAAAGGAACATTCGAAGGAAAAGCATTAGTATGAACTGAATTTGACACATTCTTACCCTTGTTGGATGATTTGGACAGATTTGGGGCACTAGGAGCTTGCGGCAAAGGTGGAACGACCTTTGCCGTGAGCAAGCTTGCTTCTTCTTCTTCAATTTGCAAGTTTTCATCCTCTTTGAGACCTGATTTTGATGGTGTAGGACCTGTCCCAACTTCTTTTCCACTTCTCAACAATATGGCTTTTGCACTTTCGAACCCGCCCCTTGGATTTGGAATGGTGGAGCTAGGGAGTTTGCCGGGATCTTGAAACTTACCTACAAACTCGGCAATCTGCCCAATTTGTTTCTCAAGTTGATCCACCCTTTTGTCTTGGTTTTGCATAGCTTTAGCTTGATCTTCCTGCCCATTAGACAACTTAGTTAGTATCTTAAGAAGTGCATCATTGTCAAGAGACGTACCTGAGGCACTTGGCCCGGATTGGGCTTGATTTTGGGGTGGGCCGTAGGTTTTGGGAAAGAACCCCGGGGGTTGTTGCCTAAAACCTCCTTGGTTTTGAGGTTGTTGGGGCTCCCTCCACTTGAAATTTGGGTGGTCTCTCCAACCGGGATTATATGTGTTTGAATATGGATCGTTTCTTGGTTGGTTTTGACCTTGAAACCCAATTGCATGGGCGCTTTCCCATCCACCATTTTCAATCAACTGTGGACACTTTTCAGAGACATGTCCTTGGATGGAACATACGCCACATACAATTGGTCCTTGCATCTTCATGCCCTCGGCCATCTGAGACACAAGAGAAGTAAGATTAGCCAATTGTGAATGAAGATCGGAAGTTGAACTTACCTCATGTACTTGGTGCCGTGGGGGTCCCCTTTGGCCTACTCCCTCGTATTGTTGAGCGTTCAACGCTCGATTAGAGATCAAGATCTTGGCAGCCATGGGTGTTTTGTCCACCATTGCTCCCCCCGCCGAAGCATCAAGCATTTGACGTTCTAGAGGTAGGAGACCCTCGTAGAAGTATTGCAAAAGCAACTCTTCCTTCATCTGATGTTGTGGACAAGAAGCAACAAGTGATTTAAATCGTTCATAATATGTAGGAAAAGACTCACCTTCTTCTTGCTGAATTCCGCTTATCTTTTTGCGTAGGAGGATGATGCGAGAAGTTGGAAAGAACTTCTCCAAGAATGCTCTCTTCATACTCTCCCAAGAAGTGACAGTGCCAGGAGCTAACTCGTATAACCAATCCTTGACTTTATCCATCAAAGAGAATGGAAAAGCCTTCATCTTCAAAATACTTCCGTCAACATTGACGGGAGTCATACTAGAGCAAACTACTTCAAATTCTTTCAAATGTTTGTTAGGATCTTCCATGGACAAGCCATGGTATTTAGGAATATGATGAAGCAAACTTGACTTTAATTCAAATTCTTCCGTCTTACCTTGGGCAGCCGTGGGATATTGGATACACAATGGTGCGGCATTATCCAAACCCGAGGCGGAAAGCTCCTTGAGTGTACGGTTGTCCATGGCTACGCCTTGAACTTCTTCACCTCCTTGTGCCGTAGGTTCCACCTCCTCTTCTAGAACTTGATCTTCAAGGTCAGGTTCCGGGCTAGGTGGGTTGGACTCTTGTTGGTTCCTCCTTCTTCTCAAAGTTCGCTCAAAATCATCGTCAAAGTCCAAAATATGCTCACGAACAGGTTGGGAACTTCGAGTCATGCACTAGTACCTAAAAACAAAGAAACAAAACAAATCAGCAACTAAGATAGAAAACAAACGAAAATAAATAAAAAGAAACAACAAGGGATTAGCAAAGTTGCTAATCCCCGGCAACAGCGCCAAAATTTGATGCGTAAATTAACTAAACACACAAATTAAACCCTCTTGTTGACAATTGTAGTATGGATAAGTAGGGATCGTTCTTAAACCGGGGATTAGGAGGGATTGCTAAACACTTGAAAACTGACTTAGAAACGTAAAAACTAAGTTTAAAACACTAAACTAGACTCAAAGAATGTAAAACTAAAGTTTGAAACACTAAAACAAACCAAAAGACTCAAAACAGCAAACAAACACTCAAAACTGCCTTAAAAACACTTTCTGGGCAGTTTTGAGCACAAACACAAATTTGGACGAAATTGAGTTATAACTTGAACCAAAACACTTAAAAACACAAACTAAATCACTTTCTAACTAATATGAGACTTCAAAATAAAGGGGGATTTGTTTGGTGTCCCAAAGTGCATAAAAGGTATTCAAAGTGGCTGGAAATTAAGAACATTTAGGAATAGGGAAGGTCAACCAAAATAGGAAACCTTGGCTTAACTTTCCTACTTCAAGTAGGAATCCTTGTTGGAGTAGGAATCCTTGTTCTTCTAGGAATCCTCAAATGAGTAGGAATCCTTGTTCTTCTAGGAATCCTCAAATGAGTAGGAATCCTTCTTCAATTAGGAATCCTTTGTTGATTAAGAATCCTTCTTGAATTAGGAAACCAACTTTCTTCAAGACTTCAATTCATCCATTCCTTTTGCTCCAAAAGGCTCCATTTTGCTTCTTTTTGCACACTTTGACCTTAGAACCTGCAAACACACAAAAGAGACTTTAAACACTAAAATAGCTAAGTAAACACGACTTAAATGCACGAGAACAAGCCAATTAAATAGCATAAATATGGTCCTATCAAGCAACCAAAAGACTCAAAACTGCCTTAAAAACACTTCCTGGGCAGTTTTGAGCACAAAGCACCAAATTGGACGAATTTGGGTTTTAACTTGTATCAAAACACTTAAAAACATAAACCAAAACACTTTCTAACTAATCTAGGACTTCAAAATAAATGGGGATTTGATTTGGACGAAAATAAACTAACAAAACAGATTGCAAAGTAAAAACAGATTTGAAAACGATTTTGGGGTTTTAAATGGATGATGGATTAGTTAGAGGCTCTTTCTCCACACATGACAAGTATGCAAACGACTCGATTTCCAGTTATTCCTTCATTGAATTATGAATCACAATGCCCCAAATTAACCGTGACATCACTAGTTAATTCTCAAGTTTTCCTTGTGTTATCGGATTGGATGACATCATTCGACAACCCGAAGCATTCCTCAAAAGTTCCCTACATGACATCATAATAAAGATACAATCAAAGATCATTACGTTCAATGAAAACTATAAGCATTGACAAAGCACTTGCAACTATGACATCATGTCACTCATGCTAGGAATTGAACTTAACGCGATCGTGACTAGCGACCTTCACTACATATGAATATAAGTGTGTGACGATTATGTGAAACAACCTTATATTCTAGCATCATATTCATGCAAGCCAATTAAGTGTCGACCCCTGATAGGAGCATATTTATGCTACTTAGTTATGTTGTTTTCTTGCATTTTCGTAGTTAGTTATAACTTATTATAGTGTTTAAGGTCATTTTCGTGCAATTTCAGGTTCATATGGCAAAGTATGCATTTTGAGCCAATTTGGAGCATTTTGGAGCATTTTTGGGCCAAGATTGGATGGTGCAAACATGAAGACATGTGGATGGACGAATTTGATAATTAAAACAGCAACACACACACCACATGGGCAGCAAGGAATCAGAAATTAAAGCATGGAAGAATGGGATCATCATGGGCAGCAAGGAATCATCATGGGCAGCAAGGAATCATTATGGGCAGCAAGGAATCATCATGGGCAGTGAAGAGACAACAAGGAATGGCAGAAATTGGACCACCATGAAGTGGATTTCTGCAAGGATGGCAGATTGTCCATTACTTGATGTTTGCTTGACATTTTCAGCCACTATATAATCCCCATTCAACCATTTATCATGGAGTTCAGAAAAACACACCTCCCACACACATTCCATTCATCCCATCCAGCCATACACCCTCCACAATTCATAAAATCGTCAAACACATCCATCACACTTTGCAGCAGCCTTCCTTCACCTTTCACCATATTTTCTGACCCAAAATCATCCCTAGCCATACTCCCATCAACCCTAAACCTTCCCATACCATTCCACATCCATTCTACACCACAAATAACCCCAAAACCTGTTCTAAAGTTCTCTGCCGCAGCAAGGAGGAAGGAGAATTCGTTGATGAGCTGCTGCCAAGTTGGAGCGTTCTAGGTGTTTTCTTCCTTTGGTTTTTAATTTCTAAATTTATGTATCTTTGCTTGTGAGTATGAGGAACTAAACCCCCTTAGTTGGGGGGTGATTCGAAACCATGAATATGCTTGCAATATGATTTGATTACGTTCAGTTGTTATTTCATAAGTTGTGGTTTCAATTCGTTCATCTACTTGATTGATAACTTATTTGTGTATGTTGATTAAGAGTGCACGCTTAGTTTTCATGCATGAATATGATGCTAGATTATGAGGGAGTTTCACCTAATAGTTACAATCTTATAATCACAAGTAGTGAAGGTCGCTTATAAACGATCGCGTTGAATGAATTCTTGGCATTAGTTTCATGCTCATCATAGTAACGAATGCCTCGTCAACACTTATAGTTCTCATTGTGCTTCATGATTCTTGATTGTATCCTTATTGTGCTCATCACGTAAGGAACCTTTGAGGAATGTTTTGAATTGTTGTATGCGCTTTCCCATCCAATTCATTAACTTAAGGAGAACTTGAAGGTTAATTTAAGCGTATCTAATTAACTTGGGGTGTTGAGTTTCATAATTTATTGGAAGAACAACTGAAAAATCGTTTTGTTTGCAAGTGTGTCATGTGTGGAGAAGAACCTCCTAACTAGCCCTTTATCCATCCTTTTCATCCAAAACGTTTTACAATCTGTTTTGTTTTAAAGTTTCTGTTTTGTTTTCAATTTTCGTCCAAAACCAAATCCCCCTTTATTTTGAAGTCTTAAATTAGTTAGAAAGTATTTTGATTTGTGTTTTTAAGTGTTTTGATTCAAGTTTTCACTCAAATTCGTCAGATTTTGTGTTTGTGCTCAAAACTGCCCAGAAAGTGGTTTTTAGGCAGTTTTGAGTCTTCTAGTTGCTGTTTTGAGTTTTAGGTTTGTTTTAGTGTTCTAACTTTTAGTTTTACATTCTTTGAGTCTAGTTTAGTGTTTTAAACTTTGTTTTTATGTTATTGAGTCAGTTTTCAAGTGTTTAGCAATCCCTCCTAATCCCCGGTTTAGAACGATCCCTACTTACATCTTTACTACAATTTGACAAAAGAGGGTTTAATTTGTGTGCTAGTTAATATTACGCATCAAATTTTGGCGCCGTTGCCGGGGATTAGCAACTTTGCTAATCCCTCGTTCTTTTTGTTTATTTGTTATTTTCGTTTGTTTTCTATCACAGATTGCTAACTTGTTTTGTTTCTTTGTTTTTAGGTACTAGTGCATGACTCGAAGTTCCAAACCTATTCGTGAGCATATTTTGGACTTCGACGACGATTTCGAGCGAACCTTGAGAAGAAGAAGGAACCAACAAGAGTCTAACCCACCTAGCCCGGAACCTGACCTTGAAGAACAAGTTCTAGAAGAAGAGGAGGTTCCCACGGCACAAGGAGGTGAAGAAGTTCAAGGCATGGCCATGGACAACCGTACACTCAAAGAGCTCTCCGCCTCGGGATTGGATAATGCCGCACCCTTGTGTATCCAGTACCCCACGGCTGCCCAAGGTAAGACGGAAGAATTTGAATTAAAGTCAAGTTTGCTTCATCATATTCCTAAATACCATGGCTTGTCCATGGAAGATCCTAACAAACATTTGAAAGAATTTGAAGTAGTTTGTTCTAGTATGACTCCCGTTAACGTTGACGGAAGTATTTTGAAGATGAAGGCTTTTCCATTCTCTTTGATGGATAAAGCCAAGGATTGGTTATACGAGTTAGCTCCCGGCACTGTCACTTCTTGGGAGAGTATGAAGAGAGCATTCTTGGAGAAGTTCTTTCCAACTTCTCGCATCATCCTCCTACGCAAAAAGATAAGCGGAATCCAGCAAGAAGAAGGTGAGTCTTTTTCTACATATTATGAACGTTTTAAATCACTTGTTGCTTCTTGTCCACAACATCAGATGAAGGAGGAATTACTTTTGCAATACTTTTATGAGGGCCTCCTACCACTTGAACGTCAAATGCTCGATGCCTCGGCGGGTGGAGCATTGGTGGACAAAACACCCATGGCTGCCAAGATCTTGATTGCTAATAGAGCATTGAACGCTCAACAATACGAGGGTGTTGGTCAAAGAGGACCCCCACGACAACAAGTACATGAGGTAAGTTCCACATCCGACATTCATTCACAATTAGCTAATCTTACTTCCATTGTGTCTCAGATGGCCGAGGGCATGAAGATGCAAGGACCAATTGTATGTGGCGTATGTTCTATCCAAGGACATGCTTCTGAAAAGTGTCCACAATTGATTGAAAATGGTGGATGGGAAAGCGCCAATGCAATTGGGTTTCAAGGCCAAAACCAACCAAGGAATGATCCTTATTCAAGTACTTACAATCCCGGTTGGAGAGACCACCCAAATTTCAAGTGGAGGGAGCCCCAACCACCTCAACAACAAGGAGGCTTTAGGCAACAACCCCCGGGGTTCTTCACCAAGCCATATGCACCCCCACATGCTCCACAACAATCTGCCCCAAATGCTTTAGGTACGTCTCTAGATAATGATGCACTTCTTAAGATACTAACCAAATTATCTCAGGGGCAAGACGATCACACCCAAGCTATGCAAAACCAAGACAAAAGGGTGGATCAACTTGAGAAACAAATTGGGCAGATTGCCGAGTTTGTAGGTAAGTTTCGAGATCCCGGACAACTCCCTAGCTCCACCATTCCAAATCCAAGGGGCGGGTTCGAAAGTGCAAAAGCCATATTGTTGAGAAGTGGAAAAGAAGTTGGGACAGGTCCTACACCATCAAAATCAGGTCTCAAAGAGGATGAAAACTTGCAAATTGAAGAGGAAGAAGCAAGCTTGCCCACGGCAAGGGTGGTTCCACCTTTGCCGCAAGCTTCTAGTACCCCAAATCTGCCCAATTTGTCCAACAAAGGTAAGAATGTGTCCAATTCGTTTCCTACTAATGTTATTCCACCCAATGTACCCTTTCCTAGCAGATTTTTGCAATCCAAGATCGAAGAGGAGGAAAAAGATGTTCTAGAGACATTTAGAAAGGTTCAAGTTAACATACCTCTCTTGGATGCAATCAAGCAAATCCCGAAGTACGCCAAGTGTTTGAAGAAGCTTTGTACAACAAAGAAACGTTTTCGGGAGAAAGAAGTGGTACAGGTAAGTGAGAATGTGTCTGCCATGCTACAACGTAAACTACCTCCTAAATGCAAAGATCCGGGTAGTTTCACCATTCCTTGTGTCATTGGTAATACTAAGTTCAAATCTGCCATGTTAGACTTAGGTGCATCCATAAATGTTATGCCATATTCAATTTATGCATCTATGAACCTAGGCAAGTTAAAAAATGATGGGGTAATCATACAATTGGCCGATAGATCTAATGCCTATCCAAAGGGAGTTGTGGAAGATGTTTTGGTGCAGGTTAATCATTTGATCTTTCCGGCGGATTTCTATGTTCTTGAGATGGATGAATCGGATCATGCTCCTTCATTGCCCATTCTCCTTGGACGGCCTTTCATGAAAACGGCTCAAACTAAGATTGATGTAGCCAAAGGAGAAGTAACTATGGCATTTGGTGGTGATATGATTTGTTTTAAAATTTCTGAATCCATTGAGACTCCTAACGTTGTTCGTTCTTGTTGTGTTATTGATACAATAGAAAAGATAGGGACGGATCATTCAGCCCCTAACACAAAGGTTGCTTCAAGAACCATGCAAGATGAGGGAATTGGAGTGGAGCATGAGGACCCCACGACCACTGCCCTTAAGATACCCAATGTGGCCGAGAATACCATGAGGAAAAAAGTTCATGTTGCTGCCACTTCATCACAACACCAAGGTAAGGCACCTAGTCCAAATCCAATTCCCATTAAAAGTAAGAGGTGGTTCCCTTCTTTGGTGCAGGTACCCAAGCAAATCCCCAATGGTGGGCGCATAAACATGAACCTTAGGCAACACAACGCACCCATTAACAAACATCACTATCCATTTCCGTTCAAGAATGCAATGTACAAGAACTTTGTGGGGCAGGTTGTGGAGGGGATCCCACTCCATGCCGTGGGCTCCAATGAGGCATGATTGTGTTCTTCGTCCGGCTTCACGACGTTAAAGAAAGCGCTACTTGGGAGGCAACCCATGCAATTCAACAAAGGAAGCCCTAGGAATCACTCCAATTCCAGATTTGCGTTCCTAAAACCCTTCACTTTGTTGCTTGTTTCTAATCTGCCCAGTTTGTTATTTACTTGCTGTTTGTGTGTTTCTTTTTGTTTAGTGTGGTTTTATGCTTGAAACATTGAGGACAATGTTTGATTTAAGTGTGGGGGGGTAACTAAGTGTTTTAGATGCAAATTCGTGGGATTTTATCACCCTTAACTTGGAGACTTGTTCCTCGCTGTTTTTAAGTGTTTTTGAGCAGTTTTGGTATGTTTTGGTGTGTTTGAAGTAAAAATCCGAAAATCACATAAAAATTTGAAAAATTTGTTTTAAAAACCCAAAAAGAGTTGTTTTTGTGTGTTTGTTTGTGTCTTAGGGTACCTTCCAACACAATGATGAGGATTTGGTTTTTAATTGCATGACTGTTAAAGAGAGTGATTAACATGGATGAAAGTTTGATTTACTCTTTGTTTATGCTTGGTTATGGTTATAACTTATGAATTCACATGCAATCATAAAAAAAAAAATCAGTTTTTGTAACATGCTTGAAGGAAGGAACTCAAACTAACGCTACAACCTTGTGAGACTTGAGCCTAAACGTTTATTTGGAGAGTTAAAATCTGTGCATTCTTTGTTTTCTAAGTCGTTGCATGATCTCAATATTCCTTGCTTGGTTACTACTTAGAAGGCGTTTCATCATTTAGTTCCAAATGCTAGAACTCATGCCCATTTCATTCAAAGCATGTTATTGATTTGCATAACACATATTCAAGATGAAGTTGTGTAGTGACCACCACCTTAGCCAAAATGCCGTGAATCCCCTATGTCATTATGTTTTGTAGGTTCCAACCCCATTGAGCCTTGTTTAGCCTTTTCCTTGTTAACCCATGTTTTCCTCACCTAGCCTAGATTAGGACTATCCATTCCTTTGTTCTTTAAGCATAGTAAAGCATGATTCAATTAGAATTCTTTTGTGGCAGAAAACAAGTGTGGGGGAAGTTTTTGTTATGTGAATTTGTGTGCCATAAAGCACGGGTTCAAAGAAAAGAAAAGAAAATAGAATTCGTGGAAAAAGAAAAAATGAAGCGAAAAAGTATGAAAAGTTGTGAAAAAGAGCTCCAAAGTTTTGTTTGTTGAAGTAAGGGTCCAAAACAATGAATTCGGCCCTAAGGAGTTGTCTAAATCTTTCCCTTGTGTTTTAAAGTTAGTTTCTGCCATTCAAGTGAATTCTAAGTCTCAATTTCATTACGTTGCTTACTATCGCTTGAAGAACGTTTGTTTTCCCTATCCTTTCTTTGTTAACCAATACCCCAAGCCCCGTTACAACCCTTAACTTCTATCTTGAGTGTTATGTGTTTCAATTTGTGGAGTTTGAATTTGGTATGAGCATATGGTGTCACTGGTTCTCGCATCTAAGTAGTAGCATTCCATTCATGAGATCATATCATAACATGCTTCTTAACTCTAGAAATTGCATTCTTTGTAAAATATATATGTGAGCATTCGTTTTCATATCTACATCAATCTTCTCACATATGACTAGTGTAGGGTGTGGAGTTAGAAAATCTGAGTGAAAATAGAGTGTATATCTTGTAAGGAATTGAAGGAATTCTCTAAGGCATGTTACTTCATTCAAAGCATTGTTTTAATTGATTACTTGTGAATTTGTAAGTTGTGGCTTAAATTAAGTATGTGCTTGTGTAAAGATGACTCCAATTTGTGGGGATAACGATCTTTAACATGTCATGTTCATTGGAAATCCCTGAGGCAAATGTTGGAAGGATTAGAGTGTGTTTATTGACTTTGTTTCGTTTTGTTTATTTTGTTTTGCTCGAGGACTAGCAAAAGCTAAGTGTGGGGGAATTTGATAGGAGCATATTTATGCTACTTAGTTATGTTGTTTTCTTGCATTTTCGTAGTTAGTTATAACTTATTATAGTGTTTAAGGTCATTTTCGTGCAATTTCAGGTTCATATGGCAAAGTATGCATTTTGAGCCAATTTGGAGCATTTTGGAGCATTTTTGGGCCAAGATTGGATGGTGCAAACATGAAGACATGTGGATGGACGAATTTGATAATTAAAACAGCAACACACACACCACATGGGCAGCAAGGAATCAGAAATTAAAGCATGGAAGAATGGGATCATCATGGGCAGCAAGGAATCATCATGGGCAGCAAGGAATCATTATGGGCAGCAAGGAATCATCATGGGCAGTGAAGAGACAACAAGGAATGGCAGAAATTGGACCACCATGAAGTGGATTTCTGCAAGGATGGCAGATTGTCCATTACTTGATGTTTGCTTGACATTTTCAGCCACTATATAATCCCCATTCAACCATTTATCATGGAGTTCAGAAAAACACACCTCCCACACACATTCCATTCATCCCATCCAGCCATACACCCTCCACAATTCATAAAATCGTCAAACACATCCATCACACTTTGCAGCAGCCTTCCTTCACCTTTCACCATATTTTCTGACCCAAAATCATCCCTAGCCATACTCCCATCAACCCTAAACCTTCCCATACCATTCCACATCCATTCTACACCACAAATAACCCCAAAACCTGTTCTAAAGTTCTCTGCCGCAGCAAGGAGGAAGGAGAATTCGTTGATGAGCTGCTGCCAAGTTGGAGCGTTCTAGGTGTTTTCTTCCTTTGGTTTTTAATTTCTAAATTTATGTATCTTTGCTTGTGAGTATGAGGAACTAAACCCCCTTAGTTGGGGGGTGATTCGAAACCATGAATATGCTTGCAATATGATTTGATTACGTTCAGTTGTTATTTCATAAGTTGTGGTTTCAATTCGTTCATCTACTTGATTGATAACTTATTTGTGTATGTTGATTAAGAGTGCACGCTTAGTTTTCATGCATGAATATGATGCTAGATTATGAGGGAGTTTCACCTAATAGTTACAATCTTATAATCACAAGTAGTGAAGGTCGCTTATAAACGATCGCGTTGAATGAATTCTTGGCATTAGTTTCATGCTCATCATAGTAACGAATGCCTCGTCAACACTTATAGTTCTCATTGTGCTTCATGATTCTTGATTGTATCCTTATTGTGCTCATCACGTAAGGAACCTTTGAGGAATGTTTTGAATTGTTGTATGCGCTTTCCCATCCAATTCATTAACTTAAGGAGAACTTGAAGGTTAATTTAAGCGTATCTAATTAACTTGGGGTGTTGAGTTTCATAATTTATTGGAAGAACAACTGAAAAATCGTTTTGTTTGCAAGTGTGTCATGTGTGGAGAAGAACCTCCTAACTAGCCCTTTATCCATCCTTTTCATCCAAAACGTTTTACAATCTGTTTTGTTTTAAAGTTTCTGTTTTGTTTTCAATTTTCGTCCAAAACCAAATCCCCCTTTATTTTGAAGTCTTAAATTAGTTAGAAAGTATTTTGATTTGTGTTTTTAAGTGTTTTGATTCAAGTTTTCACTCAAATTCGTCAGATTTTGTGTTTGTGCTCAAAACTGCCCAGAAAGTGGTTTTTAGGCAGTTTTGAGTCTTCTAGTTGCTGTTTTGAGTTTTAGGTTTGTTTTAGTGTTCTAACTTTTAGTTTTACATTCTTTGAGTCTAGTTTAGTGTTTTAAACTTTGTTTTTATGTTATTGAGTCAGTTTTCAAGTGTTTAGCAATCCCTCCTAATCCCCGGTTTAGAACGATCCCTACTTACATCTTTACTACAATTTGACAAAAGAGGGTTTAATTTGTGTGCTAGTTAATATTACGCATCAACCCCTAATTAACAAACACAAATAAGTTATTACTCGCACAGTTAAGCCAATTGCATTCACGATTCAATAACTCAAATTTATCAAATCAGATTGCACACATAGTCATGGCTTTGAAATCACCCCTAACCAATAGGGGTTTAGCCACTCATGTTCATAGCAAAACGAAAGGAAAAGAAATTAAACATTGAAATCATAAAACGAATTACACCTAGAATGCACCAACGATGAAGCTTGAGCATCCAAGAGTCCTTCCTTCTTTCTCCTTGCTGCCACGCACAAGTGGTTGGGTTTTGGGGATTATGGATGGTGTAGAAGTATGGATTTAGGGTTAGGATGAGTGTATGGGGCGACTAGGGATGTTTTTTTAGGCAGAAACTAGGGTGAATGGTGAAGTATGGATGTGTTTAAGTGTGTGGAATGGTTTCTGACGTGAATGGGGTTGAATTCTCCTCCTCAAAGCTATGGCAAGGCTTGGTATTTATAGAACAAGGCTCCAAAATAATTTAGGAATCAGGAATTAATCTAAAACTTAAAGGAAATAGGAAATTAAAACCAAAAACCTAAGGGAAAAGGTTTAAGGGGTGCGGCAAAGGGTAAAAGAACAAGGGAAAAGGAGATTAGGTTCAGAAATTGGGAAACAATCCTCTTCCTTGCACGGCAAGGAAGAATAAGGGTCAGGGAACCAACATAAAGTCACGGCAAAAGGGTTTAGGAAAGGGTAGATGTCCTAAAACTAAAGGGAAAGGGTATCCTTGTGCGGCAAGGATAGATGGAGTGTGGGAAAGGTGCGGCAAGGTCCTAATCCTAAGGGGAATGGATTTTAGGTTGTCCTAGAGGGAAAAGGAAATGTGTTTACAAGGTTTAAGGATAAGGAAACATAACAAGGAGAATTGTTGCAACAAGGGAGACAAGGAGGGGACAAGAAGGGAACATGAAGGGGACATGGCGCCACCTTTGTAGGAATGCTTCAATTTGTGTTTTTCTTTGTCTTCCAAGCTTCCAAGCTGATTTCTTATGTCTTCTAGTACCTTCCTAGCCTCATTTGATCCTTAATTTCTTCCAAACTCCTTGCTCCAAGCATATGCACTTCATTCCAAGCCCAATTTTTCTCCTAAAAGCTCCAAAATGCTCCTTTTTGCATACTTTGACTATAAAACCTGAAATTGCACGAAAATGACTTTAAACACTAAACTAACTAAGGAAAAACAACATAAATGCATAAGAACAAGCCAATTAAGTCGCATAAAAATGCTCTTATCAAATTCCCCCACACTTAGCTTTTGCTAGTCCTCGAGCAAAACAAAGAAATAAAACAAAACAAAACAAACATAACCTAAACCTTCCAACGTTTGCCTCAGAGATTTCCAATGCACATGACATGTTAAAGATCATCATTCCCACAGATTTGAGTCAATTTAACACTTAAGCACATACTTAATCATAGTCACTACTTACTAGTTCACAATTAACCAATTAAAACAATGTTTTGAATGTAGTAAAATGCCTTAGATAATTCGCTCAATTCCTTACAAGATATGCACTCAATCACTCAGATTTTCTAACTACACACCCTAAACTAGTTATATGTGAAAAGATTGATGTAGATATGAAAACGAATGCTCACATATATGTATGACAAAGAACGCAATTTCTGGAGTTAATAAGCATGTTTAGATATGATCTCATGAATGGAATGCTACTACTTAGATGCGAGAACCAGTGACACCATATGCTCATACCAAATTCAAACTCCACAAATTGAAACACATAACACTCAAGATAGAAGTTAAGGGTTGAAACGGGGCTTAGGGTATTGGTTAACAAAGGAAGGATAGGGAAAACAAACGTTCTTCAAGCATTAGTAAGCAAAGTAATGAAATTAAGACTTAGAATTCACTTTAGAATGCAGAAATTAACTTTGAACATAAAGGGAAGATTTACGCAACACTTAGGGTCAAATACAACTTTTTGGACCCTTTCTTCAACAAACACTACTTTAGAACTCTTTTTCATATCTTTCCAACTCTTTTTTTTTTTTTTTTCTTCAAGAATTTTTTTTTTTTTTTTTATACCCGTGCCTATGGCACACTAACTCACATGAAAACACTTCCCCCACACTTGTTTTCTGCCATACATTAATCAAAAGGAATTCAATTTGAATCATGCTTTACTATGCATCAAGAACAAGGGTATGGATGATCCTAATCTAGGCTAGGTGAGGATAGTGTGGGTTAACAAAGAAAAGGCTAAACAAGGCTCAATGGGGTTAAAACCTACAAAACATAATGACATAGGGGATTCACGGCTTTTTGGTTATGGTGGTGGTCACTACACAACTTCATCTTGAATATGTGTTATGCAAATCAATAACATGCTTTGAATGAAATGTGCATGAGTTCTAGCATTTGGAACTAAATGATGGAACGCCTTCTAAGTAGCAACCAAGCAAAGAATAATGAGATCATGCAACGACTTAGAAAACAAAGAATGCACAGATTTTAACTCTCCAAATAAACGTTTAGGCTCAAGTCTCACAGGGTTGTAGCGTTTGTTTGAGTTCCTTCCTTCAAGCATGTTACAAAAACTGATTTTTCCTTTATGATTGCATGTGAATTCATAAGTTATAACCACAACCAAGCATAAACAAGAGTAAATCAAACTTTCATCCATGTTAATCACTCTCTTTAACAGCTATGCAATTACAAACCGAATCCTCATCATTGTGTTGGAAGGTACCCTAAGACACAAACAAACACACAAAAACAACTCTTTTTGGGTTGTTTAACACAAATTTTTCAATTTTCTCTTTGATTTTCGGATTTTTTTTTTCTTCAAAACACACTAAAACACACCAAAACTGCTTAAAAACACTTAAAAACAGCAAGGAACAAGTTTTGAAATAATGGGTGATAAAATCCCACGAATTTGCATGAAAAACACTTAGTTACCCCCCCCCACACTTAAATCAAACATTGTCCTCAATGTTTTAAGCATAGAATCACACAAAACACAAAGAAACACACAAACAGCAAGTAAAACAACTAAATAGGCAGATTAGAAAGAATCAACAAAGAGAAGGGTTTAGGAACGCAAATCTGGAATTGGAGTGCTTTCTAGGTCTTCCTTTGTTGAATTGCATGGGTTGCCTCCCAAGTAGCGCTTTCTTTAACGTCTTGCAGCCGGACGAAGAACATGTTCATGCTCCATTGGTGCCCACGGCATGGAGTGGGATCTCCTCCACTACCTGCCCCACGGCATTCTCATAGTATGGCTTCAATCTATGTCCGTTGACCTTGAATTCCACTCCATTCCTTAAGCTTTGGATTTGAACTGCACCATGTGGAAAGACATTAGTAACAACAAAAGGTCCAATCCATTTAGAGCGTAACTTTCCGGGAAATAAACGTAAACGAGAATTAAAAAGTAAAACTTTCTGCCCAATTGTGAAGGTTTTGCCCCTAATCATCTTGTCATGAAACGCCTTCGTCTTCTCCTTGTAAATGCGGGCATTCTCGTAGGCTTCATTCCTTAGCTCCTCAAGCTCATTCAATTGGAGCTTTCGATGCATTCCAGCAGCATCTAAGTCCAAATTGAAAGTTTTGATGGCCCAATGTGCCTTGTGCTCAAGCTCCACGGGTAAGTGACAAGGTTTTCCATAAACTAGCCGAAATGGAGACATCCCTAGGGGTGTTTTGTAGGCAGTGCGGTATGCCCATAGTGCATCGTCTAAACGCATGCTCCAATCCTTCCGGTTAGGCCCCACGGTCTTCTCCAAGATTTGCTTGATTTCTCTATTTGATACTTCGGCTTGGCCACTTGTTTGTGGGTGATAAGGTGTTGAAACCTTATGCTTGACATTGTACTTCTTGAAGAGTGCTTCAATGGTCCTATTGCAGAAATGTGAGCCTCCATCACTTATAAACACCCGCGGCATCCCAAATCTAGAGAAAATGTTAGTCTTGATGAAATATGAAACCACTCTAGAATCGTTAGTACGGGTAGCTTTTGCTTCTACCCATTTAGAAACATAATCAACCGCAAGCAAAATGTAAGTGAAACCAAATGAAGAAGGAAAAGGACCCATGAAATCAATACCCCAAACATCAAAGATTTCAACATTGAAGATGGGTGCTTGCGGCATTTGGTCTTTTGCACCAATGGAACCTGTTCTTTGACATCTATCACATGTTAAGCAAAACATTCTAGCATCTTTGAACAATGTAGGCCAATAAAAACCAGATTCTAACACCTTAAGGGCTATCCTTTGAGTGCCAAAATGGCCTCCACATGCATAAGAATGACAAAATGCTAAAATTGAGTTAAAATCAGAATTTGGCACACATCTTCTAATAATCTGATCCGGGCAATATTTCCATAGATATGGATCATCCCACACATAAAATCTTGCATCATGTATCAATTTATCACGTTGGACCTTGCTTAGGGTGTTAGGAACTTGCTTAGTCACCAAGAAATTGACCAAATCGGCATACCAAGGGGTACTTACCTCAATGGACAGAAGTTGTTCATCCGGAAACGTCTCAGAAATTGGGAGGGACTCTTCTTCACGCACCAATCTACTCAAGTGGTCAGCCACCACGTTTTCACAACCTTTCTTGTCCCTAATTTCAATATCGAATTCTTGAAGTAGGAGCATCCAACGAATGAGTCTTGGTTTGGCCTCCTTTTTGGTGAAAAGATACTTCAAGGCTGCATGGCCAGTGAAAACAATTACTTTAGTACCAATGAGATATGATCTAAACTTATCTAAAGCAAAAACAACCGCCAAAAGTTCTTTTTCGGTTGTAGAATAATTCAATTGAGCATCATTTAAAGTGCGTGAAGCATAATAAATAACATGTGACTGTTTATTTTTCCTTTGACCCAAAACAGCCCCAAGTGCATAATCCGAGGCATCACACATCAATTCAAATGGAATGGACCAATCTGGGGGAGTTATGATGGGTGCCGTGGTTAGGAGCTCTTTGAGATGCTGGAATGCCTTCTCGCATGCCTCGTTGAACTCAAAAGACACATCCTTTTGGAGGAGGCGGCATAGGGGTTGTGCAATTTTGGAAAAGTCCTTGATAAATCGTCTATAGAATCCTGCATGACCAAGGAAAGAACGAACCTCTCTAACCGAAGTAGGAGAGGGTAAGTAGCGTACAAGATCTACTTTAGACTTATCAACTTCAATTCCTTTTTCAGAAATTATATGACCCAAAACAATACCTTGTTTAACCATAAAGTGGCATTTTTCCCAATTTAAAACAAGGTTTGTTTCAACACAACGTTTCAAGATTAAAGTGAGATTATCCAAGCATTTATCAAATGAATCACCAAAAACACTAAAGTCATCCATGAATATCTCAATAATCCTTTCAACATAATCAGAAAATATGCTTACCATACACCTTTGAAACGTGGCGGGAGCATTGCACAAACCAAATGGCATTCGTCGATATGCAAAAGTTCCAAAGGGACAAGTAAAAGTGGTCTTTTCTTGATCATCCGGGGCAATGACAATTTGATTATAACCTGAATATCCATCAAGAAAGCAATAAAAAGAATGACCCGCTAACCTTTCCAACATTTGATCTAGGAACGGCAATGGGAAGTGGTCCTTCCTTGTTGTGGCATTTATCTTCCTATAATCAATGCATACACGCCAACCGGTTTGAATTCTCATAGGTACAAGCTCATTCTCGGCATTCTCCACAACCGTCACTCCGGATTTCTTAGGCACACATTGGATAGGTGAAACCCAACGACTATCGGAGATAGGATAAATAACTCCACAATCTAGAAGTTTAATTATCTCCTTTTTCACAACTTCCATCATCGGAGGGTTAAGACGGCGTTGAGCCTCTCTAGTTGGTTTGGCCCCCTCCTCAAGAAATATGTGATGCATACAAGTCGCAGGGCTTATACCTTTGATATCGGCCAATGTCCATCCTAGGGCAGATTTGTACTCCTTCAACACACGCATAAGCTTTTCCTCCTCTTGTGCCGTGAGGGATGATGATATGATGGCAGGTAGTGTCTCATTTTCCCCCAAGAAAATGTATTTCAAATGGCTTGGCAAAGGTTTGAGTTCAAGGATAGGTGCCTGAATTATGGATGGAAGCAATTTGTTAGTTGAAATGGGAATGGACTCACGGTTAGGAAACTTACCATCATGTGTAGGTAATGACTCAAGGGCAGCAACTACTTCAAGGAATTCCTCACTAGGAGGCACGGCATAGGATGGTTCAAGTGTGCCGTGGGTTTGCATATGGCTTGCCTCCTTGGTTTTGACTTCTACACCACTGGTAATGACTTTTTCAAGCGTATCGTCATTCAAATCTTCAAGATATCCTTGCGCCAAAGAGTCAACAATATCAATAGAGAAACATGAATGATCTTCACTAGGATATTTAATAGAGTCAGAAAGATTGAAATTAACAACTTCCCCATCAAATTCCATGGACAAAGTTCCATTAAACACGTCAATCTTAGTCCGGGCCGTCTTCATGAATGGCCTTCCAAGTAGAATGGGTAGCGAGGGTGCATGATCCGATTCATCCATCTCAAGAACATAGAAATCCGCCGGAAAGATCAAATGATTAACCTGCACCAAAACATCTTCCAAAACTCCCTTTGGATAGGCATTAGATCTATCGGCCAATTGTATGATAACACCATCATGTTTCAATGCTCCTAGGTTCATAGATGCATATATGGAATATGGCATAACATTTATAGAAGCACCTAAGTCAAGCATGGCAGATTCAAATCTAGTGTTACCTATGACACAAGGAATGGTGAAACTACCCGGATCTTTGCATTTGGGAGGTAGTTTGCGTTGCAAGATGGCGGATACATTCTCACCTACTTTTACCACTTCCTTGGTCGACATCCTCTTCCTAGTGGTGCACAACTCCTTCAAAAACTTGGCGTATCTCGGGACTTGCTTGATTGCATCCAACAAGGGTATGTTCACTTGAACTTTCCTAAATGTCTCAAGGATGTCCTTTTCAACTTCTTCCTTCTTTGTTTGCATAAACCTACTAGGAAAAGGAGCATTCGAAGGAAAAACATTAGTAGGAACCGAATTTGACACATTTTTACCTTTATTGGCCGATCTGGACGGATTTGGGACACTAGGAACTTGCGGCAAAGGCTCTCCCACTTTTGGCGTGGGTTTGCTTGATTCTTCCTCTTCAATTTGCAAGTTTTCATCACTTTTGGGACCTGATTGTGATGGTGTAGGACCTGCCTCAATCTCTTTTCCACTTCTCAAGGTTATACCCTTTGCACTTTCGAAACCTCCCTTTGGATTTGGAATGGTGGAACTAGGAAGTTGGCCTTGGTCTCGAAATTTCCCCATGAACTCGGCAATTTGCCCTACTTGCTTCTCTAACTCGTCCACCTTCTTATCCCTAGTTTGCATACCTTGCGCCATAGAAGTTAGTAAGTTAAAAATTTGATCATTATCAATTGACGAACCTGATTTTTGGGCGGGTTGTGCTGGGGGTTGAGTTGGTGCAAACGGCTTTTGGTAGAAACCTGGGGGTGGTTGCCTAAAGCCTCCTTGGTTTTGAGATTGTTGGGGTTGTTGGGGATCCCTCCACTTGAAATTAGGGTGGTCTCTCCAACCTGGATTGTATGAATTTGAATATGGATCGTTCCTTGGTTGGTTTTGGCCTTGAAAACCAATTGCATTAGCGCTCTCCCATCCACCATTTTCAATTAATTGTGGGCACTTTTCAGAGGCATGTCCTTGGATAGAACACACACCACACACAATTGGTCCTTGCATCCTCATACCCTCGGCCATCTGAGACACAATGGAAGTAAGATTAGCTAATTGAGTATGAATGTCGGAAGTGGAACTTACCTCATGAACATGTTGCCGTGGGGGTCCTCTTTGGCCTACTCCTTCGTATTGTTGAGCGTTCAACGCTCGATTAGCAATCAAGATCTTGGCAGCCATAGGTGTTTTGTCCACCAATGCTCCACCTGCCGAGGCATCGAGCATTTGACGTTCTAGTGGTAGGAGGCCCTCGTAGAAATATTGCAAAAGTAGCTCCTCCTTCATCTGATGCTGTGGACAAGAAGCAACAAGTGATTTAAATCGTTCATAATATGTAGGAAAAGACTCACCTTCATCTTGTTGAATTCCACTTATTTTTTTACGAAGAAGAATGATACGAGAAGTTGGAAAAAACTTCTCCAGAAATGCTCTTTTCATACTCTCCCATGATGTGACAGTGCCAGGAGCCAACTCATATAACCAATCCTTAGCTTTATCCATTAAAGAGAATGGAAAAGCTTTCATCTTCAAAATACTTCCGTCAACGTTGACGGGAGTCATGCTTGAACAAACCACCTCAAATTCCTTCAAATGTTTATTCGGATCTTCCATGGACAACCCATGGTATTTTGGAATATGGTGGAGCAAACTTGACTTTAACTCAAATTCCTCCGTCTTTCCTTGGGCAGCAGTGGGATATTGGATGCACAAGGGTGTGGCATTATCCAATCCCGAGGCGGAAAGCTCCTTGAGTGTACGGTTGTCCACCGCCATGTCTTGAACTTCTTCACCACCCAAAACCGTGGCCTCCTCCTCTTCTTGCGGAACGTCTTCTTCAAGGTCAGATTCGGGATTGGGTGGGTTGTGTTCTTGCTGATTTCTAGTCCTTCTCAAAGTCCTCTCAAAATCGTCGTCAAAGTCCAAGATGTTCTCACGAATCGTTTGAGAACTTCTAGTCATAAACTAGTACCTAAGAAACAAGAAACAAAAATTTAGGTCAGAAACTAAAACAAAATCAGAGACAAAGTAAAATAAAAGAAACAAAAACAATCCAAGGGATTAGCAAAGTTGCTAATCCCCGGCAACGGCGCCAAAAATTTGATGCGAAATATATTAAGCACACAAATTAAACCCTCTTTTGACAATTGTAGCAAAGTATGTAAGTAGGGATCGTTCAAAACCGGGGATTAGGAGGGATTGCTAAACTATTGAAAACTGACTTAGAAACGTAAAAACAAAGTTTAAAACACTAAATTACACTCGAAGAATGCAAAACTAAAGTTTTAAACACTAAAACAAACCAAAAACTCAAAACAGCAACCAAAAGACTCAAAACTGCCTTAAAAACACTTTCTGGGCAGTTTTGAGCACAAAGCACCAAATTGGACGAATTTGGGTTTTAACTTGTATCAAAACACTTAAAAACATAAACCAAAACACTTTCTAACTAATCTAGGACTTCAAAATAAATGGGGATTTGATTTGGACGAAAATAAACTAACAAAACAGATTGCAAAGTAAAAACAGATTTGAAAACGATTTTGGGGTTTTAAATGGATGATGGATTAGTTAGAGGCTCTTTCTCCACACATGGTTTATTGAAAAGCAATTGGAAATCGTTTTGAATGCAAGTATGAACCACTTAGCTAGCCTTCCATCCATTGTTTTAAGCCAAATTCGTTTTAAAATCTGTTTTGATTTCCAAGTTTATGTTTTGTTTTCAATTTCGTCAAAACCAATTCCCCCTTTGTTTTCAAGTGTCAAATTAGTTAGAAAGTGTGTTAGTTTGTGTTTTTAAGTGTTTTGAGTCAAGTTAAAACCTATTTTCGTCAAAATCTTGTTTAGAGTCCAAAACTGCCCAGAAAGTGGTTTTAAGGCAGTTTTGAGTGTTTTTGTGTTATTTTGAGTCTTTTGGTTTGTTTTGGTGTTTTAAGTTATAGTTTTACATTCTTTGAGTCTAGTTTAGTGTTTTAAACTTGTTTTTACGTTTTTGAGTCAATTCCAAGTGATTTTGCAATCCCTCCTAATCCCCGGCCTAGAACGATCCCTACTTACGTATTTTGCTACAATTGATAAAAAGAGGGTTTAATTTGTGTGCTTATATATTTCGCATCATGAATTCAATTTACTTATCCGTTCGTATAAAAACTGATTTGTGTATGTTGGTTGAGAGTGCACGCTTAATTTTCATGCATGAATTTGACGCTAGAATATAAGGGAGTTTCACCTAATCGTTATGAAGTTATATTCACAAGTAGTGAAGGTTGCTAGTCACAATCACGTTAAGTAAATTCTTGGCATAAGTTTCATGCAAATCATAGTAACGAGTGCCTCGTCAATGCTTATGTTTTTCATAGAACTTAATGATTCTTGCTTGTATCTCTAATATGCAATTCATAGAATGCACCAACGATGAAGCTTGAGCATCCAAGAGTCCTTCCTTCTTTCTCCTTGCTGCAACGCACAAGTGGTTGGGTTTTGGGGATTATGGATGGTGTAGAAGTATGGATTGAGGGTTAGGATGAGTGTATGGGGCGGCTAGGGATGTTTTTAGGCAGAAACTAGGGTGAATGGTGAAGTATGGATGTGTTTAGGAGTGGTGGATGATTTCTGGCGTGAATGGCTTTGAATGGGTGTGTGTGGAATGTTTTGTGGCTGCAACAAAGAGGTTTATTTAAAGGAAAACAGAAATTAAAACCCTAGGTTGATTAGGAAATCAGAAATTAAGTCTAAGGATTCTAGAATTAGGAAACAAATCAGAAAATAAAAGGAAAGGTCAAGGAAATATGCGGCTAGGGTTTAAAACATATTAGGAATGTGTTTTAATGCTCAAAATCAGGAAAGGACCCTCTCCCTTGCACGGCAAGGAAGAGGAAAGTGTGGAAAGGGTATGTGAGGTGCGGCAAGGGTTGATATGGTGCAAGGGAGGTGTATTTTGATGTCCTAAAATGCTTAGGAAGCCTTCAAAGTAGATAAGGCTTAGGAACATTTAGGAAAGGTCAAACCAAAGTAGGAAACCTTGGCTTAACTTTTCTATTTCAAGTAGGAATCCTTGTTCTTCTAGGAATCCTCATGTGAGTAGGAATCCATCTTCAATTAGGAATCCTTCGTTCATGTAAGCACTTTCCTATTTCAACTAGGAAACCTTGTTCAAGTAGGAATCGTCATCTTCAAGTCTTCAAATTCGTCCAAACCTTGGCTCCAAATATGTGACATGCATTCCAAGCTCCATTTTTCTCCAAAAAGCTCCAAAATGCATCTTCTTGCATCCTTTGGCCTTAAAACCTGAAAACACATAAAACTAGCTTAAAAGACTACTTTAACTAAGAAAACACCATGGAAATGCATAAGAACTAGCTAACTAAGGCGCATAAATATGCTCCTATCAGTCCTTCACCCTCCATAGCAAGGCAGACATACATAATCCTTCTTCATCTCCGAAAATGCATTCCCAACGAAGCATCTCGAGTTACTCTGTGTTTCTCATCCCTTAGGGTACCTCTGCAAACAAGTCATCAAGAGCAAAAGTATTTCATATCATGAAGGTTGAAAGCAAAAGTATCTCATATCATGCTTTCTCCCTGTCCTTTTCCTTGTCTTTGTGAAAAGGAGAAAGCGAGCAATCAGCCAGCACTTGGTGTCAATCTTCCGATCTAAGAACCGACCGCCTGGAACTCCTTCCTGATTGCTTACCTAGCATTGCTCTCGAGTGCTCATCTTCAACTGCTGATGTACTTCCGAAGAAGATGCCACATCTTCCTGGAGAACAGATAAGGCAAGTGAAAATGATACCTTGAAGCATGTGGAGACAACGTGCTAATTCATCATCAAGATCAAGTCTCATTTTCCATACTAAGAAGTTCCCCAGCCCAGTTCAAGAATACACTTGTGGAAAGATACTTCTTCAAAAGCAAAAGTATCTCATATCATCAGAGTCAAAGGCAAAGATATCTCATGGCATGCTTTTCCTTTACCCTTGCTCTTGCCTGCGAGACAAGGAGAAAGAAAGCAATCGGTCGGCACTTGGACAGATTGAACAAAGAAACAGACCATCACCTCTACCTCGTGCCTACCTGCCGTGCAGAAGAAACAAGCAGAGAAGAATGCAGCCTGCAGACTCAATCAACCCGGCAGAAGGAGTCCGAGTTGAAACCAAGAGCTCGAGAAGCTTCAACAACATATGGACGCATCAGTCGCCAAAGAGCAAAGCCTCGCTGTACAAGGCCATCAAATCACCACCACCAATCAAGTCTCCTTTTCCTTGCTAAGAAGTTCCCTAGCCCAGTTCGAGATCAAAGCTGTGGAAAGTCAACAAGATCATCTCTCCATAACCAGATTTGCGTTCTTAAACTCTACTCTGTCTGGTTTTTACTTTGCCATACTTGTCATGTTTATTCGTTAATTGTTTATTTGCTTGTTTTTGTGTGAGTTTATGCTTAAAACATTGAGGACAATGTTTGATTTAAGTGTGGGGGGGGTAACCAAGTTGTTTTGCATGAAATTCGTAGAAGTTGTTTTGCATGAAATTCGTAGGAGTTTATCACCCATTACTTCTAGTGTTGTTCCTTGCTATTTTAAGTGTTTTTAAGCTAGTTTGGTGTGTTTTGACATAAAAATCCGAAAATCTCATAAAAATTTGAAAAATTGTTTTGAAAAAAAAAAAAAAAAAAAAAAAAAAAAACCAAAAAGAGTTGTTTTTGTATGTGTCTTAGGGTACCTTTCAATACAATGATGAGGATTTGGTTTTTAATTACATGACTGTTTAAGAGAGTTATAAACATGGATGAACATTTGATTTACTCTTTGGTGTATGCTTGGTTGTGGTTATAATTTATGAATTCACATGAAATCATAAAGGAAAAATTAGTTTTTGTAACATGCTTGAAGGAAGGAACTCAAACAAACGCTACAATCTTGTGAGACTTGAGCCTAAACGTTATTTGGAGAGTTGATAATATGTGCATTATTGTTTTCTAAGTCGTTGCATGATCTCATTATTCTTTGCTTGGTTACTACTTAGAAGGCGTTTCATCAAAGCATGCTATTGATTTGCATAACACATATTCAAGAAGAAGTTGTGTAGTGACCACCACCTTAGCCAAATTGCCATGTATACTACTTCATTATATGTTCAAGTGTAAACCCCGTTAAGCCTTGTTTAGCCTGTTTTTCCTTGTTAATCACATCATCTCCACCTAGCCTAGATTAGGACCATCCATACCCTTGTTCTTAAAGCATAGTAAAACACGATTCAAATTGAATTCCTGTTGAGTAATGTTTGGCAGAAAACAAGTGTGGGGGAAGTGTTTCTCATGTAAGTAGTGAGCCATAGGCACGGGTGGAAAGAAAAAAAAAAAAAAAAAAAAAAAATTGAATTCGGCCCTAAATGTTGCTCAAATCTTCCCTTTGTGTTAAAAGTTGATTTCTGCATTCTAAAGTGAATTCTAAGTTTCGATTTCATTACTTTGCTTGCTATTGCCTTAGGAACGTTTGTTATCCCTATCTTTCCTTTGTTAACCATTACCCTAAGCCCCGTTACAACCCTTGACTTCTATCTTGAGTGTTATGTGTTTCAATTTGTGGAGTTTGAATTTGATATGAGCATGTGGTGTCACTGGTTCTCGCATCTAAGTAGTAGCATTCCATTCATGAGATCATATCTAAACATGCTTAATAACTCCATAAAATTGCTTTCTTTGTTATAACATATGTGAGTCCTAATCTTTCGTGTCTACATCAATCTTCTCACATATACTAGTGTAGGGTGTGTAGTCCGAAAATGTGTGTGAAAATAGAGAGTATCTTGTAAAGAATTGAGCAAATTCTCTAAGGCATGTTACTACATTCAAAACATCGTTTTAATTGGTTAATTGTGAACTAGTAAGTGGTGACTATGATTAAGTATGTGCTCAAGTGTAAGGATGACCAAAATATGTGGGAATGATGATTTTTAACATGTCATGTTTCATTAAAAATCCCTGAGGCAAATGTTGGAAGGTTTAGGTTGTGTTTCATTTGTTTTGTTTCATTTTATTTCTTTGTTTTGCTCGAGGACTAGCAAAAGCTAAGTGTGGGGGAATTTGATAGGAGCATTTTTATGCGACTTCAATGGCTTGTTCTCGTACGTTTACGTTGTGTTTCTTTAGTTATTTTAGTGTTTAAAGTCACTTTTATGTGTTTTCAGGTTTTAAGGACAAAGTATGCATACATGTGCATTTTGGAGTCGTTTGGAACAGTTTTTGTGCATCAAATGGATTGCATATGCTTGGAAGTAAGAAGATGGACGAAATTGAAGATCAAATGAGCATAGGATTGAATGATGATGTGAAGAATTGGATTCAAGACAAATAAAGAACGAAGTGTTCAAAAATAAGCAACCAGCCGTGTGCTCCACCCTTGCCATTACTCTTCCTTGCCGTGCAAGGAAGAGTCATTCTTTCCTAAATCTTGCATTTAAACACTTTCCTAATCTACTCTAAAGCCTTGCCACACCTTTTAGCTTATTTCCTTTAAAATTCTGATTTGTTTCCCTAAATTGTAGAAGCTTTAGACTTAATTTCTGTTTACCTAGTTAACCTAGGGTTTTATTTCCTTTATCCCTTTAAATAAACCCCTTGTTGCAGCAAACACATGGCAAAGAAAAGAATGTTGCAGCACACACATGGGAGCACACGACATGGGCAGAAATTGTGTGTGTTTTGTGGTTGAAATGATGAAGCATGTGTGTGTGTAAGTGTAATGGCAAAGCAAAGAAACATGGCAGCAAACCCACATGCAAAGTGGAAGAAAAGCACACGGCATGGGCAGAAAATTGGTGTGTTTTGTGGTTGAAATGATGAAGCATGTGTGTAAAGGGGAAACATGACAACTCACACCCACACAAGTTGCACATGCAAAGGAAATGGAGTGGTCCTCTCTCAAGCCTATAAATACCACCTCCCATATTCATCATAGGGGGGAGATTTGATCCTTGCTCCTTGCCGTGAGTTTTCCACCACCATTCTCTCCAAATTCAGCCAAAAATCACCCCTAGCCACACCACCCATCAATCCTAAACATTTCCATACCATTCCCCATCCATTCTACACCATTAAAACCACCCAAAACCTCTAGTGCCGCAGCATGCAAGGAAGGAGAAAGAAGAAGAAACCTGGTGCCGTGCCTAAGCCCAAGCCTTGGGAGTGTTGGAGCGTTTCTAGGTGTTTTCTATCTTTGTTTTTAATGTCTAAATTTATGCATCTTTGCTTTGTGAGTATGAGGAACTAAACCCCTCTTAGTTAGGGGGTGATTCGAAACTATGTTAATGCTTGCAATATGATTTGATTACATCCAGTTGTGAATTCAATTTACTTATTGATATGATATTAACTAGCACTCAAATTAAACCCTCTTTTTGTCAAATTGTAGCAAAGATGTAAGTAGGGAATGCAAAACTAGACTCAAAGAATGCAAAACTAAAGGTTAAAACACTTAAACAAACCTAAAAACCAAAACAGCAACTAGAAGGCTCAAAACTGCCTAAAAACCACTTTCTGGGCAGTTTTGAGCACCTACACTAATTTGGACGAAATTTGATGAAAACTTGAATCAAAATACTTAGAAACACAAATCAAAACACTTTCTAACTAATCTAAGACTTCAAATTAAAGGGGGATTTGTTTTGGACGAAAATTGAAAACAAAACAGAAACTTAAAGTTAAACAGATTGTAAAAACGATTTTGGTGAAATAGATGGTTAAAAGGGCTAGTTAGGAGGTTCTTCTCCACACATGTCACACTTGCAAACAAAACGATTCTCAGTTGTTCTTCCGATAAACTATGAATACTCAACGCCCCAAGTTAACCGTGAATTGCACTAATTAACCCTCAGTTTTTCCACAAGTTATTAAGTTGGATGATTGCATACGACAACCCAAAACACTCCCTACAAGTTCCCTACATGAATTGCATAATAGAGATACAAGCAAGAATCATTAAGTTCTATGAAAAACATAAGCATTGACGAAGCATTCGTTACTATGAATTGCATGAAACTTATGCTAAGAATTCATTCAACGCGATCGTTTTCAAGCGATCTTCACTACTTGTGATTATAAGATTGTAACTATTAGGTGAAACTCCCTCATAATCTAGCATCATATTCATGCATGAAAACTAAGCGTGCACTCTCAATCAACATACACAAATAAGTTATCAATCAAATAGATGAACGAATTGAATCCATAACTTATGAAATAACAACTGAATGTAATCGAATCAAATTGCAAGTATGTACATGGTTTCGAATCACCCCCCAACTAAGGGGGTTTAGTTCCTCATACTCACAACACAAAGAGAATAGAATTTAAACATTGAAATCAAAGGAAAAGAAACACCTAGAAATTCCAGCAAATTGAACTTTGAATCACATGAACTCCAAGCTTTCTTCTCCTCCTCCTTGGTGCGGCAAAGGCCTAAAACAGCTTCTAAGGGTCCTATGTGTATGGATGAATGGGTCGGAGATGCCTTGGTGGTGTTAGGATGGATGGGGGGTTGCGGCAAAGGTTTAGAACTAGGGAGAATGGTGTTTAGGGGCTGCGGCAAAGGTGTGGAGAGCTTTGGACGAATTTCTGAATTGTTGAGTGAATGATATTCGGCCTAGGGAGGTAAAACACATATATATAGGCAGCCAAACCCTAAAGAAATCAGGTTAGACAAATGGGCTAGGGTTTAGGTGCGGCTAGGGTTAGGAAATCCACCAAAAACTAGGGTTTCTAGAACATTAGGTGCGGCATGGGCTTAGGGTAAGTAATCAGATTTTTTCATGTGAGCAAGGCCTAGGTGCGGCTGATTAAGTGGGCTAGGGTTAGGGTTAGGTGCGGCATAGGTCCAAGAGGCAAAGATGGGTCATCCAAAAGCCCAAAGCCGAGAATAGAAACTCACGAAAATGGAAACCTCCAAGAATAGCAACCTCCAACTTTTAGAAACTTTAGTTGCCAAATCCGATTTAGGAAAGATCAACCCAAAATGGAAACTTTTAGGCTTAGCTTTCCTACTTCAAGTAGGAAACCTCAAATCTTCAACTCTTCAATTTCATCCCAACCTTGTGTTCCAAGCATGTCCTTTTCCATCTAAGCTCACATTTGCTCCAAAAAGCTCCAATTTGCATCATTTCATGTAATATGTCCTTTAAACCTGAAAACACATGAAAGTAGCTTAAAAGACTACTTTAAACTAAGAAAACATAACGAAAATGCATAAGAACTAGCTAACTAAGGCGCATAAATATGCTCCTATCACTTATCCGTTCGTATAAAAACTGATTTGTGTATGTTGGTTGAGAGTGCACGCTTAATTTTCATGCATGAATTTGACGCTAGAATATAAGGGAGTTTCACCTAATCGTTATGAACTTATATTCACAAGTAGTGAAGGTTGCTAGTCACAATCACGTTAAGTAAATTCTTGGCATAAGTTTCATGCAAATCATAGTAACGAGTGCCTCGTCAATGCTTATGTTTTTCATAGAACTTAATGATTCTTGCTTGTATCTCTAATATGCAATTCATGTAGGGAACTTGTAGGGAATGTTTTGGGTTGTCGTATGCAATCATCCAACCCAATAACTTGTGGAAAAACTGAGGGTTAATTAGTGCAATTCACGGTTAATTTGGGGCGTTGAGTATTCATAGTTTATCGAAAAGCAACTGGAAATCGTTTTGTATGCAAGTGTGACATGTGTGGAGAAGAACCTCCTAGCTAGCCTTCCATCCATAAGTTTCATTCAAATTCATTTACAATCTGTTTTGTTTTACAAAGTTTGTTTTGTTTTCAAATTCGTCAAGAACCAATCTCCCATTTATTTCAAAGTATTAGATTAGTTAGTAATCACTTTAGTTTGTGTTTTTAAGTGTTTGGATTCACCTAAATTTGCCTAAGAATCTGTTTACTTTGTTCATGTCTTAATTTAATTATTTTCGTCCAAAATCAACCCCATCTTATTTCTTTGAGTCATATTAATTAGAACTTGTCTTAGATTATGTTTTTAAGTGTTTTAGTTCATTAGAAAACCAAAATTCGTCCAAGTTTGTGTTAGAGTCCCAAAACTGCCCAGAAAGTGTTTTTAAGGCAGTTTTGAGTCTTTGGTTGCTGTTTTGAATTTTTTTGTTTATCTTAGTATTTTAAAGTATAGTTTTGCATTCTTTGAGTCTAGTTTAGTGTTTTAAACTTTGTTTTTACGTTTTCAAGTCAGTTTCCAAGTGATTTAGCAATCCCTCATAATCCCCGGCCTAGAACGATCCCTACTTACATACTTTACTACATTTGATAAAAAGAGGGTTTAATTTGTGTGCTTATATATTTCGCATCAATGAATTGCATAACAAAGATACAAGCAAAGATCATTAAGTTCTATGAAAATCATAAGCATTGGCGAGGCACTCGTTACTATGAATTGCATGAAACTTATGCCAAGAATTTATCAACAGCCTTTACTACTTTTGAATATAAGTTCATAACGATTAGGTGAAATTCCCTTATATCCTAGCATCAAACTTAGGCATGAAAATTAAGCGTGCACTCTCAACCAACACACACAAATCAGTTTTAATTCATGTAGATAAGCAAATTGAATTCACAAATTATGAAACGCAATTGAAAGTAATCAAATCATATTGCAAGCATGAACATGGTTTCGAATTCCCCCCTAGCTAAGGGGGGTTTAGTTTCTCATACTTACAAAGCAAAGATAAACAAATTTAGACATTAAAAACAAAAGAAAGAAAACACCTAAACGCTCCAACGATCCAAGTTGGACAACAAGCACATCCAAGCATTTTCCTTCCCTTCCTTTGCTACAGCACAAGGTGTTGGTGAATGTTTGAAGGTTTGTTTGTATGGAGGAATGGATGTGGGGATGAATGGGAAATGTTTGGATGAAGGTTGTATCGAAATGGGGATGAATTCTCTAGCAAAAACTGAATGTAATGGCTGCCACACACACTTCCTTTTATAGAGGAAGTGCATGGCTTGGAGGGATAGATGGTGGTGTTAGCAATGATTCAAAGGTGAAAGTGAAGTAATGATGCAAAGCATGGGTGTAGTGGGTGAGTGTTTGGTAATGAGTGGATGTAATGGGTGTAGTGGATGAGTGTTTGGTAATGAGTGGATGTAATAAGGGTAGTGGGTGAGTGTTTGGGTGGATGTTTGTAGTTGTAGGTCAACACACTTGCACACACACATGCTGATTTCTAGCCTTCTAATCTTCAAAAACGTCCATCCTCATGTCTCCATGCTTGCACTATCTAATCTTGGCCCAAAAATGCTCCAAAATGCTCCAAATAGCACTCTGTTGCCAACTTTATTATTTGAACCTACAAATACACGAAAATAGCTTAAAGTACTAAAATAACTAGAATTAAACTAAGTAAATGCCAAGAAACAAGCTAACTAAGTTGCATAAATATGCTCCTATCACCATACGCACCAACACATGCCCCACAACAATCTGCTGTACATCTCTAGATAATGATACACTTCTTAAGTTACTCACCAATTTGTTTCAGGGGCAAGAAAATCAAGCCAAAGCAATGCAAAACCAAGACAAAAGGGTGGATCAATTGGAGAAGCAAATTGGGCAGATTGTGGAGTTTGTTGGGCAGTTTAGAGAACAAGGAAAACTTCCTAGTTCAACCGTTGTGAATCCGAAAGGAGGCTTTGAATCTGCCAAGGCAATCATGCTAAGGAGTGGAAAAGAAGTTGGAGCTGACCATAGACCATCCAAATCAAGTGAAAAGGAGGATGAGAAGTTGCAATTCGAGGAGGAAAGCCAAGACAAGGCCACGACAAGGATGGAGCAACCCATGCCGCAACCCCCTACACCTTATCCACATCCTAATCCACCTAAATCAGGTAAGATGGGTCCAATTTCGGTTAATACTAACCATATTCCACCCAATGTACCCTTTCCTAGCCGATTTTTGCAAGCCAAGAACGAATAGGAGGAAAAAGATGTTCTGGAGATGTTTAGAAAGATGCATGTCAATATCCCACTCCTTGATGCTATAAAGCAAATCCCGAAGTATGCCAAGTTTTTTAAGAAGCTTTGTACAACAAGGAAACGTATCCGGGACAAAGAAGTGGTACATGTAAGCGAGAATGTCTCTGCAATGTTACAAAGAAAGCTGCCACCCAAATGCAAAGATCCGGGTAGTTTCACAATTCCTTGTGTAATTGGTAATACAAGGTTTGAGCATGCTATGCTAGATTTAGGTGCATCAATTAATGTCATGCCATATTCTGTGTATGCATCTATGAATTTATGAGAACTAAAAAATGATGGTGTGATTATTCAATTAGCCGATCGATCTAATGCATATCCAAAAGGAGTGTTGGAAGACGTTTTGGTGCAGGTAGACCACTTGATTTTTCCTGCAGATTTCTATGTGCTTGATATGGAGGATTCAGCCCACTATCCACCATCACCACTCTTACTTGGACGACCTTTCATGAAAACGGCTCAAACCAAGATTGACGTGGCCAAGGGAGCAGTAACTATGGCATTTGGTGGTGATATGATTAACTTTAATATTGCTAAATCTGTTGAGAATACTAATGATGTTCGTTCTTGTTGTGCCATTGATGTACTTGAAAATATAGGGCAGGAATGTTCAACACTAATCAAGAAGGATGTTTCTCGCACCACAATCGAGGAGGGACTTGGAGTAAAGCACAAAGAGCACGCCCCTACCTTCAAATCACCAAATCTGGCCGAGAGTATCCCTTGTGCATCTGTTCAATGTGCTGCCACTTCATTGCAGCACATGGGTGAGCCATCTTCTCCAATTTCAATTCCCATTTCAAATAATAGGTTGTTACCTTGTTTGGTGCAGGTACCTAGGTGCATTCAACGTGGTGGGAGAGTTCATGTTGGTTTAGGGAAGCAAAACACCAAAATCAGGAAGGATCATTATCCCCTTCCATTCAAAGATCTAAAGCATGAAGTGGTTCGTAAGGCAGGTTGTAGAGGAAATACCACTCCATGCCGTGGGGTCCAATAAAGCTTCAAAGGAGTATCGTCCGGCTGCACGACGTTAAAGCAAGCGCTTCTTGGGAGGCAACCCATGCATTCAACAAAGGAAGACCTAGGAATCACTCCACTTCCAGATTTGCATTCCTAAACCCTTCTCTTTGGTGTTTATATTTGATGCGAAATATATAAGCACACAAATTAAACCCTCTTTTTATCAATTGTAGCAATTACGTAAGTAGGGATCGTTCTAAACCGGGGATTAGGAGGGATTGCAAAATCACTTGGAATTGACTCAAAAACGTAAAACAAAGTTTAAAACACTAATCTAGACTCAAAGAATGTAAAACTATAACTCTAAAACACCAAAACAAACTAAAAGACTCAAAACAGCAAATAAACACTCAAAACTGCTTAAAAACACTTTCTGGGCAGTTTGGACTCTAAAGGAAGATTTTGACGAAAATACTTTATAACTTGACCCAAAACACTTAAAAACACAAACTAAGACACTTCTAACTATTTGGTCACTTAAAACAAAGGGGGATTTTGGTTTTGACGAAAATTGAAAACAAACTTAAACTTGTAAACAAAACAGATTGAAAAGAACGATTTTGGCTTTAAAACAATGGATGGTAAGCTGGCTAAGGGGTTCATCTCCACACATGTTATACTTGCATACAAAACGATTTCCAATTGCTTTTCAATAAACCATGAATTCTCAATGCCCCAAGTTAATTAGGTCCGCTTAAATTAACCTTCAGATTTTCCTAAGGTTATTGAATTGGATGATTGCATACGACAACCCAAAACATTCCCCACAAGCCCCCTACATGATTGCATAATAGAGACACAAGCAAGAATCATTAAGTTCTATGAAAACCATAAGCATTGACGAAGCACTTGTTACTATGATTGCATGAAACTTATGCCAAGAATTTACTTAACGCGATTGAGATCATCAACCTTTACTACTTGTGAATATAAGTCCATAACGATTAGGTGAAATTTCCTTATATCCTAGCATTCAATTTATGCATGATAATTAAGCGTGCACTCTCAACCAACATACACAAATCAATGTAATTCACATAGATAAGTAAATTGAATTCACAACTTATGAAACGCAATTAGAAGTAATCAAATCATATCGCAAGCATAAACATGTATTTCGAATCCCCCCCTAGCCAAGGGGGGGTTTAGTTCCTCATACGCACAAAACAAAGATAATTGAATTTAAACATTGAAATTAAAGGAAAAGAAACACCTAGAAATTCCAGCGACGCGAACTTGAATTGCATGAACTTCCAAGCTTCCTTCTCCTCCTCCTTGGTGCGGCAAAGGACTTTAGGGACAGGTTTGGGACTTATATGTATGGGAGGATGAGTATGGACTAAGGTAAAAGTGTTTAGGGGATGGGGATGGTGCGGCAAGGCTTAAAAACTAGGGAGAAAGGTGTTGGATGAATTTCTGGAGTGAATTGTGAATTGTGGTGAGTGGTGTCCATGAATGGGTGCGGCACCATGTATTTATAAGGTCCTAAAAGTCTAGCAAATCAGATTAGGACTTGGAGAATTAAATCTCATCAGGAAAGGGCTAAAAACAATCAGATTTTGGGTAGGAAAGATCCTCCTAGGTGCGGCAGGAATGGATTAGAAGGATAAGGCTTCTAGATGGCCTTGCAAGGCAAGGAAATCAGGTTTCTAGAAGGCCTAGGGTGCGGCACTAAGGGATAAGGATAAGGTTTAGGTGTCCTCAATGGATAAGGTGCCCTAAATGGATAAGGACTCCTCATTTCACTTGGAAACTTTGCCTATTAGGATTAGGAAACCATGTCTTTGTCTTTCCTTCTTCATCTTGGAATCCCTTTTCCTTCTTGGACTTGGAAAACTTCTTTGTTGCTTCTCTTGAGACCATTTGGATTTTGACTTTCCTACTCCAAGTAGGAAACCTTGTTTGAGTAGGAATCTTCATTCTTCTAGGAATCCATCTTCAACTAGGAATCCCTCGTTGATTAGGAATCCTTCTTCAATTAGGAATCCTTCTTTGACTAGGATTTCATCTTTTAATGAGGCGCTTTCCTACTTCGACTAGGAAACCTTGTTCAAGTAGGAAACATCATCTTCAAATCTTCAATTTCGTCCATCTTCTTGGTTCCAAGCATATGATGTCCATTCCAAGCTCTAATTTGCTCCAAAATGCATCCTTTTGCATACTTTGCCCTTAGAACCTGAAAATACATAAAACTAGCTCAAAAGACTACTTTAACTAAGGAAAACCAATGTAAATGCACAAGAACAAGCTAACTATGGTGTCACTGGTTCTTGATAGGTGATAGGAGCATATTTATGCTACTTAGTTATGTTGTTTTCTTGCATTTTCGTAGTTAGTTATAACTTATTATAGTGTTTAAGGTCATTTTCGTGCAATTTCAGGTTCATATGGCAAAGTATGCATTTTGAGCCAATTTGGAGCATTTTGGAGCATTTTTGGGCCAAGATTGGATGGTGCAAACATGAAGACATGTGGATGGACGAATTTGATAATTAAAACAGCAACACACACACCACATGGGCAGCAAGGAATCAGAAATTAAAGCATGGAAGAATGGGATCATCATGGTGATAGGAGCATATTTATGCTACTTAGTTATGTTGTTTTCTTGCATTTTCGTAGTTAGTTATAACTTATTATAGTGTTTAAGGTCATTTTCGTGCAATTTCAGGTTCATATGGCAAAGTATGCATTTTGAGCCAATTTGGAGCATTTTGGAGCATTTTTGGGCCAAGATTGGATGGTGCAAACATGGAGACATGAGGATGGACGAATTTGATGATTCAAAGGGCTAGAAATCTGCATGTGTGTGTGCAAAGTGTTGGCCTACAACTTCAAACATCATGGCTGCCATGTAATGGCAGAAAATGTGTTTTTTACTAGCTAAATGGATGAAGAACATGCATTGCAAGTATAAACACCACATGGGCAGCAAGGAATCTGAAATTAAAGAATGGGCAGCAAGGAATAAGAAATTAAAGCATGGGCAGCAAGGAATCAGCATGGGCAGTGAATAGACAACAAGGAATGGCAGAAATTGGACCACCATGAAGTGGATTTCTGCAAGGATGGCAGATTGTCCATTACTTGATGTTTGCTTGACATTTTCAGCCACTATATAATCCCCATTCAACCATTTATCAAGAGAGTTCAGAAAACCACACCTCCCACACACATTCCATTCATCACATCCAGCCATACACCCTCCACAATTCAGAAATTCGTCAAACACATCCATCACACTTTGCAGCAGCCTTCCTTCACCTTTCACCATATTTTCTGACCCAAAATCATCCCTAGCCATACTCCCATCAACCCTAAACCTTCCCATACCATTCCACATCCATTCTACACCACAAATAACCCCAAAACCTGTTCTAAAGTTCTCTGCCGCAGCAAGGAGGAAGGAGAATTCGTTGATGAGCTTGCTGCCAAGTTGGAGCGTTCTAGGTGTTTTCTTCCTTTGGTTTTTAATTTCTAAATTTATGTATCTTTGCTTGTGAGTATGAGGAACTAAACCCCCTTAGTTGGGGGGTGATTCGAAACCATGAATATGCTTGCAATATGATTTGATTACGTTCAGTTGTTATTTCATAAGTTGTGGTTTCAATTCGTTCATCTACTTGATTGATAACTTATTTGTGTATGTTGATTGAGAGTGCACGCTTAGTTTTCATGCATGAATATGATGCTAGATTATGAGGGAGTTTCACCTAATAGTTACAATCTTATAATCACAAGTAGTGAAGGTCGCTTATAAACGATCGCGTTGAATGAATTCTTGGCATTAGTTTCATGCTCATCATAGTAACGAATGCCTCGTCAACACTTATAGTTCTCATTGTGCTTCATGATTCTTGATTGTATCCTTATTGTGCTCATCACGTAAGGAACCTTTGAGGAATGTTTTGAATTGTTGTATGCGCTTTCCCATCCAATTCATTAACTTAAGGAGAACTTGAAGGTTAATTTAAGCGTATCTAATTAACTTGGGGTGTTGAGTTTCATAATTTATTGGAAGAACAACTGAAAAATCGTTTTGTTTGCAAGTGTGTCATGTGTGGAGAAGAACCTCCTAACTAGCCTTTTATCCATCCTTTTCATCCAAAAACGTTTTACAATCTGTTTTGTTTTAAAGTTTCTGTTTTGTTTTCAATTTTCGTCCAAAACCAAATCCCCCTTTATTTTGAAGTCTTAGATTAGTTAGAAAGTGTTTTGATTTGTGTTTTTAAGTGTTTTGATTCAAGTTTTCACTCAAATTCGTCAGATTTTGTGTTTGTGCTCAAAACTGCCCAGAAAGTGGTTTTTAGGCAGTTTTGAGTCTTCTAGTTGCTGTTTTGAGGTTTAGGTTTGTTTTAGTGTTCTAACTTTTCGTTTTACATTCTTTGAGTCTAGTTTAGTGTTTTAAACTTTGTTTTTATGTTATTGAGTCAGTTTTCAAGTGTTTAGCAATCCCTCCTAATCCCCGGTTTAGAACGATCCCTACTTACATCTTTACTACAATTTGACAAAAGAGGGTTTAATTTGTGTGCTAGTTAATATTACGCATCACATGGGCAGCAAGGAATCATTATGGGCAGCAAGGAATCATCATGGGCAGTGAAGAGACAACAAGGAATGGCAGAAATTGGACCACCATGAAGTGGATTTCTGCAAGGATGGCAGATTGTCCATTACTTGATGTTTGCTTGACATTTTCAGCCACTATATAATCCCCATTCAACCATTTATCATGGAGTTCAGATAACCACACCTCCCACACACATTCCATTCATCCCATCCAGCCATACACCCTCCACAATTCATAAATTCGTCAAACACATCCATCACACTTTGCAGCAGCCTTCCTTCACCTTTCACCATATTTTCTGACCCAAAATCATCCCTAGCCGTACCCCCATCAACCCTAAACCTTCCCATATCATTCCACATCCATTCTACACCACAAATAACCCCAAAAACCTGTTCTAAAGTTCTCTGCCGCAGCAAGGAGGAAGGAGAATTCGTTGATGAGCTTGCTGCCAAGTTGGAGCGTTCTAGGTGTTTTCTTCCTTTGGATTTTAATTTCTAAATTTATGTATCTTTGCTTGTGAGTATGAGGAACTAAACCCCCTTAGTTGGGGGGTGATTCGAAACCATGAATATGCTTGCAATATGATTTGATTACGTTCAGTTGTTATTTCATAAGTTGTGGTTTCAATTCGTTCATCTACTTGATTGATAACTTATTTGTGTATGTTGATTAAGAGTGCACGCTTAGTTTTCATGCATGAATATGATGCTAGATTATGAGGGAGTTTCACCTAATAGTTACAATCTTATAATCACAAGTAGTGAAGGTCGCTTATAAACGATCGCGTTGAATGAATTCTTGGCATTAGTTTCATGCTCATCATAGTAACGAATGCCTCGTCAACACTTATAGTTCTCATTGTGCTTCATGATTCTTGATTGTATCCTTATTGTGCTCATCACGTAAGGAACCTTTGAGGAATGTTTTGAATTGTTGTATGCGCTTTCCCATCCAATTCATTAACTTAAGGAGAACTTGAAGGTTAATTTAAGCGTATCTAATTAACTTGGGGTGTTGAGTTTCATAATTTATTGGAAGAACAACTGAAAAATCGTTTTGTTTGCAAGTGTGTCATGTGTGGAGAACAACCTCCTAACTAGCCTTTTATCCATCCTTTTCATCCAAAAACGTTTTACAATCTGTTTTGTTTTAAAGTTTCTGTTTTGTTTTCAATTTTCGTCCAAAACCAAATCCCCCTTTATTTTGAAGTCTTAGATTAGTTAGAAAGTGTTTTGATTTGTGTTTTTAAGTGTTTTGATTCAAGTTTTCACTCAAATTCGTCAGATTTTGTGTTTGTGCTCAAAACTGCCCAGAAAGTGGTTTTTAGGCAGTTTTGAGTCTTCTAGTTGCTGTTTTGAGTTTTAGGTTTGTTTTAGTGTTTTAAACTTTAGTTTTGCATTCTTTGAGTCTAGTTTAGTGTTTTAAAACTTAGTTTTTGAGTTTTTAAGTCAGTTTCCAAGTGTTTAGCAATCCCTCCTAATCCCCGGTCTAGAACGATCCCTACTTACATCTTTACTATAATTTGACAAAAGAGGGTTTAATTTGTGCGTTAAGTTATTTTCGCATCAAATTTTGGCGCCGTTGCCGGGGATTAGCAAATTTGCTAATCCTTTTATTTTTGTTTTTGCTTATGTTTATTTGTGTTTATGTATGTCACTTTTGATATTTGATTTAGTTTTCTTTCTTTAATTTTAGTACAAATGGAGCAAGACCTGGATTCTACTAGCATTCAAGATCTATTGGCACAGCTCACTGCTCAATTAACTCATAATGCCGAACGGACCACAACGCCAAGTGGCCCTACATTTGATATGCCCTATGAGCAAGGATTTCAAACTCATCAATATCCCCAATTTTCTGCAAATGAAGATGTTTGGGGATATCAAGGCTATAACCAATCAAGGGGCAACATGTTTTCCAACGCTTATAATTCGGATTGGAGAGATTATTCAGATTACATGTGGGGAGAACCTCAACAATTCCAACAAGGTGGATATTGGCAGCAAGAAGACGCGTTCTATTCAAGACCTATGCAGCCACCACAGTATCCCCCACAACAATTCCAATCGAATCAAAGTATGCCCGTGGATTACAATCAAATGCTTGAAGAATTAATTTCTTCAGTACAGGGTTCACAAAAAGAAGAACAATTGCCGCCATCGGAAGAGTTCTATCAGTGGCCATATGAACCGTCACATCCACCACAACAATCTCCCCAATCAAATTCAGGTACGTCTTCGGATAATGACATGTTGAATAAGTTACTAACCTCTTTGACCCAGGACGTAGAAAATCGAAACATGGAGATGCAAAATAAAGCCAACAAGGTGGATGAGTTGGAGAAGCAAATTGGGCAGATTATGGAGTTCATGGCACAAATTCAAGATCAAAGAGAACTCTCCAACTCCACATTTGCAAATTCAAAGGCAGAAAGTGAAATCGATGAAGTCAATACTTTGGAAGGTGACATGGAGTATGAAGTTGTCCCAGAACCTTCCAAACATAGCCCGGACATGGATGAATTGCCGATTCAAGAAGAAGATGAGGATGACGACTTGGGCAGTTTAGAAGAATTCTTATCGCAAACCCCTCAAGTCTTTATGCCGTCCAACTCAGGTGAGGAGGTTCTAAGTTCAATTCATTCTAACATCGTTCCACCAAATGTCCTTTTTCCTTGCAGTTTTTTAAATCCCAAGGAAGAAGTGAATGAAAAAAATGTTGTGGAAGTTCTTCCAGAGGTGCAAAATGAGATCCCAATTCTTGGTGCACCAAATCATGTTCCCGATGACGTTGAAACATTCAAAGAGATTTCTACACCAAGAAGAGGGATTCCAGAAAATGAGGTGGCCGGAGAATTTGTTGAACATATCAAAGAGGTTGTGCATGAGACAATCAAGCCTAAAGCAGTTGAGTTTGATGACACGGGACAAGCCACAACCATCATAGTAAACCTGGCCAAGTTCAAAGTCCCGGAAACGTTCAAAGACGTGGTGTTTATAATTGAGTTTGAATGTGACTGTAAGCCATCTTCTCCATTTTTTATTTATACTAACTTGTTTTTAATTTTGATGATTCAGGCACCGTCATTAGAACTTAGACCGTTGTCGGATCATTTCAAGTACCACCGTCCGTTCAATGATAAGCCCATGCATTTGAATAATGAAGGGAGGCCTAGGAATCACCCACAATCAGATTTGCATTCCTAATCCCTTCTATTTACTGCTTTCATTATGTTTTGTTATTTAGTTGTGATTTTTGTTTTGTTTATTTAGTTGTGCTTTTTGTTTGGGAGATTAAACTTAGTTTTTTACTTTGATTTACTTATTTTACATTTATATAAATAAAAAATGAAAAAAAAAAAATTAATAATAATAATAATAAACATCCATATAATTAAAAAAAAAAAAATAAAAAAAATAAAAAAAAAAAAAAAACTTAAAAACATAAACATTCATATAAATAAAAATAAAAAAATAAAAATAAAAAATAAAAAATAAAAAAAAATAAAAAAAAAATAAAAAATAAAAAAAAATAAAAAAAAATAAAAAAAAAAAAAAACTTAAATGCATAAATTTTTTTACAATAACTTGTAATTTAATTTCGTTCATTGGTCATTGGTTGGTGGTGCCTCGGAGGTCGACGGAGCCCCTGAAAGACGAAGCGCCAGAGCTGGATCATTCAGAGCCTCAATACTTGGTGCTGCTCCCGAGGACGAAGGCAACACAAACCTCGGGAGTACCGCCATAAACCGTTGATGATCACTCTGAATCCGCACTTCGGACTCCTGCATCTGATCCAGCTTCCTCTTCATGCTTGTGGAGTAATTGGTTGCAAGCATGTGCAAATCCCTGTTCTCATGCCTAAGCACTCTGACCTCCTGCCGAAGACTAGCCACTTCAGCCATCAACGACTCCACCTGACGAGTTCGTGCAAGAAGGCGCTGGCCCATGTTTGATACGGAGCCTGCGCATCGGACGCTGTAGGCCATAGAGTCCTGAACAGCCAGTTCGTCGGACCGCCTAGAAAGTATCCTAGTGTCTCTAGGAGTGAGCAGATTTCTGGCCACCACCGATGCGGTTGTTTCGTTCATCATCATGGAATCCCCAACTGTAAGAGGACCGTTTGGGGATATGAAGGATGGCTGCCAAATGTTGGTTGGAGAAGATATATCACTATCTTCCCCAACATTCAAGTTAAGGCGACGGTCAGAAGGGCAAGACATATTTGAAGGTGTTGAGAATGAAGAGTTGGACTGATCGAGATTAAAAGAAAATGCAAGAGGGAGTGTTTACAGAGGGAACGTTTACCAGATGAAGTGTTTACAGGAGGGAACGTTTACAGGAGGGAGTGTTTACAGGGGAGCTTAAGTGTGTTGTGGAACAAAAATGAGCGTTCTTATAAGAAGAAGAAATCAAGAGGCATCACTCAGCAGTCGAAGAGGCGCCCCCTCGCAAATCGAAGAGCCAGGCTCCTTTCTCAAAAGCCGGACTCTTTTCTCAAAAGCGGCGTCGCCGTTCTCAAAAGTCGGTTCCTTTCTCAAAAGTCGGACGCCGTTCTCTCAAAAGTCGGGCGTCTCTCTCAAAAGCCGGAGCAGTCAGGAATCACGAGGCGAGCCGCTCCCTGATTTGTCCAGACGTGTCACATGCAATTCCTTTCTCAAAAGTCGGGATTGCTCAGAAACCACGAGCCGCTCCGTGATTTTTTCAATTTTGTCGTCACTCGTCACGCGCTGTCAGCTTTGCGCAAATTACGGGCTGCTTTTTCAGAAAGCGCGTGACCTGTACTGTTCATCCATCCACCGGCTGCCGACAGGGGTAAAGGAATAGTTTCGGTTGTGAAGAAAAATTCTATAAACGTCTACCTTCGCCTTCAACAGCAAAGGCACACTCTCAACACTTCTTCATCTCCGAATTTTTTTCATCTCCCAAAATGCCTTTCCAACAAACCCTCTCGAGTTTCTCTGTGTTTCTCATTCCTTGGGATACCTTTCCAAATAAATCATCTAGAGCTAGAGTATTTCATATCATGAAGGTTGAAAGCAAGAGTATCTCATATCACGCTTTCTTCCTGTCCTTGTCCTTGTCTTTGTGGCAAGGAGAAAGCGACCAATCAGCCAGCACTCGGTGTCAATCTTCCAATCTAAGAACCGACTGCCTGGAAATCCTTCCTGATTGCTTACCTAGCATTGCTCTCGAGTGCTCTTCATCAACCACTGATGTACTTCCGAAGAAGTCGCCACATCTGCCTGGAGAACAGCCAAGGCAAGTGAAAATGTTACTTGAAGCATGTGGAGACAATGTGCTGCTTCATCTTCAAGATCAAGTCTCATTTTCCTTGCTAAGAAGTTCCCCAGCCCAGTTCAAGCATACACCTGTGGAACGATACTTCTTCAAAAGCAAAAGTATCCCATATCATCAGAGTCAGAGGCAAAGATTTCTCATGGCATGCTTTTCCTTTACCCTTGCTCTTGGCTACGGGGCAAGGTGAAAGAAAGGCAATCGGTCGGCACTTGGACAGATTGAACAAAGAAGCAGACCACCACCTATTCCTCGTGCCTACCTGCCATGCAGAAGAACAAAAAGAGAAGAATGTAGCCTGCAGACTCAATCAACCCGGCAGAAGGAGTCTGAGTTGAAACCAAGAGCTCGAGAAGCTTCAACAACACCACCAATCAAGTCTCATTTTCCTTGCTAAGAAGTTCCGAGGCCAGTTCAAGTTCAAAGCTGTGGAAAGTCACCAAACAGGACCAATGTTCTTTTATTAGTTTTATTCATTATCTTTTATTTTCATTTTCAATTTTTCGTTTGTTTTCTTTTATATTTTCTTGCGTGCGTAACTGATTTATTTCTTTTCTTTGCAGGAACTTTTGGTTATTTCCACCCTTGAAGTTGATTGCAGAATTTTAGCTTGGGGGTCATCGCTTGATTTTCTGCAAATTAGGGAAGTTTTCAGTCCTATTGCTTTATTTTATTTCTTTATATTTATTTATTTTGTTTTTATTTGCATTTTATTATATTTTCTGACATTGGGGACAATGTCTAGTTTAAGTGTGGGGGTAAAGAGTATAAAAATGACCAAATTGAAAATTTTTGTACCTTCGACTTTGAACTGGTTTCATTTGTTTCCATGTTATTGCTTTGTTTTCTTAATTAGTTTTGTTTTAAAAAATAAAAAAAAAAAAAAAAAAATAAATAAATAAATAAATAATTTGAAAATTTTAAAAATCCAAAAATATTTCCTTGTTTTCCTTCTTGTTTTGAATTAGATTTTTGTTAGTTTCCCGACCCAATGATATAATTGAATAAAATTTGAACCATGATCATCAAGAACTTAGTTAACATGTGTTTTGTGAAATTCCTAATTCTCTTGTTAGTTTTGTACATGTTTGATCATCTTTGAAAAACCAAATGCACATAGCCTTGTTGATGTGAAACTAAAGCATGATTTTAAGCTCCATATGTGAATTTAGTGACCATATACATCCTATGTGAGTTTTTGAGCCTATTGAAAGTGTGTGCATTTTTCATACACTCCTATTTTTTTCATGTGTGATGAACTTATGTGAGATACTTCTCTAGAACTTGCATAACGATCTTTCGAAATTTTTGTCATTGATTGCATGAACTTGAAAATGATAGAGGCATTAGGTTTACCACCATGGCCCAAATAACCTTGTTTCCCAAAGAAAAATAATATCATTAGATTGCCATTTTGAGCCGTATTTGTGAGCCTTTTATTTCTTATCACCAGATATGTCTACCCTTATACCTGAAATAAATATTTTTCCTTACCCTTTCCAAGCGAGCAATGCAAGATTATCTTATGTGAATGTTTGTGAAGTACTTTGAGGGTGTTTGGCAAAAGAATAAGTGTGAGGGTTTTTCATATTTGTTTCTGTTTGAAAAGAAAAAAAAAAAAGAAAAAAAAAAAAAAAAAAAAAAAAGAAAAAAAAAAGAAAAGAAAAGAAAAGGAAAAGAAAAAGAAAGATTGTATACAAAGAAAATAAAAAGTTTTTAAAGTTTCAGTTTATGGGTGTGGTTGGTGACTTGAAGAATAGCTGGAAAGTTTGAGTTCTTATAAATCTAAACAAAAAAGAATCGCTTGCAATGTAGCTTGGAACTTGTGTTTTCCTATTCTTTCGTTTCAATAACTCTCGCCCTAAGCCTCATTACATCCAATAAAAGTCCTCTTGATTTAAGTTTTGCAATTATGACTGTGGAGAAGTGATCTTTATGCAAGCTTATGGTAGAACTTTCACATTTGTTTCTTTGAGCGAAACACATTTAAACTAAACACATGTGTGATTGAGAGTATATCCAGTGAGAAGGTTGCTAGTTTGCATATGGTGATTTTAAAAATAAAAATTTGAAATTGCATGAGCATGGCTATCCCACACACTACACTTCAAGGATGTTTCAAAGATTACTGCTAATATTTGAATAAGGAAAAAAATGAACTTGAATTGCTTGTTGATGTTAGCTATGGCTCTTGATGATTATGTTCTCAAATGAAATTCTATGAGGGTAATATAGGGGAAAACTAATAATTTTCATGTTATTACTTTTTCTGTTTTCTCTGTTTTGCTCGAGGACTAGCAAAAGCTAAGTGTGGGGGTATTTGATCGGATTATATTTATACATATTTTACATCAAATTCTCTCGTCTTTTCTTAGTTAGTTTCTTATATTTTTGAGCTATTTACTTTGTTTTTGTGTTTTTTAGTATTTATCTAGTAAATAAAATAAATATTGCACAAGTGAGATTTTAAGTGATAAAATCGTCAAAACTGTCTTGCCCACTGTAATTGGTTAATAAAACAAGAAAGTATTATAAATATATATATATATTTATATATATATATATATAAATATATATATATATATAAATATATATATATATAAGATTTGAACGTGAATGTGCAGCATGGCAGGAATGATATAATAAAGCATGCGCTGCCTTTTGGCAGCTGGCAAAGGAGAAAACAGAAAGAATAAAAGGAACAGAAAGTGAATAGCTAACAAGGGGGGGGGATAAGGAAAGAAGCGAAGGCACGCTGCCTTAGCTGGGAAAAAAGACGCAGAGCACCACGGGGGGCCCTTTTGGGCGCTGCCTTGTTCAGGCGCGGGGGGGAAGAAAAGAAAAAAACTGTGCATAAGGCACGCAGAGGGGGGCTCGGGATTGGAGAGAAAGAAACATAGGGCAGCGCTGAAGGGAGAAATTGAGGAGGAGCCTCGGGGGGAACTAAAGCAGGGGGAAGCTGCCATTGGCAGCTTGGAAAAGTCAGCTTGAAGGAGGTTGCCAAGAGGCAGCAGGGAGGAAGGCCTCGGGCAGCAAGAGAGAAGACAGACGTGGAGCTTGCGAAGGCTTGCGGGAACCAGCTGGCGTGCTGCCTGGCTTCGGGATTGGCAGCGAAAAACACAAGGCATCAAGCTGCCTGCCTTGGCTGCGCTGAAGGGAGAGAGACGCGAGGTCCGAGAGGAAGAGACGAGAGCACGTGGAACTTGGGAAGGCGCGGTGCGCGCGGAAATAAGTGAGGGAGCAGCTTGTGCAGCTGGCGTGCAGGAAGAACACGTGCTGCTTGGGCAGCAAAGAAGGAACAGCTGCCTTCCTGGCAGCTTGGAAAGAGAGACGTGCAGCGAGAGGGAGCTGCTTTGCAGCTGGAAGGGCAGGAGGTCAGCACGGCAGCAGGGGGTCAGCACCGGAGAGGTCAGCACGGCCTGCCTGGTCAGCACGGCAACAGTGCAGAGAGCGCAACAACACTGCAGTCCTCATTCGGTTTAATCCTCCAAACTCAAGTTTTATTTTCTGTTTTAATTTTAATAATGTGTAACTAATTTGTTTTGGCTAGAGTTTAATTCAAAACCATGGATATATTTGTAATTTGAATTGATTACCTTCAGTTGTGATTTCTGAGTTGTGATTTAATTTGCTTAACTGCTTGATTGATAACTTATTTTTGTATGTCGATTAAGGATGCATACTTAATTTACATGCATGAATTTGATGCTAGAATATAAGTGAATTTCACCTAATCGTTATGAACTTATATTCACAAGTAGTGAAGGTCGCTTATAAACGATCGCGTTAGGTAAATTCTTGGCATAAGTTTCATGCAATTCATAGTAACAAGTGCCTCGTCAATGCTTATGATTTTCATAAAACTTAATGATTCTTGCTTGTATCTCTATTATGCAATTCATGTAGGGAACTTGTAGGGAATGTTTTGGGTTGTCGTATGCAATCATCCAACCTAATAAAAGTAGGAAAATCTGAAGGTTAATTTAAGCGGACCTAATTAACTTGGGGCGTTGAGAATTTACAATTTATTGACAGAACAACTGAAAATCAATTTAGGTTGCATATGTGGCATGTGTGGAGAATAATCCTCTAGCCAGTTCGTCATTTATCATTTTACCTTAATTTTATGTTTTTGTCAATTTTGTAATTTATTTAAGTTTAATTTACTTTTCATCAAAATCAATCCCCCATTTTATTTTAAAGTGTTAGATTTATTAGAAATCATTTTAGTTTGTGTTTTCTTAAGTCTTGAGTTGTTTTGAGTCTTTTGATTTATTTTAGTTTATTTGTTAGTTTTATTTTGAGTTATTCTATTTAAGTGTTTTGAGTCTAGTTTAGTGTTTTAAATTTTGTTTTTACGTTTTTAATTTAATTTTACTTTGGTTAGCATCCCTAGTTAATCCCCGGCCTAGAACGATCCCTACTTACATCATTACTACAACTGTCACAAATAGGGTTTAAATTTGTGCGTTAATTTATTTTCGCATCAAATTTTTGGTTATAACTTATGAATTCACATGCAATCATAAAGAAAAAATCAGTTTTTGTAACATGCTTGAAGGAAGGAACTCAAACTAACGCTACAACCTTGTGAGACTTGAGCCTAAACGTTTATTTGGAGAGTTAAAATCTGTGCATTCTTTGTTTTCTAAGTCGTTGCATGATCTCAATATTCCTTGCTTGGTTACTACTTAGAAGGCGTTTCATCATTTAGTTCCAAATGCTAGAACTCATGCCCATTTCATTCAAAGCATGTTATTGATTTGCATAACACATATTCAAGATGAAGTTGTGTAGTGACCACCACCTTAGCCAAAATGCCGTGAATCCCCTATGTCATTATGTTTTGTAGGTTCCAACCCCATTGAGCCTTGTTTAGCCTTTTCCTTGTTAACCCATGTTTTCCTCACCTAGCCTAGATTAGGACTATCCATTCCTTTGTTCTTTAAGCATAGTAAAGCATGATTCAATTAGAATTCTTTTGTGGCAGAAAACAAGTGTGGGGGAAGTTTTTGTTATGTGAATTTGTGTGCCATAAAGCACAGGTTCAAAGAAAAGAAAAGAAAATAGAATTCGTGGAAAAAGAAAAAATGAAGCGAAAAAGTATGAAAAGTTGTGAAAAAGAGCTCCAAAGTTTTGTTTGTTGAAGTAAGGGTCCAAAACAATGAATTCGGCCCTAAGGAGTTGTCTAAATCTTTCCCTTGTGTTTTAAAGTTAGTTTCTGCCATTCAAGTGAATTCTAAGTCTCAATTTCATTACGTTGCTTACTATCGCTTGAAGAACGTTTGTTTTCCCTATCCTTTCTTTGTTAACCAATACCCCAAGCCCCGTTACAACCCTTAACTTCTATCTTGAGTGTTATGTGTTTCAATTTGTGGAGTTTGAATTTGGTATGAGCATATGGTGTCACTGGTTCTCGCATCTAAGTAGTAGCATTCCATTCATGAGATCATATCATAACATGCTTCTTAAATCTAGAAATTGCATTCTTTGTAAAATATATATGTGAGCATTCGTTTTCATATCTACATCAATCTTCTCACATATGACTAGTGTAGGGTGTGGAGTTAGAAAATCTGAGTGAAAATAGAGTGTATATCTTGTAAGGAATTGAAGGAATTCTCTAAGGCATGTTACTTCATTCAAAGCATTGTTTTAATTGATTACTTGTGAATTTGTAAGTTGTGGCTTAAATTAAGTATGTGCTTGTGTAAAGATGACTCCAATTTGTGGGGATAACGATCTTTAACATGTCATGTTCATTGGAAATCCCTGAGGCAAATGTTGGAAGGATTAGAGTGTGTTTATTGACTTTGTTTCGTTTTGTTTATTTTGTTTTGCTCGAGGACTAGCAAAAGCTAAGTGTGGGGGAATTTGATAGGAGCATATTTATGCTACTTAGTTATGTTGTTTTCTTGCATTTTCGTAGTTAGTTATAACTTATTATAGTGTTTAAGGTCATTTTCGTGCAATTTCAGGTTCATATGGCAAAGTATGCATTTTGAGCCAATTTGGAGCATTTTGGAGCATTTTTGGGCCAAGATTGGATGGTGCAAACATGAAGACATGTGGATGGACGAATTTGATAATTAAAACAGCAACACACACACCACATGGGCAGCAAGGAATCAGAAATTAAAGCATGGAAGAATGGGATCATCATGGGCAGCAAGGAATCATTATGGGCAGCAAGGAATCATCATGGGCAGCAAGGAATCATTATGGGCAGCAAGGAATCATCATGGGCAGTGAAGAGACAACAAGGAATGGCAGAAATTGGACCACCATGAAGTGGATTTCTGCAAGGATGGCAGATTGTCCATTACTTGATGTTTGCTTGACATTTTCAGCCACTATATAATCCCCATTCAACCATTTATCATGGAGTTCAGATAACCACACCTCCCACACACATTCCATTCATCCCATCCAGCCATACACCCTCCACAATTCATAAATTCGTCAAACACATCCATCACACTTTGCAGCAGCCTTCCTTCACCTTTCACCATATTTTCTGACCCAAAATCATCCCTAGCCGTACCCCCATCAACCCTAAACCTTCCCATATCATTCCACATCCATTCTACACCACAAATAACCCCAAAAACCTGTTCTAAAGTTCTCTGCCGCAGCAAGGAGGAAGGAGAATTCGTTGATGAGCTTGCTGCCAAGTTGGAGCGTTCTAGGTGTTTTCTTCCTTTGGATTTTAATTTCTAAATTTATGTATCTTTGCTTGTGAGTATGAGGAACTAAACCCCCTTAGTTGGGGGGTGATTCGAAACCATGAATATGCTTGCAATATGATTTGATTACGTTCAGTTGTTATTTCATAAGTTGTGGTTTCAATTCGTTCATCTACTTGATTGATAACTTATTTGTGTATGTTGATTAAGAGTGCACGCTTAGTTTTCATGCATGAATATGATGCTAGATTATGAGGGAGTTTCACCTAATAGTTACAATCTTATAATCACAAGTAGTGAAGGTCGCTTATAAACGATCGCGTTGAATGAATTCTTGGCATTAGTTTCATGCTCATCATAGTAACGAATGCCTCGTCAACACTTATAGTTCTCATTGTGCTTCATGATTCTTGATTGTATCCTTATTGTGCTCATCACGTAAGGAACCTTTGAGGAATGTTTTGAATTGTTGTATGCGCTTTCCCATCCAATTCATTAACTTAAGGAGAACTTGAAGGTTAATTTAAGCGTATCTAATTAACTTGGGGTGTTGAGTTTCATAATTTATTGGAAGAACAACTGAAAAATCGTTTTGTTTGCAAGTGTGTCATGTGTGGAGAACAACCTCCTAACTAGCCTTTTATCCATCCTTTTCATCCAAAAACGTTTTACAATCTGTTTTGTTTTAAAGTTTCTGTTTTGTTTTCAATTTTCGTCCAAAACCAAATCCCCCTTTATTTTGAAGTCTTAGATTAGTTAGAAAGTGTTTTGATTTGTGTTTTTAAGTGTTTTGATTCAAGTTTTCACTCAAATTCGTCAGATTTTGTGTTTGTGCTCAAAACTGCCCAGAAAGTGGTTTTTAGGCAGTTTTGAGTCTTCTAGTTGCTGTTTTGAGTTTTAGGTTTGTTTTAGTGTTTTAAACTTTAGTTTTGCATTCTTTGAGTCTAGTTTAGTGTTTTAAAACTTAGTTTTTGAGTTTTTAAGTCAGTTTCCAAGTGTTTAGCAATCCCTCCTAATCCCCGGTCTAGAACGATCCCTACTTACATCTTTACTATAATTTGACAAAAGAGGGTTTAATTTGTGCGTTAAGTTATTTTCGCATCAATAGGAGCATATTTATGCACCTTAGTTAGCTAATTCTTGTGCATTTAAGTTGTTTTTCCTTAGTTAAGTTAGTCTTTTAAGCTAGTTTTATGTGTTTTCAGGTTTTAAGGGCAAAGTATACAAAAAGATGCATTTTGGAGCAAAATGGAGCTTGGAATGGATGTCACATACTTGGAGCCAAAGGAATGGACGAGTTTGAAGGTCAAAGGAGCTTAAGAAATGAAGAAATGAAAGTGAAGAACAAAGAATTCAGAATTGGAAACCAAAGTTTCTAAAGTTGGAAGTTTCTATTCTTAGAGGTTTCCATTTTTGAGAGTTTCTATTCTTGGCTTTGGGCTTTTAGATGACTTATCCTTACCCTCTTAGTCTTGGGCCGCACCTTCCTAGCCCAATCCCTCTTGAATTCTGACTTGTTAGGCCCTTTCCTTGTGGATTTGGGTTATACAAATCCCTTTCTAAAACTAAGTGGGCCAAAACCCTAATTCCTTGTGGATTTTCACCCCTTGCCGCACCTAAACCCTAGCCCATTGCCTAACCTGATTTCTCTAGGGTTTGTGGTGCCTATATATATGTGTTTTCACTCTATGCCGCATACACCACCCCTCCATATTCCGAATTTTCGCCAAAAATCATCCCCCCTCTTTGTCGTAGCCTTCCTTCACCATTCTTCCATATTTTCTGACCCAAAATCATCCTAGCCGCACCACCCATCAACCCTAAACATCACCACACATCCCCCATCCATTCTACACCATTCATAACCCCAAAATCTGTCCACAACCTTTGTGCCGCAGCAAGGAGAAAGGGAGGAACTTCGTGGATGCAGTTGCTATCCAAGTTGGAGTATCTAGGTGTTTTCTTTCTTTGGATTTCAATCTTTGCTTTGTGCATATGAGGAACTAAACCCCCCTTGGCTAGGGGGGGGATTCAAAACCATGTTTATGCTTGCTATATGATTTGATTACTTCTAATTGCGTTTCATAAGTTGTGAATTCAATTTACTTATCTATATGAATTAAAACTGATTTGTGTATGTTGGTTAAGAGGGCCCGCTTAGTTTGCATGCATGAATTTGATGCTAGGATATAAGGGAATTTCAATTAATTGTTATGAACTTATATTCACAAGTAGTAAAGGTTGTTGATCACAATCGCGTTAAGTAAATTCTTGGCATAAGTATCATGCGCTTTCATAGTTACGAGTGCCTCGTCAATGCTTATGATTTTCATAGAACTTAATGATCCTTTCTTGAATCTCTATTATGCGCTTTCATGTAGGGAACTTGTGGGGAATGCTTTGGGTTGTCGTATGCAATTCATCAAATTCAATAACTTAAGGAAAATCTGAGGGTTAATTTAAGCGGACCTAATTAACTTGGGGTGTTGAGAATTCATGGTTTATTGAGAAGCAATTGGAAATCGTTTTGTATGCAAGTGTGACATGTGTGGAGAAGAACCCCTTAGCTAGCCTTCCATCCATTCACTTTAACCAATTTCGTTTTAAAATCTGTTTAGTTTAGTTTACTTGTTTTGTTTTTAAATTCGTCCAAAATCAATCCCCCTTTACTTTGTTGAGTCTTATTAGTTAGAAATCAATTTAGTTTGTGTTTTTAAGTGTCTTGAGTCAAGTTATAACCAATTTTCGTCCAAATTCTTCCTTGGTGTCAGGAACTGCCCAGAAAGTGTTTTTAAGGCAGTTTTGAGTGTTTGTTTGCTGTTTTGAGTCTTTTGGTTTGTTTTGGTGTTTTAAAGTTTAGTTTTGCATTCTTTGAGTCTAGTTTAGTGTTTTAAACTTGTTTTTACGTATTTGAGTCGGTTTTCAAGTGATTTAGCAATCCCTCCTAATCCCCGGCCTAGAACGATCCCTACTTACATACTTTGCTACAATTGATAAAAAGAGGGTTAATTTGAGTGCTAGTTAATATCATATCAGTTCTCGCATCTAAGTCGTAGCATTTCATTCATGAGATCATCTCTAAAAATGCTTAATAACTCCAGAAAATTGCTTTCTTTGTTATAACATATGTGAGTACTAGTTTTCATGTTTACATCAATCTTCTCACATATATCTAGTGTAGGGTGTGTAGTCAGAAAATGTGTGTGAAAATTGAGTGCATATTAGATATGAGCATATTTATGCGACTTAGTTACCTTGTTCTTGTGCATTTATGTTGTTATTTCTTAGTCAATTATGTATTTTAAGCTATTTTCGTGTGTTTGTAGGTCCTAATAACAAAGTTGGCAAGAAAGTGCATTTTGGAGCAATTTTGGGCTGAAATGGATTGCATGCATATGGAGCAAGTTGGATGGACGTTTTTGGTGTTTTAAAAAGGGTTTCAACATATGCAAAAATCTGAATAATGAAGTTGAAGTGTGGAAGTGTGCAGATACATACACTTAAGGAACAATTTGAAAGGAAAAGAAGTGAAAGATGCCATTTGTTGGATTGCTTTACAAGTTGTATTCACATTTCCAGCAACTACAAACATAATTGCAAGCTGAAATGACGCATAGCATGTGTGTGAAAGTGTCTAGCAGCAGGTGCATGTGTGAAGAGGTGTAAGATGGCCAAAAGTTGGTGTTTGCAAAGATGAAATGATGCAAAACATGTGTGTGAAAGTTGTCTAACAGCTAGTACATGTGGAAGTGAGCTGGAACACAAGGCAAAGAGTGCAGAAATCCACCCATGCCGTACACTCCATCCATGTTCAATTGTTGCAGCAACATTCCACTTCCTTTCCTCCATGCCGTGCAACCATCCTTGTCCACTTCATGCACTCATGATGCGAAAATTAACTTAACACACAAATTAAACCCTCTTTTGACAATTGTAGTATATGTATAAGTAGGGATCGTTCTGGACCGGGGATTAGGAGGGCTTGCTAAAACCTCTAAACTGACTTAGAAACACAAAAATAAAGTTTAAAACACTAAACTAGACTCAAAGAATGCAAAACTAAAATTTAAAACACTAAAACAAACCAAAAGACTCAAAACAGCAACCAAAAGACTCAAAACTGCCTTAAAAACACTTTCTGGGCAGTTTTGAACTCTAACACAAATCTGAACGAAATTGGGTTATAACTTGTATCAAAACACTTAAAAACACAAACCAAAACACTTTCTAACTAATCTAGGACTTCAAAATAAAGGGGAGATTGGTTTTGACGAAATTGAAAACAAAACAAAAATTTTGTAATTAAAACAGATTGTAAAACGAATTGGGAGTTTAAATGGATGATGGATTAGTTAGAGGCTCTTTCTCCACACATGACACGTATGCAAACGACTCGATTTCCAGTTATTCCTTCATAGAATTATGAACGACATTGCCCCAAATTAACCGTGACATCACTAGCTAACTCTCAGATTTCCCTTGTATTATTGGATTGGATGGCATCATTCGACAACCCAAAGCATTCTTCAAAGGTCCCCTACATGACATCATAATAGAGATACGATCAAATATCATTACGTTCAATGAAAACCATAAGCAATGACAAAGCACTTTCAACTATGACATCATGCTAGGAATTGAACTTAACACGATTGTGACTAGCAACCTTCACTACATATGAATATAAGTTTGTAACGATTATGTGAAACATCCTTATACTCTAGCATCATATTTATGCATGCCAGTTAAGTGTCGACCCCTAATTAACAAACACAAATAAGTTATTAATCAAATAGTTAAGCCAATTGCATTCACGATTCAAGAATTCATAACTGGAATTTATCAAATCAAATTGCACACATAGTCATAGCTTTGAAATCACCCCTAACCAATAGGGGTTTTAGTTCCTCATAATCGCAACACAAAGATTATTAAACTTAAACATTGAAAACAAAAGAAAGATTACACCTAGAAACGTTCCAACAATCCAACGTCTTGAATGGCAAGCACGTCCAAGGGTCTCCTTCTTTCTTCTTTGCTACGGCACAAGGGTGTTTGGTGATGATTTGTGGTGGTGGATGGATGTAGGTAGGTTATGGTGAAGGATGGAATGCTTAGAATGGTCAGCAAGGGCCTTTATTTATAGGGGAAGGAAGGGCTACGAATTTGAAGTGGTTTTAGGGAAGGATTTATGTAGGAAAAGGAATGCGATTTTGGGTCAGAAAACAGGTAAGAAAGGTGCAGGAATTAAAGAGAAAAGGAAAGGGAAATTCGGCAGAAATTGTAGGACAGATTTAGGATTGTGTTTTGAAGCACAAAATAGGTAAGAAAGGATGTTGGGTGCGGCATAGGGTTTTAGGGAAAAGGAAATATGTTTTAGGACATAAAATAGGAAGGAGAATCTCTCCCTTGTGCGGCAAGGGATGGAACAAAACAGGAATGTGGTTTAGGTATAGAAAATAGGAAAGAAAGGTTGTGTCTTGTGCAGCAAAGAACTAGAAATTAAAGGGATGGTGCGGCAATATCTAGGGCAAGTTCTAGGACTTCTAGAAACATGTAATTAGGCAACCTAACATGTTTTGAAACCCTTTTGTGGCTGGAAAATAGGTGATGAAGGATTAGGAAACTTCCAAGCCAAGAATAGAAACTTTCAATAATGGAAACCTCCAAGAATAGAAACTTCCAACTTTAGGCATTTTGGCTTCCAATTCTGAACTCTTTGTTCTTCATTTTCATTTCTTCATTTATTTCATCTCATTATCCTTTGATCTTCAATTTCGTCCATCTACTTAGCTCCAAGCATATGCTATCCATTCCATGCCCAAAAATGCTCCAAAAGGCTCCAAAATGCACTTTCTTGCTACTTTAGCCCTTTGGACCTAAAAACACACGAAAATAGCTTAAAATACTAAAATAACTACGAACTAACAACATAAATGCCAAGAAACAAGCTAACTAAGTCGCATAAATATGCTCCTATCAACTCATTTCTTAACTTTAACCTCCCATCCTTGCATTCATTGCTGCACAATCACTCCACTTTCCACCCATGCCGTGCACTCCATCCATGTTCAATTGTTGCAGCATTAGTGACATGATGCTGCAACAATTGAACATGATGTCATAGTTGCAAGTGCTTTGTCAATGCTTATGATTTTCATTAAACGTAATGATCTTTGATTGTATCTCTATTATGATGTCATGTAGGGAACTTTTGAAGAATGTTTTGGGTTGTCGAATGATGTCATCCAATCCAATAAAACAAGGAAAATCTGAGGGTTAACTAGTGATGTCACGGTTAATTTGGGGCATTGTCGTTCATAATTCAATGAAGTAGTAACTGGAAATCGAGTTGTTTGCATACATGTCATGTGTGGAGAAAAAGCCTCTTGCTATCCCATCATCCATCTAATTTCCTAAATTTGTTTTCAAACCTGTTTTAAGTTACAATTTGTTTTGTTTTTCTAAGTTCGTCCAAATCAAAACCCCCCGTTACTTTCTTGTTTCAAATTCTTTTAAACTTGTTTTGTTTGCATTCTAAGTGTTTTGAGTCAAGCCCAAACTTTATTTTCGTCCAAAATTGTGTTTAGTGTCAGAAACTGCCTAGTTGGTGTTTTTAGGCAGTTTTGAGTGTTCTTAGCTTATTTTGAGTCTTGTGAACTAGTTTTGACTCTTTTGAATCTATTCTAACGCTTTTAAGTTTGTTTTTGTGTCATTGAGTCAGTTTAGAGTCAATTAACAATCCCTCCTAATCCCCGGCCTAGAACGATCCCTACTTATACATATACTACAATTGTCAAAAGAGGGTTTAATTTGTGTGTTAAGTTAATTTTCGCATCAAGTTTTTGGCGCCATTGATGCGAAAATAAATTAACGCACAAATTTAAACCCTATTTGTGACAGTTGTAGTATATGGATAAGTAGGGATCGTTCTAGGCCGGGGATTAACTAGGGATGCTAACCAAAGTAAAATTAAATTAAAAACGTAAAAACAAAATTTAAAACACTAAACTAGACTCAAAACACTTAACTAGAATAACTCAAAATAAAACTAACAAATAATCTAAAACAAATCAAAAGACTCAAAATAATTCAAAATTCAAGAAAACACAAACTAAATTAATTTCTAATAAATCTAACACTTTAAAATAAATGGGGGATTGATTTTGATGAAAAGTAAATTAAACTTAAATAAATTACAAAATTGACAAAAACATAAAATTAAGGTAAAATGATAAATGACGAACTGGCTAGAGGATTATTCTCCACACATGCCACATATGCAACCTAAATTGATTTTCAGTTGTTCTTTCAATAAATTGTAAATTCTCAACGCCCCAAGTTAATTAGGTCCGCTTAAATTAACCTTCAGATTTTCCTACTTTTATTAGGTTGGATGATTGCATACGACAACCCAAAACATTCCCTACAAGTTCCTTACATGAATTGCATAATAGAGATACAAGCAAGAATCATTAAGTTTTATGAAAATCATAAGCATTGACGAGGCACTTGTTACTATGAATTGCATGAAACTTATGCCAAGAATTTACCTAACGCGATCGTTTATAAGCGACCTTCACTACTTGTGAATATAAGTTCATAACGATTAGGTGAAATTCACTTATATTCTAGCATCAAATTCATGCATGTAAATTAAGTATGCATCCTTAATCGACATACAAAAATAAGTTATCAATCAAGCAGTTAAGCAAATTAAATCACAATTCAGAAATCACAACTGAAGGTAATCAATTCAAATTACAAATATATTCATGGTTTTGAATTAAACTCTAGCCAAAATAAAATTAGTTATACATTATTTAAATTAAAACAGAAATAAAACATAAAGTTGGAACGAATTAACCGAGAGAGATGCGGGTTGTAGCTTCTGTTTCTGCGCTCCATGCACTGCCCTCAAGTTCCCTCGAAGACTTCCTGCGCTGCCAAAAAACCCCAAGGCTGAGGCTTTTTCGTGCTGCCTTCCCTTCACTTTCTGCGTCTCCACGTGTCTCGCCTTTCTGCTTCTGTGCTGCCAGGAAGGCAGCACCGCCTCAAGCTCCCTCGGTCTCCACCTGCGCGTCAGCCTTCTTTCTCTCCTGACTGCGCCAGGCAGCACTGCCCAAGTTCCCCCCTTCTTTTCACACTGCCAAACCTGCGCAAGCTGCCAAAGGCAGCGTCTCAAGGCAACCTTCCCGCGCTTCACTCCTCTTCCTGCTTTGCGCCAGCTGCGTCTAAGGCAGCTTTTGCTTCTTCTGATTCCCTTCTCGTGGCTGCCTTAGCAGCCTTTCTTTTCTCTGACCTTGCTGCCAAAGGGCAGCTTATTCCCCTCTTCTTCTATCCTTCTTTCAGTTTTTTATTCCCGTCACCTGTTCCCACGCTGCTAATGGCAGCCTCCTTTTTCTTTTTTTATTTTCTTATTCCCCCCCAGTACCTACGAAGTGCTCCACCTTTATTTCCTTTCTGTTTATTTATTTTCTTAATGTTGTCTCCACCAACTCTCTTATTCCCACTTTGTTTCTTTTCAATTCTTTTTCTTTCTGCCAAAACCCCGCAAGCTCCTTTCCAAACTTTACTCACTGCCAACTAATTTTATGCTGCCAACAAGGCAGCAACAACTCCCATCATTCATCATCATCATCATATATATATATATATATATATATATAATTCTATCTTATTTTTATTAACAAAAAATAGTGGGCAATGCAGTTTTGACGATTTTATTACTAAAAATATACACTTAAGCTATTATTATTTTCTTTGCTAGCCAAATCACATAAAACACGAAAATAAAGTAAATAGCTCAAAAATACAAGAAACTAACTAAGAAAAGACGAGTGAATTTGATGTAAAAATATATAAAAATATGAGCTTATCAGCCATTGCCGGGGAATTAGCAATTTTGCTAATCCCTTGTTATTTCTTTTTGTTTATTTTCATGTGTTTTTATTCCTAGTTGCTGACTTTACTTGTTTTCTTGTTTTAGGTGGTTTATGACTCGATGTTCTCAACCTGTTCATAAGCACATCCTTGACTTTGACGACGATTTTGAACGAACTTTGAGACAAGCAAGGAATCAACAAGAACCCCAACCACCTCAACCTACACCAGATCTTGAAGAAGACGAAGTACAAGTGGAAGAGGAGGCCACATCTCAGATTTTTGAGGAAGAACAAGTTATGGCAGCAGACAATCGAACAATCAAGGAGCTTTTCGCTTCGGGATTGGACAATGCCATGCCCTTATGCATTCAATATCCAAGGGCGGCTCAAGACAAGACCGATGAGTTCGAATTAAAGTCTAGCCTACTGCACCATATTCCTAAGTTCCATGGGTTGTCCATGGAAGATCCTAATAAACACTTGAAGGAGTTCGAGGTTGTTTGTTCGAGCATGACCCCTGTGAATGGTGATGGGAACATTCTAAAAATGAAGGCTTTTCCCTTTTCTCTCTTGGAAAAGGCTAAAGATTGGTTGTATTACTAGCCCCCGGAACTGTCACATCATGGGAAAGTATGAAACGACCATTTTTGGAGAAGCTTTTCCCAACTTCTCGAGTCATTCTACTACTGATAGGAGCATATTTATGCGTCTTAGTTAGCTAGTTCTTATGCATTTATGTTGTGTTTTCTTAGTTAAGTTAGTCTTTTAAGCCATTTTTGTGTGTTTTCAGGTTTTAAGGACAAATTAAGCAAAAAGATGCAATTTGGAGCATTTTGGAGCAAAATTGAGCTAGAATGGAGTTCATGCATGTGGAGCACAAAGAATGGACGAATTTGAAGGATTGAAGAAGCTAGGAATGTGTTTCAAAGTTGAAGAATTGAAGATGCAAAGTTTCCTAATTGAAGTAGGAAAGTGCCTAATTGAAGATGAAATCCTAGTCAACAATGGATTCCTAGTTGAAGAATGATTCCTAGTTGAAGTTGGATTTCTAGAAGATTGAAGATTCCTACTCAAACAAGGTTTCCTACTTGAAGAAGGAAAGTTAAAGCCAAAGAATCAGCTCAAGTGAAGAAACCTTATCCAAAACATTATCCATAACCTTATCTTAGCTTATCTTATCCAAACAAACCTTATCCTATCCTATCTTATCCTAATCCTAATCTACCTTTATTTCAGCTACAAGGGAGGGTTCCTAACTATATTAGGATGCTTAAAATCAGATTTCTAGAAGACCTAATCCATTCCTACAAAGGTGGCGCCTAGAACCCTTCTAGAAGCCTAAAAATATGCCTTGTATTTTCCTTTTAGAAACCCACCTTTTGCCGCACCCTATATCCTATTTCCCTTGGGTTTTTGACCTTCTAGATATCCTATTTCTTATTAGGAGTGCATAACTATTTCCTAGTGTGATTGTATTTACTAAATCCTTTTCCTATGCTAACTTAGCCATAAATTCAGCCTATATATATGTAGTGCCACACCCTTTCATTCTCACCACCCTCTACCATATTTTCACTACACCATTCACCCAAATATCCCTCTTGTGCCGTGAGTTTGCAAAGGAGAAGGAAGGAGACTCTTGGAGCCGTGCATGCCATTCAAGGAGCTTGGATTGTTGGAGCGTTCCTAGGTGTTTTCTATCTTTATGTCAATGTTTAAATTTATTTATCTTTGTTTATTTGCGAACATGAGGAACTAATTTCTTTATAGTTAGAGGGGAATTCAAAGCCATGATCATATGTTTTATATGACTTGATTTCCTCCAGTTATGATTTCATAAATCGTGAATGTGGTTTACTTATCTATTTGATTGATAACATGTTTATGTATGTTGATTGAGGGTCGACACTTAGTTTGCATGCATGAATTTGATGCTAGAGTATAAGGGAATTTCACCTAATCATTATTAACTTATATTCATAAGTAGTAAAAGTCGCTAGTCACGATTGTGTTAAGTAAATCCTTGGCAAGAGTAACATGCGTATTCCATAGTTATGAATGCCTCGTCAATGCTTATGATTTCCATTGAACTTAATGATCTTTGATATGTGTCTCTATCATGCGTATTCCATAGTTAGGGTCCTTGATAAGAATAATTTGGTTGTAATGCGTATTCCATTCAATTCAATGAATCTAGGGAAATCTGAGAATTAATTGGTGCAATCTAGTTAATTTGGGGCATTGTCATTCATGGTTTGTTGAAAGAGTAACTGGAAATCGAGTCGTATGCATATGTCATGTGTGGAGAAGGAACCTTCTAACTAGCCTTTCACCATTCTATTTCATTGGTGCGAAAACAAGTTAACGCACAAATTAAACCCTATTTGTGAGAATTGTAGTAATGATGTAAGTAGGGATCGTTCTAACCGGGGATTAACTAGGGATGCTAACCAAAGTAAAATTAAATTAAAAACGTAAAAACAAAATTTAAAACACTAAACTAAAATCAAAACACTTAACTAGAATCACTCAAAATAAAACTAACAAATAAACTAAAACAAATCAAAAGAATCAAAATAATTCAAGACTCAAGAAAACACAAACTAAATTGATTTCTAACAAATCTAACACTTTAAAATAAACGGGGGATTGATTTTTGACGAAATTGAATTTAAAACAGAAACTTAAAAACAAACTTCAAAGAAAATATATTTTGATGAAATAAAATGATGAGATACTAGTTAGAGGGTTCCTTATCCACACATGAATATATGCATACAATTTGATTCCCAGTTATGATTTCAACAAACGAATAAATGACAATGCTCCAAGTTAATTAGGTCCGCTTAAATTAACCTTCAGATTTCCCTAGATTCATTGAATTGGATGGGATACGCATCACAACCAAATTATTCTTATCAAGTTCCCTAACTATGGAATACGCATGATAGAGAGACATATCAAAGATCATTAAGTTCAATGGAAATCATAAGCATCGACTAGGCATTCATAACTATGGAATACGCATGTTAATCCAACCTAGGGTTTACTAAACACAATCGTGACTAGCGATTTTTACTACTCATGAATATAAGTTCATAAAGATTAGGTGAAATTCTCTTATATCCTAGCATCAAGTCTAAGCATGCAAATTAAGTGTCGACCCTCAACCCACATACATAAACAAGTTCTTAATCAACACAGAAAAGTAAACCACATCCAACATTCATAAATTCATAACTGGAGTAAATCAAATTATAATAAACATTTATCCATGGTTTCAAATTCCCCTCTAACTAAACAGAAATTAATTACACATGTTTAATATAATTGAAAAGCAAATTAAATTAAACATGAGTTTAAGAAAAATAAAACCAAATGAGGAAGTGATCCCTGCTGTGCTTCTGCCCGAGGCAGCTGCCTGCCTTCCTGTCCTCCTCTCTGCGCTTCTGTCCGTCTCCCCCTTTGTGCTTTGCGTTTTTTTTATTTTCTTCCGCGCGCCAGCTGCCTTTCCTGACTTCTTTCCTTGCTGTTCCCCTGTCGATCCGTGCGCCTGTCTCCCTGCGTTCTGCGTCTGACCTGCCTTCTGCCCTCACGTCTCTCGCTCCATTCCTTTCTTGCCAGCTGCCAAGGGCCGCTCCTCCCGCTCCTCTCGCGGGAGGAGCTTTGGTGGACAAAACCCCCATGGCTTCCAATACTTTAATTGCTAACCGCGCGTTGAATGCTCAACAATATGAAGACGTTGGCCAAAGAGACAACCCACGGCAGCAACATGTTAATGAGGTAAGTGCTATTTCCGAACTTCAAAATCAAATGGCTAATCTTACTACTCTTCTTTCACAGGTGGTTGAAAAACCAAAAGAACAAAGTGTAGCTGCTTGTGGCGTGTGCTCAATGCAAGGACACCTCACGGATAAGTGCCCCCAATTGATCAAAAATGGAGGGTGGGAATCTGCCAATGCCATGGGTTTTGGGAGTCAAAACCAACCAAGGAATGATCCGTTCTCGAATACATACAATCCAGGTTGGAAAGATTATCCAAATTTCAAATGGAGGGAGCCCCAACAAACCCAACAACAAAGTGCATTTAGGCAGCAACCTCCGGGATTCTACCAAAGGCCGTATGCACCCACACAACCCCAAGCACAACCTGCCCAAAATAACTCAGGTTCGTTTTTTTGATAATGCTCAAGTTATTCAATTACTAACTACGTTGGCGCAGGGTCAGGAAAATCAAGCCAAAGACATGCACAATTACACCAAAGAAGTGCAAAATCAAGCTCGAGAGGTTTACTGAATTAAAGAGACAAGTGGGACAAATGGTTGAATTCATGGGGCAATTTAGTAGAGAACAAGGTAAGTTACCTAGTTCGACGGATGTGAATCCAAAGGGAGGCTTCGAATCTGCCAAATCCATCACCTTACGAAGTGGAAAAGAAGTTGGATCTGATCCCAACCTATCTAAATCCAATCAAAAGGAGGACGAAAAGATGCAATCTGAGGAGAAGAAACAAGGCATGTTGATGCGAAAATTACTTAACACACAAATTAAACACTCTTGTATCAATTGTAGTAAAGAATGTAAGTAGGGATCGTTCTGGACCGGGGATTAGGAGGGCTTGCTAATAACCTCTAAACTGACTTAAAAACATATAAACAAAGTTAAAAACACTAAACTAGACTCAAAGAATTCAAAACAAACTCAAAGAACTCAAAACAAGCTAAAAACGCTCAAATCTGCCTAAAAACACAAACTGGGCAGATTTGGACTCTAAACACACTTTTGGACGAATTTTGGTTTCAACTTGGTTCAGAATACTTAAAGACACAAACTAAATCAGTTTCTAACTAATATGACTCAACAAAGTGAAGGGGGTTTGGTTTTGACGAATTTGAAAACAAAACAAGTAAAGTAAAGAACTAGTGAAATCTGGACGAATTTGAGTGAATTAAATGGATAAAAGGCTAGCTAGGAGGTTCTTCTCCACACACGACACACTTGCATACAAAATGATTTCCAGTTGCTTTTCAATAAACCATGAATTCTAAACGCCCCAGATTAATTAGGTACGCTTAAATTAACCCTCAGATTTTCCTAATTTCATTGAATTGGATGATTGCATACAACAACCCAAAGCATTCCCCACAAGTTCCCTATATGAATTGCATAATAGAGATACAAGCAAGAATCATCAAGTTCTATGAAAATCATAAGCATTGACGAAACACTTGTAACTATGAATTGCATGAAACTTATGCCAAGAATTTACTTCACACGGTTGTGACGAGCAATGGGTGTAGTGGGTGAGTGTTTGGTAATGAGTGGATGTAATGGGTGTAGTGGGTGAGTGTTTGGTAATGAGTGGATGTAATGGGGGTATTGGGTGAGTGTTTGGTAATGAGTGGATGTAATGGGGGTATTGGGTGAGTGTTTGGTAATGAGTGGATGTAATGGGTGTAGTGGATGAATGTTTGGTAATGAGTGGACGTAATGGGTGTAGTGGATGAGTGTTTGGTAATGAGTGGATGTAATGGGTGTAGTGGATGGATGTTTGTAGTTGTAGGTCAACACACTTGCACACACACATGCTGATTTCTAGCCTTCTAATCTTCAAAAACGTCCATCCTCATGTCTCCATGTGATGCGTAAAATAACTAAACACACAAATTAACCCTCTTGTTGACAATTGTAGTATGGATAAGTAGGGATCGTTCTTAAACCGGGGATTAGGAGGGATTACTAAAACACTCTAAACTGACTTAAATATGTAAAACAAAGTTTAAAACACTAAACTAGACTCAAAGAATGCAAAACTAAACTCTAAAACACTAAAACAAACCAAAAGACTCAAAACAGCAAACAAACACTCAAAACTGCCTTAAAAACACTTTCTGGGCAGTTTTGGGACTCTAACACAAACTTGGACGAAATTTTTTTTTCCAATGACCTAAAACACTTAAAAACACAAACTAAATGAATTTCTAACTAATCTAACACTTTAAAATAAAGGGGGATTTGGTTTTGGACGAAATTAAACTTGCAAAACAGATTGTAAATTGAAAACAGATTCTAGATAAATTTGGATAAAACTATGGATGATGGGCTAGCTAGAGGGTTCTTCTCCACATATGACACACTTGCATATAAACCAATTTTCAGTTGTTCTTTCGATAAATCATGAAACTCAACACCCCAGGTTAATTAGGTCCGCTTAAATTAACCTTCAAGTTCTCCTTAAGTTATTTAATTGGATGGGAAGCGCATACAACAACTCAACACATTCTTCAAAAGTCCTTTAAGTGAAAAGCACAATAAAGATACAATCAAAGATCATTAAGCAACATGAGAACTATAAGTATTGACGAGGCACTCGTTACTATGATGAGCATGAAACTTATGCCAAGAATTCATTTAACGCGATCGTTTATAAGCGACCTCCACTACTTGTGAATATAAGTTTGTAACTATTAGGTGAAACTCCCTTATATTCTAGCATCATATTCATGCATGAAAACTAAGCGTGCACTCTTAACAAACATACACGAATAAGTTATCAATCAAGCAGTTAAATGAATTGAATTCACAACTTATGAAATCACAACCAAAAGTAATCAATTCATATTGCAAGCATGAACATGGTTTCGAATCACCCCCTAACTAAGGGGGTTTAGTTCCTCATACTCACAAAACAAAGATTAGTGAATTGAAACATTGAAAGTAAAAGAAAGATTACACCTAAAACGTTCCAACAATCCTCAATCGAATGACAAGCACGTCCAAGGCTTTCCTCATTCCTCTTTGCTGCAGCACAAGGGTTGGTGGTGAGTTTTGGGGGTTATGGATGGTGTAAAAGTATGGAATGGTGTTTAGGATGGTAGTATGGTGCGGCTAGAAGTGTTTTTGGGCAGAAAGTATGGTGAATGGTGAAGTATGGATGTGTCTAGGAGTGGTGGATGATTTCTGGCGTGAATGGGGTTGAATGGATTGTTTTTGGCTGCAAAAAAGGAGTTTATTTAAAGGATTTAGGAAATTAAAACCCTAGGTTATTTAGGTAATCAGAAATTAAGTCTAAGGCTTCTAGAAATAGGAAACAAAATCAGAAAATTAAAGGAAAAGGCAAGGGAATATGCGGCAAGGTCCTAAAACACATTAGGAATGTGTTTTAATGCCTAAAATCAGGAAAGAGCCCTCTCCCTTGCACGGCAAGGAAGAGGAAAGGGGAAGGAGGGTGCGGCACTTGTCCAAAAGGCTTCTAGGGCTTTTGTTTTGTGTCCTAGAATACATATGAAGTCTTCAAAGTGGCTGGAACATAAGGACTTTTAGAATTAGGAAAGATCAAACCAAAATAGGAAACCTTGGCTTAACTTTCCTACTTCAAGTAGGAATCCTTGTTCTTCTAGGAATCCTCATGTGAGTAGGAATCCATCTTCAATCAGGAATCCTTCGTTGATTAGGAATCCTTTGTTGATTAGGAATCCTAACTTCTTCAAATCTTCAATTACGTCCATTCCTTTTGCTCCAAAATGCACCTTCTTGCATACTTGGCCCTTAGAATCTGAAAACACACAAAAGTGACTTTAAACACTACAATAACTAAGGAAATACAACGTAAATGCACAAGAACAAACCAATTAAGTCGCATAACTATGCTCCTATCATCATGCTTGCACTATCCAATCTTGGCCCAAAAATGCTCCAAATAGCACTTTGTTGCCAACTTTGTTATTTGAACCTACAAACACACGAAAATAGCTTAAGGTACTAAAATAACTAGAATTAAACTAAGTAAATGCCAAGAAACAAGCTAACTAAGTTGCATAAATATGCTCCTATCAAACAAAATGAAACAAAACAAACAAAACAGAACCTAACCTTCCAACATTTGCCTCAGGGATTTTTAATGAAACATGACATGCCAAAGATCATCACTTACATAGATTTAAGAAATCCTTACTGATCGGATTATATTTATACATATTTTACATCAAATTCTCTCGTCTTTTCTTAGTCAGTTTCTTATATTTTTGAGCTATTTACTTTGATTTTATGTTTTTTTAGTATTTATCTAGTAAATAAAATAAATATTGCACAAGTGAGATTTTAAGTGATAAAATCGTCAAAACTGTCTTGCCCACTGTAATTGGTTAATAAAACAAGAAAGTATTATAAATATATATATATATTTATATATATATATATATATATATTTATATATATATATATATAAATATATATATATATATATAAATATATATATACATAAGATTTGAACGTGAATGTGCAGCATGGCAGGAATGATATAATAAAGCATGCGCTGCCTTTTGGCAGCTGGCAAAGGAGAAAACAGAAAGAATAAAAGGAACAGAAAGTGAATAGCTAACAAGGGGGGGGGATAAGGAAAGGGCGAAGGCACGCTGCCTTAGCTGGGACTAAAGCAGGGGGAAGCTGCCATTGGCAGCTTGGAAAAGTCAGCTTAAAGGAGGGACGTTGCCAAGAGGCAGCAGGGAGGAAGGCCTCGGGCAGTGCTGCCTAAGCAGCTGTGGAAGTCAGGACGTGCGAGAAAGGAGCCGAGGAGCTCCTCGGAGTGAGCTTCGGTGCAGGTTTTCGCGCAGCAGGCAGCGCGCAAGTCAGGGAGGTCTCGCAAGCAGTGGAGCGCAAGAGCAGAAGTTTTGGACAGCGAGCTCAGCTGCTGGTGCAGCGGGAGACGAAGGACAGGCGGAAAAGGTGGCTGCCTTTGCAGCTTGCGAGCAGGCCTGAGACGCGGGACAGACGCAGCAGAACAAAACGACAAGACTGACGGAAGGAGAAGTCAGTATGGTCAGCACGGCAGCAGTGCTGACTTGGGTCAGCACGGGTCAGCACGGAGAAGCAACTGTGCAATCCTCTCGGTGTGAACAGAAGTCAGAAGCAAGCTGTCAATCTCTCTCGGTTTAATTTTCCTAAACTCACATTTTATTTCTGTTTTAATTTTAATAATGTGTAACTAATTTTATTTTGGCTAGAGTTTAATTCAAAACCATGGATATATTTGTAATTTGAATTGATTACCTTCAGTTGTGATTTCTGAGTTGTGATTTAATTTGCTTAACTGCTTGATTGATAACTTATTTTTGTATGTCGATTAAGGATGCATACTTAATTTACATGCATGAATTTGATGCTAGAATATAAGTGAATTTCACCTAATCGTTATGAACTTATATTCACAAGTAGTGAAGGTCGCTTATAAACGATCGCGTTAGGTAAATTCTTGGCATAAGTTTCATGCAATTCATAGTAACAAGTGCCTCGTCAATGCTTATGATTTTCATAAAACTTAATGATTCTTGCTTGTATCTCTATTATGCAATTCAGGTAGGGAACTTGTAGGGAATGTTTTGGGTTGTCGTATGCAATCATCCAACCTAATAAAAGTAGGAAAATCTGAAGGTTAATTTAAGCGGACCTAATTAACTTGGGGCGTTGAGAATTTACAATTTATTGAAAGAACAACTGAAAATCAATTTAGGTTGCATATGTGGCATGTGTGGAGAATAATCCTCTAGCCAGTCCGTCATCCATCCATTCACCTTAATTTCATGTTTTAGTCAATTCTGTAATTTATTTAAGTTTAATTTACTTTTCATCAAAATCAATCCCCCGTTTATTTTAAAGTGTTAGGTTTGTTAGAAATCAATTTAGTTTGTGTTTTCTTGAATTTTGAATTATTTTGAGTCTTTTGATTTGTTTTAGATTATTTGTTAGTTTTATTTTGAGTTATTCTAGTTAAGTGTCTTGAGTCTAGTTTAGTGTTTTAAATTATGTTTTTACGTTTTTAATTTAATTTTACTTTGGTTAGCATCCCTAGTTAATCCCCGGCCTAGAACGATCCCTACTTACATCATTACTACAATTGTCACAAATAGGGTTTAAATTTGTGCGTTAATTTATTTTCGCATCAAATTTTTGGCGCCGTTGCCGGGGATTAGCAAATTTGCTAATCCTTTTATTTTTGTTTTTGCTTATGTTTATTTGTGTTTGTGTATGTTACTTTTGATATTTGATTTATTTTTCTTTGTTTGAATTGAGGTACAAATGGAGCAAGACCTGGATTCTACTAGCATTCAAGATCTATTGGCACAGCTCACTGCTCAATTAACTCATAATGCCGAACGGACCACAATGCCAAGTGTCCCTACACTTGATGTGCCCTATGGGCAACGATATCAAGGTCCTCAATTTTCTGCAAATGAAGATGTTTGGGGATATCAGGGCCATAACCAATCAAGGGGCAACATGTTTTCCAACGCTTACAATTCGGATTGGAGAGACTACTCAGATTATATGTGGGATGAACCTCAACACTTTCAACAAAGTGGATATTGGCAGCAAGACGAATTCTATTCAAGATCTATGCAGCCACCACAGCATCCCCCACAACAATTCCAATCGAATCAAAGTATGCCCGTGGATTATAATCAAATGCTTGAAGAATTAATTTCTTCAGTACAGGGTTCACAAAAAGAAGAACAATTGCCGCCATCGGAAGAGTTCTATCAGTGGCCATATGAACCGTCACATCCACCACAACAATCTCCCCAATCAAATTCAGGTACGTCTTCGGATAATGACATGTTGAATAAGTTACTAACCTCTTTGACCCAGGACGTAGAAAATCGAAACAAGGAGATGCAAAATAAAGCCAACAAGGTGGATGCATTGGAGGAGCAAGTTGGGCAGATTATGGAATTCATGGCACAGATTCGAGATCAAGGTGACCGGGAGGATGAAGCTGTCCCAGAACCATCCAAACACAGCCCGAACATGGATGAATTGCCGCTTCAAGAAGAAGATGAGGATGACTACTTGGGCAGTTTAGAAGAATTCTTATCGCAAACCCCTCAAGTCCTTATGCCATCCAGCTCAGGTGAGGAGGTTCTAAATTCAATTTATTCTAACATCGTTCCACCAAATGTCCTTTTTCCTTGCAGGTTTTTAAATCCCAAGGAAGAAGTGAATGAAAAATACGTTGTGGAAGATCTTCCCGAGGTGCAAAGTGATATCCAAATTCTTGGTGTACCAAATCAAGTTCCCGATGGTATTGAAACGTTCAAAGAGACGTGTACACCAAGAAGAATTATTCCAGAAAATGAAGTGGCCGGAGAATTTATTGAATACATCCAAGAGGCTGTGCATGAGACAAATGCCAAGGAAGTTGAGTTTGATGACACGGGACAAGCCACAACCATCATAGTAAACCTGGCCAAGTTCAAAGTCCCGGAAATGTTCAAAAATGTGGTGTTTGTCATTGAGTTTGTGTCGGAAAAAGATAGTAAGCCATCTTCTCCATTTTTAATTTTAATTTATACTAACATTTTTCTGATTTTGATGATTCAGGCACCCACTCTTGAATTTAAACCATTGCCGGATCATTTCAAGTACCACCGTCCGTTCAATGATAAGCCCATGCATTTGAATAATGAAGGGAGGCCTAGGAATCACCCACAATCAGATTTGCATTCCTAATCCCTTCTCTTTACTGAATTTATTTTACTTTGTTTAGTTCTTTCATTATTTGTTTGCTCTTGTGTGAATTTATTTTACGTTGATTTTTTTTTTATTTTACGTTGATTTTATTTTGTTGTGTTTATTTAGTAGTGATTTTTGTTTAGGAGATTAAACTTAGTTTTTTTTACTTTGATTTACTTATTTTTACATTTATATAAAATAAAAAAAAATAAAAAAAAAAAAAAAAAAAAAAAAAAAAAAAAAAACTTAAAAACATAAACATTCATATAAAAATAAAATAAAAAAAATAAAATAAAAAAAAAATAAAAAAAATAAAAAAAAAAAAACTTAAATGCATAAATTTTTTTTTACAATAACTTGTAATTTAATTTCGTTCATTGGTCATTGGTTGGTGGTGCCTCGGAGGTCGACGGAGCCCCTGAAAGACGAAGCGCCAGAGCTGGATCATTCAGAGCCTCAATATTTGGTGCTGCTCCCGAGGACGAAGGCAACACAAACCTCGGGAGTAACGCCATAAACCGTTGATGATCACTCTGAATCCGCACTTCGGACTCCTGCATCTGATCCAGCTTCCTCTTCATGCTTGTGGAGTAATTGGTTGCAAGCATGTGCAAATCCCTGTTCTCATGCCTAAGCACTCTGACCTCCTGCCGAAGACTAGCCACTTCAGCCATCAACGACTCCACCTGACGGGTTCGTGCAAGAAGGCGCTGGCCCATGTTTGATACGGAGCCTGCGCATCGGACGCTGTAGGCCATAGAGTCCTGAACAGCCAGTTCGTCGGACCGCCTGGAAAGTATCCTAGTGTCTCTAGGAGTGAGCAGATTTCTGGCCACCACCGATGCGGTTGTTTCGTTCATCATCATGGAATCCCCAACTGTAAGAGGACCATTCGGGGATATGAAGGACGGCTGCCAAATGTTGGTTGGAGAAGATATATCACTATCTTCCCCAACATTCAAGTTAAGGCGACGGTCAGAAGGGCAAGACATTTTCTGAAGGTGTTGAGAATGAAGACTCGGACTGATCAAGATTAAAAGAAGTGCAAGTGTGAGTGTTTACAGGAGGGAGTGTTTACAGGGGAGCTTAAGTTTGTTGTGGAACAAAAATGAGCGTTCTTATAAGAAGAAGAAATCAAGAGGCATCACTCAGCAGTCGAAGAGACGCCCTCTCGCAAATCGAAGAGCCGGGCTCCTTTCTCAAAAGCCGGATTCTTTTCTCAAAAGCGGCGTCTCCGTCTCAAAAGTCGGTTCCTTTCTCAAAAGTCGGACGCCGTTCTCTCAAAAGTCGGGCGTCTCTCTCAAAAGCCGGAGCAGTCAGGAATCACGAGGCGAGCCGCTCCCTGATTTGTCCAGACGTGTCACATGCAATTCCTTTCTCAAAAGTCGGGATTGCTCAGAAACCACGAGCCGCTCCCTGATTTTTCCAATTTTGTCGTCACTCGTCACGCGCTGTCAGCTTTGCGCAAATTACGGGCTGCTTTTTCAGAAAGCGCGTGACCTGTACTGTTCATCCATCCACCGGCTGCCGACAGGGGTAAAAGAACAGTTTCGGTTGTGAAGAAAAATTCTATAAACGTCTACCTTCGCCTTCAACAGCAAAGGCAAACTCTCTCAACACTTCTTCATCTCCGAAATTTTTCATCTCCCAAAATGCCTTTCCAACAAACCCTCTCGAGTTTCTCTGTGTTTCTCATTCCCTGGGATACCTTTGCAAATAAGTCATCTAGAGCTAGAGTATTTCATATCATGAAGGTTGAAAGCAAGAGTATCTCATATCACGCTTTCTTCCTGTCCTTGTCCTTGTCTTTGTGGCAAGGAGAAAGCGGGCAATCAGCCAGCACTCGGTGTCAATCTTCCAATCTAAGAACCGACTGCTTGGAAATCCTTCCTGATTGCTTACCTAGCATTGCTCTCGAGTGCTCTTCTTCAACCACTGATGTACTTCCGAAGAAGTCGCCACATCTGCCTGGAGAACAGACGTGGCAAGTGAAAATGATACTTGAAGCATGTGGAGACAAGGTGCTGTTTCATCTTCAAGATCAAGTCTCATTTTCCTTGCTAAGAAGTTCCCCAGCCCAGTTCACGCATACACCTGTGGAACGATACTTCTTCAAAAGCAAAAGTATCCCATATCATCAGAGTCAGAGGCAAAGATTTCTCATGGCATGCTTTTCCTTTACCCTTGCTCTTGACTACGGGGCAAGGTGAAAGAAAGGCAATCGGTCGGCACTTGGACAGATTGAACAAAGAAGCAGACCACCACCTTTTCCTCGTGCCTACCTGCCATGCAGAAGAACAAAAAGAGAAGAATGTAGCCTGCAGACTCAATCAACCCGGCAGAAGGAGTCTGAGTTGAAACCAAGAGCTCGAGAAGCTTCAACAACACCACCAATCAAGTCTCATTTTCCTTGCTAAGAAGTTCCGAGGCCAGTTCAAGTTCAAAGCTGTGGAAAGTCACCAAACAGGACCAATGTTCTTTTTTTTTTTAGTTTTATTGTTATCTTTTATTTTCATTTTCAATTTTTCGTTTGTTTGTTTTTTTTTCTTGCGTGCTTAACTGACTTATTTCTTTTCTTTGCAGGAACTTTTGGTTATTTCCACCCTTGAAGTTGATTGCAGAATTTTAGCTCGGGGGGTCATCGCTTGATTTTCTGCAAATTAGGGAAGTTTTCAGTCCTATTACTTTATTTTGTTTCTTTATATTATTTATTTTACTTTTATTTGCATTTTATTACATTTTCTGACATTGGGGACAATGTCTAGTTTAAGTGTGGGGGTAAAGAGTATGAAAAATGACCAAATTGAAAATTTTTGTACCTTCGACTTTGAACTGGTTTCAGTTGTTTCCATGTTATTGCTTTGTTTTCTTAATTAGTTTTGTTTTATTAAAAAAAAAAAAAAATAATAATAATAATAATAATTCGGAAAATTTTAAAAATCCAAAAATATTTCCTTGTTTTCCTTATTGTTTTGAATTAGATTTTTGTTAGTTTCCCGACCCAATGATATAATTGGATTAAATTTGAACCATGATCATCAAGAACTTAGTTAACATGTGTTGTGTGAAATTCCTAATTCTCGTGTTAGTTTGTACATTTTTGATCATCCTTGAAAAACCAAATGCACATAGCCTTGTTGATGTGAAATTAAAGCATGATTTAAAGCTCCATATGTGAATTTAGTGACCATATACATCCTATGTGAGTTTTTGAGCCTATTGAAAGTGTGTGCATTTTTCATACACTCCTATTTTTTTATGTGTGATGAACTTATGTGAGATACTTCTCTAGAACTTGCATAACGATCTTTCGAAATATTTGTCATTGATTGCATGAACTTGAAAATGATAGAGGCATTAGGTTTACCACCATGGCCCAAATAACCTTGTTTCCCAAAGAAAAATGATATCATTAGATTGCCAATTTGAGCCATGTATGTGAGCCTTTTATTTCTTATCACCAGATATGTCTACCCTTATGCCTGAAATAATTTTCCTTACCCTTTCCAAGCGAGCTATTGAGCAATGTGAAATTGTCTTATGAGAAATGTTTGTGAAGTACTTTGGAGGGTGTTTGGCAAAAGAATAAGTCTGGGGGTTTTTCATATTTGTTTCTGTTTGAAAAAAAAAAAAAAAAAAAAAAAAAAAAAAAGAAAAGAAAAGAAAAGAAAAGAAAAGGAACAGAAAAAGAAAGATTGTATACAAAGAAAATAAAAAGTTTTTAAAGTTTCAGTTTATGGGTGTGGTTGGAGGTGACTTGTAGAATAGCTGGAAATGTTGAGTTCTTATAAATCTAAAGAAAAAAAAAAAAATCGCTTGCAATGTAGCTTGGAACTTGTGTTTTCCTATTCTTTCGTTTCAATAACCCTATCCCTAAGCCTCATTACATCCAATAAAAGTCCTCTTGATTTAAGTTTTGCAATTATGACTGTGGAGAAGTGATCTTTATGCAAGCTTATGGTAGAACTTTCACATTCGTTTATTTGAGCGAAACACATTAAAACTAAACACATGTGCGATTGAGTGTACATCCAGTGAGAAGGTCGCTAGTTTGCTTATGGTGATTTTTAAAATAAAAACTTGAAATTGCATTAGCATGGCTATCTCACACACTACACTTCAAGGATGTTTCAAAGATTACTGCTAATATTTGAATAAGGAAAATGAACTTGAATTGCTTGTTGTTGTTAGCTATGGTTCTTGATGATTTATGTTCTCAAATGAAATTCTATGAGGGTAATACAGGGAAAAACTAATAATTTTCATGTTATTACCTTTTTCTGTTTTCTCTGTTTTGCTCGAGGACTAGCAAAAGTTAAGTGTGGGGGTATTTGATCGGATTATATTTATACATATTTTACATCAAATTCTCTCGTCTTTTCTTAGTCAGTTTCTTATATTTTTGAGCTATTTACTTTGATTTTATGTTTTTTTAGTATTTATCTAGTAAATAAAATAAATATTGCACAAGTGAGATTTTAAGTGATAAAATCGTCAAAACTGTCTTGCCCACTGTAATTGGTTAATAAAACAAGAAAGTATTATAAATATATATATATATTTATATATATATATATATATATTTATATATATATATATATAAATATATATATACATAAGATTTGAACGTGAATGTGCAGCATGGCAGGAATGATATAATAAAGCATGCGCTGCCTTTTGGCAGCTGGCAAAGGAGAAAACAGAAAGAATAAAAGGAACAGAAAGTGAATAGCTAACAAGGGGGGGGGATAAGGAAAGGGCGAAGGCACGCTGCCTTAGCTGGGACTAAAGCAGGGGGAAGCTGCCATTGGCAGCTTGGAAAAGTCAGCTTGAAGGAGGGACGTTGCCAAGAGGCAGCAGGGAGGAAGGCCTCGGGCAGTGCTGCCTAAGCAGCTGTGGAAGTCAGGACGTGCGAGAAAGGAGCCGAGGAGCTCCTCGGAGTGAGCTTCGGTGCAGGTTTTCGCGCAGCAGGCAGCGCGCAAGTCAGGGAGGTCTCGCAAGCAGTGGAGCGCAAGAGCAGAAGTTTTGGGCAGCGAGCTCAGCTGCTGGTGCAGCGGGAGACGAAGGACAGGCGGAAAAGGTGGCTGCCTTTGCAGCTTGCGAGCAGGCCTGAGACGCGGGACAGACGCAGCAGAACAAAACGACAAGACTGACGGAAGGAGAAGTCAGTATGGTCAGCACGGCAGCAGTGCTGACTTGGGTCAGCACGGGTCAGCACGGAGAAGCAACTGTGCAATCCTCTCGGTGTGAACAGAAGTCAGAAGCAAGCTGTCAATCTCTCTCGGTTTAATTTTCCTAAACTCACATTTTATTTCTGTTTTAATTTTAATAATGTGTAACTAATTTTATTTTGGCTAGAGTTTAATTCAAAACCATGGATATATTTGTAATTTGAATTGATTACCTTCAGTTGTGATTTCTGAGTTGTGATTTAATTTGCTTAACTGCTTGATTGATAACTTATTTTTGTATGTCGATTAAGGATGCATACTTAATTTACATGCATGAATTTGATGCTAGAATATAAGTGAATTTCACCTAATCGTTATGAACTTATATTCACAAGTAGTGAAGGTCGCTTATAAACGATCGCGTTAGGTAAATTCTTGGCATAAGTTTCATGCAATTCATAGTAACAAGTGCCTCGTCAATGCTTATGATTTTCATAAAACTTAATGATTCTTGCTTGTATCTCTATTATGCAATTCAGGTAGGGAACTTGTAGGGAATGTTTTGGGTTGTCGTATGCAATCATCCAACCTAATAAAAGTAGGAAAATCTGAAGGTTAATTTAAGCGGACCTAATTAACTTGGGGCGTTGAGAATTTACAATTTATTGAAAGAACAACTGAAAATCAATTTAGGTTGCATATGTGGCATGTGTGGAGAATAATCCTCTAGCCAGTCCGTCATCCATCCATTCACCTTAATTTCATGTTTTAGTCAATTCTGTAATTTATTTAAGTTTAATTTACTTTTCATCAAAATCAATCCCCCGTTTATTTTAAAGTGTTAGGTTTGTTAGAAATCAATTTAGTTTGTGTTTTCTTGAATTTTGAATTATTTTGAGTCTTTTGATTTGTTTTAGATTATTTGTTAGTTTTATTTTGAGTTATTCTAGTTAAGTGTCTTGAGTCTAGTTTAGTGTTTTAAATTATGTTTTTACGTTTTTAATTTAATTTTACTTTGGTTAGCATCCCTAGTTAATCCCCGGCCTAGAACGATCCCTACTTACATCATTACTACAATTGTCACAAATAGGGTTTAAATTTGTGCGTTAATTTATTTTCGCATCACTTACCCTCGAGCATACTTAATCATAATTACCATTCATTAGTTCACATTTAATCAATTAAAACAACATTTTGAATGTAGTAACATGCCTTAGAGAATTCCCTCAATTCCTTACTAGATACTCTCTATTTTCACGCACATTTTCTGATCACACACCCTACACTAGTTATATGTGAGAAGATTGATGTAAACATGAAAAACTAGTACTCACATATGTTACAACAAAGAAAGCAATTTCTGGAGTTAATAAGCATGTTTAAATATGATCTCATGAATGGAATGTTACTACTTAGATGCGAGAACCAGTGACACCATATGCTCATACCAATTTCGAACTCCACAAATTGAAACACACAACACTCAAGATGAAGTTAAGGGTTGTAATGGGGCTTGGGGGTAATGGCTAACAAAGAAAGGATAGGGATAACAAACGTTATTCAAGCGATAGCAAGCAAAATAATGAAATCGACACTTGGAATTCACTTTAGAATGCAAAAATCAACTTTTAAACACAAAGGGAAGATTCATGCAACACTTAGGGTCGAATTCAATGCCTTGGACCCTTTCTTCAACAATCAACACTTTAGAGCTATTTCTCATATATTTTTCAACTCTTTTTTTACTCTTTTCACAACTTTTCTTTTTCTTTGTTTTTCTTTTCTACCCGTGCCTTATTACGGATTTTGGCACACACACACACACAAGAATCACTTCCCCCACACTTGGTTTATGTAATACATTGATAAAAATGGAGTTCATTTTAAGTCATGCTTTACTATGCTTCAAGAACAAGGTTATGGATGGTCCTAAAACTAGGCTAGGTAAGGATAGTGTGGGTTAACAAAGAACATAGGCTACACAAGGCTCAACGGGGTTAAACTTAAACATATAATGAAGTAGGATACACGGCAATTTGGCTTTGGTGGTGGTCACTACACAACTTCATCTTGAATATGTGTTATGCAAATCAATAGCATGCTTTGAATGAAATGGGCAAGAGTTCTAGCATTTGGAACTAAATGATGAAACGCCTTCTAAGTAGCAACCAAGCAAAGAATAATGAGATCATGCAACGACTTTGGAAAACAACAATGCATAGATTATTAACTCTCCAAATAAACGTTTTAGGCTCAAGTCTCATAAGGGTGTAGCGTTACTTTGAGTTCCTTCCTTCAAGCATGTTGCAAAAACAGATTTTTTTCCTTTATGATTGCATGTGAATTTATAAATTATAACCACAACCAAGCATAAACCAAGGAGTAAATCAAACTTCCATCCATGTTTATAACTCTCTTTAACAGTCATGCAATTAAAAACCAATTCCTCATCACACAAAAAACCCATATTTTAGAGAGAGAGAGAGAGGATTACCAGGAGCAATCTTTGAGGAAAGAAGATGAGGGAGATAACCGGAGCTAGATGGGAAGGAGTACACGAGTCTCTCAGAGCAACGGCGTGAGAGAGTGGTGATGGACTGAGTCACTGAGGTCTGAGGGTTTTACTATTGAAATTACAAAAAAGTCCTCAATAAACGGGTGACTAACGGGTTTCGCGGGTTCACCCATAATGACCCGTTATTTAACGGGTGATTAACGAGTTGACCCGTTAACCACCCGACCCATTTATCACTCACCCGAAAACTAATTTAACGGGTCGGGTTGAAAATGCCAGGTCTATGTAGAATGATGAAGATGTCTTTGTATCACTAAGTGAAATTCTATGTGGACATTTGTGCTTAATTCATATTGTCTCCTTTCTTGTCGTATTCGTATAGTTCTCGTCGATTTGTGTGTCATTGGGCCCCACAACCCTCTCTCATGCGAGTCCAGATTTTCTGCACCCAAATATCCTTGTGGCCCTTGTGTGGCCCCTTTAAATATGCGACATGTGTCCACCCACTCACTAATCTTAATTATGTTATTTTTTCTGTTATCCTTAAACTTCTGTTAACTTCTGTTATCTACTAAATTTTTGGAAAAAGAAATTGCAAAAGGCATACGACGCCTAGACTCTTTTTGGGTTTTTCAAAACAACTCTTTTTGGGTTTTTCAAAACAATTTTTCAAATTTTTATGAGATTTTTGGATTTTTATGTCAAAACACACTAAAACACTCCAAAACAGCATAAAAACACTTAAAACAGCAAGGAACAACACTAGAAGTAATGGGTGATAAACTCCCACGAATTTCATGCAAAACAACTTGGTTACCCCCTCACACTTAAATCAAACATTGTCCTCAATGTTTCAGGCATAAACTCAGACAAAAACAAGCAAACAAACAAACAACGAATAAACATGACAAGTATGGCAAAGTAAAAACCAGACAGAGTAGAGTTTAAGAACGCAAATCTGGTTATGGAGAGATGATCTTGTTGACTTTCCACAGCTTTGATCTCGAACTGGGCTAAGGAACATCTTAGCAAGGAAAAGGAGACTTGATTAGTGGTGGTGATTTGATGGCCTTGTACAGCGAGGCTTTGCTCTTTGGCGACTGATGCGTCCATATGTTGTTGAAGCTTCTCGAGCTCTTGGTTTCAACTCAGACTCCTTCTGCTGGGTTGATTGAGTGTGCATGCAGCATTCTTCTCTGCTTGTTTCTTCTGCACGGCAGGTAGGCACGAGGTTGAGGTGATGGTCTGTTTCTTTGTTCAATCTGTCCAAGTGCCGACTGATGCGTAAAATACTAAACACATAAATTAAACCCTCTTTTGACAATTGTAGTATATGTATAAGTAGGGATCGTTCTGGACCGGGGATTAGGAGGGCTTGCTAAAACCTCTAAACTGACTTAGAAACAAAAAAATAAACTTAAAAACACTTAACAAGACTCACAAGACTCAAAACAAACTTAAAAGACTGAAAATCAGCTAGAAAGACTCAAAACTGCCTAAAAACAACAACTAAGGCAGTTTCTGCCACTAACACAAGTTTTGGACGAAAATTGATTTTATCTTGATTCAAAACACTTAAAAACACAATCTAAAACAAGTAATAACTAATATGACTCAATAAAATAAAGTGGGATTTGGTTTTGGACGAAAATAAGTAAAACAAAATAAGAAAGACTTAAACAGATTTTTAGACAAACTTAGGTGAATTGATGGATGATGGGCTAACTAGAGGGTTCTTCTCCACACATGACACACTTGCATATAAACCAATTTTCAGTTGTTCTTCCGATAAATCATGAAACTCAACACCCCAGGTTAATTAGGTCCGCTTAAATTAACCTTCAAGTTCTCCTTAAGTTATTGAATTGGATGGGAAAGTGCATACACAACTCAACGCATTCTTCAAAAGTCCTTTACGTGAAAAGCACAATAAAGATACAATCAAAGATCATTATGCAACATGAGAACTATAAGTATTGACGAGGCACTCGTTACTATGATGAGCATGAAACTTATGCCAAGAATTCATTTAACGCGATCGTTTATAAGCGACCTCCACTACTTGTGAATATAAGTTTGTAACTATTAGGTGAAACTCCCTTATATTCTAGCATCATATTCATGCATGAAAACTAAGCGTGCACTCTTAACAAACATACACGAATAAGTTATCAATCAAGCAGTTAAACGAATTGAATTCACAACTTATGAAATCACAACCAAAAGTAATCAAAGATAGGAGCATATTTATGCGACTTAGTTAACATGTTTTCTTGCATTTACTTAGTTAGTTATTGGTTATAAGAGTGTTTTAAGCTATTTTCGTGTGTTTGTAGGTCCTAATAACAAAGTTGGAAAGAAAGTGCATTTTGGTGCAATTTGGAGCAATTTTGGGCCAAAATGGATTGCATGCATATGGAGCAAGTGGGATGGACGTTTTTTGTGTTTTAAAAAGGGTTTCAACACATGCAAAAATCTGAATAATAAAGTTGAAGTGTGGAAGTGTACAGATACATACACTTAAGGAACAATTTGAAAGGAAAAGAAGTGAAAGATGCCATTTGTTGGATTGCTTTACAAGATGTATTCACATTTTCAGCAACTACAAACATAATTGCAAGCTGAAATGATGCATAGCATGTGTGTAGAGGTGTAAAGTGGCTGAAAGTTGATGTTTGCAAGATGAAATGATGCAAAACATGTGTGTAAGTTGTCTAACAGCTAGTACATGTGGAAAAGGGATGGAATACAAGGTAAATGCATCAGAAATTGAAGAATGAAGGCACATGGACAGCTACAATCGTGTTAAGAACTTATATTCAAAAGTAGTAAAGGTTGTTGATCACAATCGTGTTAAGTAAATTCTTGGCATAAGTTTCATGCAATTCATAGTAACGAGTGCCTTGCCAATGCTTATGATTTTCATACAACTTAATGATCTTTGCTTGTATCTTTGTTATGCAGTTCATGCAGGGAACTTGTGAGGAATGCTTTGGGTTGTCGTATGCAATTCATCCAATTGGATAACTTTAGGAAAATCTGAGGGTTAATTAGTGCAATTCACGGTTAATTTGGGGTGTTGGGAATTCATGGTTTATTGAGAAGCAATTGGAAATCGTTTTGTATGCAAGTGTGACATGTGTGGAGAAGAACCCCTTAGCTAGCTTTCCATCCATTCACTTTTATCAAATTCGTTTTAGAATCTGTTCAATTTACAAAGTTTGTTCTTGTTTTCAATTTTCGTCAAAACTCAATCCCCATTTATTTTGAAGTGTTAGATTAGTTAGAAATCAATTTAGTTTGTGTTTTAAGTGTCTTGAGTCAAGTCATAACCCAATTTCGTCCAATTTAGTGTTAGGTGTTCAAAACTGCCCAGAAAGTGTTTTTAAGGCAGTTTTGAGTGTTTATTTGCTGTTTTGAGTCTTTTGGTTTGTTTTGGTGTTTTATAGTTTAGTTTTGCATTCTTTGAGTCTAGTTTAGTGTTTTAAACTTTGTTTTTACGTTTAGAGTCAGTTTCAAGTGATTTGGCAATCCCTCCTAATCCCCGGCCTAGAACGATCCTTACTTACATACTTTGCTACAATTGATAAAAAGAGGGTTTAATTTGTGTGCTTATATATTTCGCATCAAATTTTTGGCGCCGTTGCCGGGGATTAGCAACTTTGCTAATCCTTTGGATTGTTTTTATTTCAGTTTGTTTTAATTCGTTCCAGATTCTGAGTTTGTTTTGTTTTCTTGTTTTTAGGTACTAGTTTATGACTCGGAATTCTCATCCGGTTCGTGAACACATCTTGGACTTTGATGATGATTTCGAGCGAGAATTGAGACGAAAAAGGAAGAATCCAGAACCTAGTGAATCAAGTTCGAATTCAGAAGCCGAAGTTGAGTTTGAGGAAGAGATACCCACGACAAGAGTGGGTGAATTTGAGGAAGTCATGGCACAAGACAATCGTACAATCAAGGAGCTTTAGGCTTCAGGATTGGACAATGCTGCACCCTTATGCATCCAATACCCCGCGGCGGCCCAAGGAAAGACCGAGGAATTCGAGTTGAAGTCAAGTTTGCTACACCACATTCCGAAGTACCATGGGTTGTCCATGGAGGATCCTAACAAGCACTTGAAAGAGTTCGAGGTGGTGTGTTCAAGCATGACTCCAATCAACGTCGATGGGAGCATATTGAAGATGAAGGCGTTTCCCTTCTCTCTCTTGGAAAAGGGGAAAGATTGGTTGTATGAATTAGCTCCCGGAACGGTCACATCTTGGGAGAGCATGAAACGGGCTTTCTTGGAGAAGTTTTTCCCAACTTCTCGAGTCATTCTTCAACAAAAAAGGATAAGTGGAATTCAACAAGATGAAGGTGAATCTTTTCCTACTTATTATGAACGTTTTAAATCTCTTGTTGCTTCTTGTCCACAGCATCAGATGAAGGAGGAACTTCTTCTACAATACTTCTACGAAGGGCTACTACCAATCGAACGTCAAATGCTAGATGCCTCGGCGGGAGGAGCCTTGGTGGACAAGACCCCCACGGCAGCCAAGACATTAATCTCCAATCGAGCGTTAAATGCCCAACAATATGAAGGTGTTGGACAAAGGAGCAACCCACGGCAACACCAAGTGAATGAGGTAAGTGCCATAACCGAACTTCAAAATCAAATGGCTAACCTTACTACTTTGCTTTCTCAGGTGGTGGAAGGTCCAAAAGTGCAAAACGTGGCAGCTTGTGGCGTATGCTCCATGCAAGGACACCTTACGAACAAGTACCCACAATTGATAGAGAATGGAGGTTGGGAGACTCTCAATGCCGTGGGATTTGGCAACCAATACCAACCGAGGAATGACCCATTTTCTGATACTTACAATCCCGGTTGGCGTGATCATCCAAATTTCAAATGGCGAGAACCCCAACAAGGCCAACAACAAAGCACATTTAGGAAACAACCCCTGGGTTTCTATCAAAAGCCGTTTGCACCAACTCAACCCCAAGCACAACCCGCCCAAAAAATCAGGTTCTTCTATTGATAATGATCAGATTTTTAATTTACTAACTTTTATGGTGCAGGGCATGCAAACTAGGGACAAGAAGGTGGACGAGTTAGAGAAGTAAGTGGGGCAAATTGCCGAGTTTATGGGGCAGTTTCGAGAGCAAGGCAAGTTGCCTAGCTCAACCGTGGTCAATCCAAAAGGTGGATTCGAATCTGCAAAAGCTATAACTTTGCGAAGTGGGAAGCACGTAGGATCTGTGTTGGAAGTATGCCCACAAAGCCACTCATTTGATGTAATAGCTTTTTGAAATACTTAATATGTTAAACTTTTATATGTTTAACGGAAGGGCAATACTTATTGTTAATCACTATTTATTGTATCATGTGTTTAATCAATAAGAGAATCCAAGGGATGTATTTGACATAAGAGATAAGTGATCTAATGAGTTAGATTAAGGAGACCTTTCTCTTATGTTCATTCCTAAAACGTTCCTAGCCATAGGATTGCCAATTGGGCATTGACAATCCGCTAAGGTTAGTATGTGTTATGTTGACTCAAACGTGAGTATGAACTAGTCTCAAGTCATTTGGTGTTGGACACTAAGACAAACACATAGGTGCTCGAAAGAGTAATCGAGTACACTGAACTGCGATTAATGAGAGTTCAAACATACATGTCATGTACGAACTCTAAGGTTACAATATGCAAAGTAGTCCTTAGACCTGAGGTATCATAGATGTCTAATGGTTAGGTCCTTGATCTTTGATCATGACAAAGGCATTCCCTCGGATTGTCCACGGCATTGTTGGGGTCATGTGATCTAGTCATGTAGGCATATGAATGCACAACAAGGGATCTCTAACCTTCCATGGTGGAAGGAGTATACTCTAAAATATGATTCTAAAGTCTTTGGCCAAAGCAAATGAATATGACTAAGGAAGATGTTCCAAATCATATTCAAGGGAATCATATAAGAAAGTATCACATTGGATAGTAGACATGAAACAAACTATCACTTAAAACAATGTGGTTAAGAGTATTGTATTAGAGAAGGACCGTATTGCATTGTAATTGTAACTGGATAGGTTCTCCAACCAATTCTACTTAGCTTGGGTAACCATGACATACTGCTAGGTGTCACTCATGGTTTGTGGAAGCCCTATTGATTAGCAAACACTAATCATCAAAAAGGGAGAATTGAAATGTGGTTTCAATTCACAATCGATAGTTAAGAGTAACATCGCCCACTGCCTCGCTAATTGGAACCTAATGGATCGCACACCAAATAAGGATATATGTGAAGCAATTAAATGAAATGGATAAGCAATTAAATGGTTTAATTGAAGAATGGTCAAGATTAATTAATTAGTTAATTAATTATACGAAATGTTCGTATTGGGCTTTTAAGTTGGTTTTAGGGCTTCGGGGCCCAAAAGTGTTTTGGTCCATAAGGCCCATTATGTTTAAGTTGTATGACAACTAAAACAAAATGGGCAATAAGCCCAATAACCATATAGGCCAACCATTTAGGGTGAGGGTATGCAAGTTTGCTTAATTGCAAGTTTGCCACTCACCTAAGAAATGAAGTATAAATTCATCTTTATAGCTTTGTTTTCAATTAGGGTTTTCTAAGCTACTTGGGGATAGTTATCTAGCAAATTTACTTCCCTAAGTGATCCATTTTCATTCTCACAAATTACATCCTTGGTGAAGAGACATAGAGACATCAAACTTTTGGTGTTTTGGAGAACTAATCCTCAAATCCTCAAAGAAGCAAAGGAGCACTAAAAGGAGGAAAATCACAAGGAAGATCCAAGGAGCAAGGAGGTGACTTGAAGGCCCTCCACTTGGGTGAATCCCTTGTGTAATCAAGGATGAGCTTCAAGGGTAAAGAATCTCTAAATTCTTAATTATCTTTAATGTTGTTAAAGAGTCTTTTGGTTCACCATATACTAGGCTTTGAAAGTCATGGGTTTCATGAATTGTTTTTGGATGCATGCCTACTTTAAAGAGTTAATTGTTAGCATATGTATTCAAATGTTCATACATGTTCTTAGCTAGGATAAAATTTTTCCTTCAATCTGACCACCAACACTCCAAATCACGTTCTAACGAGGTGAAGGAGTTGATGATTGAAGAGGAAGAACAAAAGACACCACGGCAAGGGTGGAAACACCTTAGCCGCAAGCCAAGGCCACGGCAAGGAAGGAAGCACCCTTGCCGCAGCCTCCTACATCCCATAATCAATCCAATCCGTCCAACTCAGGTAAGAAAGTTCCAATTCCAATTAATTCTAACGTTATTCCTCCAAATGTACCATTCCCTAGCAGATTTTTGCAAGCCAAGAACGAAGAGGAGGAAAAAGATGTTCTGGAGACGTTTAGAAAAGTGCATGTCAATATCCCACTCCTTGATGCTATTAAGCAAATTCCAAAGTATGCCAAGTGTTTGAAGAAGCTTTGTACAACAAGGAAGCGTATTCGGGAGAAATAAGTGGTACATGTAAGCGAAAATGTCTCTGCAATGTTGCAAAGAAAGCTGCCACCTAAATGCAAAGATCCGGGTAGTTTCACAATTCCGTGTGTAATTGGTAATACAAGATTTGAGCATGCTATGCTAGATGTAGGTGCATCAATTAATGTCATGCCATATTCTGTTTATGCATCTATGAATCTAGGAGAACTTAAAAATGATGGTGTGATTATTCAATTAGCCGATCGATCTAATGCATATGCAAAAGGAGTGTTGGAAGATGTTTTGGTGCAGGTAGACCACTTAATTTTTCCTGCAGATTTCTATGTGCTTGATATGGAGGATTCAGGACACTCTTCACCATCACCGCTCTTACTTGGACGACCTTTCATGAAAACGGCTCAAACCAAGATTGATGTGGCCAAGGGAGCAGTAACCATGGCATTCGGTGGTGATATGATTAACTTTAAGATTTCTGAATCTGTTGAGAAGACTAATGATGTTCGTTCTTGTTGTGCTATTGATGTAATTGAAAATATAGGGCATGAATGTTCAACAATAATCAAGAGGGATGTTTCTCGCACCACAATCAATGAGGGACTTGGATTAAAGAACAAGGAGCACGTCCCAACCTCCAAATCACCAAATCTGGCCGAGAATACTCATTGTGCATTTGTTCAATGTGCTGCCACTTCAGTGCAGCACATGGGTAAGCCATATTCTCCACTTTCAATTCCCATTTCGAATAATAGGTTGTTACCTTGTTTGGTGCAGGTACCTAGGTGCATTCAAAGTGGTGGGAGAGTTCATTTAGGGAAGCAAAGCACAAAAATCAAAAAGGATCATTATCCCCTTCCATTCAAAGATCTAAAGCATGAAGTGGTTCGTAGGGCAGGTTGGAGAGGAAGCGTCATTGGATGCCGTGGGCCCTAATGAGGAGTGAATGAGGTCTTCGTCCGGCTGTACGACGTTAAAGCAAGCGCTACTTGGGAGGCAGCCCATGTATTCAAATAAGGAAGATCTATGAATCGCTTCACAATCAGTTTTGCGTTTCTAAAAACCTTCCCTTTTTTTTTTTTTTTTTTGCATTTTTATTTTGCCATGATTGTCATTTTTATTTGTTGTTGATTTAATTATTTTTGGGTGTGGGTTTATTTTTGAAACATTGACAGATATGCAAGGTATTTTCACATTAATTTTCATGGAAAACGAACATTAGGTAGAAAGGTAGAAAAATACAAGCAGGAATGAGCCTTCATTGGTTAGGTGGTGACTCAGCATTCGACGGACCTCCAGAAAATTGAAGCGCCAGAGTTTGATTTTCCGGAGCCTCAACACTTGGTGAAGCGCCAGATGACGAAGGCAGAAGTTGCCGCTGGAGTAAGGCCACAAACCGTTGATGATCACTCTGAATCCGAACTTCGGACTCCTACAGCTGGTCAAGCTTCCTCTTCATACTTGTTGAGTAATTAGTTGCGAGCATGTGCAACTCTTTATTCTCATGCCTAAGCAGTCTGACCTCTTGCCGAAGACTAGCCACTTCAGCCATCAACGACTCAACCTGACGAGATCGAGCAAGAAGGCGTTGGCCCATGTTTGATACTGAGCCTGCACATCGGACGCTGTAGGCCAGAGAGTCCTGAACAGCCAGTTCATCGGACCGCTTGGAAAATATCCTAGTGTCTCTAGGAGTGAGAAGATTTCTGGCCACCACCGAAGCGGTTGTATCATTCATCATCATGGAATCTCCAACTGTAAGAAGACCATTTGGGGATAGGAAGGACGGCTGCCAAATGTTGTTTGGAGAAGACATATCAATATCTTCCCCAACATTCAAGTTAAGGCGACGGTCAGAAAGGCAAGACATTTTTGAAGGTGTGAAGAAAAAGAAGTGGTCGGACAAATCAAGTTCTTAGAAGTGCAGGTAGGGAGCTTTTACAGGCGGAAAATTCAAGTGTGCTTTGGAATGTGATGTGTGCCTCTCTTTAAAAATCACCACTCGACAGAGCCTCAGAAATTGAAGAGGCAAGCTCAGAGATCGAAGAGACGTCTGTTTTCTCAAAAGCTGGGCTGCTCAGAAACCACGGGCCGATCTCAGATATCGGAGAGGCATCGGCTTTTCCAGACGTGTCAACATCTGTCACATGCAGAGTCAGCTTTGAGGAAATCACGGGCAGTTTGTCGAAGCGCCGATTCCAGATATCGAAGAGGTGCCAGTCTTTTTCAGCCTCGTCAGCACCTGTCACACGCAAACTCAGCTTTGCGGAAACCACGTACAGTTTGTCGAAGCGCCGATTCCAGATATCGAAGAGGCACTTGTTTTTCGAGACGTGTCAGCGCCTGTCACATGCAGAGTAAGCTTTGCGGAAATCACTGGCAGTTTGTCGAAGCGCCGATTCCAACCATCTGCTTTTCCAGACGTGTCAACATCTGTCACATGCAGAGTGAGCTTTGAGGAAATCATGGGCAGTTTGTTGAAGCACCGATTCCAGATATCGAAGAGGTGCCAGTCTTTTTCAGCCTCGTCAGCACCTGTCACACGCAACTCAGCTTTGCAGAAATCACGGGCAGTTTGTCGAAGCGTCGATTCCAGATATCGAAGAGGCATCAGCTTTATCCAGACGTGTCAGCATTTGTCACATGCACACTGATGCGAAAATAACTAACGCACAAATTTAAACCCTATTTGTGACAGTTGTAGTAATAAGTAGGGATCGTTCTAGGCCGGGGATTAACTAGGGATGCTAATCAAAGTAAAATTAAATTAAAAACGTAAAAACAAAATTTAAAATATTAAACTAAACTCAAAACACTTAAATAGAATAACTCAAAATAAAACTAACAAATAAACTAAAATAAATCAAAAGACTCAAAACAACTCAAGATTTAAGAAAACACAAACTAAAATGATTTCTAACAAATCTAACACTTTAAAATAAAATGGGGGATTGATTTTGATGAAAAGTAAATTAAACTTAAATAAATTACAAAATTGACAAAAACATAAAATTAAGGTAAAATGATAAATGACGGACTGGCTAGAGGATTATTCTCCACACATGCCACATATGCAACCTAAATTGATTTTCAGTTGTTCTTTTAATAAATTGTAAATTCTCAACGCCCCAAGTTAATTAGGTCCGCTTAAATTAACCTTCAGATTTTCCTACTTTTATTAGGTTGGATGATTGCATACGACAACCCAAAACATTCCCTACAAGTTCCCTACATGAATTGCATAATAGAGATACAAGCAAGAATCATTAAGTTTTATGAAAATCATAAGCATTGACGAGGCACTTGTTACTATGAATTGCATGAAACTTATGCCAAGAATTTACCTAACGCGATCGTTTATAAGCGACCTTCACTACTTGTGAATATAAGTTCATAACGATTAGGTGAAATTCACTTATATTCTAGCATCAAATTCATGCATGTAAATTAAGTATGCATCCTTAATCGACATACAAAAATAAGTTATCAATCAAGCAGTTAAGCAAATTAAATCACAACTCAGAAATCACAACTGAAGGTAATCAATTCAAATTACAAATATATCCATGGTTTTGAATTAAACTCTAGCCAAACAGAAAATTAGTTATACATTATTTAAATTAAAACAGAAATAAAATGTGAGTTTAGGAAAAATAAACCGAGAGAAATGGGTTTGCTTTCTGCCCTCACTGTCCTCCCTGCGTCAGTCGCTCCAGGCAGCTCACCCCGCCTCTTCCTTCTTCCGCGTCTTAGCAAGCTGTCCAGCTCGCTTCAACGCTGCCAAAAGCTTAAGGCAGCTGCTTCTTGTTGATTTCCACGCAAACTTCTTCGCTCTGTCACGCTGCCAAATCCCAAACTCTCTCGCTGCAACTGGCAGCGCCCGAGACCTTTCTTTGCTTCAGCTCCTGCGCTCCACTGCTAGCTGCCCACGTCTCACGCTACTACCAGCTTCACGCTGCCAGGAAGGCAGCGCCTCCTCTTTCCTGCGTCCTCTGCTGGCCAGAAGGCCGCGACCCCCCCGTCCTACGTCGTCCGTTCCCTTCCGCGTGCGACAGTCTCTGTCCCTCCTGGCTTCGCTGCTGCGCTGCACAGCAGCCCCCCCGAAGTCTCACAACCTTCCTCGCTGCCAGGCGCCCCTCTGACCTCGTGCAGCTCCCCGAGGAGCTCTCCTATTATTTTCCGCTGCTAGCTGCACAAAGGCAGCTCTTTTCTCTCCCCCTCCTTTCCTTCGTGACTTGATCTCCCCCTTTATTTCCTACGCTGCCTGGTGGCAGCCTTCCTGCTCCACACGTCTCTCCCCCTGCACCGTTCCACTCAATCCTCTTTATTATTCCCCCCATCTTCTGTCTTTGTGACCTCCCCGCTGTCCTGCACCCTCCAATTCTTTTATATTTAACACCCTTTTATTTGCTGCCTTTCCTCGTCGTCTCCCACGAGTGCAAGCTGTGTTCCCCCTAAAGCTGCCAATGGCAACTTCCCTTTTAATTATTTATTTCCTGTCAGCCCCCACTCAATTAACATCATATAAATATATATATATATATATATATATATATATATATATATATATATATTTATAATACTATCTTATTTTTATTAACCAAAAATAGTGGGTAATGCCGTTTTGACGATTTTATTTAATTTAAAAGCTAAACAGTTTTGACACGAATTTATTACATAAAATCACACTTATGCTATTTTTATTTTCTTAGCTAGATAAATTCGATAAAACACAAAAACAAAGTAAATAGCACAAAAATATGAGGAAATAACTAAGAAAAGACGAGAGAATTTGATGTAAAATATGTATAAATATGAGCTTATCAAATACCCCCACACTTAGCTTTTGCTAGTCCTCGAGCAAAACAGAAAAAACAGAAAAAGTAATAACATGAAAATTATTAGTTTCCCCCTATATGACCCTCATAGAATTTCATTTGAGAACATAATCATCAAGAACCATAGCTAATACCAACAAGCATTTCAAGTTCATTTTCCTTATTCACATATTAGCAGTAATCTTTGAAACATCCTTGAAGTGTAGTGTGTGAGATAGCCATGCTAATGCAATTTCAAATTTTTTTTTTTTTTTTTTTTTAAAAAAAACCATATGCAAACTAGCGACCTTCTCACGGGATATGCACTCAATCACACATGTGTTTAGTTTTAATGTGTTTCGCTCAAAGAAACGAATGTGAAAGTTCTACCATAAGCTTGCATAAAGATCACTTCTCCACAGTCATAATTGCAAAACTTAAATCAAGAGGACTTTTATTGGATGTAATGAGGCTTAGGGATAGGGTTATTGAAATGAAAGAATAGGAAAACACAAGTTCCAAGCTACAATGCAAGCAATTATTTTCTTTAGATTTATAAGAACTCAAGCTCTCCAACGATTCTTCAGACATCTCTAACCACACCCATAAACTGAAACTTTAAAAACTTTTTATTTTCTTTGTATACAATCTTTCTTTTTCTTTTCTTTTTCTTTTCTTTTTTTTTTTTTTTTTTTTTTTTCAAACAGAAACAAATATGAAAAACCCCCACACTTATTCTTTTGCCAAACACCTTCAAAGTACTTCACAAACATTTCTCATAAGACAATCTCACATTGCTCACTAGCTCGCTTGGAAAGGGTAAGGAAAAATATTTATTTCAGGCATAAGGGTAGACATATCTGGTGATAAGAAATAAAAGGCTCACAAATACGGCTCAAATTGGCAATCTAATGATATCATTTTTCTTTGGGAAACAAGGTTATTTGGGCCATGGTGGTAAACCTAATGCCTCTATCATTTTCAAGTTCATGCAATAAATGACAAAAATTTCGAAAGATCGTTATGCAAGTTCTAGAGAAGTATCTCACATAAGTTCATCACACATGAAAAAATAGGAGTGTATGAAAAATGCACACACTTTCAATAGGCTCAAAAACTCACATAGGATGTATATAGTCACTAAATTCACATATGGAGCTTTAAATCATGCTTTAGTTTCACATTAACAAGGCTATGTGCATTTAGTTTTTCAAGGATAATAAAAAATGTACAGAACTAACACGAGAATAAGGAATTTCACAAAACACATGTTAACTAAGTTCTTGATGATCATGGTTCAAATTTTATCCAATTATATCATTGGGTCGGGAAACTAACAAAAATCTAATTCAAAACAATAAGGAAAACAAGGAAATATTTTTGGATTTTCCGATTTTTTTTTTTTTAATTTTTTTTTTTTTTAATAAAACAAAACTAATTAAGAAAACAAAGCAATAACATGGAAACAAATGAAACCAGTTCAAAGTCGAAGGTATAAAAATTTTCAATTTGGTCATTTTTATAATCTTTACCCCCACACTTAAACTAGACATTGTCCCCAATGTCAGAAAATATAATAAAATGCAAATAAAAATAAAATAAATATAAAGAAACAAAATAAAGCAATAGGACTGAAAACTTCCCTAATTTGCAGAAAAATCAAGCGATGACCCCGAAACTAAAATTCTGCAATCAACTTCAAGGGTGGAAATAACCAAAAGTTCCTGCAAAGAAAAGAAATAAATCAGTTAAGCACGCAAGAAAATATAAAAAACAAATAAACGAAAAATTGAAAATGAAAATAAAAGATAATAATAAAACTAAAAGTGATCATTGGTCCTGTTTGGTGACTTTCCACAGCTTTGAACTTGAACTGGCCTCGGAACTTCTTAGCAAGGAAAATGAGACTTGATTGGTGGTGTTGTTGAGGCTTCTCGAGCTCTTGGTTTCAACTCAGACTCCTTCTGCCGGGTTGATTGAGTCTGCAGGCTACATTCTTCTCTTTTTGTTCTTCTGCATGGCAGGTAGGCACGAGGAATAGGTGGTGGTCTGCTTCTTTGTTCAATCTGTCCAAGTGCCGACCGATTGCCTTTCTTTCACCTTGCCCCGTAGCCAAGAGCAAGGGTAAAGGAAAAGCATGCCATGAGAAATCTTTGCCTCTGACTCTGATGATATGGGATACTTTTGCTTTTGAAGAAGTATCGTTCCACAGGTGTATGCTTGAACTGGGCTGAGGAACTTCTTAGCAAGGAAAATGAGACTTGATCTTGAAGATGAAGCAGCACCTTGTCTCCACATGCTTCAAGTATCATTTTCACTTGCCATGTCTGTTCTCCAGGCAGATGTGGCGACTTCTTCGGAAGTACATCAGTGGTTGAAGAAGAGCACTCGAGAGCAATGCTAGGTAAGCAATCAGGAAGGATTTCCAGGCAGTCGGTTCTTAGATTGGAAGATTGACACCGAGTGCTGGCTGATTGCCCGCTTTCTCCTTGCCACAAAGACAAGGACAAGGACAGGGAGAAAGCGTGATATGAGATACTCTTGCTTTCAACCTTCATGATATGAAATACTCTAGCTCTAGATGACTTATTTGCAAAGGTATCCCAGGGAATGAGAAACACAGAGAAACTCGAGAGGGTTTGTTGGAAAGGCATTTTCGGAGATGAAAAATTTCGGAGATGAAGAAGTGTTGAGAGAGTTTGCCTTTGCTGTTGAAGGCGAAGGTAGACGTTTATAGAATTTTTTCTTCACAACCGAAACTGTTCTTTTACCCCTGTCGGCAGCCGGTGGATGGATGAACAGTACAGGTGACGCGCTTTCTGAAAAGTCACCCGTAATTTGCGCAAAGCTGACAGCGCGCGTGACGAGTGACGACAAAATTGGAAAAGCTGTTCGCCTCGTGATTCCTGACCGCTCCGACTTTTGATAAAGACGCCCGACTTTTGAGAGAGCGGCGTCCGACTTTTGAGAAAGGAACCGACTTTTGAGACGAAGTCCGACTTTTGAGAACGGCGACGCCGCTTTTGAGAAAAGAATCCGGCTTTTGAGAAAGGAGCCCGGCTCTTCGATTTGCGAGAGGGCGTCTCTTCGACTGCTGAGTGATGCCTCAACGATTTCTTCTTCTTATAAGAACGCTCATTTTTGTTCCACAACACACTTGAGCTCCCCTTGTAAACACTTCATCTGGTAAACGTTCCCTCCTGTAAACACTTCCTCCTTGCATTTCTTTTAATCTTGATCATTCCGACTCTTCATTCTCAACACCTTCAGAAAATGTCTTGCCCTTCTGACCGTCGCCTTAACTTGAATGTTGGGGAAGATAGTGATATATCTTCTCCAACCAACATTTGGCAGCCATCCTTTATATCCCCGAATGGTCCTCTTACAGTTGGGGATTCCATGATGATGAACGAAACAACCGCATCGGTGGTGGCCAGAAATCTGCTCACTCCTAGAGACACTAGGATACTTTCTAGGCGGTCCGACGAACTGGCTGTTCAGGACTCTATGGCCTACAGCGTCCGATGCGCAGGCTCAGTATCAAACATGGGTCAGCGCCTTCTTGCACGAACCCGTCAGGTGGAGTCGTTGATGGCTGAAGTGGCTAGTCTTCGGCAGGAGGTCAGAGTGCTTAGGCATGAGAACAGGGATTTGCACATGCTTGCAACCAATTACTCAACCAGCATGAAGAGGAAGCTGGATCAGATGCAGGAGTCCGAAGTGCGGATTCAGAGTGATCATCAACGGTTTATGGCGTTACTCCCGAGGTTTGTGTTGCCTTCGTCCTCGGGAGCAGCACCAAGTATTGAGGCTCCGAATGATCCAGCTCTGGCGCTTCGTCTTTCAGGGGCTCCGACGACCTCCGAGGCACCACCAACCAATGACCAATGAACGAAATTAAATTACAAGTTATTGTAAAAAAAAATTTATGCATTTAAGTTTTTTTTTTTTTTTTTTATATTTTTTATTTTTTTTTTATTTTTATTTTTTATTTATATGAATGTTTATGTTTTTAAGTTTTTTTTAATTTTTTTTTTTTTTTTTTAATTTTTTTTTTTTTTTTTTTTTTTTTATGTATTTTTAACAACTTAATTAAGAAAACACAACAATAAGTAAAACAAAGTAAAAAGACTAAGTTCAACTTTCTAAACAAAAATCACAACTAAATAAACAAAACAAAAATCACCACTAAATAACAAAACAAAATGAAAGCAGTAAAGAGAAGGGATTAGGAATGCAAATCTGATTGTGGGTGATTCCTAGGCCTCCCTTCATTATTCAAATGCATGGTCTTATCATTGAACGGACGGTGGTACTTGAAATGATCCGGCAATGGTTTAAATTCAAGAGTGGGTGCCTGAATCATCAAAATCAGAAAAATGTTAGTATAAATTAAAATTAAAAATGGAGAAGATGGCTTACTATCTTTTTCTGACACAAACTCAATGACAAACACCACATTTTTGAACATTTCCGGGACTTTGAACTTAGCCAGGTTTACTATGATGGTTGTGGCTTGTCCCGTGTCCTCAGTTTTAACTCCTTTGGACTTGTTTGTCTCATGCACAGCCTCTTTGATATGTTCAACAAATTCTCCGGCCACCTCATTTTCTGGAATATCTTCCACAACGTCTTTTTCATTCACTTCTTCCTTGAGATTTAAAAACCTGCAAGAAAAAAGGACATTTGGTGGAACGATGTTAGAATGAATTGAATTTAGAACCTCCTCACCTGAGTTGGATGACATAAGGACTTGGGGGGTTTGCGATAAGAATTCTTCTAAACTGCCCAAGTCGTCATCCTCATCTTCTTCTGGAATTGGCAATTCATCCATGTTCGGGCTCTGTTTGGATGGTTCAGGAACAACTTCATCCTCCATGTTACCTTGATCTCGAATCTGTGCCATGAATTCCATAATCTGCCCAACTTGCTCCTCCAATGCATCCACCTTGTTGGCTTTATTTTGCATCTCCATGTTTCGATTTTCTACGTCCTGGGTCAAAGAGGTTAGTAACTTATTCAAAATGTCATTATCCGAGGACGTACCTGAATTTGGTTGGGGAGATTGTGGTGGAGGCTGTGACGGTTCATATGGCCACTGATAGAACTCTTCCGATGGCTGTAATTGTTCTTCGTTTTGTGAGCCCTGCACCAAAGAAATTAATTCATCAAGCCTTTGATTATAATCCACGGGCATACTTTGATTTGAGTGGAATTGCTGTGGGGGATGTTGTGGTGGCTGCATAGATCTTGAATAAAACTCCTCATCTTGTTGCCAATATCCACTTTGTTGAAAGTGTTGAGGTTCATCCCACATATAATCTGAGTAGTCTCTCCAATCCGAATTGTAAGCGTTGGAAAACATGTTGCCCCTTGATTGGTTATGGCCCTGATATCCCCAAACATCTTCATTGACAGAAAATTGAGGACTTTGATATCCTTGCCCATAGGGCACATCAAGTGTAGGGACACTTGGCATTGCGGTCCGTTCGGCATTATGAGTTAATTGAGCAGTGAGCTGTGCCAATAGATCTTGAATGCTAGTAGAATCCAGGTCTTGCTCCATTTGTACCTAAAATCAAAGAAAACTAAATCAAATATCAAAAGTAAAAGACATAAACACAAATAAACATAAGCAAAAACAAAAATAAAAGGATTAGCAAATTTGCTAATCCCCGGCAACGGCGCCAAAAATTTGATGCGAAAATAACTAACGCACAAATTTAAACCCTATTTGTGACAGTTGTAGTAATAAGTAGGGATCGTTCTAGGCCGGGGATTAACTAGGGATGCTAATCAAAGTAAAATTAAATTAAAAACGTAAAAACAAAATTTAAAATATTAAACTAAACTCAAAACACTTAAATAGAATAACTCAAAATAAAACTAACAAATAAACTAAAATAAATCAAAAGACTCAAAACAACTCAAGATTTAAGAAAACACAAACTAAAATGATTTCTAACAAATCTAACACTTTAAAATAAAATGGGGGATTGATTTTGATGAAAAGTAAATTAAACTTAAATAAATTACAAAATTGACAAAAACATAAAATTAAGGTAAAATGATAAATGACGGACTGGCTAGAGGATTATTCTCCACACATGCCACATATGCAACCTAAATTGATTTTCAGTTGTTCTTTTAATAAATTGTAAATTCTCAACGCCCCAAGTTAATTAGGTCCGCTTAAATTAACCTTCAGATTTTCCTACTTTTATTAGGTTGGATGATTGCATACGACAACCCAAAACATTCCCTACAAGTTCCCTACATGAATTGCATAATAGAGATACAAGCAAGAATCATTAAGTTTTATGAAAATCATAAGCATTGACGAGGCACTTGTTACTATGAATTGCATGAAACTTATGCCAAGAATTTACCTAACGCGATCGTTTATAAGCGACCTTCACTACTTGTGAATATAAGTTCATAACGATTTGGGGAAATTCACTTATATTCTAGCATCAAATTCATGCATGTAAATTAAGTATGCATCCTTAATCGACATACAAAAATAAGTTATCAATCAAGCAGTTAAGCAAATTAAATCACAACTCAGAAATCACAACTGAAGGTAATCAATTCAAATTACAAATATATCCATGGTTTTGAATTAAACTCTAGCCAAACAGAAAATTAGTTATACATTATTTAAATTAAAACAGAAATAAAATGTGAGTTTAGGAAAAATAAACCGAGAGAAATGGGTTTGCTTTCTGCCCTCACTGTCCTCCCTGCGTCAGTCGCTCCAGGCAGCTCACCCCGCCTCTTCCTTCTTCCGCGTCTTAGCAAGCTGTCCAGCTCGCTTCAACGCTGCCAAAAGCTTAAGGCAGCTGCTTCTTGTTGATTTCCACGCAAACTTCTTCGCTCTGTCACGCTGCCAAATCCCAAACTCTCTCGCTGCAACTGGCAGCGCCCGAGACCTTTCTTTGCTTCAGCTCCTGCGCTCCACTGCTAGCTGCCCACGTCTCACGCTACTACCAGCTTCACGCTGCCAGGAAGGCAGCGCCTCCTCTTTCCTGCGTCCTCTGCTGGCCAGAAGGCCGCGACCCCCCCGTCCTACGTCGTCCGTTCCCTTCCGCGTGCGACAGTCTCTGTCCCTCCTGGCTTCGCTGCTGCGCTGCACAGCAGCCCCCCCGAAGTCTCACAACCTTCCTCGCTGCCAGGCGCCCCTCTGACCTCGTGCAGCTCCCCGAGGAGCTCTCCTATTATTTTCCGCTGCTAGCTGCACAAAGGCAGCTCTTTTCTCTCCCCCTCCTTTCCTTCGTGACTTGATCTCCCCCTTTATTTCCTACGCTGCCTGGTGGCAGCCTTCCTGCTCCACACGTCTCTCCCCCTGCACCGTTCCACTCAATCCTCTTTATTATTCCCCCCATCTTCTGTCTTTGTGACCTCCCCGCTGTCCTGCACCCTCCAATTCTTTTATATTTAACACCCTTTTATTTGCTGCCTTTCCTCGTCGTCTCCCACGAGTGCAAGCTGTGTTCCCCCTAAAGCTGCCAATGGCAACTTCCCTTTTAATTATTTATTTCCTGTCAGCCCCCACTCAATTAACATCATATAAATATATATATATATATATATATATATATATATATATATATTTATAATACTATCTTATTTTTATTAACCAAAAATAGTGGGTAATGCCGTTTTGACGATTTTATTTAATTTAAAAGCTAAACAGTTTTGACACGAATTTATTACATAAAATCACACTTATGCTATTTTTATTTTCTTAGCTAGATAAATTCGATAAAACACAAAAACAAAGTAAATAGCACAAAAATATGAGGAAATAACTAAGAAAAGACGAGAGAATTTGATGTAAAATATGTATAAATATGAGCTTATCACACACTCAACCTTGCAGAAATTACGAGCAATCTGTCGAATATTTCTGGTGAAGTAGAAAGCACGTGAAGTTTACTGTTCAATTATCCAACGGATGCCGACAAGAGTGACAGAATAGTACCGGTCATTAATTCCTATAAATGTCGTTCTTCACCCTCCATAGCAAGGCAGACATACATAATCCTTCTTCATCTCCGAAAATGCATTCCCAACGAAGCCTTTCGAGTTATTCTGTGTTTCTCATCCCTTGGGGTACCTCTGCAAACAAGTCATCAAGAGCAAAAGTATTTCATATCATGAAGGTTGAAAGCAAGAGTATCTCATATCATGCTTTCTCCCTGTCCTTTTCCTTGTCTTTGTGACAAGGAGAAAGCGAGCAATCAGCCAGCACTTGGTGTCAATCTTCCGATCTAAGAACCGACTGCCTGGAACTCCTTCCTGATTGCTTACCTAGCATTGCTCTCGAGTGCTCATCTTCAACTGCTGATGTACTTCCGAAGAAGATGCCACATCTGCCTGGAGAACAGATAAGGCAAGTGAAAATGATACCTTGAAGCATGTGGAGACAACGTGCTAATTCATCATCAAGATCAAGTCTGATTTTCCCTGCTAAGAAGTTCCCCAGCCCAGTTCAAGAATACACTTGTGGAAAGATACTTCTTCAAAAGCAAAAGTATCTCATATCATCAGAGTCAAAGATATCTCATGGCATGTTTTTCCTTTACCCTTGCTCTTGCCTGCAAGACAAGGAAAAAGAAAGCAATCGGTCGGCACTTGGACAGATTGAACAAAGAAACAGACCATCACCTCTACCTCGTGCCTACCTGCCGTGCAGAAGGAACAAGCAGAGAAGAATGTTGCCTGCAGACTCAATCAACCCAGCAGAATGAGTCTGAGTTGAAACCAAGAGCTCGAGAAGCTTCAACAACATATGGACGCAGTTCGAGATCAAAGTTGTGGAAAGTCAACAAGATTATCTATCCATAACCAGATTTGCGTTCTTAAACTCTACTCTTTCTGGTTTTTACTTTGCCATACTTGTCATGTTTATTCGTTGTTTGTTTGTTTGCTTGTTTTTGTGTGGGTTGATGCCTGAAACATTGAGGACAATGTTTGATTTAAGTGTGTGGGGGGGGGGGTAACCAAGTTGTTTTGCATGAAATTCATGGGAGTTTATCACCCATTACTTCTAGTTTGTTCCTTGCTGTTTTTAAGTGTTTTTATGCTGTTTTGAAGTGTTTTAGTGTGTTCTGACATAAAAATCCGAAAATCTCATAAAAATTTGAAAAAATTGTTTTGAAAAACCCAAAAAGAGTTGTTTTTGTGTGTTTGTTTGTGTCTTAGGGTACCTTCCAACACAATGATGAGGATTTGGTTTTTAATTACATGACTGTTGAAGAGAGTTATAAACATGGATGAAAATTTGATTTACTCTTTGGTGTATGCTTGGTTGTGGTTATAATTTATGAAGTCGTTGCATGATCTCATTATTCTTTGCTTGGTTGCTACTTAGACGGCGTTTCATCATTTAGTTCCAAATGCTAGAACTCATGCCTATTTCATTCAAAGCATGTTATTGATTTGCATAACACATATTCAAGATGAAGTTGTTTAGTGAGCCAAAAGCCAAAAGGCCTATCCCATACATTATATGTTTAAGTTTAACCCCGTTGAGCCTTGTTTAGCCTACGTTCTTTGTTAACCCACACTATCTTCACCTAGCCTAGATTAGGACCATCCGTACCCTTGTTCTTGAAGCATAGTAAAGTATGACTCAAAATGAATTCCTTTTGATTAATGTATTGCAGAAAACAAGTGTGGGGGAAGTGATTCTTGTGTGTGTGTGTGCCAAAGTCCTTAATAAGGCACGGGTCGAAAAAAAAAAAAAAAAAAAAAAGAAAAGTTGTGAAAATGTATGAAAAAGAGTTCTAAAGTGTTGTTTGTTGAAGAAAGGGTCCAAAACATTAAATTCGGCCCTAAGTGTTGCTTAAATCTTCCATTTGTGTTAAAAGTTGATTTCTGCATTCTAAAGTGAATTCTAAGTTTCGATTTCATTACTTTGCTTGCTATTGCTTTAAGAACGTTTGTTATCCCTATCTTTCCTTTGTTAACCATTACCCCAAGCCCCGTTACAACCCTTGACTTCTATCTTGAGTGTTATGTGTTTCAATTTGTGGAGTTTGAATTTGGTATGAGCATATGGTGTCACTGGTTCTCGCATCTAAGTAGTAGCATTCCATTCATGAGATCATATCTAAACATGCTTAATAACTCCAGAAATTGCTTTCTTTGTAACACATATATGTGAATGTTCGTTTTCATGTTTACATCAATCTGTTGGAAATGTGCCCTAAAGCCATTCATATGATGATACTTTACAGATATTTCACATGTTAAACTAATCTAGTTTACATATAAAGGGCAAACATTATTGTTTGAGGCGTCTCATATAAATGTTATATGCTTAAACGATAAAGTCCAAGGAATATGTGATTGGGAGAATGCAATCTAATGAAGTTAGATTAATGAGACCATTCTTTCGTAGACACATCCTAAACATTCCTGATCATAGGATTGCCAATTGGGCATTGACAGTCCGTTAAGATCAGTACGTGCTATGTCTTCTCTCAGGGAGAGTGACTAGTCTCGAGTCATTGGTGTGTGTGACATCAAGACAAGTACGTAGGTGCTCAATAGAGAATGAGTTCACTGAACACGATCAACGAGGAGTTCTCATACTCATGTCACATGAGAACTCATGTTTGGGATAATGCAAATTAGTCCTTTGACCTGAGGCATCACAGTTGTTGTCTTGTGGTTAAGTCCTTGATCTTTGATTATGTCAAAGTCACCCCATCGGGGTGTCCACGACATCATTGGGGTTAAGCCACTTAGTCATGGAGACACGTGAATGTGCAACAAGGGATCTCTAACCTTCAAAATGATTTGAGGGAGAATACTCTATGATATGATTAAAATCTCTGGCCAGAGTATGAATGAGATTGGGGAATGCGTTCCAAATCACATTCAAGGTAATCATAAAATGCAAATGAATCACATTGGATAGTAGACATGAATAAATAAACTATCAAACCAAACAATGTGGTCAAGAGTATTAGATTAGAGAAAGACCGTATTGCATTTGTAATCCTAAACTGAATAGGTTCTCTACCTCTTCTGATTAGCTTGGGTAGCCATGATATGCTGCTAGGGGTCACTCATGGTTTGTGGAAGCCCTAAACGTGTGTAATCACTAAAGGGAGAATTGAAAGTAAGTTTCAATTCACAATCGATGTAAAATGGTTTTAATCGCCCACTGCCTCGCTAAAAGGAACCTAATGTATCGTACACCAAATAAGGTGGAGATTGAAGAAACAAAGGAGATGAATTAAATGGTTTAATTATTTATGGCAAGGATTAATTAATATGTTAATTAATCAAACGAATAAGTTCGTTAAAGACCTCGGGATAGTTTTGGACCTTAAGGCCCAATGGGCTTCGAACGTCAAAGCCCATTGACTTAAGTTGTATGACAACTTAATGAATAAAGATTCACAAAGGCCCAAAAGCCCATATCCATTTAGTGTTGAATTAGGGTTTTTGGTTCTTTAGGTCATTTAAAGAAGTGACTATATAAAGAACTTTATAACCTAAAATTCAAAAGTTGTTGATTTTAGAGAAAATTGGTGAGAACACAAAGCTTCCATTTCTCTCTAAGAGGCCAACCACCTTGGGGGATATTGTCTAGCAATTCTACTTCCTCAAGGTCACTCATTTCCTCTCCAATCCAACCTTGGTGTAGAATCTTTAGAGGTTCTCTATTTTGGGAACTTGGAGAATCTATTTCATTCAACCAAATCCATGGAGCTAAGAAGCAAGGAATGAAGGCCCTATCTCTTGGGTGATTATCCTTTGCATATGCAAAGAGAAATCTACAAAGGTAAATATTTCTCAACTAATAAATGTTGATTTAAAAGTTGAGTCAAGGTTCACCAATCTACTAGGCTTTGAATTTCATGGTTGATGTTTTGTTTTTGAATGCATGAAAGCATGATTCCGCCTTTAATTTGTTAATTGCATGCTATATGATGTTATTCAAATGAACATGTTTTTCACAAAATTTCCCTCACAATCTTCTCACATATAACTAGTGTAGGGTGTGTAGTCAGAAAATGTGTGAAAATAGAGAGTATCTTGTAAGGAATTGAGCAAATTCTCTAAGGCATGTTACTACATTCAAAACATCATTTTAATTGGTTAAATGTGAACTAGTAAGTGGTGACTGTGATTAAGTATGTGCTCAAGTGTGAAGATAAATAAAATATGTGGGAATAATGATTTTTAACATGTCATGTGCATTGGAAATCCCTGAGGCAAATGTTGGAAGGATTAGAATGTGTTTTGTTTACTTTGTTTTGTTTGTTTGTTTCGTTTTGCTCGAGGACTAGCAAAAGCTAAGTGTGGGGGAATTTGATTGGAGCATATTTATGCGACTTAGTTAACATGTTTTCTTGCATTTACTTAGTTAGTTATTGCTTATAAGAGTGTTTTAAGCTATTTTCGTGTGTTTGTAGGTCCTAATAACAAAGTTGGAAAGAAAGTGCATTTTGGTGCAATTTCGAGCAATTTTGGGCCAAAATGGATTGCATGCATATGGAGCAAGTGGGATGGACGTTTTTGGTGTTTTAAAAAGGGTAACACATGCAAAAATCTGAATAATAAAGTTGAAGTATGGAAGTGTGCAGATACATACACTTAAGGAACAATTTGAAAGGAAAAGAAGTGAAAGATGCCATTTGTTGGATTGCTTTACAAGATGTATTCACATTTTCAGCAACTACAAACATAATTGCAAGCTGAAATGATGCATAGCATGTGTGTAGAGGTGTAAAGTGGCGGAAAGTTGATGTTTGCAAGATGAAATGATGCAAAACATGTGTGTGAAAGTTGTCTAACAGCTAGTACATGTGGAAAAGGGATGGAATACAAGGCAAATGCATCAGAAATTGAAGAATGAAGGCACATGGACAGCTACAAAGGAGTTGAATTAGCAAAAGAGGAATGATTGCCTTTTGTTAAAGGCAAGACACAATGATAAAAGAGCATGTAAACTAGCTGTTTTTGCATCATTTTGGTCTTTGTTTGTATTGTTTATTGAAGCCACTTGAGTGATTCTTTGCTTTGGAGCTTCTATAAATAGGGAGTGAAGGGAAGAACACTGGAGATTACACTACATCAAAAACACAATTAGCCACACCACCCATTCTCCATCCATTCTTTTAGCCAAACCCATCTACACATTCATACACTACGTCACAAACACATTTTCAGCCATCTTTCTCTCTTTTGCCACACCACCCATACATCCTAAACACCACCATACCATCTCCCATCCACTCCTCCATACAAATACCATCCAAACCTGTCCCCAAAACTTTGTGCCGCAGCAAAGAGGAAGGATGAGAAGCCTTGGACGTGCATGCCATTCAAGTTAGGATCGTTGGAGCGTTTAGGTGTTTTCTTTCTTTTGATTTCAATGTTTAAATTCTATGCTCTTTGTTTTGTACGTATGAGGAACTAAACCCCCCTTGGCTAGGGGGGGATTCGAAACCATGTTTATGCTTGCTATATGATTTGATTACTTTCAATTGCGTTTCATAAATTGTGAATTCAATTTACTTATCTACATGAATTAAAACTGATTTGTGTGTGTTGGTTGAGAGTGCACGCTTAATTTTCATGCATAAGTTTGATGCTAGGATATAAGGGAATTTCACCTAATCGTTATGAACTTATATTCAAAAGTAGTAAAGGTTGTTGATCACAATCGTGTTAAGTAAATTCTTGGCATAAGTTTCATGCAATTCATAGTAACGAGTGCCTCACCAATGCTTATGATTTTCATAGAACTTAATGATCTTTGCTTGTATCTTTGTTATGCAGTTCATGTAGGGAACTTGTGAGGAATGCTTTGGGTTGTCGTAAGCAATTCATCCAATTGGATAACTTTAGGAAAATCTGAGGGTTAATTAGTGCAATTCACGGTTACTTTGGGGTGTTGGGAATTCATGGTTTATTGAGAAGCAATTGGAAATCGTTTTGTATGCAAGTGTGACATGTGGAGAAGAACCCCTTAGCTAGCTTTCCATCCATTCACTTTTATCAAATTCGTTTTAGAATCTGTTCAATTTACAAAGTTTGTTCTTGTTTTCAATTTTCGTCAAAACTCAATCCCCATTTATTTTGAAGTGTTAGATTTGTTAGAAATCAATTTAGTTTGTGTTTTAAGTGTCTTGAGTCAAGTCATAACCCAATTTCGTCCAATTTAGTGTTAGGTGTTCAAAACTGCCCAGAAAGTGTTTTTAAGGCAGTTTTGAGTGTTTATTTGCTGTTTTGAGTCTTTTGGTTTGTTTTGGTGTTTTATAGTTTAGTTTTGCATTCTTTGAGTCTAGTTTAGTGTTTTAAACTTTGTTTTTACGTTTTGAGTCAGTTTCAAGTGATTTGGCAATCCCTCCTAATCCCTGGCCTAGAACGATCCCTACTTACATACTTTGCTACAATTGATAAAAAGAGGGTTTAATTTGTGTGCTTATATATTTCGCATCAATCAATTCATATTGCAAGCATGAACATGGTTTCAAATCACCCCCTAACTAATAGGGTTTAGTTCCTCATAATCGCAACACAAAGAATAACAAGATTATACATTGAAAACAAAAGAAAGATTACACCTAGAAACGCTCCAACGATCCAACGTCTTGAATGGCAAGCACGTCCAAGGGCTTTCCTCCTTCCTCTTTGCTGCGACACAAGGTATGGGTGATGGTTTTAGTGGTGGTGGATGGATATAGGTGAGTTATGGTGAAGGGTGGAGTCCCTAGAATGGTCAGAAAGGAGTTTTATTTATAGGGGAAGGAAGGGCTACGAATTTATTAGATTTGGAATCAGAAATCAATGGAAAATAGGCAAGTAAGGTGTAGGAATTAAAGAGAAAAGGAAGGGAAATTCGGCAAAGATTGTAAGGCAGATTTAGGAATGTGTTTTGAGGCACAAAATAGGTAAGAAACCTCTCCCCTTGCATGGCAAGGCTTTAGAACAAAGGGGAATGTAATTTTGGGTCATAAAATAGGTAAGAAAGAGGGGAAAGGTGCGGCTAGTTGCTTGAAGAAAAGGGAATGTGGTTTTAAGATCAGAAAATAGGAAAGAAAGGATGCTCTTGTGCGGCAAGGACTTTAGGGAAGGTTTAGGGCTTCTAGAACAACCAATTAAATGCCCTAACATGTTTTGGAATCCCTTTGTGTCTGGAACATAGATGAGGAAAGATTAGGAAACTTCCAAGCCAAGAATAGAAACTATCAAGAATGGAAACCTCCAAGAATAGAAACTTCCAACTTTACAAACTTTGGCTTCCAATTTTGAACTCTTCATTCAAATCTACGCTCATTTGATCTTCAATTTTGTCCATCTTCTTAGCTCCAAGCATGTGCAATCCATTTGATGCCCAAAACTGCTCCCAAAGGCTCCAAAATGCACTTTCTTGCTACTTTAACCCTTTGGACCTACAAACACACGAAAATAGCTTAAAATACTAAAATAACTATGAACTAACAACATAAATGCCAAGAAACAAGCTAACTAAGTCGCATAAATATGCTCCTATCAAATTCCCCCACACTTAGCTTTTGCTAGTCCTCGAGCAAAACAAACAAACAAAACGAAACAAAACACAACCTAAACCTTCCAACATTTGCCTCAGGGATTTCCAATTCACATGACATGTTAAAAATCATTATCCCCACAGATTTGAGTCCTCTTCACACTTGAGCACATACTTAATCATAGTCACTGATAGGAGCATATTTATGCGACTTAGTTAACATGTTTTCTTGCATTTACTTAGTTAGTTATTGCTTATAAGAGTGTTTTAAGCTATTTTCGTGTGTTTGTAGGTCCTAATAACAAAGTTGGAAAGAAAGTGCATTTTGGTGCAATTTTGGGCCAAAATGGATTGCATGCATATGGAGCAAGTGGGATGGACGTTTTTGGTGTTTTAAAAAGGGTTCAACACATGCAAAAATCTGAATAATAAAGTTGAAGTGTGGAAGTGTGCAGATACATACACTTAAGGAACAATTTGAAAGGAAAAGAAGTGAAAGATGCCATTTGTTGGATTGCTTTACAAGATGTATTCACATTTTCAGCAACTACAAACAAATGGCGAGCTGAAATGATGCATAGCATGTGTGTAGAGGTGTAAAGTGGCCGAAAGTTGATGTTTGCAAGATGAAATGATGCAAAACATGTGTGTGAAAGTTGTCTAACAGCTAGTACATGTGGAAAAGGGATGGAATACAAGGCAAATGCATCAGAAATTGAAGAATGAAGGCACATGGACAGCTACAAAGGAGTTGAATTAGCAAAAGAGGAATGATTGCCTTTTGTTAAAGGCAAGACACAATGATAAAAGAGCATGTAAACTAGCTGTTTTTGCATCATTTTGGTCTTTGTTTGTATTGTTTATTGAAGCCACTTGAGTGATTCTTTGCTTTGGAGCTTCTATAAATAGGGAGTGAAGGGAAGAACACTGGAGATTGCACTACATCAAAAACACAATCAGCCACACCACCATACCATCTCCCATCCACTCCTCCATACAAATACCATCCAAACCTGTCCCCAAAACCTTGTGCCGCACCAAAGAGGAAGGAGGAGAAGCCTTGGACGTGCATGCCATTCAAGTTAGGATCGTTGGAGCGTTTAGGTGTTTTCTTTCTTTTGATTTCAATGTTTAAATTCTATACTCTTTGTTTTGTACGTATGAGGAACTAAACCCCCCCTTGGCTAGGGGGGATTCGAAACCATGTTTATGCTTGCTATATGATTTGATTACTTTCAATTGCGTTTCATAAGTTGTGAATTCAATTTACTTATCTACATGAATTAAAACTGATTTGTGTGTGTTGGTTGAGAGTGCACGCTTAGTTTTCATGCATAAGTTTGATGCTAGGATATAAGGGAATTTCACCTAATCGTTATGAACTTATATTCAAAAGTAGTAAAGGTTGTTGATCACAATCGTGTTAAGTAAATTCTTGGCATAAGTTTCATGCAATTCATAGTAACGAGTGCCTCGCCAACGCTTATGATTTTCATAGAACTTAATGATCTTTGCTTGTATCTTTGTTATGCAATTCATGCAGGGAACTTGTGAGGAATGCTTTGGGTTGTCGTATGCAATTCATCGAATTCGATAACTTTAGGAAAATCTGAGGGTTAATTAGTGCAATTCACGGTTAATTTGGTGGTGGTGATTTTGGAGAGATGATCTTGTTGACTTTCCACAGCTTTGATCTCGAACTGGGCTAGGGAACTTTTTAGTAAGGAAAATGAGACTTGATTGGTGGTGGTGATTTGATGGCCTTGTTTGGCGAGGCTTTGCTCTTTGGCGACTGGCGACTGATGCGTCCATATGTTGTTGAAGCTTCTCGAGCTCTTGGTTTCAACTCGGACTCCTTCTGCCGGGTTGATTGAGTCTGCAGGCTGCATTCTTCTCTGCTTGTTTCTTCTGCACGGCAGGTAGGCACGAGGTAGAGGTGATGGTCTGTTTCTTTGTTCAATCTGTCCAAGTGCCGACCGATTGCTTTCTTTCTCCTTGTCTCGCAGACAAGAGCAAGGGTAAAGGAAAAACATGCCATGAGATATCTTTGCATGCGACTCTGATGATATGAGATTTGCTTTTGAAGAAGTATCTTTCCACAGGTTTATTCTTGAACTGGGTTGGGGAACTTCTTAGCAAGGAAAATGAGACTTGATCTTGAAGATGAATTAGCACGTTGTCTTCACATGCTTCAAGGTATCATTTTCACTTGCCTTATCTGTGCTCCAGGCAGATGTGGCATCTTCTTCGGAAGTACATCAGCAGTTGAAGATGAGCACTCGAGAGCAATGCTAGGTAAGCAATCAAGAAGGAGTTCCAGGTAGTCGGTTCTTAGATCGGAAGATTGACACCAAGTGCTGGCTGATTGCTCGCTTTCTCCTTGTCACAAAGACAAGGAAAAGGCCAGGGAGAAAGCATGATATGAGATACTCTTGCTTTCCTAAACCCTATGAAATACTTTTGCTCTTGATGACTTGTTTGCAGAGGTACCCCAAGGGATGAGAAACACAGAGTAACTCGAGAGGCTTCGTTGGGAATGCATTTTCGGAGATGAAGAAGGATTATGTATGTCTGCTTTGCTATGGAGGGTGAATGACGACATTTATAGGAATTAATAACCGGTACTATTCTTTCACTCTTGTCGGCACCCGTTGGATGATTGAACAGTAAACTTCACGTGCTTTCTACTTCACCAGAAATCTTCGACAGATTGCTCGTAATTTCTGCAAGGTTGAGTGTGCATGTGACAGATGCTGACACGTCTGGAAAAGCAGATGGTTGGAATCGGCGCTTCGACAAACTGCCTGTGATTTCTGCAAAGCTGAGTTTGCGTGTGACAGGTGCTGACGAGGCTGAAAAGGACTGGCACCTCTTCGATATCTGGAATCGACGCTTCGACAAACTGCCTGTGATTTCCTCAAAGCTGACTCTGCATGTGACAGATGTTGACACGTCTGGAAAAGCAGATGGTTGGAATCGGCGCTTTGACAAACTGCCAGTGATTTCCGCAAAGCTTACTCTGCATGTGACAGGCGCTGACACATCTGGAAAAACAAGTGCCTCTTCGATATCTGGAATCGGCCCGTGGTTTATGAGCAGCCCAGCTTTTGAGAAAGCAGACGTCTCTTCGATCTCTGAGCTTGCCTCTTCGATTTCTGAACTTGCCTCTTCAATTTCTGAAGCTCTGTCGAGTGCTGATTTTTAAAGAGAGGCGCGCATCACATTCGAAAGCACTCTTGAATTTTCCGCCTGTAAAAGCTCCCTACCTGCACTTCTAAGAACTTGATTTGTCCGACCTCTTCTTTTTCTTCACACCTTAAAAAATGTCTTGCCCTTCTGACCGTCGCCTTAACTTGAATGTTGGGGAAGATATTGATATGTCTTCTCCAAACAACAATTGGCAGCCGTCGACAAACGATATCTGGAATCTGCGCGTCGACAAACTGCCCGTGATTTCCTCAAGCTGACGCTGCATGTGACAGATGTTGACATGTCTGGAAAAGCAGATGGTTGGAATCGGCGCTTCGACAAACTGCCCGTGATTTCCTCAAAGCTGAGGTGCTGACGAGGCTGAAAAAGACCGGCGCCTCTTCGATATCTGGAATCCGCGCGTTGATAAACTGCCCGTGATTTCCTCAAGCTGACGCTGCATGTGATAGATGTTGACACGTCTGGAAAAGCAGATGGTTGGAATCGGCGCTTCGACAAACTGCCCGTGACTGGCGCCTCTTCGGTATCTGGTATCGGCGCTTGGTTTCTGAGCAGCCCATCTTTTGAGAAAGCAGACGTCTCTTCGATCTCTGAACTCGCCTCTTCAATTTCTGAAGCTCCGTCGAGTGCTGATTTTTAAAGAGAGGCACGCATCACTTTCGAAAGCACACTTGAATTTTTCGCCTGCAAAAGCTCCTTACTTGTACTTCTAAGAACTTGATTTGTCCGACCTCTTATTTTTCTTCACACCTTCGAATATGTCTTGCCCTTCTGACCATCGCCTTAACTTGAATGTCGGGGAAGTTAGTGACATATCTTCTCCAACCAACATTTGGCAGCCGTCCTTCGTATCCCCAAATGGTCCTCTTACAGTTGGGGATTCCATGATGATGAATGATACAACCGCTTCGGTGGTGGCCAAAAATCTTCTCACTCCTAGAGACACTAGGATACTTTCCAGGCGGTCCGACGAACTGGCTGTTCAGGCCAAAAATCTTCTCACTCCTAGAGACACTCGTTGATGGCTGAAGTGGCTAGTCTTCGGCAAGAGGTCAGAGTGCTTAGGCATGAGAATAAAGAGTTGCACATGCTCGCAACTAATTACTCAACAAGCATGAAGAGGAAGCTTGATCAGCTGCAGGAGTCCGAAGTGCGGATTCAGAGTGATCATCAGAGGTTTGTGGCGTTACTCCAGAGGCAACTTCTGCCTTCATCCTCTGGCGCTTCACCAAGTGTTGAGGCTCCGGATAATCAATCTCTGGTGCTTCGTCTTTCTGGAGGTCCGTCGAATGCTGAAGCACCACCTAACCAATGAAGGTTCATTCCTGCTTGTTTGCACTTGCTTGTATTTTTCTACCTTTCTACCTAATGTTCGTTTTCCATGAAAATTAATGTGAAAATACCTTGCATAGCTGTCAATGTTTCAAAAATAAACCCACACCCAAAAATAATTAAATCAACAGCACATAAAAATGACAATCATGGCAAAATAAAAATGCAAAAAAAAAAAAAAAAAAAAAAGGGAAGGTTTTTAGACACGCAAAACTGATTGTGAAGCGATTCATAGATCTTCCTTATTTGAATACATGGGCTGCCTCCCAAGTAGCGCTTTCTTTAACGTCGTACAGCCGGACGAATACCTCATTCACTCCTCATTAGGGCCCACGACATGCAGGGAGATGTCCTCCACGGCATGCTCCTCAAAGTGCTCATAATAGGGCTTCAATCGGTGCCCATTCACCTTGAATTCATGTCCCGTTTTCAAGCTTTGGATTTGGACTGCACCATGAACAAAAACATTAGTAATAACAAACGGTCCAATCCACTTAGAACGTAACTTACCGGGAAACAACCGTAAACGGGAGTTGAATAAGAGCACTTTCTGGCCTATGGAGAATGTTTTGCCTCTAATCATCTTATCATGGAAAGCTTTGGTCTTCTCCTTGTAAATGCTAGCATTCTCGTACGCCTCATGCCGTATCTCATCAAGTTCATTGAGTTGAAACTTCCTATGACTTCCTGCGGCATTTAGGTCCATATTGAACTTCTTGACGGCCCAATGAGCTTTGTGCTCCAATTCAACGGGGAGATGGCACGGCTTGCCATAGACAAGCCGAAAGGGGGACATCCCAATGGGTGTTTTGTACGCCGTACGATACGCCCAAAGTGCATCATCTAACCGTAAACTCCAATCCTTCCTTGTTGGCCCAACGGTCTTCTCTAAGATTTGCTTGATCTCACGGTTGGAAACCTCGGCTTGGCCATTCGTTTGAGGATGGTAAGGTGTGGAAACGTTATGATTGACATTGTATTTCCTCAATAACGCTTCAATGGTCCGGTTGCAAAAGTGTGACCCTCCATCACTAATGATCACCCGTGGCATGCCAAACCTTGCAAAAATGTTAGTTCTAATAAAATCTGCAACCACTTTAGAATCATTAGTCCGGGTGGCCTTTGCTTCCACCCACTTCGATACATAATCAACCGCAAGCAAAATATACATGAAACCATACGAAGAAGGAAAGGGACCCATAAAATCAATACCCAAAATTTTTTTTTCTTTTCTTTTCTTTGTCGTGCCTATGGCACACAATTCCTCATGAAAAATACTTCCCCCACACTTGTTTTCTGCTAACATAGATCAAAAGGAATTCAATTCGAATCATGCTTTACTATGCTTTAAGAACAAGGGTATGGATGGTCCTAAACTAGGCTAGGTGAGGAAAACATGGGTTAACAAATAATAAAGGCTAACAAGGCTCAACGGGGTTAAAAACCTACAAAACATAATGACATAGGGCACACGGCATTTGGCTAAGGTGGTGGTCACTACACAACTTCATCTTGAATATGTGTTATGCAATTCAATGACATGCTTTGAATGAAATGGGCATGAGTTCTAGCATTTGGAACTAAATGATGAAACGCCTTCTAAGTAGTAACCAAGCAAGGAATAATGAGATCATGCAACGACTTAGAAAACAAAGAATGCACAGATTTTAACTCTCCAAATAAACGTTTAGGCTCAAGTCTCACAAGGTTGTAGCGTTAGTTTGAGTTCCTTCCTTCAAGCATGTTACAAAAACTGATTTTTTTCTTTTATGATTGCATGTGAATTCATAAGTTATAACCACAACCAAGCATAAACAAAGAGTAAATCAAACTTTCATCCATGTTAATCACTCTCTTTAACAGCCTTGTAATTACAAACCGAATCCACATCATTGTGTTGGAAGGTACCCTAAGACACAAACAAACACACAAAAACAACTCTTTTTGGGTTTTTAAAACAAATTTTTCAAATTTTTATGTGATTTTCGGATTTTTGCATCAAAACACACTAAAACACACCAAAACTGCTCAAAAACACTTAAAAACAGCAAGGAACAAGTCTCCAAGTTAAGGGTGATAAAATCCCACGAATTTGCATCTAAAACACTTAGTTACCCCCCCACACTTAAATCAAACATTGTCCTCAATGTTTCAAGCATAAAACCACGCTAAACAAAAAGAAACACACAAACAGCAAGTAAATAACAAACTGGGCAGATTAGAAACAAGCAACAAAGTGAAGGGTTTTAGGAACGCAAATCTGGAATTGGAGTGATTCATAGGGCTTCCTTTGTTGAATTGCATGGGTTGCCTCCCAAGTAGCGCTTTCTTTAACGTCTTGAAGCCAGACGAAGAACACAATCATGCCCCATTGGAGCCCATGGCATGGAGTGGGATCTCCTCCACAACCTGCCCCACAAAGTTCTTGTACATTGCATCCTTGAACGGAAATGGATAGTGATGTTTGTTGATGGGTGCGTTGTGTTGCCTAAGGTTCATGTTTATGCGCCCACCATTGGGGATTTGCTTGGGTACCTGCACCAAAGAAGGGAACCACCTATTAATTTTAATGGGAATTGGATTTGGACTAGGTGCCTTACCTTGGTGTTGGGATGAAGTGGCAGCAACATGAATTTTTTTCCTCATGGTGTTCTCGGCCACATTGGGTATCTTAAGGGCAGTGGTCGTGGGGTCCTCATGCTCCACTCCAATGCCCTCATCTTGCATGGTTCTTGAAGCAACCTTTGTGGTAGGGGCTGAATGATCCGTCCCTATCTTTTCTATTGTATTAATAACACAACAAGAACAAACAATGTTAGGAGTCTCAATGGATTCAGACATTTTAAAACAAATCATATCACCACCAAATGCCATAGTTACTTCTCCTTTGGCTACATCAATCTTGGTTTGAGCCGTTTTCATGAAAGGCCGTCCAAGGAGAATGGGCAATGAAGGAGCATGATCCGATTCATCCATCTCAAGAACATAGAAATCCGCCGGAAAGATCAAATGATTAACCTGCACCAAAACATCTTCCACAACTCCCTTTGGATAGGCATTAGATCTATCGGCCAATTGTATGATTACACCATCATTTTTTAACTTGCCTAGGTTCATAGATGCATAAATTGAATATGGCATAACATTTATGGATGCACCTAAGTCTAACATGGCAGATTTGAACCTAGTATTACCAATGACACAAGGAATGGTGAAACTACCCGGATCTTTGCATTTAGGAGGTAGTTTACGTTGTATCATGGCAGACACATTCTCACTTACCTGTACCACTTCTTTCTCCCGAAAACGTTTCTTTGTTGTACAAAGCTTCTTCAAACACTTGGCGTACTTCGGGATTTGCTTGATTGCATCCAAGAGAGGTATGTTAACTTTAACCTTCCTAAATGTCTCTAGAACATCTTTTTCCTCCTCTTCATTCTTGAATTGCAAAAATCTGCTAGGAAAGGGCACATTGGGTGGAATAATGTTAGAATTAACCAAACTTGGACTCATCTTACCTAGGGTGGACGGATTGGATGGCTTAAGGGCCATGGGTGCTTGCGGCAAAGGTGGTGCTACCTTTGCCGTGAGTGGACTTGGTGTCTCCTCTTTGGGACCTGATTTTGGTGGTGTAGGACCTGCCCCAACTTCTTTTCCACTCCTTAGCATGATTGCATTTGCGGTTTCAAAGCCTCCTTTTGGATTCGCAATGGTTGAACTAGGAAGCTTTCCTTGTTCTCTAAACTGCCCAACAAACTCCGCAATCTGCCCAATTTGCTTCTCCAATTGATCTACCCTAATGTTCGTGCTTTGCATTGCTTGGGTTTGCTTTTCCTGCCCATGAGTCAACTTGGTTAGTATCTTAAGAAGTGCATCATTGTCTAGGGACGTACCTGAAGCATTTGGGTCAGATTGTGGTTGGTTTTGATTGGGTGTGTACGGCTTGGTGAAGAACCCCGGGGGTTGTTGCCTAAAGCCTCCTTGGTTTTGAGGTTGTTGGGGCTCCATCCACTTGAAATTTGGGTGGTCTCTCCAACCGGGATTATATGTGTTTGAATATGGATCGTTCCTTGGTTGGTTTTGACCTTGAAACCCAATTGCATGGGCGCTTTCCCATCCACCATTTTCAATCAACTGTGGACACTTTTCAGAGACATGTCCTTGGATGGAACATACGCCACATACAATTGGTCCTTGCATCTTCATGCCCTCGGCCATCTGAGACACAAGAGAAGTAAGATTAGCCAATTGTGAATGAAGATCGGAAGTTGAACTTACCTCATGTACTTGGTGCCGTGGGGGTCCCCTTTGGCCTACTCCCTCGTATTGTTGAGCGTTCAACGCTCGATTAGAGATCAAGATCTTGGCAGCCATGGGTGTTTTGTCCACCAATGCTCCCCCCGCCGAAGCATCAAGCATTTGACGTTCTAGAGGTAGGAGACCCTCGTAGAAGTATTGCAAAAGCAACTCCTCCTTCATCTGATGCTGTGGACAAGAAGCAACAAGTGATTTAAATCGTTCATAATATGTAGGAAAAGACTCACCTTCTTCTTGCTGGATTCCGCTTATCTTTTTGCGTAGGAGGATGATGCGAGAAGTTGGAAAGAACTTCTCCAAGAACGCTCTCTTCATACTCTCCCAAGATGTGACAGTGCCAGGAGCTAACTCGTATAACCAATCCTTGGCTTTATCCATCAAAGAGAATGGAAAAGCCTTCATCTTCAAAATATTTCCGTCAACATTGACGGGAGTCATACTAGAGCAAACTACTTCAAATTCTTTCAAATGTTTGTTAGGATCTTCCATGGACAAGCCATGGTATTTAGGAATATGATGAAGCAAACTTGACTTTAATTCAAACTCTTCCGTCTTACCTTGGGCAGCCGTGGGATATTGGATACACAATGGTGCGGCATTATCCAAACCCGAGGCGGAAAGCTCCTTGAGTGTACGGTTGTCCATGGCCATGCCTTGATCTTCTCCACCCACTTGTGCCGTGGGATCTTCCTCCTCTTCTAGAACTTGATCTTCAAGGTCAGGTTCCGGGCTAGGTGGGTTGGACTCTTGTTGGTTCCTCCTTCTTCTCAAAGTTCGCTCAAAATCGTCGTCAAAGTCCAAAATATGCTCACGAACAGGTTGGGAACTTCGAGTCATGCACTAGTACCTAAAAACAAAGAAACAAAACAAATCAGCAACTAAGATAGAAAACAAACGAAAATAAATAAAAAGAAACAACAAGGGATTAGCAAAGTTGCTAATCCCCGGCAACGGCGTCAAAATTTGATGCGTAAAATAACTAAACACACAAATTAAACCCTCTTTTGACAATTGTAGTAAAGTATGTAAGTAGGGATCGTTCTGGACCGGGGATTAGGAGGGATTGCTAAACACTTGAAAACTGACTTAGAAACGTAAAAACAAAGTTTAAAACACTAAATTAGACTCAAAGAATGCAAAACTAAAGTTTTAAACACTAAAACAAACCAAAAACTCAAAACAGCAACCAAAAGACTCAAAACTGCCTTAAAAACACTTTCTGGGCAGTTTTGAGCACAAAGCACCAAATTGGACGAATTTGGGTTTTAACTTGTATCAAAACACTTAAAAACATAAACCAAAACACTTTCTAACTAATCTAGGACTTCAAAATAAATGGGGATTTGATTTGGACGAAAATAAACTAACAAAACAGATTGCAAAGTAAAAACAGATTTGAAAACGATTTTGGGGTTTTAAATGGATGATGGATTAGTTAGAGGCTCTTTCTCCACACATGACAAGTATGCAAACGACTCGACTTCCAGTTATTCCTTCATTGAATTATGAATGACAATGCCCCAAATTAACCGTGACATCACTAGTTAATTCTCAAGTTTTCCTTGTGTTATCGGATTGGATGACATCATTCGACAACCCGAAGCATTCCTCAAAAGTTCCCTACATGACATCATAATAAACATACAATCAAAGATCATTACGTTCAATGAAAACTATAAGCATTGACAAAGCACTTGCAACTATGACATCATGTCACTCATGCTAGGAATTGAACTTAACGCGATCGTGACTAGCGACCTTCACTACATATGAATATAAGTGTGTGACGATTATGTGAAACAACCTTATATTCTAGCATCATATTCATGCAAGCCAATTAAGTGTCGACCCCTAATTAACAAACACAAATAAGTTATTACTCGCACAGTTAAGCCAATTACATTCACGATTCAAGAATTCATAACTGGAATTTATCAAATCAAATTGCACACATAGTCATGGCTTTGAAATCACCCCTAACCAATAGGGGTTTAGCCACTCATGTTCATAGCAAAATGAAAGGAAAAGAAATTAAACATTGAAATCATAAAACGAATTACACCTAGAATGCACCAACGATGAAGCTTGAGCATCCAAGAGTCCTTCCTTCTTTCTCCTTGCTGCAACGCACAAGTGGTTGGGTTTTGGGGATTATGGATGGTGTAGAAGTATGGATTTAGGGTTAGGATGAGTGTATGGGGCGGCTAGGGATGTTTTTAGGCAGAAACTAGGGTGAATGGTGAAGTATGGATGTGTTTAAGTGTGTGGAATGGTTTCTGACGTGAATGGCTTTTAATGGGTGTGTGTGGAATCTTTTGTGGCTGCAACAAAGAGGTTTATTTAAAGGAAAACAGAAATTAAAACCCTAGGTTGATTAGGAAATCAGAAATTAAGTCTAAGGATTCTAGGATTAGGAAACAAATCAGAAAATAAAAGGAAAGGTCAAGGAAATATGCGGCTAGGGTTTGAAACATATTAGGAATGTGTTTTAATGCTCAAAATCAGGAAAGGACCCTCTCCCTTGCACGGCAAGGAAGAGGAAAGTGTGGAAAGGGTATGTGAGGTGCGGCAAGGGTTGATATGGTGCAAGGGAGGTGTATTTGATGTCCTAAAATGCTTAGGAAGCCTTCAAAGTTGATAAGACTTAGGAACATTTAGGAAAGGTCAAACCAAAGTAGGAAACCTTGGCTTAACTTTCCTATTTCAAGTAGGAATCCTTCTTGGAGTAGGAATCCTCATGTGAGTAGGAATCCATCTTCAATTAGGAATCCTCATGTGAGTAGGAATCCATCTTCAATTAGGAATCCTTCGTTCATGTAAGCACTTTCCTATTTCAATTAGGAAACCTTGTTCAAGTAGGAATCGTCATCTTCAAGTCTTCAAATTCGTCCAAACCTTGGCTCCAAATATGTGACATGCATTCCAAGCTCCATTTTGCTCCAAAAAGCTCCAAAATGCATCTTCTTGCATCCTTTGGCCTTAAAACCTGAAAACACATAAAACTAGCTTAAAAGACTACTTTAACTAAGAAAACACCATGGAAATGCATAAGAACTAGCTAACTAAGGCGCATAAATATGCTCCTATCAATTATAACCAGAATATCCATCAAGAAAGCAATAGAAAGCATAACCCGCTAACCTCTCAAGCATTTGGTCAATGAACGGCAATGGGAAGTGATCCTTCCTTGTGGTGGTGTTTAGCTTCCTATAGTCGATGCACACCCTCCAACCGGTTTGAATGCGTTGAGGAACAAGTTCATTCTCGGCATTAGCTACCACTGTCACTCCGGATTTCTTTGGTACACATTGAACGGGCGAAACCCACCTACTATCCGAGATTGGATAGATAACTCCACAACCTAGAAGCTTTATGATCTCCTTCTTCACAACTTCCATCATAGGAGGGTTGAGACGGCGCTGAGCCTCTCGAGATGTTTTAGACCCCTTCTCCAAAAGTATGCGATGCATGCACGTAGTAGGGCTAATTCCCTTGATGTCGGCCAATGTCCATCCAATTGCCGTTTTGTACTCCTTTAACACCCTCACTAACTTACCTTCCTCTTGTGCCGTGAGTGAGTTTGAAACAATGACGGGCAACGTCTCATCGTCTCCCAAGAAAACATACTTCAAGTGACTAGGCAACGGCTTAAGTTCAAGTGTAGGTGGCTGCACAACTGAGGGAAGCATCTTATTAGCCGAAACTGAACTTAAAATTGGGTCCAAAAACTTACCAGTTTGTGATGGCAATGATTCAAGGGCAGCCACCATCTCAATAATCTCTTCACTAGGGAGCACGGCAATGGGGAATTCTTGCATGCCGTGGGCTTGTCTTGGTGCTGCCTCAATGTCTTGCTTGCCCATTCCTCGTGCAATGACCAATTCAAGTGCATCGTCATTCAATTTGTCAAAATGGTCCTGCGCCAAAGAGTCAATTATATCAATAGCAAAACATGAATGATTCTCACCAGGATACTTCATAGAATCAGAAAGATTGAAATTAATAACTTCCCCATCAAATTCCATTGTCAACGTTCCATTAAACACGTCAATCTTTGTCCGGGCCGTTTTCATGAATGGCCTTCCAAGGAGGATGGGTAATGAAGGGGCATGGTCCGATTCATCCATCTCAAGTATGTAGAAATCCGCCGGAAAGATCAAATGATTAACCTGCACTAAAACATCCTCCAAAACGCCCTTTGGATAGGCATTAGATCTATCGGCCAATTGTATGATTACGCCATCATGTTTTAACTCTCCTAGGTTCATAGATGCATAGATTGAATATGGCATGACATTTATAGATGCACCTAGGTCTAACATGGCAGATTCAAACCTAGTCTTACCAATGACACATGAAATTGTAAAACTACCCGGATCTTTGCATTTAGTGGGTAGTTTGCGTTGTAAGATGGCTGAGACATTTTCACTTACCTTTACAACCTCCTTGCATCCAAAAGAGGGATATTGACTTGAACTTTTCTAAACGTCTCTAGAATGTCCTTTTCAGCTTCCTCTTTCTTTGTTTGCTTGAATCTACTAGGAAAAGGAACATTCCACGGGAAATCATTAGTAGGAATTGAATTGGACACGTTCTTACCTCTATTGGACATATTGGATGACTTAGGATCACATAGGGCTTGCGGCAAAGGTGTTTCCACCTTTGCCATGGGTGGTTTTTATTCTTCCTCTTCAATCATCAACTCCTCCACCTCTCCTACGTGCTTCCCACTTCGCAAAGTTATAGCTTTTGTAGATTCGAATCCACCTTTTGGATTGACCACGGTTGAGCTAGGCAACTTGCCTTGCTCTCGAAACTGGCCCATAAACTCGGCAATTTGCCCCACTTGCTTCTCTAACTCGTCCACCTTCTTGTCCCTAGTTTGCATGCCCTGCGCCATAGAAGTTAGTAAATTAAAAATCTGATCATTATCAATAGAAGAACCTGATTTTTGGGCGGGTTGTGCTTGGGGTTGAGTTGGTGCAAACGGCTTTTGATAGAAACCCGGGGGTTGTTGCCTAAATGTGCTTTGTTGTTGGCCTTGTTGGGGTTCTCGCCATTTGAAATTTGGATGATCACGCCAACCGGGATTGTAAGTATTAGAAAAAGGGTCATTCCTCGGTTGGTATTGGTTGCCAAATCCCACGGAATTGAGGGTCTCCCAACCTCCATTCTCTATCAATTGTGGGCACTTGTCCGTAAGGTGTCCTTGCATGGAGCATACGCCACAAGCTGCCACGTTTTGCACTTTTGGACCTTCCACCACCTGAGAAAGCAAAGTAGTAAGGTTAGCCATTTGATTTTGAAGTTCGGTTATGGCACTTACCTCATTCACTTGGTGTTGTTGTGGGTTGCTCCTTTGTCCAACACCTTCGTATTGTTGGGCATTCAACGCTCGATTGGAGATTAATATCTTGGCTGCCGTGGGGGTCTTGTCCACCAAGGCTCCTCCCGCCGAGGCATCTAGCATTTGACGTTTGATTGGTAGTAGCCCCTCGTAGAAGTATTGTAGAAGAAGTTCCTCCTTCATCTGATGCTGTGGACATGAAGCAACAAGAGATTTAAAACGTTCATAGTAAGTAGGAAAAGATTCACCTTCATCTTGTTGAATTCCACTTATCCTTTTTCGTAGGAGGATGACTCGAGAAGTTGGGAAAAACTTTTCCAAGAAAGCCCGTTTCATGCTCTCCCAAGATGTGACCGTTCCGGGAGCTAATTCATACAACCAATCTTTCGCCTTTTCCATGAGAGAAAAGGGAAAAGCCTTCATCTTCAATATGCTCCCGTCAACATTGATTGGAGTCATGCTTGAACACACCACCTCGAACTCTTTCAAATGTTTATTAGGATCTTCCATGGACATCCCGTGGAACTTAGGAATGTGATGCAACAAACTTGATTTCAATTCGAACTCATCCGTCTTCCCTAGGGCAGCCATGGGGTATTGGATGCATGGAGGAGCGGCATTGTCCAATCCCGAAGCGGAAAGCTCCTTGATTGTTCGATTGTCCGCTGCCATGTTGGGATCTTCCTCTTCTTCTTCAAGTGGATGTTCTTCAAACTCAGGTTCAGTAATAGGTGGGTTACGATCTTGTTGATTCCTATTCCTTCTCAAAGTCCTCTCAAAATCGTCGTCAAAGTCCAAGATATGCTCACGAACCGGATGAGAACTCCGAGTCATAAACTAGTACCTAAAACATGAAAACAAACAAGGGCAGTAACTAACATAAAAACACACGAAAATAAACAAAAAGAAATAACAAGGGATTAGCAAAGTTGCTAATCCCCGGCAACGGCGCCAAAAATTTGATGCGAAATATATAAGCACACAAATTAAACCCTCTTTTTATCAATTGTAGCAAAGTATGTAAGTAGGGATTGATAGGAGCATATTTATGCGACTTAATTGGCTTGTTCTCGTGCGTTTACGTTGTGTTTCCTTAGTTATTTTAGTGCTTTAAGTCATTTTCGTTTGTTTGTAGGTCTTAATAACAAGATGGCAAGAAAAGTGCATTTTGGTGCATTTTAGAGCAATTTTGGGATGAAATGGATTGCATGCACTTGGAGACATGAGGATGGACGTTTTGGGAAGATTAGAATTCAGCATATGTGTGTAAGTGTATGACCTACAACTAACAAACATCATAGCTGCCATGTGATGGAGACAACATCATGCAAGGTACATGCAAAGACAGCACACACATGGGAAAGAAAGGCACGACATGGGCAGGAAATAAGTTGAATTGTGGCTGAAATAATGAAGAGCATGTGTGTGTGCAAGTGTGACAGCTTGTACATGTGGAAATGATGACTAGATGGCAGCACACACACATGGGAATGCAAGGAAACACAAGGCATGGTCAGCCAACAAATTCGTCAAAACTGCCTGTGCAGATTAGCTGACTTTGGAAGCATGTTACGAACAGCTTCGAATGAATGAGAGAATGAACCTTATATGCTTGGAAAGCTACGGATGTCTATTTTCTGGAGCAATTTACAGATTGTTAATATCATTTTTCTAGAAGAAGTTATGGGCATTTTAACACTAAAAGGTTCAGAAACGGGCTAAGCAGATTTGGCTAATAAAATGAGAAAGTAAAGGCACTTGTTTTGTGTTTAGCTTTGTCATCAACACTCAGCAGAAAATGGGGTTATGATTACACTCATTTGTCTTTGGAGCAAGTGGAAATGCACAGCTAGAAGAGAAGGCACAACACATGCAAAGGAAAGGAGAAACATGGGCAGAAAATGTGTGTGCTTTGAAGTTGAAATGATGAAGCATGTGTGTGTAAATGTAAAGGGGAAACATGACAACTCACACCCACACAAGCTGCACATGCAAAGGAAATGGAGTGGTCCTCTCTCAAGCCTATAAATACCACCTCCTATAGACATGAAAAATACTCCCTTGGATCTCAGAAATTCGTCCAGCCACATTCCACACCATTCTACACTCCCAAATCACCATACATCCATAATTCCTTACCTTTGCCGTACCCTCCACCTATCCTAAACACTACCATACCATCTCACATCCATTTTACACCATAAAAACCACCCAAAACCGTCCAAAACCTCTAGTGCCGCTGCTTGCAAGGAAGGAAAGAGAAGGAACATCTTGTGCCGTGCCTATGCCCAAGCCTTGGGAGTGTTGGAGCGTTTCTAGGTGTTTTCTATCTTTGATTTCAATGTTTAAATTGAGTTATCTTTATGTAATTGCGAGTATGAGGAACTAAACCCCCCTTGGCTAAGGGGGGATTCAAAACCATGTTTATACTTGCTATATGATTTGATTACTTCCAATTGCGTTTCATGAATTGTGAATTTAATTTACTTATCTCTATGAATTAAAACTAATTTGTGTATGTTGGTTGAAAACGATCGCGTTGAATGAATTCTTAGCATAAGTTTCATGCAATTCATAGTAACGAATGCTTCGTCAATGCTTATGTTTTTCATAGAACTTAATGATTCTTGCTTGTATCTCTATTATGCAATTCATGTAGGGAACTTGTAGGGAATGTTTTGGGTTGTCGTATGCAATCATCCAACCCAATAACTTGTGGAAAAACTGAGGGTTAATGAGTGCAATTCACGGTTAATTTGGGGCGTTGAGTATTCATAGTTTATCGAAAAGCAATTGGAAATCATTTTGTATGCAAGTATAACATGTGTGGAGAAGAACCCCTTAGCTAGCTTCTCATCCATTTAATTTGATCAATCTCGTTTTAAAACCTATTTTGTTTTACAAAGTTCTTGTTTTGTTTTCAAATTCGTCTAAAATCAATCCCCCTTTATTTTGTTGAGTCATATTAGTTAGAAATCAATTTAGTTTGTGTTTTTAAGTGTCTTGAGTCAAGTTATAACATATTTTCGTTCAAATTCTTCCTTAGTGTTCAAAACTGCCCAGATTGTGTCTTTAAGGCAGTTTTGAGTCTTTAGGTACTGTTTTGAGTCTTTTGGTTTGTTTTAGTGTTTAAAGTATAGTTTTGCATTCTTTGAGTCTAGTTTAGTGTTTTAAACTTTGTTTTTACGTTTTCAAGTCAGTTTCCAAGTGATTTAGCAATCCCTCCTAATCCCCGGCCTAGAACGATCCCTACTTACATACTTTACTACATTTGATAAAAAGAGGGTTTAATTTGTGTGCTTATATATTTCGCATCAAATTTTTGGCTCCGTTGCCGGGGATTAGCAACTTTGCTAATCCCTCGTTGTTTCTTTTTATTTATTTTTTTTGTGTGTTTTTATTTTAGTTTGCTGATTGGGTTTATTTCTTATTTTCAGGTACTAGTTTATGACTCGTAGTTCTCAACATATTAGTGCAAACATCTCGGAGTTCGACGGCGATTTTGAAAGAACTTTGAGAAGAAAAAAGAGGCATCCAAAACCTAGTGAACCTAGTTCAAATTCAGAGGCCGAATCTGAATTTGAAGAAAAAGAAGAAGAAGCCATGGACAACCGAACACTCAAGGAGCTCGCCGCTTCGGGATTAGATAATGCCGCACCTTTGTTTATCCAATATCCCACGGCTGCGTAAGGTAAGACCGAAGAGTTCGAGTTAAAGTCAAGTTTGCTCCACCACATTCCAAAATACCATGGGCTGTCCATGGAGGATCCAAACAAGCATTTAAAAGAATTTGAAGTGGTGTGTTCAAGCATGACTCCGGTCAACGTTGACGGAAGTATTTTGAAGATGAAGGCTTTTCCATTCTCTTTAATGGATAAAGCCAAAGATTGGTTGTACGAGTTAGCTCCCGGAACTGTCACATCTTGGGAAAGTATGAAGAGGGCGTTTTTGGACAAATTTTTCCCAACTTCTCGAATCATTCTCCTACGTAAAAAGATTAGTGGAATTCAGCAAGAGGAAGGTGAGTCTTTTCCCACTTATTATGAACGTTTTAAATCACTTGTTGCTTCTTGTCCACATCATCAGATGAAGGAGGAGTTACTTCTACAATACTTTTACGAGGGGCTCCTACCACTTGAACGTCAAATGCTCGATGCCTCGGCGGGTGGAGCATTGGTGGACAAATACGAAGGCGTTGGCCAAAGAGGACCCCCACGGCAACAAGTGCATGAGGTAAGTTCCACATCCGACATTCATTCACAATTAGCTAATCTTACTTCCATTGTGTCTCAGATGGCCGAAGGAATGAGAATGCAAGGGCCAATGGTGTGTGGTGTATGTTCTATCCAAGGACATGCCTCAGAAAAGTGCCCTCAACTCATTGAGAATGGTGGATGGGAGAGCGCCAACGTAATTGGATTTCAAGGCCACAACCAACCGAGGAACGATCCATATTCAAACACATATAATCCAGGTTGGAGAGACCATCCAAACTTCAAGTGGAGGGAGGCCCAACAACCCCAACAACAAGGAGGCTTTAGGCAACAACCCCCGGGGTTTTTCACCAAGCCATACGTACCACCACATGTTCCACAACAATCTACCCCAAATGTTTTAGGTACATCTCTAGACAATGATACACTCCTTAAGTTACTAACTAACTTGTCTCAGGGGCAAGAAAATCAAACCAAAGCTATGCAAAGCCAAGACAAAATGGTGGATCAATTGGAGAAACAAATTGGATAGATTGCAGACTTTGTGAGCAAATTTCGGGACCCAGGCCAACTCCCTAGTTCTACCATTCCAAATCCAAAAGGAGGTTTAGAAAGTGCCAAAGCTATCACGCTAAGAAGTGGGAAAGAAGTAGGAACCGAGCCAAAACCATCCCAATCTGCCCCCAATGAGGACGAGAAGTTGCAAATAGAAGATGAGGAGCAAGCAAGGGCCACGGCAAGGATTGAGCAATCATTGCCGCAACCACCCAAGCCATCCAATTCGGCCAATACAGGTAAGAAAGTTCCAATTCCAATTAATTCTAACGTTATTCCTCCAAATGTACCCTTCCCTAGCAGATTTTTGCAAGCCAAGAACGAAGAGGAGGAAAAAGACGTTTTGGAGACGTTTAGGAAGGTGCATGTCAACATCCCACTCCTCGATGCAATAAAGCAAATCCCAAAATACGCTAAGTTCTTGAAGAAGCTTTGTACAACAAGGAAACGGATTCGGGAGAAAGATGTGGTACACGTAAGTGAGAATGTATCTGCAATATTGCAAAGAAAGCTACCACCTAAATGCAAAGATCCATGTAGTTTCACTATCCCTTGTGTTATTGGCAATGTGAGGTTTGATCATGCTATGCTAAATTTAGGTGCATCCATTAATGTCATGCCATATTCTGTTTATGCATCTATGAATCTAGGAGAGCTTAAAAATGATGGTGTTATTATTCAATTAGCCGATCGATCTAATGCATATCCGAAAGGAGTTTTGGAGGATGTTTTGGTGCAGGTAGACCATTTGATTTTTCCTGCAGATTTCTATGTGCTTGACATGGAAAATTCGGCACACTCTCCATCATCACCACTCTTACTTGGACGACCTTTCATGAAAACAGCTCAAACCAAGATTGATGTGGCCAAGGGAGCAGTCACTATGGCGTTTGGTGGTGATATGATTAATTTCAAAGTTTCTGAATCTATTGAGAATACTAATGATGTTCGTTCTTGTTTTGCCATTGATGTGACTGAAAGTAACAGGCAGGAATGTTCAACAATAATCAAGAGGGATGTTTCTCGCACCACAATCAAGGAGGGACTTGGATTAAACAACAATGAGCACGTCCCAACCTCCAAATCACCAAATCTGGCCGAGAATACTCATTGTGCATTTGTTCAATGTGCTGCCACTTCAGTGCAGCACATGGGTAAGCCATCTTCTCCACTTTCAATTCCCACTTCGAATAATAGGTTGTTACCTTGTTTGGTGCAGGTACCTAGGTGCATTCAAAGTGGTGGGAGAGTTGATTTAGGGAAGCAATGAACAAAAATCAGGAAGGATCATTATCTCCTTCCATTCAAAGATTTAAAGCATGAAGTGGTTCGTAGTGCAGGTTGGAGAGGAAGCATCCTTGGATTCCGTGGGCCCTAATGAGGAGTGAATGAGGTCTTCGTCCAGCTGTACGACATTAAAGCAAGCGCTACTTGGGAGGCAGCCCATGTATTCAAATAAGGAAGATCTTTGAATCGCTTCACAATCAGTTTTGCGTTTCTAAAAACCTTCCCTTTTACTGCGTTTATTTTGCCTTATTTGTCATTTTTATTTGTTGCTTGTTTGATTGTTTTTGGTGTGGATTTTTGTTTGAAACATTGATAGGTAAACAAAGTGCTTTTACATTGACTTTAGTAGAGAAGGAACATTTGGTAGAAAAATTAAAAGATGTACATACAAACAAGAATGAGTCTTCAGTGGTCAGGAGGTGCCTCAACATTCGACGGAGCTCCAGAAAGACGAAGCACCAGAGATTGATTATCCGGAGCCTCAACACTTGGTGAAGCCCCAGAGGATGAAGGCAGAAGTTGCCTCTGGAGTAACGCCACAAACCTCTGATGATCACTCTGAATCCGCACTTCGGACTCCTGCAGCTGATCAAGCTTCCTCTTCATGTTTGTTGAGTAATTAGTTGCGAGCATGTGCAACTCTTTATTCTCATGCCTAAGCACTCTGACCTCTTGCCGAAGACTAGCCACTTCAGCCATCAACGACTCAACCTGACGAGATCGAGCAAGAAGACGCTGGCCCATGTTTGATACTGAGCCTGCACATCGGACGCTGTAGGCCAGAAAGTCCTGAACAGCCAGTTCGTCGGACCGCCTGGAAAGTATCCTAGTGTCTCTAAGAGTGAGAAGATTTCTGGCCACCACCGAAGCGGTTGTATCATTCATCATCATGGAATCCTGATAGACGCATATTTATGCGACTTGGTTAACTAGTTTTCTTGCATTTACGTTATTAGTTCTTAGTTATTTTAGTACTTTAAGCTATTTTCTTGTGTTTGTAGGTCCAAAGGGCTAAGGTAGCAAGAAAGTGCATTTTGGTGCATTTTGGAGCAGTTTTGAGCTTGGAATGGATTACATATGTTATGAGCAAGATGGATGGACGAATTTGAAGTCAAATGAGGATAGAAACATGCTAAAAATGTGGTGAAACAAATACAAAGTGCAAGAAGAGATAAATTTCTAGAAGGATTGGCCAAAACTTCACTCAAAACCATGCATACCTCATAAAATTCATCAATGTCGTGGCCTTCCCTTTGTTTCACTTCCACCAGATTTTTTAGTAATGATGCAATGCCTATCTCACCATGACATGTGAGTGGATGATGCAATGCTTAGCTAACCATGACATATGAGTGGATGATGCAATGCTTAGCTAACCATGACATGTGAGTGGATGACTCAATACCTAACCCACCAACAATTCCCACTCTTTGCCATGCTCACCTACTCAATTCCACCAAAATTTTGTGTTAAACAAGTCCATCCTCTTCCTATAAATACCATGGTAGCAACCTCATTCAAATCATCCAGAAATTAACCATTCTCCAAACCTTTCCTTGCCTCTCCTACATATCTAAACCCCTTCCCATCCATTCCTCCGAATAACCAACCCTTCAACATCATTCCAACCTTGTTGTTGCGGCAAAGAGAAGGAGAAAAGTCCTTGGACGCGCTTGCTATCCAACATGGATCGTTGGAACGTTTAGGTGCTTTCTTTCCTTTGTTTTTCAATGTTTAAATTTGTTTATCTTTGTTTTGTAATAATGAGGAACTAAACCCCCCTTAGCTAGGGGGGAATTCGAAACACATGTCCTTGCTTGCAATATGATTTAATTACTTTTAATTGCGTTTCATAAGTTATGAATTCAATTTACTTATCCGTTCGTATAAAAACTGATTTGTGTATGTTGATTGAGGGTCGACACTTAGTTTGCATGCATGAATTTGATGCTAGAATATAAGGGAGTTTCACCTAATTGTCATGAACTTATATTCACAAGTAGTGAAGGTTGCTAGTCACAATCGCGTTAAGTAAATTCTTGGCAAGAGTAACATGCGTATTCCATAGTTATGAATGCCTCGTCAATGCTTATGATTTTCATAGAACTTAATGATTCTTGCTTGTATCTCTATTATGCAATTCATGTAGGGAACTTGTGAAGAATGCTTTGGGTTGTCGTATGCAATCATCCAACTCAATAAAAGTAGGAAAATCTGAGGGTTAATTTAAGCGTACCTAATTAACTTGGGGCATTGAGAATTAATAAGTTATTGAAATGCAATTGGAAATCATTTTGTATGCAAGCAAGACATGTGTGGAGAAGAACCCCTTAGCTAACCTTCCATCCATTTATTTAAACCAAATTCGTTTTAAAACTTGTTTTGTTTTCCAAAGTTTATGTTTTGTTTCTAAATTCATCAAATCCAAATCCCCCTTTACTTTTAAAGTCTTTTATTTACATTTGTAACTTTGTTTTTATGTTTTTGAGAGGATTTAGCAAGCCCTCCTAATCCCCGGCCTAGAACGATACCCTACTTACATCTATACTACAACTGTCAAAAAGAGGGTTTAATTTGTGTGTCAAGTAATTTTCACACCAAATTTTGGCGCCGTTGCCGGGGATTAGCAACTTTGCTAAATCCCCATTGTTTCTTTTTATTTCTTTTTTTCGTGTGTTTTAATTTTAGTTTTAATTTCATTTGATTTTGTTTATTTCAGGTACTAGTTTATGACTCTTAGTTCTCAACCAGTTCATGCACATATATCGAAGTTTGACGCCAATTTTGAACGAACTTTGAGAAGGAAAAGAAAAGTACCAGAACCTAGTCCACCTAGTTCTAGTTCTGAATCCGAATTTGAAGAAAAGGAGGAGGCAGAAAACGACATGGAGGTGGACAACCGTACACTCAAAGAGCTTTCGGCCTCAGGATTGGATAATGCCGCACCCTTGTGCATCCAATACCCCCCGGCTGCCCAAGGTAAGACGGAAGAGTTTGAATTAAAGTCAAGTTTGCTTCATCATATTCCTAAATACCATGGCTTGTCCATGGAAGATCCTAACAAACATTTGAAGGAATTTGAAGTAGTTTGTTCTAGTATGACTCCCATTAATGTTGACGGAAGTATTTTGAAGATGAAGGCTTTTCCATTCTCTTTGATGGATAAAGCCAAGGATTGGTTATACGAGTTAGCTCCCGGCACTGTCACATCTTGGGAGAGTATGAAGAGAGCATTCTTAGAGAAGTTCTTTCCAACTTCTCGCATCATCCTCCTACGCAAAAAGATAAGCAGAATTCAACAAGAAGAAGGTGAGTCTTTTCCTACATATTATGACCGATTTAAATCACTTGTTGCTTCTTGTCCACAACATCAGATGAAGGAGGAGTTGCTTTTGCAATATTTCTACGAGGGTCTCCTACCTCTAGAACGTCAAATGCTTGATGCTTCGGCGGGAGGAGCATTGGTGGACAAAACACCCATGGCTGCCAAGATCTTGATCTCTAATCGAGCGTTGAACGCTCAACAATACGAGGTAGTAGGCCAAAGGGGACCCCCACGGCATCAAGTTAATGAGGTAAGTTCAACTTCCGATCTTCATTCGCAATTAGCTAATCTTACTTCTCTTGTGTCTCAGATGGCCGAGGGCATGAAGATGCAAGGACCAAATGTATGTGGCGTATGTTCCATCCAAGGACATGCCTCTGAAAAGTGTCCACAGTTGATTGAAAATGGGGGATGGGAAAGCGCCCATGCAATTGGGTTTCAAGGTCAAAACCAACCAAGGAACGATCCATATTCAAACACATATAATCCCGGTTGGAGAGACCACCCAAATTTCAAGTGGAGGGAGCCCCAACAACCTCAAAACCAAGGAGGCTCTAGGCAACAACCCCCGGGGTTCTTCACCAAACCCTACGACCCACCTCAAAATCAGTCCCAATCCGGCCCAAGTACTTCAGGTATGTCTCTTGACAATGATGCACTTCTTAAGATACTAACTAAGTTGTCTAATGGGCAGGAAAATCAAGCTAAGGCTATGCAAAACCAAGACAAAAGGATGGACGAGTTGGAGAAGCAAGTGGGGCAAATTGCCGAGTTTATGGGGCAGTTTCGTGAACATGGAAAGCTCCCTAGTTCAACCATTGCGAATCCCAAAGGAGGATTTGAAACCGCCAAGGCCATCACGTTGAGAAGTGGTAGTCAAGTTAGGGTTGATCCAAACTCATCAAAATCAAGTCAAATAGAGGATGAAAAGCTGCTGCAAGAAGAAGAACATGGAGCCCAACCCACGACAAGGGTAGAACCACCCTTACCGCAACCACAACATGCCCCTAAACCATCTCAACCCGTCAAGGTAAGTCCAAATTCGAATTCTTCTAGTTTCTTTCCACTAAATGTGCCCTTTCCTGGCAGGTTTTTGCAATCCAAGAAAGAAGAGGAGGAAAAAGATGTTCTAGAGACATTTAGGAAAGTTCAAGTCAACATACCCCTTTTGGATGCAATCAAGCAAATTCCGAAGTATGCAAAGTTCTTGAAAAAGCTTTGTACAACAAGGAAACGGATTCGGGATAAAGAGGTAGTACATGTAAGTGAGAATGTCTCTGCACTGTTGCAAAGAAAGCTACCGCCTAAATGCAAAGATCCAGGTAGTTTCACTATCCCTTGCGTAATTGGTAATACAGGGTTTGAACATGCCATGCTAGATTTAGGTGCTTCTATTAATGTCATGCCATATTCTGTTTATGCATCGATGAATCTAGGAGAGCTTAAAAATGATGGTGTTATTATCCAATTAGCCGATCGATCTAATGCATATCCGAAAGGTGTTTTGGAGGATGTTTTGGTGCAGGTAGACCATTTGATTTTTCCTGCAGATTTCTATGTGCTTGACATGGAAGATTCGGCACACTCTCCATCATCACCACTCTTACTTGGACGACCTTTCATGAAAACAGCTCAAACCAAGATTGATGTAGCCAAAGGAGAAGTAACCATGGCATTTGGTGGTGATATGATTTGTTTTAAAATTCCTGAATCCATTGAGACTCCTAATGTTGTTCGTTCTTGTTGTGTTATTGATACAATAGAAAAGATAGGGACGGATCATTCAGCCCCTAACACAAAGTTTGCTTCAAGAACAATACAAGATGAGGGAATTGGAGTGGAGCACAAGGACCCCGTGGCCACTGCCCTTAAAACACCCAATTTGACCGAGAGCACCAAGGGGGAGAAAGTTCATGTTGCTGCCACTTCATCACAACGCCAAGGTAAGGCACCTAATCCAAATCCAATTCCCATTAAAATTAAGAAATGGTTCCCTACTTGGGTGCAGGTACCCGAGCATATCCCGGATGGTGGGCGAATTCACATGGATTGTAGGATGCTCAATGGCCCAGTCAAGAAGAATTACTATCCCATTCCATTCAAGGACCCAAAGCATGAAGTGGTTCGAAGGACAAGGCGTAGAGGAAACACCCCTCCAGACCGTGGGGTTCCATAACCCTTCAAAGAAGCATCGTCCGGCTGCAAGACGTTAAAGAAAGCGCTACTTGGGAGGCAACCCATGCAATTCAACAAAGGAAGCTCGAGGAATCACTCCAATTCCAGATTTGCATTCCTAAACCCTTCTCTTTGTTGAATCTTTCTAATCTGCCTATTTAGTTGTTTTAGTTGCTGTTTGTGTGTTTCTTTTTGTTTAGTGTGATTTTATGCTTGAAACATTGAGGACAATGTTTGATTTAAGTGTGGGGGGGTAACTAAGTGTTTTTGGTGCATTTTGGAGCAGTTTTGAGCTTGGAATGGATTACATATGTTATGAGCAAGATGGATGGACGAATTTGAAGTCAAATGAGGATAGAAACATGCTAAAAATGTGGTGAAACAAATACAAAGTGCAAGAAGAGATAAATTTCTAGAAGGATTGGCCAAAACTTCACTCAAAACCATGCATACCTCATAAAATTCATCAATGTCGTGGCCTTCCCTTTGTTTCACTTCCACCAGATTTTTTAGTAATGATGCAATGCCTATCTCACCATGACATGTGAGTGGATGATGCAATGCTTAGCTAACCATGACATATGAGTGGATGATGCAATGCTTAGCTAACCATGACATGTGAGTGGATGACTCAATACCTAACCCACCAACAATTCCCACTCTTTGCCATGCTCACCTACTCAATTCCACCAAAATTTTGTGTTAAACAAGTCCATCCTCTTCCTATAAATACCATGGTAGCAACCTCATTCAAATCATCCAGAAATTAACCATCTGCTTTTCCAGACGTGTCAACATCTGTCACATGCAGCGTCAGCTTGAGGAAATCACGGGCAATTTGTCGACGCGCGGATTCCAGATATCGAAAAGGCGCCAGTCTTTTTCAGCCTCGTCAGCACCTCAGCTTTGAGGAAATCACGGGCAGTTTGTCGAAGCGCCGATTCCAACTATCTGCTTTTCCAGACATGTCAACATCTGTCACATGCAGCGTCAGCTTGAGGAAATCACAGGCAGTTTGTCGACGCGCGGATTCCAGATATCGAAGAGGCGCCAGTCTTTTTCGGCCTCGTCAGCATCTGTCACATGCACACTCAACCTTGCAGAAATTACGAGCAATCTGTCGAAGATTTCTGGTGAAGTAGAAAGCACGTGAAGTTTACTGTTCAATCATCCAACAGGTGCCGACAAGAGTGAAAGATTAGTACCGGTTATTAATTCCTATAAATGTCGTCCTTCACCCTCCATAGCAAGGCAGACATACATAATCCTTCTTCATCTCCGAAAATGCATTCCCAGCGAAGCCTCTCAAGTTACTCTGTGTTTCTCATCCCTTGGGGTACCTCTGCAAACAAGTCATCAAGAGCAAAAGTATTTCATATCATGAAGGTTGAAAGCAAGAGTATCTCATATCATGCTTTCTCCCTGTCCCTTTCCTTGTCTTTGTGACAAGGAGAAAGCGAGCAATCAGCCAGCATTTGGTGTCAATCTTCCGATCTAAGAACCGACTGCCTAGAAAGGTAGAAAGGTAGAAAAATACAAGAAAGTGCAAACAAGCAGGAATGAGCCTTCATTGGTCAGGTGGTGCCTCAGCATTCGACGGACCTCCAGAAAGACGAAGCGCCAGAGTCTGATTTTCTGGAGCCTCAACACTTGGTGAAGCGCCAGAAGACGAAGGCAGAAGTTGCCTCTGGAGTAACGCCACAAACCTCTGATGATCACTCTGAATCCGTACTTCGAACTCCTGGAGCTGATCAAGCTTCATCTTCATGCTTGTTAAGTAACTGTCGAAGCGCCAATTCCAGATATCGAAGAGGCATCTGCTTTTTCCAGACGTGTCAGCATCTGTCACATGCACACTCAGCCTTGCAGAAATTACGGGCAACCTGTCGAAAATTTCTGGTAAAGTAGAAAGCACGTGAAGTTTACTGTTCAATCATCCAACGGGTGTTGACAAGAGTGAAAGAATAGTACCGGTTCTTAATTCCTATAAATATCGTCATTCACCCTCCATAGCAAGGCAGACATACATAACCCTTCTTCATCTCCGAAAATGCATTCCCAACGAAACCTCTCGAGTTACTCTATGTTTCTCATCCCTTGGGGTACCTCTGCAAACAAGTCATCAAGAGCAAAAGTATTTCATATCATGAAGGTTGAAAGCAAGAGTATCTCATATGATGTTTTCTCCCTGTCCTTTCCCTTGTCTTTGTGACAAGGAGAAATGGAGCAATCAGCAAGCACTTGGTGTCAATCTTCCGATCTAAGAACCGACTGCCTGGAACTCCTTCCTGATTGCTTACCTAGCATTGCTCTCGAGTGCTCATCTTCAACTGCTGATGTACTTCCGAAGAAGATGCCACATCTGCCTGAAGAACAGATAAGGCAAGTGAAAATGATAGCTTGAAGCATGTGGAGACAACGTGCTGATTCATCATCAAGATCAAGTCTTATTTTCCTTGCTAAGAAGTTCTCCAACCCAGTTCAAGAATACACTTGTGGAAAGATACTTCTTCAAAAGCAAAAGTATCTCATATCATCAGAGTCAAAGGCAAAGATATCTCATGGCATGCTTTTCCTTTACCCTTGCTCTTGCCTGCGAGACAAGGAGAAAGAAAGCAATCGGTCGGCACTTGGACAGATTGAACAAAGAAATAGACGATCACCTCTACCTCGTGCCTACCTGCCGTGCAGAAGAAACAAGCAGAGAAGAATGCAGCCTGCAGACTCAATCAACCCGGCAGAAGGAGTCCGAGTTGAAACCAAGAGCTCGAGAAGCTTCAACAACATATGGACGCATCAGTCGCCAAAGAGAACAGCCTCGCCGTACAAGGCCATCAAATCACCACCACCAATCAAGTCTCATTTTCCTTGCTAAGAAGTTCCCTAGGCCAGTTCGAGTTCAAAGCTGTGGAAAGTCAACAAGATCATCTCTCCATAACCAGATTTGCGTTCTTAAACTCTACTCTGTCTGGTTTTTACTTTGCCATACTTGTCATGTTTATTCGTTAATTGTTTGTTTGCTTGTTTTTGTGTGAGTTTATGCTTAAAACATTGAGGACAATGTTTGATTTAAGTGTGGGGGGGGTAACCAAGTTGTTTTGCATGAAATTCGTAGGATTTTATCACCCATAATTTGAAGTGTTGTTCCTTGCTGTTTTTAAGTGTTTTAAGCTGTTTTGGTGTGTTTTAGTGTGTTTTGTTTTAAAAATCTCATAAAAATTTGAAAAATGGTTTTGAAAAAGCCAAAAAGAGTTGTTTTTGTGTGTTTGTTTGTGTCTTAGGGTACCTTCCAACACAATGATGAGAATTTGGTTTGTAATTGCATGACTGTTAAAGAGAGTGATTAACATGGATGAAAGTTTGATTTACTCTTTGTTTATGCTTGGTTATGGTTATAACTTATGAATTCACATGTAATCATAAAGGAAAAATTAGTTTTTGTAACATGCTTGAAGGAAGGAACTCAAACAAATGCTACAACCTTGTGAGACTTGAGCCTAAACGTTTATTTGGAGAGTTAAAATCTTTGCATTATTGTTTTCTAAAGTCGTTGCATGATCTCATTATTCTTTGCTTGGTTACTACTTAGAAGGCGTTTCATCATTTAGTTCCAAATGCTAGAACTCATGCCCATTTCATTCAAAGCATGCTATTGATTTGCATAACACATATTCAATATGAAGTTGTGTAGTGAGCACCACCAAAGCCAAATTGCCGTGTATCCTATTTCATTATATGTTTAAGTTAACCCCATTGAGCCTTGTTAGCCTATTTTCTTTGTTAACCACATTATCCTCACCTAGCCTAGATTAGGACCATCCATACCCTTGTTCTTAAAGCATAGTAAAGCATGATTCAAATTGAATTCCTTTTGATTAAATAATGGCAGAAAACAAGTGTGGGGGAATTGTTTTTCATGTAAGTAGTGTGCCAAAGGCACGGGTGGAAAGGAAAGAAAAGAAAAATTCGTGCAAAGAAAGAAAGAAAAAAAAAGAAAAGTGTGAAAAGTATGAAAAAAAAAGAGTTCTAAAGTATTGTTGGTTGAAGAAAGGGTCCAAAAAGTTGAATTTGACCCTAAGAGTTGTTTAAATCTTCCCTTTATGTCTAAAAGTTGATTTCTGCAATGTAAGTGAATCCTAAGTTTCAATTTCATTACTTTGCTTGCTATTGCTTTAAGAACGTTTGTTATCCCTGTCCTTCATTTGTTAGCCAACACCCCAAGCCCCGTTACAACCCTTGACTTCAATCTTGAGTGTTATGTGTTTCAATTTGTGGAGTTTGAATTTGGTATGAGCATATGGTGTCACTGGTTCTCGCATCTAAGTAGTAGCATTCCATTCATGAGATCATATCTAAACATGCTTATTAACTCCAGAAATTGCTTTCTTTGTGATACATATATGTGAGCATTCGTTTTCATATCTACATCAATCTTCTCACATATAACTAGTATAGGGTGTGTAGTTAGAAAATCTGAGTGAAAATTGAGTGCATATCTTGTAAGGAATTGAGCGAATTCTCTAAGGCATGTTACTACATCAAAAAAATTGTTTTAATCGATTAATTGTGAACAAGTAAATGGTGACTATGATTAAGTATGTGCTTAAGTGTAAGATGATTCAAATCTGTGGGGGATAATGATTTTTAACATGTCATGTGCATTGGAAATCCCTAGGCAAATGTTGGAAGGTTTAGGTTGTGTTTTATTTATTTTGTTTCGTTTTATTTCTTTGTTTTGCTCGAGGACTAGCAAAAGCTAAGTGTGGGGGAATTTGATAGGAGCATATTTATGCGACTTAATTGGCTTGTTCTCGTGCGTTTAAGTTGTGTTTCCTTAGTTATTTTAGTGTTTTAAGTCATTTTCGTTTGTTTGTAGGTCTTAATAACAAGATGGCAAGAAAAGTGCATTTTGGTGCATTTTAGAGCAATTTTGGGATGAAATGGATTGCATGCACTTGGAGACATGAGGATGGACGTTTTGGGAAGATTAGAATTCAGCATATGTGTGTAAGTGTGTGACCTACAACTAACAAACACATAGCTGCCATGTGATGGAGACAACATCATGCAAGGTACATGCAAAGACAGCACACACATGGGAAAGAAAGGCACGACATGGGCAGGAAATAAGTTGAATTGTGGCTGAAATAATGAAGAGCATGTGTGTGTGCAAGTGTGACAGCTTGTACATGTGGAAATGATGACTAGATGGCAGCACACACACATGGGAATGCAAGGAAACACAAGGCATGGTCAGCCGACAAATTCGTCAAAACTGCCTGTGCAGATTAGCTGACTTTGGAAGCATGTTACGAACAGCTCCGAATGAATGAGAGAATGACCCTTATATGCTTGGAAAGCTACGGATGTCTATTTTCTGGAGGAATTTACAGATTGTTAATATCATTTGTCTAGAAGAAGTTATGGGCATTTTAACACTAAAAGGTTCAGAAACGGGCTAAGCAGATTTGGCTAATAAAATGAGAAAGTAAAGGCACTTGTTTTGTGTTTTGCTTTGTCATCAACACTCAGCAGCAAATGGGGTTATGATTACACTCATTTGTCTTTGGAGCAAGTGGAAATGCACAGCTAGAAGAGAAGGCACAACACATGCAAAGGAAAGGAGAAACATGGGCAGAAAATGTGTGTGCTTTGAAGTTGAAATGATGAAGCATGTGTGTGTAAATGTAAAGGGGAAACATGACAACTCACACCCACACAAGCTGCACATGCAAAGGAAATGGAGTGGTCCTCTCTCTCTCAAGCCTATAAATACCACCTCACATAGACATGAAAAATACTCCCTTGGATCTCAGAAATTCGTCCAGCCACATTCCACACCATTCTACACTCCCAAATCACCATACATCCATAATTCCTTACCTTTGCCGTACCCTCCACCTATCCTAAACACTACCATACCATCTCACATCCATTCTACACCATAAAAACCACCCAAAACCGTCCAAAACGTCTAGTGCCGCTGCTTGCAAGGAAGGAAAGAGAAGGAACATCTTGTGCCGTGCCTATGCCCAAGCCTTGGGAGTGTTGGAGCGTTTCTAGGTGTTTTCTATCTTTGATTTCAATGTTTAAATTGAGTTATCTTTATGTAATTGCGAGTATGAGGAACTAAACCCCCCTTGGCTAGGGGGGGATTCAAAACCATGTTTATACTTGCTATATGATTTGATTACTTCCAATTGCGTTTCATGAATTGTGAATTTAATTTACTTATCTCTATGAGTTAAAACTAATTTGTGTATGTTGGTTGAGAGTGCATGCTTAATTTTCATGCATAAGCTTGATGCTAGGATATAAGGAAGTTTCACTTAATCGTTATGAACTTATATTCATAAGTAGTAAAGGTTGTTGATCACAATCGTGTTAAGTGGTGCGAAAATAAATTAACGCACAAATTTAAACCCTATTTGTGATAATTGTAGTAATGATGTAAGTAGGGATCGTTCTAGGCCGGGGATTAACTAGGGATGCTAACCAAAGTAAAATTAAATTAAAAACGTAAAAACAAAATTTAAAACACTAAACTAGACTCAAAACACTTAACTAGAATAACTCAAAATAAAACTAACAAATAATCTAAAACAAATCAAAAGACTCAAAACAACTCAAGACTTAAGAAAACACAAACTAAAATGATTTCTAATAAATCTAACACTTTAAAATAAAATGGGGGATTGATTTTGATGAAAAGTAAATTAAACTTAAATAAATTACAAAATTGACAAAAACATAAAATTAAGGTAAAATGATAAATGACGAACTGGCTAGAGGGTTCTTCTCCACACATGACATATATGCAACCTAAATTGATTTTCAGTTGTTCTTTCAATAAATTGTAAATTCTCAACGCCCCAAGTTAATTAGGTCCGCTTAAATTAACCTTCAGATTTTCCTACTTTTATTAGGTTGGATGATTGCATACGACAACCCAAAATATTCCCTACAAGTTCCCTACATGAATTGCATAATAGAGACACAAGCAAGAATCATTAAGTTCTATGAAAATCATAAGCATTGACGAGGCACTTGTTACTATGAATTGCATGAAACTTATGCCAAGAATTTACCTAACGCGATCGTTTATAAGCGACCTTCACTACTTGTGAATATAAGTTCATAACGATTAGGTGAAATTCACTTATATTCTAGCACCAAATTCATGCATGTAAATTAAGTATGCATCCTTAATCGACATACAAAAATAAGTTATCAATCAAGCAGTTAAGCAAATTAAATCACAACTCAGAAATCACAACTGAAGGTAATCAATTCAAATTACAAATATATCCATGGTTTTGAATTAAACTCTAGCCAAAATAAAATTAGTTACACATTATTAAAATTAAACAGGAATAAAACGTGAGTTGGAGGATTAAACCGAATGAGGACTGCAGTGTTGTTGCGCTCCCTGCACTGTTGCCGTGCTGACCAGGCAGGATTGCTTCGTGCTGACCTGCTTCCTCACACCGAGAGCCCCCGCGTTTTATTCTTTTCTCCAGTTCTGCCGAGGCCTGACTTCACTTTGTGCTGCCCTCCTTCTGACCTCCTCACGTTCTTCAAGCTTCTGTCTCACTGCTTGCTGCTAGGCAGCTCTCCTGTTGCTGCCTTGCTGACCTGTACCTGACTTGCTGCCCACGTTCACTCCTTCCTCTCTCGCGCTGCCTCCTTCCTGGCGTCTTCTTTCCAAGCTGCCAAAGGCAGCTTCTTCTTGGCTTCCTGCACCTCCCGCTCCTTTGCAGCTGCACAGGGCAGCGTCTTCTGCTCCTCTCCTGACGAAGTGCTCTCTGCCCTCCTTAACTGCGCCAGGCAGCACTGCCCAAGTTCCTGCCAAGTCCCGTGCGCCTCCTTCTTCCCTGCTGCCTCGCAAGGCAGCTTGCTGCCTTCGTTCTCTCCCCCCACCAAATTCCGTCCTCTTCTCCGTTTTCTTCCTCGAGCTCTGCAGCTTGCGCTGCCTTATTCTTTTCTGTGCTCCCCCCCTTGTCGCTGCGCAAGCTGTTCCTTTTATTCTTTCTGTTTTCTCCTTTGCCAGCTGCCAAAAGGCAGCGCATGCTCTATTATATTATTTCTGCCATGCTGCACATTCACGTTCATATCTTATATATATATATATATTTATAATACTTTCTTGTTTTATTAACCAATTACAGTGGGCAAGACAGTTTTGACGATTTTATCACTTAAAATCTCACTTGTGCAATATTTATTTTATTTACTAGATAAATGCTAAAAAAACATAAAATCAAAGTAAATAGCTCAAAAATATAAGAAACTAACTAAGAAAAGACGAGAGAATTTGATGTAAAATATGTATAAATATAATCCGATCAAATACCCCCACACTTAGCTTTTGCTAGTCCTCGAGCAAAACAGAGAAAACAGAAAAAGTAATAACATGAAAATTATTAGTTTCCCCTATATGACCCTCATAGAACTTCATTCGAGAACATAAATTATCAAGAACCATAGCTAACACCAACAAGCTAATCCAAGTTCATTTTCCTTATTCAAATATTAGCAGTAATCTTTGAAACATCCTTGAAGTGTAGTGTGTGAGATAGCCATGCTAATGCAATTTCAAGTTTTTATTTTTAAAAATCACCATATGCAAACTAGCGACCTTCTCACTGGATGTACACTCAATCGCACATGTGTTTAGTTTTAATGTGTTTCGCTCAAAGAAACGAATGTGAAAGTTCTACCATAAGCTTGCATAAAGTTCACTTCTCCACAGTCATAATTGCAAAACTTAAATCAAGAGGACTTTTATTGGATGTAATGAGGCTTAGGGATAGGGTTATTGAAACGAAGGAATAGGAAAACACAAGTTCCAAACTACAATGCAAGCAATTATTTTCTTTAGATTTATAAGAACTCAAGCTCTCCAACGATTCTTCAGACATCTCTAACCACACCCATAAACTGAAACTTTAAAAACTTTTTATTTTATTTTTCTTTTCTTTTTCTTTTCTTTTTTTTTTTTTTTTTTTTTTTTTTTTTTCAAACAGAAACAAATATGAAAAACCCCCACACTTATTCTTTTGCCAAACACCTTCAAAGTACTTCACAAACATTTCTCATAAGACAATCTCACATTGCTCACTAGCTCGCTTGGAAAGGGTAAGGAAAAATATTTATTTCAGGCATAAGGGTAGACATATCTGGTGATAAGAAATAAAAGGCTCACAAATACGGCTCAAATTGGCAATCTAATGATATCATTTTTCTTTGGGAAACAAGGTTATTTGGGCCATGGTGGTAAACCTAATGCCTCTATCATTTTCAAGTTCATGCAATCAATGACAAAAATTTCGAAAGATCGTTATGCAAGTTCTAGAGAAGTATCTCACATAAGTTCATCACACATAAAAAAATAGGAGTGTATGAAAAATGCACACACTTTCAATAGGTTCAAAAACTCACATAGGATGTATATGGTCACTAAATTCACATATGGATCTTTAAATCATGCTTTAGTTTCACATCAACAGGGCTATGTGCGTTTAGTTTTTTCAAAGATGATCAAATATGTACAAACTAATACGAGAATTAGGAATTTCACACAACACATGTTAACTAAGTTCTTGATGATCATGGTTCAAATTTTATTCAATTATATCATTGGGTCGGGGAAACTAACAAAAAACTAATTCAAAACAATAAGGAAAACAAGGAAATATTTTTGAATTTTTTAAATTTTCCGATTTTTTTTTTTTTTTTTTTTTTTTTTTTTTTTAAATAAAACAAAACTAATTAAGAAAACAAAGCAATAACATGGAAACAAATGAAACCAGTTCAAAGTCGAAGGTATAAAAATTTTCAATTTGGTCATTTTTATACTCTTTACCCCCACACTTAAACTAAACATTGTCCCCAATGTCAGAAAATATAATAAAATGCAAATAAAAATAAAAATAAAATAAATAAACAAAATAAAGCAATAAGACTGAAAACTTCCCTAATTTGCAGAAAAAATCAAGCGATGACCCCCAAGCTAAAATTCTGCAATCAACTTCAAGGGTGGAAATAACCAAAAGTTCCTGCAAAGAAAAGAAATAATTCAGTTAAGCACGCAAGAAAATATAGAAAATGCAAACGAAAAATTAAAAATGAAAATAAAAGACAATGAATAAAACTAAAAGTGATCATTGGTCCTGTTTGGTGACTTTCCACAGCTTTGAACTTGAACTGGCCTCGGAACTTCTTAGCAAGGAAAATGAGACTTGATTGGTGGTGTTGTTGAGGCTTCTCGAGCTCTTGGTTTCAACTCAGACTCCTTCTGCCGGGTTGATTGAGTCTGCAGGCTACATTCTTCTCTTTTTGTTTTTCTGCATGGCAGGTAGGCACGAGGAATAGGTGGTGGTCTGCTTCTTTGTTCAATCTGTCCAAGTGCCGACCGATTGCCTTTCTTTCACCTTGACTCGTAGCCAAGAGCAAGGGTAAAGGAAAAGCGTGCCATGAGAAATCTTTGCCTCTGACTCTGATGATATGGGATACTTTTGCTTTTGAAGAAGTATCGTTCCACAGGTGTATGCTTGAACTGGGCTGGGGAACTTCTTAGCAAGGAAAATGAGACTTGATCTTGAAGATGAAACAGCACCTTGTCTCCACATGCTTCAAGTATCATTTTCACTTGCCTTCTCTGTTCTCCAGGCAGATGTGGCGACTTCTTCGGAAGTACATCAGTGGTTGATGAAGAGCACTCGAGAGCAATGCTAGGTAAGCAATCAGGAAGGATTTCCAGGCAGTCGGTTCTTAGATTGGAAGATTGACACCGAGTGCTGGCTGATTGCCCGCTTTCTCCTTGCCACAAAGACAAGGACAAGGACAGGGAGAAAGCGTGATATGAGATACTCTTGCTTTCAACCTTCATGATATGAAATACTCTAGCTCTAAATGACTTATTTGCAAAGGTATCCCAGGGAATGAGAAACACAGAGAAACTCGAGAGGGTTTGTTGGAAAGGCATTTTGGGAGATGAAAAATTTCGGAGATGAAGAAGTGTTGAGAGTGTGCCTTTGCAATGGATGCGAAGGTAGACGTTTATAGGTCTTTTCTTCACAACCGAAACTATTCTTTTACCCCTGTCGGCAGCCGGTGGATGGATGAACAGTACAGGTCACGCGCTTTCTGAAAAAGCAGCCCGTAATTTGCGCAAAGCTGACAGCGCGTGACGAGTGACGACAAAATTGGAAAAAATCAGGGAGCGGCTCGTGGTTTCTGAGCAATCCCGACTTTTGAGAAAGGAATTGCATGTGACACGTCTGGACAAATCAGGGAGCGGCTCGCCACGTGATTCCTGACTGCTCCGGCTTTTGAGAGAGACGCCCGACTTTTGAGAGAACGGCGTCCGACTTTTGAGACGGAGACGCCGCTTTTGAGAAAAGAATCCGGCTTTTGAGAAATGAGCCCGGCTCTTCGATTTGCGAGAGGGCGCCTCTTCGATTGCTGAGGGATGCCTCAACGATTTCTTCTTCTTATAAGAACGCTCATTTTTGTTCCACAACACACTTAAGCTCCCCCTGTAAAACTCCCTCCTGTAAAACTCCCTCTTGCACTTCTTTTAATCTTGATCATTCCGACTCTTCATTCTCAACACCTTCAGAAAATGTCTTGCCCTTCTGACCGTCGCCTTAACTTGAATGTTGGGGAAGATAGTGATATATCTTCTCCAACCAACATTTGGCAGCCATCCTTCATATCCCCAAACGGTCCTCTTACAGTTGGGGATTCCATGATGATGAACGAAACAACCGCATCGGTGGTGGCCAGAAATCTGCTCACTCCTAGAGACACTAGGATACTTTCCAGGCGGTCCGACGAACTGGCTGTTCAGGACTCTATGGCCTACAGTGTCCGATGCGCAGGTTCAGTATCAAACATGGGCCAGCGCCTTCTTGCACGAACTCGTCAGGTGGAGTCGTTGATGGCTGAAGTGGCTAGTCTTCGGCAAGAGGTCAGAGTGCTTAGGCATGAGAACAGGGATTTGCACATGCTTGCAACCAATTACTCAACCAGCATGAAGAGGAAGCTGGATCAGATGCAGGAGTCCGAAGTGCGGATTCAGAGTGATCATCAACGGTTTATGGCGTTACTCCCGAGGTTTATGGCGTTACACCATAAAAACCACCCAAAACCGTCCAAAACGTCTAGTGCCGCTGCTTGCAAGGAAGGAAAGAGAAGGAACATCTTGTGCCGTGCCTATGCCCAAGCCTTGGGAGTGTTGGAGCGTTTCTAGGTGTTTTCTATCTTTGATTTCAATGTTTAAATTGAGTTATCTTTATGTAATTGCGAGTATGAGGAACTAAACCCCCCTTGGCTAGGGGGGGATTCAAAACCATGTTTATACTTGCTATATGATTTGATTACTTCCAATTGCGTTTCATGAATTGTGAATTTAATTTACTTATCTCTATGAGTTAAAACTAATTTGTGTATGTTGGTTGAGAGTGCACGCTTAATTTTCATGCATAAGCTTGATGCTAGGATATAAGGAAGTTTCACCTAATCGTTATGAACTTATATTCATAAGTAGTAAAGGTTGTTGATCACAATCGTGTTAAGTGGTGCGAAAATAAATTAACGCACAAATTTAAACCCTATTTGTGATAATTGTAGTAATGATGTAAGTAGGGATCGTTCTAGGCCGGGGATTAACTAGGGATGCTAACCAAAGTAAAATTAAATTAAAAACGTAAAAACAAAATTTAAAACACTAAACTAGACTCAAAACACTTAACTAGAATAACTCAAAATAAAACTAACAAATAATCTAAAACAAATCAAAAGACTCAAAACAACTCAAGACTTAAGAAAACACAAACTAAAATGATTTCTAATAAATCTAACACTTTAAAATAAAATGGGGGATTGATTTTGATGAAAAGTAAATTAAACTTAAATAAATTACAAAATTGACAAAAACATAAAATTAAGGTAAAATGATAAATGACGAACTGGCTAGAGGGTTCTTCTCCACACATGACATATATGCAACCTAAATTGATTTTCAGTTGTTCTTTCAATAAATTGTAAATTCTCAACGCCCCAAGTTAATTAGGTCCGCTTAAATTAACCTTCAGATTTTCCTACTTTTATTAGGTTGGATGATTGCATACGACAACCCAAAATATTCCCTACAAGTTCCCTACATGAATTGCATAATAGAGACACAAGCAAGAATCATTAAGTTCTATGAAAATCATAAGCATTGACGAGGCACTTGTTACTATGAATTGCATGAAACTTATGCCAAGAATTTACCTAACGCGATCGTTTATAAGCGACCTTCACTACTTGTGAATATAAGTTCATAACGATTAGGTGAAATTCACTTATATTCTAGCACCAAATTCATGCATGTAAATTAAGTATGCATCCTTAATCGACATACAAAAATAAGTTATCAATCAAGCAGTTAAGCAAATTAAATCACAACTCAGAAATCACAACTGAAGGTAATCAATTCAAATTACAAATATATCCATGGTTTTGAATTAAACTCTAGCCAAAATAAAATTAGTTACACATTATTAAAATTAAACAGGAATAAAACGTGAGTTGGAGGATTAAACCGAATGAGGACTGCAGTGTTGTTGCGCTCCCTGCACTGTTGCCGTGCTGACCAGGCAGGATTGCTTCGTGCTGACCTGCTTCCTCACACCGAGAGCCCCCGCGTTTTATTCTTTTCTCCAGTTCTGCCGAGGCCTGACTTCACTTTGTGCTGCCCTCCTTCTGACCTCCTCACGTTCTTCAAGCTTCTGTCTCACTGCTTGCTGCTAGGCAGCTCTCCTGTTGCTGCCTTGCTGACCTGTACCTGACTTGCTGCCCACGTTCACTCCTTCCTCTCTCGCGCTGCCTCCTTCCTGGCGTCTTCTTTCCAAGCTGCCAAAGGCAGCTTCTTCTTGGCTTCCTGCACCTCCCGCTCCTTTGCAGCTGCACAGGGCAGCGTCTTCTGCTCCTCTCCTGACGAAGTGCTCTCTGCCCTCCTTAACTGCGCCAGGCAGCACTGCCCAAGTTCCTGCCAAGTCCCGTGCGCCTCCTTCTTCCCTGCTGCCTCGCAAGGCAGCTTGCTGCCTTCGTTCTCTCCCCCCACCAAATTCCGTCCTCTTCTCCGTTTTCTTCCTCGAGCTCTGCAGCTTGCGCTGCCTTATTCTTTTCTGTGCTCCCCCCCCTTGCGCTGCGCAAGCTGTTCCTTTTATTCTTTCTGTTTTCTCCTTTGCCAGCTGCCAAAAGGCAGCGCATGCTCTATTATATTATTTCTGCCATGCTGCACATTCACGTTCATATCTTATATATATATATATATTTATATATATATATATATTTATATATATATATATATATATATTTATAATACTTTCTTGTTTTATTAACCAATTACAGTGGGCAAGACAGTTTTGACGATTTTATCACTTAAAATCTCACTTGTGCAATATTTATTTTATTTACTAGATAAATGCTAAAAAAACATAAAATCAAAGTAAATAGCTCAAAAATATAAGAAACTAACTAAGAAAAGACGAGAGAATTTGATGTAAAATATGTATAAATATAATCCGATCATTAAGTAAATTCTTGGCATAAGTTTCATGCAATTCATAGTAACGAGTGCCTCGTCAATGCTTATGTTTTTCATAGAACTTAATGATTCTTGCTTGTATCTCTATTATGCAATTCATGTAGGGAACTTGTAGGGAATGTTTTGGGTTGTCGTATGCAATCATCCAACCCAATAACTTGTGGAAAAACTGATGGTTAATTAGTGCAATTCACGGTTAATTTGCGGCGTTGAGTATTCATAGTTTATCGAAAAGCAATTGGAAATCATTTTGTATGCAAGTATAACATGTGTGGAGAAGAACCCCTTAGCTAGCTTCTCATCCATTTAATTTGATCAATCTCGTTTTAAAACCTATTTTGTTTTACAAAGTCCTTGTTTTGTTTTCAAATTCGTCTAAAATCAATCCCCCTTTATTTTGTTGAGTCATATTAGTTAGAAATCAATTTAGTTTGTGTTTTTAAGTGTCTTGAGTCAAGTTATAACATATTTTCGTTCAAATTCTTCCTTAGTGTTCAAAACTGCCCAGATTGTGTCTTTAAGGCAGTTTTGAGTCTTTAGGTACTGTTTTGAGTCTTTTGGTTTGTTTTAGTGTTTAAAGTATAGTTTTGCATTCTTTGAGTCTAGTTTAGTGTTTTAAACTTTGTTTTTACGTTTTCAAGTCAGTTTCCAAGTGATTTAGCAATCCCTCCTAATCCCCGGCCTAGAACGATCCCTACTTACATACTTTACTACATTTGATAAAAAGAGGGTTTAATTTGTGTGCTTATATATTTCGCATCAGGGATCGTTCTAGGCCGGGGATTAGGAGGGATTGCCAAATCACTTGAAACTGACTCAAAACGTAAAAACAAAGTTTAAAACACTAAACTAGACTCAAAGAATGCAAAACTAGACTATAAAACACCAAAACAAACCAAAAGACTCAAAACAGCAAATAAACACTCAAAACTGCCTTAAAAACAATTTCTGGGCAGTTTTGAACACCTAACACTAAATTGGACGAAATTGGGTTATGACTTGACTCAAGACACTTAAAAACACAAACTAAATTGATTTCTAACTAATCTAACACTTCAAAATAAATGGGGATTGAATTTTGACGAAAATTGAAAACAAGAACAAACTTTGTAAATTGAACAGATTCTAAAACGAATTTGATAAAAGTGAATGGATGGAAAGCTAGCTAAGGGGTTCTTCTTCACAGATGTCACACTTGCATACAAAACGATTTCCAATTGCTTCTCAATAAACCATGAATTCCCAACTCCCCAAATTAACCGTGAATTGCACTAATTAACCCTCAGATTTTCCTAAAGTTATCGAATTGGATGAATTGCATACGACAACCCAAAGCATTCCTCACAAGTTCCCTGCATGAATTGCATAACAAAGATACAAGCAAAGATCATTAAGTTCTATGAAAATCATAAGCATTGGCGAGGCACTCGTTACTATGAATTGCATGAAACTTATGCCAAGAATTTACTTAACACGATTGTGATCAACAACCTTTACTACTTTTGAATATAAGTTCATAACGATTAGGTGAAATTCCCTTATATCCTAGCATCAAACTTATGCATGAAAATTAAGCGTGCACTCTCAACCAACACACACAAATCAGTTTTAATTCATGTAGATAAGTAAATTGAATTCACAACTTATGAAACGCAATTGAAAGTAATCAAATCATATAGCAAGCATAAACATGGTTTCGAATCCCCTCCTAGCCAAGGGGGGGGGGGTTAGTTCCTCATACGTACAAAACAAAGAGTATAGAATTTAAACATTGAAATCAAAAGAAAGAAAACACCTAAACGCTCCAACGATCCTTGATAGAAGCATTTTTATGCGACTTAGTTGGCTTGTTCTTGTGGATTTATGTTGTGTTTCCTTAGTTATTTTAGTGTTTAAAGTCATTTTCGTGTGTTTTCAGATTCTAAGGACAAAGTATGCAAGAAGATGCATTTTGGAGCTTTTTGGAGCAAAATTGGGCTTGGAATGGTTATCACATGCTTGGAGCAAAAGGAATGGACGTAATTGAAGATTTGAAGAAGTAAGGATTCCTAATCAACGAAGGATTCCTAATCGACGAAGGATTCCTAATTGAAGGTGGATTCCTACTCACATGAGGATTCTCCTAGAAGAACAAGGATTCCTACTTGAAGTAGGAAAGTTAAGCCAAGGTTTCCTATTTTGGTTTGACCTTTCCTAATCCTAATTGTCCCTATGTTCCAGCAACTTTGAAGGCCTTTTAAGCATTCTAGGACACAAATTACACATTCTTTACATGGTCCACTTCCTTGCCGCACACACCTTGCCCATTCCTCTTCCTTGCCGCATATCCCTTCCCCTTTCCTTTAATTTTCTGATTTTGTTTCCTATTTCTAGAAGCTTTTGACTTAATTTCTGATTACCTAATTAACCTAGGGTTTTAATTCCTGAAATCCCTTTAAATAAACTCTCTTTTGCAGCCACAAAACATTCATTCACAGCCATTCACACCAGAAATCATCCACCACTCCTAAACACATCCATACTTCACCATTCACCCTAGTTTCTGCCTAAAAACATCCCTAGCAGCCCCATACACTCATCCTAACCCTCAATCCATACTTCTACACCATCCATAATCCCCAAAACCCAACCACTTGTGCGTTGCAGCAAGGAGAAAGAAGGAAGGACTCTTGGATGCTCAAGCTTCATCGTTGGTGCATTCTAGGTGTAATTCGTTTTATGATTTCAATGTTTAATTTCTTTTCCTTTCGTTTTGCTATGAACATGAGTGGCTAAACCCCTCATGGAGAATGGGTGGTGTGGCTGATTGTGGCTGATTCCTTATCTTCAATGACTTGAATTAATTTCTTCAACTCTTTTGCACATTCCTAGCCTCTTGAACTTCAAATTCGTCCATCCATCTTGCTCCATTCATAAGCTATACATTTGGTGCCCAAAACTGACTCAAAATGCTCCAAATTGCACTTTCTTGCCAACTTTGTCATATGGACCTACAAACACACGAAAATAGCTTAAAACACCATAATAAACCCAAACAAACTATGAAAATACAAGAAAACAAGCTAACTAAGTCGCACAAATTTGGACGAAATTGAGTTATAACTTGAACCAAAACACTTAAAAACACAAACTAAATCACTTTCTAACTAATATGAGACTTCAAAATAAAGGGGGATTTGTTTTGGACGAAAATTGAAAACAAAACAGAAACTTTAAAACAAAACAGATTGTAAAACGTTTTGGATGAAAAGGATGGATAAAAGGCTAGTTAGGAGGTTCTTCTCCACACATGTCACACTTGCAAACAAAACGATTTTCAGTTGTTCTTCCAATAAATTATGAAACTCAACACCCCAAGTTAATTAGATACGCTTAAATTAACCTTCAAGTTCTCCTTAAGTTAATGAATTGGATGGGAAAGCGCATACAACAATTCAAAGCATTCCTCAAAGGTTCCTTACGTGATGAGCACAATAAAGATACAATCAAGAATCATGAAGCACAATGAGAACTATAAGTGTTGACGAGGCATTCGTTACTATGATGAGCATGAAACTAATGCCAAGAATTCATTCAACGCGATCGTTTATAAGCGACCTTCACTACTTGTGATTATAAGATTGTAACTATTAGGTGAAACTCCCTCATAATCTAGCATCATATTCATGCATGAAAACTAAGCGTGCACTCTCAATCAACATACACAAATAAGTTATCAATCAAGTAGATGAACGAATTGAATCCACAGCATATGAAATAACAACTGAATGTAATCAAATCATATTGCAAGCATGTACATGGTTTCGAATCACCCCCCAACTAAGGGGGTTTAGTTCCTCATACTCACAACACAAAGTTTATTGAATTGAAACATTGAAAACATAAGAAAGACTACACCTAAAAGTTCCAGCAATCTGCAATAGACTGGCAAGCACATTCAAGAGCACTCCTTCTTCCTTCTTGCTGCGGCACAAGGTATGGAGATGGTTTGAGATGGTTTTGGATGAGGTAGAATGGTGGAAAAGTGTCTAGGATGGGTGTATGGCACGGCTATGGGGGTTTGGGTTCAGAAAATATGGATTTGGGTGAAGGATGGGCACGGCAAGAGGTGAGAAATGAAATCTGGCGTGAATGGAGTTGTATGGATGTGTGTGGAATCTTTTGTGGCTGCAACAAAGAGGTTTATTTAAAGGAAAACAGAAATTAAAACCCTAGGTTGATTAGGAAATCAGAAATTAAGTCTAAGGATTCTAGAATTAGGAAACAAATCAGAAAATAAAAGGAAAGGTCAAGGAAATATGCGGCTAGGGTTTAAAACATATTAGGAATGTGTTTTAATGCTCAAAATTAGGAAAGGACCCTCTCCCTTGCACGGCAAGGAAGAGGAAAGTGTAGAAAGGGTATGTGAGGTGCGGCAAGGGTTGATATGGTGCAAGGGAGGTCTATTTGATGTCCTAAAATGCTTAGGAAGCCTTCAAAGTTGATAAGACTTAGGAACATTTAGGAAAGGTCAAACCAAAGTAGGAAACCTTGGCTTAACTTTCCTATTTCAAGTAGGAATCCTTCTTGGAGTAGGAATCCTTGTTCTTCTAGGAATCCTCATGTGAGTAGGAATCCATCTTCAATTAGGAATCCTTCGTTGATTAGGAATCCTTCGTTCATGTAAGCACTTTCCTATTTCAACTAGGAAATCTTGTTCAAGTAGGAATCGTCATCTTCAAGTGTTCAAATTCGTCCAAACCTTGACTCCAAATATGTGACATGCATTCCAAGCTCCATTTTGCTCCAAAAAGCTCCAAAATGCATCTTCTTGCATCCTTTGGCCTTAAAACCTGAAAACACATAAAACTAGCTTAAAAGACTACTTTAACTAAGAAAACACCATGGAAATGCATAAGAACTAGCTAACTAAGGCGCATAAATATGCTCCTATCAAATTCCCCCACACTTAGCTTTTGCTAGTCCTCGAGCAAAACAAAGAAATAAAACAAAACACAACAACTAAAACACAACCTAAACCTTCCAACAATTGTCTCAGGGATTTCCAATGAACATGACATGTTAAAAATCGTTATCCCCACAGATTTGAGTCATCTTTACACAAGCACATACTTAATTAAAGCCACTACTCACTAGTTCACAAGTAATCAATTAAAACAATGCTTTGAATGTAGTAACATGCCTTAGAGAATTCCCTCAATTCCTTACAAGATATACACTCTATTTTCACTCAGATTTTCTAACTACACACCCTACACTAGTCATATGTGAGAAGATTGATGTAGATATGAAAACGAATGCTCACATATATGTATCACAAAGAACGCTATTTCTAGAGTTAAGAAGCATGTTTAGATATGATCTCATGAATGGAATGCTACTACTTAGATGCGAGAACCAGTGACACCATATGCTCATACCAAATTCAAACTCCACAAATTGAAACACATAACACTCAAGATAGAAGTTAAGGGTTGTAATGGGGCTTGGGGTGTTGGTTAACAAGGAAAGGATAGGGAAAACAAACGTTCTTCAAGCAATAGTAAGCAAAGCAATGAAATTGAGACTTAGAATTCACTTAGATTGCAGAAATTAACTTTAACACACAAGGGGGAAACTTAAACAACTCCTTAGGGCCGAATTCATTGTTTTGGACCCTCACTTCAACAAACAATACTTTGGAACTCTTTTTCTCATACTTTTCATACTTTTTTTTCTTCAATTTTTTTCTTTTTCCACGAATTTTTTTTTTCTTTTCTTTTCTTTTCTTTGCCGTGCCTATGGCACACAATTCCTCATGAAAAATACTTCCCCCACACTTGTTTTCTGCTAACATAGATCAAAAGGAATTCAATTCGAATCATGCTTTACTATGCTTTAAGAACAAGGGTATGGATGGTCCTAAACTAGGCTAGGTGAGGAAAACATGGGTTAACAAATAATGAAGGCTAACAAGGCTCAACGGGGTTAAAAACCTACAAAACACAATGACATAGGGTACACGGCATTTGGCTAAGGTGGTGGTCACTACACAACTTCATCTTGAATATGTGTTATGCAAATCAATAACATGCTTTGAATGAAATGGGCATGAGTTCTAGCATTTGGAACTAAATGATGAAACGCCTTCTAAATAGTAACCAAGCAAGGAATAATGAGATCATGCAACGACTTAGAAAACAAAGAATGCATAGATTTTAACTCTCCAAATACACGCTTAGGCTCAAGTCTCACAAGGTTGTAGCGTTAGTTTGAGTTCCTTCCTTCAAGCATGTTACAAAAACTTATTTTTTCTTTTATGATTGCATGTGATTGCATGTGATTTTTTCGTTTGCATTTTCTACATTTTCTTGTGTTACTTAACTGAATTATTTCTCTTCTTTGCAGGAACTTTTGGTTATTTCCACCCTTGAAGTTGATTGTAGAATTTTAGCTTGGGGGGTCATCGCTTGATTTTACTGCAAATTAGGGAAGTTTTCAGTCCTATTGCTTTATTTTGTTTCTTTATATTTATTTATTTTATTTTTATTTGTATTTTATTATATTTTCTGACATTGGGGACAATGTCTAGTTTAAGTGTGGGGGTAAAGAGTATAAAAATAAAAATGACCAAATTGAAAATTTTTATACCTTCGACTTTGAACTGGTTTCATTTGTTTCCATGTTATTACTTTGTTTTCTTAATTAGTTTTGTTTTATTTAAAAAAAAAAGAAGAAAATTCGAAAAATTTAAAAAAATCCAAAAATATTTCCTTGTTTTCCTTATTGTTTTGAATTAGATTTTTTGTTAGTTTCCCGACCCAATGATATAATTGAAAAAAAAAAATTTGAACCACGATGATCAAGAACTTAGTTAACATGTGTTGTGTGAAATTCCTAATTCTCGTGTTAGTTTTGTACATATTTGATCATCTTTGAAAAACTAAACGCACATAGCCTTGTTGATGTGAAATTAAAGCATGATTTAAAGCTCCATATGTGAATTTAGTGACCATATACATCCTATGTGAGTTTTTGAGCCTATTGAAAGTGTGTGCATTTTTCATACACTCTTATTCTTTCATGTGTGATGAACTTATGTGAGATACTTCTCTAGAACTTGCATAACGATCTTTCGAAATATTTGTCATTGATTGCATGAACTTGAAAATGATAGAGGCATTAGGTTTACCACCATGGCCCAAATAACCTTGTTTCCCAAAGAAAAATGATATCATTAGATTGCCAATTTGAGCCGTATTTGTGAGCCTTTTATTTCTTATCACCAGATATGTCTACCCTTATGCCTGAAATATTTTTCCGTACCCTTTCCAAGCAAGCTAATGAGTAATGTGAAATTGTCTTATGAGAAGTGTTTGTGAAGTACTCGGAGGGTGTTTGGCAAAAGAATAAGTGTGGGGGTTTTTCATATTTGTTTCTGCTTGAAAAAAAAAAAAAAAAAAAAAAGAGAAAGAAAGAAAGTTTGTTTACGAAGAAAATAAAAAGAGTTTAAAGTTTCAGTTAAGGTTGTGGTTGGAGGTGACTTGTAGAATAGCTGGAAAGCTTGAGTTCTTATAAATCTAAACAAAAGAATTGCTTGCAATGTAGCTTGGAACTTGTGTTTTCCTATTCTTTCATTTCAATAACCCTCTCCCTAAACCTCATTACATCCAATAAAAGTCCTCTTGATTTAAGTTTTGCAATTATGACTGTGGAGAAGTGATCTTTATGCAAGCTTATGGTAGAAATTTCACATTTGATTCTTTGAGCGAAACACATTAAAACTAAACACATGTGTGATTGAGTGTATATCCCGTGAGAAGGTCGCTAGTTTGCATATGATGATTTTAAAAATAAAAAAAACTTGAAATTGCATTAGCATGGCTATCTCACACACTACACTTCAAGGATGATTCAAAGATTACTGCTAATATTTGAATAAGGAAGATGAACTTGGATTAGTTTGTTGGTGCTAGCTATGGTTCTTGATGATTTGTGTTCTCAAATGAAATTCTATGAGGGTCACATAGGGGGAAGCTAATGTTTTTCTTGTTACTACTTGTTCTTGTTTTCTTAGTTTTGCTCGAGGACTAGCAAAAGCTAAGTGTGGGGGTATTTGATCGGATCATATTTATATATATTTTTACTTCAAATTCACTCGTCTTTTCTTGGTTAGTTCCTTATATTTTTGAGCTATTTACGTTATTTTTGTGTTTATAGGATCTGTTATGCAAAGAAAATAAAAATAGCACAAATGAGTTTTAAATAATAAAAAGAAAAGAAAGAACACGGCAGAGAAATAATATTGGCAGTTATCCACCACACCAAACTATGTGTTCTTTAATAATTACAATTAGCTAGCTTAGGATATAATTTTACTTTTGATAATGGAATCATGATGAATCATTTGCTTAAACTAATATTGGCAGGACGTTGGAAAAGGTATGGATGGTGAGGTGGGCGAATGAAAGCCTGAATAAAAAAAAACCAGCACATGCATATGCAAAGGGGGAGCGACTTGGAGAAAGCGTGCGCCAGAAAAGAAAAGAAAGAAGCTGCCTTTGCAGCTAGTGGAGGAAAAGCAGCACTTGGCTGCCTGGCGTGGAAAGAGAATAAAAACTGAAGTGTTTTGCAGTTGGTGAGTAAAGAAAAGAATAAAAAAACTAAAGCCTTGCAGCGTGGGAATCAGAAAAGCTCCTTGCAGCGTGTGTGAAAGAGGATATAAAATGTCTTGCAGCTCGCAGGAGTTGAGGGGGGGGAATAGGAGCTTAAGTGAAAAACGTGAGGGATTGGAGGGAAAGCAGCGGCACGCTGCTTAAGGCAGAGTCAAGAGGGGAGCTGCCTTAGGGCAGCGAGTCACGACGTGGGAGAAATAAGAGGGATGGGCAGGAAAGAAAGGCAGTCTCGGCCTGGGGGAGTGTGCAGCGGGAATAGGGGGAGGACAGTTGGAGGACTGCTGCCTTAGGCAGCGCGAGGTGGGCTTGCGGAGAAGACTGGCAGAGGGCTGCTAGGGCAGGTCAGACAACGCACGGGAAGCACAGCAAGCTGCCTTGTGCAGCGTGCGAGAGAAGGGGGACGGCAGTGTTGCCTCGGGCAAAAGCAGGCGCAAGGAAACACGGACAGAAACACGAAGGCACAAGCTTAAGCACAGAGAAAGGCTTCCTCATTTGGTTTTATTTTTCTTAAACTCATGTTTAATTTAATTTGCTTTTCAATTATATTAAACATGTGTAATTAATTTCTGTTTGGTTAGAGGTGAATTTGAAACCATAGATAAATGTTTATTATGATTTGATTTACTCCAGTTATGAATTTATGAATGTTGGATGTGGTTTATTTTTCTGTGTTGATTAAGAACTTGTTTATGTATGTGGGTTGAGGGTCGACACTTAATTTGCATGCTTAGACTTGATGCTAGGATATAAGGGAATTTCACCTAATCGTTATGAACTTATATTCATGAGTAGTAAAAATCGCTAGTCACGATTGTGTTTAGTAAACCCTAGGTTGGATTAACATGCGTATTCCATAGTTATGAATGCCTAGTCGATGCTTATAATTTCCATTGAACTTAATGATCTTTGATATGTCTCTCTATCATGCGTATTCCATAGTTAGGGAACTTGATAAGAATAATTTGGTTGTGATGCGTATCCCGTCCAATTCAATGAATATAGGGAAATCTGAAAGTTAATTTAAGCGGACCTAATTAACTTGGAGCGTTGTCATTTATTCGTTTGTTGAAATCATAACTGGGAATCAAATTGTATACATTTATTCATGTGTGGATAAGGAACCCTCTAACTAACGTCTCATCATTTTATTTCATCAAAATATATTTTCTTTGAAGTTTATTTTCAAGTTTCAGTTTTAAATTCGATTTCGTTAAAAATCAATCCCCCATTTATTTTAAAGTGTTAGATTTGTTAGAAATCAATTTAGTTTGTGTTTTCTTGAGTCTTGAATTATTTGGAGTCTTTTGATTTGTTTTAGTTTATTTGTTAGTTTTATTTTGAGTGATTCTAGTTAAGTGTTTTGATTTTAGTTTAGTGTTTTAAATTTTGTTTTTACGTTTTTAATTTAATTTTACTTTGGTTAGCATCCCTAGTTAATCTCCGGCCTAGAACGATCCCTACTTACATCATTACTACAATTGTCACAAATAGGGTTTAATTTGTGCGTTAGTTAATTTTCGCATCAGGGTGCTTACGGCAAAGGTGGTGCTACCTTTGCAGTGAGTGGACTTGGTGTCTCCTCTTCCGATTTCAACGTTTCATCCTCTTTGGGACCTGATTTTGGTGGTGTAGGATGATGCGAAAATAAATTCACGCACAAATTTAAACCCTATTTGTGACAATTGTAGTATACGGATAAGTAGGGATCGTTCTAGGCCGGGGATTAACTAGGGATGCTAACCAAAGTAAAATTAAATTAAAAACGTAAAAACAAAATTTAAAACACTAAACTAGACTCAAAACACTTAACTAGAATAACTCAAAATAAAACTAACAAATAATCTAAAACAAATCAAAAGACTCAAAATAATTCAAAATTCAAGAAAACACAAACTAAATTGATTTCTAACAAATTCAACACTTTAAAATAAATGGGGAATTGATTTTTGATAAAAAGTAAATTAAACTTAAATAAATTACAAAATTGACAAAAACATAAAATTAAGGTAAAATGATAAATGACGAACTGGCTAGAGGATTATTCTCCACACATGCCACATATGCAACCTAAATTGATTTTCAGTTGTTCTTTCAATAAATTGTAAATTCTCAACGCCCCAAGTTAATTAGGTCCGCTTAAATTAACCTTCAGATTTTCCTACTTTTATTAGGTTGGATGATTGCATACGACAACCCAAAACATTCCCTACAAGTTCCCTACATGAATTGCATAATAGAGATACAAGCAAGAATCATTAAGTTTTATGAAAATCATAAGCATTGACGAGGCACTTGTTACTATGAATTGCATGAAACTTATGCCAAGAATTTACCTAACGCGATCGTTTATAAGCGACCTTCACTACTTGTGAATATAAGTTCATAACGATTAGGTGAAATTCACTTATATTCTAGCATCAAATTCATGCATGTAAATTAAGTATGCATCCTTAATCGACATACAAAAATAAGTTATCAATCAAGCAGTTAAGCAAATTAAATCACAACTCATAAATCACAACTGAAGGTAATCAATTCAAATTACAAATATATCCATGGTTTTGAATTAAACTCTAGCCAAAATAAAATTAGTTACACATTATTAAAATTAAAACAAAAATAAAACATAAAGTTGGAACGAATTAACCGAGAGAAAGGGCAGCGTCTACTTTGCTCTTGCTGTCCTCAAACTGCCAAAGGCAGCACTGTCCCGTGCTGACTTTCTGCACTTCCTGACCTCTTGGTTTTGCTGCTGTGAAGCAAGGGCCGAGAGCCCTGACTTTCCCAGCTCTCTTCTCTCTATCTCAGCTGCCTCTCGTGACTCCTGCTTCTCTCGTATCAACTGCCCCGAGGCCTCCTCTCTCCTGCTCGTCTCCCCTCACGCTGCCCTCCTGACTCCGCACAGTCCTGCGTACAGCTGCCTAAGGCAGCCCTCCTTGTCCTGCACTCTCCCGCTGTCCAAGCAGCGCCAGTCCTCCACGTCACTCCTCTAGCTGCCACAAGGCAGCGTGCCTTCCCCTCGCAAGCTGCCAAGGCAGCAAGCTGGTTATTCCTTTCCGTGCGCTGCTCTGATCTTGATGTCCTGCGTCTGCTCGCTAGCTCTCTCGCTGCAAAGCAGCGTATCCCCCCCAACCGCCTATCCTGATGCCAGCTGCAAAGGCAGCTGGTTTCCTTCCTGTCTTTTTTTTCTCTCAACTCCTCACGTCTGCCTAAGCTATATATTTTCTTATTTCCTCCATGCCAGCCGAGACTTCCACCTTATTTCCCCCTATTATTTATTTCCTGCACTCTGGCACCTCCACCCGTCAAACCTCTCCTTTTCTTTATTTTAATCCCCTCAAGGCTTTCCTGAATTGCCAGCTGCATTCCTTTTATTTATTTTCTGATTCCGCACACCTCCACTTCTTCCACTTCTTTCTTTTCAATTAACCCTTGTCTTTTAGTCTCCCACTCCCTTTAATCACTTGCTGCATGTCTTCACATCCCCACGAGGACTTTGTTTATTCCCTCTTATTTTCTTTAAGCTGCCAACACATTCAACATCATATATATATATATATATATTTATTTATAATACTATCTTATTTTTATTAACCAAAAATAGTGGGCAATGCAGTTTTGACAATTTTATTCTAAAAAAAATACACTTAAGCTATTATTAATTTCTTTGCTAGACAAATCACATAAAACACGAAAATAAAGTAAATAGCTCAAAAATATAAGAAACTAACTAAGAAAAGACGAGAGAATTTGATGTAAAATATGTATAAATATGAGCTTATCAAATACCCCCACACTTAACTTTTGCTAGTCCTCGAGCAAAACAGAGAAAACAGAAAAAGTAATAACATGAAAATTATTAGTTTACCCCTATATGACCCTCATAGAACTTCATTTGAGAACACAATCATAAAGAACCATAGCTAACACCAATAAGCAATTCAAGTTCATTTTCCTTATTCAAATATTAGCAGCAATCTTTGAAACATCCTTGAAGTGTAGTGTGTGAGATAGCCATGCTAATGCAATTTCAAATTTTTATTTTAAAAACACCATATGCAAACTATCGACCTTCTCACTGGATATACGCTCAATCACACATGTGTTTAGTTTTAAATGTGTTTCGCTCAAAGAAACAAATGTGAAAGTTCTACCATAAGCTTGCATAAAGATCACTTCTCCACAGTCATAATTGCAAAACTTAAATCAAGAGGACTTTTATTGGATGTAATGAGGCTTAGGGCGAGAGTTATTGAAACGAAAGAATAGGAAAACACAAGTTCCAAGCTACATTGCAAGCGATTTTTTTCTTTAGATTTATAAGAACTCAACATTTCCAGCTATTCTACAAGTCACCTCCAACCACACCCATAAACTGAAACTTTAAAAACTTTTTATTTTCTTTGTATACAATCTTTCTTTTTCTTTTCTTTTCTTTTCTTTTTTTTTTTTTTTTTTTTTTTTTTTTTTTTTCAAACATAAACAAATATGAAAAACCCCCACACTTATTCTTTTGCCAAAACACCTTCAAAGTACTTCACAAACATTTCTCATAAGACAATCTCTCATTGCTCGCTTGGAAAGGGTAAGGAAAAATATTTATTTCAGGCATAAGGGTAGACATATCTGGTGATAAGAAATAAAAGGCTCACATACACGGCTCAAATTGGCAATCTAATGATATCATTTTTCTTTGGGAAACAAGGTTATTTGGGCCATGGTGGTAAACCTAATGCCTCTATCATTTTCAAGTTCATGCAATCAATGACAAAAATTTCGAAAGATCGTTATGCAAGTTCTAGAGAAGTATCTCACATAAGTTCATCACACATGAAAGAATAGGAGTGTATGAAAAATGCACACACTTTCAATAGGCTCAAAAACTCACATAGGATGTATATGGTCACTAAATTCACATATGGAGCTTTAAATCATGCTTTAGTTTCACATCAACAAGGCTATGTGCATTTGGTTTTTCAAAGATGATCAAAAATGTACAAACTAACACGAGAATTAGGAATTTCACACAACACATGTTAACTAAGTTCTTGATGATCATGGTTCAAATTTTATTCAATTATATCATTGGGTCGGGAAACTAACAAAAATCTAATTCAAAACAATAAGGAAAACAAGACAATATTTTTGGATTTTTTTAAATTTTCCGAATTTTTTTTTTTTTAATTAATTTTTTTTTTTTTAATTTTTTTTTTAAATAAAACAAAACTAATTAAGAAAACAAAGCAATAACATGGAAACAAATGAAACCAGTTCAAAGTCGAAGGTACAAAAATTTTCAATTTGGTCATTTTTCATACTCTTTACCCCCCACACTTAAACTAGACATTGTCCCCAATGTCAGAAAATATAATAAAATGCAAATAAAAATAAAAATAAAATAAATAAATACAAAGAAAGAAAATAAAGCAATAGGACTGAAAACTTCCCTAATTTGCAGAAAAAATCAAGCGATGACCCCCAAGCTAAAATTCTGCAATCAACTTCAAGGGTGGAAATAACCAAAAGTTCCTGCAAAGAAAAGAAATAAATCAGTTACGCACGCAAGAAAATATCAAAGAAAACAAACGAAAAATTGAAAATGAAAATAAAAGATAATGAATAAAACTAATAAAAATGATCATTGGTCCTGTTTGGTGACTTTCCACAGCTTTGAACTTGAACTGGCCTCGGAACTTCTTAGCAAGGAAAATGAGACTTGATTGGTGGTGTTGTTGAAGCTTCTCGAGCTCTTGGTTTCAACTCAGACTCCTTCTGCCGGGTTGATTGAGTCTGCAGGCTACATTCTTCTCTTTTTGTTCTTCTGCATGGCAGGTAGGCACGAGGAATAGGTGGTGGTCTGCTTCTTTGTTCAATCTGTCCAAGTGCCGACCGATTGCCTTTCTTTCACCCTGACTCGCAGGCAAGAGCAAGGGTAAAGGAAAAGCATGCCATGAGAAATCTTTGCCTCTGACTCTGATGATATGGGATACTTTTGCTTTTGAAGAAGTATCGTTCCACAGGTGTATGCTTGAACTGGGCTGGGGAACTTCTTAGCAAGGAAAATGAGACTTGATCTTGAAGATGAAGCAGCACCTTGTCTCCACATGCTTCAAGTAACATTTTCACTTGCCTTGGCTGTTCTCCAGGCAGATGTGGCGACTTCTTCGGAAGTACATCAGTGGTTGAAGAAGAGCACTCGAGAGCAATGCTAGGTAAGCAATCAGGAAGGATTTCCAGGCAGTCGGTTCTTAGATTGGAAGATTGACACCGAGTGCTGGCTGATTGCCCGCTTTCTCCTTGCCACAAAGACAAGGACAAGGACAGGAAGAAAGCGTGATATGAGATACTCTTGCTTTCAACCTTCATGATATGAAATACTCTAGCTCTTGATGACTTATTTGGAAAGGTATCCCAAGGAATGAGAAACACAGAGAAACTCGAGAGGGTTTGTTGGAAAGGCATTTTCGGAGAAAAATTTCGGAGATGAAGAAGTGCAAATGGGGTGTGCCTCTGCTCTGGAAGGCGAAGGTAAAAACTTATAGGACTTTTCTTCACAACCGAAACTGTTCTTTTACCCCTGTCGGCAGCCAGTGGATGGATGAACAGTACAGGTTACGCGCTTTCTGAAAAAGCAACCCGTAATTTGCGCAAAGCTGACAGCGCGTGACGAGTGACGACAAATCTGGAAAAGTAGCTCGCCTCGTGATTCCTGACCGCTCCGACTTTTGAGAAAGACGCCCGACTTTTGAGAGAGCGGCGTCCGACTTTTGAGAAAGGAACCGACTTTTGAGACGGAGTCCGACGTTTGAGAACGGCGACGCCGCTTTTGAGAAAAGAATCCGGCTCTTGAGAAAGGAGCCCGGCTCTTCGATTTGCGAGAGGGCGCCTCTTCGATTGCTGAGGGATGCCTCAACGATTTCTTCTTCTTATAAGAACGCTCATTTTTGTTCCACAACACACTTAAGCTCCCCCTGTAAAACTCCCTCCTGTAAAACTCCCTCCTGTAAACACTCCCTCCTGCACTTCTTTTAATCTTGATCATTCCGACTCTTCATTCTCAACACCTTCAGAAAATGTCTTGCCCTTCTGACCGTCGCCTTAACTTGAATGTTGGGGAAGATAGTGATATATCTTCTCCAACCAACATTTGGCAGCCGTCCTTCATATCCCCGAATGGTCCTCTTACAGTTGGGGATTCCGTGATGATGAATGAAACAACCGCATCGGTGGTGGCCAGAAATCTGCTCACTCCTAGAGACACTAGGATACTTTCAAGGCGGTCCGACGAACTAGCTGTTCAGGACTCTATGGCCTACAGCGTCCGATGCGCAGGTTCAGTATCAAACATGGGCCAGCGCCTTCTTGCACGAACCCGTCAGGTGGAGTCGTTGATGGCTGAAGTGGCTAGTCTTCGGCAGGAGGTCAGAGTGCTTAGGCATGAGAACAGGGATTTGCACATGCTTGCAACCAATTACTCCACAAGCATGAAGAGGAAGCTGGATCAGATGCAGGAGTCCGAAGTGCGGATTCAGAGTGATCATCAACGGTTTATGGCGTTACTCCCGAGGTTTGTGTTGCCTTCGTCCTCGGGAGCAGCACCAAGTATTGAGGCTCTGAATGATCCAGCTCTGGCGCTTCGTCTTTCAGGGGCTCCGTCGACCTCCGAGGCACCACCAACCAATGACCAATGAACGAAATTAAATTACAAGTTATTGTAAAAAAAATTTATGCATTTAAGTTTTTTTTTTTTTTTATTTTTTTTTTTATTTTTTTTTTATTTATATGAATGTTTATGTTTTTAAGTTTTTTTATTTTTTTTATTTTTTTTATTTTTTTATTTTTTTATTTTTTATGTATTTTTAACAACTTAATTAAGAAAACACAACAATAAGTAAAACAAAGTAAAAGGACTAAGTTTAACTTTCTAAACAAAAATCACAACTAACTAAACAAAACAAAATGAAATCAACGTAAAAAGAAATCAACGTAAAATAAATTCATACAAGAGCCAACAAACAATGAAAGAACTAAATACAGTAAAATAAATTCAGTAAAGAGAAGGGATTAGGAATGCAAATCTGATTGTGGGTGATTCCTAGGCCTCCCTTCATTATTCAAATGCATGGGTTTATCCTTGAACGGACGGTGGTACTTGAAATGATCCGGCAATGGTTTAAATTCAAGAGTGGGTGCCTGAATCATCAAAATCAGAAAAATGTTAGTATAAATTAAAATTAAAAATGGAGAAGATGGCTTACTATCTTTTTCCGACACAAACTCAATGACAAACACCACATTTTTGAACATTTCCGGGACTTTGAACTTAGCCAGGTTTACTATGATGGTTGTGGCTTGTCCCGTGTCCTCAGTCTTAACTCCTTTGGACTTGTTTGTCTCATGCACAGCCTCTTTGATATGTTCAACAAATTCTCCGGCCACCTCATTTTCTGGAATCCCTCTTCTTGGTGTAGAAATCTCTTTGAATGTTTCAACGTCATCGGGAACATGATTTGGTGCACCAAGAATTGGGATCTCATTTTGCACCTCTGGAAGAACTTCCACAACATTTTTTTCATTCACTTCTTCCTTGGGATTTAAAAAACTGCAAGGAAAAATGACATTTGGTGGAACGATGTTAGAATGAATTGAACTTAGAACCTCCTCACCTGAGTTGGATGGCATAAGGACTTGAGGGGTTTGCGATAAGAATTCTTCTAAACTGCCCAAGTAGTCATCCTCATCTTCTTCTTGAATCGGCAATTCATCCATGTCCGGGCTATGTGTGGAAGGTTCTGGGACAACTTCATACTCCATGTCACCTTCCAAAGTATTGACTTCATCGATTTCACTTTCTGCCTTTGAATTTGCAATGTTTGAGTTGGAGAGTTCACTTTGATCTCGAATCTGTGCCATGAATTCCATAATCTGCCCAACATGCATATCCAATTCGTCCACTCTTCTGACTCGGTCTTGCATCTCCTGGTTTTGATTTTCTACTCCCTGATTCAAAGAGGTGAGTAAATTATTAAGTGTATCATTATGCAAGGATGTACCTGAATTGAATTGGGTTGATTGTTGTGGTGGATGTGACGGTTCATATGGCCACTGATAGAACTCTTCCGATGGCGGCAATTGTTCTTCTTTTTGTGAACCCTGTACACAAGAAATTAATTCTTCAAGCATTTGATTATAATCCACGGGCATACTCTGATTCGATTGGAATTGTTGTGGGGGATGCTGTGGTGGCTGCATAGGTCTTGAATAGAACGCGTCTTCTTGCTGCCAATATCCACCTTGTTGAACCTGTTGAGGTTCTCCCCACCTATGATCTGAATAATTTCTCCAATCCGAATTGCAAGCGTTGGAAAACATGTTGCCCCTTGATTGGTTATAGCCTTGATATCCCCAAACATCTTCATCGGCAGAAAATTGAGGACTTTGATATCCTTGCCCATAGGGCACATCAAGTGTAGGGACACTTGGCATTGTGGTCCGTTCGTCATTATGAGTTAATTGAGCAGTGAGCTGTGCCAATAGATCTTGAATGCTAGTAGAATCCAGGTCTTGCTCCATTTGTACCTCAATTCAAAGAAAGAAAAATAAATCAAATATCAAAAGTAACATACACAAACACAAATAAACATAAGCAAAAACAAAAATAAAAGGATTAGCAAATTTGCTAATCCCCGGCAACGGCGCCAAAAATTTGATGCGAAAATAAATTCACGCACAAATTTAAACCCTATTTGTGACAATTGTAGTATACGGATAAGTAGGGATCGTTCTAGGCCGGGGATTAACTAGGGATGCTAACCAAAGTAAAATTAAATTAAAAACGTAAAAACAAAATTTAAAACACTAAACTAGACTCAAAACACTTAACTAGAATAACTCAAAATAAAACTAACAAATAATCTAAAACAAATCAAAAGACTCAAAATAATTCAAAATTCAAGAAAACACAAACTAAATTGATTTCTAACAAATTCAACACTTTAAAATAAATGGGGAATTGATTTTTGATAAAAAGTAAATTAAACTTAAATAAATTACAAAATTGACAAAAACATAAAATTAAGGTAAAATGATAAATGACGAACTGGCTAGAGGATTATTCTCCACACATGCCACATATGCAACCTAAATTGATTTTCAGTTGTTCTTTCAATAAATTGTAAATTCTCAACGCCCCAAGTTAATTAGGTCCGCTTAAATTAACCTTCAGATTTTCCTACTTTTATTAGGTTGGATGATTGCATACGACAACCCAAAACATTCCCTACAAGTTCCCTACATGAATTGCATAATAGAGATACAAGCAAGAATCATTAAGTTTTATGAAAATCATAAGCATTGACGAGGCACTTGTTACTATGAATTGCATGAAACTTATGCCAAGAATTTACCTAACGCGATCGTTTATAAGCGACCTTCACTACTTGTGAATATAAGTTCATAACGATTAGGTGAAATTCACTTATATTCTAGCATCAAATTCATGCATGTAAATTAAGTATGCATCCTTAATCGACATACAAAAATAAGTTATCAATCAAGCAGTTAAGCAAATTAAATCACAACTCAGAAATCACAACTGAAGGTAATCAATTCAAATTACAAATATATCCATGGTTTTGAATTAAACTCTAGCCAAAATAAAATTAGTTACACATTATTAAAATTAAAACAAAAATAAAACATAAAGTTGGAACGAATTAACCGAGAGAAAGGGCAGCGTCTACTTTGCTCTTGCTGTCCTCAAACTGCCAAAGGCAGCACTGTCCCGTGCTGACTTTCTGCACTTCCTGACCTCTTGGTTTTGCTGCTGTGAAGCAAGGGCCGAGAGCCCTGACTTTCCCAGCTCTCTTCTCTCTATCTCAGCTGCCTCTCGTGACTCCTGCTTCTCTCGTATCAACTGCCCCGAGGCTTATGCCGAGGCCTCCTCTCTCCTGCTCGTCTCCCCTCACGCTGCCCTCCTGACTCCGCACAGTCCTGCGTACAGCTGCCTAAGGCAGCCCTCCTTGTCCTGCACTCTCCCGCTGCCCAAGCAGCGCCAGTCCTCCACGTCACTCCTCTAGCTGCCACAAGGCAGCGTGCCTTCCCCTCGCAAGCTGCCAAGGCAGCAAGCTGGTTATTCCTTTCCGTGCGCTGCTCTGATCTTGATGTCCTGCGTCTGCTCGCTAGCTCTCTCGCTGCAAAGCAGCGTATCCCCCCCAACCGCCTATCCTGATGCCAGCTGCAAAGGCAGCTGGTTTCCTTCCTGTCTTTTTTTTCTCTCAACTCCTCACGTCTGCCTAAGCTATATATTTTCTTATTTCCTCCATGCCAGCCGAGACTTCCACCTTATTTCCCCCTATTATTTATTTCCTGCACTCTGGCACCTCCACCCGTCAAACCTCTCCTTTTCTTTATTTTAATCCCCTCAAGGCTTTCCTGAATTGCCAGCTGCATTCCTTTTATTTATTTTCTGATTCCGCACACCTCCACTTCTTCCACTTCTTTCTTTTCAATTAACCCTTGTCTTTTAGTCTCCCACTCCCTTTAATCACTTGCTGCATGTCTTCACATCCCCACGAGGACTTTGTTTATTCCCTCTTATTTTCTTTAAGCTGCCAACACATTCAACATCATATATATATATATATATATTTATTTATAATACTATCTTATTTTTATTAACCAAAAATAGTGGGCAATGCAGTTTTGACAATTTTATTCTAAAAAAAATACACTTAAGCTATTATTAATTTCTTTGCTAGACAAATCACATAAAACACGAAAATAAAGTAAATAGCTCAAAAATATAAGAAACTAACTAAGAAAAGACGAGAGAATTTGATGTAAAATATGTATAAATATGAGCTTATCATAGGACCTGCCCCAACTTCTTTTCCACTCCTTAGCATGATTGCATTTGCGGTTTCAAAGCCTCCTTTTGGATTCGCAATGGTTGAACTAGGAAGCTTTCCTTGTTCTCTAAACTGCCCAACAAACTCCGCAATCTGCCTAATTTGCTTCTCCAATTGATCTACCCTAATGTTCGTGCTTTGCATTGCTTGGGTTTGCTTTTCCTGCCCATGAGTCAACTTGGTTAGTATCTTAAGAAGTGCATCATTGTCTAGGGACGTACCTGAAGCATTTGGGTCAGATTGTGGTTGGTTTTGATTGGGTGTGTACGGCTTGGTGAAGAACCCCGGGGGTTGTTGCCTAAAGCCTCCTTGGTTTTGAGGTTGTTGAGGCTCCCTCCACTTGAAATTTGGGTGGTCTCTCCAACCGGGATTATATGTGTTTGAATACGGATCGTTCCTTGGTTGGTTTTGACCTTGAAACCCAATTGCATTGGCGCTCTCCCATCCACCATTTTCAATCAACTGTGGACACTTTTCAGAGATATGTCCTTGGATGGAACATACGCCACATACAATTGGTCCTTCCATCTTCATGCCCTCGGCCATCTGAGACACAATAGAAGTAAGATTAGCCAATTGTGAATGAATATCGGAAGTCGAACCTACCTCATGGACTTGGTGCCGTGGGGGTCCCCTTTGGCCTACTCCCTCGTATTGTTGAGCGTTCAACGCTCGATTAGAGATCAAGATCTTGGCAGCCATGGGTGTTTTGTCCACCAATGCTCCCCCCGCTGAAGCATCAAGCATTTGACGTTCTAGAGGTAGGAGACCCTCGTAGAAGTATTGCAAAAGCAACTCCTCCTTCATCTGATGTTGTGGACAAGAAGCAACAAGTGATTTAAATCGTTCATAATATGTAGGTAAAGACTCACCTTCTTCTTGCTGGATTCCGCTTATCTTTTTGCGTAGGAGGATGATGCAAGAAGTTGGAAAGAACTTCTCCAAGAACGCTCTCTTCATACTCTCCCAAGATGTGACAGTGCCAGGAGCTAACTCGTATAACCAATCCTTGGCTTTTCCATCGCTTTATCCATCAAAGAGAATGGAAAAGCCTTCATCTTCAAAATATTTCCGTCAACATTGACGGGAGTCATACTAGAGCAAACTACTTCAAATTCTTTCAAATGTTTGTTAGGATCTTCCATGGACAAGCCATGGTATTTAGGAATATGATGAAGCAAACTTGACTTTAATTCAAATTCTTCCGTCTTACCTTGGGCAGCCGTGGGATATTGGATACACAATGGTGCGGCATTATCCAAACCCGAGGCGGAAAGCTCCTTGAGTGTACGGTTGTCCATGGCCACGCCTTGAACTTCTTCACCTCCTTGTGCCGTAGGTTCCACCTCCTCTTCTTGTATGTTTTCTTCAAGGTCAGATTCGGAATTGGATGGAATGTGTTCTTGCTGGTTTCTAGCTCTTCTCAAATTCCTCTCAAAGTCGTCGTCAGAGTCCAAGATGTTCGCACGAACCGTTTGAGAACGTCTAGTCATAAACTAGTACCTAAGAAACAAGAAACAAAATCAGAGACAAAGTGAAATAAAAGAAACAAAAAAAAACAATCCAAGGGATTAGCAAAATTGCTAATCCCCGGCAACGGCACCAAAATTTGATGCGTAAAATTAACTGAACACACAAATTAAACCCTCTTGTTGACAATTGTAGTATGGATAAGTAGGGATCGTTCTAACTAATATGAGACTTCAAAATAAAGGGGGATTTGTTTTGGACGAAAATTGAAAACAAAACAGAAACTTTAAAACAAAACAGATTGTAAAACGTTTTGGATGAAAAGGATGGATAAAAGGCTAGTTAGGAGGTTCTTCTCCACACATGTCACACTTGCAAACAAAACGATTTTCAGTTGTTCTTCCAATAAATTATGAAACTCAACACCCCAAGTTAATTAGATACGCTTAAATTAACCTTCAAGTTCTCCTTAAGTTAATGAATTGGATGGGAAAGCGCATACAACAATTCAAAGCATTCCTCAAAGGTTCCTTACGTGATGAGCACAATAAAGATACAATCAAGAATCATGAAGCACAATGAGAACTATAAGTGTTGACGAGGCATTCGTTACTATGATGAGCATGAAACTAATGCCAAGAATTCATTCAACGCGATCGTTTATAAGCGACCTTCACTACTTGTGATTATAAGATTGTAACTATTAGGTGAAACTCCCTCATAATCTAGCATCATATTCATGCATGAAAACTAAGCGTGCACTCTCAATCAACATACACAAATAAGTTATCAATCAAGTAGATGAACGAATTGAATCCACAGCTTATGAAATAACAACTGAATGTAATCAAATCATATTGCAAGCATGTACATGGTTTCGAATCACCCCCCAACTAAGGGGGTTTAGTTCCTCATACTCACAACACAAAGTTTATTGAATTGAAACATTGAAAACATAAGAAAGACTACACCTAAAAGTTCCAGCAATCTAAAATAGACTGGCAAGCACATTCAAGAGCACTCCTTCTTCCTTCTTGCTGCGGCACAAGGTATGGAGATGGTTTGAGATGGTTTTGGATGAGGTAGAATGGTGGAAAAGTGTCTAGGATGGGTGTATGGCACGGCTAGGGGGGTTTGGGTTCAGAAAATATGGATTTGGGTGAAGGATGGGCACGGCAAGAGGTGAGAGATGAAATCTGGCGTGAATGGAGTTGTATGGATGTGTGTGGAATCTTTTGTGGCTGCAACAAAGAGGTTTATTTAAAGGAAAACAGAAATTAAAACCCTAGGTTGATTAGGAAATCAGAAATTAAGTCTAAGGATTATAGAATTAGGAAACAAATCAGAAAATAAAAGGAAAGGTCAAGGAAATATGCGGCTAGGGTTTAAAACATATTAGGAATGTGTTTTAATGCTCAAAATCAGGAAAGGACCCTCTCCCTTGCACGGCAAGGAAGAGGAAAGTGTGGAAAGGGTATGTGAGGTGCAGCAAGGGTTGATATGGTGCAAGGGAGGTGTATTTGATGTCCTAAAATGCTTAGGAAGCCTTCAAAGTTGATAAGACTTAGGAACATTTAGGAAAGGTCAAACCAAAGTAGGAAACCTTGGCTTAACTTTCCTATTTCAAGTAGGAATCCTTCTTGGAGTAGGAATCCTTGTTCTTCTAGGAATCCTCATGTGAGTAGGAATCCATCTTCAATTAGGAATCCTTCGTTGATTAGGAATCCTTCGTTCATGTAAGCACTTTCCTATTTCAACTAGGAAACCTTGTTCAAGTAGGAATCGTCATCTTCAAGTCGTCAAATTCGTCCAAACCTTGGCTCCAAATATGTGACATGCATTCCAAGCTCCATTTTGCTCCAAAAAGCTCCAAAATGCATCTTCTTGCATCCTTTGGCCTTAAAACCTGAAAACACATAAAACTAGCTTAAAAGACTACTTTAACTAAGAAAACACCATGGAAATGCATAAGAACTAGCTAACTAAGGCGCATAAATATGCTCCTATCAACGACAACCCAAAGCATTCCCCACAAGTTCCCTACATGAATTGCATAATAGAGATACAAGCAAGAATCATTAAGTTCTATGAAAACCATAAGCATTGACGAAGCACTTGTTACTATGAATTGCATGAAACTTATGCCAAGAATTTACTTAACACGATTGTGATCAACAACCTTTACCACTTGCGAATATAAGTTCATAACGATTAGGTGAAACTCCCTTATATCCTAGCATTAGATTTATGCATGAAAATTAAGCGTGCACTCTCAACCAACACACACAAATCAGTTTAATTCAAATAGATAAGTAAATTGAATTCACAACTTATGAAACGCAATTAGAAGTAATCAAATCATATAGCAAGCATAAACATGGTTTCGAATCCCCCCCTAGCCAAGGGGGGTTTAGTTCCTCATACGTACAAAGCAAAGATAAATAAATTTAGACATTGAAATCCAAAGAAAGGAAACACCTAGACGCTCCAACTTGGACAGCAGGTCAATCCACGAAGTCATCCTTCCTCCTTGTTGCGGCACAAAGATTATGGACAGGTTTTGGGGTTATGAATGGTGTGGAATGGATGGGGGATGTATGGTGGTGTTTAGGGTGGATGGGTGGTGCGGCAAGGGGTGTTTAGGGGCAGGAATTATGGAGTATGGTGGTGGAAAGCTGCGGCAAAGAGCAAGGATTAAATTCTGGCATGAATGATGTATATGGGAGGTGGTAATTTGGCCAAGGGCTGAAATATGAATATATGTAGGCACCTAAAACCCTAGGGGAATCGGATATGGACTTCTAGAATCCAAATCCACAAGGAAAAAGGCTTAGAAATCAGAATTAAAAGGGGAAAAGGCCAATTGGTGCGGCAGGTTTGGATAGGGTAAGATAAGGCTTCTAGAAAGCCTTGCAAGGCAAGGAAAAGGGTTCTAGAAAGGGATAGGTGCGGCAAGGATTAGGGGAAAAAGGATAGGTGCGGCAAGGATTAGGGGAAAAAGGATAGGGCTTCTAGAAGCCCAAAATCAAGAGGAAATAGGACCTAACCCACGGCAAGGATAAGGAAATGTTCTAGAACCTTTCTTTGTGTCTTCCAACGCTTAGGAACCTTCTAATGTTGCTGAAACTTAAGGCCATTTAGGTTTAGGAAAGATCAACCCAAAATAGCAACTTTTAGGCTTAACTTTCCTACTTCAAGTAGGAAACCTTGTTTGAGTAGGAATCTTCATTCTTCTAGGAATCCCTCGTTGATTAGGAATCCTCCTTCAATTAGGACTCCTTCTTGGACTAGGAATCCTCAAATCTTTAAATCTTCAATTTCGTTCAAACCTTTTTGTTCCAAGCATGTGCTATTCAATCCAAGCTCACTTTTGCTCCAAAAAGCTCCAAATTGCATTTTTTTTTTGTATAATATGCCCTTAAAACCTGAAAACACATGAAAATAGCTTAAAAGACTACTTTAACTAAGAAAACATAACGAAAATGCATAAGAACTAGCTAACTAAGGCGCATAAATATGCTCCTATCACCTAGCCAAGGGGGGTTTAGTTCCTCATACGCACAAAGCAAAGATAAATAAATTTAGACATTGAAATCCAAAGAAAGAGAACACCTAGACACTCCACCTTGGACAGCAGGTGCATCCACGAACTTCTCCTTCCTCCTTACTGCAGCACAAAGCTTGGGGACAGGTTTTGGGATTATGAATGGTGTAGAATGGATGGGGGATAGTATTGTTGCGAAATATATAAGCACATGATGCGAAATATATAAGCACACAAATTAAACCCTCTTTTTATCAATTGTAGCAAAGTATGTAAGTAGGGATCGTTCTAGGCCGGGGATTAGGAGGGATTGCCAAATCACTTGAAACTGACTCAAAACGTAAAAACAAAGTTTAAAACACTAAACTAGACTCAAAGAATGCAAAACTAGACTATAAAACACCAAAACAAACCAAAAGACTCAAAACAGCAAATAAACACTCAAAACTGCCTTAAAAACACTTTCTGGGCAGTTTTGAACACCTAACACTAAATTGGACGAAATTGGGTTATGACTTGACTCAAGACACTTAAAAACACAAACTAAATTGATTTCTAACTAATCTAACACTTCAAAGTAAATGGGGATTGAGTTTTGACGAAAATTGAAAACAAGAACAAACTTTGTAAATTGAACAGATTCTAAAACGAATTTGATAAAAGTGAATGGATGGAAAGCTAGCTAAGGGGTTCTTCTCCACACATGTCACACTTGCATACAAAACGATTTCCAATTGCTTCTTAATAAACCATGAATTCCCAACGCCCCAAATTAACCGTGAATTGCACTAGTGCATGACTTGAAGTTCCAAACCTGTTCGTGAGCATATTTTGGACTTCGACGACGATTTCGAGCGAACTTTGAGAAGAAGGAGGAACCAACAAGAGTCTAACCCACCTAGCCCGGAACCTGACCTTGAAGAACAAGTTCTAGAAGAAGAAGAGGATCCCACGGCACAAGTGGGTGAAGGAGAGCAAGGCATGGCCATGGACAACCGTACACTCAAGGAGCTTTCCGCCTCGGGTTTGGATAATGCCGCACCATTGTGCATCCAATATCCCATGGCTGCCCAAGGTAAAACCGAAGAGTTTGAGCTTAAGTCAAGTTTGCTCCACCACATTCCAAAGTTCCATGGGCTGTCCATGGAAGATCCGAACAAACATTTGAAAGAATTTGAAGTGGTGTGCTCAAGTATGACTCCGGTTAACGTTGACGGAAGTATTTTAAAGATGAAGGCTTTTCCATTCTCTTTAATGGACAAGGCCAAGGATTGGTTATACGAGTTGGCTCCCGGAACAGTTACGTCTTGGGAGAGTACGAAGAGGACGTTTCTGGAGAAGTTTTTCCCAACTTCTCGCATCATTCTTCTTCGTAAAAAAATAAGTGGAATTCAACAAGATGAAGGTGAGTCTTTTCCTACATATTATGAATGATTTAAATCACTTGTTGCTTCTTGTCCACAGCATCAGAGGAAGGAGGAGTTGCTTTTGCAATACTTCTACGAAGGGCTCCTACCACTAGAACGTCAAATGCTCGATGCTTCGGCGGGTGGAGCATTGGTGGACAAAACGCCCATGGCTGCAAAAATCTTGATTGCTAACCGAGCGTTGAACGCTCAACAATACGAGGGTGTAGGCCAAAGACAACCCCCACGGCAACAAGTTCATGAGGTAAGTTCCACATCCAATATTCAAACTCAGTTAGCTAATCTTACTTCTATTGTTTCACAGATGGCCGAGGGAATGAAGATGCAAGGACCCATGGTGTGTGGCGTATGTTCTATTCAAGGACATGCCTCCGAAAAGTGTCCTCAACTCATTGAGAATGGTGGATGGGAGAGCGCTAATGCAATTGGGTTTCAAAGCCAAAATCAGCCAAGACATGATCCATACGCTAACACGTATAATCCGGGGTGGAGAGACCATCCAAACTTCAAGTGGAGAGAGCCACAACAATCCCAACCACAAGGAGGCTTTAGGCAACAACCCCCGGGTTTCTACAACAAACCATACGCACCCCCTCAAATCCAACCCCAATCTGTCCCAAATGCTTCAGGTAATGCTTTGGATAATGATACACTTGTTAAGTTACTAACCACTTTGACTCAGGGGCAAGAAAATCAAAACAAAAGGGTGGACCAACTAGAGAAACAAATGGGGCAGATTGCCGAAGTTGTTGGGCAGATTAGAGACCAAGGAAAGCTTCCTAGTTCTACCATTCCAAATCCAAGAGGAGGGTTTGAATCAGCCAAAGTAATCACCCTAAGAAGTGGTAAGGAGGTTGGAGCAGGTTCTTCATCAAAAACAGGTCACAAGGAGGATGAAATGTTGCAAATGGAAGAGGAGGAATCAAGCCAACCCACGGCAAAGGTGAAAGTACCTTTGCCGCAAGTCTCCAATGCCCCTAAACTGTCCAATTTGTCCAATAAAGGTAAGAATGTGTCAAATTCAGTTTCTACTAATGTTGTGCCTTCGAATGCTCATTTTCCTAGCAGATTTTTGCAATCCAAGAACGAAGAGGAGGAAAAAGAAAGGTGCATGTCAACATTCCCCTCCTTGATGCCATAAAGCAAATCCCAAAGTATGCCAAGTGTTTAAAGAAGCTTTGTACAACAAAGAAACGTGCCCGGGAGAAAGAAGTGGTACATGTAAGCGAGAATGTCTCCGCCATCTTGCAACGCAAACTACCCCCCAAATGCAAAGATCCGGGCAGTTTTACAATTCCGTGTGTCATTGGTAATACCCGTTTCAAATCTGCCATGCTAGATTTAGGAGCATCTATTAATGTTATGCCATATTCTGTTTATGCATCTATGAATCTAGGAGCACTTAAACATGATGGTGTAATCATACAATTGGCCGATAGATCTAACGCTTATCCAAAGGGAGTTTTGGAAGACGTTTTAGTGCAGGTTGATCATTTAGTCTTCCCAGCGAATTTCTATGTCCTCGAAATGGATGAATCGGACCATGCCCCTTCATTGCCCATCCTCCTTGGAAGGCCATTCATGAAAACGGCTCAAACAAAGATTGATGTGGCCAAAGGATTAGTCACTATGGCATTTGGTGGTGACATGATTAGTTTTAAAATTTCTGAATCCATTGAGACTCCTAATGTTGTTCATTCTTGTTGTGCCATTGGTAAATTTGAAAAGATAGGACCGGACCGTTCAGCACCAAGCACGAAGGATGCATCAAGAACCATGCAAGACGAGGGAATTGGAGTGGAGTACAAGGACCATACGGCCACTGCCCTTAAAGTGCTCAAATTGGCCGAAAGCACCATGGGGAAGAATGTTCACATTGCTGCCACTTCATCACAACACATAGGTAAGCCACCTAATCCAAATCCAATTCCCATTAAAGTTGATAGGTGGTTCCCTTCTTTGGTGCAGGTACCCAAGCAAATCCCCGATGGTGGGCGCATTTACATGAACTATAGGAAACACAACGCGCCCATTAGCAAACATCACTATCCATTTCCGTTCAAGGATGCAATGTACAAGAACTTTGTGGAGCATGTTGTGGAGGAAATTGGTGCGAAAATAAGTTAACGCACAAATTTAACCCTATTTGTGACAGTTGTAGTAATGATGTAAGTAGGGATCGTTCTAGGCCGGGGATTAACCAGGGATGCTAACCAAAGTAAAATTAAATTAAAAACGTAAAAACAAAATTTAAAACACTAAACTAGACTCAAAACACTTAAATAGAATAACTCAAAATAAAACTAACAAATAAACTAAAATAAATCAAAAGATTCAAAACAACGCAAGACTTTCGGAAAACACAAACTAAAATGATTTCTAATAAATCTAACACTTTAAAATGAAATGGGGGATTGATTTTGACGAGAAGTAAATTAACTTAAATAAATTACAGAATTGACAAAAACATAAAATTAAGGTGAAATGATAAATGACGGACTAGCTAGAGGATTATTCTCCACACATGCCACATATGCAACCTAAATTGATTTTCAGTTGTTCTTTCAATAAATTGTAAATTCTCAACGCCCCAAGTTAATTAGGTCCGCTTAAATTAACCTTCAGATTTTCCTACTTTTATTAGGTTGGATGATTGCATACGACAACCCAAAACATTCCCTACAAGTTCCCTACATGAATTGCATAATAGAGATACAAGCAAGAATCATTAAGTTTTATGAAAATCATAAGCATTGACGAGGCACTTGTTACTATGAATTGCATGAAACTTATGCCAAGAATTTACCTAACGCGATCGTTTATAAGCGACCTTCACTACTTGTGAATATAAGTTCATAACGATTAGGTGAAATTCACTTATATTCTAGCATCAAATTCATGCATGTAAATTAAGTATGCATCCTTAATCGACATACAAAAATAAGTTATCAATCAAGCAGTTAAGCAAATTAATTCACAACTCAGAAATCACAACTGAAGGTAATCAATTCAAATTACAAATATATCATGGTTTTGAATTAACCTCTAGCCAAAATAAATTAATTACACATTATTTATAAATTAAAACATAAAAATAAAATGTGAGTTTGAAGAACGAATTAACCCGAGAGAAAAGAGTGCTTTAGTGCCACTATGCTTCTGCTGTGCTGACTGCCCAGCTCCACGTTTTGCTGTGCTGACCTGCGAGCTGCCTTGCTGTGCTGACCTGCGAGTTGCCTTGCAGCACTGACCTGCGAGACCCGCGCAAGGCAAGCTTGCTGCTGTCTCCTGCCTTCCGCGTGTCCTCCTTATTTTCCGCGCCTTCAGCTGCACCCTCGCAGCTGCTATCTTCTCTTCTTTTCGTTTTCTCGCGCTGCACAGGTCCTCCACGTCAGTCCCTCCGTCTCACTCCGAGGCTTTCTTTCCTCACGCTGGTCAGCTCTCCTGTTGCCAGCTGCTCTTTCCTCGTCAGTCTCTGCGTCTCCTTGCTCGCTGCCTCAACGCAGCCTTCCACGTTCCCTGACCTGCCTTGCTGGCAGGCAGCACCTGCCTTCCCAAGTTCCTGTCCTCCCTCCGCGCCTTCTCGCGCTTCCTGCTGACTTTTCCAAGCTGCCAATGGCAGCTTCCCCCTGCTTTAGTCCCCCCCCGAGGCTCTTGCTGACTTCCTCCCTGGGCTTCTCTCCTGCGCGCTGCCAAATGGCAGTTGTCCGTCTCCAAGCTCCGCGGCTCTCTGCCAGCTGCCTAAAGGCAGCCTTCTTCCTATTATTTCCGCAACTTCCGCTCCCCAGTCCCACTGACCTGTCTTTTTAAAACCTCCCACCGAGGCTCCCTTATTCTTTTTTTATATTTCCTCCTGCACACACATGCACCCACTTTTCATTATTTTTCTGCACCCATTCCTTAGTGTTCCTGCTGTCTCCATTAATATCATAAATATATATATATATATAAATAGATATATATATATATATATATAAATAGATATATATATATATATTACTTTCTTATTTTATTAACCAATTACAGTGGGCAAGAGAGTTTTGACGATTTTATCACTTAAAATCTCACTTGTGCAATATTTATTTTATTTACTAGATAAATACTATAAAACACAAAAACAAAGTAAATAGCTCAAAAATATAAGAAACTGACTAAGAAAAGACGAGAGAATTTGATGTAAAATATGTATAAATATAATCCGATCAAATACCCCCACACTTAGCTTTTGCTAGTCCTCGAGCAAAACAGAGAAAACAGAAAAAGTAATAACATGAAAATTATTAGTTTTCCCCTATATTACCCTCATAGAATTTCATTTGAGAACATAATCATCAAGAACCATAGCTAACAACAACAAGCAATTCAAGTTCATTTTCCTTATTCAAATATTAGCAGTAATCTTTGAAACATCCTTGAAGTGTAGTGTGTGAGATAGCCATGCTAATGCAATTTCAAGTTTTTATTTTAAAAATCACCATATGCAAACTAGCGACCTTCTCACTGGATGTACACTCAATCACACATGTGTTTAGTTTTAATGTGTTTCTCTCAAAGAAACGAATGTGAAAGTTCTACCATAAGCTTGCATAAAGATCACTTCTCCACAGTCATAATTGCAAAACTTAAATCAAGAGGACTTTTATTGGATGTAATGAGGTTTAGGGAGAGGGTTATTGAAATGAAAGAATAGGAAAACACAAGTTCCAAGCTACATTGCAAGCAATTATTTTCTTTAGATTTATAAGAACTCAAGCTCTCCAACGATTCTTCAGACATCTCCAACCAAAAACTTAAACTGAAACTTTAAAAACTTTTTATTTTCTTTGTATACAATCTTTCTTTTTTTTTTTTTTTTTTTTTTCTCTTTTTTTTTTTTTTTTTTTTTTTTTCAAAAGCGGAAAAAAATATGAAATACCCCCACACTTATTCTTTTGCCAAACTCTCTCCAATTACTTCACAAACATTTCTCATAAGACAATCTCACATTGCTCACTAGCTCGCTTGGAAAGGGTAAGGAAAATTATTTCAGGCATAAGGGTAGACATATCTGGTGATAAGAAATAAAAGGCTCACATACATGGCTCAAATTGGCAATCTAATGATATCATTTTTCTTTGGGAAACAAGGTTATTTGGGCCATGGTGGTAAACCTAATGCCTCTATCATTTTCAAGTTCATGCAATCAATGACAAAAATTTCGAAAGATCGTTATGCAAGTTCTAGAGAAGTATCTCACATAAGTTCATCACACATAAAAAAAATAGGAGTGTATGAAAAATGCACACACTTTCAATAGGCTCAAAAACTCACATAGGATGTATATGGTCACTAAATTCACATATGGAGCTTAAAATCATGCTTTAATTTCACATCAACAAGGCTATGTGCATTTGGTTTTTCAAAGATGATCAAATATGTACAAACTAACACGAGAATAAGGAATTTCACACAACACATGTTAACTAAGTTCTTGATCATCATGGTTCCAATTTTATCCAATTATATCATTGGGTCGGGAAACTAACAAAAATCTAATTCAAAACAATAAGGAAAACAAGGAAATATTTTTGGATTTTTTTTTTTTAAATTTTCCGATTTTTTTTTTTTTTTTTTTTTTTTTCAAATAAAACAAAACTAATTAAGAAAACAAAGCAATAACATGGAAACAAATGAAACCAGTTCAAAGTCGAAGGTATAAAAATTTTCAATTTGGTCATTTTTATACTTTACCCCCACACTTAAACTAGACATTGTCCCCAATGTCCGAAAATATAATAAAATGCAAATAAAAATAAAATAAATAAATATAAAGAAACAAAATAAAGCAATAGGACTGAAAACTTCCCTAATTTGCAGAAAAATCAAGCGATGACCCCCAAGCTAAAATTCTGCAATCAACTTCAAGGGTGGAAATAACCAAAAGTTCCTGCAAAGAAAAGAAATAAATCAGTTAAGCACGCAAGAAAATATAAAAAAACAAATAAACGAAAAATTGAAAATGAAAATAAAAGATAATAATAAAACTAAAAAATGAACATTGGTCCTGTTTGGTGACTTTCCACAGCTTTGAACTTGAACTGGCCTCGGAACTTCTTAGCAAGGAAAATGAGACTTGATTGGTGGTGTTGTTGAAGCTTCTCGAGCTCTTGGTTTCAACTCAGACTCCTTCTGCCGGGTTGATTGAGTCTGCAGGCTACATTCTTCTCTTTTTGTTCTTCTGCATGGCAGGTAGGCACGAGGAATAGGTGGTGGTCTGCTTCTTTGTTCAATCTGTCCAAGTGCCGACCGATTGCCTTTCTTTCACCTTGCCCCGTAGCCGAGAGCAAGGGTAAAGGAAAAGCATGCCATGAGAAATCTTTGCCTCTGACTCTGATGATATGGGATACTTTTGCTTTTGAAGAAGTATCGTTCCACAGGTGTATGCTTGAACTGGGCTGGGGAACTTCTTAGCAAGGAAAATGAGACTTGATCTTGAAGATGAAGCAGCACCTTGTCTCCACATGCTTCAAGTAACATTTTCACTTGCCTTGGCTGTTCTCCAGGCAGATGTGGCGACTTCTTCGGAGGTACATCAGCGGTTGAAGATGAGCACTCGAGAGCAATGCTAGGTAAGCAATCAGGAAGGATTTCCAGGCAGTCGGTTCTTAGATTGGAAGATTGACACCGAGTGCTGGCTGATTGCCCGCTTTCTCCTTATCACAAAGACAATGACAAGGACAGGGAGAAAGCGTGATATGAGATACTCTTGCTTTCAACCTTCATGATATGAAATACTCTAGCTCTAGATGACTTGTTTGTAAAGGTATCCCAGGGAATGAGAAACACAGAGAAACTCGAGAGGGTTTGTTGGAAAGGCATTTTCGGAGATGAAAAATTTCGGAGATGAAGAAGTGCTGAGAGAGTTTGCCTTTGCAATGGATGCGAAGGTAGACGTTTATAGGTCTTTTCTTCACAACCGAAACTATTCTTTTACCCATGTCGGCAGCCGGTGGATGGATGAACAGTACAAGTTACGCGCTTTCTGAAAAAGTCACCCGTAATTTGCGCAAAGCTGACAACGCGCGTGACGAGTGACGACAAAATTTGGAAAGCTGCTCGCCTCGTGATTCCTGACCGCTCCGGCTTTTGAGAAAGACGCCCGACTTTTGAGAGAGCGGCGTCCGACTTTTGAGAAAGGAACCGACTTTTGAGACGGAGTCCGACTTTTGAGAACGGCGACGCCGCTTTTGAGAAAAGAATCCGGCTTTTGAGAAAGGAGCCCGGCTCTTCGATTTGCGAGAGGGCACCTCTTCGATTGCTGAGTGATGCCTCAACGATTTCTTCTTCTTATAAGAACGCTCATTTTTGTTCCACAACACACTTAAGCTCCCCCTGTAAACACTCCCTCCTTGCAAACACTTCCTCCTTGCATTTCTTTTAATCTTGATCAGTCCGACTCTTCATTCTCAACACCTTCAAATATGTCTTGCCCCTCTGACCGTCGCCTTAACTTGAATGTTGGGGAAGATAGTGATATATCTTCTCCAACCAACATTTGGCAGCCGTCCTTCATATCCCCAAATGGTCCTCTTACAGTTGGGGATTCCATGATGATGAACGAAACAACCGCATCGGTGGTGGCCAGAAATCTGCTCACTCCTAGAGACACTAGGATACTTTCCAGGCGGTCCGACGAACTGGCTGTCCAGGACTCTATGGCCTACAGCGTCCGATGCGCAGGCTCAGTATCAAACATGGGCCAGCGCCTTCTTGCACGAACTCGTCAGGTGGAGTCGTTGATGGCTGAAGTGGCTAGTCTTCGGCAGGAGGTCAGAGTGCTTAGGCATGAGAACAGGGATTTGCACATGCTCGCAACCAATTACTCCACAAGCATGAAGAGGAAGCTTGATCAGCTGCAGGAGTCCGAAGTGCGGATTCAGAGTGATCATCAACGGTTTATGACGTTACTCCCGAGGTTTGTGTTGCCTTCGTCCTCGGGAGCAGCACCAAGTATTGAGGCTCTGAATGATCCAGCTCTGGCGCTTCGTCTTTCAGGGGCTCCGACGACCTCCGAGGCACCACCAACCAATGACCAATGAACGAAATTAAATTACAAGTTATTGTAAAAAAATATTTATGCATTTAAGTTTTTTTTTTTTTTTTTTTTTTTTTATTATTATTTATATGAATGTTTATGTTTTTAAGTTTTTTATTTTTTTTTATTTTATTTTTTTTTTATTATTATTATTATTTTTTTTTTTTTTTTTTATGTATTTTTAACAACTTAATTAAGAAAACACAACAATAAGTAAAACAAAGTAAAAAGACTAAGTTTAACTTTCTAAACAAAAATCACAACTAACTAAACAAAACAAAATGAAATCAACGTAAAAAGAAATCAACGTAAAATAAATTCATACAAGAGCCAACAAACAATGAAAGAACTAAATACAGTAAAATAAATTCAGTAAAGAGAAGGGATTAGGAATGCAAATCTGATTGTGGGTGATTCCTAGGCCTCCCTTCATTATTCAAATGCATGGGTTTATCCTTGAACGGACGGTGGTACTTGAAATGATCCGGCAATGGTTTAAATTCAAGAGTGGGTGCCTGAATCATCAAAATCAGAAAAATGTTAGTATAAATTAAAATTAAAAATGGAGAAGATGGCTTACTATCTTTTTCCGACACAAACTCAATGACAAACACCACATTTTTGAACATTTCCGGGACTTTGAACTTAGCCAGGTTTACTATGATGGTTGTGGCTTGTCCCGTGTCCTCAGTCTTAACTCCTTTGGACTTGTTTGTCTCATGCACAGCCTCTTTGATATGTTCAACAAATTCTCCGGCCACCTCATTTTCTGGAATCCCTCTTCTTGGTGTAGAAATCTCTTTGAATGTTTCAACGTCATCGGGAACATGATTTGGTGCACCAAGAATTGGGATCTCATTTTGCACCTCTGGAAGAACTTCCACAACATTTTTTTCATTCACTTCTTCCTTGGGATTTAAAAAACTGCAAGGAAAAAGGACATTTGGTGGAACGATGTTAGAATGAATTGAACTTAGAACCTCCTCACCTGAGTTGGATGGCATAAGGACTTGAGGGGTTTGCGATAAGAATTCTTCTAAACTGCCCAAGTAGTCATCCTCATCTTCTTCTTGAATCGGCAATTCATCCATGTCCGGGCTATGTGTGGAAGGTTCTGGGACAACTTCATACTCCATGTCACCTTCCAAAGTATTGACTTCATCGATTTCACTTTCTGCCTTTGAATTTGCAATGTTTGAGTTGGAGAGTTCACTTTGATCTCGAATCTGTGCCATGAATTCCATAATCTGCCCAACATGCATATCCAATTCGTCCACTCTTCTGACTCGGTCTTGCATCTCCTGGTTTTGATTTTCTACTCCCTGATTCAAAGAGGTGAGTAAATTATTAAGTGTATCATTATGCAAGGATGTACCTGAATTGAATTGGGTTGATTGTTGTGGTGGATGTGACGGTTCATATGACCACTGATAGAACTCTTCCGATGGCGGCAATTGTTCTTCTTTTTGTGAACCCTGTACCAAAGAAATTAATTCTTCAAGCATTTGATTATAATCCACGGGCATACTTTGATTCGATTGGAATTGTTGTGGGGGATGCTGTGGTGGCTGCATAGGTCTTGAATAGAACTCGTCTTGCTGCCAATATCCACCTTGTTGAAATTGTTGAGGTTCATCCCACATATACTCTGAATTACTTCTCCAATCCGAATTGTAAGCGTTGGAAAACATGTTGCCCCTTGATTGGTTACGGCCTTGATATCCCCAAACATCTTCATTTGCAGAAAATTGGGGATATTGATGAGTTTGATATCCTTGCCCATAGGGCACATCAAGTGTAGGGACACTTGGCATTGTGGTCCGTTCGGCATTATGAGTTAATTGAGTAGTGAGATGTGCCAATAGATCTTGAATGCTAGTAGAATCCAGGTCTTGCTCCATTTGTACCTCAATTCAAAGAAAGAAAAATAAATCAAATATCAAAAGTAACATACACAAACACAAATAAACATAAGCAAAAAAAAAAAAACAAAAATAAAAGGATTAGCAAATTTGCTAATCCCCGGCAACGGCGCCAAAAATTTGGTGCGAAAATAAGTTAACGCACAAATTTAACCCTATTTGTGACAGTTGTAGTAATGATGTAAGTAGGGATCGTTCTAGGCCGGGGATTAACTAGGGATGCTAACCAAAGTAAAATTAAATTAAAAACGTAAAAACAAAATTTAAAACACTAAACTAGACTCAAAACACTTAAATAGAATAACTCAAAATAAAACTAACAAATAAACTAAAATAAATCAAAAGATTCAAAACAACTCAAGACTTTCGGAAAACACAAACTAAAATGATTTCTAATAAATCTAACACTTTAAAATGAAATGGGGGATTGATTTTGACGAGAAGTAAATTAACTTAAATAAATTACAGAATTGACAAAAACATAAAATTAAGGTGAAATGATAAATGACGGACTAGCTAGAGGATTATTCTCCACACATGCCACATATGCAACCTAAATTGATTTTCAGTTGTTCTTTCAATAAATTGTAAATTCTCAACGCCCCAAGTTAATTAGGTCCGCTTAAATTAACCTTCAGATTTTCCTACTTTTATTAGGTTGGATGATTGCATACGACAACCCAAAACATTCCCTACAAGTTCCCTACATGAATTGCATAATAGAGATACAAGCAAGAATCATTAAGTTTTATGAAAATCATAAGCATTGACGAGGCACTTGTTACTATGAATTGCATGAAACTTATGCCAAGAATTTACCTAACGCGATCGTTTATAAGCGACCTTCACTACTTGTGAATATAAGTTCATAACGATTAGGTGAAATTCACTTATATTCTAGCATCAAATTCATGCATGTAAATTAAGTATGCATCTTTAATCGACATACAAAAATAAGTTATCAATCAAGCAGTTAAGCAAATTAAATCACAACTCAGAAATCACAACTGAAGGTAATCAATTCAAATTACAAATATATCATGGTTTTGAATTAACCTCTAGCCAAAATAAATTAATTACACATTATTTATAAATTAAAACATAAAAATAAAATGTGAGTTTGAAGAACGAATTAACCCGAGAGAAAAGAGTGCTTTAGTGCCACTATGCTTCTGCTGTGCTGACTGCCCAGCTCCACGTTTTGCTGTGCTGACCTGCGAGCTGCCTTGCTGTGCTGACCTGCGAGTTGCCTTGCAGCACTGACCTGCGAGACCCGCGCAAGGCAAGCTTGCTGCTGTCTCCTGCCTTCCGCGTGTCCTCCTTATTTTCCGCGCCTTCAGCTGCACCCTCGCAGCTGCTCTCTTCTCTTCTTTTCGTTTTCTCGCGCTGCACAGGTCATCCACGTCAGTCCCTCCGTCTCACTCCGAGGCTTTCTTTCCTCACGCTGGTCAGCTCTCCTGTTGCCAGCTGCTCTTTCCTCGTCAGTCTCTGCGTCTCCTTGCTCGCTGCCTCAAGGCAGCCTTCCACGTTCCCTGACCTGCCTTGCTGGCAGGCAGCACCTGCCTTCCCAAGTTCCTGTCCTCCCTCCGCGCCTTCTCGCGCTTCCTGCTGACTTTTCCAAGCTGCCAATGGCAGCTTCCCCCTGCTTTAGTCCCCCCCCGAGGCTCTTGCTGACTTCCTCCCTGGGCTTCTCTCCTGCGCGCTGCCAAATGGCAGTTGTCCGTCTCCAAGCTCCGCGGCTCTCTGCCAGCTGCCTAAAGGCAGCCTTCTTCCTATTATTTCCGCAACTTCCGCTCCCCAGTCCCACTAACCTGTCTTTTTAAAACCTCCCACCGAGGCTCCCTTATTCTTTTTTTATATTTCCTCCTGCACACATGATAGGAGCATATTTATGCTACTTAGTTATGTTGTTTTCTTGCATTTTCGTAGTTAGTTATAACTTATTATAGTGTTTAAGGTCATTTTCGTGCAATTTCAGGTTCATATGGCAAAGTATGCAAAAAGAGGCATTTTGGAACATTTTGCAGCATTTTTGGACCAAGATTGGATGGTGCAAACATGAAGACATGTGGATGGACGAATTTGATAATTAAAACAGCAACACACACACCACATGGGCAGCAAGGAATCAGAAATTAAAGCATGGAAGAATGGGATCATCATGGGCAGCAAGGAATCATTATGGGCAGCAAGGAATCATCATGGGCAGCAAGGAATCATTATGGGCAGCAAGGAATCATCATGGGCACCAAGGAATCATTATGGGCACCAAGGAATCATCATGGGCAGTGAAGAGACAACAAGGAATGGCAGAAATTGGACCACCATGAAGTGGATTTCTGCAAGGATGGCAGATTGTCCATTACTTGATGTTTGCTTGACATTTTCAGCCACTATATGATAAGCTCATATTTATACATATTTTACATCAAATTCTCTCGTCTTTTCTTAGTTATTTCCTCATATTTTTGTGCTATTTACTTTGTTTTTGTGTTTTATCGAATTTATCTAGCTAAGAAAATAAAAATAGCATAAGTGTAATTTTATGTAATAAATTCGTGTTAAAACTGTTTAGCTTTTAAATTAAATAAAATATATATATATAATAATAATAATTCATATCATGGTTGTTTTGTAGAAAAAAAAATATAAAAAGATTAAATAAGGAATGTAGAAATTGGAATGGGTGCATGAAAGCAATGGAATAAAATAAGGGAACTCTTGGCAAAGGTTAGAGAAGTCAGAACTTGATAAAAGAAATAAGGGACTTGAAGACAGAAATGGAGAGCCTCGGGGATTAGAGATAAGTGGAGAGATGGAAACATAAAGAAAAAAATAATGGGGGAAGCCAGCTGGAAGGGTCAGTTGCTGCTTGGCAGCTCAGCCACAAGGAAAATAAAAAAAAACATATAGAAATGAAAAGGAAAGCTGGTGGAGAAAGCACCAGTGGGTGCAGAAATTAGGTGAGGCCTTGGGGGGAGCTCTCGGGGAAAGGAATAAAAGAAAATCAGGGCAGCAAGTCAGAGTGGGGGGGCGCGCAGAGGAGCACAGCGTGAGAACTAAGAGGAATAACAAGGCAGCTTTGCTGCCTTGTCAGTGGCGCGGGACGCACGGAAATAAAAGGTTTCCTCGGGGATTGATGCGAGGGGCTTGGGCAGCGTGAAGCCAGAAGGCAGGAGCCTTGGCAGGTGTGTGCAGCAGGAGAACTTCAGCGGAAAATAAAGGGGACATCAAGCTGCCCTTGGCAGCGGAGAGAGGGAAGGCAGTCGCGGAAACACTTGAGGTCAGTGGGGAACCAGGAGGTGCTGCCTTTGGCAGCGTGGAACTTGGGAAGGGAACGCAGGAGCTGCCTTAGGGCAGCGAGCCACGACGCAAGTAACCAGGCAGCCACTGAGGAGACGGACAGCAAGCTGCATTTTTCTCGGTTAATTCGTTCCAAACTTATGTTTTATTTTTACTTTAATTTTAATAATGTGTAACTAATTTTATTTTGGCTAGAGTTTAATTCAAAACCATGGATATATTTGTAATATGAATTGATTACCTTCAGTTGTGATTTCTGATTTGTGATTTAATTTGCTTAACTGCTTGATTGATAACTTATTTTTGTATGTCGATTAAGGATGCATACTTAATTTACATGCATGAATTTGATGCTAGAATATAAGTGAATTTCACCTAATCGTTATGAATTTATATTCACAAGTAGTGAAGGTCGCTAATAAACGATCGCGTTAAGTAAATTCTTGGCATAAGTTTCATGCAATTCATAGTAACAAGTGCCTCGTCAATGCTTATGATTTTCATAAAACTTAATGATTCTTGCTTGTATCTCTATTATGCAATTCATGTAGGGAACTTGTAGGGAATGTTTTGGGTTGTCGTATGCAATCATCCAACCTAATAAAAGTAGGAAAATCTGAAGGTTAATTTAAGCGGACCTAATTAACTTGGGGCGTTGAGAATTTACAATTTATTGAAAGAACAACTGAAAATCAATTTAGGTTGCATATGTGGCATGTGTGGAGAATAATCCTCTAGCCATTCCGTCATTTATCATTTTACCTTAATTTTATGTTTTTGCCAATTTTGTAATTTATTTAAGTTTAATTTACTTCTCTTTAAAAATCAATCACCCATTTATTTTAAAGTGTTATGTTTGTTAGAAATTAATTTAGTTTGTGTTTTCTTGAATCTTTTGATTTGTTTTAGTTTATTTGTTAGTTTTATTTTGAGTGTTTCTATTTAAGTGTTTTGAGTCTAGTTTAATATTTTAAATTTTGTTTTTACGTTTTTAATTTAATTTTACTTTGGTTAGCATCCCTAGTTAATCCCCGGCCTAGAACGATCCCTACTTACATCATTACTACAACTGTCACAAATAGGGTTTAAATTTGTGCGTTAATTTATTTTCGCATCAAAATTTTGGCGCCGTTGCCGGGGATTAGCAACTTTGCTAAATCCCCATTGTTTCTTTTTATTTCTTTTTTTTTCGTGTGTTTTAATTTTAGTTTTAATTTCATTTGATTTTGTTTATTTCAGGTACTAGTTTATGACTCGTAGTTCTCAACCAGTTCATGCACATATATCGGAGTTTGACGCCAATTTTGAACGAACTTTGAGAAGGAAAAGAAAAGTACCAGAACCTAGTCCACCTAGTTCTAGTTCTGAATCCGAATTTGAAGAAAAGGAGGAGGCAGAAAACGACATGGAGGTGGACAACCGTACACTCAAAGAGCTTTCGGCCTCAGGATTGGATAATGCCGCACCCTTGTGCATCCAATACCCCCCGGCTGCCCAAGGTAAGACGGAAGAGTTTGAATTAAAGTCAAGTTTGCTTCATCATATTCCTAAATACCATGGCTTGTCCATGGAAGATCCTAACAAACATTTGAAGAAATTTGAAGTAGTTTGTTCTAGTATGACTCCCGTTAATGTTGACGGAAGTATTTTGAAGATGAAGGCTTTTCCATTCTCTTTGATGGATAAAGCCAAGGATTGGTTATACGAGTTAGCTCCCGGCACTGTCACATCTTGGGAGAGTATGAAGAGAGCATTCTTAGAGAAGTTCTTTCCAACTTCTCGCATCATCCTCCTACGCAAAAAGATAAGCGGAATTCAACAAGAAGAAGGTGAGTCTTTTCCTACATATTATGACCGATTTAAATCACTTGTTGCTTCTTGTCCACAGCATCAGATGAAGGAGGAGTTGCTTTTGCAATATTTCTACGAGGGTCTCCTACCTCTAGAACGTCAAATGCTTGATGCTTCAGCGGGAGGAGCATTGGTGGACAAAACACCCATGGCTGCCAAGATCTTGATCTCTAATCGAGCGTTGAACGCTCAACAATACGAGGGAGTAGGCCAAAAGGGACCCCCACGGCATCAAGTTAATGAGGTAAGTTCAACTTCCGATCTTCATTCGCAATTAGCTAATCTTACTTCTCTTGTGTCTCAGATGGCCGAGGGCATGAAGATGCAAGGACCAAATGTATGTGGCGTATGTTCCATCCAAGGACATGCCTCTGAAAAGTGTCCACAGTTGATTGAAAATGGGGGATGGGAAAGCGCCCATGCAATTGGGTTTCAAGGTCAAAACCAACCAAGGAACGATCCATATTCAAACACATATAATCCCGGTTGGAGAGACCACCCAAATTTCAAGTGGAGGGAGCCCCAACAACCTCAAAACCAAGGAGGCTTTAGGCAACAACCCCCGGGGTTCTTCACCAAACCCTACGACCCACCTCAAAATCAGTCCCAATCCGGCCCAAGTACTTCAGGTATGTCTCTTGACAATGATGCACTTCTTAAGATACTAACTAAGTTGTCTAATGGGCAGGAAAATCAAGCTAAGGCTATGCAAAACCAAGACAAAAGGATGGACGAGTTGGAGAAGCAAGTGGGGCAAATTGCCGAGTTTATGGGGCAGTTTCGTGAACATGGAAAGCTCCCTAGTTCAACCATTACGAATCCCAAAGGAGGATTTGAAACCGCCAAGGCCATCACGTTGAGAAGTGGTAGGCAAGTTAGGGTTGATCCAAACTCATCAAAATCAAGTCAAATAGAGGATGAAAAGCTGCTGCAAGAAGAAGAACATGGAGCCCAACCCACGGCAAGGGTAGAACCACCCTTACCGCAACCACAACATGCCCCTAAACCATCTCAACCCGTCAAGGTAAGTCCAAATTCGAATTCTTCTAGTTTCTTTCCACTAAATGTGCCCTTTCCTGGCAGGTTTTTGCAATCCAAGAAAGAAGAGGAGGAAAAAGATGTTCTAGAGACATTTAGGAAAGTTCAAGTCAACATACCCCTTTTGGATGCAATCAAGCAAATTCCGAAGTATGCAAAGTTCTTGAAAAAGCTTTGTACAACAAGGAAACGGATTCGGGAGAAAGAGGTAGTACATGTAAGTGAGAATGTCTCTGCACTGTTGCAAAGAAAGCTACCGCCTAAATGCAAAGATCCAGGTAGTTTCACTATCCCTTGCGTAATTGGTAATACAAGGTTTGAACATGCCATGCTAGATTTAGGTGCTTCTATTAATGTCATGCCATATTCTGTTTATGCATCGATGAATCTAGGAGAGCTTAAAAATGATGGTGTTATTATCCAATTAGCCGATCGATCTAATGCATATCCGAAAGGTGTTTTGGAGGATGTTTTGGTGCAGGTAGACCATTTGATTTTTCCTGCAGATTTCTATGTGCTTGACATGGAAGATTCGGCACACTCTCCATCATCACCACTCTTACTTGGACGACCTTTCATGAAAACAGCTCAAACCAAGATTGATGTAGCCAAAGGAGAAGTAACCATGGCATTTGGTGGTGATATGATTTGTTTTAAAATTCCTGAATCCATTGAGACTCCTAATGTTGTTCGTTCTTGTTGTGTTATTGATACAATAGAAAAGATAGGGACGGATCATTCAGCCCCTAACACAAAGTTTGCTTCAAGAACAATACAAGATGAGGGAATTGGAGTGGAGCACAAGGACCCCGTGGCCACTGCCCTTAAAACACCCAATTTGACCGAGAGCACCAAGGGGGAGAAAGTTCATGTTGCTGCCACTTCATCACAACGCCAAGGTAAGGCACCTAATCCAAATCTAATTCCCATTAAAATTAAGAAATGGTTCCCTACTTGGGTGCAGGTACCCAAGCATATCCCGGATGGTGGGCGAATTCACATGGATTGTAGGATGCTCAATGGCCCAGTCAAGAAGAATTACTATCCCATTCCATTCAAGGACCCAAAGCATAAAGTGGTTCGAAGGACAAGGCGTAGAGGAAACACCCCTCCAGACCGTGGGGTTCCATAACCCTTCAAAGAAGCATCGTCCGGCTGCAAGACGTTAAAGAAAGCGCTACTTGGGAGGCAACCCATGCAATTCAACAAAGGAAGCTCGAGGAATCACTCCAATTCCAGATTTGCATTCCTAAACCCTTCTCTTTGTTGAATCTTTCTAATCTGCCTATTTAGTTGTTTTAGTTGCTGTTTGTGTGTTTCTTTTTGTTTAGTGTGATTTTATGCTTGAAACATTGAGGACAATGTTTGATTTAAGTGTGGGGGGGTAACTAAGTGTTTTTGGTGCAAATTCGTGGGATTTTATCACCCTTAACTTAAAGACTTGTTCCTTGCTGTTTTTAAGTGTTTTTAAGTTGTTTTGATGTGTTTTAGTGTGTTTTGAAGTAAAAATCCGAAAATCACATAAAAATTTGAAAAATTTGTTTTAAAAACCCAAAGAGGGTTGTTTTTGTGTGGTTGTTTGTGTCGTAGGGTACCTTCCAACACAATAATGAGGATTCGATTTGTAATTGCATGACGGTTAAAGAAAGTTATAAACATGGATAAAAGTTTGATTTACTCTTTGGTTTATGCTTGGTTGTGGTTATAACTTATGAATTCACATAAAGGAAAAATTAGTTTTTGTAACATGCTTGAAGGAAGTAACTCAAACTAACGCTACAACCTTGTGAGACTTGAGCCTAAACGTTTATTTGGAAAGTTAATAATCTGTGAACTTGTTGCTTTCTTAAGTCGTTGCATGATCTCATTATTCTTTGCTTGGTTGCTACTTAGAAGGCGTGTCATCATTTAGTTCCAAATGCTAGAACTCATGCCCAATTCATTCAAAGCATGTTATTGATTTGCATAACACATATTCAAGATAAAGTTGTGTAGTGACCACCACCATAGCCAAAAAAAAAAAAAAAAAAAAAAAAAAAAAAAAAGCCGTAAAACCATACTCCATTATATGTTTAGGTGTTAACCCCATTGAGCCTTGTTTAGCCTTTTCTTTGTTAACCCACATCATCCTCACCTAGCCTAGATTAGGACTATCCATACCCTCGTTCTTAAAGTATAGTAAGCATGATTCAAATTGAATTCCTTTGTGGCAGAAACCAAGTGTGGGGGAAATTTTTATTCTGTGAATTGTGTGCCATAGGCACGGGTAGAAAGAAAAGAAAAAAAAAAAAAAAAAAAAAAAAAAAGTTGAAAAGTTGTGAAAATAATTCAAAGTGTTGAAGTAAGGGTCCAAAACAATAAATTCGGCCCTAAAAAGTTGTTTAAATCTTCCCCTTATGTTTTAAAGTTAATTTCTGCAATCTAAGTGAATTCTAAGTCTCAATTTTACTACTTTGCTTACTAACGCTTGAAGAACGTTTGTTTTCCCTATCCTTTCTTTGTTAAACCAATACCCCAAGCCCCGTTACAACCCTTAACTTCTATCTTGAGTGTTATGTGCTTCAATTTGTGGAGTTTGAATTTGGTATGAGCATATGGTGTCATTGGTTCTCGCATCTAAGTAGTAGCATTCCATTCATGAGATCATATCTAAACATGCTTATTAACTCCGGAAATTGCATTCTTTGTGATACTTATATGTGAGCATTCGTTTTTATATCCACATCAATTCTCTCACATATAACTAGTATAGGGTGTGTAGTTAGAAAATCTGAGTGAAAATAGAGTGCATATCTTGTAAGGATTGAGGGAATTCTCTAAGGCATGTTACTACATTCAAAACATTGTTTTAATTGGTTAATTGTGAACTAGTATGTAGTGACTATGATTAAGTATGTGCTTAAGTGTTAAATTAACTCAAATCTGTGAGAATGATAATCCTTAACATGTCATGTGCATTGGAAATCCCTAAAGCAAACGTTGGAAGGTTTAGGTTATGTTGGTTTTGTTTTGTTTTATTTCTTTGTTTTGCTCGAGGACTAGCAAAAACTAAGTGTGGGGGAATTTGATAGACGCATATTTATGCGACTTAGTTAACTAGTTTTCTTGCATTTACGTTATTAGTTCTTAGTTATTTTAGTACTTTAAGCTATTTTCGTGTGTTTGTAGGTCCAAAGGACTAAGGTAGCAAGAAAGTGCATTTTGGTGCATTTTGGAGCAGTTTTGAGCTTGGAATGGATTACATATATTATGAGCAAGATGGATGGACGAATTTGAAGTCAAATGAGGATAGAAACATGCTAAAAATGTGGTGAAACAAATACAAAGTGCAAGAAGAGATAAATTTCTAGAAGGATTGGCCAAAACTTCACTCAAAACCATGCATACCTCATAAAATTCATCAATGCCGTGGCCTTCCCTTTGTTTCACTTCCACCAGATTTTTTAGTAATGATGCAATGCCTATCTCACCATGACATGTGAGTGGATGATGCAATGCTTAGCTAACCATGACATATGAGTGGATGATGCAATGCTTAGCTAACCATGACATGTGAGTGGATGACTCAATACCTAACCCACCAACAATTCCCACTCTTTGCCATGCTCACCTACTCAATTCCACCAAAATTTTGTGTTAAACAAGTCCATCCTCTTCCTATAAATACCATGGTAGCAACCTCATTCAAATCATCAAGAAATAAACCATTCTCCAAGCCTTGCCTTGCCTCTCCCTACATATCTAAACCCCTTCCCATCCATTCCTCCAAATAACCAACCCTTCAACATCATTCCAACCTTGTTGTTGCGGCAAAGAGAAGGAGAAAAGTCCTTGGACGCGCTTGCTATCCAACATGGATCGTTGGAACGTTTAGGTGCTTTCTTTCCTTTGTTTTTCAATGTTTAAATTTGTTTATCTTTGTTTTGTAATAATGAGGAACTAAACCCCCCTTGGCTAGGGGGAGATTCGAAACACATGTCCATGCTTGCAATATGATTTGATTACTTTTAATTGCGTTTCATAAGTTATGAATTCAATTTACTTATCCGTTCGTATAAAAACTGATTTGTGTATGTTGATTGAGGGTCGACACTTAGTTTGCATGCATGAATTTGATGCTAGAATATAAGGGAGTTTCACCTAATCGTCATGAACTTATATTCACAAGTAGTGAAGGTTGCTAGTCACAATCGCGTTAAGTAAATTCTTGGCATAAGTTTCATGCGTATTCCATAGTTATGAATGCCTCGTCAATGCTTATGATTTTCATAGAATTTAATGATTCTTGCTTGTATCTCTATTATGAAATTCATGTAGGGAACTTGTGAAGAATGCTTTGGGTTGTCGTATGCATTCATCCAACTCAATAAAAGTAGGAAAATCTGAGGGTTAATTTAAGCGTACCTAATTAACTTGGGGCATTGAGAATTAATAAGTTATTGAAATGCAATTGGAAATCATTTTGTATGCAAGCAAGACATGTGTGGAGAAGAACCCCTTAGCTAACCTTCCATCCATTTATTTAAACCAAATTCGTTTTAAAACTTGTTTTGTTTTCCAAAGTTTATGTTTTGTTTCTAAATTCATCAAATCCAAATCCCCCTTTACTTTTAAAGTCTTTTATTTACATTTGTAACTTTGTTTTTATGTTTTTGAGAGGATTTAGCAAGCCCTCCTAATCCCCGGCCTAGAACGATACCCTACTTACATCTATACTACAATTGTCAAAAAGAGGGTTTAATTTGTGTGTTAATTTATTTTCGCATCAAATTTTAAAAATTTGATGCGAAAATAAATTAACGCACAAATTTAAACCCTATTTGTGACAGTTGTAGTAATGATGTAAGTAGGGATCGTTCTAGGCCGGGGATTAACTAGGGATGCTAACCAAAGTAAAATTAAATTAAAAACGTAAAAACAAAATTTAAAATATTAAACTAGACTCAAAACACTTAAATAGAAACACTCAAAATAAAACTAACAAATAAACTAAAACAAATCAAAAGATTCAAGAAAACACAAACTAAATTAATTTCTAACAAACATAACACTTTAAAATAAATGGGTGATTGATTTTTAAAGAGAAGTAAATTAAACTTAAATAAATTACAAAATTGGCAAAAACATAAAATTAAGGTAAAATGATAAATGACGGAATGGCTAGAGGATTATTCTCCACACATGCCACATATGCAACCTAAATTGATTTTCAGTTGTTCTTTCAATAAATTGTAAATTCTCAACGCCCCAAGTTAATTAGGTCCGCTTAAATTAACCTTCAGATTTTCCTACTTTTATTAGGTTGGATGATTGCATACGACAACCCAAAACATTCCCTACAAGTTCCCTACATGAATTGCATAATAGAGATACAAGCAAGAATCATTAAGTTTTATGAAAATCATAAGCATTGACGAGGCACTTGTTACTATGAATTGCATGAAACTTATGCCAAGAATTTACTTAACGCGATCGTTTATTAGCGACCTTCACTACTTGTGAATATAAATTCATAACGATTAGGTGAAATTCACTTATATTCTAGCATCAAATTCATGCATGTAAATTAAGTATGCATCCTTAATCGACATACAAAAATAAGTTATCAATCAAGCAGTTAAGCAAATTAAATCACAAATCAGAAATCACAACTGAAGGTAATCAATTCATATTACAAATATATCCATGGTTTTGAATTAAACTCTAGCCAAAATAAAATTAGTTACACATTATTAAAATTAAAGTAAAAATAAAACATAAGTTTGGAACGAATTAACCGAGAAAAATGCAGCTTGCTGTCCGTCTCCTCAGTGGCTGCCTGGTTACTTGCGTCGTGGCTCGCTGCCCTAAGGCAGCTCCTGCGTTCCCTTCCCAAGTTCCACGCTGCCAAAGGCAGCACCTCCTGGTTCCCCACTGACCTCAAGTGTTTCCGCGACTGCCTTCCCTCTCTCCGCTGCCAAGGGTAGCTTGATGTCCCCTTTATTTTCCGCTGAAGTCCTCCTGCTGCACACACCTGCCAAGGCTCCTGCCTTCTGGCTTCACGCTGCCCAAGCCCCTCGCATCAATCCCCGAGGAAACCTTTTATTTCCGTGCGTCCCGCGCCACTGACAAGGCAGCAAAGCTGCCTTGTTATTCCTCTTAGTTCTCACGCTGTGCTCCTCTGCGCGCCCCCCCACTCTGACTTGCTGCCCTGATTTTCTTTTATTCCTTTCCCCGAGAGCTCCCCCCAAGGCCTCACCTAATTTCTGCACCCACTGGTGCTTTCTCCACCAGCTTTCCTTTTCATTTCTATATGTTTTTTTTTATTTTCCTTGTGGCTGAGCTGCCAAGCAGCAACTGACCCTTCCAGCTGGCTTCCCCCATTATTTTTTTCTTTATGTTTCCATCTCTCCACTTATCTCTAATCCCCGAGGCTCTCCATTTCTGTCTTCAAGTCCCTTATTTCTTTTATCAAGTTCTGACTTCTCTAACCTTTGCCAAGAGTTCCCTTATTTTATTCCATTGCTTTCATGCACCCATTCCAATTTCTACATTCCTTATTTAATCTTTTTATATTTTTTTTTCTACAAAACAACCATGATATGAATTATTATTATTATATATATATATTTTATTTAATTTAAAAGCTAAACAGTTTTAACACGAATTTATTACATAAAATTACACTTATGCTATTTTTATTTTCTTAGCTAGATAAATTCGATAAAACACAAAAACAAAGTAAATAGCACAAAAATATGAGGAAATAACTAAGAAAAGACGAGAGAATTTGATGTAAAATATGTATAAATATGAGCTTATCAAATACCCCCACACTTAGCTTTTGCTAGTCCTCGAGCAAAACAGAGAAAACAGAAAAAGTAATAACATGAAAATTATTAGTTTTCCCCTATATTACCCTCATAGAATTTCATTTGAGAACATAATCATCAAGAACCATAGCTAACATCAACAAGCAATTCAAGTTCATTTTTTCTTATTCAAATATTAGCAGTAATCTTTGAATCATCCTTGAAGTGTAGTGTGTGAGATAGCCATGCTAATGCAATTTCAAATTTTTATTTTTAAAAACACCATATGCAAACTAGCGACCTTCTCACGGGATATGCACTCAATCACACATGTGTTTAGTTTTAATGTGTTTCGCTCAAAGAAACAAATGTGAAAGTTCTACCATAAGCTTGCATAAAGATCACTTCTCCACAGTCATAATTGCAAAACTTAAATCAAGAGGACTTTTATTGGATGTAATGAGGCTTAGGGATAGGGTTATTGAAACGAAAGAATAGGAAAACACAAGTTCCAAGCTACATTGCAAGCGATTTTTTTTTTTTTCTTTAGATTTATAAGAACTCAACATTTCCAGCTATTCTACAAGTCACCTCCAACCACACCCATAAACTGAAACTTTAAAAACTTTTTATTTTCTTTGTATACAATCTTTCTTTTTCTGTTCCTTTTCTTTTCTTTTCTTTTCTTTTCTTTTTTTTTTTTTTTTTTTTTTTTTTTTTTTCAAACAGAAACAAATATGAAAAACCCCACACTTATTCTTTTGCCAAACACCTTCAAAGTACTTCACAAACATTTCACATAAGACAATCTTGCATTGCTCGCTTGGAAAGGGTAAGGAAAATTATTTCAGGCATAAGGGTAGACATATCTGGTGATAAGAATAAAAGGCTCACAAATACGGCTCAAAAATGGCAATCTAATGATATTATTTTTCTTTGGGAAACAAGGTTATTTGGGCCATGGTGGTAAACCTAATGCCTCTATCATTTTCAAGTTCATGCAATCAATGACAAAAATTTCGAAAGATCGTTATGCAAGTTCTAGAGAAGTATCTCACATAAGTTCATCACACATAAAAAAAAATAGGAGTGTATGAAAAATGCACACACTTTCAATAGGCTCAAAAACTCACATAGGATGTATATGGTCACTAAATTCACATATGGAGCATTAAATCATGCTTAGTTTCACATCAACAAGGCTATGTGCATTTGGTTTTTCAAAGATGATCAAATATGTACAAACTAACACAGAATTTGGAATTTCACACAACACATGTTAACTAAGTTCTTGATGATCATGGTTCAAATTTTATTCAATTATATCATTGGGTCGGGGAAACTAATAAAAAACTAATTCAAATCAATAAGGAAAACAAGGAAATATTTTTGGATTTTTTTTTAAATTTTCCGATTTTTTTTTTTTTTTTTTTTTTGTTTTTTTTGTTTTTTTAAATAAAACAAAACTAATTAAGAAAACAAAGCAATAACATGGAAACAAATGAAACCAGTTCAAAGTCGAAGGTACAAAAATTTTCAATTTGGTCATTTTTCATACTCTTTACCCCCACACTTAAACTAGACATTGTCCCCAATGTCCGAAAATATAATAAAATGCAAATAAAAATAAAATAAATAAATATAAAGAAACAAAATAAAGCAATAGGACTGAAAACTTCCCTAATTTGCAGAAAAATCAAGCGATGACCCCCAAGCTAAAATTCTGCAATCAACTTCAAGGGTGGAAATAACCAAAAGTTCCTGCAAAGAAAAGAAATAAATCAGTTAAGCACACAAGAAAATGTAGAAAATGCAAACGAAAAATTGAAAATGAAAATAAAAAGACAATGAAAAAAAAACTAATAAAGTGATCATTGGTCCTGTTTGGTGACTTTCCACAGCTTTGAACTTGAACTGGCCTCGGAACTTCTTAGCAAGGAAAATGAGACTTGATTGGTGGTGTTGTTGAAGCTTCTCGAGCTCTTGGTTTCAACTCAGACTCCTTCTGCCGGGTTGATTGAGTCTGCAGGCTACATTCTTCTCTTTTTGTTCTTCTGCATGGCAGGTAGGCACGAGGCAGAGGTGGTGGTCTGCTTCTTTGTTCAATCTGTCCAAGTGCCGACCGATTGCCTTTCTTTCACCTTGCCCCGTAGCCAAGAGCAAGGGTAAAGGAAAAGCATGCCATGAGAAATCTTTGCCTCTGACTCTGATGATATGGGATACTTTTGCTTTTGAAGAAGTATCGTTCCACAGGTGTATGCTTGAACTGGGCTGAGGAACTTCTTAGCAAGGAAAATGAGACTTGATCTTGAAGATGAAGCAGCACCTTGTCTCCACATGCTTCAAGTATCATTTTCACTTGCCATGTCTGTTCTCCAGGCAGATGTGGCGACTTCTTCGGAAGTACATCAGTGGTTGAAGAAGAGTACTCGAGAGCAATGCTAGGTAAGCAATCAGGAAGGATTTCCAGGCAGTCGGTTCTTAGATTGGAAGATTGACACCGAGTGCTGGCTGATTGCCCGCTTTCTCCTTGCCACAAAGACAAGGACAAGGACAGGAAGAAAGCGTGATATGAGATACTCTTGCTTTCAACCTTCATGATATGAAATACTCTAGCTCTAGATGATTTATTTGGAAAGGTATCCCAAGGAATGAGAAACACAGAGAAACTCGAGAGGGTTTGTTGGAAAGGCATTTTCGGAGATGAAAAATTTCGGAGATGAAGAAGTGCTGAGAGAGTTTGCCTTTGCAATGGATGCGAAGGTAGACGTTTATAGGTCTTTACTTCACAACCGAAACTGTTCTTTTACCCCTGTCGGCAGCCGGTGGATGGATGAACAGTACAGGTCACGCGCTTTCTGAAAAAGTCACCCGTAATTTGCGCAAAGCTGACAGCGCGCGTGACGAGTGACGACAAAATTGGAAAAGCTGTTCGCCTCGTGATTCCTGACCGCTCCGACTTTTGATAAAGACGCCCGACTTTTGAGAGAGCGGCGTCCGACTTTTGAGAAAGGAACCGACTTTTGAGACGGAGTCCGACTTTTGAGAACGGCGACGCCGCTTTTGAGAAAAGAATCCGGCTTTTGAGAAAGGAGCCCGGCTCTTCGATTTGCGAGAGGGCGTCTCTTCGACTGCTGAGTGAGCGCCTCAACGATTTCTTCTTCTTATAAGAACGCTCATTTTTGTTCCACAACAAACTTAAGCTCCCCTGTAAACACTCCCTCCTGTAAACACTTCCTCCTTGCATTTCTTTTAATCTTGATCAGTCCGACTCTTCATTCTCAACACCTTCAAATATGTCTTGCCCCTCTGACCGTCGCCTTAACTTGAATGTTGGGGAAGATAGTGATATATCTTCTCCAACCAACATTTGGCAGCCATCCTTCATATCCCCAAATGGTCCTCTTACAGTTGGGGATTCCATGATGATGAACGAAACAACCGCATCGGTGGTGGCCAGAAATCTGCTCACTCCTAGAGACACTAGGATACTTTCAAGGCGGTCCGACGAACTAGCTGTTCAGGACTCTATGGCCTACAGCGTCCGATGCGCAGGCTCAGTATCAAACATGGGCCAGCGCCTTCTTGCACGAACCCGTCAGGTGGAGTCGTTGATGGCTGAAGTGGCTAGTCTTCGGCAAGAGGTCAGAGTGCTTAGGCATGAGAACAGGGATTTGCACATGCTTGCAACCAATTACTCAACCAGCATGAAGAGGAAGCTGGATCAGATGCAGGAGTCCGAAGTGCGGATTCAGAGTGATCATCAACGGTTTATGGCGTTACTCCCGAGGTTTGTGTTGCCTTCGTCCTCGGGAGCAGCACCAAGTATTGAGGCTCTGAATGATCCAGCTCTGGCGCTTCGTCTTTCAGGGGCTCCGTCGACCTCCGAGGCACCACCAACCAATGACCAATGAACGAAATTAAATTACAAGTTATTGTAAAAAATTTATGCATTTAAGTTTTTTTTTTTTATATTTTTTTTTTTTATTTTTATTTTTTATTTTTATTTTTTATTTATATGAATGTTTATGTTTTTAAGTTTTTTTTAATTTTTTTTTTTTTTATTTTTTATGTATTTTTAACAACTTAATTAAGAAAACACAACAATAAGTAAAACAAAGTAAAAAGACTAAGTTCAACTTTCTAAACAAAAATCACAACTAAATAAACAAAACAAAAATCACAACTAAATAACAAAACAAAATGAAAGCAGTAAAGAGAAGGGATTAGGAATGCAAATCTGATTGTGGGTGATTCCTAGGCCTCCCTTCATTATTCAAATGCATGGGCTTATCATTGAACGGACGGTGGTACTTGAAATGATCCGGCAATGGTTTAAATTCAAGAGTGGGTGCCTGAATCATCAAAATCAGAAAAATGTTAGTATAAATTAAAATTAAAAATGGAGAAGATGGCTTACTATCTTTTTCTGACACAAACTCAATGACAAACACCACATTTTTGAACATTTCCGGGACTTTGAACTTAGCCAGGTTTACTATGATGGTTGTGGCTTGTCCCGTGTCCTCAGTTTTAACTCCTTTGGACTTGTTTGTCTCATGCACAGCCTCTTTGATATGTTCAACAAATTCTCCGGCCACCTCATTTTCTGGAATATCTTCCACAACGTCTTTTTCATTCACTTCTTCCTTGAGATTTAAAAAACTGCAAGGAAAAAGGACATTTGGTGGAACGATGTTAGAATGAATTGAATTTTGAACCTCCTCACCTGAGTTGGATGACATAAGGACTTGGGGGGTTTGCGATAAGAATTCTTCTAAACTGCCCAAGTCGTCATCCTCATCTTCTTCTTGAATTGGCAATTCATCCACGTTCGGGCTCTGTTTGGATGGTTCAGGAACAACTTCATCCTCCATGTTACCTTGATCTCGAATCTGTGCCATGAATTCCAAAATCTGCCCAACTTGCTCCTCCAATGCATCCACCTTGTTGGCTTTATTTTGCATCTCCATGTTTCGATTTTCTACGTCCTGGGTCAAAGAGGTTAGTAACTTATTCAAAATGTCATTATCCGAGGACGTACCTGAATTTGGTTGGGGAGATTGTGGTGGAGGCTGTGACGGTTCATATGGCCACTGATAGAACTCTTCCGATGGCGGCAATTGTTCTTCTTTTTGTGAACCCTGTACTGAAGAAATTAATTCTTCAAGCATTTGATTATAATCCACGGGCATACTTTGATTCGATTGGAATTGTTGTGGGGGATGCTGTGGTGGCTGCATAGATCTTGAATAGAACGCGTCTTCTTGCTGCCAATATCCACCTTGTTGGAATTGTTGAGGTTCTCCCCACATGTACTCTGAATTACTTCTCCAATCCGAATTATAAGCGTTGGAAAACATGTTGCCCCTTGATTGGTTATAGCATTGATATCCCCAAACATCTTCATTTGCAGAAAATTGGGGATATTGATGAGTTTGAAATCCTTGCTCATAGGGCACATCAAATGTAGGGACACTTGGCATTGTGGTCCGTTCGGCATTATGAGTTAATTGAGCAGTGAGCTGTGCCAATAGATCTTGAATGCTAGTAGAATCCAGGTCTTGCTCCATTTGTACCTAAAATCAAAGAAAGAAAACTAAATCAAATATCAAAAGTAAAAGACATAACAAACCAAAAATAAAATAACATAAAATAAACACAAATAAAATAAAATAAAATAAAATAAAACACAAACAAAAACATAAACAAAGGATTAGCAAATTTGCTAATCCCCGGCAACGGCGCCAAAAATTTGATGCGAAAATAAATTAACACACAAATTAAACCCTCTTTTTGACAATTGTAGTATAGATGTAAGTAGGGTATCGTTCTAGGCCGGGGATTAGGAGGGCTTGCTAAATCCTCTCAAAAACATAAAAACAAAGTTACAAATGTAAATAAAAGACTTTAAAAGTAAAGGGGGATTTGGATTTGATGAATTTAGAAACAAAACATAAACTTTGGAAAACAAAACAAGTTTAAAACGAATTTGGTTTAAATAAATGGATGGAAGGTTAGCTAAGGGGTTCTTCTCCACACATGTCTTGCTTGCATACAAAATGATTTCCAATTGCATTTCAATAACTTATTAATTCTCAATGCCCCAAGTTAATTAGGTACGCTTAAATTAACCCTCAGATTTTCCTACTTTTATTGAGTTGGATGAATGCATACGACAACCCAAAGCATTCTTCACAAGTTCCCTACATGAATTTCATAATAGAGATACAAGCAAGAATCATTAAATTCTATGAAAATCATAAGCATTGACGAGGCATTCATAACTATGGAATACGCATGAAACTTATGCCAAGAATTTACTTAACGCGATTGTGACTAGCAACCTTCACTACTTGTGAATATAAGTTCATGACGATTAGGTGAAACTCCCTTATATTCTAGCATCAAATTCATGCATGCAAACTAAGTGTCGACCCTCAATCAACATACACAAATCAGTTTTTATACGAACGGATAAGTAAATTGAATTCATAACTTATGAAACGCAATTAAAAGTAATCAAATCATATTGCAAGCATGGACATGTGTTTCGAATCCCCCCCTAGCCAAGGGGGGTTTAGTTCCTCATTATTACAAAACAAAGATAAACAAATTTAAACATTGAAAAACAAAGGAAAGAAAGCACCTAAACGTTCCAACGATCCATGTTGGATAGCAAGCGCGTCCAAGGACTTTTCTCCTTCTCTTTGCCGCAACAACAAGGTTGGAATGATGTTGAAGGGTTGGTTATTTGGAGGAATGGATGGGAAGGGGTTTAGATATGTAGGGAGAGGCAAGGCAAGGCTTGGAGAATGGTTTATTTCTTGATGATTTGAATGAGGTTGCTACCATGGTATTTATAGGAAGAGGATGGACTTGTTTAACACAAAATTTTGGTGGAATTGAGTAGGTGAGCATGGCAAAGAGTGGGAATTGTTGGTGGGTTAGGTATTGAGTCATCCACTCACATGTCATGGTTAGCTAAGCATTGCATCATCCACTCATATGTCATGGTTAGCTAAGCATTGCATCATCCACTCACATGTCATGGTGAGATAGGCATTGCATCATTACTAAAAAATCTGGTGGAAGTGAAACAAAGGGAAGGCCACGGCATTGATGAATTTTATGAGGTATGCATGGTTTTGAGTGAAGTTTTGGCCAATCCTTCTAGAAATTTATCTCTTCTTGCACTTTGTATTTGTTTCACCACATTTTTAGCATGTTTCTATCCTCATTTGACTTCAAATTCGTCCATCCATCTTGCTCATAATATATGTAATCCATTCCAAGCTCAAAACTGCTCCAAAATGCACCAAAATGCACTTTCTTGCTACCTTAGTCCTTTGGACCTACAAACACACGAAAATAGCTTAAAGTACTAAAATAACTAAGAACTAATAACGTAAATGCAAGAAAACTAGTTAACTAAGTCGCATAAATATGCGTCTATCACTATATAATCCCCATTCAACCATTTATCAAGGAGTTCAGAAAACCACACCTCCCACACACATTCCATTCATCCCATCCAGCCATACACCCTCCACAATTCATAAATTCGTCAAACACATCCATCACACTTTGCAGCAGCCTTCCTTCACCTTTCACCATATTTTCTGACCCAAAATCATCCCTAGCCGTACCCCCATCAACCCTAAACCTTCCCATACCATTCCCCATCCATTCTACACCACAAATAACCCCAAAAACCTGTTCTAAAGTTCTCTGCCGCAGCAAGGAGGAAGGAGAATTCGTTGATGAGCTTGCTGCCAAGTTGGAGCGTTCTAGGTGTTTTCTTCCTTTGGATTTTAATTTCTAAATTTATGTATCTTTGCTTTGTGAGTATGAGGAACTAAACCCCCTTAGTTGGGGGGTAATTCGAAACCATGTACATGCTTGCAGTATGACTTGATTAAATTCAGTTGTTAGTTCATAAATTGTGGATTCAATTCGTTCATCTATTTGATTGATAACTTATTTGTGTATGTTGATTGAGAGTGCACGCTTAGTTTTCATGCATGAATATGATGCTAGATTATGAGGGAGTTTCACCTAATAGTTACAATCTTATAATCACAAGTAGTGAAGATCGCTTGAAAACGATCGCGTTGAATGAATTCTTGGCATAAGTTTCATGCAATTCATAGTAACGAATGCTTCGTCAATGCTTATGTTTTTCATAGAACTTAATGATTCTTGCTTGGATCTCTATTATGCAATTCATGTAGGGAACTTGTAGGGAATGTTTTGGGTTGTCGTATGCAATCATCCAATCTAATAACTTGTGGAAAAACTGAAAGTTAATTAGTGCAATTCACGGTTAATTTGGGGCATTGAGTATCCATAGTTTATCGAAGAACAACTGAAAATCGTTTTGTTTGCAAGTGTGACATGTGTGGAGAAGAACCTCCTAACTAGCCCTTTATCCATCCTTTTCATCCAAAACGTTTTACAACCTGTTTAGTTTTAAGTTTCTGTTTTGTTTTCAATTTTCGTCCAAAACAAATCCCCCCTTAATTTGAAGTCTTAGATTAGTTAGAAAGTGTTTTGATTTGTGTTTCTAAGTATTTTGATTCAAGTTTTCATCAAATTTCGTCCAAATTAGTGTAGGTGCTCAAAACTGCCCAGAAAGTGGTTTTTAGGCAGTTTTGAGCCTTCTAGTTGCTGTTTTGAATTCTAGGTTTGTTTAAGTGTTTTAAACATTAGTTTTGCATTCTTTGAGTCTAGTTTAGTGTTTTAAACTTTGTTTTTGAGTTTTTAAGTCAGTTTCCAAGTGTTTAGCAATCCCTCCTAATCCCCGGTCTAGAACGATCCCTACTTACATCTTTACTACAATTTGACAAAAGAGGGTTTAATTTGTGTGTCAAGTAATTCTCACACCAAATTTTGGCGCCGTTGCCGGGGATTAGCAATTTTGCTAATCCCTTGGATTGTTTTTGTTTATTTCATTTTACTTTGTTTCTGATTTTGTTTAAGTTTCTGAGCTAACTTTGTTTCTTGTTTCTTAGGTACTAGTGTATGACTAGAAGCTCTCAAACGATTCGTGCGAACATCTTGGATTTTGACGACGACTTTGAGAGGAAATTGAGAAGAGCTAGAAATCAGCAAGAACACCATCCACCCAATTCCGAATCTGACCTTGAAGAAAACGTACAAGAAGAGGAGGAAGCCACGGCAGGGATATTTGAAGAAGTCCAAGGCATGGCGGTGGACAACCGTACACTCATAGAGCTTTCCGCCTCAGGTTTGGATAATGCCGCACCCTTGTGCATCCAATACCCCACGGCTGCCCAAGGTAAGACGGAAGAATTTGAATTAAAGTCAAGTTTGCTTCATCATATTCCTAAATACCATGGCTTGCCCATGGAAGATCCTAACAAACATTTGAAAGAATTTGAAGTAGTTTGTTCTAGTATGACTCCCGTTAACGTTGACGGAAGTATTTTGAAGATGAAGGCTTTTCCATTCTCTTTGATGGATAAAGCCAAGGATTGGTTATACGAGTTAGCTCCCGGCACTGTCACTTCTTGGGAGAGTATGAAGAGAGCGTTCTTGGAGAAGTTCTTCCCAACTTCTCGCATCATCCTCCTACGCAAAAAGATAAGCGGAATTCAGCAAGAAGAAGGTGAGTCTTTTCCTACATATTATGAACGATTTAAATCACTTGTTGCTTCTTGTCCACAACATCAGATGAAGGAGGAGTTGCTTTTGCAATACTTCTACGAGGGTCTCCTACCTCTAGAACGTCAAATGCTTGATGCTTCGGCGGGGGGAGCATTGGTGGACAAAACACCCATGGCTGCCAAGATCTTGATCTCTAATCGAGCATTGAACGCTCAACAATATGAGGGAGTAGGCCAAAGGGGACCCCCACGGCACCAAGTACATGAGGTAAGTACAACTTCCGAGCTTCACTCACAATTGGCTAATCTTACTTCTCTTGTATCTCAGATGGCCGAGGGCATGAAGATGCAAGGACCAATTGTATGTGGCGTATGTTCCATCCAAGGACATGTCTCTGAAAAATGTCCACAGTTGATTGAAAATGGTGGATGGGAAAGCGCCCATGCAATTGGGTTTCAAGGTCAAAACCAACCAAGGAACGATCCATACTCAAACACATATAATCCCGGTTGGAGAGACCACCCAAATTTCAAGTGGAGGGAGCCCCAACAACCTCAAAACCAAGGAGGCTTTAGGCAACAACCCCCGGGGTTCTTTCCCAAAACATACGGCCCACCCCAAAATCAAGCCCAATCCGGCCCAAGTGCCTCAGGTACGTCTCTTGACAATGATGCACTTCTTAAGATACTAACTAAGTTGTCTAATGGGCAGGAAGATCAAGCGAAGGCTATGCAAAACCAAGATAAAAGGGTGGATCAACTTGAGAAACAAATTGGGCAGATTGCCGAGTTTGTAGGTAAGTTTCGAGATCCCGGACAACTCCCTAGTTCCACCATTCCAAATCCGAAGGGAGGATTCGAAAGTGCCAAAGCAATCACCCTAAGAAGTGGTAAGGAAGTTGGGGCAGGTTCTTCATCAAAAACAGGTCATAACGAGGATGAACTTTTGCAATTGGAAGAGGAGGAATCAAAGCAGCCCACGGCAAAGGTGGTTCCACCTTTGCCACAAGTCCCTAATGTCCCAAATCGGCCCAATTCATCCCACAAAGGTAAGAATGTGTCCAATTCAGTTCATACTAATGTTTTCCCTTCAAATGTGCCTTTTCCTAGTAGGTTCATGCAAACGAAGAAAGAAGATGCAGAAAAGGATATCCTTGAAACCTTTAGGAAAGTTCAAGTTAACATACCTTTGTTAGATGCAATCAAGCAAGTTCCGAGGTATGCTAAGTTCTTGAAGGAGTTGTGTACCACGAGGAAGAGGATGTCGACCAAGGAAGTGGTCAAGGTAGGTGAGAATGTGTCCGCCATCTTGCAACGCAAATTACCTCCCAAATGTAAAGATCCAGGTAGCTTTACCATTCCTTGTGTTATTGGGAATACTAGATTTGAATCTGCCATGCTTGATTTAGGTGCTTCTATAAATGTTATGCCATATTCCATTTATGCATCTATGAACTTAGGAGCATTGAAAAATGATGGGGTAATAATACAATTGGCCGATAGATCTAACGCCTATCCAAAGGGAGTTTTGGAAGATGTTCTTGTGCAGGTTAATCATTTAGTCTTCCCGGCGGATTTCTATGTCCTCGAAATGGATGAGTCGGACCATGCTCCTTCGCTGCCCATTCTTCTTGGAAGGCCATTCATGAAGACGGCCCGGACGAAGATTGACGTGTATAGTGGAACTTTGTCCATGGAATTCGATGGGGAAGTTGTTAATTTTAATCTTTCTGAGTCCATTAAATACCTTAGTGATGACCATTCATGCTTTTCTATTGATATAATTGACTCTTTGGCGCAGGGATATCTCGATGATTTGAATGACGATGCGCTTGAAAAAGTCATTACACAAGGCATGGAACTCAAAACAAAGGGAGCAGATTGCATGCATGCCCACGACATACAAGATTCATCCCATGCCGTGCCCCCTAATGAGGAATTACTTGAAGTTGTGGCTGCCCTTGAGTCCTCACCTAAGCTTGATGGTAAGTATACTAACCGTGAGTCCATTCCCATTTCGACTAACAAATTGCTTCCATCTATCATTCAGGCACCTATCCTTGAACTCAAGCCTTTGCCAAGCCATCTGAAGTACATTTTCTTGGGCGAAAATGAAACACTACCTGCCATCATTTCCTCCTCCCTCACGGTACAAGAGGAGGAGAAGTTGCTTCGAGTTTTGAAGGAGTTCAAATCTGCCCTAGGTTGGACATTGGCCGACATCAAAGGTATAAGCCCTACGACTTGTATGCATCACATATTTCTTGAGGAGGGGGCCAAACCAACTAGAGAGGCTCAACGCCGTCTCAACCCTCCGATGATGGAAGTAGTGAAGAAGGAGATCATAAAGCTTCTAGATTGTGGGGTTATCTATCCAATCTCGGATAGTAGGTGGGTTTCGCCGGTTCAATGCGTACCAAAGAAATCCGGAGTGACGGTGGTAGCTAATGCCGAGAATGAGCTTGTCCCTCAACGTATTCAAACCGGTTGGAGGGTGTGCATTGACTATAGGAAGCTAAACACCACCACGAGGAAGGACCACTTCCCATTGCCGTTCATTGACCAAATGCTTGAGAGGTTAGCGGGTTATGCTTTCTATTGTTTTCTTGATGGTTATTCTGGGTATAATCAAATTGTCATTTCACCTGAGGACCAAGAAAAAACCACTTTTACATGCCCGTTTGGTACATTTGCATATCGTCGCATGCCTTTTGGTTTATGTAATGCACCTGCTACATTTCAAAGATGCATGATGAGTATATTTTCTGATTATGTAGAGAAGATAATTGAAGTGTTTATGGATGATTTTAGCGTCTTTGGTGATTCGTTTGATAGTTGCTTACATAATCTAAGTGTGATCCTAAAACGTTGTGTTGAAACTAACCTTGTGCTTAATTGGGAAAAGTGTCATTTTATGGTTAAACAAGGCATCGTTTTAGGTCATATAATCTCTGAAAAGGGTATTGAGGTTGATAAGTCAAAAATAGATCTTGTACGTCACTTACCCTCTCCGACTTCGGTTAGAGAGGTTCGTTCGTTTCTTGGTCATGCAGGATTCTATCGTAGGTTTATCAAAGATTTCTCGAAGATAGCACAACCTCTTTGCCGACTCCTACAAAAAGAAGTGGCGTTTGAATTCACTAAGGAGTGCACGGCATCATTCAACCAACTCAAGGAGTTGTTAACCACGGCACCCATCATTGTTCCACCGGATTGGAGTCTACCTTTCGAGCTCATGTGTGATGCGTCCGACTATGCTTTAGGAGCTGTTTTAGGACAAAGAAAGGACAAGAGGCCGCATGTCATTTACTACGCCTCCCGGACGTTGAACGATGCACAATTGAACTACTCCACTACAGAAAAAGAACTCCTTGCTGTTGTCTTTGCTTTAGATAAATTTCGATCCTATCTAATTGGAACTAAAGTAATTGTTTTCACTGATCATGCAGCTCTGAAGTACTTGCTCACCAAAAAGGAGGCCAAGCCACGGCTAATTCGATGGATATTGCTACTTCAAGAGTTCGACATAGAGATTCGGGACAAGAAGGGAAGTGAAAACGTGGTGGCTGACCACCTAAGCCGAATGGTGCATAATGAGGAGTCTTTGCCGATTTCGGAGACATTCCCCGATGAACAATTGTTGTCCATTAAGGTTAGTGCACCTTGGTATGCCGATATTGTTAATTTTTTGGTGTCAAAACGTATTCCAAGTGAGTTCACTAGGCACCAACGTGATAAACTTAGGCATGATGCACGGTTTTATGTGTGGGATGATCCGTACTTATGGAAATTTTGCTCCGATCAGATTATACGTCGTTGTGTGCATGATTCTGAATGTCATTCAATTTTGAGTTTTTGTCACACATATGCATGTGGAGGGCACTTTGGCACACAACGCACAGCCCTTAAGGTGTTACAATGTGGATTTTATTGGCCTAGTATTTTTAAAGATGCTAAAACTTTTTGCTTAACATGTGATAAATGTCAACGAATGGGTGGTATTAGTGCAAAGGACCAAATGCCGCAGGTTTCTATCCTAAATGTTGAAATTTTTGATGTTTGGGGTATTGATTTTATGGGTCCTTTCCCTTCTTCGTATGGTTTTACATATATTTTGCTTGCGGTTGATTATGTGTCGAAGTGGGTGGAAGCAAAGGCCACCCGGACTAATGATTCTAAAGTGGTTGCAGATTTTATTAGAACTAACATTTTTGCAAGGTTCGGAATGCCACGAGTGATCATTAGTGACGGAGGGTCACACTTTTGCAATCGGACCATTGAAGCGTTATTGAGGAAATACAGTGTCACCCATAAGGTTTCTACACCTTATCATCCTCAAACTAATGGGCAAGCCGAGGTTTCCAACCGTGAGATCAAGCAAATCCTAGAGAAGACCATTGGGCCAACAAGGAAGGATTGGAGTTTACGACTTGATGATGCACTTTGGGCGTATCGTACGGCGTACAAAACCCCCATTGGGATGTCCCCCTTCCGACTTGTCTATGGCAAGGCGTGCCATCTTCCTGTTGAATTGGAGCACAAAGCACTTTGGGCCATCAAGAAGTTTAACATGAACCTCGAGGAAGCAGGAAGTCAAAGGAGATTGCAATTGAATGAGCTCGATGAGATACGGCACGAGGCGTACGATAATGCAAGCATTTACAAGCAAAAGACCAAAGCTTTCCATGACAACATGATCCGTGGGAAATCATTCTCAATTGGGCAGAAAGTGCTATTGTTCAATTCCCGTTTACGTTTGTTTCCCGGTAAGTTACGTTCAAAGTGGATTGGACCATTTGTTATTACTAACGTATCATCTTATGGTGCAGTTAGAATTCAAAGTCCCAAAACAGGTCATGAATTCCAAGTGAACGGACATCGCTTGAAGCTTTATTATGAGAACTTTGTTGAACAAACCGTAGATGACATCTCCCTAGATGCCGTGGGCACCAATGGGGCATGATTGTGTTCTTCGTCCGGCTGCAAGACGTTAAAGAAAGCGCTACTTGGGAGGCAACCCATGCAATTCAACAAAGGAAGCCCTAGGAAGCACTCCAATTCCAGATTTGCGTTCCTAAAACCCTTCACTTTGTTGCTTGTTTCTAATCTGCCCAGTTTTGCATTTTAGTTGCTGTTTGAGTGTTTAATTTTGTTTGGTGTGATTTTATGCTTGAAACATTGAGGACAATGTTTGATTTAAGTGTGGGGGGGGTAACTAAGTGTTTTTTTTTATGCAAATTCGTGGGATTTTATCACCCTTAACTTGGAGACTTGTTCCTTGCTGTTTTTAAGTGTTTTTGATTAGTTTTGGTGTGTTTTAGTGTGTTTTGATGCAAAAATCCGAAAATCACATAAAAATTTGAAAAATTTGTTTTAAAAACCCAAAAAGAGTTGTTTTTGTGTGTTTGTTTGTGTCCTAGGGTACCTTCCAACACAATGATGAGGATTCGGTTTATAATTACATGGCTGTTAAAGAGAGTGATTAACATGGATGAAAGTTTGATTTACTCTTTGTTTATGCTTAGTTGTGGTTATAACTTATGAATTCACATGCAATCATAAAGAAAAAATCAGTTTTTGTAACATGCTTGAAGGAAGGAACTCAAACTAACGCTACAACCTTGTGAGACTTGAGCCTAAACGTTTATTTGGAGAGTTAAAATCTGTGCATTCTTTGTTTTCTAAAGTCGTTGCATGATCTCATTATTCTTTGCTTGGTTGCTACTTAGAAGGCGTTTCATCATTTAGTTCCAAATGCTAGAACTCATGCCCATTTCATTCAAAGCATGTCATTGAATTGCATAACACATATTCAAGATAAAGTTGTGTAGTGACCACCACCATAGCCAAAAAGCCGTAAATCCCCTCTGTCATTGTGATTTGTAGGTTTTTAACCACATTGAGCCTTGTTAGCCTTTTCTTTGTTAACCCACATTACCCTCACCTAGCCTAGATTAGGACTATCCATACACTTGTTCTTGAAGCATAGTAAAACATGATTCAAATTGAATTCCTTTTGATTTATGTTGGCAGAAAACAAGTGTGGGGGAAGTGTTTTTCATGAGGAATTGTGTGCCATAGGCACGGCAAAAACAAATCCCCCCTTAATTTGAAGTCTTAGATTAGTTAGAAAGTGTTTTGATTTGTGTTTCTAAGTATTTTGATTCAAGTTTTCATCAAATTTCGTCCAAATTAGTGTAGGTGCTCAAAACTGCCCAGAAAGTGGTTTTTAGGCAGTTTTGAGCCTTCTAGTTGCTGTTTTGAATTCTAGGTTTGTTTAAGTGTTTTAAACATTAGTTTTGCATTCTTTGAGTCTAATTTAGTGTTTTAAACTTTGTTTTTGAGTTTTTAAGTCAGTTTCCAAGTGTTTAGCAATCCCTCCTAATCCCCGGTCTAGAACGATCCCTACTTACATCTTTACTACAATTTGACAAAAGAGGGTTTAATTTGTGTGTCAAGTAATTCTCACACCAACACACATGCACCCACTTTTCATTATTTTTCTGCACCCATTCCTTAGTGTTCCTGCTGTCTCCATTAATATCATAAATATATATATATATATATATATAAATAGATATATATATATATAAATAGATATATATATATATATATTACTTTCTTATTTTATTAACCAATTACAGTGGGCAAGACAGTTTTGACGATTTTATCACTTAAAATCTCACTTGTGCAATATTTATTTTATTTACTAGATAAATACTATAAAACACAAAAACAAAGTAAATAGCTCAAAAATATAAGAAACTGACTAAGAAAAGACGAGAGAATTTGATGTAAAATATGTATAAATATAATCCGATCAGAAATCCCACTGCATACCGTGGGTTTCAAGGAGGAGTGACGGTGTTCTTCGTCCGGCTGTACGACGTTAAAGCAAGCGCTACGTGGGAGGAAACCCATGCAATTCAACAAAGGAAGACCAAGGAATCACTCCAATTCCAGATTTGCGTTCCTAAACTCTTCACTTTGTTGTTTATTTCGAATCTGCCTATTTAGTTGTTTTAGTTGCTGTTTGTGTGTTTCCTTTTGTTTGGTGTGATTTTATGCTTGAAACATTGAGGACAATGTTTGATTTAAGTGTGGGGGGGGTAACTAAGTGTTTTTGATGCAAATTCGTGGGATTTTATCACCCTTTACTTATAGACTTGTTCCTTGCTGTTTTTAAGTGTTTTTAAGCTGTTTTGGAGTGTTTTAGTGTGTTTTGACTTAAAAATCCGAAAATCATATAAAAATTTGAAAAAAAAGTGTTTTGAAAAGCCTAAAGAGCGTGTTTTGAGTCGTTTTTGTGTGTTTGTGTCTTAGGGTACCTTCCAACACAATGATGAGGATTCGGTTTGTAATTGCATGGCTGTTAAAGAAAGTTATTAACATGATGAAAGTTTGAATTACTCTTTGCTTATGCTTGGTTGTGGTTATAACTTATGAATTCACGTGTAATCATAAAGAAAAAAATTAGTTTTTGTAACATGCTTGAAGGAAGGAACTCAAACAAACGCTACAACCTTGTGAGACTTGAGCTTAAACGTTTATTTGGAGAGTTAAAATCTGTGCATTATTGTTTTCTAAAGTCGTTGCATGATCTCATTATTCCTTGCTTGGTTACTACTTAGAAGGCGTTTCATCATTTAGTTCCAAATACTAGAACTCATGCCCATTTCATTCAAAGCATTTTATTGATTTGCATAACACATATTCAAGATGAAGTTGTGTAGTTACCACCACCAAAGCCAAACTGCCATGTATCCCATATCATTTTATGTTTAAGTTAACCCCGTTGAGCTTTGTTAGCCTACATTCTTTGTTAACCCACGTTATCCTAACCTAGCCTAGATTAGGACCATCCATACCCTTGTTCTTGAAGCATAGTAAAGCATGATTCAAATTGAATTCCTTTTGATTAATGTATGGCAGAAAATAAGTGTGGGGGAAGTGTTTGTCATGTCAATTTGGGTGCCATAGGCACGGCATTGAAAGAAGAAAAAAGAAAAAGAAAAAAATTCGTGGAAAATAGAAAGAAATAAAGAAAAGTTGTGAAAAGAATGAAAATGAGTTGAAAAATATGTGAAAAAGAGTTCCTAAGTGTTGTTTGTTGAAGAAAGGGTCCAAAACTTTGAATTTGGCCCTAAGTATTGCTTGAATCTTCCCTTTGTGTTTAAAAGTGATTTCTGCATTCTAAAGTGAATTCTAAGTGTCAATATCATTATTTTGCTTGCTATTGCTTCAAGAACGTTTGTTATTCCTATCCTTCATTTGTTAACCAATAGCCCAAGCCCCGTTACAACCTTTGACTTCAATCTTGAGTGTTATGTGTTTCAATTTGTGGAGTTTGAATTTGGTATGAGCATATGGTGTCACTGGTTCTCACATCTAAGTAGTAGCATTCCATTCATGAGATCATATCTAAACATGCTTATTAACTCCAGAAATTGCGTTCTTTGTTATATATATATGTGAGCATTCGTTTCATATCTACATCAATCTTCTCACATATAACTAGTATAGGGTGTGTAGTTAGAAAATCTGAGTGAAAATCGAGTGCATATCTTGTAAGGAATTGAGTGATTTCTCTAAGGCATGTTACTACATCAAAAACATTGTTTTAATTGCTTAAATGTGAACTAGTAAGTAGCGACTATGATTAAGCATGTGCTTAAGTGTAAAGATGACTAAAATCTGTGGGGAATAACGATTTTTAACATGTCATGTGCATTGGAAATCCCTGAGGCAAATGTTGGAAGGTTTAGGTTGTGTTTTATTTGTTTTGTTTTGTTTTATTTCTTTGTTTTGCTCGAGGACTAGCAAAAGCTAAGTGTGGGGGAATTTGATAGGAGCATATTTATGCGACTTAATTGGCTTGTTCTTGATGTGAAAATTAGCTTGACACACAAATTAAACCCTATGGATGGCAATTGTAGTATATGAGCAAATAGGGATCGTTCTAGACCGGGGATTAACTAGGGATGCTAATCAATGTGAAACTGACTCAAAACATTAAAAATATAATGTAGAACACTAAACTAGACTCAAAGAATGCAAAACTAAACTTTAAAATACTAAAACAAACCAAAAGATTCAAACAGCACTCAAAACACTCAAAACTGCCTTAAAAACACTTTCTGGGCAGTTTTGAGCACCTAACACTAATTTGGACGAAATTGGACTATAACTTGACTCAAGACACTTAAAAACACAAACTAAACCAATTTCTAACTAATCTAACACTTTAAAATAAATGGGGGATTGATTCTTACGAAATTGAAATTAAAACAAAGACTTGTAAACAAACTTCAACAAAACAGATTGTGATAAAATAGAATGATGAGAAGCTTAGTTAGAGGGTTCCTTATCCACACATGAACATATGCATATAAATTGATTCCCAGTTATGACTTCAACAAACAATAAATGACAATGCTCCAAGTTAATTAGGTTCGCTTAAACTAACTTTCAGATTTCCCTAGATTCATTAGATTGAATGGGATACGCACTACAACCAAATTATTCCTCATCAAAGTCCCTAACTATGGAATACGCATGATAGAGACATTCAACAAAGATCATTAAGTTCAACGGAAATCATAAACATTGACTAGGCATTCATAACTATGGAATACGCATGTTAATCCAACCTAGGGTTTACTAAACATAATCGTGACTAGCAATTTCTACTACTCATGAATATAAGTTCCTAACGATTAGGTGAAATTCCCTTATATTCTAGCATCAAGTTTAGGCATGCAAATTAAGTGTCGACCCTCAACCCACATACATAAACAAGTTCATAATCAAAACAGAAAAGTAAACCACATTTAAAGTTCATGAATTCATAACTAGAGTAAATCAAATCATAACCAACATATGTCCATGGCTTCAAATTCGCCTCTAACTAAAACGAAATTAGTTCCACATGTTTAACATAATTGAAAAGCAAGTTAAATTAAACATGAAAACAGAAACAAGAGAAGAAAGAACTCCAAACACTCCACTAGTTGCAGATTGCATGTGCAAGGTTTCTTCCTTCCTTTGGACTGCACGGCACTCCTCCTCCTCTCCTTCAATGGTGGCGGCACAAGGTGGTTTTGGTGGTGGGAAGGTGCGGCTATGGTGGATGAATGGTTACTTGGATGGAGGGTTGCGGCAAGGTTGAATTTGGGCAGAAAGTTGGGAGTTTTGGGGGTGGAATGTGCGGCAAGAACTAGAACTAGGGTTTTGGCGTGTAGAATGAATGTGTAGCAGGTTCTCCCCCCAAAGGATGTAAAAACACATATATATAGGCACCACAAACCCTAAAGAAATCAGTTTAGATAATGGGCTAGGGTTTAGGTGCGGCTAGGGTTAAAAATCCACAAAGAATTAGGTTAAACAATCAGATTTTTGCATGAGGAAAGGGCCTAGGGTGCGGCTGATTAAGTGGGCTAGAGTTAGGGCTTCTAGAATGCCTTGCAAGGCAAGGAAATCAAATTTCAAAGCCCTAGGTGCGGCAAGGGTTAGAGGGAAAAGGCTAAGTCATCTAAAAGCCCAAAGCCAAGAATAGAAACTCCCGAAAATGGAAACCTCCAAGAATAGAAACTTCCAACTTTAGAAACTTTGGTTTCCAATTCCGAATTCTTTGTTCTTCACTTTCATTTCTTCCATTCTTAAGCTCCTTTGACCTTCAAACTCGTCCATTCCTTGTGCTCCATTAGCATTCACAACATTCCAGCTCAGTTTTGCTCTAAAATGCTCCATTTTGCTTCATTTCATGTAATATGTCCTTTAAACCTGAAAACACATGAAAGTAGCTTAAAAGACTACATTAAACTAAGAAAACATAACGAAAATGCATAAGAACTAGCTAACTAAGGCGCATAAATATGCTCCTATCAAATTCCCCCACACTTAGCTTTTGCTAGTCCTCGAGCAAAACAAAGAAACAAAACAAAAACACAATCTAAACCTTCCAACATTTGCCTCAGGGATTTCCAATGCACATGACAAGTTAAAAATCATTACTCCCACGGATTTTAGTCATCTTCACACTTAAGCACATACTTAATCATAGTCACGACTTACTAGTTCACATTTAACCATTTAAAACGATGTTTTGAATGTAGTAACATGCCTTAGAGAATTCCCTCAATTCCTTACAAGATATACACTCTATTTTCACTCAGATTTTCTAACTCCACACCCTACACTAGTCATATGTGAGAAGATTGATGTAGATATGAAAACGAATGCTCACATATATGTTTCACAAAGAACGCAATTTCTAGAGTTAAGAAGCATGTTTAGATATGATCTCATGAATGGAATGCTACTACTTAGATGCGAGAACCAGTGACACCATATGCTAATACCAAATTCAAACTCCACAAATTGAAACACATAACACTCAAGATAGAAGTTAAGGGTTGTAATGGGGCTTGGGGTGTTGGTTAACAAGGAAAAGATAAGGAAAACAAACGTTCTTCAAGCGATAGTAAGCAAAGTAATGAAATTGAGACTTAGAATTCACTTAGATTGCAGAAATTAACTTTAACACACAAGGGGGAGACTTAAACAACTTCTTAGGGTCAAATTCATTGTTTTGGACCCTTACTTCAACAAACAATACTTTGGAACTCTTTTTCTCAACTTTTCAACTTTTTTTTTTTTTTTTTTTTTCATACTTTTCATACTTTTTTTTTTTCTTCATTTTTTTTTTCTTTTTCCACGAATTTTTTTCTTTTCTTTTCTTTTCTTTTCTTTGCCGTGCCTATGGCACACAATTCCTCATGAAAAATACTTCCCCCACACTTGTTTTCTGCTAACATAGATCAAAAGGAATTCACTTCGAATCATTCTTTACTATGCTTTAAGAACAAGGGTATGGATGGTCCTAAACTAGGATAGGTGAGGAAAACATGGGTTAACAAATAACGAAGGCTAACAAGGCTCAATGGGGTTAAAACCTACAAATCACAATGACATAGGGCACACGGCTTTTTGGCTAAGGTGGTGGTCACTACACAACTTCATCTTGAATGTGTGTTATGCAACTCAATAACATGCTTTGAATGAAATGGGCATGAGTTCTAGCATTTGGAACTAAATGATGAAACGCCTTCTAAGTAGCAACCAAGCAAAGAATAATGAGATCATGCAACGACTTTAGAAAACAAAGAATGCACAGATTTTAACTCTCCAGATTTTAACAGCCATGTAATTACAAACAGAATCCTCATCATTGTGTTGGAAGGTACCCTAAGACACAAACAAACACACAAAAACAACTCTTTTTGGGTTTTTTAAAACAATTTTTCAAATTTTTATGTGATTTTCGGATTTTTACTTCAAAACACACTAAAATGCACCAAAACAGCTTAAAAACACTTAAAAACAGCAAGGAACAACTTTGGAAGTTATGGGTGATAAAATCCCACGAATTTGCAATAAAAACACTTGTTTACCCCCCCCACACTTAAATCAAACATTGTCCTCAATGTTTCAAAGCATAAAATAACATAAATACACAAAACCAAACAAAACAGCAACTAAACAATCTAACAAGGCAGAAATGAAATAATCAACAAAGAGAAGGGTTAGGAACGCAAATCTGGAATTGGAGTGCTCTCTAAGTCTTCCTTTGTTGCATGAATGGGTTGCCTCCCAAGTAGCGCTTGCTTTAACGTCTTCCAGCCGGACGGTACCGCCGTTTAAGCTCGACTAGGTTCCACGGCATGGAGGGGTACCTCCTCCACGACATGCTCCTCAAACGTCTCGTAATAGGGCTTCAATCGATGCCCATTCACTTTGAATTCTTGTTGCGTCCTTGTACTTTTGATTTGCACTGCACCTTGAGGGAAAACATTAGTGACAATAAAAGGACCAACCCATTTGGAACGCAACTTACCCGGAAACAACCGAAGGCGAGAATTGAACAACAGCACTTTCTGCCCAATAGAGAACGTCTTGGCACGAATCATCTTGTCATGGAATGCCTTTGTTTTTTCCTTGTAAATCCGGGCATTCTCATATGCTTCATTTCGGATTTCATCAAGCTCACACAATTGAAGCTTCCTATGTAAACCTGCGGCATCAAGGTCCATATTGAACGTTTTGACGGCCCAATGTGCACGATGCTCTAACTCGACGGGAAGATGGCATGGCTTCCCATAGATGAGCCGAAAAGGTGACATCCCAATGGGGGTTTTATAGGCAGTGTGATACGCCCACAATGCATCGTTTAAGCGCAAACTCCAATCCTTCCTTGTAGGCCACACGGTCTTCTCAAGAATCTGCTTGATTTCCCTATTCGAAACCTCGGCTTGCCCGCTCGTTTGAGGGTGATAAGGTGTGGCCACCTTATGCGTGACGTTGTATTTCTTGAGCAACGCCTCGATGGTTCGATTACAAAAATGGGAACCTCCATCACTGATTAGCACTCGCGGCATTCCAAACCTTGCAAAAATGTTAGTTTTCACAAAATCTGCAACCACTCGAGAATCATTAGTTCGGGTGGCTTTTGCTTCCACCCATTTCGACACATAGTCCACAGCAAGCAATATATAAAGAAACCCATGTGACGATGGAAAGGGACCCATAAAATCAATACCCCAAACATCAAAGATTTCAACACTAAAAATGGGGGTTTGCGGCATTTGTTGTTTAGGACCAATATTGCCCGTTCTTTGGCATCTATCACAAGACATCCAAAATGTTCTAGCATCCCTAAAGATGGTAGGCCAATAGAAACCACATTCTAACACCTTAAGTGCTGTTCTTTGAGTGCCAAAGTGTCCCCCACAAGCGTAAGTGTGACAAAAGGTTAGAATAGCATTAAACTCAGAATCGTGCACACACCTACGTATAACTTGGTCAGGGCAATATTTCCATAAATACGGGTCATCCCACACATAAAATCGTGCCTCTTTCTTCAATTTATCACATTGGTGTTTAAGTAATTCACTAGGAACATGTTTAGACACCAAATAATTCACCAAATCAGCAAACCACGGGTCACTTACCTTGACGGACATCAGTTGCTCATCTGGGAATGTCTCTATGATAGGCACGGCATCCTCCTTATGCACCATACGGCTCAAGTGGTCAGCCACCACGTTTTCACTTCCCTTCTTGTCCCGGATTTCGATATCGAACTCTTGGAGAAGAAGCATCCAACGAATGAGTCGTGGTTTGGCCTCCTTCTTAGTGAACAAATACTTCAATGCTGCATGGTCAGTATAAATAATAACTTTAGTACCAAGCAAATAAGAACGAAATTTATCTAAAGCAAATACAACAGCAAGAAGTTCTTTTTCCGTGGTAGAATAATTCAATTGTGCATCATTTAAAGTCCGAGAGGCATAATAGATAACATGCGGCCTCTTTTCCTTCCTTTGCCCCAAAACGGCTCCTAATGCATAATCGGAAGCATCGCACATAAGCTCAAAAGGAAGGCTCCAATCCGGTGGAACTATGATAGGGGCCGAAGTTAGCATTTCTTTGAGGTGATTGAACGCCTTCTCACACTCCTCGTTGAAGTCAAATGCCACATCTTTCTGGAGGAGACGGCAAAGAGGGTTTGAGATCTTGGAGAAGTCCTTGATAAATCGCCTATAGAATCCTGCATGACCAAGAAACGAACGAACCTCTCGAACCGAAGTAGGAGAGGGTAAGTAGCGTACAAGATCTATTTTTGATTTATCCACTTCAATTCCTCTTTCTGAAACAATATGCCCTAGAACTATGCCTTGTCTAACCATAAAGTGACATTTCTCCCAATTAAGCACAAGGTTAGTTTCTACACATCGTTTCAAAATTATTGTGAGATTTTCCAAACAACCATCAAATGAATCACCAAACACACTGAAATCATCCATAAATACCTCAATAATCTTTTCCACAAAATCTGAAAAGATACTTACCATACACCTTTGAAACGTGGCCGGAGCATTGCATAAACCAAAAGGCATGCGGCGATAAGCAAAAGTACCAAAGGGGCATGTAAAAGTTGTCTTTTCTTGGTCATCCGGCGCTATGACAATCTGATTATATCCAGAATAACCATCAAGGAAACAATAAAAAGAATGACCGGCTAACCTTTCAAGCATTTGATCAATGAACGGCAAAGGGAAGTGGTCCTTCCTTGTAGTGGCGTTGAGCTTCCTATAATCAATGCACACTCGCCAACCTGTTTGGATACGGGTTGGCACAAGCTCATTCTCGGCATTCTTCACCACTGTCACTCCGGACTTCTTTGGAACACATTGCACCGGTGACACCCAACGACTATCAGAGATCGGATAAATCACTCCACAATCAAGAAGTTTGATAATCTCCTTTTTCACAACTTCCATCATTGGAGGGTTGAGACGCCGCTGAGCCTCTCGAGTTGGTTTAGCCCCCTCCTCTAAAAGTATGCGATGCATGCACGTAGTCGGGCTAATTCCCCTAATATCTGCCAAAGTCCACCCAATGGCCGTCTTGTGCTCTTTCAACACTCGGATCAACTTCTCCTCTTCTATGGCCGTGAGTGATGAGGAGACAATGACGGGCAATGTCTCGTTGTCACCCAGAAAGACGTACTTTAAATTATCGGGTAACGGTTTAAGCTCAAGTACGGGTGCCTGAATCACTGAGGGTAACAACTTATTAGTGGAAACTGAAATTGAAATTGGGTTAGAAGGCTTACCATGGTGTTGAGGTAGTGACTCAAGGGCAGCCACTATCTCGGCCTCTTCCACACTTCTAGGCACGGCAAAACCAGATTTTTGCCCAATTCCTTTTGCAATTGTTGTTTCAAGTGTATCCCTCTCCAAAGAATCGAGAAAATCCTGCGCCAAATCATCAATTATATCAATAGAAAAGCAAGAATGATCGTCCTTAGGAAATTTAATACTTTCAGAAAGATTGAAATCAATGACTTCCCCATCAAATTCCATCGTTAAAGTTCCTTTAAAAACATCTATTTTGGTGCGGGCTGTTTTCATGAAGGGCCTCCCTAATAGAATCGGCAATGGGGTGGAATGGGGTGAATCCTCCATGTCAAGCACGTAGAAATCCGCTGGAAAAATCAAGTTACCAACCTGCACCAAAACATCTTCCAAAACACCCTTTGGATATGCATTAGAACGATCGGCTAGTTGAGTTATCACACCATCATTTTTAAGCTCACTGATGCGAAAATAACTTAACGCACAAATTTAAACCCTATTTGTGACAGTTGTAGTATATGGATAAGTAGGGATCGTTCTAGGCCGGGGATTAACTAGGGATGCTAACCAAAGTAAAATTAAATTAAAAACGTAAAAACACAATTTAAAACTCTAAACTAAAATCAAAACACTTAATTAGAATCACTCAAAATAAAACTAACAAATGAACCAAAATAAATTAAAAGACTCAAAATAATTCAAGACTTTTAGAAAACACAAACTAAATTGATTTCTAACAAATCTAACACTTTAAAATAAACGGGGGATTGATTTTTAAAGAAAAGTAAATTAAACTTAAATAAATTACAGAATTGACAAAAACATGAAATTAAGATGAATGGATGGACGACGGACTGGCTAGAGGATTCTTCTCCACACATGACACATATGCAACCTAAATTGATTTTCAGTTGTTCTTCCAATAAATTATGAAACTCAACACCCCAAGTTAATTAGATACGCTTAAATTAACCTTCAAGTTCTCCTTAAGTTAATGAATTGGATGGGAAAGCGCATACAACAATTCAAAACATTCCTCAAAGGTTCCTTACGTGATGAGCACAATAAGGATACAATCAAGAATCATGAAGCACAATGAGAACTATAAGTGTTGACGAGGCATTCGTTACTATGATGAGCATGAAACTAATGCCAAGAATTCATTCAACGCGATCGTTTATAAGCGACCTTCACTACTTGTGATTATAAGATTGTAACTATTAGGTGAAACTCCCTCATAATCTAGCATCATATTCATGCATGAAAACTAAGCGTGCACTCTCAATCAACATACACAAATAAGTTATCAATCAAGTAGATGAACGAATTGAAACCACAACTTATGAAATAACAACTGAACGTAATCAATTCAAATTACAAATATATTCATGGTTTTGAATTAAACTCTAGCCAAAACAAATTAGTTACACATTATTAAAATTAAAACAGAAATAAAATGTGAGTTTGAGGAACGAATTAACCGATAGAAATATGCAAGGGTCTGTTTTTCTATCCTTCTTTCCTGCATAGTCCACCTCGCTGTGCTGACTGCCCAGCTCCACGTTTTGCCTTGCTGTGCTGACTGCCAAGACAAGGCAGCACGTTGTTGATTCCTTTCCCCTTCGTTCCTCCTCACGCTGCCAGCTGGCAGCTTTTATTCCTGTCGAGAGCAGCTTCCTTTTCAGAAACTCCCAGCTGCTTTCGCAGCTCGCCTTCCTGTCTCGGTTTCTTGGCAGCTGCTCCAAGCAGCCTGCCTTCCCGTGCGCTGCTTCAACGTCCGTCTTTTGCCAGCTGCAGTTGTGTCTCCCCGCAAACTCCTCACGTCTCTCACTCCTCTCTAGCTGCCAGGAAGCAGCTACCCCCTGCGTGCTGTCTGTTTTTCCGTGACTTGATCTTTGTGCTTCACGCTGCCAGGAAAGCAGCGCGCCAGCTGCCTTCCCGTCTGACTTCCTGCTCGTGTCTAACCTCCCGCTGCCTTAAGGCACTGCTCTCGCAAGCTGCCGCAGCTGCCTAATGCAGGCAGCCATCTGCACCTTCCCAAATCCACGCGTCTGTCTTCGCGTTTCCACCTCTCTTGTGCTGCCACCTCCTCCTGCACGTCTCGCTCTCTGCTGCAATGCAGCAGCTTATCCCCGCGTCTTCGTGCCTTGGTCTCCCAGCTGAACAGGCAGATTTGCTGCCTTGGCTTCTTCTCTCTTTGCTCGCTGCCAGGTTGCTTCTCTGTTCCTTCGCTGCCAGGAAGGCAGCTCTCGGCTCCTGACCTCACTCTCCTCGCAAGCTTCCCGCTGCAAAGGCAGCGCTGTCCCCCGCTTCTCAACCCCCCAAACCTTCTTTCCTTCTTACCTGTTTTTCCGCGTGTCTCACTGCTAAGGCCGCAGCCTGACTTTCTTTCCTTATCCCCCCGCTCTCAGTCCTTCACGTATCTCCCTCCTCTTTATTCTTTTCTGCCCATTCTTCCAGTGCGTCTCATTTCTTCCTGCCAAACTCAACATACCTTTTCCTTTTATTATTTCCACCCATGCTGACTGCCATCTCCCACGCTGCCAAGGCAGCTTCCACTCAATCCTCCACTTTTGTATTGTCGTGCTGTTTTCTGTCCCATTTCCTTTGTGTGGCTTTGTGCCTTTCCAGCTCTCATTTGCTGCCACATGTGCTGCCAGTAAAGCAGTTTTAGTTATTTTTTTTTTTTTCTAAAGCTACAAAAATCAAATAAGTGAGCAATATAATTTTTACGAATTTTGTCACTTAAAATCACACTTGTGCTATTTTTATTTTCTTAGCTAGATAAATTCGATAAAACACAAAAACAAAGTAAATAGCACAAAAATATGAGGAAATAACTAAGAAAAGACAAGAGAATTTGATGTAAAATATATATAAATATGAGCTTATCAAATACCCCCACACTTAGCTTTTGCTAGTCCTCGAGCAAAACAGAGAAAACAGAACAAGTAATAACATGGAAATTATTAGCTTCCCCCTATGTGACCCTCATAGAACTTCATTCGAGAACGCAAATCATCAAGAACCATAGCTAACACCAACAAGCTAATCCAAGTTCATTTTCCTTATTCAAATATTAGCAGTAATCTTTGAAACATCCTTGAAGTGTAGTGTGTGAGATAGCCATGTTAATGCAATTTCAAATTTTTATTTTAAAATCACCATATGCAAACTAGCAACCTTCTCACGGGATATGCGCTCAATCACACATGTGTTTAGTTTTAATGTGTTTCTCTCAAAGAATCAAATGTGAAAGTTCTACCATAAGCTTGCATAAAAATCACTTCTCTACAATCATAATTACAAAACTTAAATCAAGAGGACTTTTATTGGACGTAATGAGGATTAGGGCGAGGGTTATTGAAACGAAAGAATAGGTAAAAACAAGTTCCAAGCTACATTGCAAGCAATTCTTTTGTTTAGATTTATAAGAACTCAAACTTTCCAGCTATTCTTCTAGTCACCTCCAACCACAACCTTAAACTGAAACTTTAAACACTTTTTATTTTCTTCGTAAACAAACTTTCTTTCTCTTTTTTTTTTTCTCTTTTTTTTTATTTTTTTTTTATTTTTTATTTTTTTTTAATAAACAAATATGAAAAACCCTCACACTTATTCTTTTGCCAAACACCCTCCGAATACTTCACAAACATTTCTCATAAGATAATTTCACAGTACTCACTAGCTCGCTTGGAAAGGGTAAGGAAAAAAATTTCAGGCATAAGGGTAGACATATCTGGTGATAAGAAATAAAAGGCTCACAAATACGGCTCAAATTGGCAATCTAATGATATCATTTTTCTTTGGGAAACAAGGTTATTTGGGCCATGGTGGTAAACCTAATGCCTCTATCATTTTCAAGTTCATGCAATCAATGACAAATATTTCGAAAGATCGTTATGCAAGTTCTAGAGATGTATCTCACATAAGTTCATCACACATGAAAGAATAGGAGTGTATGAAAAATGCACACACTTTCAATAGGCTCAAAAACTCACATAGGATGTATATGGTCACTAAATTCACATATGGAGCTTTAAATCATGCTTTAATTTCACATCAACAAGGCTATGTGCATTTGGTTTTTCAAAGATGATCAAATATGTACAAACTAATACGAGAATTAGGAATTTCACACAACACATGTTAACTAAGTTCTTGATCATCATGGTTCAAATTTTATCCAATTATATCATTGGGTCGGGAAACTAACAAAAATATAATTCAAAACAATAAGGAAAACAAGGAAATATTTTTTTTTGAATTTTCCGATTTTTTTATTTTTTATTTTTTTTTATTTTTTATTTTTTATGTATTTTTTTAAAAACAACAACTTAATTAAGAAAACACAAAGCAATAACATGGAAACAAATGAAACCAGTTCAAAGTCGAAGGTACAAAAATTTTCAATTTGGTCATTTTTATACTCTTTACCCCCACACTTAAACTAGACATTGTCCCCAATGTCAGAAAATATAATAAAATGCAAATAAAAATAAAATAAATAAATATATACGAAATAAAATAAAGCAATATGACTGAAAACTTCCCTAATTTGCAGAAAAAATCAAGCGATGACCCCCAAGCTAAAATTCTGCAATCAACTTCAAGGGTGGAAATAGCCAAAAGTTCCTGCAAAGAAAAGAAAAAAAAATCAGTTAAGCACGCAAGAAAATGTAGAAAATGCAAACGGAAAATTAAAAATGAAAATAAAAGACAATGAATAAAACTAAAAAGTGATCATTGGTCCTGTTTGGTGACTTTCCACAGCTTTGAACTTGAACTGGCCTCGGGAACTTCTTAGCAAGGAAAATGAGACTTGATTGGTGGTGTTGTTGAAGCTTCTCGAGCTCTTGGTTTCAACTCGGACTCCTTCTGCCGGGTTGATTGAGTCTGCAGGCTACATTCTTCTCTTTTTGTTCTTCTGCATGGCAGGTAGGCACGAGGTAGAGGTGGTGGTCTGCTTCTTTGTTCAATCTGTCCAAGTGCCGACCGATTTCCTTTCTTTCACCTTGTCCCGTAGCCAAGAGCAAGGGTAAAGGAAAAGCATGCCATGAGAAATCTTTGCCTCTGACTCTGATGATATGGGATACTTTTGCTTTTGAAGAAGTATCGTTCCACAGGTGTATGCTTGAACTGGGCTGGGGAACTTCTTAGCAAGGAAAATGAGACTTGATCTTGAAGATGAAGCAGCACCTTGTCTCCACATGCTTCAAGTAACATTTTCACTTGCCTTGGCTGTTCTCCAGGCAGATGTGGCGTCTTCTTCGGAAGTACATCAGCGGTTGAAGATGAGCACTCGAGAGCAATGCTAGGTAAGCAATGCTAGGTAAGCAATCAGGAAGGATTTCCAGGCAGTCGGTTCTTAGATCGGAAGATTGACACCGAGTGCTGGCTGATTGCCCGCTTTCTCCTTATCACAAAGACAAGGAAAAGGACAGGGAGAAAGCGTGATATGAGATACTCTTGCTTTCAACCTTCATGATATGAAATACTCTAGCTCTAGATGACTTATTTGCAAAGGTATCCCAGGGAATGAGAAACACAGAGAAACTCGAGAGGGTTTGTTGGAAAGGCATTTTGGGAGATGAAAAATTTCGGAGATGAAGAAGTGCTGAGAGAGTTTGCCTTTGCAATGGATGGCGAAGGTAGACGTTTATAGGTCTTTTCTTCACAACCGAAACTATTCTTTTACCCCTGTCGGCAGCCGGTGGATGGATGAACAGTACAGGTTACGCGCTTTCTGAAAAAGCAACCCGTAATTTGCGCAAAGCTGACAGCGCGCGTGACGAGTGACGACAAAATTGGAAAAGCTGTTCGCCTCGTGATTCCTGACCGCTCCGACTTTTGAGAGAGACGCCCGACTTTTGAGAGAACGGCGTCCGACTTTTGAGAAAGGAACCGACTTTTGAGACGGAGACGCCGCTTTTGAGAAAAGAATCCGGCTCTTGAGAAAGGAGCCCGGCTCTTCGATTTGCGAGAGGGCGCCACTTTGATTGCTGAGTGATGCCTCATCGATTTCTTCTTCTTATAAGAGCGCTAAATTTGTTCCACAACAAACTTAAGCTCCCTCCTGTAAACACTCCCTCCGGTAAACACTCCCTCTTGCATTTTCTTTTAATCTTGATCAGTCCAACTCTTCATTCTCAACACCTTCAAATATGTCTTGCCCCTCTGACCGTCGCCTTAACTTGAATGTTGGGGAAGATAGTGATACGTCTTCTCCAACCAACATTTGGCAGCCGTCCTTCATATCCCCGAATGGTCCTCTTACAGTTGGGGATTCCATGATGATTAACGAAACAACAGCATCGGTGGTGGCCAGAAATCTGCTCACTCCTAGAGACACTAGGATACTTTCTAGGCGGTCCGACGAACTAGCTGTCCAGGACTCTTTGGCTTACAGCGTCCGATGCGCAGGCTCGGTATCAAACATGGGCCAGCGCCTTCTTGCACGAACCCGTCAGGTGGAGTCGTTGATGGCTGAAGTGGCTAGTCTTCGGCAGGAGGTCAGAGTGCTTAGGCATGAGAACAGGGATTTGCACATGCTCGCAACCAATTACTCCACAAGCATGAAGAGGAAGCTTGATCAGCTGCAGGAGTCCGAAGTGCGGATTCAGAGTGATCATCAACGGTTTATGACGTTACTCCCGAGGTTTATGTTGCCTTCGTCCTCGGGAGCAGCACCAAGTATTGAGGCTCCGAATGATCCAGCTCTGGCGCTTCGTCTTTCAGGGGCTCCGTCGACCTCCGAGGCACCACCAACCAACGACCAATGAACGAAATTAGTTTACAAGTTATTGTAAAATATTTATGCATTTAAGTTTTTTTATTTTTTTTTATTTTTTTTTATTTTTTTTTTATTTATTTTTTTTTTTTTTGTATTTTTATTTATATGAATGTTTATGTTTTTTTTTTTTTTTTTTTTTAAAGCAAGAAAAAAAAAAATAAAAAAAAATAAAAAAAAATATCAATGTAAAAATATGTAAATCAAATTAAAAAGACTATTTTTAATCTCTCAAACAAATATCACAACTAAATAAACAAAACAAAATGAAAGCAGTAAAGAGAAGGGATTAGGAATGCAAATCTGATTGTGGGTGATTCCTAGGCCTCCCTTCATTATTCAAATGCATGGGCTTATCATTGAACGGACGGTGGTACTTGAAATGATCCGACAACGGTCTAAGTTCTAATGACGGTGCCTGAATCATCAAAATTAAATTGTTAGTATAACATAAAATTAAAATTGGAGAAGATGGCTTACATTCATGTTCAAACTCAATTACAAACACCACGTCTTGGAACATTTCCGGGACTTTGAACTTGGCCAGGTTTACTATGATGGTTGTGGCTTGTCCCGTGTCATCATTCTCAATTTCTTTGGCATTTGTTGTCTCATGCACAGCCTCTTGGATGTATTCAACAAATTCTCCGGCCACCTCATTTTCTGGGATAATTCTTCTTGGTGTACAAGTCTCTTTGAACGTTGCAATACCATCGGGAACTTGATTTGGTACACCAAGAATTTGGATATCACTTTGCACCTTGGGAAGATCTTCCACAACGTATTTTTCATTCACTTCTTCCTTGGGATTTAAAAACCTGCAAGGAAAAAGGACAATTGGTGGAATAATGTTAGAATGAAATGAATTTAGAACCTCCTCACCTGAGTTGGACGGCATAAAGACTTGAGGGGTTTGCGATAAGAATTCTTCTAAACTGCCCAAGTCGTCATCCTCATCTTCTTCTTGAATCGGCAATTCATCCATGTCCGGGCTATGTTTGGAAGGTTCTGGGACAACTTCATCCTCCATGTCACCTTCCAAAGTATTGACTTCATCGATTTCACTTTCTGCCTTTGAATTTTCAAGAGTTGAGTTGGAGACCTCACTTTGCTCTTGAATCTGTGCCATGAATTCCATAATCTGCCCAACATGCATATCCAATTCGTCCACTCTTCTGACTCGGTCTTGCATCTCCTGGTTTTGATTTTCTACTCCCTGATTCAAAGAGGTGAGTAAATTATTAAGTGTATCATTATCCAAGGATGTACCTGAATTGAATTGGGTTGATTGTTGTGGTGGATGTGACGGTTCATATGGCCACTGATAGAACTCTTCCGATGGCGGCAATTGTTCTTCTTTTTGTGAACCCTGTACCCAAGAAATTAATTCTTCAAGCATTTGATTATAATCCACGGGCATACTTTGATTCGATTGGAATTGTTGTGGGGGATGCTGTGGTGGCTGCATAGGTCTTGAATAGAACGCGTCTTCTTGCTGCCAATATCCACCTTGTTGGAATTGTTGAGGTTCTCCCCACATGTAATCTGAATAATCTCTCCAATCTGAATTGTAAGCATTGGAAAACATGTTGCCCTTGATTGGTTATGGCCTTGATATCCCCAAACATCTTCATTTGCAGAAAATTGAGGACCTTGATATCGTTGCCCATAGGGCACATCAAGTGTAGGGACACTTGGCATTGTGGTCCGTTCGGCATTATGACTTAATTGAGCAGTGAGCTGTGCCAATAGATCTTGAATGCTAGTAGAATCCAGGTCTTGCTCCATTTGAAACTAAAATCAAAGAAAGAAAACTAAATCAAATATCAAAATAACATACACAAACACAAATAAACATAAGCAAAAACAAAAATAAAAGGATTAGCAAATTTGCTAATCCCCGGCAACGGCGCCAAAAATTTGATGCGAAAATAACTTAACGCACAAATTTAAACCCTATTTGTGACAGTTGTAGTATATGGATAAGTAGGGATCGTTCTAGGCCGGGGATTAACTAGGGATGCTAACCAAAGTAAAATTAAATTAAAAACGTAAAAACACAATTTAAAACTCTAAACTAAAATCAAAACACTTAATTAGAATCACTCAAAATAAAACTAACAAATGAACCAAAATAAATTAAAAGACTCAAAATAATTCAAGACTTTTAGAAAACACAAACTAAATTGATTTCTAACAAATCTAACACTTTAAAATAAACGGGGGATTGATTTTTAAAGAAAAGTAAATTAAACTTAAATAAATTACAGAATTGACAAAAACATGAAATTAAGATGAATGGATGGACGACGGACTGGCTAGAGGATTCTTCTCCACACATGACACATATGCAACCTAAATTGATTTTCAGTTGTTCTTCCAATAAATTATGAAACTCAACACCCCAAGTTAATTAGATACGCTTAAATTAACCTTCAAGTTCTCCTTAAGTTAATGAATTGGATGGGAAAGCGCATACAACAATTCAAAACATTCCTCAAAGGTTCCTTACGTGATGAGCACAATAAGGATACAATCAAGAATCATGAAGCACAATGAGAACTATAAGTGTTGACGAGGCATTCGTTACTATGATGAGCATGAAACTAATGCCAAGAATTCATTCAACGCGATCGTTTATAAGCGACCTTCACTACTTGTGATTATAAGATTGTAACTATTAGGTGAAACTCCCTCATAATCTAGCATCATATTCATGCATGAAAACTAAGCGTGCACTCTCAATCAACATACACAAATAAGTTATCAATCAAGTAGATGAACGAATTGAAACCACAACTTATGAAATAACAACTGAACGTAATCAATTCAAATTACAAATATATTCATGGTTTTGAATTAAACTCTAGCCAAAACAAATTAGTTACACATTATTAAAATTAAAACAGAAATAAAATGTGAGTTTGAGGAACGAATTAACCGATAGAAATATGCAAGGGTCTGTTTTTCTATCCTTCTTTCCTGCATAGTCCACCTCGCTGTGCTGACTGCCCAGCTCCACGTTTTGCCTTGCTGTGCTGACTGCCAAGACAAGGCAGCACGTTGTTGATTCCTTTCCCCTTCGTTCCTCCTCACGCTGCCAGCTGGCAGCTTTTATTCCTGTCGAGAGCAGCTTCCTTTTCAGAAACTCCCAGCTGCCTTCGCAGCTCGCCTTCCTGTCTCGGTTTCTTGGCAGCTGCTCCAAGCAGCCTGCCTTCCCGTGCGCTGCTTCAACGTCCGTCTTTTGCCAGCTGCAGTTGTGTCTCCCCGCAAACTCCTCACGTCTCTCACTCCTCTCTAGCTGCCAGGAAGCAGCTACCCCCTGCGTGCTGTCTGTTTTTCCGTGACTTGATCTTTGTGCTTCACGCTGCCAGGAAAGCAGCGCGCCAGCTGCCTTCCCGTCTGACTTCCTGCTCGTGTCTAACCTCCCGCTGCCTTAAGGCACTGCTCTCGCAAGCTGCCGCAGCTGCCTAATGCAGGCAGCCATCTGCACCTTCCCAAATCCACGCGTCTGTCTTCGCGTTTCCACCTCTCTTGTGCTGCCACCTCCTCCTGCACGTCTCGCTCTCTGCTGCAATGCAGCAGCTTATCCCCGCGTCTTCGTGCCTTGGTCTCCCAGCTGAACAGGCAGATTTGCTGCCTTGGCTTCTTCTCTCTTTGCTCGCTGTCAGGTTGCTTCTCTGTTCCTTCGCTGCCAGGAAGGCAGCTCTCGGCTCCTGACCTCACTCTCCTCGCAAGCTTCCCGCTGCAAAGGCAGCGCTGTCCCCCGCTTCTCAACCCCCCAAACCTTCTTTCCTTCTTACCTGTTTTTCCGCGTGTCTCACTGCTAAGGCCGCAGCCTGACTTTCTTTCCTTATCCCCCCGCTCTCAGTCCTTCACGTCTCTCCCTCCTCTTTATTCTTTTCTGCCCATTCTTCCAGTGCGTCTCATTTCTTCCTGCCAAACTCAACATACCTTTTCCTTTTATTATTTCCACCCATGCTGACTGCCATCTCCCACGCTGCCAAGGCAGCTTCCACTCAATCCTCCACTTTTGTATTGTCGTGCTGTTTTCTGTCCCATTTCCTTTGTGTGGCTTTGTGCCTTTCCAGCTCTCATTTGCTGCCACATGTGCTGCCAGTAAAGCAGTTTTAGTTATTTTATTTTTTTTCTAAAGCTACAAAAATCAAATAAGTGAGCAATATAATTTTTACGAATTTTGTCACTTAAAATCACACTTGTGCTATTTTTATTTTCTTAGCTAGATAAATTCGATAAAACACAAAAACAAAGTAAATAGCACAAAAATATGAGGAAATAACTAAGAAAAGACAAGAGAATTTGATGTAAAATATATATAAATATGAGCTTATCAAATACCCCCACACTTAGCTTTTGCTAGTCCTCGAGCAAAACAGAGAAAACAGAACAAGTAATAACATGGAAATTATTAGCTTCCCCCTATGTGACCCTCATAGAACTTCATTCGAGAACGCAAATCATCAAGAACCATAGCTAACACCAACAAGCTAATCCAAGTTCATTTTCCTTATTCAAATATTAGCAGTAATCTTTGAAACATCCTTGAAGTGTAGTGTGTGAGATAGCCATGTTAATGCAATTTCAAATTTTTATTTTAAAATCACCATATGCAAACTAGCAACCTTCTCACGGGATATGCGCTCAATCACACATGTGTTTAGTTTTAATGTGTTTCTCTCAAAGAATCAAATGTGAAAGTTCTACCATAAGCTTGCATAAAAATCACTTCTCTACAATCATAATTACAAAACTTAAATCAAGAGGACTTTTATTGGACGTAATGAGGATTAGGGCGAGGGTTATTGAAACGAAAGAATAGGTAAAAACAAGTTCCAAGCTACATTGCAAGCAATTCTTTTGTTTAGATTTATAAGAACTCAAACTTTCCAGCTATTCTTCTAGTCACCTCCAACCACAACCTTAAACTGAAACTTTAAACACTTTTTATTTTCTTCGTAAACAAACTTTCTTTCTCTTTTTTTTTTTCTCTTTTTTTTTATTTTTTTTTTATTTTTTATTTTTTTTTAATAAACAAATATGAAAAACCCTCACACTTATTCTTTTGCCAAACACCCTCCGAATACTTCACAAACATTTCTCATAAGATAATTTCACAGTACTCACTAGCTCGCTTGGAAAGGGTAAGGAAAAAAATTTCAGGCATAAGGGTAGACATATCTGGTGATAAGAAATAAAAGGCTCACAAATACGGCTCAAATTGGCAATCTAATGATATCATTTTTCTTTGGGAAACAAGGTTATTTGGGCCATGGTGGTAAACCTAATGCCTCTATCATTTTCAAGTTCATGCAATCAATGACAAATATTTCGAAAGATCGTTATGCAAGTTCTAGAGATGTATCTCACATAAGTTCATCACACATGAAAGAATAGGAGTGTATGAAAAATGCACACACTTTCAATAGGCTCAAAAACTCACATAGGATGTATATGGTCACTAAATTCACATATGGAGCTTTAAATCATGCTTTAATTTCACATCAACAAGGCTATGTGCATTTGGTTTTTCAAAGATGATCAAATATGTACAAACTAATACGAGAATTAGGAATTTCACACAACACATGTTAACTAAGTTCTTGATCATCATGGTTCAAATTTTATCCAATTATATCATTGGGTCGGGAAACTAACAAAAATATAATTCAAAACAATAAGGAAAATAAGGAAATATTTTTTTTTGAATTTTCCGATTTTTTTTTTTTTATTTTTTTTTATTTTTTATTTTTTATGTATTTTTTTAAAAACAACAACTTAATTAAGAAAACACAAAGCAATAACATGGAAACAAATGAAACCAGTTCAAAGTCGAAGGTACAAAAATTTTCAATTTGGTCATTTTTATACTCTTTACCCCCACACTTAAACTAGACATTGTCCCCAATGTCAGAAAATATAATAAAATGCAAATAAAAATAAAATAAATAAATATATACGAAATAAAATAAAGCAATATGACTGAAAACTTCCCTAATTTGCAGAAAAAATCAAGCGATGACCCCCAAGCTAAAATTCTGCAATCAACTTCAAGGGTGGAAATAGCCAAAAGTTCCTGCAAAGAAAAGAAAAAAAAATCAGTTAAGCACGCAAGAAAATGTAGAAAATGCAAACGGAAAATTAAAAATGAAAATAAAAGACAATGAATAAAACTAAAAAGTGATCATTGGTCCTGTTTGGTGACTTTCCACAGCTTTGAACTTGAACTGGCCTCGGGAACTTCTTAGCAAGGAAAATGAGACTTGATTGGTGGTGTTGTTGAAGCTTCTCGAGCTCTTGGTTTCAACTCGGACTCCTTCTGCCGGGTTGATTGAGTCTGCAGGCTACATTCTTCTCTTTTTGTTCTTCTGCATGGCAGGTAGGCACGAGGTAGAGGTGGTGGTCTGCTTCTTTGTTCAATCTGTCCAAGTGCCGACCGATTTCCTTTCTTTCACCTTGTCCCGTAGCCAAGAGCAAGGGTAAAGGAAAAGCATGCCATGAGAAATCTTTGCCTCTGACTCTGATGATATGGGATACTTTTGCTTTTGAAGAAGTATCGTTCCACAGGTGTATGCTTGAACTGGGCTGGGGAACTTCTTAGCAAGGAAAATGAGACTTGATCTTGAAGATGAAGCAGCACCTTGTCTCCACATGCTTCAAGTAACATTTTCACTTGCCTTGGCTGTTCTCCAGGCAGATGTGGCGTCTTCTTCGGAAGTACATCAGCGGTTGAAGATGAGCACTCGAGAGCAATGCTAGGTAAGCAATGCTAGGTAAGCAATCAGGAAGGATTTCCAGGCAGTCGGTTCTTAGATCGGAAGATTGACACCGAGTGCTGGCTGATTGCCCGCTTTCTCCTTATCACAAAGACAAGGAAAAGGACAGGGAGAAAGCGTGATATGAGATACTCTTGCTTTCAACCTTCATGATATGAAATACTCTAGCTCTAGATGACTTATTTGCAAAGGTATCCCAGGGAATGAGAAACACAGAGAAACTCGAGAGGGTTTGTTGGAAAGGCATTTTGGGAGATGAAAAATTTCGGAGATGAAGAAGTGCTGAGAGAGTTTGCCTTTGCAATGGATGGCGAAGGTAGACGTTTATAGGTCTTTTCTTCACAACCGAAACTATTCTTTTACCCCTGTCGGCAGCCGGTGGATGGATGAACAGTACAGGTTACGCGCTTTCTGAAAAAGCAACCCGTAATTTGCGCAAAGCTGACAGCGCGCGTGACGAGTGACGACAAAATTGGAAAAGCTGTTCGCCTCGTGATTCCTGATCGCTCCGACTTTTGAGAGAGACGCCCGACTTTTGAGAGAACGGCGTCCGACTTTTGAGAAAGGAACCGACTTTTGAGACGGAGACGCCGCTTTTGAGAAAAGAATCCGGCTCTTGAGAAAGGAGCCCGGCTCTTCGATTTGCGAGAGGGCGCCACTTTGATTGCTGAGTGATGCCTCATCGATTTCTTCTTCTTATAAGAGCGCTAAATTTGTTCCACAACAAACTTAAGCTCCTTCCTGTAAACACTCCCTCCGGTAAACACTCCCTCTTGCATTTTCTTTTAATCTTGATCAGTCCAACTCTTCATTCTCAACACCTTCAAATATGTCTTGCCCCTCTGACCGTCGCCTTAACTTGAATGTTGGGGAAGATAGTGATACGTCTTCTCCAACCAACATTTGGCAGCCGTCCTTCATATCCCCGAATGGTCCTCTTACAGTTGGGGATTCCATGATGATTAACGAAACAACAGCATCGGTGGTGGCCAGAAATCTGCTCACTCCTAGAGACACTAGGATACTTTCTAGGCGGTCCGACGAACTAGCTGTCCAGGACTCTTTGGCTTACAGCGTCCGATGCGCAGGCTCGGTATCAAACATGGGCCAGCGCCTTCTTGCACGAACCCGTCAGGTGGAGTCGTTGATGGCTGAAGTGGCTAGTCTTCGGCAGGAGGTCAGAGTGCTTAGGCATGAGAACAGGGATTTGCACATGCTCGCAACCAATTACTCCACAAGCATGAAGAGGAAGCTTGATCAGCTGCAGGAGTCCGAAGTGCGGATTCAGAGTGATCATCAACGGTTTATGACGTTACTCCCGAGGTTTATGTTGCCTTCGTCCTCGGGAGCAGCACCAAGTATTGAGGCTCCGAATGATCCAGCTCTGGCGCTTCGTCTTTCAGGGGCTCCGTCGACCTCCGAGGCACCACCAACCAACGACCAATGAACGAAATTAGTTTACAAGTTATTGTAAAATATTTATGCATTTAAGTTTTTTTATTTTTTTTTATTTTTTTTTATTTTTTTTTTATTTATTTTTTTTTTTTTGTATTTTTATTTATATGAATGTTTATGTTTTTTTTTTTTTTTTTTTTTTAAAGCAAGAAAAAAAAAATAAAATAAAAAAAAAAAAAAAAAATATCAATGTAAAAATATGTAAATCAAATTAAAAAGACTATTTTTAATCTCTCAAACAAATATCACAACTAAATAAACAAAACAAAATGAAAGCAGTAAAGAGAAGGGATTAGGAATGCAAATCTGATTGTGGGTGATTCCTAGGCCTCCCTTCATTATTCAAATGCATGGGCTTATCATTGAACGGACGGTGGTACTTGAAATGATCCGACAACGGTCTAAGTTCTAATGACGGTGCCTGAATCATCAAAATTAAATTGTTAGTATAACATAAAATTAAAATTGGAGAAGATGGCTTACATTCATGTTCAAACTCAATTACAAACACCACGTCTTGGAACATTTCCGGGACTTTGAACTTGGCCAGGTTTACTATGATGGTTGTGGCTTGTCCCGTGTCATCATTCTCAATTTCTTTGGCATTTGTTGTCTCATGCACAGCCTCTTGGATGTATTCAACAAATTCTCCGGCCACCTCATTTTCTGGGATAATTCTTCTTGGTGTACAAGTCTCTTTGAACGTTGCAATACCATCGGGAACTTGATTTGGTACACCAAGAATTTGGATATCACTTTGCACCTTGGGAAGATCTTCCACAACGTATTTTTCATTCACTTCTTCCTTGGGATTTAAAAACCTGCAAGGAAAAAGGACAATTGGTGGAATAATGTTAGAATGAAATGAATTTAGAACCTCCTCACCTGAGTTGGACGGCATAAAGACTTGAGGGGTTTGCGATAAGAATTCTTCTAAACTGCCCAAGTCGTCATCCTCATCTTCTTCTTGAATCGGCAATTCATCCATGTCCGGGCTATGTTTGGAAGGTTCTGGGACAACTTCATCCTCCATGTCACCTTCCAAAGTATTGACTTCATCGATTTCACTTTCTGCCTTTGAATTTTCAAGAGTTGAGTTGGAGACCTCACTTTGCTCTTGAATCTGTGCCATGAATTCCATAATCTGCCCAACATGCATATCCAATTCGTCCACTCTTCTGACTCGGTCTTGCATCTCCTGGTTTTGATTTTCTACTCCCTGATTCAAAGAGGTGAGTAAATTATTAAGTGTATCATTATCCAAGGATGTACCTGAATTGAATTGGGTTGATTGTTGTGGTGGATGTGACGGTTCATATGGCCACTGATAGAACTCTTCCGATGGCGGCAATTGTTCTTCTTTTTGTGAACCCTGTACCCAAGAAATTAATTCTTCAAGCATTTGATTATAATCCACGGGCATACTTTGATTCGATTGGAATTGTTGTGGGGGATGCTGTGGTGGCTGCATAGGTCTTGAATAGAACGCGTCTTCTTGCTGCCAATATCCACCTTGTTGGAATTGTTGAGGTTCTCCCCACATGTAATCTGAATAATCTCTCCAATCTGAATTGTAAGCATTGGAAAACATGTTGCCCTTGATTGGTTATGGCCTTGATATCCCCAAACATCTTCATTTGCAGAAAATTGAGGACCTTGATATCGTTGCCCATAGGGCACATCAAGTGTAGGGACACTTGGCATTGTGGTCCGTTCGGCATTATGAGTTAATTGAGCAGTGAGCTGTGCCAATAGATCTTGAATGCTAGTAGAATCCAGGTCTTGCTCCATTTGAAACTAAAATCAAAGAAAGAAAACTAAATCAAATATCAAAATAACATACACAAACACAAATAAACATAAGCAAAAACAAAAATAAAAGGATTAGCAAATTTGCTAATCCCCGGCAACGGCGCCAAAAATTTGATGCGAAAATAACTTAACGCACAAATTTAAACCCTATTTGTGACAGTTGTAGTATATGGATAAGTAGGGATCGTTCTAGGCCGGGGATTAACTAGGGATGCTAACCAAAGTAAAATTAAATTAAAAACGTAAAAACACAATTTAAAACTCTAAACTAAAATCAAAACACTTAATTAGAATCACTCAAAATAAAACTAACAAATGAACCAAAATAAATTAAAAGACTCAAAATAATTCAAGACTTTTAGAAAACACAAACTAAATTGATTTCTAACAAATCTAACACTTTAAAATAAACGGGGGATTGATTTTTAAAGAAAAGTAAATTAAACTTAAATAAATTACAGAATTGACAAAAACATGAAATTAAGATGAATGGATGGACGACGGACTGGCTAGAGGATTCTTCTCCACACATGACACATATGCAACCTAAATTGATTTTCAGTTGTTCTTCCAATAAATTATGAAACTCAACACCCCAAGTTAATTAGATACGCTTAAATTAACCTTCAAGTTCTCCTTAAGTTAATGAATTGGATGGGAAAGCGCATACAACAATTCAAAACATTCCTCAAAGGTTCCTTACGTGATGAGCACAATAAGGATACAATCAAGAATCATGAAGCACAATGAGAACTATAAGTGTTGACGAGGCATTCGTTACTATGATGAGCATGAAACTAATGCCAAGAATTCATTCAACGCGATCGTTTATAAGCGACCTTCACTACTTGTGATTATAAGATTGTAACTATTAGGTGAAACTCCCTCATAATCTAGCATCATATTCATGCATGAAAACTAAGCGTGCACTCTCAATCAACATACACAAATAAGTTATCAATCAAGTAGATGAACGAATTGAAACCACAACTTATGAAATAACAACTGAACGTAATCAATTCAAATTACAAATATATTCATGGTTTTGAATTAAACTCTAGCCAAAACAAATTAGTTACACATTATTAAAATTAAAACAGAAATAAAATGTGAGTTTGAGGAACGAATTAACCGATAGAAATATGCAAGGGTCTGTTTTTCTATCCTTCTTTCCTGCATAGTCCACCTCGCTGTGCTGACTGCCCAGCTCCACGTTTTGCCTTGCTGTGCTGACTGCCAAGACAAGGCAGCACGTTGTTGATTCCTTTCCCCTTCGTTCCTCCTCACGCTGCCAGCTGGCAGCTTTTATTCCTGTCGAGAGCAGCTTCCTTTTCAGAAACTCCCAGCTGCCTTCGCAGCTCGCCTTCCTGTCTCGGTTTCTTGGCAGCTGCTCCAAGCAGCCTGCCTTCCCGTGCGCTGCTTCAACGTCCGTCTTTTGCCAGCTGCAGTTGTGTCTCCCCGCAAACTCCTCACGTCTCTCACTCCTCTCTAGCTGCCAGGAAGCAGCTACCCCCTGCGTGCTGTCTGTTTTTCCGTGACTTGATCTTTGTGCTTCACGCTGCCAGGAAAGCAGCGCGCCAGCTGCCTTCCCGTCTGACTTCCTGCTCGTGTCTAACCTCCCGCTGCCTTAAGGCACTGCTCTCGCAAGCTGCCGCAGCTGCCTAATGCAGGCAGCCATCTGCACCTTCCCAAATCCACGCGTCTGTCTTCGCGTTTCCACCTCTCTTGTGCTGCCACCTCCTCCTGCACGTCTCGCTCTCTGCTGCAATGCAGCAGCTTATCCCCGCGTCTTCGTGCCTTGGTCTCCCAGCTGAACAGGCAGATTTGCTGCCTTGGCTTCTTCTCTCTTTGCTCGCTGCCAGGTTGCTTCTCTGTTCCTTCGCTGCCAGGAAGGCAGCTCTCGGCTCCTGACCTCACTCTCCTCGCAAGCTTCCCGCTGCAAAGGCAGCGCTGTCCCCCGCTTCTCAACCCCCCAAACCTTCTTTCCTTCTTACCTGTTTTTCCGCGTGTCTCACTGCTAAGGCCGCAGCCTGACTTTCTTTCCTTATCCCCCCGCTCTCAGTCCTTCACGTCTCTCCCTCCTCTTTATTCTTTTCTGCCCATTCTTCCAGTGCGTCTCATTTCTTCCTGCCAAACTCAACATACCTTTTCCTTTTATTATTTCCACCCATGCTGACTGCCATCTCCCACGCTGCCAAGGCAGCTTCCACTCAATCCTCCACTTTTGTATTGTCGTGCTGTTTTCTGTCCCATTTCCTTTGTGTGGCTTTGTGCCTTTCCAGCTCTCATTTGCTGCCACATGTGCTGCCAGTAAAGCAGTTTTAGTTATTTTATTTTTTTTCTAAAGCTAGATAAATCACACTTGTGCTATTTTTGTCACTTAAGTGAGCAATATAATTTTTACGAATTTTGTCACTTAAAATCACACTTGTGCTATTTTTATTTTCTTAGCTAGATAAATTCGATAAAACACAAAAACAAAGTAAATAGCACAAAAATATGAGGAAATAACTAAGAAAAGACAAGAGAATTTGATGTAAAATATATATAAATATGAGCTTATCACTCACCTAAGTTCATAGATGCATAAATAGAATATGGCATAACATTAATCGAAGCCCCTAAGTCTAACATGCATTGTTCAAACTTAGTATTACCAATAACGCACGGAATTGTAAAACTACCCGGATCTTTGCATTTAGGGGGTAATTTCCTTTGTAACACAGCAGAGACATTTTCACTTACTTGAACCACCTCTATGTTCAAAATCCTTCTCCTTGTTGTACAAAGTTCTTTTAAAAACTTAGCATACCTCGGGACTTGCTTAATCGCATCAAGGAGCGGGATATTGACTTGAACCTTCCGAAAGGTCTCTAGAATGTCCTTCTCAGCTTCTTCCTTCTTTGATTGCCTAAACCTGCCAGGAAAGGGCACATTTAGTGGAATAGAACTAGAAAAAGTCGAATTGGGACTTACCTTGGTGGTTTGGGACGGTTTAGGAGGACTAGATGAATTCGGCAAGGTTTGGTCATCCTTGGCCGTGGGCTTTGCTCCCTGTGCTTCTTCTTGCAGCAACTTGTCCTCCTCGTCTTGACTTGATTTGGATGTATTTGAGTCCGTTCCAACCTGTTTACCACTTCTCAACATGATGGCCTTAGCGGTTTCAAATCCTCCTTTCGGGTTCATAACGGTTGAACTAGGCAATCTGCCTTGTTCTCTAATTTGCCCCATAAACTCGGCAATTTGACCCATTTGCTTCTCCAAATTATCCACTCGTTTGTCTTGGATTTGTCTCTCCTTATTTTGAGTTTGTACTTCCTGCGTCAAAGTAGTAAGTAACTTAACAACTTGATCATTATCCAAAGACATACCTGAGGTTGTTGGGGCAGATTGCACTTGGTTTTAATTGGGGACGAATGACTTTGTATAAAAGCCCGGTGGTTGCTGCCTAAATCCTCCCTGTTGTTGGGGTTGTTGATGATCCCGCCATTTGAAATTTGGATGGTCCCTCCACCCCGGATTGTAGGTATTAGAGTATGGATCATGGCGTGGTTGATTTTGGTTCCCAAAACCCACGGCATTGGCAGATTCCCAACCCCCATTCTCAACCAATTGAGGGCATTGATCTTGGGCATGTCCTTGCATAGAGCACACGCCACACACACTTGGTCCATGAATCTTCATTCCCTCGGCCAACTGAGAAACAATAGAAGTAAGGTTAGCTAATTGGGATTGAATTTCGGGCATAGAACTTACCTCATTCACTTGTGGCCGTGGGGGGTCTCTTTGTCCAACACCTTCGTATTGTTGTGCATTATGTGCTCGGTTGGCAATTAGAACTTTTGCAGCCCCCGGAGTTTTATCCACCAACGCACCTCCTGCCGAGGCATCAAGCATTTGGCGTTCCATGGGAAGGAGTCCTTCGTAGAAGTATTGAATGAGCAGCTCCTCCTTCATTTGATGTTGTGGACAAGAAGCAACAAGTGATTTAAAACGTTCATAATAAGAAGGAAACGATTCACCTTGATTCACCTTAAAAATCCACAAAGAATTAGGTTAAACAATCAGATTTTTGCATGAGGAAAGGGCCTAGGGTGCGGCTGATTAAGTGGGCTAGAGTTAGGGCTTCTAGAATGCCTTGCAAGGCAAGGAAATCAAATTTCAAAGCCCTAGGTGTGGCAAGGGTTAGAGGGAAAAGGCTAAGTCATCTAAAAGCCCAAAGCCAAGAATAGAAACTCCCGAAAATGGAAACCTCCAAGAATAGAAACTTCCAACTTTAGAAACTTTGGTTTCCAATTCCGAATTCTTTGTTCTTCACTTTCATTTCTTCCATTCTTAAGCTCCTTTGACCTTCAAACTCGTCCATTCCTTGTGCTCCATTAGCATTCACAACATTCCAGCTCAGTTTTGCTCTAAAATGCTCCATTTTGCTTCATTTCATGTAATATGTCCTTTAAACCTGAAAACACATGAAAGTAGCTTAAAAGACTACATTAAACTAAGAAAACATAACGAAAATGCATAAGAACTAGCTAACTAAGGCGCATAAATATGCTCCTATCAGTTCTCGTGCATTTATGTTATGTTTCGTTAGCTATTTTAGTGTTTAAAGTCACTTTTGTGTGTTTTCAGATTTCAAGAACGAAGTGTGCAAAATGATGTAATTTGGAGCCTTTTGGAGCAAAATGGAGCTTGGAATGATTATCACATGCTTGGAGCACAAGGAATGGACGGAATTGAAGACTTGAAGAAATTAGGATTCCTAATCAACGAAGGATTCCTAATCAACGAAGGATTCCTAATTGAAGATGGATTCCTAATCACATGAGGATTCCTAGAAGAACAAGGATTCCTACTCCAAGAAGGATTCCTACTTGAAGTAGGAAAGTTAAGCCAATGTTTCCTACTTTGGTTTGATTTATCCTAAATGTCCCTAAAGTTCCAGCAATTATGAAGACTCCCTAAGCATTCTAGGACACAAAACAAATGCCTAGAACCCTTATTGACCCCTTGCCGCACCTTGTTCCCATTCCCTCTTCCTTGCCGTGCAAGGGAGAGTGCTCTTTCCTATTTCCCTGCCTTAAATCACTTTCCTAATCCATTCTAATCCCATGCCGCACCCTTTACCTATTTTCCCTTAGTTTTCTGATTTGTTTCCTTAATTCTAGAACTTTAGACTTAATTTCTGTTTACCTAAATTAACCTAGGGTTTTATTTCCTAAATCCCTTTAAATAAACATCCTTGTGCAGCCACAAACATCCCCATTCATCCAGAAACTCATCATTCACGCCAGAAACTGAACTCCATCTTCAACAGCCCCATTCCTTCACCATTCACCATATAGGTGAATGGATGAACGACGGACTGGCTAGAGGATTATTCTCCACACATGACACATATGCAACCTAAATTGATTTTCAGTTGTTCTTTCAATAAATTGTAAATTCTCAACGCCCCAAATTAACCATGAATTGCATAAATTAATTCTCAGATTTTCCTTAAGTTAATGGATTGGATGATTGCATATGACAACCCAAAACATTCCCCACAAGTTCCCTACATGAATTGCATAATAGAGATACAAGCAAGAATCATTAAGTTTTATGAAAATCATAAGCATTGACGAGGCACTTGTTACTATGAATTGCATGAAACTTATGCCAAGAATTTACTTAACACGATTGTGGTCAACAACCTTTACTACTTGTGAATATAAGTTCATAACGATTAGGTGAAATTCACTTATATTCTAGCATCAAATTCATGCATGTAAATTAAGTATGCATCCTTAATCGACATACAAAAATAAGTTATCAATCAAGCAGTTAAGCAAATTAAATCACAACTCAGAAATCACAACTGAAGGTAATCAATTCATATTACAAATATATCCATGGCTTTGAATTAACCTCTAGCCAAAACAAAATTAGTTACACATTATTAAAACAGAAATAAAAGTGAAAATAAAATATGTGAGTTTGGAACGAATTAACCGGAAAAATGCAGTTTGCTGCTTCTGTTTCTGCGCTCCCTGCACTGCCCTCAAGTTCCGTTCCCGCGTACACTGTCCTCCTGTGCTGACTTCTGTGCTGACCCAAGTCAGCACTGCTCCTTTCTCTCTGCTGCTTGTCAGCGTGGTCTCCCTCACGCGAGCTGCTCCAAGGCCGACTCTCCTCTCGCTGCCTTCCTTCACACGCTGCCAGGCAGCGTCCTCTTTCTTCGCTGTTCCTCACGCTGCTGCAAGGCAGCCTTCCTTCAAGCTGCCCACGTGTCGTTCCCACCTCTGCCAAGTCTTCACGCTGCCAAAGGCAGCACCTGCGCACCACTGCTCTCTCCGCCAGCTGGTTCTCACGCTGCCAAGGCAGCAGTCCTCTAGCTGCCAAGTGTCGCGTCTCCTAGCAAGCTGCTCAAAGGCAGCTCACTCCCAATCCCTCTATCCGTTCTCTCGCTGCCTCCAGGCAGCGTCCCCCCGAGGCTCCTCCTCAATTTCTCTCCTTTTTTTCCTGGTCTCTTTCCTTCCTTCCCGTTCTTAACACTCTTTTTCTTTCTCTATATCCCTCCCCGAGGCCTCCTTTTACATTTCTTATATTTTCTCTTCCATAAGCTGCAAGGTTGGCAGCACTACCTTCCTAGCTGCCAGGAAAAACCTCCACTATATCTCTTCTTTATTATCTTGATGTCTGCCATAAGCTTTTATTAGTGCCCCTTGTATTATTTTTCTCATAAAATGCCGAGGACCTGCTCACTGTCTCCTCTTTAAACAGCTGCCCACGAGCAGCCCTCCACCCAATTCTTTTTTTCCTCCACTTAAGCTCTAATGCCCAACAGCTGCCAAGGCAGCCTTTAATATATTTCCATCCTTTTGTTCTTCTGCCAGCCGAGACTTTCACATTTTCTGCATGCACTTTGTGTTTTTATTATATTCCTTCACTCCCCACGCCTAAGTTCCTGCCATACCTTTTATATCTATATATGTATATATATATATATATATATATATATATATATATATATAGATATATAACTCATTCAGTCACCTTTTATTTGCTCTGCCAAAATGTTTTCTTAAGTTACAATAATAAAATAAGTGGGCAAGGTAGAAATAACGAATTTATTACTTAATATCACACTTATTCTATTATTAATTTCTTTGCTAGATAAATTCGATAAAACACAAAAACAAAGTAAATAACTCAAAAATATAAGAAACTAACTAAGAAAAGATGAGAGAATTTGATGTAAAATATGTATAAATATGAGCTTATCAAATACCCCCACACTTAACTTTTGCTAGTCCTCGAGCAAAACAAACGAAAACAGAAAAAGTAATAACATGAAAATTATTAGTTTCCCCCTATATGACCCTCATAGAATTTCATTCGAGAACACAAATAATCAAGAACCATAGCTAACACCAACAAGCAATTCAAGTTCATTTTCCTTATTCAAATATTAGCAGTAATCTTTGAAACATCCTTGGAGTGTAGTGTGTGAGATAGCCATGCTAATGCAATTTCAAATTTTTATTTTTAAAATCACCATATGCAAACTAGCGACCTTCTCACGGGATTTACACTCAATCACACATGTGTTTAGTTTTAATGTGTTTCTCTCAAATAATCAAATGTGAAAGTTCTACCATAAGCTTGCATAAAGATCACTTCTCCACAATCATAATTGCAAAACTTTAAATCAAGAGGACTTTTATTGGACGTAATGAGGTTTAGGGCGAGGGTTATTGAAACGAAAGAATAGGTAAAAACAAGTTCCAAGCTACATTGCAAGCAATTCTTTTATTTAGATTTATAAGAAACTCAAACTTTCCAGCTATTCTTCTAGTCACCTCCAACCACAACCTTAAACTGAAACTTTAAACACTTTTTTATTTTCTTTGTATACAATCTTTCTTTTTTTTTTTTTTTTTTTTTTTTTAAATACAAACATGAAATACCCCCACACTTATTCTTTTGCCAAACACCTTCAAAGTACTTCACAAACATTTCTCATAAGACAATCTCGCATTGCTCGCTTGGAAAGGGTAAGGAAAAAATGTTTCAGGTATAAGGGTAGACATATCTGGTGATAAGAAATAAAAGGCTCAACAAACACGGCTCAAATTGGCAATCTAATGATATCATTTTTCTTTGGGAAACAAGGTTATTTGGGCTATGGTGGTAAACCTAATGCCTCTATCATTTTCAAGTTCATGCAATCAATGACAAATATTTCGAAAGATCGTTATGCAAGTTCTAGAGATGTATCTCACATAAGTTCATCACACATGAAAGAATAGGAGTGTATGAAAAATGCACACACTTTCAATAGGCTCAAAAACTCACATAGGATGTATATGGTCACTAAATTCACATATGGAGCTTTAAATCATGCTTTAGTTTCACATCAACAAGGCTATGTGCATTTGGTTTTTCAAAGATGATCAAATATGTACAAACTAACAAGAGAATTAGGAATTTCACACAACACATGTTAACTAAGTTCTTGATCATCATGGTTCAAATTTTATCCAATTATATCATTGGGTCGGGAAACTAACAAAAAATCTAATTCAAAACAATAAGGAAAACAATGAAATATTTTTGGATTTTTTACATTTTCCGATTTTTTATTTTTTATTTTATTATTTTTTTTTTAAATAAAACAAAACTAATTAAGAAAACAAAGCAATAGCATGGAAACAAATGAAACCAGTTCAAAGTCGAAGGTACAAAAAATTTCAATTTGGTCATTTTTATACTCTTTACCCCCACACTTAAACTAGACATTGTCCCCAATGTCAGAAAATATAATAAAATGCAAATAAAAATAAAATAAATAAATATAAAGAAACAAAATAAAGCAATAGGATTGAAAACTTCCCTAATTTGTAGAAAAAATCAAGCGATGACCCCCCAAGCTAAAATTCTGCAATCAACTTCAAGGGTGGAAATAGCCAAAAGTTCCTGCAAAGAAAAGAAATAAATCAGTTAAGCACGCAAGAAAATATAACCAAAAAAAATAAACGAAAAATTGAAAATGAAAATAAAAGACAATAAATAAAACTAATAAGTGATCATTGGTCCTGTTTGGTGACTTTCCACAGCTTTGAACTTGAACTGGCCTCGGAACTTCTTAGCAAGGAAAATGAGACTTGATTGGTGGTGGTGTTGAAGCTCTTCGAGCTCTTGGTTTCAACTCGGACTCCTTCTGCCGGGTTGATTGAGTCTGCAGGCTACATTCTTCTCTTTTTGTTCTTCTGCATGGCAGGTAGGCACGAGGAAGAGGTGGTGGTCTGCTTCTTTGTTCAATCTGTCCAAGTGCCGACCGATTTCCTTTCTTTCACCCTGACTCGTAGCCAAGAGCAAGGGTAAAGGAAAAGCATGCCATGAGATATCTTTGCCTTTGACTCTGATGATATGGGATACTTTTGCTTTTGAAGAAGTATCATTCCACAGGTGTATGCTTGAACTGGGCTGGGGAACTTCTTAGCAAGGAAAATGAGACTTGATCTTGAAGATGAAGCAGCACCTTGTCTCCACATGCTTCAAGTATCATTTTCACTTGCCATGTCTGTTCTCCAGTCAGATGTGGCGACTTCTTCGGAAGTACATCAGCGGTTGAAGAAGAGTACTCGAGAGCAATGCTAGGTAAGCAATCAGGAAGGATTTCCAGGCAGTCGGTTCTTAGATTGGAAGATTGACACCGAGTGTTGGCTGATTGCCCGCTTTCTCCTTATCACAAGGACAAGGAAAAGGACAGGGAGAAAGCGTGATATGAGATACTCTTGCTTTCAACCTTCATGATATGAAATACTCTAGCTCTAGATGACTTGTTTGGAAAGGTATCCCAAGGAATGAGAAACACAGAGAAACTCGAGAGGGTTTGTTGGAAAGGCATTTTCGGAGATGAAAAATTTCGGAGATGAAGAAGTGTTGAGAGAGTTTGCCTTTGCTGTTGAAGGCGAAGGTAGACGTTTATAGGACTTTTCTTCATAACCGAAACTGTTCCTTTACCCCTGTCGGCAGCCGGTGGATGGATGAACAGTACAGGTTACGCGCTTTCTGAAAAAGCAACCCGTAATTTGCGCAAAGCTGACAGCGCGCGTGACGAGTGACGACAAAATTGGAAAAGCTGCTCGCCTCGTGATTCTTGACCGCTCCGACTTTTGAGAGAGGCGCCCGACTTTTGAGAACGGCGTCCGACTTTTGAGACGGAGACGCCGCTTTTGAGAAAAGAATCCTGCTTTTGAGAAAGGAGCCCGGCTCTTCGATTTGCGAGAGGGCGCCTCTTTGATTGCTGAGTGATGCCTCAACGATTTCTTCTTCTTATAAGAGCGCTAATTTTGTTCCACAACAAACTTAAGCTCCCTCCTGTAAACACTCCCTCTTGCAAACACTCCCTCTTGCATTTTCTTTAATCTTGATCAGTTCGACTCTTCATTCTCAACACCTTCAAATATGTCTTGCCCCTCTGACCGTCGCCTTAACTTGAATGTTGGGGAAGATAGTGATACGTCTTCTCCAACCAACATTTGGCAGCCGTCCTTCATATCCCCGAATGGTCCTCTTACAGTTGGGGATTCCATGATGATGAATGAAACAACCGCATCGGTGGTGGCCAGAAATCTGCTCACTCCTAGAGACACTAGGATACTTTCTAGGCGGTCCGACGAACTGGCTGTTCAGGACTCTTTGGCCTACAGTGTCCGATGCGCAGGCTCAGTATCAAACATGGGCCAGCGCCTTCTTGCACGAACTCGTCAGGTGGAGTCGTTGATGGCTGAAGTGGCTAGTCTTCGGCAGGAGGTCAGAGTGCTTAGGCATGAGAACAGGGATTTGCACATGCTCGCAACCAATTACTCAACAAGCATGAATGATAAGCTCATATTTATACATATTTTACATCAAATTCTCTCGTCTTTTCTTAGTTATTTCCTCATATTTATGTGCTATTTACTTTATTTTTGTGTTTTATCGAATTTATCTAGCTAAGAAAATAAAAATAGCACAAGTGTGATTTTAAGTAATAAATTCGTCATTTCTACCTTGCTCACTTATTTTATTAACTTAAGAAAACATTTTGGCAGCAGAAAAATATATAAAAGGGAACTTGGGAGACAGCTTGCACTTGGGAGCTACCTGACGAGTGAGAAGGCAAGCTCGCAGAAAAGGAATAAAAGAATGACAGCTTGCACTGCAGGAGGTGGGCTGCCTAGTGCAGCATGCGGAAAAGAAAAGAAAGAAAAACCTTATCATAATATCGATTTTCATATTCCCATCCCATCTCCTACACTAGCAGTAACAAAGTTAGTCAAGTATAACAACTTTAGTTTCCTTAAATATATAAAAATAGAGTTCTTTATTGTATGCGTTAGTCATCAGACTCATAAGTTTATTTTTCATAAAGAAGTCAGCAAGTGGAGTGAGGAAGGATAAAAAATAATGAATGGGCTGGTTGCCATAAAAGAAAATTGAAAAAAAAAGATTAAGTGGAGGACAGGAGCCGGGAAGGATAAAAAAAGGAAGAAAGGAAGTGGAGTCGAGGGGGGGGGCCTCGGCATAAGCCTGGGGAGAGCTGAAACCAGCGGGGTGGCTGCCTTTGTGCAGCGGAAGGATCGAAGCAGCGAAGCGCGAGAGCAGTTCTTGGCAGCGAGCTCAGGGGGTGAGCTGCCATTAGGCGGCGTGGTGGTAGAGAAGAAAAGAGCTCTGTGAGCTCCTGGGGGAGGACGCTGCCATTGGCAGCAAGGGGTTGACAGTGCAAAAGAAGAAATAAAAGGAAAGAAGGTTTTTGGCAGTGAGGTCAGAGAGCCGAGAGCTGCAAACCAGGCAACTCGGGACGTGGCAGCTTGGAGTTGCGCAGGGAGGCAGAACGAAGGCAGCAACGCACGGAGGGAGAAACAGAAAGCAGAAACACGGGGGAGGTCTCGCACGGAAGTGAAGCAGCAAGGCTGCACGTCTGGCAGCAGCTTGCGCGCGCAGGAAGGAGGTCCTCACGGTTCAGCACAGCAGAAGCACAGTGGACAGCAAGCTGTCAATCTCTCTCGGTTTAATTTTCCAAACTCAACTTTAATTTCTGTTTTAATTTTAATAATGTGTAACTAATTTTCTGTTTGGCTAGAGTTTAATTCAAAACCATGAATATATTTGTAATATGAATTGATTACCTTCAGTTGCGATTTCTGAGTTGTGAATTTAATTTGCTTAACTGCTTGATTGATAACTTATTTTTGTATGTCGATTAAGGATGCATACTTAATTTACATGCATGAATTTGATGCTAGAATATAAGTGAATTTCACCTAATCGTTATGAACTTATATTCACAAGTAGTGAAGGTCGCTTATAAACGATCGCGTTAGGTAAATTCTTGGCATAAGTTTCATGCAATTCATAGTAACAAGTGCCTCGTCAATGCTTATGATTTTCATAGAACTTAATGATTCTTGTTTGTATCTCTATTATGCAATTCATGTAGGGAACTTGTAGGGAATGTTTTGGGTTGTCGTATGCAATCATCCAATCCATTAACTTAAGGAAAATCTGAGAATTAATTTAAGCGGACCTAATTAATTTGGGGCGTTGAGAATTTACAATTTATTGAAAGAACAACTGAAAATCAATTTAGGTTGCATATGTGTCATGTGTGGAGAATAATCCTCTAGCCAGCCCGTCATTTATCATTTCACCTTAATTTCATGTTTTTGTCAATTCTGTAATTTATTTAAGTTTAATTTACTTTTCATCAAAAATCAATCCCCCGTTTATTTTAAAGTGTTAGATTTATTAGAAATAAATTTAGTTTGTGTTTTCTTGAATTTTGAATTATTTTGAGTTATTCTAGTTAAGTGTCTTGAGTCTAGTTTAGTGTTTTAAATTTTGTTTTTACGTTTTTAATTTAATTTTACTTTGGTTAGCATCCCTAGTTAATCCCCGGCAACGGCGCCAAAAATTTGATGCGAAAATAAATTAACGCACAAATTTAAACCCTATTTGTGACAGTTGTAGTATATGGATAAGTAGGGAAGGCTTGCAAAGAAGGAGGAGTGCTTGGAGTTGTGCTAGCCATTCCATTGGAGTTGTTGGAGCATTCTAGGTGTATTCTACTTTGTTTCTCTATGTTTAATATCAATTGTTTTTGTTTAATTGCAAGTATGAGGAACTAAACCCTTATTTTGGCTAGAGGTTAATTCAAAGCCATGTATATATTTGTAATTTAAATTGATTACCTTCAGTTGTGATTTCTGAGTTGTGATTTAATTTGCTTAACTGCTTGATTGATAACTTATTTTTGTATGTCGATTAAGGATGCATACTTAATTTACATGCATGAATTTGATGCTAGAATATAAGTGAATTTCACCTAATCGTTATGAACTTATATTCACAAGTAGTGAAGGTCGCTTATAAACGATCGCGTTAGGTAAATTCTTGGCATAAGTTTCATGCAATTCATAGTAACAAGTGCCTCGTCAATGCTTATGATTTTCATAAAACTTAATGATTCTTGCTTGTATCTCTATTATGCAATTCATGTAGGGAACTTGTAGGGAATGTTTTGGGTTGTCGTATGCAATCATCCAACCTAATAAGTAGGAAAATCTGAAGGTTAATTTAAGCGGACCTAATTAACTTGGGGCGTTGAGAATTTACAATTTATTGAAAGAACAACTGAAAATCAATTTAGGTTGCATATATGTCATGTGTGGAGAAGAACCCTCTAGCCAGTCCGTCATCCATCCATTCACCTTAATTTCATGTTTTAGTCAATTCTGTAATTTATTTAAGTTTAATTTACTTTTCATCAAAATCAATCCCCCGTTTATTTTAAAGTGTTAGGTTTGTTAGAAATCAATTTAGTTTGTGTTTTCTTGAATTTTGAATTATTTTGAGTCTTTTGATTTGTTTTAGATTATTTGTTAGTTTTATTTTGAGTTATTCTAGTTAAGTGTCTTGAGTCTAGTTTAGTGTTTTAAATTATATTTTTACGTTTTTAATTTAATTTTACTTTGGTTAGCATCCCTAGTTAATCCCCGGCCTAGAACGATCCCTACTTACATCATTACTACAATTGTCACAAATAGGGTTTAAATTTGTGCGTGAATTTATTTTCATGCCATCCAACTCAGGTGAGGAGGTTCAAAATTCATTTCATTCTAACATTATTCCGCCAATTGTCCTTTTTCCTTGCAGGTTTTTAAATCCCAAGGAAGAAGTGAATGAAAAAGACGTTGTGGAAGATATTCCAGAAAAGGAGGTGGTCGAAGAATTTGTTGAACTTATCAAAGAGGCTGTGCATGAGACAATCAAGCCCAAAGCAGTTGAGTTTGATGACACGGGACAAGCCACAACCATCATAGTAAATCTGGCCAAATTCAAAGTCCCTGAAACGTTTAAAGACGTAGTGTTCGTCATTGAGTTTGAACAAGATTGTAAGCCATCTTCTCCATTTTTAATTTTAATTTATACTAACTTGTTTCTAATTTTGATGATTCAGGCACCGTCATTAGAACTTAGACCGTTGTCGGATCATTTCAAGTACCACCGTCCGTTTAATGATAAGCCCATGCATTTGAATAATGAAGGGAGGCCTAGGAATCACCCACAATCAGATTTGCATTCCTAATCCCTTCTCTTTACTGAATTTATTTTACTTTGTTTAGTTCTTTCATTGTTTGTTTGCTCTTGTGTGAATTTATTTTACGTTGATTTTTTTTACGTTGATTTCATTATGTTTTGTCATTTAGTTGTGATTTTTGTTTTGTTTATTTAGTTGTGATTTTTGTTTAGGAGATTAAACTTAGTTTTTTTTTACTTTGATTTACTTATTTTACATTTATATAAAATAAAAAAATGAAAAAAAAAAAAAAATAATAATAATAATAATAATAAACATCACATAACAAAAAAAAAAAAAAAAAAAAAAAAAACAAAACAAAACAAAAATACTTTTATTTATATTTATAATTAAATAAACTTAAAGCATAAATATTTTACAATAATGTAAAACTAATAGCTTTCATTGGTCGTTGGTAGGTGGTGCCTCGGAGGTCGACGGAGCCCCTGAAAGACGAAGCGCCAGAGCTGGATCATTCAGAGCCTCAATACTTGGTGATGCTCCCGAGGACGAAGGCAACACAAACCTCGGGAGTAACGTCATAAACCGTTGATGATCACTCTGAATCCGCACTTCGGACTCCTGCAGCTGATCAAGCTTCCTCTTCATGCTGGTTGAGTAATTGGTTGCGAGCATGTGCAAATCCCTGTTCTCATGCCTAAGCACTCTGACCTCCTGCCGACGACTAGCCACTTCAGCCATCAACGACTCCACCTGACGGGTTCGTGCAAGAAGGCGCTGGCCCATGTTTGATACTGAGCCTGCGCATCGGACACTGTAGGCCATAGAGTCCTGAACAGCTAGTTCGTCGGACCGCCTAGAAAGTATCCTAGTGTCTCTAGGAGTGAGCAGATTTCTGGCCACCACCGATGCGGTTGTTTCGTTCATCATCATGGAATCCCCAACTGTAAGAGGACCATTTGGGGATATGAATGATGGCTGCCAAATGTTGGTTGGAGAAGATATATCACTATCTTCCCCAACATTCAAGTTAAGGCGACGGTCAGAGGGGCAAGACATATTTGAAGGTGTTGAGAATGAAGAGTCGGACTGATCTAGATTAAAAGAAATGCAAGGAGGGAGTGTTTACAGGGGGAGCTTAAGTGTGTTGTGGAACAAAAATGAGCGTTCTTATAAGAAGAAGAAATCGTTGAGGCATCACTCAGCAGTCGAAGAGGCGCCCTCTCGCAAATCGAAGAGCCGGGCTCCTTTCTCAAAAGCCGGATTCTTTTCTCAAAAGCGGCGTCTCCGTCTCAAAAGTCGGTTCCTTTCTCAAAAGTCGGACGCCATTCTCTCAAAAGTCGGGCGTCTCTCTCAAAAGTCGGAGCGGTCAGGAATCACGAGGCGAACAGTTTTTCCAATTTTGTCGTCACTCGTCACGCGCGCTGTCAGCTTCGAGCAAATTACGGGTGACTTTTTCAGAAAGCGCGTAACATGTACTGTTCATCCATCCACCGGCTGCCGACAGGGGTAAAAGAATAGTTTCGGTTGTGAAGAAAAAATTCTATAAACGTCTACCTTCGCCTTCAACAGCAAAGGCAAACTCTCTCAAAACTTCTTCATCTCCGAAATTTTCCATCTCCGAAAATGCCTTTCCAACAAACCCTCTCGAGTTTCTCTGTGTTTCTCATTCCTTGGGATACCTTTACAAATAAATCATCTAGAGCTAGAGTATTTCATATCATGAAGGTTGAAAGCAAGAGTATCTCATATCACGCTTTCTCCCTGTCCTTTTCCTTGTCTTTGTGATAAGGAGAAAGCGGGCAATCAGCCAGCATTCGGTGTCAATCTTCCGATCTAAGAACCGACTGCCTGGAAATCCTTCCTGATTGCTTACCTAGCATTGCTTACCTAGCATTGCTCTCGAGTGCTCATCTTCAACCGCTGATGTACTTCCGAAGAAGTCGCCACATCTGCCTGGAGAACAGCCAAGGCAAGTGAAAATGTTACTTGAAGCATGTGGAGACAAGGTGCTGCTTCATCTTCAAGATCAAGTCTCATTTTCCTTGCTAAGAAGTTCTCCAGCCCAGTTCAAGCATACACCTGTGGAACGATACTTCTTCAAAAGCAAAAGTATCCCATATCATCAGAGTCAGAGGCAAAGATTTCTCATGGCATGTTTTTCCTTTACCCTTGCTCTTGGCTACGAGTCAGGGTGAAAGAAAGGAAATCGGTCGGCACTTGGACAGATTGAACAAAGAAGCAGACCACCACCTATTCCTCGTGCCTACCTGCCATGCAGAAGAACAAAAAGAGAAGAATGTAGCCTGCAGACTCAATCAACCCGGCAGAAGGAGTCCGAGTTGAAACCAAGAGCTCGAGAAGCTTCAACACCACCACCAATCAAGTCTCATTTTCCTTGCTAAGAAGTTCCGAGGCCAGTTCGAGTTCAAAGCTGTGGAAAGTCACCAAACAGGACCAATGATCACTTTTTAGTTTTATTATTATCTTTTATTTTCATTTTCAATTTTTCGTTTATTTGTTTTTTTATATTTTCTTGCGTGCTTAACTGACTTATTTCTTTTCTTTGCAGGAACTTTTGGTTATTTCCACCCTTGGAGTTGATTGCAGAATTTTAGCTTGGGGGTCATCGCTTGATTTTTTCTGCAAATTAGGGAAGCTTTCAGTCCTATTGCTTTATTTTGTTTTTTTTATACTTATTTATTTTATTTTTATTTGCATATTATTATATTTTCTGACATTGGGGACAATGTCTAGTTTAAGTGTGGGGGTAAAGAGTATGAAAAATGACCAAATTGAAAATTTTTGTACCTTCGACTTTGAACTGGTTTCATTTGTTTCCATGTTATTGCTTTGTTTTCTTAATTAGTTTTGTTTTATTTTAAAAAAAAAAAAAAAAAAAAAAATTCGGAAAATTTTAAAAATCCAAAAATATTTCCTTGTTTTCCTTATTGTTTTGAATTAGATTTTTGTTAGTTTCCCGACCCAATGATATAATTGGATAAAATTTGAACCATGATCATCAAGAACTTAGTTAACATGTGTTGTGTGAAATTCCTAATTCTCGTGTTAGTTTGTACATATTTGATCATCTTTGAAAAACCAAATGCACATAGCCTTGTTGATGTGAAACTAAAGCATGATTTAAAGCTCCATATGTGAATTTAGTGACCATATACATCCTTTGTGAGTTTTTGAGCCTATTGAAAGTGTGTGCATTTTTCATACACTCCTATTCTTTCATGTGTGATGAACTTATGTGAGATACATCTCTAGAACTTGCATAACGATCTTTCGAAATTTTTGTCATTAATTGCATGAACTTGAAAATGATAGAGGCATTAGGTTTACCACCATGGCCCAAATAACCTTGTTTCCCAAAGAAAAATGATATCATTAGATTGCCAATTTGAGCCGTATTTGTGAGCCTTTTCTTTCTTATCACCAGATATGTCTACCCTTATGCCTGAAATAAATATTTTTCCTTACCCTTTCCAAGCGAGCAATGCGAGATTGTCTTATGAGAAATGTTTGTGAAGTTCTTTGAAGGTGTTTGGCAAAAGAATAAGTGTGGGGGTTTTTCATATTTGTTTCTGCTTAAAAAAAAAAAAAAAAAAAAAAAAAAAAAAAGAGAAAAGGAAAAGAAAAAGAAAGATTGTATACAAAGAAAATAAAAAGTTTTTAAAGTTTCAGTTTATGGGTGTGGTTGGAGATGTCTGAAGAATCGTTGGAAAGCTTGAGTTCTTATAAATCTAAACAAAAGAATTGCTTGCAATGTAGCTTGGAACTTGTGTTTACCTATTCTTTCGTTTCAATAACCCTATCCCTAAGCCTCATTACATCCAATAAAAGCCCTCTTGATTTAAGTTTTGCAATTATGACTGTGGAGAAGTGATCTTTATGCAAGCTTATGGTAGAACTTTCACATTTGATTCTTTGAGAGAAACACATTAAAACTAAACACATGTGTGATTGAGTGTATGTCCAATGAGAAGGTCGCTAGTTTGCATATGGTGATTCTAAAAATAAAAATTTTGAAATTGCATTAGCATGGCTATCTCACACACTACACTTCAAGGATGTTTAAAGATTACTGCTAATATTTGAATAAGGAAAATGAACTTGAATTGCTTGTTGGTGTTAGCTATGGTTCTTGATGATTGTGTTCTCAAATGAAGTTCTATGAGGGTCACATAGGGGGAAACTAATAATTTTCATGTTATTACTTTTTCTGTTTTCGTTTGTTTTGCTCGAGGACTAGCAAAAGCTAAGTGTGGGGGTATTTGATAAGCTCATATTTATACATATTTTACATCAAATTCTCTCGTCTTTTCTTAGTTATTTCCTCATATTTATGTGCTATTTACTTTATTTTTGTGTTTTATCGAATTTATCTAGCTAAGAAAATAAAAATAGCACAAGTGTGATTTTAAGTAATAAATTCGTCATTTCTACCTTGCTCACTTATTTTATTAACTTAAGAAAACATTTTGGCAGCAGAAAAATATATAAAAGGGAACTTGGGAGACAGCTTGCACTTGGGAGCTACCTGACGAGTGAGAAGGCAAGCTCGCAGAAAAGGAATAAAAGAATGACAGCTTGCACTGCAGGAGGTGGGCTGCCTAGTGCAGCATGCGGAAAAGAAAAGAAAGAAAAACCTTATCATAATATCGATTTTCATATTCCCATCCCATCTCCTACACTAGCAGTAACAAAGTTAGTCAAGTATAACAACTTTAGTTTCCTTAAATATATAAAAATAGAGTTCTTTATTGTATGCGTTAGTCATCAGACTCATAAGTTTATTTTTCATAAAGAAGTCAGCAAGTGGAGTGAGGAAGGATAAAAAATAATGAATGGGCTGGTTGCCATAAAAGAAAATTGAAAAAAAAAGATTAAGTGGAGGACAGGAGCCGGGAAGGATAAAAAAAGGAAGAAAGGAAGTGGAGTCGAGGGGGGGGCCTCGGCATAAGCCTGGGGAGAGCTGAAACCAGCGGGGTGGCTGCCTTTGTGCAGCGGAAGGATCGAAGCAGCGAAGCGCGAGAGCAGTTCTTGGCAGCGAGCTCAGGGGGTGAGCTGCCATTAGGCAGCGTGGTGGTAGAGAAGAAAAGAGCTCTGTGAGCTCCTGGGGGAGGACGCTGCCATTGGCAGCAAGGGGTTGACAGTGCAAAAGAAGAAATAAAAGGAAAGAAGGTTTTTGGCAGTGAGGTCAGAGAGCCGAGAGCTGCAAACCAGGCAGCTCGGGACGTGGCAGCTTGGAGTTGCGCAGGGAGGCAGAACGAAGGCAGCAACGCACGGAGGGAGAAACAGAAAGCAGAAACACGGGGGAGGTCTCGCACGGAAGTGAAGCAGCAAGGCTGCACGTCTGGCAGCAGCTTGCGCGTGCAGGAAGGAGGTCCTCACGGTTCAGCACAGCAGAAGCACAGTGGACAGCAAGCTGTCAATCTCTCTCGGTTTAATTTTCCAAACTCAACTTTAATTTCTGTTTTAATTTTAATAATGTGTAACTAATTTTCTGTTTGGCTAGAGTTTAATTCAAAACCATGAATATATTTGTAATATGAATTGATTACCTTCAGTTGCGATTTCTGAGTTGTGAATTTAATTTGCTTAACTGCTTGATTGATAACTTATTTTTGTATGTCGATTAAGGATGCATACTTAATTTACATGCATGAATTTGATGCTAGAATATAAGTGAATTTCACCTAATCGTTATGAACTTATATTCACAAGTAGTGAAGGTCGCTTATAAACGATCACGTTAGGTAAATTCTTGGCATAAGTTTCATGCAATTCATAGTAACAAGTGCCTCGTCAATGCTTATGATTTTCATCGAACTTAATGATTCTTGTTTGTATCTCTATTATGCAATTCATGTAGGGAACTTGTAGGGAATGTTTTGGGTTGTCGTATGCAATCATCCAATCCATTAACTTAAGGAAAATCTGAGAATTAATTTAAGCGGACCTAATTAATTTGGGGCGTTGAGAATTTACAATTTATTGAAAGAACAACTGAAAATCAATTTAGGTTGCATATGTGTCATGTGTGGAGAATAATCCTCTAGCCAGCCCGTCATTTATCATTTCACCTTAATTTCATGTTTTTGTCAATTCTGTAATTTATTTAAGTTTAATTTACTTTTCATCAAAAATCAATCCCCCGTTTATTTTAAAGTGTTAGATTTATTAGAAATAAATTTAGTTTGTGTTTTCTTGAATTTTGAATTATTTTGAGTTATTCTAGTTAAGTGTCTTGAGTCTAGTTTAGTGTTTTAAATTTTGTTTTTACGTTTTTAATTTAATTTTACTTTGGTTAGCATCCCTAGTTAATCCCCGGCCTAGAACGATCCCTACTTATCCATATACTACAACTGTCACAAATAGGGTTTAAATTTGTGCGTTAATTTATTTTCGCATCAATGAAGAGGAAGCTTGATCAGCTGCAGGAGTCCGAAGTGCGGATTCAGAGTGATCATCAACGGTTTATGACGTTACTCCCAAGGTTTATGTTGCCTTCGTCCTCGGGAGCAGCACCAAGTATTGAGGCTCCGAATGATCCAGCTCTGGCGCTTCGTCTTTCAGGGGCTCCGTCGACCTCCGAGGCACCACCAACCAACGACCAATGAACGAAATTAGTTTACAAGTTATTGTAAAATATTTATGCATTTAAGTTTTTTTTTTTTTTATTTTTTTTTTTTATTTATTTATTTTTTTTTTTCATTTTTCATTTTTTTTTTATTTTTTAATATCAATGTAAAATAAGTAAATCAAAGTAAAAAGACTATGTTTAACTTTCTAAACAAAAATCACAACTAAATAAACAAAACAAAATAAAATTAACGTAAAATAAAAATTAAAAAAAAAAAAAATCAACATAAAATAAATTCACACAAGAGCAAACAAACAATGAAAGAACTAAACAAAGTAAAATAAATTCAGTAAAGAGAAAGGATTAGGAATGCAAATCTGATTGTGGGTGATTCCTAGGCCTCCCTTCATTATTCAAATGCATGGGTTTATCCTTGAACGGACGGTGGTAATTGAAATGATCCGACAACGGTCTAAGTTCTAATGACGGTGCCTGAATCATCAAAATTAAATTGTTAGTATAACATAAAATTAAAATTTGAGAAGATGGCTTACATTCTTGTTCAAACTCAATTACAAACACCACGTCTTTGAACGTTTCAGGGACTTTGAACTTTGCCAAATTTATTATAATGGTTGTGGCTTGTCCCGTGTCCTCAATCTTGACTCCTTTGGGCTTGATTGTCGCATGCACAGCCTCTTTGATGTATTCAACAAATTCTCCGGCCACCTCATTTTCTGGAATAATTCTTCTTGGTGTACAAGTCTCTTTGAACGTTTCAATACCATCGGGAACTTGATTTGGTACACCAAGAATTTGGATATCACTTTGCACCTTGGGAAGATCTTCCACAACGTATTTTTCATTCACTTCTTCCTTGGGATTTAAAAACCTGCAAGGAAAAAGGACATTTGGTGGAACGATGTTAGAATGAAATGAACTTAGAACCTCCTCACCTGAGTTGGATGGCATAAGGACTTGAGGAGTTTGCGATAAGAATTCTTCTAAACTGCCCAAGTAGTCATCCTCATCTTCTTCTTGAAGCGGCAATTCATCCATGTTCGGGCTATGTTTGGATGGTTCTAGGACAGCTTCATCCTCCCGGTCACCTTCCAAGGTGATGGCTTCATCGATTTCAACTTCTGCCGTTGAATTTTCAAGAGTTGAGTTGGAGACCTCACTTTGCTCTTGAATCTGTGCTATGAATTCCATAATCTGCCCAACATGCATATCCAATTCTTCCACTCTTCTGACTCGGTCTTGCATCTCCTGGTTTTGATTTTCTACTCCCTGATTCAAAGAGGTGAGTAAATTATTAAGTGTATCATTATCCAAGGATGTACCTGAATTGAATTGGGTTGATTGTTGTGGTGGATGTGACGGTTCATATGGCCACTGATAGAACTCTTCCGATGGCGGCAATTGTTCTTCTTTTTGTGAACCCTGTACCGAAGAAATTAATTCTTCAAGCATTTGATTATAATCCACGGGCATACTTTGATTCGATTGGAATTGTTGTGGGGGATGCTGTGGTGGCTGCATAGGTCTTGAATAGAACGCGTCTTCTTGCTGCCAATATCCACCTTGTTGGAATTGTTGAGGTTCACCCCACATGTAATCTGAATAATCTCTCCAATCTGAATTGTAAGCATTGGAAAACATGTTGCTCCTTGATTGGTTATGGCCTTGATATCCCCAAACATCTTCATTTGCAGAAAATTGAGGACCTTGATATCGTTGCCCATAGGGCACATCAAGTGTAGGGACACTTGGCATTGTGGTCCGTTCGGCATTATGAGTTAATTGAGCAGTGAGCTGTGCCAATAGATCTTGAATGCTAGTAGAATCCAGGTCTTGCTCCATTTGAAACTAAAATCAAAGAAAGAAAACTAAATCAAATATCAAAAGTAACATACACAAACACAAATAAACATAAGCAAAAACAAAAATAAAAGGATTAGCAAATTTGCTAATCCCCGGCAACGGCGCCAAAAATTTGATGCGAAAATAAATTAACGCACAAATTAAACCCTATTTGTGACAGTTGTAGTATATGGATAAGTAGGGATCGTTCTAGGCCGGGGATTAACTAGGGATGCTAACCAAAGTAAAATTAAATTAAAAACGTAAAAACAAAATTTAAAACACTAAACTAGACTCAAAACACTTAACTAGAATAACTCAAAATAAAACTAACAAATAATCTAAAACAAATCAAAAGACTCAAAATAATTCAAAACTCAAGAAAACACAAACTAAATTGATTTCTAACAAATCTAACACTTAAAATAAATGGGGATTGATTTTTATGAAAAGTAAATTAAACTTAAATAAATTACAGAATTGACAAAAACATGAAATCAAGGTGAATGGATGAACGACGGACTGGCTAGAGGATTATTCTCCACACATGACACATATGCAACCTAAATTGATTTTCAGTTGTTCTTTCAATAAATTGTAAATTCTCAACGCCCCAAATTAACCATGAATTGCATAAATTAATTCTCAGATTTTCCTTAAGTTAATGGATTGGATGATTGCATACGACAACCCAAAACATTCCCCACAAGTTCCCTACATGAATTGCATAATAGAGATACAAGCAAGAATCATTAAGTTTTATGAAAATCATAAGCATTGACGAGGCACTTGTTACTATGAATTGCATGAAACTTATGCCAAGAATTTACTTAACACGATTGTGGTCAACAACCTTTACTACTTGTGAATATAAGTTCATAACGATTAGGTGAAATTCACTTATATTCTAGCATCAAATTCATGCATGTAAATTAAGTATGCATCCTTAATCGACATACAAAAATAAGTTATCAATCAAGCAGTTAAGCAAATTAAATCACAACTCAGAAATCACAACTGAAGGTAATCAATTCATATTACAAATATATCCATGGCTTTGAATTAACCTCTAGCCAAAACAAAATTAGTTACACATTATTAAAACAGAAATAAAAGTGAAAATAAAATATGTGAGTTTGGAACGAATTAACCGGAAAAATGCAGTTTGCTGCTTCTGTTTCTGCGCTCCCTGCACTGCCCTCAAGTTCCGTTCCCGCGTACACTGTCCTCCTGTGCTGACTTCTGTGCTGACCCAAGTCAGCACTGCTCCTTTCTCTCTGCTGCTTGTCAGCGTGGTCTCCCTCACGCGAGCTGCTCCAAGGCCGACTCTCCTCTCGCTGCCTTCCTTCACACGCTGCCAGGCAGCGTCATCTTTCTTCGTTGTTCCTCACGCTGCTGCAAGGCAGCCTTCCTTCAAGCTGCCCACGTGTCGTTCCCACCTCTGCCAAGTTTTCACGCTGCCAAAGGCAGCACCTGCGCACCACTGCTCTCTCCGCCAACTGGTTCTCACGCTGCCAAGGCAGCAGTCCTCTAGCTGCCAAGTGTCGCGTCTCCTGGCAAGCTGCTCAAAGGCAGCTCACTCCCAATCCCTTTATCCGTTCTCTCGCTGCCTCCAGGCAGCGTCCCCCCGAGGCTCCTCCTCAATTTCTCTCCTTTTTTTCCTGGTCTCTTTCCTTCCTTCCCGTTCTTAACACTCTTTTTCTTTCTCTATATCCCTCCCCGAGGCCTCCTTTTACATTTCTTATATTTTCTCTTCCATAAGCTGCAAGGTTGGCAGCACTCCCTTCCTAGCTGCCAGGAAAAACCTCCACTATATCTCTTCTTTATTATCTTGATGTCTGCCATAAGCTTTTATTAGTGCCCCTTGTATTATTTTTCTCATAAAATGCCGAGGACCTGCTCACTGTCTCCTCTTTAAACAGCTGCCCACGAGCAGCCCTCCACCCAATTATTTTTTTCCTCCACTTAAGTTCTAATGCCCAACAGCTGCCAAGGCAGCCTTTAATATATTTCCATCCTTTTGTTCTTCTACCAGCCGAGACTTTCACATTTTCTGCATGCACTTTGTGTTTTTATTATATTCCTTCACTCCCCACGCCTAAGTTCCTGCCATACCTTTTATATCTATATATGTATATATATATATATATAGATATATAACTCATTCAGTCACCTTTTATTTGCTCTGCCAAAATGTTTTCTTAAGTTACAATAATAAAATAAGTGGGCAAGGTAGAAATAACGAATTTATTACTTAATATCACACTTATTCTATTATTAATTTCTTTGCTAGATAAATTCGATAAAACACAAAAACAAAGTAAATAACTCAAAAATATAAGAAACTAACTAAGAAAAGATGAGAGAATTTGATGTAAAATATGTATAAATATGAGCTTATCAAAGGTATCCTAAGACACAAACACACAAAAACAAACACAAAACTGACTCTTTTTAGTTGTTTCAAACAGTTTTTCGGATTTTTTCAAAGGAACACATAAAAAGACTTCAAAACATGTTAAAAACACTTAAAAACAGTGGGAAACAAGTTTAGACATGTTAGGTGGTAATACCCTACGAATTTCATGCAAAAATATCTCAAAACAGAATGTTACCCCCCCCCACACTTAAACTAAACATTGTCCTCAATGTTTTAGACTAAACTAACAGCAAAGGAAAACACAAATGAACACATCTCACATAACATAAAGTAAGCAACAAAGGAAAAGGTTTAGGGACGCAAATCTGAGTTTGGAGCAATTCCCAAGTTCTTCCTTTGTTGATTGCATGGGTTGCCTCCCAAGTAGCGCTTCCTTTTACGTCTTGCAGCCGGACGATGCCACATTGATCAACCTTCATGGGAACCCACGGCATAGTGGGTTGTCTCCTCCACATCATGTTCTACAAAGCTCTCGTAGTAAGGCTTCAAGCGATGCCCATTCACCTTGAACTCTTGACCTGTTTTGAAACTACGAACTTGGACTGCACCATGAGGAAAAACATTAGTAATAACAAAGGGTCCAATCCAATGTCAACGTAACTTACCCGAAAATAGACGAAGACGAGAATTAAACAACAACACTTTTTGTCCAACAGAGAAGGACTTGGTGCGAATCATCTTGTCATGAAAGGCCTTCGTCATTTCCTTGTAAAGTCGAGCATTCTCGTCAGCTTCATTTCGTATTTCCTCAAGTTCATTCAATTGAAGCTTACGATGAATTCCCGCCTAATCTACATCCATGTTGAACTTCCTCACGGCTCAATGAGCCTTGTGCTCCAACTCCACAGGTAAGTGACATGGTTTGCCATACACAAGCCGAAAGGGGGACATTCCTATGGGTGTTTTGTAGGCGGTCCTATAAGCCCACAATGCATCTTCTAACCTCAAGCTCCAATCTTTTCTTGTTGGCCCAACTGTCTTCTCAAGAATTGATAGGAGCATATTTATGCGACTTAGTTAACATGTTTTCTTGCATTTACTTAGTTAGTTATTGCTTATAAGAGTGTTTTAAGCTATTTTCGTGTGTTTGTAGGTCCTAATAACAAAGTTGGAAAGAAAGTGCATTTTGGTGTTTTAAAAAGGGTTTCAACACATGCAAAAATCTGAATAATAAAGTTGAAGTGTGGAAGTGAAAGATGCCATTTGTTGGATTGCTTTACAAGATGTATTCACATTTTCAGCAACTACAAACATAATTGCAAGCTGAAATGATGCATAACATGTGTGTAGAGGTGTAAAGTGGCCGAAAGTTGATGTTTGCAAGATGAAATGATGCAAAACATGTATGTGAAAGTTGTCTAACAGCTAGTACATGTGGAAAAGGGATGGAATACAAGGCAGATGCATCAGAAATTGAAGAATGAAGGCACATGGACAACTACAAAGGAGTTGAATTAACAAAAGAGGAATGATTGCCTTTTGTTAAAGGCAAGACACAATGATAAAAGAGCATGTAAACTAGTTGTTTTTGCATCATTTTGGTCTTTGTTTGTATTGTTTATTGAAGCCACTTGAATGATTCTTTGCTTTGGAGCTTCTATAAATAGGGAGTGAAGGGAAGAACACTGGAGATTACACTACATCAAAAACACAATCAGCCACACCACCATACCATCTCCCATCCACTCGTCCATACAAATACCATCCAAACCTGTCCCCAAAACCTTGTGCCGCACCAAAGAGGAAGGAGGAGAAGCCTTGGACGTGCATGCCATTCAAGTTAGGATCGTTGGAGCGTTTAGGTGTTTTCTTTCTTTTGATTTCAATGTTTAAATTCTATACTCTTTGTTTTGAACTTATGAGGAACTAAACCCCCCCTTGGCTAGGGGGGGATTCGAAACCATGTTTATGCTTGCTATATGATTTGATTACTTTCAATTGCGTTTCATAAGTTGTGAATTCAATTTACTTATCTACATGAATTAAAACTGATTTGTGTGTGTTGGTTGAGAGTGCACGCTTAATTTTCATGCATAAGTTTGATGCTAGGATATAAGGGAATTTCACCTAATCGTTATGAACTTATATTCAAAAGTAGTAAAGGTTGTTGATCACAATCGTGTTAAGTAAATTCTTGGCATAAGTTTCATGCAATTCATAGTAACGAGTGCCTCGCCAACGCTTATGATTTTCATAGAACTTAATGATCTTTGCTTGTATCTTTGTTATGCAATTCATGCAGGGAACTTGTGAGGAATGCTTTGGGTTGTCGTATGCAATTCATCCAATTCGATAACTTTAGGAAAATCTGAGGGTTAATTAGTGCAATTCACGGTTAATTTGGGGTGTTGGGAATTCATGGTTTATTGAGAAGCAATTGGAAATCGTTTTGTATGCAAGTGCGACATGTGTGGAGAAGAACCCCTTAGCTAGCTTTCCATCCATTCACTTTTATCAAATTCGTTTTAGAATCTGTTCAATTTACAAAGTTTGTTCTTGTTTTCAATTTTCGTCAAAACTCAATCCCCATTTATTTTGAAGTGTTAGATTAGTTAGAAATCAATTTAGTTTGTGTTTTTAAGTGTCTTGAGCCAAGTCATAACCCAATTTCGTCCAATTTAGTGTTAGGTGTTCAAAACTGCGCAGAAAGTGTTTTTAAGGCAGTTTTGAGTGTTTATTTGCTGTTTTGAGTCTTTTGGTTTGTTTTGCTGTTTTATAGTTTAGTTTTGCATTCTTTGAGTCTAGTTTAGTGTTTTAAACTTTGTTTTTACGTTTTAAGTCAGTTTCAAGTGATTTGGCAATCCCTCCTAATCCCCGGCCTAGAACGATCCCTACTTACATACTTTGCTACAATTGATAAAAAGAGGGTTTAATTTGTGTGCTTATATATTTCGCATCAAAGTTTTGGCGCCGTTGCCGGGGATTAGCAACTTTGCTAATCCTTTGGATTGTTTTATTTCAGTTTGTTTTAATTCGTTCCAGATTCTGAGTTTGTTTTGTTTTCTTGTTTTTAGGTACTAGTTTATGACTCGGAGTTCTCATCCGGTGCGTGAACACATCTTGGACTTTGACGACGATTTCGAGCGAGAATTGAGACGAAAAAGGAAGAATCCAGAACCTAGTGAATCAAGTTCGAATTTGAGGAAGTCATGGCACAAGACAATCGTACAATCAAGGAGCTTTCGGCTTCGGGATTGGACAATGCCGCACCCTTAATCTCCAATCGAGCGTTGAATGCCCAACAATACGAAGGTGTTGGACAAAGGAGCAACCCATGGCAACACCAAGTGAATGAGGTAAGTGCCATAACCGAACTTCAAAATCAAATGGCTAACCTTACTACTTTGCTTTCTCAGGTGGTGGAAGGTCCAAAAGTGCAAAACGTGGCAGCTTGTGGCGTATGCTCCATGCAAGGACACCTTACGGACAAGTGCCCACAATTGATAGAGAATGGAGGTTGGGAGACCCTCAATGCCGTGGGATTTGGCAACCAATACCAACCGAGGAATGACCCATTTTCTAATACTTACAATCCCGGTTGGCGTGATCATCCAAATTTCAAATGGCGAGAACCCCAACAAGGCCAACAACAAAGCACATTTAGGCAACAACCCCCGGGTTTCTATCAAAAGCCGTTTGCACCAACTCAACCCCAAGCACAACCCGCCCAAAAATCAGGTTCTTCTATTGATAATGATCAGATTTTTAATTTACTAACTTCTATGGCGCAGGGCATGCAAACTAGGGACAAGAAGGTGGACGAGTTAGAGAAGCAAGTGGGGCAAATTGCCGAGTTTATGGGGCAGTTTCGAGAGCAAGGCAAGTTGCCTAGCTCAACCGTGGTCAATCCAAAAGGTGGAGTCGAATCTGCAAAAGCTATAACTTTGCGAAGTGGGAAGCACGTAGGAGTTGATGATTGAAGAGGAAGAACAAAAGCCACTCACAGCAAGGGTGGAAACACCTTTGCCGCAAGCCAAGGCCACGGCAAGGAAGGAAGCACCATTGCCGCAACCTCCTACATCCCATAATCAATCCAATTCGTCCAACTCAGGTAAGAAAGTTCCAATTCCAATTAATTCTAACGTTATTCCTCCAAATGTACCCTTCCCTAGCAGATTTTTGCAAGCCAAGAACGAAGAAGAGGAAAAAGATGTTCTGGAGACGTTTAGAAAAGTGCATGTCAATATCCCACTCCTTGATGCTATTAAGCAAATTCCAAAGTATGCCAAGTGTTTGAAGAAGCTTTGTACAACAAGGAAGCGTATTCGGGAGAAAAAAGTGGTACATGTAAGCGAAAATGTCTCTGCAATGTTGCAAAGTAAGCTGCCACCTAAATGCAAAGATCCGGGTAGTTTCACAATTCCGTGTGTAATTGGTAATACAAGATTTGAGCATGCTATGCTAGATTTAGGTGCATCAATTAATGTCATGCCATATTCTGTTTATGCATCTATGAATCTAGGAGAACTTAAAAATGATGGTGTGATTATTCAATTAGCCGATCATTCTAATGCATATCCAAAAGGAGTGTTGGAAGATGTTTTGGTGCAGGTAGACCACTTAATTTTTCCTGCAGATTTCTATGTGCTTGATATGGAGGATTCAGGACACTCTTCACCATCACCGCTCTTACTTGGACGACCTTTCATGAAAACGGCTCAAACCAAGATTGACGTGGCCAAGGGAGCAGTAACCATGGCATTCGGTGGTGATATGATTAACTTTAAGATTTTTGAATCTGTTGAGAAGACTAATGATGTTCGTTCTTGTTGTGCTATTGATGTAATTGAAAATACAGGGCATGAATGTTCAACAAGAATCAAGAGGGATGTTTCTCGCACCACAATCAATGAGGGACTTGGATTAAAGCACAAGGAGCACGTCCCAACCTCCAAATCACCAAATATGGCCGAGAATACTCATTGTGCATTTGTTTAATGTGCTGCCACTTCAGTGCAACACATGGGTAAGCCATCTTCTCCACTTTCAATTCCCATTTCGAATAATAGGTTGTTACCTTATTTGGTGCAGGTACCTAGGTGCATTCAAAGTGGTGGGAGAGTTCATTTAAGGAAGCAAAGCACAAAAATCAGGAAGGATCATTATCCCCTTCCATTCAAAGATCTAAAACATGAAGTGGTTCGTAGGGCAGGTTGGAGAGGAAGCATCCTTGGATGCCGTGGGCCCTAATGAAGAGTGAATGAGGTCTTCGTCCGGCTCTACGACGTTAAAGCAAGCGCTACTTGGGAGGCAGCCCATGTATTCAAATAAGGAAGATCTATGAATCGCTTCACAATCAGTTTTGCGTTTCTAAAAACCTTCCCTTTTTTTTTTTTTGCATTTTTATTTTGCCATGATTGTCATTTTTATTTGTTGTTGATTTAATTATTTTTGGGTTTGGGTTTATTTTTGAAACATTGACAGCTATGCAAGGTATTTTCACATTAATTTTCATGGAATACGAACATTAGGTAGAAAGGTAGAAAAATACAAGCAAGTGCAAACAAGCAGGAATGAGCCTTCATTGGTTAGGTGGTGCCTCAGCATTTGACAGACCTCCAGAAAGTCGAAGCGCCAGAGTTTGATTTTTCGGAGCCTCAGCACTTGGTGAAGCGCCAGATGACGAAGGCAGAAGTTGCCGCTGGAGTAAGGCCACAAACCGTTGATGATCACTCTGAATCCGAACTTCGGACTCCTGCAGCTGGTCAAGCTTTCTCTTCAAGTTAAGGTGACGGTCAGAAGGGCAAGACATTTTTGAAGGTGTGAAGAAAAAGAAGAGGTCGGACAAGTTCTTAGAAGTGCAGGTAGAGAGCTTTTACAGGCGGTAAATTCAAGTGTGCTTTGGAATGTGATGCGTGCCTCTCTTTAAAAATCAGCACTCGACAGAGCTTCAGAAATTGAAGAGGCAAGTTCAGAAATCGAAGAGGCAAGCTCAGAGATCGAAGAGACGTCTGCTTTCTCAAAATCTGGGCTGCACAGAAACCATGGGCCGATCTCAGATATCGGAGAGGCATCTGTTTTTCCAGACGTATCAACATCTGTCACATGCAGAGTCAGCTTTGCAGAAATAACGGGCAGTTTGTCGAAGCGCCGATTCCAGATATCAAAGAGGCACTTATTTTTCCAAACGTGTCAGCGCCTGTCACATGCAGAGTAAGCTTTGTGGAAATCACTGGCAGTTTATCGAAGCGCCGATTCCAACCATCTGCTTTTCCAGACGTGTCAACATCTGTCACATGCAGAGTCAGCTTTGAGGAAATCACGGGCAGTTTGTCGAAGCGCCGATTCCAGATATCAAAGAGGTGCCAGTCTTTTTCAACCTTGTCAGCACCTGTCACACGCAAACTCAGCTTTGCAGAAATCACAGGCAGTTTGTCGAAGCGCCGATTCCAGATATCGAAGAGGCATCAGCTTTATCCAGACGTGTCAGCATCTGTCACATGAATACTCAACCTTGCAGAAATTACGAGCAATCTGTCGAAGATTTCTGGTGAAGTAGAAAGCACGTGAAGTTTACTGTTCAATCATCTAACGGGTGCCGACAAAAGTGAAAGAATAGTACCGGTTATTAATTCCTATAAATGTCATCTTTCACCCTCCATAGCAAGGCAGACATACATAATCCTTCTTCATCTCCGAAAATGCATTCCCAACGAAGCCTCTCGAGTTACTCTGTGTTTCTCATCCCTTGGGGTACCTCTGCAAACAAGTCATCAATAGCAAAAGTATTTCATATCATGAAGGTTGAAAGCAAGAGTATCTCATATCATGCTTTCTCCCTGTCCTTTTCCTTGTCTTTGTGACAAGGAGAAAGCGAGCAATCAGCCAGCACTTGGTGTCAATCTTCCGATCCAAGAACCGACTGCCTGGAACTCCTTCCTGATTGCTTACCTAGCATTACTCTCGAGTGCTCATCTTCAACTGTTGATGTACTTCCGAAGAAGATGCCACATCTGCATGCAAGTTAAGCGTGCACTCTCAATCAACATGCAAGAATAAGTTCTAAATTCAACGGTTAAGCAAATTGTATTCACGACTTATGCAACGATAACTGGAAGTAATCAACTTATTTCACATATATAATCATGGTTTTGAATACACCCTTAGCCAAAACAAAATTAGCCAATCATACTCAAAGCAAAACAAAGATTACATGAATTAGATATTAAAATCCAAAGAAAGAAAACACCTAGAATGCTCCAACTTGGCAGCAAGTGCATCCAAGAATTCTCCTTTCCCTTGCTTGTGGCAGTTTGGTTTGTGGACAGGTTTTGGGTAGGTTTGTGGTGTAGAATGGATGGGGAATGGTATGAAAAGGTTTAGGGTGAGTGTGGAAGAGTGTTTGATGGTTGGAGGGTGGTAGAGAACTCGGCAATGAGGGTGGAAGAAGGTGGAGTGGCTGTTATGTTTTCTGGGCACTAGAATGGTGTTTTGGGGGTGTTTTGCTGCCTAGAGTGAGTATGGACGAATTTTCTGTGATGAATGATGAATATGGGAGGGTCATCCCTTGGCCAAGGGGTGTAAACATGTATATATAGGCCCCAAAAACCCTAGAGAATCAGGTTAGGCAATGGAGGAAATGCACAGCAAGGAGGGTGAATTTGTGGTGTGCAATGGTCCAAGGATAAAAATGAAGTAATGATGCAAAGTGTGGAGGGTAAAATGGATTGGTGTTGCAGCTAGGGAGCATGAATGATTGTGCACATTGCATAGAAATGAAAAGGGAGGTGAAATGTTTCAGAAATGAGTCAAAGGTACAGCAACATGTGTTGCACACGGCATGGGATTCCAAAGGTGGCTGATGGAGCATCAATTGGTGCATGTAATGGTTGTGAAAGTTGTATGAAATCTGATGGGTGAAGGGAACAAGAGGTATGCAGCAATTGAGTGTAATAATTAAATGTATTGAGGCATGAAATCAGAATTAATGTAGGGGACAAGGGTGATTAAGCATGGCATGGGAATCCAAAGGGAATACAATGGTGATTACACGGCAAGGAAGGTGCATTGTGGAGTGACACCCTTTTGTGGCTGAGTTCTTTATCCTTTGTACAATAATTCTTCACATTCTTAGCCTCTTTAGTCATCAATTTCGTCCATTCACCTTGCTCTATGCATTTGCTATCCATTCCAAACCCGAAACTGCTCCAAAGGCCTCCAAAATGCATCTTCTTGCATACTTTGTCCTTAGAATCTGAAAACACAAAAAAATGACTTTAAACACTAAAATAACTAAGAAAACACAACGTAAAAGCACAAGAACAAGCTAACTAAGTCGCATAAATATGCTCCTATCAAATTCCCCCACACTTAGCTTTTGCTAGTCCTCGAGCAAAACAAAATAACTAAACAAAACAAAACCAACAAAACGAACAGAACCCAACCTAAACCTTCCAACGTTTGCCTCAGGGATTTCCAATGCACATGTCATGTTAAAAATTGTCATCCCCACAGATTTTAGTTGTCTTCACACTTAAGCACATACTTAATCATCGTCACCACTTACTAGTTCACATTTAAGCAATTAAAACAATGTTTTGAATGTAGTAACATGCCTTAGAGAAATTGCTCAAGTCCTTACAAGATATTCACTCAATTTTCACTCAGATTTTCTAACTACACACCCTATACTAGTTATATGTGAGAAGATTAATGTAAACATGAAAACGAACGCTCACATATATGTATTACAAAGAAAGCGATTTCTGGAGCATGTTTAGATATGATCTCATGAATGGAATGCTACTACTTAGATGCGAGAACCAGTGACACCATATGCTCATACCAAATTCAAACTCTACAAATTGAAACACATAACACTTAAGATTGAAGTCAAGGGTTGTAACTGGGCTTGGGGTATTGGTTAACAAATGAAGGATAGGGATAACAAACGTTCTTAAAGCATTAGTAAGCAAAGTAATGAATTTGAGACGTAGAAGTCCCTTTAGACTGCAGAGATTAACTTTGAACACAAAGGGAAGATTCAAGCAACACTTAGGGTCAAATACAACTTTTTGGACCCTTTCTTCAACAAACAACACTTTTAGAACTCTTTTTCACATATTTTTCAACTCTTTTTCATTCTTTACACAACTTTTCTTTTCTCTTTTTTTTTTTTTTTTTTTTTTGGAAGGCCGTGCCTATGGCATACTAACTTACATGAAAAACACTTCCCCTACACTTGTTTTCTACAAAACTTTGATTTAAAGGAATTCAATTTGAGTCATGCTTTACTATGCTTCAAGAACAAGGGTATGGATGGTTCTAATCTAGGCTAGGTGAGGATAGTGTGGGTTGACAAAGAACGTAGGCTAAACAAGGCTCAACGGGGTTAACTTAAACATAAAATGAGGTCGAGGATACATAGCAATTTGGCTTTGGTGGTCGTCACTACACAGCTTCATCTTGAATATGTGTTATGCAAATCAATAACATGCTTTGAATGAAATGGGCATGAGTTCTAGCATTTGGAACTAAATGATGAAACACCTTCTAAGTAATAACCAAGCAAAGAATAATGAGATCATGTAACGACTTTAGAAAACAAGAATGCACAGATTTTAACTCTCCAAATAAACATTTTAGGCTCAAGTCTCACAAGGTTGTAGCGTTAATTTGAGTTCCTTCCTTCAAGCATGTTACAAAAACTGATTATTCTTTTATGATTGCATGTGAATTCATAAGTTATGACCATAACCAAGCATATACCAAAGAATAAATCAAATTTTCATCCATGTTTATAACTCTCTTTAACAGTCATGTAATTAAAAACCAAATCCCCATCATTGTGTTGGAAGGTACCCTAAGACACACACAAAAACAACTCTTTTTGGGTTTTTCAAAACAATTTTTTCAAATTTTTATGAGATTTTCGGATTTTTATGTCAAAACACTCCAAAACATCATAAAAATACTTAAAAACAGCAAGGAACAACACTAGAAGTAATGGGTGATAAACTCCCACGAATTTCATGCAAAACAACTTGGTTACCCCCCCCCACACTTAAATCAAACATTGTCCTCAATGTTTCAGGCATAAACTCACACAAAACAATCAAACAAACAAACAACAAATAAACATGACAAGTATGGCAAAGTAAAAACCAGACAGAGTAGAGTTTAAGAACGCAAATCTGGTTATGGAGAGATGATCTTGTTGACTTTCCACAGCTTTGATCTCGAACTGGGCTAGGGAACTTCTTAGCAAGGAAAATGAGACTTGTTGGTGGTGATGATTTGATGGCCTTGTACGACGAGGCTTTGCTCTTTGGCGACTGATGCGTCCATATGTTGTTGAAGCTTCTCGAGCTCTTGGTTTCAACTCAGACTCCTTCTGCTGGGTTGATTGAGTCTGCAGGCAGCATTCTTCTCTGCTTGTTTCTTCTGCACGGCAGGTAGGCACGAGGTAGAGGTGATGGTCTGTTTCTTTGTTCAATTTTTCCACGTGCCCACCTCTTGCTCTCTTTCTCCTCGTCCTTAGTTGAGGATGAATCAGCACGTTGTCTCCACATGCTTCGAGGTATCATCTTCATTTCCCTTATAAGTGAGAGACGAAGAGGAAGCATAAGATGATGAGTACTCGAGAGCAAGTGCTGGCTGGAGAAAGGACGGGGAGAAAGCATGATATGAGATACTCTTGCTCTCAACCTTTATGATATGAAATACTTATGCTCAGGATGGGTTGTTTGCAGGGGTATCCCAGGGGATGAGAAAAACAGAGTGACTCGAGAGGCTTCTGTGGGAATACATTCTCGGAAATGAGGAAGGGTTGAGTGAGGCTGCTTTGCTATGAAGTTTAACATTTATAGACTTTTCTTAATGGCTGGTAGAGGCACTGTTCAATTATCCCAGGGTTACCGACACGAGTAAAAGAACAGTGCAACGGTAAATTTCACGTGCTTTCCCACTTCACCATAAATTTTCGACCAGCTGTCCGTGATTTCCGCAAAGCGGATTCCTCATTGGTATCTGGAATCGGCGCTTCGAGTTCTGAGCATCGTCGAGTGTAGAGGTTGCATGTGACACGTGCGGATAAATCTAGAAAAGAAGATTGGCCAGTGGTTTCAAGCCCAGCTTTTGAGAAAGCTAGCGCGTCTTTGACTGTTGAATTTCCCTCTTCGATTTCTGAATTGGTGCTTCGACAAACTGCCCGTGATTTCCGCAAAGCAGATGCCTCTCCGATTTCTGAGCTCGCTTCTTCGAGTGCTTATTTTTATAGATGAGTGCAGTTAGTTTTAGAGTACACTTGAATTTCCGCCTGTAGAAGTCCCTTTTGCACTTCTAAGATCCTGATATATCTCATCTCTTCTTTCTTCGAAACCTTTGAAAATGTCTGGCTCCTCTAACTGTCGTTTGAACTTGAACCTCGGTGAAGAGCCGCCTTCTCTAGATAACATATGGCGCCCATCCTTCATATCCCCTACAGGTCCTCTTACCATTGGGGACTCGGTGATGAAAAATGACATTACCGCTGCGGTGGTGGCCCGGAACCTTGTCACTCCCAGAGATAACAGGCTACTTTCAAGACGAACTGATGATTTGGCTGTTAAGGATTCTCTGGCTCTCAGCGTGCAGTGCGCAGGTTCTGTGTCCAATATGGCCCAACGTCTATTTGCTCGAACCCGTCAAGTTGAATAATTGGCGGCTGAAGTGATGAGCCTCAAACAGGAGATAAGAGGGCTTAAGCAAGAGAATAAGGAGTTGCACAAGCTCGCACACAACTATGCTACAAACATGAAGAGGAAGATTGACCAGATGCAAGACTCTGATGGCCAAATTTTACTTGATCATCAGAGGTTTGTGGGTTTGTTCCAACAACATCTGCCATCGTCTTCGGGGGCTGTACCTCGTAGTGAAGCACCAAATGATCATCTTCCATTACCTCCTCCTTCTGTGGCTCTGCCGACTGCTGAAACTGTTCCCAAACAGCCTTTGTGAAGTCTCATTCTTGTATCTTTCTGTTTCCTGTTCATTTTCCATGAATTTTAATGTTAAAGTACCTTGCACATCTGTCAATGCTTCGAATATAAAACCATACTCAAAATAATTAAGTAAGCAACAAATAAAATTGACAATCAAGGCAAAAAAAAAAAATGCAGAAAAGAGAAGGTTTTTAGAAACGCAAAACGAATTGTGATTCAAATATCTTCCTTCTTTGAACACATGGGTTGCCTCCCAAGAAGCGCTTGGTTTAATGTCTTTCAGCCGGACGATACCGCCATTTAAACTTGAACAGGCCCGACGGCATGGAGGGGTACATTTTCCACGACATGATCCTCAAAGGTCTCATAATAGGGCTTCAAACGTTGCCCATTTACCTTGAATTCTTGACCTGTTTTGAAACTACGAACTTGGACTGCACCATAAGGAAAAACATCAGTAATAACAAAGGGTCCAATCCAACGTGAACGTAACTTACCTGGAAATAGACGAAGAGGAGAATTAAACAACAACACTTTTTGTCCAACAGAGAAGGATTTGGAGCGAATCATCTTGTCATGAAAGGCCTTCGTCTTTTCCTTGTAAAGTCGAGCATTCTCGTAAGCTTCATTCCGTATTTCCTCAAGTTCATTCAATTGAAGCTTGCGATGAATTCCCACCTCATCTATATCCATGTTGAACTTCCTCACGGCCCAATGAGCCTTGTGCTCCAACTCCACAGGTAAGTGACATGGTTTGCCATACACAAGCCGAAAGGGGGACATTCCTATGGGTGTTTTGTAGGCGGTCCTATAAGCCCACAATGCATCTTCTAACCTCAAGCTCCAATCTTTTCTTGTTGGCCCAACTGTCTTCTCAAGAATCTATTTTATCTCCCTATTCGACACCTCGGCTTGCCCGCTTGTTTGAGGATGATAGGGTGTTGAAACCCTATGTGTAACGTTGTACTTCTTGAGTAGTGCCTCGATTGTGCGATTACAAAAATGTGAACCTCCATCACTTATAAGGGCTCGAGGCATTCCAAACCTAGCAAAAATGTTAGACTTCACAAAATCTGCAACCACTTTGGAATCGTTAGTCCGGGTGGCTTTTGCTTCCACCCATTTGGAAACATAATCCACCGCCAACAAGATATAGAGAAAACCATGTGATGACGGAAAATGACCCATAAAATCAATTCCCCACACATCAAATATTTCAATAGAAAGTATAGGGTTTTGTGGCATTTGATCCTTAGCACTTATATTACCCATTCGTTGACAACGATCACATGTAAGGCAAAATGTCCTAGCATCCCTAAAAATGGTTGGCCAATAAAACCCACATTCTAAGACTTTAAGGGCAGTGCGTTAGGTGCCAAAATGTCCCCCACATGCATATGAATGACAGAATGTTAAAATAGATTGAAACTCAGATTCATTCACACAACGGCGTACAATCTGATCGGGACAAAATTTCCAAAGGTATGGATCATCCCAAACATAAAACCTAGCATCCTTTTTAAGTTTATCACGTTGATTCCTATTAAGTGTGCTAGGGATATGTTTAGACACCAGGAAGTTCACCAAATCTGCATACCAAGGCTCACTTACCTGAATAGACATTAATTGCTCATCGGGGAAGGTTTCAGAAATTGGCGATGCTTCCTCATGCACCATTCGACTTAGGTGGTCAGCCACCACATTCTCCACGCCCTTCTTATCCCGAATCTCAATGTCAAACTCTTGTAGAAGCAACATCCATCGAATTAGTCTAGGCTTGGCCTCCTTTTTCATGAGCAAATACTTGAGAGCTGCATGATCAGTAAAAATAATAACTTTAGTACCAAGTAAGTATGATCGGAACTTATCTAATGCAAATACCACAACAAGTAATTCTTTTTCAGTGGTGGAGTAATTTAATTGAGCATCATTTAGTGTCCTAGAGGCATAATAAATAACATGAGGTTGTTTGTTCTTTTGCTGCCCCAAAACAGCACCAATCGCATAGTCCGAAGCATCGCACATCAACTCGAATGGAAGGCTCCAATATGGAGGTGTGATAATGGGAGCTGAAGTAAGAGCTTCTTTTAATTGCTTGAATGACGTGGAGCATGCATCATCAAACTCGAAAGCCACCTCTTTTTGAAGCAATCGGCATAGTGGTTGTACAATCTTGGAGAAATCCTTTATGAAACGCCTATAAAAACCTGCGTGACCAAGAAACGAACGAACCTCTCTAACCGAAGTTGGAGAGGGTAAGTGACGAACAAGGTCTACCTTAGATTTATCCCCTTCAATGCCTTTTTCAGAAATAATATGTCCTAGAACAATACCTTGCTTAACCATGAAGTGACATTTTTCCCAATTAAGCACAAGATTCGTTTCAACACAACGTTTCAAAATTAAGGTCAGATTACTCAAGCAATGATCGAATGAATTACCAAACACGCTAAAATCATCCATGAATATCTCAATAATTTTCTCCACATAATCAGAAAAGATACTCACCATGCATCGTTGAAATGTCGCAGGGGCATTGCACAAACCAAATGGCATGCGCCTGTATGTAAAGGTGCCAAAGGGGCACGTGAACGTTGTCTTTTCTTGGTCCTCCGGAGCTATCACAATTTGGTTATATCCGGAATATCCATCAAGAAAGCAATAAAATTGATATCCGGCTAACCTTTCTAACATTTGGTCCAGGAATGGCAACGGAAAGTGATCCTTCCTTGTCATGGCATTTAACTTCCTGTAATCAATACAAACACGCCAACCGGTCACCACACGAGTGGGTACAAGCTCTTGTTCTTCATTCTTCACCACCGTGACTCTGGACTTCTTTGGAACAACCTGCACGGGAGACACCCAACGACTATCAGAAATAGGGTATATAACACCACGGTCAAGCAATTTTATAACCTCCTTCTTTACTACTTCCAACATGGGTGGATTAAGGCGACGTTGAGCCTCCCGAGATGGCTTAGCTCCCTCCTCCAAAAGGATGCGATGCATGCACGTGGTGGGACTAATGCCTTTGATATCCGCCAAGGTCCATCCAATGGCAGATTTGTGCTCCTTTAACACCCTTATCAACTTGTCTTCTTCTTGGGCCGTGAGTGAGCTAGATATGATGACGGGTAGTGTTTGATCTTCTCCCAAGAAAACATACTTGAAGTGACTAGGTAATGGCTTCAACTCAAGTGTAGGTGGCTGCACAATGGATGGAAGTAACTTGTTAGCCAAAACCGAATCTAAAATTGAGAGTAGAGACTTACCAGAATGTGATGGCAATGACTCGAGGGCCGCGACCATTTCAAACACTTCACCACAAGGGGGCACGACAATATGGTCAGATTCCATGCCGTGGGTTGCATGGATTCCCCCACACTTGTTTCTTGCTCCTATGCCGTGCACTAAGGCTATTTCAAGTGCATCGTCGTTCATTCGATCCAAATGTACCTGTGCCAAAGAATCAACAATGTCAATAGCGAAACAAGAATGGTCTTCCATTGGATATTTAATGGTTTCAGAAAGATTAAAACGAATAATGTCTCCATCAAACTCCATGGTCAATGTTCCCATGAACACGTCTATCTTTGTTCTCGCTGTTTTCATGAATGGTCGGCCTAGCAAGATTGGCAATGATGGAGCATGGCTCGAATCCTCCATTTCTAAGACATAAAAATCTGCAGGAAAGATAAGATGATTGACCTGCACTAAAACATCCTCAAGGACTCCCTTGGGATAAGCGTTAGAACGATCAGCCAATTGAATTATAACGCCATCTTGTTTTAACTCTCCAAGGTTCATTGACGCATAAATGGAATATGGCATAACATTAATAGAAGCACCTAAATCTAACATGCATTTTTCAAATCTAGTGTTTCCAATTACGCATGGGATAGTAAAGCTCCCTGGAACCTTACACTTTGGAGGTAACTTCCGTTGCAAAACCGCGGATACATTTTCACTTACTTTCACTACTTCTTTGTTTGAAATTCTTTTCCTAGTTGTGCATAACTCTTTTAAAATTTTTGCGTACCTGGGCACTTGCTTAATAGCATCAAGTAAAGGAATGTTTACTTGGACTTTTCGAAAGGTATCCAAAATGTCCGTTTCACTTTCTTCTTTCTTCGATTGTGCAAATCTGCGAGGAAACGGAACATTGGGCAAATTAGTGTTCGAACTCACAACATTTGGGACACACTTACCTGAGGTGGATGGATGGGATGTCTTAGATGGTTGCGGTATGGGTGATGGTACCCTTGCCGTAGGGTAGGTGCTCTCCTCTTCTTCGAGTTGTATCTTCTCATCTTCTTTGTTTCTCACCTCTTTTCCACTTCGTAGTGTGATAGCCTTTGCAGATTCAAAACCACCCTTTGGATTGACCACCGTAGTGCTTGGTAACTTACCATTTTCACGGAATTGCCCCAAAAATTCGGCCATTTGGCCCATTTGCTTCTTTAGCTCATTAACCTCCTTTGCTTGGTTCTGCATTCCCTGCGCCATGGTGGTTAGTAACTGATATGTTTTATCATCATTCATAGACGTACCTGGGTTGGTTTGGGATGATTGTGCCTGAGGAGGTGGTTGTGGTGCCATTGGCCTTGGAAAGAAACCCGGGGGTTGTCGGAATCCACTTTGTTGGCCATATTGTGGTGCATCTCTCCATCTGAAATTGGGGTGGTCACGCCATCTCGGATTGTATGTATTGGAGAAAGGATCACCCCTTGGTTGGTTTTGATTCCCATAACCCACAGCATTGGCCGATTCCCATCCTCCATTCTCAATTAATTGAGGGCATTGATCAGATTGGTGTCCTTGAATGGAGCATACACCACAGATTGTAGTTCCTTGCGTTTTGGGGCCTTCAACCAACTGCGATAACATAGACGTAAGGTTAGCCATTTGGGATTGTAATTCAGAAATAGAACTTACCTCATTTACATGATGTGGCCGTGGGGTGTCTCTTTGCCCAACACCTTCATATTGTTGTGCATTGAGTGCTCGATTAGCAATGAGAGTTTTAGCATCCCTAGGTGTCTTGTCCACTAGAGCTCCTCCCGCGGATGCATCCAACATTTGTCGTTCAAGTGGTAAAAGACCTTCGTAAAAATATTGAAGATGTAGCTCCTCCTTCTTTTGGTGCTGTGGACAAGAAGCAACAAGTGATTTAAATCGTTCATAATAAGATGGAAAAGATTCACCTTGGCTTTGCTGAATTCCACTAATCTTCTTGCGGAGAAGAATGACTCGTGATGTCGGAAAGAACTTCTCTAAGAAAGCTCGCTTCATACTCTCCCATGATGTGACGGTTCCGGGAGCCAACTCATACAACCAATCCTTGGCCTTTTCCAACAAAGAAAAGGGAAAAGCTTTCATCTTTAATATGTTGCTATCCACGTTCACCGGTGTCATACTTGAGCGTACTACTTCGAACTCCTTTAAGTGCTTATTGGGGTCCTCCATTGATAACCCATGGAACTAGGGTATTGGATGCAAAGGGGGGGCTGCATTGGCCAAACCCGAGGCAGAAAGCTCCTTGATGGTTCGATTGTCTACTGCCATGGTTGGTACTTCCTCTTCACACCTTGTCGTGGCCTCCTCTTCAACTTCAACTTCTTGCTCTTCTAATTCAGGTTCGGGACTAGGAGGATTAGACTGTTGCAACCTCTTCTTCCTTCTCAAAGTCCTCTCAAAATCACTGTCAAAGTCGAAGATATGCTCACGAACAGGTTGTGAGCTGCGGGTCATAAACTAGTACCTACACACAAGAGCAAACAGGGTTAGTAACTGATAGGAGCATATTTATGCGCCTTAGTTAGCTAGTTCTTATGCATTTTCGTTATGTTTTCTTAGTTTAAAGTAGTCTTTTAAGCTAGTTTCATGTCTTTTTGGAGCAAATGTGAGCTTAGATTGAAAAGTACATGCTTGGAGCACAAGGAATGGACAAGTTTGAAGGTCAAAGGAGCTTAAGAAATGAAGAAATGAAAGTGAAGAACAAAGAATTCAGAATTGGAAACCAAAGTTTCTAAAGTTGGAAGTTTCTATTCTTGGAGGTTTCCATTTTCGAGAGTTTCTATTATTGGCTTTGGGCTTTTGGATGACCTAACCCTAGCCGCACCTAGGCCTCTAGAATATCTGATTTCCTTGCCTTGCAAGGCATTCTAGAAGGCCCATCTCTAACCCTAACCCTAGCCGCACCTTAGGCCTTATTCCCACTAAAAATCTGATTGTTTTAACCTAATTCCTTGTGGATTTTCACCCTTTGCCGCACCTAAACCCTAGCCCATTGCCTAACCTAATTTCTCTAGGGTTTGTGGTGCCTATATATATGTGTTTTCATTCTATGCCGGAAAAAAACGATCTCCCATTCACATCATTCACGTCAGAAACAAAGAGGCTCTCTTTGCCGCATCTTTCCACCACCATATTCCATATTTTCTGCCCAAAAACAACCCCTAGCCGCACCACCCATCAACCCTAACCCTTTCCATACCATTCCCCATCCATTCTACACCATAAATAACCCCAAAAACCTGTTCTAAACTTCTCTTCCGCAGCAAGGAGGAAGGAGATATCGTTGATGAGCTTGCTGCCAAGTTGGAGCGTTCTAGGTGTTTTCTTTCTTTGGATTTTAATTTCTAAATTTATGTATCTTTGCTTTGCTAGTATGAGGAACTAAACCCCCCTTGGCTAGGGGGGGATTCGAAATACATGTTCATGCTTGCAGTATGATTTGATTAAATTCAGTTGTTATTTCATAAGTTGTGGATTCAATTCGTTCATCTATTTGATTGATAACTTATTTGTGTATGTTGATTGAGAGTGCACGCTTAGTTTTCATGCATGAATATGATGCTAGATTATGAGGGAGTTTCACCTAATAGTTACAATCTTATAATCACAAGTAGTGAAGGTCGCTTGAAAACGATCGCGTTGAATGAATTCTTGGCATAAGTTTCATGCAATTCATAGTAACGAATGCTTCGTCAATGCTTATGTTTTTCATAGAACTTAATGATTCTTGCTTGTATCTCTATTATGCAATTCATGTAGGGAACTTGTAGGGAATGTTTTGGGTTGTCGTATGCAATCATCCAATCTAATAACTTGTGGAAAAACTGAAAGTTAATTAGTGCAATTCATGGTTAATTTGGGGCATTGAGTATCCATAGTTTATCGAAGAACAACTGAAAATCGTTTTGTTTGCAAGTGTGACATGTGTGGAGAAGAACCTCCTAACTAGCCTTTTATCCATCCTTTTCATCCAAAAACGTTTTACAATCTGTTTAGTTTTAAGTTTCTGTTTTGTTTTCAATTTTCGTCCAAAACAAATCCCCCTTTATTTTGAAGTCTTAGATTAGTTAGAAAGTGTTTTGATTTGTGTTTCTAAGTGTTTTGATTCAGGTTTTCACCCAAATTCGTCCAAGTTCTTGTTAGGTTCTCAAAACTGCCCAGAAAGTGGTTTTTAGGCAGTTTTGAGTCATTAGGTTGCTGTTTTGAGTTTTAGGTTTGTTTAAGTGTTTTAACCTTTAGTTTTGCATTCTTTGAGTCTAGTTTAGTGTTTTACACTTTGTTTTTGAGTCTTTAAGTCAGTTTCCAAGTGTTTAGCAATCCCTCCTAATCCCCGGTCTAGAACGATCCCTACTTACATCTTTACTATAACTTGACAAAAAGAGGGTTTAATTTGTGTGCTTATCTATTTCGCATCAAATTTTTGGCGCCGTTGCCGGGGATTAGCAACTTTGCTAATCCCTTGGTTCTTTTCTTTTCGTTTAGTTTGTTTTTATTTTTGTTTTTGTTTCTGACTTAGTTTTGTTTTCCTTGTTTTGTGTTACTTTTGATATTTGATTTAGTTATCTTTCTTTGATTTTAGGTACTAGAGAAGTAAGACATGGATTGTGCTAGCATTCAAGCTCAATTGGCAAATCTTACTTCTCAATTGTCACAGATTGCCGGAAGGACCACAATGCAAAGTGTCCCTACATTTGGTGTGTCCTATAGGCAAGGATATCAAATACATCCTCAATTCACTGTGAACGAAGATGCGTGGGGTTATCAAGGCTATGATCAACCAAGCAACAACATGTTTTCCAACACTTACAATTCGGCTTGGAGAGATCATTCAAATTATATGTGGGGGGAACCTCAACAATTCCAACAAGATGGATATTGGCAGCAAGAGGAGGAGTTCTATTCAAGCCCTATTCAATATGCTCAATCAAACTCAGGTTCGTGAATAGATTATAATCAAATTCTGAATGAATTAAATTGTTTGGTGCAGGGCTCACAAAATCAAGCCAAGGAGGCTCAACACGATGCATATTGGCAGCCATATGAGGAGTTCTACACCACGCCTATGCAGCCACCACCGCATACCCCACAACAATTCCAATCAAATTCAAGTATGTCCATGGGTAGTGATCAAATTCTTCAATTACTAACCTCTTTGACGCAGGACCAACAAAATCAAGACAAAAAGTTGGATAAATTGAAGAGTCAAATGGGAGAGATTATGGAATTCATGGTACAAATTCAAGAGCAAAGTGAACTCTCCAACTCAACTGTTGAAAATTCGAAGGAAGATTTTGAAATCCATGATGCTATCACTTTGGGAAGTGCTATGGAGGTTGTAGCTGGCCTAAAAACGTCCAAACATAGCCTAGAAGTGGATGAGGAGCTGCTGATTGAGGAGGAGGAAGCAAACATACACACGGCAAGGGTAGAACAACCCTTGCCGCAACCCCTTATGCCCTCTAACCCACCCACCACAAGTAAGGACGTCCCAATTTCATTTCATTCTAATGTTATTCCTCCGAATGTCCCTTTTCCTCGCAGGTTTTTGATTCCCAAGAAAGAAGAGAGTGAACAAGACATCGTGGAAGCCTTCCCAAAGGTGCAAAATGATATTCCAATTCTTGGTGAAACAAAGCAAGTTCTCGATTGTGTTCAATTGTTCAAAGGACTTTGTACACCAAGAAGAATGATTCAAGAGAAAGTAGTGGCCGGAGAACATCAAGAATTCATCAAAGAGGACGTATTTGAAACAACAAAGCCCAAAGAAGTCGAGTTTGATGACACGGGACAAATCACAATCATTGTCGTAAATCTGGCCAAATTAAAAGTCCCTGAAACTTTCAACGCAGTGGTGTTCGTCCTTGAGTTCTTAACTGAGCGAAAAAGTAAGTCATCTACTCCAATTTCCATTACGTTTTATACTTACATGTTGTTAATGATTCAGGCACCAACTCTCGAATTTAAACCATTGCCGGATCACTTCACGTATCACCTTCCATTCAAGGATCAATTCCATGTCGTGGGTTCCAAAGAGGCATGATTGTGTTCTTCGTCCGGCTTCACGACGTTAAAGAAAGCGCTACTTGGGAGGCAACCCATGCAATTCAACAAAGGAAGACCCCGGAATCACTCCAATTCCAGATTTGCGTTCCTAAAACCCTTCACTTTGTTGTTTATTTCGAATCAGCCTATTTTGTTATTTACTTGCTGTTTGTGTGTTTCTTTTTATTTAGTGTGGTTTTATGCTTGAAACATTGAGGACAATGTTTAATTTAAGTGTGGGGGGATAACTAAGTGTTTTAGATGCAAATTCGTGGGATTTTATCACCCTTAACTTGGAGACTTGTTCCTTGCTGTTTTTAAGTGTTTTTGAGCAGTTTTGATGTGTTTTAGTGTGTTTTGAAGTAAAAATCCGAAAATCACATAAAAATTTGAAAAATTGTTTTAAAAAAGCCCAAAAAGAGTTGTTTTTGTGTGTTTGTTTGTGTCTTAGGGTACCTTCCAACACAATGATGAGGATTCTGTTTGTAATTACATGGCTGTTAAAGAGAGTGATTAACATGGATGAAAGTTTGATTTACTCTTTGTTTATGCTTAGTTGTGGTTATAACTTATGAATTCACATGCAATCATAAAAGAAAAAAATCAGTTTTTGTAACATACTTGAAGGAAGGAACTCAAACCAACGCTACAACCTTGTGAGACTTGAGCCGAAACGTTTATTTGGAGAGTTAAAATCTGTGCATTCTCTGTTTTCTAAAGTCGTTGCATGATCTCATTATTCTTTGCTTGGTTGCTACTTAGAAGGCGTTTCATCATTTAGTTCCAAATGCTAGAACTCATGCCCATTTCATTCAAAGCATGTTATTGAGTTGCATAACACACATTCAAGATGAAGTTGTGTAGTGACCACCACCTTAGCCAAAAAGCCGTGTGCCCTATGTCATTTGATAGGAGCATATTTATGCGCCTTAGTTTAGCTTGTTCTTGTGCATTTATAGTGTTTTTCCTTAGTAAAGTAGTCTTTTAAGCTAGTTTTATGTGTTTTCAGGTTTTAAGGGCAAAGTGTGCAAAAGGAAGCATTTTGGAGCCTTTTGGAGCAAATTAGAGCTTGGAATGAATATCATATGTTTGGAGCCAAGAGGATGGACGAAATTGAAGATTTGAAGATGATGTTTCCTACTTGAACAAGGTTTCCTAGTCGAAGTAGGAAAGCGCCTAATCAAGAGATGAAATCCTAGTCAACAAAGGATTCCTAATTGAAGAAGGATTCCTAATTGAAGAAGGATTCCTAATCAACGAGGGATTCCTAGTTGAAGATGGATTCCTAGAAGAATGAAGATTCCTATTCAAACAAGGTTTCCTACTTGGAATAGGAAATGTAAACCCCAAATGGCATCAAGTTGCAGCTACAAGGATGATTCAAATTGAATTCCTTTTGATTTATGTTGGCAGAAAACAAGTGTGGGGGAAGTATTTCTTTTGTGATTTTGTGTGCCATAGGCACGTGTGGAAAGAAAAGAAAAGAAAAAATTCGTGGAAAAAGAAAAAAAATGAAGAAAAAAGTGTGAAAAGTATGAAAAAAGAGTTGAAAAGATGTGAAAAAGAGTTCCAAAGTATTGTTTGTTGAAGTAAGGGTCCAAAACAATGAATTCGGCCCTAAGGAGTTGTCTAAATCTTTCCCTTGTGTTTTAAAGTTAATTTCTGCAATCTAAGTGAATTCTAAGTCTCAATTTCACTACTTTGCTTACTAACGCTTGAAGAACGTTTGTTTTCCCTATCCTTTCCTTGTTAACCAACACCCCAAGCCCCATTACAACCCTTAACTTCTATCTTGAGTGTTATGTGTTTCAATTTGTGGAGTTTGAATTTGGTATGAGCATATGGTGTCACTGGTTCTCGCATCTAAGTAGTAGCATTCCATTCATGAGATCATATCTAAACACGCTTCTTAACTCTAGAAATTGCTTTCTTTGTTATACATATATGTGAGCATTCGTTTTCATTTCTACATCAATCTTCTCACATATGACTAGTGTAGGGTGTGGAGTTAGAAAATCTGAGTGAAAATAGAGTGTATATCTTGTAAGGAATTGAGGGAATTCTCTAAGGCATGTTACTACATTCAAAACATCATTTTAAATGGTTAAATGTGAACTAGTAAGTGGTGACTATGATTAAGTATGTGCTTAAGTGTAAAGATGGCTAAAATCTGTGGGAATGATGATTTTTAACATGTCATGTGCATTGGAAATCCCTGAGGCGATTGTTGGAAGGTTTAGGTTGTGTTTTACTCGTTTTGTTTCGTTTGTTTACTTTGTTTCGTTTTGTTTTGCTCGAGGACTAGCAAAAGCTAAGTGTGGGGGAATTTGATAGGAGCATATTTATGCGCCTTAGTTTAGCTTGTTCTTGTGCATTTATAGTGTTTTTCCTTAGTAAAGTAGTCTTTTAAGCTAGTTTTATGTGTTTTCAGGTTTTAAGGGCAAAGTGTGCAAAAGGAAGCATTTTGGAGCCTTTTGGAGCAAATTAGAGCTTGGAATGAATATCATATGTTTGGAGCCAAGAGGATGGACGAAATTGAAGATTTGAAGATGATGTTTCCTACTTGAACAAGGTTTCCTAGTCGAAGTAGGAAAGCGCCTAATCAAGAGATGAAATCCTAGTCAACAAAGGATTCCTAATTGAAGAAGGATTCCTAATCAACGAGGGATTCCTAGTTGAAGATGGATTCCTAGAAGAATGAAGATTCCTATTCAAACAAGGTTTCCTACTTGGAATAGGAAATGTAAACCCCAAATGGCATCAAGTTGCAGCTACAAGGATGATTTCCAAGTCCAAGAAGGAAAAGGTTTCCAAAGTGATGAATGAGAAGTTTTCTAAGTCCAAGAAGGAGAGAGACAAGTTTCCTAATGTTAGAAGGACTCCTAAGTGTTGGAGGACACAAATAAGAAGTTTCTAGAAGTTTCTAGAGGGTTCTAGAGTTTCCCTCCTCCTTGCCGTGGGTTTGGGCCAATTCCTAGCAGATTTAGGGTTTCTAGAAGCCCTATCCTAAGTCCCCTTGATCCATGCCGCACCTAGCTTCTAGATGGCCCAATTCCCTTGCCTTACAAGGCCTTCTAGAAACCCTAGCCCACTTAAGCCAAATCAGCCGCACCTTTCCCTTCTAGAACACCTATTTGCCTTGCCTTGCAAGGCATTCTAGAAGCCCTAACCCTAGCCCATTAAACTTGCCGCACCCTAGGCCCTTTTCCCATTCAAATTCTGATTTCTAAGCCTATTTCCTTGTGGATTTGGGTTATTTAAATCCATATCTGATTTACCTAGGGTTAGAAGCCTATATAAACCCCCTAGGTGCCTCATATTATTCATTCATTCACTCAACAATTCAGAAATTCGTCCAAAGCTCTCCACACCTTTGCCGCAGCCCCTAAACACCATTCTCCCTAGTTCTAAACCTTTGCCGCAACCCCCCATCCATCCTAACACCACCAAGGCATCTCCTACCCATTCATCCATACACATAGGACCCTTAGAAGCTGTTTTAGGCATTTGCCGCACCAAGGAGGAGGAGAAGAAAGCTTGGAGTTCATGTGATTCAAAGTTCAATTTGCTGGAATTTCTAGGTGTTTCTTTTCCTTTGATTTCAATGTTTAAATTCTATTCTCTTTGTGTTGTGAGTATGAGGAACTAAACCCCCCCTTAGTTGGGGGGTGATTCGAAACCATGTACATACTTGCAATTTGATTCGATTACATTCAGTTGTTATTTCATAAGTTATGGATTCAATTCGTTCATCTATTTGATTGATAACTTATTTGTGTATGTTGATTGAGAGTGCACGCTTAGTTTTCATGCATGAATATGATGCTAGATTATGAGGGAGTTTCACCTAATAGTTACAATCTTATAATCACAAGTAGTGAAGGTCGCTTGAAAACGATCGCGTTGAATGAATTCTTAGCATAAGTTTCATGCAATTCATAGTAACAAATGCTTCGTCAATGCTTATGTTTTTCATAGAACTTAATGATTCTTGCTTGTATCTCTATTATGCAATTCATGTAGGGAACTTGTAGGGAGTGTTTTGGGTTGTCGTATGCAATCATCCAACTTAATAACTTGTGGAAAAACTGAGGGTTAATTAGTGCAATTCACGGTTAACTTGGGGCGTTGAGTATTCATAATTTATCGGAAGAACAACTGAGAATCGTTTTGTTTGCAAGTGTGACATGTGTGGAGAAGAACCTCCTAACTAGCCCTTTTAACCATCTATTTCACCAAAATCGTTTTTACAATCTGTTTAACTTTAAGTTTCTGTTTTGTTTTCAATTTTCGTCCAAAACAAATTCCCCTTTAATTTGTGTTTCTAAGTATTTTGATTCAAGTTTTCATCAAATTTCGTCCAAATTAGTGTAGGTGCTCAAAACTGCCCAGAAAGTGGTTTTTAGGCAGTTTTGAGCCTTCTAGTTGCTGTTTTGGTTTTTAGGTTTGTTTAAGTGTTTTAACCTTTAGTTTTGCATTCTTTGAGTCTAGTTTAGTGTTTTAAACTTTGTTTTTGAGTTTTTAAGTCAGTTTCCAAGTGTTTAGCAATCCCTCCTAATCCCCGGTCTAGAACGATCCCTACTTACATCTTTGCTACAATTTGACAAAAAGAGGGTTTAATTTGAGTGCTAGTTAATATCATATCAAATTTTGGCGCCGTTGCCGGGGATTAGCAATTTTGCTAATCCCTTGGATTGTTTTTGTTTCTTTTATTTCACTTTGTTTCTGACTTTGTTTAAGTTTCTGACCTAATTTTGTTTCTTGTTTCTTAGGTACTAATGTATGACTAGAAGCTCTCAAACGATTCGTGCGAACATCTTGGATTTTGACGACGATTTTGAGAGGAAGTTGAGAAGAGCTAGAAACCAGCAAGAACACCATCCACCAAATTCCGAATCTGACCTTGAAGAAAACGTACAAGAAGAGGAGGAGGAAGCCACGGCAAGGATATTTGAAGAAGTCCAAGGCATGGCGGTGGACAACCGTACACTCAAGGAGCTCTCCGCCTCAGGTTTGGATAATGCCACACCCTTGTGCATTCAATACCCCAGGGCTGCCCAAGGTAAGACGGATGAGTTTGAATTAAAGTCAAGTTTGCTTCATCATATTCCTAAATACCATGGCTTGTCCATGGAAGATCCTAACAAACATTTGAAAGAATTTGAAGTAGTTTCCTCTAGTATGACTCCCGTCAATGTTGACGGAAATATTTTGAAGATGAAGGCTTTTCCATTCTCTTTGATGGATAAAGCCAAGGATTGGTTATATGAGTTAGCTCCCGGCACTGTCACATCGTGGGAGAGTATGAAGAGAGCGTTCTTGGAGAAGTTCTTTCCAACTTCTCGCATCATCCTCCTACGCAAAAAGATAAGCGGAATTCAGCAAGAAGAAGGTGAGTCTTTTCCTACATATTATGAACGATTTAAATCACTTGTTGCTTCTTGTCCACAGCATCAGATGAAGGAGGAGTTGCTTTTGCAATATTTCTACGAGGGGCTCCTACCTCTAGAACGTCAAATGCTTGATGCTTCGGCGGGGGGAGCATTGGTGGACAAAACACCCATGGCTGCCAAGGTCTTGATTGCTAATAGAGCGTTGAACGCTCAACAGTACGAGGGTGTAGGCCAAAGAGGACCCCCACGGCACCAAGTACATGAGGTAAGTTCAACTTCCGATCTTCATTCACAATTGGCTAATCTTACTTCTATTGTTTCACAGATGGCCGAGGGAATGAAGATACAAGGACCTGTGGTGTGTGGCGTATGTTCTATCCAAGGACATGTCTCCGAAAAGTGTCCTCAACTCATCGAGAATGGCGGATGGGAGAGTGCGAATGCCATTGGGTTTCAAGGCCAAAATCAGTCAAGACATGATCCATACTCCAACACGTATAATCCGGGGTGGCGAGACCATCCAAACTTCAAATGGAGGGAGCCCCAGCAACCTCAGAACCAAGGAGGCTTTAGGCAACAACCCCCGGGGTTCTTTCCCAAAACATACGGTCCACCCCAAAATCAAGCCCAATCCGGCCCAAGTGCCTCAGGTACGTCTCTTGTCTAATGGGCAGGAAGATCAAGCGAAGGCTATGCAAAACCAAGATAAAAGGGTGGATCAACTTGAGAAACAAATTGGGCAGATTGCCGAGTTTGTAGGTAAGTTTCGAGATCCCGGACAACTCCCTAGTTCCACCATTCCAAATCCGAAGGGAGGGTTCGAAAGTGCCAAAGCAATCACCCTAAGAAGTGGTAAGGAAGTTGGGACAGGTTCTTCATCAAAAACAGGTCATAACGAGGATGAACTTTTGCAATTGGAAGAGGAGGAATCAAAGCAGCCCACGGCAAAGGTGGTTCCACCTTTGCCGCAAGTCCCTAATGTCCCAAATCTGCCCAATTCGTCCCACAAAGGTAAGAATGTGTCCAATTCAGTTCATACTAATGTTTTCCCTTCAAATGTGCCTTTTCCTAGTAGGTTCATGCAAACGAAGAAAGAAGAGGCAGAAAAGGATATCCTTGAAACCTTTAGGAAAGTTCAAGTTAACATACCTTTGTTAGATGCAATCAAGCAAGTTCCGAGGTATGCTAAGTTTTTGAAGGAGTTGTGTACCACGAGGAAGAGGATGTCGACCAAGGAAGTGGTCAAGGTAGGTGAGAATGTGTCCGCCATCTTGCAACGCAAATTACCTCCCAAATGTAAAGATCCAGGTAGCTTTACCATTCCTTGTGTTATTGGGAATACTAGATTTGAATCTGCCATGCTTGATTTAGGTGCTTCTATAAATGTTATGCCATATTCCATTTATGCATCTATGAACTTAGGAGCATTGAAAAATGATGGGGTAATAATACAATTGGCCGATAGATCTAACGCCTATCCAAAGGGAGTTTTGGAAGATGTTCTTGTGCAGGTTAATCATTTAGTCTTCCCGGCGGATTTCTATGTCCTCGAAATGGATGAATCGGACCATGTTCCTTCGCTGCCCATTCTACTTGGAAGGCCATTCATGAAGACGGCCCGGACAAAGATTGATGTGTATAGTGGAACTTTGTCCATGGAATTCGATGGGGAAGTTGTTAATTTTAATCTTTCTGATTCCATTAGATACCCTAGTGATGACCATTCATGCTTTTCTATTGATATAATTGACTCTTTGGCGCAGGGATATCTCGATGATTTGAATGACGATGCGCTTGAAAAAGTCATTACACGAGGCATGGAACTCAAAACAAAGGGAGCAGATTGCATGCATGCTCACGGCATACAAGATTCATCCCGTGCCGTGCCCCCTAATGAGGAATTACTTGAAGTTGTGGCTGCCCTTGAGTCCTCACCTAAGCTTGATGGTAAGTATACTAACCGTGAGTCCATTCCCATTTCGACTAACAAATTGCTTCCATCTATCATTCAGGCACCTATCCTTGAACTCAAGCCTTTGCCAAGCCATCTGAAGTACATTTTCTTGGGAGAAAATGAAACACTACCTGCCATCATTTCCTCCTCCCTCACGGCACAAGAGGAGGAGAAGTTGCTTCGAGTTTTGAAGGAGTTCAAATTTGCCCTAGGTTGGACATTGGCCGACATCAAAGGTATAAGCCCTACGACTTGTATGCATCACATATTTCTTGAGGAGGGGGCCAAACCAACTAGAGAGGCTCAACGCCGTCTCAACCCTCCGATGATGGAAGTAGTGAAGAAGGAGATGATAAAGCTTCTAGATTGTGGGGTTATCTATCCAATCTCGGATAGTAGGTGGGTTTCGCCGGTTCAATGCGTACCAAAGAAATCCGGAGTGACGGTGGTAGCTAATGCCGAGAATGAGCTTGTCCCTCAACGTATTCAAACCGGTTGGAGGGTGTGCATTGATTATAGGAAGCTAAACACCACCACGAGGAAGGACCACTTCCCATTGCCGTTCATTGACCAGATGCTTGAGAGGTTAGCGGGTTATGCTTTCTATTGTTTTCTTGATGGTTATTCTGGGTATAATCAAATTGTCATTTCACCTGAGGACCAAGAAAAAACCACTTTTACATGCCCGTTTGGTACATTTGCATATCGTCGCATGCCTTTTGGTTTATGTAATGCACCTGCTACATTTCAAAGATGCATGATGAGTATATTTTCTGATTATGTAGAGAAGATAATTGAAGTGTTTATGGATGATTTTAGCGTCTTTGGTGATTCGTTTGATAGTTGCTTACATAATCTAAGTGTGATCCTAAAACGTTGTGTTGAAACTAACCTTGTGCTTAATTGGGAAAAATGTCATTTTATGGTTAAACAAGGCATCGTTTTAGGTCATATAATCTCTGAAAAGGGTATTGAGGTTGATAAGTCGAAAATAGATCTTGTACGTCACTTACCCTCTCCGACTTCGGTTAGAGAGGTTCGTTCGTTTCTTGGTCATGCAGGATTCTATCGTAGGTTTATCAAAGATTTCTCGAAGATAGCACAACCTCTTTGCCGACTCCTACAAAAAGAAGTGGCGTTTGAATTCACTAAGGAGTGCACGGAATCATTCAACCAACTCAAGGAGTTGTTGACCACGGCACCCATCATTGTTCCACCGGATTGGAGTCTACCTTTCGAGCTCATGTGTGATGCGTCCGACTATGCTTTAGGAGCTGTTTTAGGACAAAGAAAGGACAAGAGGCCGCATGTCATTTACTATGCCTCCCGGACGTTGAACGATGCACAATTGAACTACTCCACTACAGAAAAAGAACTTCTTGCCGTTGTTTTTGCTTTAGATAAATTTCGATCATATCTAATTGGAACTAAAGTAATTGTTTTCACTGATCATGCAGCTCTGAAGTACTTGCTCACCAAAAAGGAGGCCAAGCCACGGCTAATTCGATGGATATTGCTACTTCAAGAGTTCGACATAGAGATTCGGGATAAGAAGGGAAGTGAAAACGTGGTGGCTGACCACCTAAGCCGAATGGTGCATAATGAGGAGTTGGTGCCGATTTTGGAGACATTCCCCGATGAACAATTGCTGTCCATTAAGGTTAGTGCACCTTGGTATGCCGATATTGTTAATTTTTTGGTGTCAAAACGTATTCCAAGTGAGTTCACTAGGCACCAACGTGATAAACTTAGGCATGATGCACGGTTTTATGTGTGGGATGATCCGTACTTATGGAAATTTTGCCCCGATCAGATTATACGTCGTTGTGTGCACGATTCTGAATGTCATTCAATTTTGAGTTTTTGTCACACATATGCTTGTGGAGGGCACTTTGGCACACAACGCACAGCCCTTAAGGTGTTACAATGTGGATTTTATTGGCCTAGTATTTTTAAAGATGCTAAAACTTTTTGCTTAACATGTGATAAATGCCAACGAATGGGTGGTATTAGTGCAAAGGACCAAATGCCGCAGGTTTCTATCCTAAATGTTGAAATTTTTGATGTTTGGGGTATTGATTTTATGGGTCCTTTTCCTTCTTCGTATGGTTTTACATATATTTTGCTTGCGGTTGATTATGTGTAGAAGTGGGTGGAAGCAAAGGCCACCCGGACTAATGATTCTAAAGTGGTTAGAGATTTTATTAGAACTAACATTTTTGCAAGGTTCGGAATGCCACGAGTGATCATTAGTGACGGAGGGTCACACTTTTGCAATCGGACCATTGAAGCATTATTGAGGAAATACAGTGTCACCCATAAGGTTTCTACACCTTATCATCCTCAAACTAATGGGCAAGCCGAGGTTTCCAACCGTGAGATCAAGCAAATCCTAGAGAAGACCGTTGGGCCAACGAGGAAGGATTGGAGTTTACGACTTGACGATGCACTTTGGGCATATCGTACGGCGTACAAAACCCCCATTGGGATGTCCCCCTTCCGACTTGTTTATGGCAAGGCGTGCCATCTTCCTGTTGAATTGGAGCACAAAGCACTTTGGGCCATCAAGAAGTTTAACATGAACCTCGAGGAAGCGGGAAGTCAAAGGAGATTGCAATTGAATGAGCTTGATGAGATACGGCACGAGGCGTACGATAATGCAAGCATTTACAAGCAAAAGACCAAAGCTTTCCATGACAACATGATCCGTGGGAAATCATTCTCCATTGGGCAGAAAGTGCTATTGTTCAATTCCCGTTTACGTTTGTTTCCCGGTAAGTTACGTTCTAAGTGGATTGGACCGTTTGTTATTACTAACGTATCTTCTTATGGTGCCATCCAGATTCAAAGTCTCAAAACAGGTCATGAATTCCAAGTGAACGGACACCGTTTGAAGCCATATTATGAGAACTTTGTTGAACAAACCGTGGAAGATATTTCTTTGGGTGCCGTGGGCACACATGGAGAGTGAATGGGCTTTCCGTCCGGCTGCAAGACGTAAAAGAAAGCGCTACTTGGGAGGCAACCCATGCAATTCAACAAAGGAAGACCAAGGAATCACTCCAATTCCAGATTTGCGTTCCTAAACTCTTCTCTTTGTTGCTATTTCGTTTTCTGCCATGTTAGGTTGTTAGTTGCTGTTTTGTTTTGTGTGTTGTTATGTGTGTAAGTCTATGCTTGAAACATTGAGGACAATGTTTGATTTAAGTGTGGGGGGGTAAATAAGTGTTTTAGATGCAAATTCGTGGGATTTTATCACCCTTAACTTGGAGACTTGTTCCTTGCTGTTTTTAAGTGTTTTTGAGCAGTTTTGATGTGTTTTAGTGTGTTTTGAAGTAAAAATCCGAAAATTACATAAAAATTTGAAAAATTTGTTTTAAAAACCCAAAAAGAGTTGTTTTTGTGTGTTTGTTTGTGTCTTAGGGTACCTTCCAACACAATGATGGGGATTTGGTTTTTAATTGCATGACTGTTAAAGAGAGTGATTAACATGGATGAAAGTTTGATTTACTCTTTGGTTATGCTTGGTTGTGGTTATAACTTATGAATTCACATGCAATCATAAAAGAAAAAAATCAGTTTTTGTAACATGCTTGAAGGAAGGAACTCGAACTAACGCTACAACCTTGTGAGACTTGAGCCTAAACGTTTATTTGGAGAGTTAAAATCTGTGCATTCTTTGTTTTCTAAGTCGTTGCATGATCTCATTATTCCTTGCTTGGTTGCTACTTAGAAGGCGTTTCATCATTTAGTTCCAAATGCTAGAACTCATGCCCATTTCATTCAAAGCATGTCATTGAATTGCATAACACATATTCAAGATAAAGTTGTGTAGTGATCACCACCATAGCCAAAAAGCCGTAAATCCCCTCTGTTATTATGTTTTGTAGGTTTTTAACCCCGTTGAGCCTTGTTTAGCCTATTCTTTGTTAACCCATGTTTTCCTCACCTAGCCTAGATTAGGACCATCCATACCCTTGTTCTTAAAGCATAGTAAAGCATGATTCAAATTGAATTCCTTTTGATTTATGTTGGCAGAAAACAAGTGTGGGGGAAGTATTTCTTTTGTGATTTTGTGTGCCATAGGCACGTGTGGAAAGAAAAGAAAAGAAAAAATTCGTGGAAAAAGAAAAAAAATGAAGAAAAAAGTGTGAAAAGTATGAAAAAAGAGTTGAAAAGATGTGAAAAAGAGTTCCAAAGTATTGTTTGTTGAAGTAAGGGTCCAAAACAATGAATTCGGCCCTAAGGAGTTGTCTAAATCTTTCCCTTGTGTTTTAAAGTTAATTTCTGCAATCTAAGTGAATTCTAAGTCTCAATTTCACTACTTTGCTTACTAACGCTTGAAGAACGTTTGTTTTCCCTATCCTTTCCTTGTTAACCAACACCCCAAGCCCCATTACAACCCTTAACTTCTATCTTGAGTGTTATGTGTTTCAATTTGTGGAGTTTGAATTTGGTATGAGCATATGGTGTCACTGGTTCTCGCATCTAAGTAGTAGCATTCCATTCATGAGATCATATCTAAACACGCTTCTTAACTCTAGAAATTGCTTTCTTTGTTATACATATATGTGAGCATTCGTTTTCATTTCTACATCAATCTTCTCACATATGACTAGTGTAGGGTGTGGAGTTAGAAAATCTGAGTGAAAATAGAGTGTATATCTTGTAAGGAATTGAGGGAATTCTCTAAGGCATGTTACTACATTCAAAACATCATTTTAAATGGTTAAATGTGAACTAGTAAGTGGTGACTATGATTAAGTATGTGCTTAAGGGTAAAGATGGCTAAAATCTGTGGGAATGATGATTTTTAACATGTCATGTGCATTGGAAATCCCTGAGGCGATTGTTGGAAGGTTTAGGTTGTGTTTTACTCGTTTTGTTTCGTTTGTTTACTTTGTTTCGTTTTGTTTTGCTCGAGGACTAGCAAAAGCTAAGTGTGGGGGAATTTGATAGGAGCATATTTATGCGCCTTAGTTTAGCTTGTTCTTGTGCATTTATAGTGTTTTTCCTTAGTAAAGTAGTCTTTTAAGCTAGTTTTATGTGTTTTCAGGTTTTAAGGGCAAAGTGTGCAAAAGGAAGCATTTTGGAGCCTTTTGGAGCAAATTAGAGCTTGGAATGAATATCATATGTTTGGAGCCAAGAGGATGGACGAAATTGAAGATTTGAAGATGATGTTTCCTACTTGAACAAGGTTTCCTAGTCGAAGTAGGAAAGCGCCTAATCAAGAGATGAAATCCTAGTCAACAAAGGATTCCTAATTGAAGAAGGATTCCTAATCAACGAGGGATTCCTAGTTGAAGATGGATTCCTAGAAGAATGAAGATTCCTATTCAAACAAGGTTTCCTACTTGGAATAGGAAATGTAAACCCCAAATGGCATCAAGTTGCAGCTACAAGGATGATTTCCAAGTCCAAGAAGGAAAAGGTTTCCAAAGTGATGAATGAGAAGTTTTCTAAGTCCAAGAAGGAGAGAGACAAGTTTCCTAATGTTAGAAGGACTCCTAAGTGTTGGAGGACACAAATAAGAAGTTTCTAGAAGTTTCTAGAGGGTTCTAGAGTTTCCCTCCTCCTTGCCGTGGGTTTGGGCCAATTCCTAGCAGATTTAGGGTTTCTAGAAGCCCTATCCTAAGTCCCCTTGATCCATGCCGCACCTAGCTTCTAGATGGCCCAATTCCCTTGCCTTACAAGGCCTTCTAGAAACCCTAGCCCACTTAAGCCAAATCAGCCGCACCTTTCCCTTCTAGAACACCTATTTGCCTTGCCTTGCAAGGCATTCTAGAAGCCCTAACCCTAGCCCATTAAACTTGCCGCACCCTAGGCCCTTTTCCCATTCAAATTCTGATTTCTAAGCCTATTTCCTTGTGGATTTGGGTTATTTAAATCCATATCTGATTTACCTAGGGTTAGAAGCCTATATAAACCCCCTAGGTGCCTCATATTATTCATTCATTCACTCAACAATTCAGAAATTCGTCCAAAGCTCTCCACACCTTTGCCGCAGCCCCTAAACACCATTCTCCCTAGTTCTAAACCTTTGCCGCAACCCCCCATCCATCCTAACACCACCAAGGCCCATTCATCCATACACATAGGACCCTTAGAAGCTGTTTTAGGCATTTGCCGCACCAAGGAGGAGGAGAAGAAAGCTTGGAGTTCATGTGATTCAAAGTTCAATTTGCTGGAATTTCTAGGTGTTTCTTTTCCTTTGATTTCAATGTTTAAATTCTATTCTCTTTGTGTTGTGAGTATGAGGAACTAAACCCCCCCTTAGTTGGGGGGTGATTCGAAACCATGTACATACTTGCAATTTGATTCGATTACATTCAGTTGTTATTTCATAAGTTATGGATTCAATTCGTTCATCTATTTGATTGATAACTTATTTGTGTATGTTGATTGAGAGTGCACGCTTAGTTTTCATGCATGAATATGATGCTAGATTATGAGGGAGTTTCACCTAATAGTTACAATCTTATAATCACAAGTAGTGAAGGTCGCTTGAAAACGATCGCGTTGAATGAATTCTTAGCATAAGTTTCATGCAATTCATAGTAACAAATGCTTCGTCAATGCTTATGTTTTTCATAGAACTTAATGATTCTTGCTTGTATCTCTATTATGCAATTCATGTAGGGAACTTGTAGGGAGTGTTTTGGGTTGTCGTATGCAATCATCCAACTTAATAACTTGTGGAAAAACTGAGGGTTAATTAGTGCAATTCACGGTTAACTTGGGGCGTTGAGTATTCATAGTTTATCGGAAGAACAACTGAGAATCGTTTTGTTTGCAAGTGTGACATGTGTGGAGAAGAACCTCCTAACTAGCCCTTTTAACCATCTATTTCACCAAAATCGTTTTTACAATCTGTTTAACTTTAAGTTTCTGTTTTGTTTTCAATTTTCGTCCAAAACAAATTCCCCTTTAATTTGAAGTCTTAGATTAGTTAGAAAGTGTTTTGATTTGTGTTTCTAAGTATTTTGATTCAAGTTTTCATCAAATTTCGTCCAAATTAGTGTAGGTGCTCAAAACTGCCCAGAAAGTGGTTTTTAGGCAGTTTTGAGCCTTCTAGTTGCTGTTTTGGTTTTTAGGTTTGTTTAAGTGTTTTAACCTTTAGTTTTGCATTCTTTGAGTCTAGTTTAGTGTTTTAAACTTTGTTTTTGAGTTTTTAAGTCAGTTTCCAAGTGTTTAGCAATCCCTCCTAATCCCCGGTCTAGAACGATCCCTACTTACATCTTTGCTACAATTTGACAAAAAGAGGGTTTAATTTGAGTGCTAGTTAATATCATATCATCATTGTGATTTGTAGGTTTTAACCCCATTGAGCCTTGTTAGCCTTCGTTATTTGTTAACCCATGTTTTCCTCACCTAGCCTAGTTTAGGACCATCCATACCCTTGTTCTTAAAGCATAGTAAAGCATGATTCGAAGTGAATTCCTTTTGATCTATGTTAGCAGAAAACAAGTGTGGGGGAAGTATTTTTCATGAGGAATTGTGTGCCATAGGCACGGCAAAGAAAAGAAAAGAAAAAAAAAATTCGTGGAAAAAGAAAAAAAAAATGAAAAAAAAAAAGAGTTGAAAAGTTGAGAAAAAGAGTTCCAAAGTATTGTTTGTTGAAGTAAGGGTCCAAAACAATGAATTTGACCCTAAGAAGTTGTTTAAGTCTCCCCCTTGTGTGTTAAAGTTAATTTCTGCAATCTAAGTGAATTCTAAGTCTCAATTTCATTACTTTGCTTACTATTACTTGAAGAACGTTTGTTTTCCTTATCCTTTCCTTGTTAACCAACACCCCAAGCCCCATTACAACCCTTAACTTCTATCTTGAGTGTTATGTGTTTCAATTTGTGGAGTTTGAATTTGGTATGAGCATATGGTGTCACTGGTTCTCGCATCTAAGTAGTAGCATTCCATTCATGAGATCATATTAAAAAACATGCGTATTAACTCCGGAAAGTGCTTTCTTTGTTATACATATATGTGAGCATTCGTTTTCATATTTACATCAATCTTCTCACATATAACTAGTATAGGGTGTGTAGTTAGAAAATCTGAGTGAAAATAGAGTGCATATCTTGTAAGGAATTGAGGGATTCTCTAAGGCATGTTACTACATTCAAAATCATCGTTTTAAATGGTTAAATGTGAACTAGTAAGTGGTGACTATGATTAAGTATATGCTTAAGTGTGAAGATGACTAAAATCTGTGGGAGTGATGATTTTTAACATGTCATGTGCATTGGAAATCCCTGAGGCAAATGTTGGAAGGTTTAGATTGTGTTTTTGTTTTGTTTCTTTGTTTTGCTCGAGGACTAGCAAAAGCTAAGTGTGGGGGAATTTGATAGGAGCATATTTATGCTCCTTAGTTAGCTAGTTCTTATGCATTTTCGTTATGTTTTCTTAGTTTAAAGTAGTCTTTTAAGCTAATTTCATGTGTTTTCAGGTTTAAAGGGCACATTACATAAAATGATGCATTTTGGAGCTTTTTGGAGCAAATGTGAGCTTAGATTGAAAAGTACATGCTTGGAGCACAAGGAATGGACAAGTTTGAAGGTCAAAGGAGCTTAAGAAATTAAGAAATGAAAGTGAAGAACAAAGAATTCAGAATTGGAAACCAAAGTTTCTAAAGTTGGAAGTTTCTATTCTTGGAGGTTTCCATTTTCGAGAGTTTCTATTATTGGCTTTGGGCTTTTGGATGACCTAACCCTAGCCGCACCTAGGCCTCTAGAATATCTGATTTCCTTGCCTTGCAAGGCATTCTAGAAGGCCCATCTCTAACCCTAACCCTAGCCGCACCTTAGGCCTTATTCCCACTAAAAATCTGATTGTTTTAACCTAATTCCTTGTGGATTTTCACCCTTTGCCGCACCTAAACCCTAGCCCATTGCCTAACCTAATTTCTCTAGGGTTTGTGGTGCCTATATATATGTGTTTTCATTCTATGCCGAAAAAAAAACGATCTCCCATTCACATCATTCACGTCAGAAACAAAGAGGCTCTCTTTGCCGCACCTTTCCACCACCATATTCCATATTTTCTGCCCAAAAACAACCCCTAGCCGCACCACCCATCAACCCTAACCCTTTCCATACCATTCCCCATCCATTCTACACCATAAATAACCCCAAAAACCTGTTCTAAACTTCTCTTCCGCAGCAAGGAGGAAGGAGATATCGTTGATGAGCTTGCTGCCAAGTTGGAGCGTTCTAGGTGTTTTCTTTCTTTGGATTTTAATTTCTAAATTTATGTATCTTTGCTTTGCGAGTATGAGGAACTAAACCCCCCTTGGCTAGGGGGGGATTCGAAATACATGTTCATGCTTGCAGTATGATTTGATTAAATTCAGTTGTTATTTCATAAGTTGTGGATTCAATTCGTTCATCTATTTGATTGATAACTTATTTGTGTATGTTGATTGAGAGTGCACGCTTAGTTTTCATGCATGAATATGATGCTAGATTATGAGGGAGTTTCACCTAATAGTTACAATCTTATAATCACAAGTAGTGAAGGTCGCTTGAAAACGATCGCGTTGAATGAATTCTTGGCATAAGTTTCATGCAATTCATAGTAACGAATGCTTCGTCAATGCTTATGTTTTTCATAGAACTTAATGATTCTTGCTTGTATCTCTATTATGCAATTCATGTAGGGAACTTGTAGGGAATGTTTTGGGTTGTCGTATGCAATCATCCAATCTAATAACTTGTGGAAAAATTGAAAGTTAATTAGTGCAATTCACGGTTAATTTGGGGCATTGAGTATCCATAGTTTATCGAAGAACAACTGAAAATCGTTTTGTTTGCAAGTGTGACATGTGTGGAGAAGAACCTCCTAACTAGCCTTTTATCCATCCTTTTCATCCAAAAACGTTTTACAATCTGTTTAGTTTTAAGTTTCTGTTTTGTTTTCAATTTTCGTCCAAAACAAATCCCCCTTTATTTTGAAGTCTTAGATTAGTTAGAAAGTGTTTTGATTTGTGTTTCTAAGTGTTTTGATTCAGGTTTTCTCCCAAATTCGTCCAAGTTCTTGTTAGGTTCTCAAAACTGCCCAGAAAGTGGTTTTTAGGCAGTTTTGAGTCATTAGGTTGCTGTTTTGAGTTTTAGGTTTGTTTAAGTGTTTTAACCTTTAGTTTTGCATTCTTTGAGTCTAGTTTAGTGTTTTAAACTTTGTTTTTGAGTCTTTAAGTCAGTTTCCAAGTGTTTAGCAATCCCTCCTAATCCCCGGTCTAGAACGATCCCTACTTACATCTTTACTATAACTTGGCAAAAAGAGGGTTTAATTTGTGTGCTTATCTATTTCGCATCAGTAACCAACTCAATAGACTCGGAACAAATAAGAAATTAAGGTGCCTATACACGGCACAAAAACAAACACACACACGGTGCAAAATTCAAAAACAAAACAGAAAACGAAACAATTTAAACAATACTCAGGACAAGGGATTAGCAACTTTGCTAATCCCCGGCAACGGCGCCAAAATTTGATATGAAAATTATGCTAACACACAAATTAAACCCTATTTGTGACAATTGTAGTAATGATGTAAGTAGGGATCGTTCTAACCGGGGATTAACTAGGGGTACTAATCACTTGAAAACTGAATTAGAAACGTAAAAACAAAGTTCAACACACTAGATTAGACTCAAAGAATGCAAAACTATCGTTTAAGATACTAAAACAAACCAAAAACTCAAAACAGCAACCAAAAGACTCAAAACTGCCTTAAAAACACTTTCTGGGCAGTTTTGAACACAAAGCACCAAATTGGACGAATTTGGGTTTTAACTTGTACCAAAACACTTAAAACATAAACCAACGCACTTTCTAACTAATCTAGGACTTCAAAATAAATGGGGATTTGATTTGGTCGAAAATAAACTAAATGGACAGATTGTAAAGAAAACAGATTGTAAGACAAAATTGTGATGAATCAATGGATGATGGAATAGCTAAGGGTTTCTTCTCCACACATGAAATATATGCAACATAAATCAATTTCCAGTTATCAATTCAATAAGTTATGAACCTCGACACTCCAAGTCAATTAGGTCCGCTTAAATTAACCTTCAGATTTCCCTAGAATCATTGAATTGGATGAATATGCATCGTAAACAATTTATTCCTAACAAGTTCTCTATATGAACAGCATGATAAAGACACAAGTTAGAATCATTACGTTCTTTGGAAATCATAAGCATCGACAAGGCATTTGTAACTATGAAAAGCATGATACTTTTGCCAGGAATCTACTTAACACGATCGTGACTAGCGACCTTCACTACTTGCAAACATAAATTCATAACGATTAGGTGAAACAAATTTATATCCTAGCACCAAATTCAAGTATGCAAATTAAGCGTGCACTCTCAATCAACATGCAAGAATAAGTTCTAAATTCAACGGTTAAGCAAATTGTATTCACGACTTATGCAACGATAACTGGAAGTAATCAACTTATTTCACATATATAATCATGGTTTTGAATACACCCTTAGCCAAAACAAAATTAGCCAATCATACTCAAAGCAAAACAAAGATTACATGAATTAGACATTAAAATCCAAAGAAAGAAAACACCTAGAATGCTCCAACTTGGCAGCAAGTGCATCCAAGAATTCTCCTTTCCCTTGCTTGTGGCAGTTTGGTTTGTGGACAGGTTTTGGGTAGGTTTGTGGTGTAGAATGGATGGGGAATGGTATGAAAAGGTTTAGGGTGAGTGTGGAAGAGTGTTTGATGGTTGGAGGGTGGTAGAGAACTCGGCAAAGAGGGTGGAAGAAGGTGGAGTGGCTGTTATGTTTTCTGGGCACTAGAATGGTGTTTTTGGGGTGTTTTGCTGCCTAGAGTGAGTATGGACGAATTTTCTGTGATGAATGATGAATATGGGAGGGTCATCCCTTGGCCAAGGGGTGTAAACATGTATATATAGGCCCCAAAAACCCTAGAGAATCAGGTTAGGCAATGGAGGAAATGCACAGCAAGGAGGGTGAATTTGTGGTGTGCAATGGTCCAAGGATAAAAACGAAGTAATGATGCAAAGTGTGGAGGGTAAAATGGATTGGTGTTGCAGCTAGGGAGCATGAATGATTGTGCACATTGCATAGAAATGAAAAGGGAGGTGAAATGTTTCAGAAATGAGTCAAAGGTGCAGCAACATGTGTTGCACACGGCATGGGATTCCAAAGGTGGCTGATGGAGCATCAATTGGTGCATGTAATGGTTGTGAAAGTTGTATGAAATCTGATGGGTGAAGGGAACAAGAGGTATGCAGCAATTGAGTGTAATAATTAAATGTATTGAGGCATGAAATCAGAATTAATGTAGGGGACAAGGGTGATTAAGCATGGCATGGGAATCCAAAGGGAATACAATGGTGATTGCACGGCAAGGAAGGTGCATTGTGGAGTGACACCCTTTTGTGGCTGAGTTCTTTATCCTTTGTACAATAATTCTTCACATTCTTAGCCTCTTTAGTCTTCAATTTCGTCCATTCACCTTGCTCTATGCATTTGCTATCCATTCCAAACCCGAAACTGCTCCAAAGGCCTCCAAAATGCATCTTCTTGCATACTTTGTCCTTAGAATCTGAAAACACACAAAAAATGACTTTAAACACTAAAATAACTAAGAAAACACAACATAAATGCACAAGAACAAGCTAACTAAGTCGCATAAATATGCTCCTATCATCAACCATAGGGTTTCTACACCTTACCATCCTCAAACGAATGGCCAAGCCGAGGTTTCCAACCGTGAGATCAAACAAATTAGAGAAGACCGTTGGGCCTACAAGGAAGGATTGGAGCTTACGATTAGATGATGCACTTTGGGCATATCGTACGGCGTACAAGACACCCATTGGAATGTCCCCATTTAGGCTCATCTATGGCAAGCCGTGCCATCTCCCCGTTGAATTGGAGCACACAGCTTATTGGGCCGTCAAGAAGTTCAATATGGACCTAAATGCCGCAAGAAGTCATAGGAAGTTTCAACTCAATGAACTTGATGAGATGATCGGATCATATTTATATATATTTTTACGTCGAATTCTCTCGTCTTTTCTTAGTTAGTTTCTTATATTTTTGAGTTATTTACTTTGTTTTTGTGTTTTATCGAATTTATCTAGCTAAGAAAATAAAAATAGCATAAGTGTGATTTTATGTAATAAATTCGTGTCAAAACTGTTTAGATAATTCATATCATGGTTTGTTTTGTAGAGGAATAAGAAAGCTGGCAGAAAGCAAAAGGAAAGTCAGGAGGGAAGAGATAATAAAAGAAATAAGGGGGAGTGTGCAACGGCTGGAGGAAGGTGTGAAAAAAAAATATAAAAAGGAATTTGGGAGATGGTGATTGGCAGCTGGACGTGATGGATAGAAAACAATAAAAAAAAGACAAAACGTGAGGAAGGTGACAGCAAGGAGAACTTGAGAAAAGAAATATAAGGAAATATAGGAAAGATGGTGAGTGGAAAAGCAAGGGGGATTAAAAAAGGAGAAGAAAAGAATAAAAGCTGGTGGTGGAGCTTTGGTTGCGGAAAAAGCAAAGGGCAGCAAAAGATTGGAGAGAGTCAGTGGGAATGTGGGGAGATAAAAGAATGAATAAAATGGTGTTGGTGCGTGCTGCTTGGCAGGCAGCTGAGATAGAGAGAGGAGAAGATATATAACTTGGGAGCACAGAAAACTAAGGAGTTTTTTGCGGGGGTTGCCAAGAGGAATAACGCTGCCCTTTGGCAGCGAGGTCAGGGAGAAGAAGCCAAGGCAACGAAGCAGCAAGGCTGCACGTCTGGCAGCAGCTTGCGCGCGCAGGAGAAAGGACTGACGGGGGGGCAGCAGCTGCTTGGGCAGCTGAGAGACCAAGGCAGCACGGAAGGAGGCTCTTGGTGTGGGAAGTAGAACGAACAGAAAAACAGGAAGTCAGCACGAAAAGAAGAAAGAGGGAGCTGCCTTCCAGGCAGCTTGACACGCGAGGGACGAGCTGCACAGAAGCTGCCTTTCTGGCAGTGAGAAAGCGTAGACGTGAGGGCAGCAGGCTGCAATTCGCAGGACAGCTCGGCAGTCAGCTCGGCAGAAGGACAGGCGCATATACTGACGCGCGGAAATGAGAGGGCAGTGCATGCTGCCTCGGGGAGAAGTGACGGAATGTGCAAGCAGAGGGCAGGTCAGGCAGTGCAGCGTGCAGCAAGGAAAGGCTACCTTGGCGCCAGCGTGAAACAAACAGAGAAAACAAAGGAGCAGTCGGCCCTTGCACAACGACTGGGAAGAGGAACAGTCGGCCCTTACGCAGCGACTGGGAAGAGGAACAGTCGGCCCTTGCGCAGCGACTGGAAGAGCAAAACAGAAGCACTTATCTTTTGGTTTAATCTCTCCAAACTCAAGTTTTATTTTCTGTTTTAATTCAAATAATGTATAACTAATTTTATTTTGGCTAGAGGTTAATTCAAAGCCATGTATATATTTGTAATTTAAATTGATTACCTTCAGTTGTGATTTCTGAGTTGTGATTTAATTTGCTTAACTGCTTGATTGATAACTTATTTTTGTATGTCGATTAAGGATGCATACTTAATTTACATGCATGAATTTGATGCTAGAATATAAGTGAATTTCACCTAATCGTTATGAACTTATATTCACAAGTAGTGAAGGTCGCTTATAAACGATCGCGTTAGGTAAATTCTTGGCATAAGTTTCATGCAATTCATAGTAACAAGTGCCTCGTCAATGCTTATGATTTTCATAAAACTTAATGATTCTTGCTTGTATCTCTATTATGCAATTCATGTAGGGAACTTGTAGGGAATGTTTTGGGTTGTCGTATGCAATCATCCAACCTAATAAAAGTAGGAAAATCTGAAGGTTAATTTAAGCGGACCTAATTAACTTGGGGCGTTGAGAATTTACAATTTATTGAAAGAACAACTGAAAATCAATTTAGGTTGCATATATGTCATGTGTGGAGAAGAACCCTCTAGCCAATCCGTCATCCATCCATTCACCTTAATCTCATGTTTTAGTCAATTCTGTAATTTATTTAAGTTTAATTTACTTTTCATCAAAATCAATCCCCCGTTTATTTTAAAGTGTTAGGTTTGTTAGAAATCAATTTAGTTTGTGTTTTCTTGAATTTTGAATTATTTTGAGTCTTTTGATTTGTTTTAGATTATTTGTTAGTTTTATTTTGAGTTATTCTATTTAAGTGTTTTGAGTCTAGTTTAATATTTTAAATTTTGTTTTTACGTTTTTAATTTAATTTTACTTTGATTAGCATCCCTAGTTAATCCCCGGCCTAGAACGATCCCTACTTACATCATTACTACAACTGTCACAAATAGGGTTTAAATTTGTGCGTGAATTTATTTTCGCATCAAATTTTTGGCGCCGTTGCCGGGGATTAGCAAATTTGCTAATCCTTTGTTTATGTTTTTGTTTGTGTTTTATTTTTATTTTTTTTATTATTATTTGTGTTTATTTTTGGTTTGTTATGTCTTTTACTTTTGATATTTGATTTAGTTTTCTTTCTTTGATTTTAGTTACAAATGGAGCAAGACCTGGATTCTACTAGCATTCAAGATCTATTGGCACAGCTCACTGCTCAATTAACTCATAATGCCGGAAGGACCACAATGCCAAGTGGCCCTACTTTTGATATGCCCTATGAGCAAGGATTTCAAACTCATCAATATCCCCAATTTTCTGCAAATGAAGATGTTTGGGGATATCAAGGCTATAACCAATCAAGGGGCAACATGTTTTCCAACGCTTATAATTCGGATTGGAGAAGTAATTCAGAGTATATGTGGGATGAACCTCAACAATTTCAACAAGGTGGATATTGGCAGCAAGAGGACGTGTTCTATTCAAGATCTATGCAGCTACCACAGCATTCCCCACAACAATTCCAATCGAATCAAAGTATGCCCGTGGATTATAATCAAATGCTTGAAGAATTAATTTCTTCAGTACAGGGTTCACAAAAAGAAGAACAATTGCCGCCATCGGAAGAGTTCTATCAGTGGCCATATGAACCGTCACATCCACCACAACAATCTCCCCAATCAAATTCAGGTACGTCTTCGGATAATGATATGTTGAATAAGTTACTCACCTCTTTGACCCAGGACGTAGAAAATCGAAACATGGAGATGCAAAATAAAGCCAACAAGGTGGATGAGTTGGAGAAGCAAATTGGGCAGATTATGGAGTTCATGGTACAAATTCAAGATCAAAGTGAACTCTCCAACTCCACATTTGCAAATTCAGAGGGAGAAATGGAAATTGATGAAGCCATCACTTTGGGAAGTGATATGGAGGATGAAGTTGTTCCAGAACCATCCAAACATGGCCCGGACATGGATGAATTGCCGCTTCAAGAAGAAGATGAGGATGACGACTTGGGCAGTTTAGAAGAATTCTTGTCGCAAACACCTCAAGTCCTTATGCCATCCAACTTAGGTGAGGAGGTTCTAAGTTCAATTCATTCTGACATCGTTCCACCAAATGTCCTTTTTCCTTGCAGGTTTTTAAATCCCAAGGAAGAAGTGAATGAAAAATACGTTGTGGAAGATCTTCCCAAGGTGCAATGTGATATCCAAATTCTTGGTGTACCAAATCAAGTTCCCGATGGTATTGAAACGTTCAAAGAGACTTGTACACCAAGAATAATTATTCCAGAAAATGAGGTGGCCGGAGAATTTCAAGAATACATCCAAGAGGCTGTGCATGAGACAATCAAGCCTAAAGCAGTTGAGTTTGATGACACGGGACAAGCCACAACCATCATAGTAAACCTGGCCAAGTTCAAAGTCCCGGAAACGTTCAAAGACGTGGTGTTTATAATTGAGTTTGAATGTGACTGTAAGCCATCTTCTCCATTTTTTATTTTAATTTATACTAACTTGTTTTTAATTTTGATGATTCAGGCACCGTCATTAGAACTTAGACCGTTGTCGGATCATTTCAAGTACCACCGTCCGTTCAATGATAAGCCCATGCATTTGAATAATGAAGGGAGGCCTAGGAATCACCCACAATCAGATTTGCATTCCTAATCCCTTCTCTTTACTGAATTTATTTTACTTTGTTTAGTTCTTTCATTGTTTGTTTGCTCTTGTGTGAATTTATTTTACGTTGATTTTTTTTTATTTTACGTTGATTTTATTTTGTTGTGTTTATTTAGTAGTGATTTTTGTTTAGGAGATTAAACTTAGTTTTTTTACTTTGATTTACTTATTTTTACATTTATATATAAAAAAAATAAATAAAAAAAAAAATCTTAAATGCATAATTTTTTTTTACAATAACTTGTAATTTAATTTCGTTCATTGGTCATTGGTTGGTGGTGCCTCGGAGGTCGACGGAGCCCCTGAAAGACGAAGCGCCAGAGCTGGATCATTCAGAGCCTCAATACTTGGTGCTGCTCCCGAGGACGAAGGCAACACAAACCTCGGGAGTAACGCCATAAACCGTTGATGATCACTCTGAATCCGCACTTCGGACTCCTGCATCTGATCCAGCTTCCTCTTCATGCTTGTGGAGTAATTGGTTGCAAGCATGTGCAAATCCCTGTTCTCATGCCTAAGCACTCTGACCTCCTGCCGAAGACTAGCCACTTCAGCCATCAACGACTCCACCTGACGGGTTCGTGCAAGAAGGCGCTGGCCCATGTTTGATACTGAACCTGCGCATCGGACGCTGTAGGCCATAGAGTCCTGAACAGCCAGTTCGTCGGACCGCCTAGAAAGTATCCTAGTGTCTCTAGGAGTGAGCAGATTTCTGGCCACCACCGATGCGGTTGTTTCGTTCATCATCATGGAATCCCCAACTGTAAGAGGACCATTTGGGGATATAAAGGATGGCTGCCAAATGTTGGTTGGGGAAGATATATCACTATCTTCCCCAACATTCAAGTTAAGGCGACGGTCAGAGGGGCAAGACATATTTGATGGTGTTGAGAATGAAGAGTTGGACTGATCAAGATTAAAAGAAGTGCAAGTGTGAGTGTTTACAGGAGGGAGTGTTTACAGGGGAGCTTAAGTTTGTTGTGGAACAAAAATGAGCGTTCTTATAAGAAGAAGAAATCGTTGAGACGCTCACTCAGCAGTCGAAGAGACGCCCTTTCGCAAATCGAAGAGCCGGGCTCCTTTCTCAAAAGCCGGATTCTTTTCTCAAAAGCGGCGTCTCCGTCTCAAAAGTCGGTTCCTTTCTCAAAAGTCGGACGCCGTTCACTCAAAAGTCGGGCGTCTCTCTCAAAAGCCGGAGCGGTCAGGAATCACGAGGCGAACAGTTTTTCCAATTTTGTCGTCACTCGTCACGCGCGCTGTCAGCTTTGCGCAAATTACGGGTTGCTTTTTCAGAAAGCGCGTAACCTGTACTGTTCATCCATCCACCGGCTGCCGACAGGGGTAAAAGAATAGTTTCGGTTGTGAAGAAAATACCTATAAACATCTACCTTCGCCATCCAGCAAAGGCACACCCCCTCTACACTTCTTCATCTCCGAAATTTTTCATCTCCGAAAATGCCTTTCCATCAAACCCTCTCGAGTTTCTCTGTGTTTCTCATTCCCTGGGATACCTTTGCAAATAAGTCATCTAGAGCTAGAGTATTTCATATCATGAAGGTTGAAAGCAAGAGTATCTCATATCACGCTTTCTTCCTGTCCTTGTCCTTGTCTTTGTGGCAAGGAGAAAGCGGGCAATCAGCCAGCACTCGGTGTCAATCTTCCAATCTAAGAACCGACTGCCTGGAAATCCTTCCTGATTGCTTACCTAGCATTGCTCTCGAGTGCTCTTCTTCAACCACTGATGTACTTCCGAAGAAGTCGCCACATCTGCCTGGAGAACAGACATGGCAAGTGAAAATGATACTTGAAGCATGTGGAGACAAGGTGCTGCTTCATCTTCAAGATCAAGTCTCATTTTCCTTGCTAAGAAGTTCCCCAGCCCAGTTCACGCATACACCTGTGGAACGATACTTCTTCAAAAGCAAAAGTATCCCATATCATCAGAGTCAGAGGCAAAGATATCTCATGGCACGCTTTTCCTTTACCCTTGCTCTTGGCTACGGGGCAAGGTGAAAGAAAGGCAATCGGTCGGCACTTGGACAGATTGAACAAAGAAGCAGACCACCACCTATTCCTCGTGCCTACCTGCCATGCAGAAGAACAAAAAGAGAAGAATGTAGCCTGCAGACTCAATCAACCCGGCAGAAGGAGTCTGAGTTGAAACCAAGAGCTCGAGAAGCTTCAACAACACCACCAATCAAGTCTCATTTTCCTTGCTAAGAAGTTCCGAGGCCAGTTCAAATTCAAAGCTGTGGAAAGTCACCAAACAGGACCAATGATTACTTATTAGTTTTATTATTATCTTTTATTTTCATTTTCAATTTTTCGTTTGTTTGTTTTTCTACATTTTCTTGTGTGCTTAACTGACTTATTTCTTTTCTTTGCAGGAACTTTTGGTTATTTCCACCCTTGAAGTTGATTGCAGAATTTTAGCTCGGGGGGTCATCGCTTGATTTTCTGCAAATTAGGGAAGTTTTCAGTCCTATTGCTTTATTTTATTTCTTTATATTTATTTATTTTGTTTTTATTTGCATTTTATTATATTTTCTGACATTGGGGACAATGTCTAGTTTAAGTGTGGGGGTAAAGAGTATAAAAATGACCAAATTGAAAATTTTTGTACCTTCAACTTTGAACTGGTTTCATTTGTTTCCATGTTATTGCTTTGTGTTTTCTTAATTAAGTTGTTGTTTTTTTTAAAAAAAAATAAAAAAAAATAAAAAATAAATAAAAATCGGAAAATTTAAAAAATCCAAAAATATTTCCTTGTTTTCCTTATTGTTTTGAATTAGATTTTTGTTAGTTTCCCGACCCAATGATATAATTGGATAAAATTTGAACCATGATCATCAAGAACTTAGTTAACATGTGTTGTGTGAAATTCCTAATTCTCGTGTTAGTTTGTACATATTTGATCATCTTTGAAAAACCAAATGCACATAGCCTTGTTGATGTGAAACTAAAGCATGATTTAAAGATCCATATGTGAATTTAGTAACCATATACATCCTATGTGAGTTTTTGAGCCTATTGAAAGTGTGTGCATTTTTCATACACTCCTATTTTTTCATGTGTGATGAACTTATGTGAGATACTTCTCTAGAACTTGCATAACGATCTTTCGAAATATTTGTCATTGATTGCATGAACTTGAAAATGATAGAGGCATTAGGTTTACCACCATGGCCCAAATAACCTTGTTTCCCAAAGAAAAATGATATCATTAGATTGCCAATTTGAGCCGTATTTGTGAGCCTTTTATTTCTTATCACCAGATATGTCTACCCTTATGCCTGAAATAAATATTTTTCCTTACCCTTTCCAAGCGAGCAATGCGAGATTGTCTTATGAGAAATGTTTGTGAAGTACTTTGGAGGGTGTTTGGCAAAAGAATAAGTGTGGGGGGTTTTTCATATTTGTTTATGTTTGAGAAAAAAAAAAAAAAAAAAAAAAAAAAAAAAGAAAAGAAAAGAAAAGGAAAAGAAAAAGAAAGATTGTATACAAAGAAAATAAAAAGTTTTTAAAGTTTCAGTTTAAGGTTGTGGTTGGAGATGTCTGAAGAATCGTTGGAGAGCTTGAGTTCTTATAAATCTAAAGAAAATAATTGCTTGCAATATAGCTTGGAACTTGTGTTTTCCTATTCTTTCGTTTCAATAACCCTCTCCCGAAGCCTCATTACATCCAATAAAAGTCCTCTTGATTTAAGTTTTGCAATTATGACTGTGGAGAAGTGATCTTTATGCAAGCTTATGGTAGAACTTTCACATTTGTTTCTTTGAGCGAAACACATTAAAACTAAACACATGTGTGATTGAGTGCATATCCCGAGAGAAGGTCGCTAGTTTGCATATGGTGTTTTTAAAAATAAAAATTTGAAATTGCATTAACATGGCTATCTCACACACTACACTTCAAGGATGATTCAAAGATTACTGCTAATATTTGAATAAGGAAAATGAACTTGAATTGCTTGTTGGTGTTAGCTATGGTTCTTGATGATTATGTTCTCAAATGAAATTCTATGAGGGTAATATAGGGGAAAACTAATAATTTTCATGTTATTACTTTTTCTGTTTTCGTTTGTTTTGCTCGAGGACTAGCAAAAGTTAAGTGTGGGGGTATTTGATCGGATCATATTTATATATATTTTTACGTCTAATTCTCTCGTCTTTTCTTAGTTAGTTTCTTATATTTTTGAGTTATTTACTTTGTTTTTGTGTTTTATCGAATTTATCTAGCTAAGAAAATAAAAATAGCATAAGTGTGATTTTATGTAATAAATTCGTGTCAAAACTGTTTAGATAATTCATATCATGGTTTGTTTTGTAGAGGAATAAGAAAGCTGGCAGAAAGCAAAAGGAAAGTCAGGAGGGAAGAGATAATAAAAGAAATAAGGGGGAGTGTGCAACGGCTGGAGGAAGGTGTGAAAAAAAAATATAAAAAGGAATTTGGGAGATGGTGATTGGCAGCTGGACGTGATGGATAGAAAACAATAAAAAAAAGACAAAACGTGAGGAAGGTGACAGCAAGGAGAACTTGAGAAAAGAAATATAAGGAAATATAGGAAAGATGGTGAGTGGAAAAGCAAGGGGGATTAAAAAAGGAGAAGAAAAGAATAAAAGCTGGTGGTGGAGCTTTGGTTGCGGAAAAAGCAAAGGGCAGCAAAAGATTGGAGAGAGTCAGTGGGAATGTGGGGAGATAAAAGAATGAATAAAATGGTGTTGGTGCGTGCTGCTTGGCAGGCAGCTGAGATAGAGAGAGGAGAAGATATATAACTTGGGAGCACAGAAAACTAAGGAGTTTTTTGCGGGGGTTGCCAAGAGGAATAACGCTGCCCTTTGGCAGCGAGGTCAGGGAGAAGAAGCCAAGGCAACGAAGCAGCAAGGCTGCACGTCTGGCAGCAGCTTGCGCGCGCAGGAGAAAGGACTGACGGGGGGGCAGCAGCTGCTTGGGCAGCTGAGAGACCAAGGCAGCACGGAAGGAGGCTCTTGGTGTGGGAAGTAGAACGAACAGAAAAACAGGAAGTCAGCACGAAAAGAAGAAAGAGGGAGCTGCCTTCCAGGCAGCTTGACACGCGAGGGACGAGCTGCACAGAAGCTGCCTTTCTGGCAGTGAGAAAGCGTAGACGTGAGGGCAGCAGGCTGCAATTCGCAGGACAGCTCGGCAGTCAGCTCGGCAGAAGGACAGGCGCATATACTGACGCGCGGAAATGAGAGGGCAGTGCATGCTGCCTCGGGGAGAAGTGACGGAATGTGCAAGCAGAGGGCAGGTCAGGCAGTGCAGCGTGCAGCAAGGAAAGGCTACCTTGGCGCCAGCGTGAAACAAACAGAGAAAACAAAGGAGCAGTCGGCCCTTGCACAGCAACTGGGAAGAGGAACAGTCGGCCCTTACGCAGCGACTGGGAAGAGGAACAGTCGGCCCTTGCGCAGCGACTGGAAGAGCAAAACAGAAGCACTTATCTTTTGGTTTAATCTCTCCAAACTCAAGTTTTATTTTCTGTTTTAATTTAAATAATGTATAACTAATTTTATTTTGGCTAGAGGTTAATTCAAAGCCATGTATATATTTGTAATTTAAATTGATTACCTTCAGTTGTGATTTCTGAGTTGTGATTTAATTTGCTTAACTGCTTGATTGATAACTTATTTTTGTATGTCGATTAAGGATGCATACTTAATTTACATGCATGAATTTGATGCTAGAATATAAGTGAATTTCACCTAATCGTTATGAACTTATATTCACAAGTAGTGAAGGTCGCTTATAAACGATCGCGTTAGGTAAATTCTTGGCATAAGTTTCATGCAATTCATAGTAACAAGTGCCTCGTCAATGCTTATGATTTTCATAAAACTTAATGATTCTTGCTTGTATCTCTATTATGCAATTCATGTAGGGAACTTGTAGGGAATGTTTTGGGTTGTCGTATGCAATCATCCAACCTAATAAAAGTAGGAAAATCTGAAGGTTAATTTAAGCGGACCTAATTAACTTGGGGCGTTGAGAATTTACAATTTATTGAAAGAACAACTGAAAATCAATTTAGGTTGCATATATGTCATGTGTGGAGAAGAACCCTCTAGCCAGTCCGTCATCCATCCATTCACCTTAATCTCATGTTTTAGTCAATTCTGTAATTTATTTAAGTTTAATTTACTTTTCATCAAAATCAATCCCCCGTTTATTTTAAAGTGTTAGGTTTGTTAGAAATCAATTTAGTTTGTGTTTTCTTGAATTTTGAATTATTTTGAGTCTTTTGATTTGTTTTAGATTATTTGTTAGTTTTATTTTGAGTTATTCTATTTAAGTGTTTTGAGTCTAGTTTAATATTTTAAATTTTGTTTTTACGTTTTTAATTTAATTTTACTTTGATTAGCATCCCTAGTTAATCCCCGGCCTAGAACGATCCCTACTTACATCATTACTACAACTGTCACAAATAGGGTTTAAATTTGTGCGTGAATTTATTTTCGCATCATGAGATACGGCATGAGGCATACGAGAATGGTAGCATTTACAAGGAGAAGACCAAAGCTTTCCATGATAAGATGATTCGAGGCAAAACATTCTCCATAGGCCAGAAAGTGCTCTTATTCAACTCCCGTTTACGGTTGTTTCCCGGTAAGTTACGTTCTAAGTGGATTGGACCGTTTGTTATTACTAATGTTTTTGTTCATGGTGCAGTCCAAATCCAAAGCTTGAAAACGGGACATGAATTCAAGGTGAATGGGCACCGATTGAAGCCCTATTATGAGCACTTTGAGGAGCATGTCGTGGGCCCTAATGAGGAGTGAATGAGGTCTTTGTCCGGCTGTACGACGTTAAAGCAAGCGCTACTTGAGAGGCAGCCCTTGTATTCAAATAAGGAAGATCTATGAATCGCTTCACAATCAGTTTTGCGTTTCTAAAAACCTTCCCTTTTTTCTTTTTTTTTTTTTTTTTTTTTTTTTTTGCATTTTTATTTTGCCATGATTGTCATTTTTATTTGTTGTTGATTTAATTATTTTTGGGTGTGGGTTTATTTTTGAAACATTGACAGCTATGCAAGGTATTTTCACATTAATTTTCATGGAATACGAACATTAGGTAGAAAGGTAGAAAATACAAGCAAGTGCAAACAAGCAGGAAGGAGCCTTCATTGGTTAGGTGGTGCCTCAGCATTCGACGGACCTCCAGAAAGTCGAAGCGCCAGAGTTTAATTTTCCGGAGCCTCAGCACTTGGTGAAGCGCCAGATGACGAAGGCAGAAGTTGCCGCTGGAGTAAGGCCACAAACCGTTGATGATCACTCTGAATCCGAACTTCGGACTCCTGTAGCTGGTCAACCTTCCTCTTCATACTTGTTGAGTAATTAGTTGCGAGCATGTGCAACTCTTTATTCTCATGCCTAAGCACTCTGACCTCTTGCCGAAGACTAGCCACTTCAGCCATCAACGACTCAACTTGATAAGATCGAGCAAGCAGACGCTGGCCCATGTTTGATATTGAGCCTGCACATCAGACGCTGTAGGCCAGAGAGTCCTGAACAGCCAGTTCGTCGGACCGCCTGGAAAGTATCCTAGTGTCTCTAGGAGTGAGAATATTTCTGGCCACCACTGAAGCGGTTGTATCATTCATCATCATGGAATCTCGAACTGTAAGAGGACCATTTGGGGATACGAAGGACGGCTGCCAAATGTTGTTTGGAGAAGACATATCAATATCTTCCCCAACATTCAAGTTAAGGCGACGGTCAGAAGGGCAAGACATTTTTGAAGGTGTGAAGAAAAAGAAGAGGTCGGACAAATCAAGTTCTTAGAAGTGCAGGTAAGGAGCTTTTACAGGCGGAAATTTCAAGTGTGCTTTGGAATGTGATGCGTGCCTCTCTTTAAAAATCATCAGCACTCGACAGAGCTTCAGAAATTGAAGAGGCAAGTTCAGAAATCGAAGAGGCAAGCTCAGAGATTGAAGAGACGTCTGCTTTCTCAAAAGCTGGGCTGCTCAGAAACCATGGGCCGATCTCAGATATCAGAGAGGCATCTGTTTTTCCAGACATGTCAACATCTGTCACGTGCAGAGTCAGCTTTGCGGAAATCACAGGCAGTTTGTCGAAGCGCTGATTCCAGATATCAAAGAGGCACTTGTTTTTCCAGACGTGTCAGCGCCTGTCACATGCAGAGTAAGCTTTGCGGAAATCACTGGCAGTTTGTCGAAGCGCCGATTCCAACCATCTGCTTTTCCAGACGTGTCAACATCTGTCACATGCAGAGTCAGCTTTGAGGAAATCACGGGCAGTTTGTCGAAGCGCCGATTCCAGATATCGAAGAGGTGCCAGTCTTTTTCAGCCTCGTCAGCACCTGTCACATGCAATCTCAGCTTTGCAGAAATCACGGGCAGTTTGTCGAAGCGCCGATTCCAGATATCGAAGAGGCATCTGCTTTATCCAGACGTGTCAGCATCTGTCACATGCACACTCAGCCTTGCAGAAATTACGAGCAATCTGTCGTAGTTTATGGTGAAGTAGAAAGCACGTGAAGTTTATTGTTCAATCATCCAACGGGTGCCGACAAGAGTGAAAGAATAGTACCAGTTATTAATTCCTATAAATGTCGTCCTTCACCCCCCATAGCAAGGCAGACCTACATAATCGTTCTTCATCTCCGAAAATGCATTCCCAACGAAGCCTCTCGAGTTACTCTGTGTTTCTTGATAGGAGCATATTTATGCGACTTAGTTAGCTTGTTTTCTTGCACTTTTATAGTTAGTTTGTGGTTATATTAGTGTTTTAAGCTATTTTCGTGTGTTTGTAGGTCCAAATGACAAAGTTGGCAAGAAAGTGCATTTTGGAGCAGTTTTGGGCACTAAATGGATAGCACATGTATGGGCCAAGATGGATGGACGAATTTGGAGTTCAAAAGGCTAGGAATCTGATAAGAAGAGGAAGAAATTAAATTCAAGACAAAGAAGATAAGGAATAAGCTCAAAAGAGGAAACATTATCCACAACCTTATCCACTCTTATCTTATCCAAACCAACCTTATCTTATCTTATCCTATCCTAAGCTTATCATGTCTTAATCCTAGCTGGAAGGGGACCTAAATATATATTTCTAGAACCTATTTCTAGAAGATTTCCCTTCTAGAAGTCCCAAATCAGCCACAAAACACATTGTTTCTAGAAACCCTACAAAAGTGGCGCCTATTTCCCTTCTAGAAGGCTTTTGCCTTGCCTTGCCTTGCAAGCTATTCTCTTTTCCCTCCAATGTGTGCCACACCCTCTATCCCTTTTCCTTGGTGGATTCTGATCTATTAGGCCTTATTCCTTGTGGATTTGGGTTATACAAATCCTTTTCTGAAATTAATTGGGCTAAACCTTTTCCTTAGTGGATTTAACTCCTTGTGCCGAACCCTAGGGCCCTAATTCTCCTAGTGTGCTGATTTCTAACCCTAATCTGATTTACCCTAGGGTTTTGTGGAGCCTATATATACATATTTTCAGCACAAATTCGTAACCACCCTTCATACCATTCAGAAATACCTTTGCCGCAACCCTAACCACCATTCTACATCACAAAACACCATCCTACATCCATATACATCTCTGCCGCACCTTTTGGAGAAGAATGAGAGCCTTGTCGTGCATTCCATTGATGAAGGAGGGCCTTGTGTGCAAGCCATCTGCATCCTTGGGAGTTCTAAGAGTTCTTTCTTCCCTCGTTCCAGTTTCGATGTTTATTTCAATTTGCTTTTCAATTGCTATGAACATGTGGAACTAAATTCTTATTAGTTAGTGGTGAATTCGAAGCCATGGACATATGTTAATATGAACTGATTCCTTTCAGTTATTGTTTCGTAAAGCATGAATGCGATTTACTTATCTATTTGATTGACAACTTATTCTTGTGTGTTGATTAAGGAGGCCTACTTAGTTTGCATGCTTGAATCTGATGCTAAATTATAAGGGACTTTCACCTAATTGTTAAGAACTTATAATTACAAGTAGTGGAGATTGTTAGTCACAATCGTGTTAAGTAGATTCTTGGTAAAAGTATCATGCAGTTCATAGTTATAATTGCCTTGTCAATGCTTATGATTTCCATGGAATTTAATGATCTTTGAAGGTATCTCTATCATGCTGTTCATATAGGGAACTTGATGAGAATAATTTGGGTTGTTGCATGCATTCATCCAATTCAATGAATTTAGGGAAATCTGATAGTTAATTTGTGCATTCACGATTAATTTGGGGCATTGTCGTTCATGGTTTAAGGAAACAATACTGGAGATTGATTTATGTTGCATATGTTCATGTGTGGAGAAGGATCCTCTAACTAGCTTTTCACCCTTGAATTCATCTCAATTTCGTTTTAGTTTGCTTTGATTCGCAATTTGTTTAGTTTTAATTCAAATTCGTCAGAAATCAAACACCCTTTTCTGTTTTATATTATTAGGTCAGAATCTGTCCTAATTAGGTTCTTTAGAGTGTTTTGAGTCAATATAGGTTAGAATTAGTCCATAATCATTGTTTGGGTCTTAGTTTAGTCTTAAATTCGTCCAATTTCATCTCTAGAATCTGTTTTGAGTCTAATTGTTAGTATTGTGCTGTTTTGAGTCTTTTAAGTGTATTCTGAGTTAGTTAAGTTACAATCTGTTTTCTTTTAATCTTTTGAGTCAAAGTAAGTTTTAATTTCGTCCAAATCACTTGTTAGGTCTAGAATTGAGTCAATTTCATTTAGTTTTGCAGATTTGAGTATTTTAGATCAGTTTAGAGTCTATAAAGTCTATTCTTGTGTTTTTACGTCTAGTTTAGTGTTTTAGAGTTTAATTTGAGTAGATTAGCAGCCCTAGTTAATCCCCGGTTTAGAACGATCCCTACTTACATCTTTGCTACAATTGTCATCAATAGGGTTTAATTTGTGTGTCAAGTAATTTTCACATCAAAATTTTGCGCCGTTGCCGGGGATTAGCAAGTTGCTAATCCCTTGTTTGTGTCGTGTCCTTTGTATTTTTCTTTTAAGTTTATCCGTGAGTTTGTGTGTGTGTGTTTTTTTTTTTTTGTGTTTCTGCCGTGCCTTAATACTTGGTTGCTGATTGTGTTTATTTCCTTGTTTCAGGTATTAGTTTATGACTCGTAGTTCTCAACACATTAGTGCAAACATCTTGGAGTTCGACGACGATTTTGAAAGAACTTTGAGACGGAAGAGGAAGCAACCAGAACCTAATCCACCTAGTTCAAGTTCAGAGGCCGAATCTGAATTTGAAGAAGAAGAAGAAGTCATGGCAGCGGACAATCGTACAATAAAAGAACTCTCGGCCTCGGGGTTGGCCAATGCCGCACCCCTTTGCATTCAATACCCCTTGGCTGCTCAAGGCAAGACCAACGAGTTCGAATTGAAGTCAAGCTTGTTACATCACATTCCCAAATACCATGGGCTGTCCATGGAAGATCCAAACAAGCATCTTAAGGAGTTCAAAGTTGTTTGTTCGAGCATGACACCCATCAATGTCGATGGGAACATTTTGATGATGAAGGCCTTTCCATTCTCTCTTGTGGAAAAGGCTAAAGATTGGCTTTATGAATTAGCACCCGGGACGGTCACTTCTTGGGAAAGCATGAAGAGGGCGTTTTTAGAGAAGTTCTTCCCCACTTCGAGAGTCATTCTCTTGAGGAAGAAGTGATGCGTAAAATAACTAAACACACAAATTAACCCTCTTGTTGACAATTGTAGTATGGATAAGTAGGGATCGTTCTTAAACCGGGGATTAGGAGGGATTGCTAAAACACTCTAAACTGACTCAAATCTGTAAAAAAAAGTTTAAAATACTAAACTAGACTCAAAGAATGCAAAACTAAACTCTAAAACACTAAAACAAACCAAAAGACTCAAAACAGCAAACAAACACTCAAAACTGCCTTAAAAACACTTTCTGGGCAGTTTTGGGACTCTAACACGAATTTTGGTTTTCTAATGACCTAAAATACTTAAAAACATATTCTAAGACAAGTTCTAGTTAAAATGACTCAAAGAAATAAGGTGGGATTGATTTTGGACGAAAATAAGTAAAACAAAGTAAGAACAATGAAAACAGATTCTAGAGGGTTCTTCTCCACACATGATACACTTGCTTCTTTCAATAAACTATGAAACTCCAATTGCTTCTTTCAATAAACTATGAAACTCCAATTGCTTCTTTCAATAAACTATGAAACTCAACGCCCCAGGTTAACTGTGATAGCACTTTTTTAACCTTCAAGTTTTCCTAAAGTTAGTGAATTGGATGGGAATGCACATGCAACAACTCAAAACATTCTCTAAAAGTCCCTTACGTGAAAAGCACAATAAAGGTACAATCAAAGATCATTAAGCTTCATGAAAACTATAACCATTGACGAGGCAATTGTTACTATGAAAAGCATGAAACGTTTGCCAAGAATTCACTTAACACGATCGTTTATAAGTGACCTCCACTACTTGCAAACATAAGGTTGTAACTATTAGGTGAAACTTCCTTATGTTTTAGCTTCAAATTCCTGCATGAAAACTAAGTTGGCCACCTTAATCAACATACAAAAATAAGTCATCAATTATACGGTTAAGCAAATTGCATTCACAATTCATGAAATAACAATTAGACGTAATCAATTCATCTTGCAAGCATAATCATGGTATTGAATAAACCCCTAGCCAAAAAGGCTTAGTTCCTCATGTTCACAAAACAAAGGTAAACAGATTGATACATTGTAAATATAAGAAAGAGAACACCTAAATATTCCAACGATTCGATGTTGAATAGCTAGAATCTTCAAGTACTTCTTCTTCCTCTCCTTTGCTGCGGCACAAGGGTTTGGGGTGAGTTTTGGGAGTTATGGATGATGTAGAATGATAGGTTTTTGGTTTGGATGAATGTAGGGGTCGGCTAGGTACGTTTCTGGGCAGAAAATAGGATGAATGGTGGTAGAATGGTGCGGCTGAGAGTGGAGGCTAGTTTCTGGCGTGAATGGGTAGTAGATGGATGATTTGTGGCTGCGCAAAGGGAGTTTATTTAAAGGATTTCAGGAATTAAAACCCTAGGTTATTTAGGTAATCAGAAATTAAGTCTAAGGCTTTTAGAAATAGGAAACACAATCAGAAAATTAAAGGAAAAGGCAAGGCAATATGCGGCAAGGTCCTAAAACACATTAGGAATGTGTTTTAAAGCTTAGAATCAGGAAATAACCCTCTCCCTTGCACGGCAAGGAAGAGGAAATACCAAGGGGGTGCGGCAAGGGTTCACAATGTGCAAGGGATGTGTATTTGATGTCCTAGAATGCTTAGGATGCCTTCAAAGTTGATAAAACTTAGGAACATTTAGGAAAGGTTGATGTGAAAATTAACTTGACACACAAATTAAACCCTATTGATGACAATTGTAGTATTAAGCAAGTAGGGATCGTTCTAGACCGGGGATTAACTAGGGATGCTAATCAACATAAATAAGACTCAAAAACACTAAACTAGACTCTATAGACTCAAAACTAACTCAAAACACTCAAAACAGCAAGAAACAATAAAAAAGACTCAATTCTAGACCTAACAAGTGATTTGGACAAAAATAAAACTTAAAAGACTCAAACAACTAAAAGAAAACAGGTTTTGACTCTAAAAACAAGACTTAAGAACAAGGGGTTTTAGTTTGACGAATTTAACTTTAAAACAGAAACTTTGTAAACAAACTTAAAGACTCACGAAATTGATGAAATAGAATGGTGAAAGGCTAGTTAAAGGGTTCCTTCTCCACACATGACATATGCATACGACTCGATTTCCAGTTACTCTTTCAACAAACCATGAATGACAATGCCCCAAATTAACTAGATTGCACCAATTAATTCTCAGATTTCCCTAGATTCATTGAATTGAATGGAATACGCATTACAACCAAATTATTCTTATCAAGGACCCTAACTATGGAATACGCATGATAGAGACACATATCAAAGATCATTAAGTTCAATGGAAATCATAAGCATTGACGAGGCATTCATAACTATGGGATACGCATGTTACTCTTGCCTAGGATTTACTTAACACAATCGTGACTAGCGACTTTTACTACTTATGAATATAAGTTAATAACGATTAGGTGAAATTCCCTTATACTCTAGCATCAAATTCATGCATGCAAACCAAGTGTCGACCCTCAATCAACATACATAAACATGTTATCAATCAAATAGATAAGTAAACTGATAGGAGCATTTTTATGCGACTTAGCTAGCTTGTTTTCATGCTTTTATGTTGTTATTCCTTAGTTATTTTAGTATTTAAAGCCATTTTCGTGCAATTTCAGGTTTTAAAGTCAAAGTATGCAAAAATGTGCATTTTGGAGCTTTTTGGAGCAAAATTGGGCTTAGCATGGATTGCATATGCATGGAGCAATGTGGATGGACGAAATTAAAGACCAAATGAGGCTAGAAAGGTGTTTGAAGTCAAAGGAAATCAGTTTGGAGGCTTGAAAGACAAAGAAAAACACAAATTGAAGCATTCCTACAAAGATGGCACCTTGTCTCCCTTATGTTCCCTCCTTGTCTCCTCTTGTGCAACAATTCCCCTTGCCATGTTTCCTTACCTTAAACCATGTAGGAAACCTTTCCTATTCTCTTTAATTTCTGCACCTCCCTTACCTTTTTCCTTAGGATTCTAACTTTAATTCCTATTTCCCTTAAAGTTTTGGTTTAATTTCTGTTACCTAAATTATTTCCTAGCCTTGTTACCCTTTTCCCCTAGGATTCTGAATTTATTTCTCCTTTTCCTTGTGGATTTGGGTAGAAAATCTGATTCCAAATTGAAGAAATTCGTAGCCCTTCCTTCCCCAATAAATAAAACCCTTTTCTGATCATTCTAAGGACTCCACCCTTCACCATAACTCACCTATATCCATCCACCACCACTAAAACCATCACCCATACCTTGTGTCGCAGCAAAGAAGGAGAAGGAGGACCTTTGGACGTGCTTGCCATTCAAGACGTTGGATTGTTGGAGCGTTTCTAGGTGTAATCTTTCTTTTGTTTTCAATGTTTACATTTATGTATCTTTGCTTTGCGATTATGAGGAACTAAACCTTATTGGTTAGGGGCGATTTCGAAGCCATGACTATGTGTGCAATTTGATTGGATAAATTCCAGTTATGAGTTCTTGAATCGTTAATGCAATTGGCTTAACTGTGCGAGTAATAACTTATTTTTGTTTGTTAATTAGGGGTCGACACTTAATTGGCTTGCATGAATATGATGCTAGAATATAAGGTTGTTTCACATAATCGTCACACACTTATATTCATATGTAGTGAAGGTCGCTAGTCACGATCGCGTTAAGTCCAATTCCTAGCATGAGTGACATGATGTCATAGTTGCAAGTGCTTTGTCAATGCTTATAGTTTTCATTGAACGTAATGATCTTTGATTGTATCTTTATTATGATGTCATGTAGGGAACTTTTGAGGAATGCTTTGGGTTGTCGAATGATGTCATCCAATCTAATAACACAAGGAAAACTTGAGAATTAACTAGTGATGTCACGGTTAATTTGGGGCATTGTCATTCATAATTCAATGAAGGAATAACTGGAAATCGAGTCGTTTGCATACTTGTCATGTGTGGAGAAATTGCCTCTAACTAGTCCATCATCCATTTAAAACCCCAAAATCGTTTTCAAATCTGTTTTTACTTTGCAATCTGTTTTGTTAGTTTATTTTCGTCCAAATCAAATCCCCATTTATTTTGAAGTCCTAGATTAGTTAGAAAGTGTTTTGGTTTATGTTTTAAGTGTTTTGGTACAAGTTAAAACCCAAATTCGTCCAATTTGGTGCTTTGTGCTCAAAACTGCCCAGAAAGTGTTTTTAAGGCAGTTTTGAGTGTTTGTTTGCTGTTTTGAGTCTTTTGGTTTGTTTTAGTGTTTCGAACTTTAGTTTTGCATTCTTTGAGTCTAGTTTAGTGTTTTAAACTTTGTTTTTACGTTTCTAAGTCAGTTTTCAAGTGTTTAGCAATCCCTCCTAATCCCCGGTTTAAGAACGATCCCTACTTATCCATACTACAATTGTCAACAAGAGGGTTTAATTTGTGTGTTTAGTTATTTTACGCATCATAAACCACATTCACGATTTATGACATCATAACTGGAGGAAATCAAGTCATATAAAACATATGATCATGGCTTTGAATTCCCTTCTAACTATAAAGAAATTAGTTCCTCATGTTCGCAAATAAACAAAGATAAATAAATTTAAACATTGACATAAAGATAGAAAACACCTAGGAACGCTCCAACAATCCAAGCTCCTTGAATGGTATGCTGATAGGAGCATATTTATGCGACTTAATTGGCTTGTTCTTGTGCATTTACGTTGTGTTTCCTTAGTTATTGTAGTGTTTAAAGTCACTTTTGTGTGTTTTTAGATTCTAAGGGCCAAGTATGCAAGAAGGTGCATTTTGGAGACTTTTGGAGCCTTTTGGAGCAAAATGGAGCTTGGAATGATTATCACATGCTTGGAGCAAAAGGAATGGACGTAATTGAAGATTTGAAGAAGTTAGGATTCCTAATCAACAAAGGATTCCTAATCAACGAAGGATTCCTAATTAAAGATGGATTCCTACTCACATGAGGATTCCTAGAAGAACAAGGATTCCTACTCCAACAAGGATTCCTACTTGAAGTAGGAAAGTTAAGCCAAGGTTTCCTATTTTGGTTTGATCTTTCCTAATTCTAAAAGTCCTTATGTTCCAGCCACTTTGAAGACTTCATATGTATTCTAGGACACAAAACAAAAGCCCTAGAAGCCTTTTGGACTAGTGCCGCACCCCCCCTTCCCCTTTCCTCTTCCTTGCCGTGCCCTTTCCTCTTCCTTGCCGTGTAAGGGAGAGAGCTCCTTCCTGATTTTAGGCATTAAAACACATTAGGAATGTGTTTTAGGACCTTGCCGCATATTCCCTTGCCTTTTCCTTTAATTTTCTGATTGTGTTTCCTATTTCTAGAAGCCTTAGACTTAATTTCTGATTACCTAAATAACCTAGGGTTTTAATTTCGTAAATCCTTTAAATAAACTCCCTTTTTGCAGCCAAAAACAATTCATTCAACCCCATTCACGCTAGAAATCATCCACCACTCCTAGAAACATCCATACTTCACCATTCACCATACTTTCTGCCCAAAAACACTTATAGCCGCACCATACTACCATCCTAAACACCATTCCATACTTTTACACTATCCATAACCCCCAAAACTCACCACCAACCCTTGTGCCGCATCAAAGAGGAAGGAGGAAAGCCTTGGACGTGCTTGTCATTCGATTGAGGATTGCTGGAACGTTTTAGGTGTAATCTTTCTTTTACTTTCAATGTTTCAATTCACTAATCTTTGTTTTGTGAGTATAAGGAACTAAACCCCCTTAGTTAGGGGGTGATTCGAAACCATGTTCATGCTTGCAATATGAATTGATTACTTTTGGTTGTGATTTCATAAGTTGTGAATTCAATTCGTTTAACTGCTTGATTGATAACTTATTCGTGTATGTTTGTTAAGAGTGCACGCTTAGTTTTCATGCATGAATATGATGCTAGAATATAAGGGAGTTTCACCTAATAGTTACAAACTTATATTCACAAGTAGTGGAGGTCGCTTATAAACGATCGCGTTACATGAATTCTTGGCATAAGTTTCATGCTCATCATAGTAACGAGTGCCTCGTCAATACTTATAGTTCTCATGTTACTTAATGATCTTTGATTGTATCTTTATTGTGCTTTTCACGTAAAGGACTTTTCAAGAATGTGTTGAGTTGTTGTATGCGCTTTCCCATTCAATTCAATAACTTAAGGAGAACTTGAAGGTTAATTTAAGCGGACCTAATTAACCTGGGGTGTTGAGTTTCATGATTTATTGAAAGAACAACTAAAAATTGGTTTATATGCAAGTGTGTCATGTGTGGAGAAGAACCCTCTAGCTAGCCCATCATCCATAGTTTTATCCAAATTCGTCTAGAATCTGTTTTCAATTTACAATCTGTTTTGCAAGTTTAATTTCGTCCAAAATCAAAACCCCCTTACTTTATTGAGTCATATTAGTTAGAAAGTGATTTAGTTTGTGTTTTAAGTGTTTTGGTTCAAGTTATAACTCAATTTCGTCCAAATTGGTGTTAGAGTTCAAAACTGTCCAGAAAGTGTTTTTAAGGCAGTTTTGAGTGTTTGTTTGCTGTTTTGAGTCTTTTGGTTTGTTTTAGTGTTTTAGAGTTTAGTTTTGCATTCTTTGAGTCTAGTTTAGTATTTTAAACTTTTTTTTACAGATTTGAGTCAGTTTAGAGTGTTTTAGCAATCCCTCCTAATCCCCGGTTTAAGAACGATCCCTACTTATCCATACTACAATTGTCAACAAGAGGGTTAATTTGTGTGTTTAGTTATTTTACGCATAAGGAAGACAAAGAAAGACACAAATTGAAGCATCCCTACAAAGGTGGCGCCTTGTCCCCTTTGTGTTCCCTCCTTGTCTCCCTTGTTGCAACAAATCCCCTTGCTATGTTTCCCTATCCTTAAACCATGTAAAAACCTTTCCTTTTCCCCTTAGGACTTTGAAAAACCCTATCCTTTCCCTTTCCCACCAATTTCCTTGCCTTGCCGCACAAGGAATCACCTTTCCCTTTAGTTTTAGGACACTTACCCCTTTCCTAAGCCTTTGCCGCACCTTTGAGAGGAATCCCTGACCTTTACTCTTCCTTGCCGTGCAAGGGAGAGCATTCTTTCCTATTTCCTTGCATTCAAATCAGATTCCCTTGCCTTTTTCCTCATTGCCGCACCCTTTAACCTATTTCCCTTAGTATTTTGGTTCTAATTTCCTATTTCCTTTAAGTTTTAGTTTAATTTCTGATTACCTAATTTATTTTGGAGCCTTGTTCTATAAATACCAAGCTTTGCCGCAGCCTTAGGGTTACAATTCACCAATTCACACAACCTTACACAATTCTACAAACTTTCAGCCATCACTACATCTTTGCCGTGCCCATCCTTTACCCAATTCCATAACTTCTGACCCTAAAACACTTCTTCAATTACTAAGTTCACTTACACAGGGCCAACAAAATCAAGCTAAGGAGATGAGTGAAGTGAAGAAACAAATAGGGCAGATTTCTGAGTTTATGGGGCAATTTCGTGAAGAAGGAAAACTCCCGAGTTCAACCATTGTGAATCCGAAGGGAGGTTTCGAATCCGCTAAAGCTATTACGTTGAGAAGCGGAAAAGAGGTGGGAATCAAGCCAAATACATCCAAACAAAGTCAAAACGAGCATGAAAAGTTGCTGCTTGAAGAGGAGGAATTGGACAAAGCCACGGCAAGGAAAGAAGTTCCATTGCCGCAGCCATCTAGTGCACCTAAACCGTCCAATTCAGGTAAGGGTGATGTAATTTTGAACCATTCTAACCCTATTCCACCCAATGCACCTTTCCCTCGCAGATTTATGCAATCAAAGAAGGAGGAGAATGATTAGGACATTCTTGAGACGTTTAGAAAGGTGCAAGTGAATATCCCACTCCTTGATGCAATTAAACAAGTTCCAAGGTATGCAAAATTTTTGAAGGAACTTTGTACAACAAGAAAGAGGATTTCAAACAAAGAAGTTGTTAAGGTAAGTGAGAATGTGTCAGCCGTTTTGCAAAGAAAACTACCACCAAAATGCAAAGATCCAGGTAGTTTTACAATTCCTTGTGTTATTGGAAATACCAAGTTTGAGCATGCTATGTTAGATCTAGGTGCATCCATTAACGTCATGCCATACTCTATTTATGCATCTATGAACCTAGGAGAGCTTAAAAATGATGGTGTTATCATTCAATTAGCCGATCGTAATGCATACCCGAAAGGGGTTTTGGAAGATGTTTTGGTGCAGGTTAATGACTTAGTATTTCCATGGAAATCATAAGCATTGACAAGGCAATTATAACTATGAACTGCATGATACTTTTGCCAAGAATCTACTTAACACGATTGTGACTAACAATCTCCACTACTTGTAATTATAAGTTTCTAACGATTAGGTGAAAGTCCCTTATAATTTAGCATCAGATTCAAGCATGCAAACTAAGTAGGCCTCCTTAATCAACACACAAGAATAAGTTATCAATCAAATAGATAAGTAAATCGCATTCATGTTTTACGAAACAATAACTGAAAGGAATCATTAACATATATCCATGGCTTCAAATTCACCACTAACTAATAAGAACTTAGTTCCACATGTTCATAGCAATTGAAAAGCAAATTGAAATAAACATCGAACTGAAACGAGGGAAGAAAGAACTCTTAGAACTCCCAAGGATTCAGATGGCTTGCGCACAAGGCCCTCCTTCATCAATGGAATGCACGGCAAAGCTCTTCTTCTTCTCCAAAAGGTGTGGCAGAGATGTATATGGATGTAGGATGGTGTTTTGTGATGTAGAAGGGTGATTAGGGTTGCGGCAAAGGTATTTCTGAATGGTATGAAGGGTGGTGACGAATTTGTGCTGAAAATATGTATATATAGGCTCCACAAAACCCTAGGGTAAATCAGATTAGGGTTAGAAATCAGCACACTAGGAGAATTAGGGCCCTAGGGTTCGGCACAAGGAGTTAAATCCACTAAGGAAAAGGTCTAGCCCACTTACTTTCAGAAAAGGATTTGTATAACCCAAATCCACAAGGAATAAGGCCTAATAGATCAGAATCCACCAAGGAAAAGGGATAGAGGGTGCGGCACACATTGGAGGGAAAAGAGAATAGCTTGCAAGGCAAGGCAAAAGCCTTCTAGAAGGGAAATAGGCGCCACTTTTGTAGGGTTTCTAGAAACAATGTGTTTTGTGGCTGATTTGGGACTTCTAGAAGAGAAATCTTCTAGAAATAGGTTCTAGAAATATATATTTAGGTCCCCTTGCAGCTAGGATTAAGACATGATAAGATTAGGATAGGATAAGATAAGATAAGGTTGGTTTGGATAAGATAAGGGTGGATAAGGTTGTGGATAATGTTTCCTCTTTTGAACTTATTCCTTATCTTCTTTGTCTTGAATTTAATTTCTTCCTCTTCTTATCAGATTCCTAGCCTTTTGAACTCCAAAAGTATGTAAGTAGGGATCGTTCTAGGCCGGGGATTAGGAGGGATTGCCAAATCACTTGAAACTGACTCAAAACGTAAAAACAAAGTTTAAAACACTAAACTAGACTCAAAGAATGCAAAACTAAACTATAAAACACCAAAACAAACCAAAAGACTCAAAACAGCAAATAAACACTCAAAACTGCCTTAAAAACACTTTCTGGCAGTTTTGAACACCTAACACTAAATTGGATGAAATTGGGTTATGACTTGACTCAAGACACTTAAAAACACAAACTAAATTGATTTCTAACTAATCTAACACTTCAAAATAAATGGGGATTGAGTTTTGACGAAAATTGAAAACAAGAACAAACTTTGTAAATTGAACAAATTCTAAAACGAATTTGATAAAAGTGAATGGATGGAAAGCTAGCTAAGGGGTTCTTCTCCACACATGTCACACTTGCATACAAAACGATTTCCAATTGCTTCTCAATAAACCATGAATTCCCAACACCCCAAATTAACCGTGAATTGCACTAATTAACCCTCAGATTTTCCTAAAGTTATCGAATTGGATGAATTGCATACGACAACCCAAAACATTCCTCACAAGTTCCCTGCATGAATTGCATAACAAAGATACAAGCAAAGATCATTAAGTTCTATGAAAATCATAAGCATTGGCGAGGCACTCATTACTATGAATTGCATGAAACTTATGCCAAGAATTTACTTAACACGATTGTGATCAACAACCTTTACTACTTTTGAATATAAGTTCATAACGATTAGGTGAAATTCCCTTATATCCTAGCATCAAACTTATGCATGAAAATTAAGCGTGCAATCTCAACCAACACACACAAATCAGTTTTAATTCATGTAGATAAGTAAATTGAATTCACAACTTATGAAACGCAATTGAAAGTAATCAAATCATATAGCAAGCATAAACATGGTTTCGAATCCCCCCTAGCCAAGGGGGGGTTTAGTTCCTCATACGTACAAAACAAAGAGTATAGAATTTAAACATTGAAATCAAAAGAACGAAAACACCTAAACGCTCCAACGATCCTAACTTGTATGGCATGCACGTCCAAGGCTTCTCCTCCTTCCTCTTTGTTGCGGCACAAGGTTTTGGGGACAGGTTTGGATGGTATTTGTATTGAGGAGTGGATGGGAGATGGTATGGTGGTGTTTAGGATGGATGGGGGGGGGGTGTGGCAAAAGAGAGAAAGATGGCTGAAAATGTGTTTGTGACGTAGTGTATGAATGTGTAGATGGGTTTGGCTAAAAGAATGGATGGAGAATGGGTGGTGTGGCTGATTGTGTTTTTGGTGTAGTGTCCTCTCTAGTGTTCTTCCCTTCACTCCCTATTTATTGAAGCTCCAAAGCAAAGAATCACTCAAGTGGCTTCAATAAATAATACAAACAAAGACCAAAATGATGCAAAAACAGCTAGTTTACATGCTCTTTTATCATTGTGTCTTGCCTTTAACAAAAGGCAATCATTCATCTTTTGCGAATTCAACTCCTTTGTAGCTGTCCATGTGCCTTCATTCTTCAATTTCTGATGCATTTGCCTTGTATTCCATCCATTTTCCACATGTACTAGCTGTTAGACAACTTTCACACAAATGTTTTGCATCATTTCATCTTGCAAACATCAACTTTCGGCCACTTTACACCTCTACACACATGCTATGCATCATTTTAGCTTGCAATTATGTTTGTAGTTGCTGAAAATATGAACACATCTTGTAAAGCAATCCAACAAATGGCATCTTTCACTTCTTTTCCTTTCAAATTGTTCCTTAAGTGTATGTATCTGCACACTTCCACACTTCAACTTTATTATTCAGATTTTTGCATGTGTTGGAACCCTTTTTAAAACACCGAAAACGTCCATCCCACTTGCTCCATATGCATGCAATCCATTTTGGCCCAAAATTGCTCCAAATTGCACCAAAATGCACTTTCTCTTCCAACTTTGTTATTAGGACCTACAAACACACGAAAATAGCTTAAAACACTCTTATAAGCAATAACTAACTAAGTAAATGCAAGAAAACATGTTAACTAAGCCGCATAAATATGCTCCTATCAAATCTGAGTGTTAATTTGTGCATCACGGTTAATCTGGGGTGTTGAGCATCATAGTTTATTGAAAAGCAATTGGAAATCAATTCATGTACAAGTGTGTCATGTGTGAAGAACGGACCTCTAACTAATCCATCCATCATCGTATTCCTCAAATTTGTTTTACAATCTGCCTAGTTTTATAACTTGTTTGTTTGTTTCAAATTCATCAAAACCAAAATCCCCCTTTTTACTTTCTTGTTTCAAAGTGTTAAATTTCTGTTTTGTTTTTGTTTTTGAGTGTTTTGATTCAAGCCAAAACACTAAATTCGTCCAAAGTTGTGTTAGAGTCAGAAACTGCCTAGTTTGTGTTTTTAGGCAGTTTTGAGTGTTTTTAAGTTGTTTTGAGCCTTGTGAGTCTATTCAAATGTTTTTTACTTTGTTTTTATGTTTTTGAGTTAGTTTAGAGGTTTTAGCAAGCCCTCCTAATCCCCGGTTTAGAACGATCCCTACTTGCATTTATACTACAATTTGACAACAAGAGGGTTTAATTTGAGTGCTTAACTTTCACCGCATCATTAAGACACTTAAAAACACAAACTAAATTGATTTCTAACTAATATGACACTTGAAAATAAAGGGAGATTTGGTTTTGACGAATTTGAAAACAAAACAAAAACTTTGTAAAACGAAACAGAATTTAAAACGAATTTGGTTTAAATGAATGGATGGAAGGCTAGCTAAGGGGTTCTTCTCCACACATGTAATACTTGCATACAAAACGATTTCCAATTGCGTTTCAATAAACCATGAATTCTCAATGCCCCAAATTAACCGTGAATTGCACTAATTAATCCTTAGATTTTCCTAAAGTTATTAGATTGGATGATTGCATACGACAACCCAAAGCATAATAGAGGTACAAGCAAGAATCATTAAGTTCTATGAAAACCATAAGCATTGACGAGGCACTTGTTACTATGAATTGCATGAAACTTATGCCAAGAATTTACTTAACACGATTGTGATCAACAACCTTCACTACATGTGAATATAAGTTCACAATGATTAGGTGAAAATCCCTTATATCCTAGCATTCAATTTATGCATGAAAATTAAGAGTGTACTCTCAACCAACATACACAAATCAGTTTTAATTCAAGAAGATAAGTAAATTGAATTCACAACTTAAGAAACACAATTAGAGGTAATCAAATCATATAGCAAGCATAAACATGGTTTCGAATCCCCCCCCTAGCCAAGGGGGGGTTTAGTTCCTCATACGTACAAAACAAAGAGTATAGAATTTAAACATTGAAATCAAAGGAAAGGAAACACCTAAAACTTCCAGCAACTCGGACTTGAATGGCATGCACGTTCCAAGGTTCCTCCTCCTCCTCTTTGTCACGGCTCAAGGACTAAGGTCAGGTTTAGGGACTTAGATATATGGATGAATGAGTATGGAAGGGTGATGTGACAGGAGCATATTTATGCTACTTAATTGGCTTGTTCTCGTGCATTTAAGTTGTGTTTACTTAGCTATTTTAGTGTTTAAGGTCACTTTTTTGTGTTTTCAGGTTCTAAGGCCAAAGTGTGCAAAAAGAAGCAAATTTGAGCCTTTTGGAGCAAAAGGAATGGATGAATTGAAGTCTTGAAGAAAGTTGGTTTCCTAATCCAAGAAGGATTCCTAATCAACAAAGGATTCCTAATTGAAGAAGGATTCCTACTCCAACAAGGATTCCTACTTGAAGTAGGAAAGTTAAGCCAAGGTTTCCTATTTTGGTTGACCTTCCCTATTCCTAAATGTCCTTAATTTCCAGCCACTTTGAATACCTTTTAAGCATTTTGGGACACCAAACAAAGGCCCTAAACCACTCTAGGAACTTTGCCGCACCTTTCCCTTAATCCCCCTTCCTTGCCGTGCAAGGGATCCTCTTTCCCATCAGTTTTAGGTCACTTAGACCTTTCCCAAACCCTTGCCGCACAAGTAGACCTATTTCCCTTTAGTTTTAGGACATGTTTCCTTTCTTAAAACATGAGCCGCACCTCCCTCATCCTTTCCTCTTCCTTGCCGTGGAAGGGAGAGGGTTTCTTTCCCAAAATATGACTTAAAACACATTCCTTTTGTGTTTTAAGTAATTGCCGCATATCCTTGCCTATTTCCTTTAAGTTTCTGATTTTATTTCCTAATTCTAGAATCCTTAGACTTAATTTCTGATTTCCTAATCAACCTAGGGTTTGAATTTCTGTTTTGCTTGAAATAAACCTCCTTGTTGCAGCCACAAAACATTCCACACACACCCATTCACATCCATTCACGCCAGAAACCTTTCCCCTACCTTTGCCGTGCCCAACCTTCACCCAAATCCATATCTTCTGACCCCAACCCTTCCTAGCCGTGCCATACACCCATCCTAGACACCTTCCCACCATTCTCCATCATCCAAAACCCATTCAAACCATCTCCATACCTTGTGCCGCAGCAAGAAGGAAGAAGGAGTGCTCTTGAATGTGCTTGCTAGTCTATTGCAGATTGCTGGAACTTTTATTAGGTGTAATCTTTCTTATGTTTTCAATGTTTCAATTCAATAAACTTTGTGTTGTGAGTATGAGGAACTAAACCCCCTTAGTTGGGGGGTGATTCGAAACCATGTACATTCTTGCAATATGATTTGATTACATTCAGTTGTTATTTCATAAGTTGTGGATTCAATTCGTTCATCTACTTGATTGATAACTTATTTGTGTATGTTGATTGAGAGTGCACGCTTAGTTTTCATGCATGAATATGATGCTAGATTATGAGGGAGTTTCACCTAATAGTTACAATCTTATAATCACAAGTAGTGAAGGTCGCTTGAAAACGATCGCGTTGAATGAATTCTTGGCACTAGTTTCATGCTCATCATAGTAACGAATGCCTCGTCAACACTTATAGTTCTCATTGTGCTTCATGATTCTTGATTGTATCTTTATTGTGCTCATCACGTAAGGAACCTTTGAGGAATGCTTTGAATTGTTGTATGCGCTTTCCCATCCAATTCATTAACTTAAGGAGAACTTGAAGGTTAATTTAAGCGTATCTAATTAACTTGGGGTGTTGAGTTTCATAATTTATTGGAAGAACAACTGAAAATCGTTTTGTTTGCAAGTGTGTCATGTGTGGAGAAGAACCTCCTAACTAGCCTTTTATCCATCCTTTTCATCCAAAACGTTTTACAATCTGTTTTGTTTTAAAGTTTCTGTTTTGTTTTCAATTTTCGTCCAAAATAAATTCCCCTTTATTTTGAAGTCTTAGATTAGTTAGAAAGTGTTTTGATTTGTGTTTTTAAGTGTTTTGAGTCAAGTTATAACGTATATTCGTCCAAATTTGTGTTAGTACTCAAAACTGCCCAGATTGTGCTTCTAAGGCAGTTTTGAGTGTTTATTTGCTGTTTTGATTCCTTTGCTTTGTTTTGGTGTTTTAACTTTTAATTTTACATTCTTTGAGTCTAGTTTAGTGTTTTAAACTTTGTTTTTACATTATTGAGTTAGTTTTCAAGAGTTTAGCAATCTCTCCTAATCCCCGGTTTAGAACGATCCCTACTTACATCTTTACTACAATTTGACAAAAGAGGGTTTAATTTATGTGCTTATCTATTTCGCATCAAATTTTTGGCACCGTTGTCGGGGATTAGCAATTTTGCTAATCCCTTGGATTGTTTTTGTTTCTTTTATTTTACTTTGCTTCAGATTTTATTTTAGTTTCTGACCTATTTTGTTTCTTGTTTCTTAGGTACTAGTTTATGACTAGAAGTTCTCAAAAGGTTCGTGAGAACATCTTGGACTTTGACGACGACTTTGAGAGGAATTTGAGAAGAGCTAGAAATCAACAAGAGCCCATTCCCGAACCTGACCTTGAAGAAGAAGTCCTAGAAGAGGAGGAGGAGCCCACGGCACAAGCGGGTGAAGAGGATCAAAGCATGGCTGTGGACAACCGTACACTCAAAGAGCTCTCGGCCTCGGGATTGGATAATGCCGCACCCTTGTGCATCCAGTACCCCACGGCTGCCCAAGGTAAGACTGAAGAGTTTGAATTAAAGTCAAGTTTGCTTCATCATATTCCTAAATACCATGGCTTGTCCATGGAAGATCCTAACAAACATTTGAAAGAATTTGAAGTAGTTTGCTCTAGTATGACTCCCGTCAATGTTGACGGAAGTATTTTGAAGATGAAGGCTTTTCCATTCTCTTTGATGGATAAAGCCAATGATTGGTTATACGAGTTAGCTCATGGCACCGTCACATCTTGGGAGAGTATGAAGAGAGCGTTCTTGGAGAAGTTCTTTCCAACTTCTCGCATCATCCTCCTACGCAAAAAGATAAGCGGAATCCAGCAAGAAGAAGGTGAGTCTTTTCCTACATATTATGAACGATTTAAATCACTTGTTGCTTCTTGTCCACAACATCAGATGAAGGAGGAGTTGCTTTTGCAATACTTCTACGAAGGGCTCCTACCACTAGAACGTCAAATGCTCGATGCCTCGGCGGGTGGAGCATTGGTGGACAAAACGCCCATGGCTGCCAAGATCTTGATTGCTAATCGAGCGTTGAACGCTCAACAATACGAAGGTGTAGGCCAAAGAGGACCCCCACGGCAACAAGTGCATGAGGTAAGTTCCACATCCAATATTCAATCTCAGTTAGCTAATCTTACTTCTATTGTTTCACAGATGGCCGAGGGAATGAAGATTCAAGGACCCGTGGTGTGTGGCGTATGTTCTATCCAAGGACATGCCTCCGAAAAGTGTCCTCAACTTATTGAGAATGGTGGATGGGAGAGCGCGAATGCCATTGGTTTTCAAAACCAAAATCAACCAAGAAACGATCCATATTCCAATACCTACAATTCTGGTTGGAGAGACCACCCAAATTTCAAATGGAGGGAGCCACAACAATTCCAACCACAAGGAGGCTTTAGGCAACAACCCCCGGGTTTCTACAACAAACCATACGCACCCCCTCAAAGCCAACCACAATCTGCCCCAAATGCTTCAGGTACGTCTCTTGATAATGATGCACTTCTTAAAATACTAACCAAGTTATCTCAGGGGCAAGACGATCAAACCCAAGCAATGCACAACACGAACATTAGGGTGGATCAATTGGAAAAGCAAATGGGGCAGATTGCGGAATTTGTGGGGCAGTTTAGAGACCAAGGAAAGCTTCCTAGTTCAACCATTGCAAATCCAAAGGGAGGGTTTGAAACAGCCAAAGCAATCACCCTAAGAAGTGGCAAGGAAGTTGGGGCAGGTTCTTCATCAAAAACAGGTCATAGAGAGGATGAAATTTTGCAAATGGAAGAGGAGGAATCAAGCCCACCAACGGCAAAGGTGGAGACACCTTTGCCGCAAGCTTCTATTGCTCCTAAATTGCCCAATTTGTCTAACAAAGGTAAGAATGTGTCCAATTCGGTTCCTACTAATGTTATTCCTTCGAATGTACCTTTTCCTAGTAGGTTCATGCTAGCCAAGAATGAAGAGGAGGAAAAAGATGTTCTAGAGACATTTAGAAAGGTGCATGTCAACATTCCCCTCCTTGATGCCATAAAGCAAATCCCGAAGTATGCCAAGTGTTTAAAGAAGCTTTGTACAACAAAGAAACGTGTCCAGGAGAAAGAAGTGGTACATGTAAGCGAGAATGTCTCCGCAATGTTGCAAAGAAAACTACCCCCCAAATGCAAAGATCCGGGGAGTTTTACAATTCCATGTGTCATTGGTAATACCCGTTTCAAATCTGCCATGCTAGATTTAAGTGCATCAATTAATGTCATGCCATATTCTGTTTATGCATCTATGAATCTAGGAGCACTTAAACATGATGGGGTAATCATACAATTGGCCGATAAATCTAACGCTTATCCAAAGGGAGTTTTGGAAGACGTTTTAGTGCAGGTTGATCATTTAGTCTTTCCGGCGGATTTCTATGTCCTCGAAATGGATGAATCGGACCATGCCCCTTCATTGCCCATCCTCCTTGGAAGGCCATTCATGAAAACGGCTCAAACAAAGATTGATGTGGCCAAAGGATTAGTAACTATGGCATTTGGTGGTGACATGATTAGTTTTAAAATTTCTGAATCCATTGAGACTCCTAATGTTGTTCATTCTTGTTGTGCCATTGGTAAAATTGAAAAGATAGGACCGGACCATTCAGCACCAAGCACAAAGGATGCATCAAGAACCATGCAAGACGAGGGAATTGGAGTGGAGAACAAGGACCATACGGCCACTGCCCTCCAAGTGCTCACATTGGCCGAAAGAACCATGGGGAAGAATGTTCACATTGCTACCACTTCATCACAACACATAGGTAAGCCACCTAATCCAAATCCAAATCCCATTAAAGTTGATAGGTGGTTGCCTTCTTTGGTGCAGGTACCCAAGCACATCCCCGATGGTGGGCACATTTACATGAACCATAGGAAACACAACGCACCCATCAGCAAACATCACTATCCATTTCCGTTCAAGGATGCAATGTATGAGAACTTGGTTGAGCATGTTGTGGAGGAGATCCCACTCCATGCCGTGGGCTCCAATGGGGCATGATTGTGTTCTTCGTCCGGCTTCACGACGTTAAAGAAAGCGCTACTTGGGAGGCAACCCATGCAATTCAACAAAGGAAGCCCTAGGAATCACTCCAATTCCAGATTTGCGTTCCTAAAACCCTTCACTTTGTTGCTTGTTTCTAATCTGCCCAGTTTTGTTATTTACTTGCTGTTTGTGTGTTTCTTTTTGTTTAGTATGGTTTTATGCTTGAAACATTGAGGACAATGCTTGATTTAAGTGTGGGGGGGGGGGTAACTAAGTGTTTTAGATGCAAATTCGTGGGATTTTATCACCCTTAACTTGGAGAATTGTTCCTTGCTGTTTTTAAGTGTTTTTAAGCTATTTTGGTGTGTTTTAGTGTGTTTTGATGCAAAAATCCGAAAATCACATAAAAATTTGAAAAATTTGTTTTAAAAACCCAAAAGAGTTGTTTTTGTGTGTTTGTTTGTGTCTTAGGGTATCTTCCAACACAATGATGAGGATTCGGTTTGTAACTTATGAATTCACATGCAATCATAAAAGAAAAAAAATCAGTTTTTGTAACATGCTTGAGGAAGGAACTCAAACTAACGCTACAACCTTGTGAGACTTGAGCCTAAACGTTTATTTGGAGAGTTAAAATCTGTGCATTCTTTGTTTTCTAAGTCGTTGCGTGATCTCATTATTCCTTGCTTGGTTACTATTTAGAAGGCGTTTCATCATTTAGTTCCAAATGCTAGACCTCATGGCCATTTCATTCAAAGCATGTTATTGATTTGCATAACACATATTCAAGATGAAGTTGTGTAGTGACCACCACCTTAGCCAAATGCCGTGTGCCCTATGTCATTATGTTTTGTAGGTTTTTAACCCCGTTGAGCCTTGTTAGCCTTCATTATTTGTTAACCCATGTTTTCCTCACCTAGCCTAGTTTAGGACCATCCATACCCTTGTTCTTAAAGCATAGTAAAGCATGATTCGAATTGAATTCCTTTTGATCTATGTTAGCAGAAAACAAGTGTGGGGGAAGTATTTTTCATGAGGAATTGTGTGCCATAGGCACGGCAAAGAAAAGAAAAGAAAAAAATTCATGGAAAAAGAAAAAAATGAAGAAAAAAAGTATGAAAAGTATGAAAAAAGAGTTGAAAAGTTGAGAAAAAGAGTTCCAAAGTATTGTTTGTTGAAGTGAGGGTCCAAAACAATGAATTCGGCCCTAGGGAGTTGTTTAAGTCTCCCCCTTGTGTGTTAAAGTTAATTTCTGCAATCTAAGTGAATTATGGGCATATCGTACGGCCTACAAAACACCAATCGGAAAGACCGTAGGGCCAAACCGGAAAGATTGGAGCTTGCGCTTAAATGATGCATTATGGGCGTATCGTACGGCCTACAAAACACCAATCGGAATGTCCCCATTTCGGCTAATTTATGGGAAACCATGCCATCTTCCGGTTGAATTAGAGCATAAAGCACATTGGGCCATCAAAACCTTTAATATGGACATTGATGCCGCATGCCTTCATAGGAAGCTTCAATTGAACGAGCTTGAAGAAGCTAGGAATGAAGCTTACGAGAACTTTCGTATTTACAAGGAGAAAACGAAGGCATTCCATGACAGGATGATTCGGAGCAAGACGTTCTCTATCGGGCAGAAAGTGCTACTTTTCAATTCTCGCCTTCGGATATTTCCAGGTAAGTTGCGTTCTAAGTGGATTGGACCTTTTATTGTTACTAATGTTTTTCTGCATGGTGCAGTTCAAATTCAAAGTTTGAAGACGCAACAAGAGTTCAAAGTCAATGGACATCGTTTGAAGCCATATTTCACAACGTTTGAGGAGAAGACCGTGGAGGAAGTAGCTCTCCAACCCGTGGGCCCTATTCAAGCTTGATTGGAGGCATCGTCCGGCTGGAAGACGTTAAAGCAAGCGCTTCTTGGGAGGCAACCCATGCAAATAAGGAAGACCTAGGAAGCTCCGGCATCATAATCAGATTTGCGTTCCTAAACCCTATTCTTTATTGCTTTTACTTTGCCATATTTGTCATGTTTGCTAGTTGTGTTAATTGCTTGTTTTTGTGTGAGTCTATGTGTGAAACATTGAGGACAATGTTTGGTTTAAGTGTGGGGGGGGTAAACAAAGTGTTTTTGTGTCAAATTCGTAGGATTTTACCACCTAACATTTCAAAGGTTGTTTTTCATTGTTTTTGAGTGTTTTTAGAATGTTTTTATGTGGCTTTACCAGAAAATCCGAAAATTCAAGAAAAAATTTGAAAAAAAGTTTTGAAAAAACCCAAAAAGTGTCGTTTTAAAGTTGTTTTTGTGTGTTTGTGTCTTAGAGTACCTTCCAACACAATGATGAGGATTTGGTTTTTAATTGCATGACGGTTAAAGAAAGTTACAAACATGAATGGAAGTTTGATATGCTCTTTTGTTTATGCTTGGTCATCGTTGTTGTTTACGAATTCACATGTAATCACAAAGAAAAAAATCAGTTTTTGTAACATGTTTGAAGGAAGTAACTCAAACTAACGCTACAACCTTGTGAGACTTGAGCCTAAACGATTATTTGGAGAGTTAAAATCTGTGAATTTGTTGTTTTCTAAAGTCGTTGCATGATCTCATCATTCTTTGCTTGGTTGCTACTTAGAAGGCGTTTCATCATTTTAGATCCAAATATTAGAACTCATACCCATTTCATTCAAAGCTTAAAATTGAGTGCATAACATATAACAAGATGAAGTTGTTTAGTAGTTATCACCAGAGCCAAAAAGCCTTCAACCCATGCATTTGTTTTTGTAGGATTAACCCCTTTGAGCCTTATTTAGCCTATTTTTGTTGTTAGCCACATTATCCTTACCTAGCCTAGAGTAGGACTATCCATACCCTTGTTCTTAAAGGATAATAAAGCATGACTTAGAGGGAATTCCTTTTGATCAATGTTGTGCAGAAAACTAAGTGTGGGGGAAGGGAAAGTTTATGTGCCAAAAGAAGTGAAAGGGCACGGGTAGGAAAGAAAGAAAAAAAAAAGAGAAAAATGTGAAAAGTATGAAAAGGAGTTGAAAGAGCATAAAATGAGCTCTAAGTTGTTGGTTGTTGAAGCAAGGGTCCAACAAGTTAAATGTGACCCTAAGTGTTGCATGAGTTTTTCCCTTGGGTTTGAACATTGAGTTTTGCATACAAAGGTGAATTCTAAGTGTCAACTTCATTACTTTGCTTATTATTCTTTAAGAATGTTTGTTTATCCTTACCTTTCTTTGTTAGCCAATACCTTAGCCCCGTTACAACCCTTTGCTTCTATCTTGATTGTTATGTGTTTCAATATGTGGAGTTTGGAATTGGTATGAGCATATGATATCCCTGGTTCTCGCATCTAAGTAGTAGCATTCCGTTCATGAGATCATATACATACATTCATAATTCCAGAAAATGCTTTTATTGTCATAACATATGTGAGCATTAGTTTTCATATTTACATCAATCTTCTCACATATAACTAAGTAGGGTGTGTAGTCAGAAAATCTAAGTGAAAAATGAGTACATATCTAGTGAGGAATTGAGGAATTCTCTAAGGCATGTTACTACATTCAAAACATTGTTTTAATTGGTTAAATGTGAGCTAGTAAGGGATGACTATGATTAAGTATGTGCTCGAGAGTATGGATTGCTAAAATCTATGTAAGAGGAGATCTTTGGCGGGTCATGTACCATTGGAAATCCCTGAGGCGATTGTTGGAAGGTTTAGGTTATGCTTTGTTTCAATGTTTTGCTCGAGGACTAGCAAAAGCTAAGTGTGGGGAATTTGATAGGAGCATATTTATGCGCCTTAGTTAGTTAGTTCTTATGCATTTATGTTGTGTTTTCTTAGTTAAGTTAGTCTTTTAAGCTATTTTCATGTGTTTTCAGGTTTTAGAGACAAAGTGAGCAAAAAGATGCAATTTGGAGCATTTAGGAGCAAAATTGGGCTAGAATGGAGTTCATGCACATGAAGCACAAGGGATGGACGAATTTGAGGGATTGATGAAGCTAGGAAGGCGTTTCAAAGTTGAAGAATTGAAGATGCAAAGTTTCCTAGTTGAAGTAGGAAAGGGCTTACATGAAGGAGTCCTAAATGAAGAAGGATTCCTAGTCAATGTAGGAGTCCTAATTGAAGATGGATTTCTAGACGAATGAAGTTTCCTACTCAAGCAAGTATTCCTACATGAAGAAGAAGAATTAAAGCCAAAGAATCAGCTCAAGAGAAGGATCTTATCCAAAACCTCATCCATAACCTTATCTTAGCTTATCTTATCCAAACAAACCTTATCCTATCCTATCTTATCCTAATCTTAAATTATCCACATTTCAGCCACTTAGGAGGGTTTCTTACTAGATTAGGATGCTTAAAATGGGATTTCTAGAAGATCTAATCCTTTCCTACAAAGATGGCGCCTAGGAGCCTTTCTAGAAGCCTAAAAATCTGCCTTGTATTTCTTTCTAGAACCCTAGCCTTTTGCCGCACTTTCTATCCTATTTCCCTTGGGATTTTGGTTTCTAGAAGCCTTATCCTTTCACACTCTTTGTGCCGCACATTATCTCCCATTCCTTTTGGGTTTTTGACTTGTTTTCCTTATAGGATTGTATGTTATTATCCTATGCAGATTAGGCCTTTAAAACCTTGTCCTTTGCTACCTAGGAGATGGGATGTTCAGCCTATAAATACCACATAATGCCGCACCCTTTCACTCACCACCCTCTACCATATTTTCACTACACCATTCACCCAAAAAACCCTTCATTGTGCCGTGAGTTTGCAAGGAGAAGAAGGAAGAAATCTGGAGCCGTGCATGCCATTCAAGGAGCTTGGATTGTTGGAGCGTTTCTAGGTGTTTTCTATCTTTATATCAATGTTTAAATTTATTTATCTTTGTTTATTTGCGAACATGAGGAACTAATTTCTTTATAGTTAGAGGGGAATTCAAAGCCATGATCATATGTTTTATATGACTTGATTTCCTCCAGTTATGATTTCATAAATCGTGAATGTGGTTTACTTATCTATTTGATTGATAACATGTTTATGTATGTTGATTGAGGGTCGACACTTGGTTTGCATGCATGAATTTGATGCTAGAGTATAAGGGAATTTCACCTAATCGTTATTAACTTATATTCATAAGTAGTAAAAGTCGCTAGTCACGATTGTGTTAAGTAAATCCTTGGCAAGAGTAACATGCGTATTCCATAGTTATGAATGCCTCGTCAATGCTTATGATTTCCATTGAACTTAATGATCTTTGATATGTGTCTCTATCATGCGTATTCCATAGTTAGGGTCCTTGATAAGAATAATTTGGTTGTAATGCGTATTCCATTCAATTCAATGAATCTAGGGAAATCTGAGAATTAATTGGTGCAATCTAGTTAATTTGGGGCATTGTCATTCATGGTTTGTCGAAAGAATAACTGGAAATCGAGTTGTATGCATATGTTTCATGTGTGGAGAAGGAACCCTCTAACTAGCCTTTCACCATCTTAATTCCCCCAATTTCGTGTCTTTTGAGTTTGTTTTACAAAGTTTCTGTTTTAAAGTTAAATTCGTCAAAAACAAATCCCTTGTTCTTAAGTCTTGTTTTTAGAGTCAAAACCTGTTTTCTTTTAGTTGTTTGAGTCTTTTAAGTTTTATTTTCGTCCAAATCACTTGTTCGGTCTAGAATTGAGTCTTTTTTTATTGTTTATTGTTGTTTTGAGTGTTTTAAGTTAGTTTTGAGTCTATAGAGTCTAATTTAGTGTTTTTGAGTCTTATTTGTATTGATTAGCATCCCTTCTAATCCCCGGCTAGAACGATCCCTACTTACATATACTACAATCATAGGGTTTTAATTTGTGTGTCAAGTTAATTTTCACATCAAGTGTTATGTGTTTCAATTTGTGGAGTTTGAATTTGGTATGAACATATGGTGTCACTGGTTCTCGCATCTAAGTAGTAGCATTCTATTCATGAGATCATATCTAAACATGCTTCTTAAACTCTAGAAATTGCGTTCTTTGTGAAACATATATGTGAGCATTCGTTTTCATATCTACATCAATCTTCTCACATATGACTAGTGTAGGGTGTGGAGTTAGAAAATCTGAGTGAAAATAGAGTGTATATCTTGTAAGAAATTGAGGGAATTCTCTAAGGCATGTTACTACATTCAAAGCATTGTTTTAATTGATTACTTGTGAACTAGTAAGTAGTGGCTTTAATTAAGTATGTGCTTATGAGTAAAGAGAACTCAAATCTGTGGGGATAACAATCTTTAACATGTCATGTGCATTGGAAATCCCTAAGGCAAATGTTGGAAGTTTTAGGTTTTGTTTTGGTTAGTTTGTTTCGTTTTGTTTCCTTTCTTTTGTTTGGTTTGCTCGAGAACTAGCAAAAGCTAAGTGTGGGGGAATTTGACAGGAGCATATTTATGCTACTTAATTGGCTTGTTCTCGTGCATTTAAGTTGTGTTTACTTAGCTATTTTAGTGTTTAAAGTCACTTTTGTGTGTTTTCAGGTTCTAAGGCCAAAGTGTGCAAAAAGAAGCAAATTGGAGCCTTTTGGAGCAAAAGGAATGGATGAATTGAAGTCTTGAAGAAAGTTGGTTTCCTAATCCAAGAAGGATTCCTAATCAACAAAGGATTCCTAATTGAAGAAGGATTCCTACTCATTTGAGGATTCCTAGAAGAACAAGGATTCCTACTTGAAGTAGGAAAGTTAAGCCAAGGTTTCCTATTTTGGTTGACCTTCCCTATTCCTAAATGTCCTTAATTTCCAGCCACTTTGAATACCTTTTAAGCACTTTGGGACACCAAACAAAGGCCCTAAACCACTCTAGGACCTTTGCCGCACCTTTCCCTTAATCCCCCTTCCTTGCCGTGCAAGGGATCCTCTTTCCCATCAGTTTTAGGTCACTTAGACCTTTCCCAAACCCTTGCTAAGTAGACCTATTTCCCTTTAGTTTTAGGACATGTTTCCTTTCTTAAAACATGAGCCGCACCTCCCTCATCCTTTCCTCTTCCTTGCCGTGTGATGCGAAAATAAATTCACGCACAAATTTAAACCCTATTTGTGACAGTTGTAGTATATGGATAAGTAGGGATCGTTCTAGGCCGGGGATTAACTAGGGATGCTAACCAAAGTAAAATTAAATTAAAAACGTAAAAACGAAATTTAAAACACTAAACTAGACTCAAGACACTTAACTAGAATAACTCAAAATAAAACTAACAAATAAACTAAAAAGACACAAAATAATTCAAGACTCAAGAAAATACAAACTAAATTGATTTCTAATAAATCTAACACCTTAAAATAATCTGGGGGATTGATTTTGATGAAAAGTAAATTAAACTTAAATAAATTACAAAATTGACAAAAACATAAAATTAAGGTAAAATGATAAATGACGGACTGGCTAGAGGATTCTTCTCCACACATGACACATATGCAACCTAAATTGATTTTCAGTTGTTCTTTCAATAAATTGTAAATTCTCAACGCCCCAAATTAATTAGGTCCGCTTAAATTAATTCTCAGATTTTCCTTAAGTTAATGGATTGGATGATTGCATACGACAACCCAAAACATTCCCCACAAGTTCCCTACATGAATTGCATAATAGAGATACAAGCAAGAATCATTAAGTTTTATGAAAATCATAAGCATTGACGAGGCACTTGTTACTATGAATTGCATGAAACTTATGCCAAGAATTTACCTAACGCGATCGTTTATAAGCGACCTTCACTACTTGTGAATATAAGTTCATAACGATTAGGTGAAATTCACTTATATTCTAGCATCAAATTCATGCATGTAAATTAAGTATGCATCCTTAATCGACATAAAAAAATAAGTTATCAATCAAGCAGTTAAGCAAATTAAATCACAACTCAGAAATCACAACTGAAGGTAATCAATTCAAATTACAAATATATTCATGGTTTTGAATTAAACTCTAGCCAAAATAAAATTAGTTATACATTATTTAAATTAAAACAGAAAATAAAACTTGAGTTTGGAAAATTAAACCGAGAGAAATTGCAGTGAAACTTTGCTGCTTCTGTTTGCTACTGTCCACGTGCAGCCTTGCTGCCTTACTCCTCTTTCTCTGCGTCTCTGTCCTCACTGCTGCCAAATGGCAGTGCCTTTCCGTGCTGACCTGCGAGCTCTCCCTCTTGGATTCCTTCGTGCTGACCTGCTTGCTGCCCACTCCTGTCTCCGCAGCTCGCCTGCTCCAGCACGTCTCCTTGCTTGCCGTGCTCCACTTGCTGCCAGCTTCTGCGCCTGCTCTCTGACCTCGCTGCCAAAGGGCAGCGTTGCTCCTTGCTTTTCCTATTCCTCCCCGCTCCCCCCTCATTTCCATCATGCACTCCCACTTTCTTCTTTTATTATTTTCTTTCTGCCTTCCACCAGCTGCCTTCATACACTGCACACACTTTTTAATTAATCCTTATTCTTTTATTCACACCAACCCACCTTTCCGTCCCACTTTTTATTTTTTTCTTATTTAATCTTTTTATATTTTTTTTTACAAAACAATATAAATTATTATATATATATATATATATTATTTAATTTAAAAGCTAAACAGTTTTGACGAAATTATTACATAAAATCACACTTGTGCTATTTTTATTTTCTTAGCTAGATAAATTCGATAAAACACAAAAACAAATTAAATAGCACAAAAATATGAGGAAATAACTAAGAAAAGACAAGAGAATTTGATGTAAAATATGTATAAATATGAGCTTATCACCGTGCAAGGGAGAGGGTTTCTTTCCCAAAATCTGACTTAAAACACATTCCTTTTGTGTTTTAAGTAATTGCCGCATATCCTTGCCTATTTCCTTTAAGTTTATGATTTTATTTCCTAATTCTAGAATCCTTAGACTTAATTTCTGATTTCCTAATCAACCTAGGGTTTGAATTTCTCTTTTCCTTTAAATAAACCTCCTTGTTGCAGCCACAAAACATTCCACACACACCCATTCACATCCATTCACGCCAGAAACCTTTCCCCTACCTTTGCCGTGCCCAACCTTCACCCAAATCCATATCTTCTGACCCCAACCCTTCCTAGCCGTGCCATACACCCATCCTAGACACCTTCCCACCATTCTCCATCATCCAAAACCCATTCAAACCATCTCCATACCTTGTGCCGCAGCAAGAAGGAAGAAGGAGTGCTCTTGAATGTGCTTGCTAGTCTATTGCAGATTGCTGGAACTTTTAGGTGTAATCTTTCTTATGTTTTCAATGTTTCAATTCAATAAACTTTGTGTTGTGAGTATGAGGAACTAAACCCCCTTAGTTGGGGGGTGATTCGAAACCATGTACATGCTTGCAATATGATTTGCTTACATTCAGTTGTTATTTCATAAGTTGTGGATTCAATTCGTTCATCTACTTGATTGATAACTTATTTGTGTATGTTGATTGAGAGTGCACGCTTAGTTTTCATGCATGAATATGATGCTAGATTATGAGGGAGTTTCACCTAATAGTTACAATCTTATAATCACAAGTAGTGAAGGTCGCTTGAAAACGATCGCGTTGAATGAATTCTTGGCACTAGTTTCATGCTCATCATAGTAACGAATGCCTCGTCAACACTTATAGTTCTCATTGTGCTTCATGATTCTTGATTGTATCTTTATTGTGCTCATCACGTAAGGAACCTTTGAGGAATGCTTTGAATTGTTGTATGCGCTTTCCCATCCAATTCATTAACTTAAGGAGAACTTGAAGGTTAATTTAAGCGTATCTAATTAACTTGGGGTGTTGAGTTTCATAATTTATTGGAAGAACAACTGAAAATCGTTTTGTTTGCAAGTGTGTCATGTGTGGAGAAGAACCTCCTAACTAGCCTTGTATCCATCCTTTTCATCCAAAACGTTTTACAATCTGTTTTGTTTTAAAGTTTCTGTTTTGTTTTCAATTTTCGTCCAAAATAAATTCCCCTTTATTTTGAAGTCTTAGATTAGTTAGAAAGTGTTTTGATTTGTGTTTTTAAGTGTTTTGAGTCAAGTTATAACGTATATTCGTCCAAATTTGTGTTAGTACTTAAAACTGCCCAGATTGTGCTTCTAAGGCAGTTTTGAGTGTTTATTTGCTGTTTTGATTCCTTTGCTTTGTTTTGGTGTTTTAACTTTTAATTTTACATTCTTTGAGTCTAGTTTAGTGTTTTAAACTTTGTTTTTACATTATTGAGTTAGTTTTCAAGAGTTTAGCAATCCCTCCTAATCCCCGGTTTAGAACGATCCCTACTTACATCTTTACTACAATTTGACAAAAGAGGGTTTAATTTGTGTGCTTATCTATTTCGCATCATGATGCGAAATAGATAAGCACACAAATTAAACCCTCTTTTTATCAATTGTAGCAAATTATGTAAGTAGGGATCGTTCTAGGCCGGGGATTAGGAGGGATTGCCAAATCACTTGAAACTGACTCAAAACGTAAAAACAAAGTTTAAAACACTAAACTAGACTCAAAGAATGCAAAAGTAAACTATAAAACACCAAAACAAACCAAAAGACTTAAAACAGCAAATAAACACTCAAAACTGCCTTAAAAACACTTTCTGGGCAGTTTTGAACACCTAACACTAAATTGGACGAAATTGGGTTATGACTTGACTCAAGCTTGAAACTTTGGAGCGTTTTTGGTGTACTTCGTTCTTGCTTTCAATGTCTACTTTGTTATTTTCTGATTTTGTTGCAATTATGAGTAGCTAAACCTCTATTTAGTTAGGGGGAATTCATAAGTTGTGAATTCAATTTGTTTAACTGCTTGATTGATAACTTATTCGTGTATGTTTATTAAGAGTGCACACTTAGTTTGCATGCATGAATATGATGCTAGAGTATAAGGGAGTTTCACCAAATAGTTACAAACTTATATTCACAAGTAGTGGAGGTCGCTTATAAACGATCGCGTTAAATGAATTCTTGGCAGGAGTTTCATGCTCATCATAGTAATGAATGCCTCGTCAATACTTATAGTTTTCATGATGCTTAATGATCTTTGATTGTATCTTTATTGTGTTGTTCACGTAAAGGACTTTTGAAGAATGCTTTGAATTGTTGTATGCCCTTTCCCATCCAATTCAATAACTTAAGGAGAACTTGAAGGTTAATTTAAGCGGACCTAATTAACCTGGGGTGTTGAGTTTCATGATTTATCGAAAGAACAACTAAAAATTGGTTTATGTGCAAGTGTGTCATGTGTGGAGAAGAACCCTCTAGCTAGCCCATCATCCATAGTTTACCCAAATTCGTCCAAAATCTGTTTGTTTTGTTTTCAAATTCGTCAAAATCAAATCCCCCTTTACTTTAAAGTGTTTTATTAGTCAAAATCTGTTTTGATTTGTGTTTTTAAGTGTCTCGAGTCAAGTTAGAACCTAATTTCGTCCAAAACCATCCCTAGAGTCAGTTTAGAGTCTAATTCATTGTTTTAAGCTGTTTTGAGTCTTTTAAACTAGTTTTGAGTCTTTTTAGTTTGTATTGCATCTTTTGAGTCTAGTTTGGTGTTTTAAACTTCATTTTACGTTTTTAAGTCAGTTTCAAGTGTTTTAGCAATCCCTCCTAATCCCCCGCCTAGAACGATCCCTACTTACATTCTTTACTACAATTGACAACAAGAGGGTTTAATTTGTGTGTTAAGTTAATTTTCGCATCAAATTTTTGGCGTCGTTGCCGGGGATTAGCAATTTTGCTAATCCCTTGTTATTTCTTTTTGTTTATTTTCATGTGTTTTTGTTCCTAGTTGATGACTTTACTTGTTTTCTTGTTTTAGGTGGTTTATGACTCAAAGTTCTCAACCTGTTTATAAGCACATCCTTGACTTTGACGACGATTTTGAACGAACTTTGAGACGAGCAAGGAATCAACAAGAACCCCAACGACCTCAACCGGCTCAGATTTTTTAAGAAGTACAAGACATGGCAGCAGACAATCGAACAATCAAGGAGCTTTCTGCTTCGGGATTGGACAATGCCGCACCACTTTGCATTCAATACCCCGTGGCTGCCCAAGGAAAGACCGATGAGTTCGAATTAAAGTCCAGTTTATTGCACCATATTCCTAAGTTCCATGGGTTGTCCTTGGAAGATCCTAATAAACATTTGAAGGAGCTCGAGGTTGTTTGTTCGAGCATGGCCCCTATGAATGTTGATGGGAGCATTTTGAAGATGAAGGCCTTTCCCTTTTCTCTCTTGGACAAGGCTAAAGATTGGTTGTATGAACTAGCTCCCGGAACTGTCACATCATGGGAGAGTATGAAACGGGCATTTTTGGAGAAGTTTTTCCCAACTTCTCGAGTCATTCTACTACGCAAAAGGATTAGTGGCATTCAGAAAAACCAAGGTGAATCCTTTCCCACTTACTATGAGCGTTTTAAAACCCTTGTTGCTTCATGTCCACAGCACCAAATGAAGGAGGAGCTTCTTCTTCAATATTTCTATGAAGGGCTTCTACCAATTGAACGCCAAATGCTAGATGCCTCGGCGGGAGGAGCTTTTTCTTCTTTAATATTTTAGTATGTTTTGACATAAAAATCCGAAATTTTGATAAAAATTTGAAAAATTGTTCTGAAAAGGCCAAAAAGAGTTGTTTTTGTGTGTTGTTTGTGTCTTAGGATACCTTCTAACAAAATGATGAGGATTCGGTTTTTAATTGCATGACTGTTAAAGAAAGTTACAAACATGGATGGAAGTTTGATATGCTCTTTGGTTTATGCTTGGTTGTAGTTATAAATTATGAATTCACATGTAATCACAAAGGATAAAATCAGTTTTTGTAACATGCTTGAAGGAAGGAACTCAAATTAACGCTACAACCCTATAAGACTTGAGCCTAAACGTTATTTGGAGAGTTATTAATCTGTGTATTCTTGTTCTCTAAGTCGTTGCATGATCTCATTATTCTTTGCTTGGTTGCTATTTAGAATGCGTTTCATCATTATAGATCCAAATACTATAACTCATGCCCGTTCCATTCAAAGCATAACATTGATTTGGATAACACATTTTCAAGATGAAGTTGTTTAGTGAACCAAAGCCAAATAGCCAAACCCACCTCTGTCATTTGTTTTGTAGGTTTAAACCCCGTTGAGCCTTGTTTAGCCTATTTTCTTTGTTAAACCACATCATCTCTACCTAACCTAGAATAGGACTATCCGTACCCTTGTTCTTGAAGTATAGTGGAGCATAACTTAGAAAGAATTCATTTTGATCAACATTATTGCAGAAAACAAGTGTGGGGGAATTTGGATTTCAAAGTTGTGTTTTTGTGTGCCAAAGAAATTGGGCATGGCAGAGAGAAAAATTCGTGGAAAAAGAAAAAGAAAAGAAAAATAAATGCATGAAAAGAATGAAAAACAGTTGAAAATAAGTGAGAATGAACTCACATGTGTAGGTTGTTGAAGAAAGGGTCCCAAAGTTTGAGATTGACCTTAAGGTGTTACATGAATCTTCCCTTGTGATTAAAAGTAGATTTCTGCATTCTAAAGAGAATTCTAAGTGCCTAAATAATTACTTTGCTCACTATTGCTTTAAGAACGTTTGTTTACCCTTACCTTTCTTTGTTAGCCAACACCTGATGCGTAAAATAACTAAACACACAAATTAACCCTCTTGTTGACAATTGTAGTATGGATAAGTAGGGATCGTTCTTAAACCGGGGATTAGGAGGGATTGCTAAAACACTTCTAAACTGACTTAAATATGTAAAACAAAGTTTAAAACACTAAACTAGACTCAAAGAATGCAAAACTAAACTCTAAAACACTAAAACAAACCAAAAGACTCAAAACAGCAAACAAACACTCAAAACTGCCTTAAAAACACTTTCTGGGCAGTTTTGGGACTCTAACACAAACTTGGACGAAATTTGGTTTTCTAATGACCTAAAACACTTAAAAACACAAACTAAATGAATTTCTAACTAATCTAACACTTTAAAATAAAGGGGGATTTGGTTTTGGACGAAATTAAACTTGCAAAACAGATTGTAAATTGAAAACAGATTCTAGACGAATTTGGATAAAACTATGGATGATGGGCTAGCTAGAGGGTTCTTCTCCACACATGACACACTTGCATATAAACCAATTTTCAGTTGTTCTTTCGATAAATCATGAAACTCAACACCCCAGGTTAATTAGGTCCGCTTAAATTAACCTTCAAGCTCTCCTTAAGTTATTGAATTGGATGGGAAAGCGCATACAACTCAACACATTCTTCAAAAGTCCTTTACATGAAAAGCACAATAAAGATACAATCAAAGATCATTAAGCAACATGAGAACTATAAGTATTGACGAGGCACTCGTTACTATGATGAGCATAAAACTTATGCCAAGAATTCATTTAACGCGATTGTTTATAGGCGACCTCCACTACTTGTGAATATAAGTTTGTAACTATTAGGTGAAACTCCCTTATATTCTAGCATCATATTCATGCATGAAAACTAAGCGTGCACTCTTAACAAACATACACGAATAAGTTATCAATCAAGCAGTTAAACGAATTGAATTCACAACTTATGAAATCACAACCAAAAGTAATCAATTCATATTGCAAGCATGAACATGGTTTCAAATCACCCCCTAACTAATAGGGTTTAGTTCCTCATAATCGCAACACAAAGAATAACAAGATTATACATTGAAAACAAAAGAAAGATTACACCTAGAAACGCTCCAACGATCCAACGTCTTGAATGGCAAGTACGTCCAAGGGCTTTCCTCCTTCCTCTTTGCTGCGACACAAGGTATGGGTGATGGTTTTAGTGGTGGTGGATGGATATAGGTGAGTTATGGTGAAGGGTGGAGCCCTTAGAATGGTCAGAAAGGGGTTTTATTTATAGGGGAAGGAAGGGCTACGAATTTATTAAATTTGGAATCTGAAATCAATGGAAAATAGGCAAGTAAGGAGCAGGAATTAAAGAGAAAAGGAAGGGAAATTCGGCAAAGATTATAGGGCAGATTTAGGAATGTGTTTTGAGGCACAAAATAGGTAAGAAACCTCTCCCCTTGCATGGCAAGGCTTTAGAACAAAGGGGAATGTCATTTTGGGTCAGAAAATAGGTAAGAAAGAGGGGAAAGGTGCGGCTGGTTACTTGAAGAAAAGGGAATGTGGTTTTAAGATCAGAAAATAGGAAAGAAAGGATGCTCTTGTGCGGCAAGAACTTTAGGGAAGGTTTAGGGCTTCTAGAACAACCAATTAAGTGCCCTAACATGTTTTGGAATCCCTTTGTGGCTGGAACATAGATGAGGAAAGATTAGGAAACTTCCAAGCCAAGAATAGAAACTATCAAGAATGGAAACCTCCAAGAATAGAAACTTCCAACTTTAGAGACTTTGGCTTCCAATTTTGAACTCTTCATTCTTTATTTGTCTTGAATCCAATTCTTCACATCTTCATTCAAATCTACGCTCATTTGATCTTCAATTTCGTCCATCTTCTTAGCTCCAAGCATGTGCAATCCATTTGATGCCCAAAACTGCTCCAAAAGGCTCCAAAATGCACTTTCTTGCTACTTTAACCCTTTGGACCTACAAACACACGAAAATAGCTTAAAATACTAAAATAACTACGAACTAACCACATAAATGCCAAGAAACAAGCTAACTAAGTCGCATAAATATGCTCCTATCAACACCCTTAACCCCGTTACAACCCTTGACTTCCATCTTGAGTGTTGTGTGTTTCAATATGTGGAGTTTGAAATTGGTATGAGCATATGATATCACTGGTTCTCGCTTCTAAGTAGTAGCATTCTATTCATGAGATCATATATATACATGAATTAATAATTCCAGAAATTGCTTATTTGTCGAAAAACATATGTGAGTACTAGTTTTCATGTTTACATCAATCTTCTCACATATACCTAGTATAAGGAGTGTAGTCAGAAATTCTTGTGTAAAAATAAGAGTGTATCTAGTAAGGAATTGAGGGAATTCTCTAAGGCATGTTACTACATTCAAAATGTTGTTTTAATTGATTAAATGTGAGCTAGTGAATGGTGACTATGATTAAGTATGCTCGAGGGTAAGGATTGCTTAAATCTATGTGAGTGGTGATCTTTGGCATGTCATGTTTCAATGAAAATCCCTGAGGTAAATGTTGGAAGGTCTAGGTTATGTTTTGTTTGTTTCGTTTGTTTTGTTTTGCTCGAGGACTAGCAAAAGCTAAGTGTGGGGGAATTTGATAGGAGCATATATATGCGACTTAGTTAGCTTGTTCTTGTGCATTTATGTTGTTATTTCTTAGTCAATTACGTATTTTAAGCTATTTTCATGTGTTTGTAGGTCCTAATAACAAAGTTGGCAAGAAAATGCATTTTGGTGCATTTTGGAGCAATTTTGGGCTAAAATGGATTGCATGCATACGGAGCAAGTTGGATGGACGTTTTTGGTGTTTTAAAAGGGTTTGAACATATGCAAAAATCTGAATAATGAAGTTGAAGTGTGGAATTGTGCAGATACATACACTTCCTTTGTTGCAGCAACATTCCACTTCCTTTCCTCCATGCCGTGTGATAGGAGCATATTTATGCGCCTTAGTTAGCTAGTTCTTATGCATTTTCGTTATGTTTTCTTAGTTTAAAGTAGTCTTTTAAGCTAGTTTCATGTGTTTTCAGGTTTAAAGGGCACATTACATAAAATGATGCATTTTGGAGCTTTTTGGAGCAAATGTGAGCTTAGATTGAAAAGTACATGCTTGGAGCACAAGGAATGGACAAGTTTGAAGGTCAAAGGAGCTTAAGAAATGAAGAAATGAAAGTAAAGAACAAAGAATTCTGAATTGGAAACCAAAGTTTCTAAAGTTGGAAGTTTCTATTCTTGGAGGTTTCCATTTTCGAGAGTTTCTATTATTGGCTTTGGGCTTTTGGATGACCTAACCCTAGCTGCACCTAGGCCTCTAGAATATCTGATTTCCTTGCCTTGCAAGGCATTCTAGAAGGCCCATCTCTAAACCCTAACCCTAGCCGCACCTTAGGCCTTATTCCCACTAAAAATCTGATTGTTTTAACCTAATTTCTGGTGGATTTGGGCTTCTAGAAACCCTAATCTGATTACCCTAGGGTTTTGGATGCCTATATATACTCATTATAACCCCTAGATCAGATAATCACCTCTCATACACATTCATTCACTCTACAAATTCGTCCAAACTCTCCACACCCTTGCCGCAGCCACCAAACACCTTTCTCCCTAGTTTTTAACCCTTGCCGTACCATCCCCATCCCCTAGACACATCCCCCATCCCTTCTACTCCATCCATAACCCTAAAGAACCTGTCCAAAGTCCTTTGCCGCACCAAGGAGGAGGAGAAGGATGCTTGGAAGTTGATGCAATTCAAGTTCACACTGCTGGAAATTCTAGGTGTTTCTTTTCTTTTGATTTCAATGTTTAAACTCAATTCTCTTTGTTTTGTGAGTATGAGGAACTAAACCCCCTTAGTTGGGGGGTGATTCGAAATACATGTTCATGCTTGCAGTATGATTTGATTAAATTCAGTTGTTATTTCATAAGTTGTGGATCCAATTCGTTCGTCTATTTGATTGATAACTTATTTGTGTATGTTGATTGAGAGTGCACGCTTAGTTTTCATGCATGAATATGATGCTAGATTATGAGGGTGTTTCACCTAATAGTTACAATCTTATAATCACAAGTAGTGAAGGTCGCTTGAAAACGATCGCGTTGAATGAATTCTTGGCATAAGTTTCATGCAATTCATAGTAACGAATGCTTCGTCAATGCTTATGTTTTTCATAGAACTTAATGATTCTTGCTTGTATCTCTATTATGCAATTCATGTAGGGAACTTGTAGGGAATGTTTTGGGTTGTCGTATGCAATCATCCAATCTAATAACTTGTGGAAAAACTGAAAGTTAATTAGTGCAATTCACGGTTAATTTGGGGCATTGAGTATCCATAGTTTATCGAAGAACAACTGAAAATCGTCTTGTTTGCAAGTGTGACATGTGTGGAGAAGAACCTCCTAACTAGCCTTTTATCCATCCTTTTCATCCAAAAACGTTTTACAATCTGTTTAGTTTTAAGTTTCTGTTTTGTTTTCAATTTTCGTCCAAAACAAATCCCCCTTTATTTTGAAGTCTTAGATTAGTTAGAAAGTGTTTTGATTTGTGTTTCTAAGTGTTTTGATTCAAGTTTTCACCCAAATTCGTCCAAGTTCTTGTTAGGTTCTCAAAACTGCCCAGAAAGTGGTTTTTAGGCAGTTTTGAGTCATTAGGTTGCTGTTTTGAGTTTTAGGTTTGTTTAAGTGTTTTAACCTTTAGTTTTGCATTCTTTGAGTCTAGTTTAGTTTTTTAAACTGTGTTTTTGAGTCTTTAAGTCAGTTTCCAAGTGTTTAGCAATCCCTCCTAATCCCCGGTCTAGAACGATCCCTACTTACATCTTTACTACAACTTGACAAAAAGAGGGTTTAATTTGTGTGCTTATCTATTTCGCATCAAATTTGTGTGCTTATCCCTGAGGCAAATGTTGGAAGGTTTAGATTGTGTTTTTGTTTTGTTTCTTTGTTTTGCTCGAGGACTAGCAAAAGCTAAGTGTGGGGGAATTTGATAGGAGCATATTTATGCGCCTTAGTTAGCTAGTTCTTATGCATTTTCGTTATGTTTTCTTAGTTTAAAGTAGTCTTTTAAGCTAGTTTCATGTGTTTTCAGGTTTAAAGGGCACATTACATAAAATGATGCATTTTGGAGCTTTTTGGAGCAAATGTGAGCTTAGATTGAAAAGTACATGCTTGGAGCACAAGGAAGGGACAAGTTTGAAGGTCAAAGGAGCTTAAGAAATGAAGAAATGAAAGTAAAGAACAAAGAATTCTGAATTGGAAACCAAAGTTTCTAAAGTTGGAAGTTTCTATTCTTGGAGGTTTCCATTTTCGAGAGTTTCTATTATTGGCTTTGGGCTTTTGGATGACCTAACCCTAGCTGCACCTAGGCCTCTAGAATATCTGATTTCCTTGCCTTGCAAGGCATTCTAGAAGGCCCATCTCTAAACCCTAACCCTAGCCGCACCTTAGGCCTTATTCCCACTAAAAATCTGATTGTTTTAACCTAATTTCTGGTGGATTTGGGCTTCTAGAAACCCTAATCTGATTACCCTAGGGTTTTGGATGCCTATATATACTCATTATAACCCCTAGATCAGATAATCACCTCTCATACACATTCATTCACTCTACAAATTCGTCCAAACTCTCCACACCCTTGCCGCAGCCACCAAACACCTTTCTCCCTAGTTTTTAACCCTTGCCGTACCATCCCCATCCCCTAGACACATCCCCCATCCCTTCTACTCCATCCATAACCCTAAAGAACCTGTCCAAAGTCCTTTGCCGCACCAAGGAGGAGGAGAAGGATGCTTGGAAGTTGATGCAATTCAAGTTCACACTGCTGGAAATTCTAGGTGTTTCTTTTCCTTTGATTTCAATGTTTAAACTCAATTCTCTTTGTTTTGTGAGTATGAGGAACTAAACCCCCTTAGTTGGGGGGTGATTCGAAATACATGTTCATGCTTGCAGTATGATTTGATTAAATTCAGTTGTTATTTCATAAGTTGTGGATCCAATTCGTTCGTCTATTTGATTGATAACTTATTTGTGTATGTTGATTGAGAGTGCACGCTTAGTTTTCATGCATGAATATGATGCTAGATTATGAGGGTGTTTCACCTAATAGTTACAATCTTATAATCACAAGTAGTGAAGGTCGCTTGAAAACGATCGCGTTGAATGAATTCTTGGCATAAGTTTCATGCAATTCATAGTAACGAATGCTTCGTCAATGCTTATGTTTTTCATAGAACTTAATGATTCTTGCTTGTATCTCTATTATGCAATTCATGTAGGGAACTTGTAGGGAATGTTTTGGGTTGTCGTATGCAATCATCCAATCTAATAACTTGTGGAAAAACTGAAAGTTAATTAGTGCAATTCACGGTTAATTTGGGGCATTGAGTATCCATAGTTTATCGAAGAACAACTGAAAATCGTCTTGTTTGCAAGTGTGACATGTGTGGAGAAGAACCTCCTAACTAGCCTTTTATCCATCCTTTTCATCCAAAAACGTTTTACAATCTGTTTAGTTTTAAGTTTCTGTTTTGTTTTCAATTTTCGTCCAAAACAAATCCCCCTTTATTTTGAAGTCTTAGATTAGTTAGAAAGTGTTTTGATTTGTGTTTCTAAGTGTTTTGATTCAAGTTTTCACCCAAATTCGTCCAAGTTCTTGTTAGGTTCTCAAAACTGCCCAGAAAGTGGTTTTTAGGCAGTTTTGAGTCATTAGGTTGCTGTTTTGAGTTTTAGGTTTGTTTAAGTGTTTTAACCTTTAGTTTTGCATTCTTTGAGTCTAGTTTAGTTTTTTAAACTGTGTTTTTGAGTCTTTAAGTCAGTTTCCAAGTGTTTAGCAATCCCTCCTAATCCCCGGTCTAGAACGATCCCTACTTACATCTTTACTACAACTTGACAAAAAGAGGGTTTAATTTGTGTGCTTATCTATTTCGCATCACCGTGCAACCATCCTTGTCCACTTCATGCACTCATTTCTTCACTTTAATTCCCATCCTTGCACTCATTGCTGCACAATCACTCTACTTTCCACCCATGTCGTGCACTCCATCCATGTTGCAGCAACATTTCCACACCCTTTCCTTTGTCTACCTGATAGGAGCATATTTATGCGCCTTAGTTAGCTAGTTCTTATGCATTTATGTTGTGTTTTCTTAGTTAAGTTAGTCTTTTAAGCTATTTTCGTGTGTTTTCAGGTTTTAAGGACAAATTAAGCAAAAAGATGCAATTTGGAGCATTTTGGAGCAAAATTGAGCTAGAATGGGGTTCATGCATGTGGAGCACAAAGAATGGACGAATTTGAAGGATTGAAGAAGCTAGGAATGTGTTTCAAAGTTGAAGAATTGAAGATGCAAAGTTTCCTAATTGAAGTAGGAAAGTGCCTAATTGAAGATGAAATCCTAGTCAACAATGGATTCCTAGTTGAAGAATGATTCCTAGTTGAAGTTGGATTTCTAGAAGATTGAAGATTCCTACTCAAACAAGGTTTCCTACTTGAAGAAGGAAAGTTAAAGCCAAAGAATCAGCTCAAGTGAAGAAACTGATAGGAGCATATTTATGCGACTTAATTGGCTTGTTCTCGTGCATTTACGTTGTGTTTCTTTAGTTATTTTAGTGTTTAAAGTCACTTTTGTGTGTTTTCATATTCTAAGGACAAAGTATGCAAGAAGGTGCATTTTGGAGCCTTTTGGAGCAAAATGGAGTTTGGAATGATTATCACATGCTCGGAGCAAAAGGAATGGACGTAATTGAAGATTTGAAGAAGTTAGGATTCCTAATCAACGAAGGATTCCTAATCAACAAAGGATTCCTAATTGAAGGTGGATTCCTACTCACATGAGGATTCCTAGAAGAACAAGGATTCCTACTCCAACAAGGATTCCTACTTGAAATACGAAAGTTAAGCCAAGGTTTCCTAATTTGGTTTGATCTTTCCTAAGTGACATAAGTTTCAGCAAGTTTGAAGGTCTCCTAAGCATTCTAGGACATCAAACACACATCCCTTGCACATTGTGAACCCTTGCCGCACCCCCTTGACATTTCCTCTTCCTTGCCGTGCAAGGGAGAGGGTCATTTCCTGATTTTAAGCATTAAAACACATTCCTAATGTGTTTTTAGACCCTTGCCGCATATTCCTTGCCCTTTCCTTTAATTTTCTGATTTTGTTTCCTATTTCTAGAAGCTTTAGACTTAATTTCTGATTACCTAAATAACCTAGGGTTTTAATTTCCTAAATTCTTTAAATAAACTCCCTTTTTGCAGCCACAAGGCAGCCATTCAACCCCATTCACGCCAGAAACCATTCCACACACTTAGCCGCACCATTCACCCTAGTTTCTGCCTAAAAACATCCCTAGCCGCCCCATACACTCATCTAAAAACCTAAATCCATACTTCTACACCATCCACAACCCCCAAAAACACCCAACCACTTGTGTGCCGCAGCAAGAAGGAAGAAGGAAGGACCTTTGGATGTTCAAGCTTCATTGTTGGTGCATTCTAGGTGTAATTCATTTTATGATTTCAATGTGTAATTTCTTTTCCTTTCGTTTTGCTATGAACATGAGTGGTTAAAACCCCTATTGGTTAGGGGTGATTTCAAAGCCATGACTATGTGTGCAATTTGATTTGATAAATTCCAGTTATGAATTCTTGAACTATGAATGCAATTGGCTTAACTATTTGATTAATAACTTATTTGTGTTTGTTAATTAGGGGTCGACACTTAATTGGCATGCATAAATATGATGCTAGAGTATAAGGATGTTTCACATTGATAGGAGCATATTTATGCGACTTAGTTAGCTTGTTCTTGCGCATTTACGTTGTGTTTTCTTAGTTATTTTAGTGTTTAAAGTCGTTTTTGTGTGTTTTCAGATTCTAAGAACAAAGTATGCAAGAAGTTGCATTTTGGAGGCCTTTGGAGCAGTTTCGGGTTTGGAATGGATAGCAAATGCATAGATCAAGGTGGATGGACGAAATTGAAGACTTATAGAGGCTAAGAATGTGAAGAATTAGTGTACAAAGGATAAAGAACTCAGCCACAAAATGGTGTCACTCCACAATGCACATCCCATGCCATGCTTAATCACCATTGTCCCCTACATTATTTCTGATTTCATGCCTTAATACATTTAATTATTACACTCAATTGCTGCATACCTCTTGTTCCCTTCACCCATCAGATTTCATACAACTTTCACAACCATTACATGCACCAATTGATGCCCCATCAGCCACCTTTGGAATCCCATGCCGTGTGCAACACATGTTGCTGCACCTTTGACTCATTTCTGAAACATTTCACCTCCCTTTTCATTTCTATGCAATGTGCACAATCATTCATGCTCCCTAGCTGCAACACCAATCCATTTTACCCTCCACACTTTGCATCATTACTTCATTTTTATCCTTGGACCATTGCACACCACAAATTCACCCTCCTTGCTGTGCATTTCCTCCATTGCCTAACCTGATTCTCTAGGGTTTTTGGAGCCTATATATACATGTTTACACCCCTTGGCCAAGGGATGACCCTCCCATATTCATCATTCATCACAGAAAATTCGTCCATACTCACCCTAGGCAGCAAATCACCCCAAAAACACCATTCTAGTGCCCAGAAAACATAACAGCCACTCCACCTTCTTCCACCCCCTTTGCCGAGTTCTCTGATGTGAAAATTAAGTTGACACACAAATTAAACCCTATTGATGACAATTGTAGTATTAAGCAAGTAGGGATCGTTCTAGACCGGGGATTAACTAGGGATGCTAATCAACACAAATAAGACTCAAAAACACTAAACTAGACTTTATAGACTCAAAACTAACTCAAAACAACAAGAAACAACCCAAAAGACTCAATTCTAGACCTAACAAGTGATTTGGACGAAAATAAAACTTAAAAGACTCAAACAACTAAAAGAAAACAGGTTTTGACTCTAAAAACAAGACTTAAAACAAAGGGGTTTTATTTTGACGAAATTGAAACTTAAAACAGAAACTTTGAAAACAAACTTAAGAAAAACGAATTTAGATGAAATAGAATGGTGAAAGGCTAGTTAGAAGGTTCCTTCTCCACACATGAAACATATGCATACGACTCGATTTCCAATTACTCTTTCAACAAACCATGAATGACAATGCCCCAAACTAACTAGATTGACCAATTAATTCTCAGATTTCCCTAGATTCATTGAATTGAATGGGATACGCATTACAACCAAATTATTCTTATCAAGGACCCTAACTATGGAATACGCTTGATAGAGACACATATCAAAGATCATTAAGTTCAATGGAAATCATAAGCATTGACGAGGCATTCATAACTATGGGATACGCATGTTACTCTTGCCTAGGATTTACTTAACACAATCGTGACTAGCGACTTTTACTACTTATGAATATAAGTTAATAACGATTAGGTGAAATTCCCTTATACCCTAGCATCAAATTCATGCATTCAAACTAAGTATGCATCCTTAATTAACACACAAGAACAAGTTCTTAATAAACCCGATAAGTAAACCACATCCACAATTCATGAAACACTAATTGGATGAAATCAATTCAAATAAAACATATAATCATGGCTTCGAATTCACCTCTAACTATAAAGAAATTAGTTCCTCATGTTCGCAAATAAACAAAGATAACTTGAATTAAACATTGAAATAAAAGATAGAATACACCTAGAAACGCTCCAACAATCCAAGCTCCTTGAATGGCATGCACGGCTCCAGATTTCTTCCTTCTTCTCCTTGCAAACTCACGGCACAAGAGGGATGTTTGGGTGAATGGTGTAGTGAAAATATGGTAAAGGGTGGTGACGAAATGGTGCAGCAAAGGATGGTATTTATAGGCTGAAATTCGCAGCCCCTATGTAGCAAAGGAAAAGGATTTAAAGGCCTAATTTGTATAGGATAATAACACACAATCCTTGAAGGAAAAGGCTAAGACTTTTAGGAACCAAGGGGGAAAGGAATAATCAGGTTTCTAGAAGTTCTAGAAAGGTTTGGGGCGTCACTTTTGTAGGACAAGGGATAAGGCCTTCTAGAAAGGTTGTTTTGTGGCTGATTCCTAGAAAAACAAGGGATAAGGTGTGGCACCTTTGTAGGAGAGGACAAGGGCTTCTAGAAACCTATTTTAATGTGTCCTAATATGAAAATAACTCCCCCTTGCAGCTGGAATTAAGTTAGGATAGGATTAGGATAGGATAAGATAAGATAGGGTTTGGATAAGATAAGGATAAGATAAGGTAGTTTGGATAATGTTTTGGATAATTCTCCTTCTTTTGAGCTGATTCCTTATCTTCAATGACTTGAATTAATTTCTTCAACTCTTTTGCACATTCCTAGCCTCTTGAACTTCAAATTCGTCCATCCATCTTGCTCCATTCATAAGCTATCCATTTGGTGCCCAAAACTGCCTCAAAATGCTCCAAATTGCACTTTCTTGCCAACTTTGTCATATGGACCTACAAACACACGAAAATAGCTTAAAACAACATAATAAACACAAACAAACTATGAAAATGCAAGAAAACAAGCTAACTAAGTCGCATAAATATGCTCCTATCAAATTCCCCCACACTTAGCTGTTGCTAGTCCTCGAGCAAAACAACGAAACAAAACATAACCTAAACCTTCCAACAATCGCCTCAGGGATTTCTAATGGTACATGACACGCCAAAGATCACTACTTTACATAGATTTTAGCCCTCCATACTCTCGAGCACATACTTAATCATAGTCATCACTTACTAGCTCACATTTAATCAATTAAAACAATGTTTTGAATGTAGTAACATGCCTTAGAGAATCCCTCAATTCCTCACTAGATATGCACTCAATTTTCACTCAGATTTTCTGACTACACACCCTACACTAGTTATATGTGAGAAGATTGATGTAAATATGAAAACTAATGCTCACATATGTTATGACAATAAAAGCATTTTCTGGAATTATGAATGTAAGTATATGATCTCATGAATGGAATGCTACTACTTAGACGCGAGAACCAGGGATATCATATGCTCATACCAATTCCAAACTCCACATATTGAAACACATAACAATCAAGATAGAAGCACGGGGTTGTAACGGGGCTAAGGTATTGGCTAACAAAGAAAGGTAAGGATAAACAAACATTCTTAAAGAATAATAAGCAAAGTAATGAAATTGACACTTAGAATTCACTTTTGCATGCAAAAATCAATGTTTAAACCCAAGGGGAAGACTCATGCAACACTTAGGGTCACATTTAACTTGTTGGACCCTTGCTTCAACAACCAACAACTTAGAGCTCATTTTATGCTCTTTCAACTCCTTTTCATCCTTTTCACACTTTTCTCTTTTTTCTTTCTTTTTCTACGAATTTTCTTTTGTTTTTCTTTTGTCTAACCCGTGCTCTCCTTACTTCTTTTGGCACACAAACTTTCCCTTCCCCCACACTTAGTTTTCTGCACAACATTGATCAAAAGGAATTCCCTCTAAGTCATGCTTTATTATCCTCTAAGAACAAGGGTATGGATAGTCCTACTGTAGGCTAGGTAAGGATAATGTGGCTAACAACAAAAATAGGCTAAATAAGGCTCAAGGGGGTTAATCCTACAAAACAAATGCATGGGATGAAGGCTTTTTGGCTCTGGTGATAACTACTAAACAACTTCATCTTGTTATATGTTATGCCCTCAATTTTAAGCTTTGAATGAAATGGGTATGAGTTCTAATATTTGGATCTAAAATGATGAAACGCCTTCTAAGTAGCAACCAAGCAAAGAATGATGAGATCATGCAACGACTTTAGAAAACAACAAATTCACAGATTTTAACTCTCCAAATAATCGTTTAGGCTCAAGTCTCACAAGGTTATAGCGTTAGTTTGAGTTACTTCCTTCAAACATGTTACAAAAACTGATTTTTTTTTCTTTGTGATTACATGTGAATTCGTAAACAACAACGATGACCAAGCATAAACAAAAGAGCATATCAAACTTCCATCCATGTTTGTAACTTTCTTTAACCGTCATGCAATTAAAAACCAAATCCTCATCATTGTGTTGGAAGGTACTCTAAGACACAAACACACAAAAACAACTTTAAAACGACTCTTTTTGGGTTTTTTCAAAACTTTTTTCAAATTTTTTCTTGAATTTTCGGATTTTCTGGTAAAGCCACATAAAAACACATCAAAACATTCTAAAAACACTCAAAAACAATGAAAAACAACCTTTGAAATATTAGGTGGTAAAATCCTACGAATTTGACACAAAAACACTTTGTTTACCCCCCCACACTTAAACCAAACATTGTCCTCAATGTTTCAAACATAGACTCACACAAAAACAAGCAAATAACACAACTAGCAAACATGACAAATATGGCAAAGTAAAAGCAATAAAGAGTAGGGTTTAGAAACGCAAATCTGATTATGATGCCGGAACTTCCTAGGTCTTCCTTATTTGCATGGGTTGCCTCCCAAGAAGCGCTTGCTTTAACGTCTTCCAGCCGGACGATACTTCCATTCAAACTCCCCTAGGTCCCACGGCATGGAATTGATCTTGGAATGGGAGATGATACTTGAAATGATCCGGCAATGGTTTAAATTCAAGAGTGGGTGCCTGAATTATTAACAACATATTAGTATAAAACAAAATTGAAATTCGGGGAGGTGGCTTACCTGTGTGCACCGACATGAACTCAATGACAAACACCACTTCTTTGAAAGTTTCAGGGACTTTGAATTTGGCCAGATTTACTACGATGGTTGTGATTTGTCTCGTGTCATCAAACTCAACTTCTTTGGGCTTTGGTGTGTCAAATACGTCCTCTTTGATGAATTCTTGACATTCTCCAGCTACTTCTTTCTCTTGAATCATTCTTCTTGGTGTACAAAGTCCTTTGAACATTTCAACACAATCTGGAACTTCGTTTGTTGCACCAAGAATTGGAATATCATTTTGCACCTTTGGGAAGGCTTCCACGATGTCTTTTTCACTCTCTTCTTTCTTGGGAATCAAAAACCTGCGAGGAAAAGGGACATTCGGAGGAATAACATTAGAATGAAATGAAATTGGGACGTCCTTACTTGTGGTGGATGGGTTAGAGGGCTTAAGGGGCTGCGGCAAGGGTTGTTCTACCCTTGCCGTGTGTATGTCTTCTTCCTCCTCCTCAATCAGCAACTCCTCATCCACTTCTAGGCTATGTTTGGACGTTTTTAGGTCAGCTCCAACCTCCATAGCACTTCCCAAAGTGATAGCATCATGGATTTCAAAATCTTCCTTCGACTTTTCCGCAGTTGAGTTGGAGAGTTCACTTTGCTCTTGAATTTGTACCATGAATTCCATAATCTCTCCCATTTGACTCTTCAATTTATCCAACTTCTTGTCTTGATTTTGTTGGTCCTGCATCAAAGAGGTTAGTAATTGAAGAATTTGATCACTATCCATGGACATACTTGAATTTGATTGGAATTGGTGTGGGGTATGCGGTGGTGGCTGCATAGGCGTGGTGTAGAACTCCTCATATGGCTGCCAATATGCATCTTGTTGAGCCTCCTTGGCTTGATTTTGTGAGCCCTGCACCAAACAATTTAATTCATTAAGAATCTGATTATAATCTATTGACGAACCTGAGTTTGATTGAGCATATTGCATAGGTCTTGAATAGAACTCCTCCTCTTGCTGCCAATATCCATCTTGTTGGAATTGTTGAGGTTCCCCCCACATATAATTTGAATGATCTCTCCAAGCCGAATTGTAAGTGTTGGAAAACATGTTGTTGCTTGGTTGATCATAGCCTTGATAACCCCACGCATCTTCGTTCACAGTGAATTGAGGATGTTGATGAGTTTGATACCCGTGCCCATAGGACACACCAAATGTAGGGACACTTTGTATTGTGGTCCTTCCGGCAATCTGTGACAATTGAGAAGTAAGATTCGCCAATTGAGCTTGAATGTTAGCAAAATCCATGTCTTACTTCTCTAGTACCTGAAATCAAAGAAACAAAACTAAATCAAATATCAAAAGTAAATTAAACAAAACATCCTAAAATGAAGAAAAACAAAACAAAATCAGAAATAAAAATTTAAGACACGAAAAAGAAACAAGGGGGATTAGCAAATTTGCTAATCCCCGGCAACGGCGCCAAAATTTGATGTGAAAATTAAGTTGACACACAAATTAAACCCTATTGATGACAATTGTAGTATTAAGCAAGTAGGGATCGTTCTAGACCGGGGATTAACTAGGGATGCTAATCAACACAAATAAGACTCAAAAACACTAAACTAGACTTTATAGACTCAAAACTAACTCAAAACAACAAGAAACAACCCAAAAGACTCAATTCTAGACCTAACAAGTGATTTGGACGAAAATAAAACTTAAAAGACTCAAACAACTAAAAGAAAACAGGTTTTGACTCTAAAAACAAGACTTAAAACAAAGGGGTTTTATATTGACGAAATTGAAACTTAAAACAGAAACTTTGAAAACAAACTTAAGAAAAACGAATTTAGATGAAATAGAATGGTGAAAGGCTAGTTAGAAGGTTCCTTCTCCACACATGAAACATATGCATACGACTCGATTTCCAATTACTCTTTCAACAAACCATGAATGACAATGCCCCAAACTAACTAGATTGACCAATTAATTCTCAGATTTCCCTAGATTCATTGAATTGAATGGGATACGCATTACAACCAAATTATTCTTATCAAGGACCCTAACTATGGAATACGCATGATAGAGACACATATCAAAGATCATTAAGTTCAATGGAAATCATAAGCATTGACGAGGCATTCATAACTATGGGATACGCATGTTACTCTTGCCTAGGATTTACTTAACACAATCGTGACTAGCGACTTTTACTACTTATGAATATAAGTTAATAACGATTAGGTGAAATTCCCTTATACCCTAGCATCAAATTCATGCATGCAAACTAAGTATGCATCCTTAATTAACACACAAGAACAAGTTCTTAATAAACCCGATAAGTAAACCACATCCACAATTCATGAAACAATAATTGGATGAAATCAATTCATATAAAACATATAATCATGGCTTCGAATTCACCTATCCATACCCTTGTTCTTAAAGCATAGTAAAGCATGATTCAAATTGAATTCCTGTTGAGTAATGTTTGGCAGAAAACAAGTGTGGGGGAAGTGTTTCTCATGTGAGTTAGTGTGCCATAGGCACGGGTAGAAAGAAAAGAAAAGAAAAATTCGTGAAAAGAAAGAAAGAAAAAAAGAAAAGTGTGAAAAGTATGAGAAACAGAGTTCTAAAGTATTGTTTGTTGAAGGAAGGGTCCAAAAAGTTGAATTTGACCCTAAGTGTTGCTCAATTATTCCCTTTGTGTTAAAAGTTGATTTCTGCATTCTAAAGTGAATTCTAAGTTTCGATTTCATTACTTTGCTTGCTATTGCCTTAGGAAACGTTTGTTATCCCTATCTTTCCTTTGTTAACCATTACCCTAAGCCCCGTTACAACCCTTGACTTCTATCTTGAGTGTTATGTGTTTCATTTGTGGAGTTTGAATTTGGTATGAGCATATGGTGTCACTGGTTCTCGCATCTAAGTAGTAGCATTCCATTCATGAGATCATATCTCAACATGCTTATTAACTCCAGAAATTGCGGTCTTTGTGATACATATATGTGAGTGTTCGTTTTCATATCTACATCAATCTTCTCACATATGACTAGTATAGGGTGTGTAGTTAGAAAATCTAAGTGAAAATTGAGTGCATACTTTGTAAGGAATTGAGTAAATTCTCTAAGGCATGTTACTACATCAAAAACATTGTTTTAATCGATTAATTGTGAACAAGTAAATGGTGACTATGATTAAGTATGTGCTTAAGTGTAAGATGATTCAAATCTGTGGGGGATAATGATTTTTAACATGTTATGTGCATTGCAAATCCCTGAGGCAAACGTTGGAAGGTTTAGGTTGTGTTTTATTTATTTTGTTTCGTTTTATTTCTTTGTTTTGCTCGAGGACTAGCAAAAGCTAAGTGTGGGGGAATTTGATAGGAGCATATTTATGCGACTTAATTGGCTTGTTCTCGTGCGTTTACGTTGTGTTTCCTTAGTTATTTTAGTGTTTTAAGTCATTTTCGTTTGTTTGTAGGTCTTAATACCAACCTTGGCAAGAAAAGTGCATTTTGGTGCATGTTGGATCAATATTGGGCTCAAATGGATTGCATGCATGAGGATGGACGTTTTGGGCATATGTGTGTGCAAGTGTGTGTGTGTAATTGCAAGGATAAACAATGACAACTCATACACATGCAAACTCAAGGCAAGAGAGGGAGAAAACACATGCAAAGAAGCACACATGCAAAAAGAAAGCATGGCAGCACACACATGGGAAAGAAAGGCACGGCATGGGCAGGAAATAAGTTGAATTGTGGCTGAAATAATGAAGAGCATGTGTGTGTGCAAGTGTGACAACTTGTACATGTGGAAATGATGACTAGATGGCAGCACACACACATGGGAATGCAAGGAAACACACGGCATGGACAGCCAACAAATTCGTCAAAACTGCATGTGCAGATTAGCTGACTTTGGAAGCATGTTACGAACAGCTTCGAATGAATGAGAGAATGAACCTTATATGCTTGGAAAGCTACGGATGTCTATTTTCTGGAGAAAATTACAGATTGTTAATATCATTTTTCTAGAAGAAGTTATGGGCATTTTAACACTGAAAGGTTCAGAAACGGGCTAAGCGGATTTGGCTAATAAAATGAGAAAGTAAAGGCACTTGTTTTGTGTTTTGCTTTGTCATCAACACTCAGCAGAAAATGGGGTTATGATTACACTCATTTGTCTTTGGAGCAAGTGGAAATGCACAGCTAGAAGAGAAGGCACAACACATGCAAAGGAAAGGAGAAACATGGGCTGAAAATAGGTGGATTGGTGGTTGAAATGATGAAGCATGTGTGTGTAAATGTAAAGGGGAAACATGACAACTCACACCCACACAAGCTGCACATGCAAAGGAAATGGAGTGGTCCTCTCTCAAGCCTATAAATACCACCTCCCATACACATGAAAAATACTCCCTTTGATCTCAGAAATTCGTCCAGCCACATTCCACACCATTCTACACTCCCAAATCACCATACATCCATAATTCCTTATCTTTGCCGCACCCTCCACCTATCCTAAACACTACCATACCATCTCACATCCATTCTACACCATAAAAACCACCCAAAACCATCCAAAACCTCTAGTGCCGTTGCTTGCAAGGAAGGAAAGAGAAGGAACATCTTGTGCCGTGCCTATGCCCAAGCCTTGGGAGTGTTGGAGCGTTTCTAGGTGTTTTCTATCTTTGATTTCAATGTTTAAATTGAGTTATCTTTATGTAATTGCGAGTATGAGGAACTAAAACCCCCTTGGCTAGGGGGGGATTCAAAACCATGTTTATACTTGCTATATGATTTGATTACTTCCAATTGCGTTTCATGAATTGTGAATTTAATTTACTTATCTCTATGAATTAAAACTAATTTGTGTATGTTGGTTGAGAGTGCACACTTAATTTTCATGCATAAGTTTGATGCTAGGATATAAGGAAGTTTCCCCTAATCGTTATGAACTTATATTCATAAGTAGTAAAGGTTGTTGATCACAATCGTGTTAAGTAAATTCTTGGCATAAGTTTCATGCAATTCATAGTAACGAGTGCCTCGTCAATGCTTATGTTTTTCATAGAACTTAAGGATTCTTGCTTGTATATCTATTATGCAATTCATGTAGGGAACTTGTAGGGAATGTTTTGGGTTGTCGTATGCAATCATCCAACCCAATAACTTGTGGATATGAGCATTTTTATGAGACTTAATTGGCTTGTTCTCATGCATTTATGTTGTTTTTCCTTAGTTAGTTTAGTATTTAAAGTCATTTTCGTGCAATTCCAGGTTTTATTGTCAAAGTATGCAAAAATGAGCATTTTGGAGCTTTTAGGAGCAAAATTGGGCTTGGAATGAAGTGCATATGCATGGAGCAAGGAGTTTGGACGAAATTGAAGATCAAATGAGTCTAGGAAGGTGCTAGAAGATATAAGAAATCAGCTTGGAAGCTTGGAAGACAAAGAAAAACACAAATTGAAGCATTCCTACAAAGGTGGCGCCATGTCCCCTTCTTGTCCCCTCCTTGTCTCCCTTGTTGCAACAATTCTCCTTGTTATGTTTCCTTATCCTTAAACCTTGTAAACACATTTCCTTTTCCCTTTAGGACAACCCAAAACCCTTTCCCTTAGTTCCTAGGACTTTGCCGTGCCTTTCCCATCTCCCATCCTTCCTTGCCGCACAAGGAATCCACTTCCCCTACAGTTTTAGGACATCAAACCTTTCCCTAAACCTTTCCTACATCACAGCCGCATTCCCTTGACCTTTCCTCTTCCTTGCCGTGCAAGGGAGAGTGAATCTTTCCTATTTTCTGAAGTTAAACACATTCCTTTTGTGTTTCATACCCTAGCCGCACCTTTTAGCTAATTTCCCTTAAGTTTCTGATTTTGTTTCCTAATTCTAAAAGCCTTAGACTTAATTTCTGTTACCTAAATAAGTTAGGGTTTTTAATTCCTGAAATCCCTTTAAATAAACTCTCTTTGGCAGCCACAAACTATCTCTTCACGTCAGAAACCATTCCACACACTTAAACACATAACCATTCACCCTAGTTTCTGCCTAAAAAGATCCCTAGCCGCCCCATACACTCATCCTAACCCTAAATCCATACTTCTACACCATCCATAATCCCCAAAACCCAACCACTTGTGCGTTGCAGCAAGGAGAAAGAAGGAAGGACTCTTGGATGCTCAAGCTTCATCGTTGGTGCATTCTAGGTGTAATTCGTTTTATGATTTCAATGTTTAATTTCTTTTCCTTTCGTTTTGCTATGAACATGAGTGGCTAAACCCCTATTGGTTAGGGGTGATTTCGAAGCCATGACTATGTGTGCAATTTTATTTGATAAATTCCAGTTATGAGTTCTTGAATCGTGAATGCAATTGGCTTAACTGTGCAAGTAATAACTTATTTGTGTTTGTTAATTAGGGGTCGACACTTAATTGGCTTGCATGAATATGATGCTAGAATATAAGGTTGTTTCACATAATCGTCACACACTTATATTCATATGTAGTGAAGGTCGCTAGTCACGATCGCGTTAAGTTCAATTCCTAGCATGAGTGACATGATGTCATAGTTGCAAGTGCTTTGTCAATGCTTATAGTTTTCATTGAACGTAATGATCTTTGATTGTATCTTTATTATGATGTCATGTAGGGAACTTTTGAGGAATGCTTCGGGTTGTCGAATGATGTCATCCAATCCGATAACACAAGGAAAACTTGAGAATTAACTAGTGATGTCACGGTTAATTTGGGGCATTGTCATTCATAATTCAATGAAGGAATAACTGGAAGTCGAGTCGTTTGCATACTTGTCATGTGTGGAGAAAGAGCCTCTAACTAATCCATCATCCATTTAAAACCCCAAAATCGTTTTCAAATCTGTTTTTACTTTGCAATCTGTTTTGTTAGTTTATTTTCGTCCAAATCAAATCCCCATTTATTTTGAAGTCCTAGATTAGTTAGAAAGTGTTTTGGTTTATGTTTTTAAGTGTTTTGATACAAGTTAAAACCCAAATTCGTCCAATTTGGTGCTTTGTGCTCAAAACTGCCCAGAAAGTGTTTTTAAGGCAGTTTTGAGTCTTTTGGTTGCTGTTTTGAGTTTTTGGTTTGTTTTAGTGTTTTAAAACTTTAGTTTTGCATTCTTTGAGTCTAATTTAGTGTTCTAAACTTTGTTTTTACGTTTCTAAGTCAGTTTTCAAGTGTTTAGCAATCCCTCCTAATCCCCGGTCCAGAACGATCCCTACTTACATACTTTACTACAATTGTCAAAAGAGGGTTTAATTTGTGTGTTTAGTTATTTTACGCATCAAATTTTTGGCGCCGTTGCCGGGGATTAGCAATTTTGCTAATCCCTTGGATTGTTTTTTTTGTTTCTTTTATTTCACTTTGTCTCTGATTTTGTTTAAGTTTCTGACCTAATTTTGTTTCTTGTTTCTTAGGTACTAGTTTATGACTAGAAGTTCTCAAACGGTTCGTGCGAACATCTTGGACTTTGACGACGACTTTGAGAGGAATTTGAGAAGAGCTAGAAACCAGCAAGAACACATTCCATCCAATTCCGAATCTGACCTTGAAGAAAACATACAAGAAGAGGAGGTGGAACCTACGGCACAAGAAGGTGAAGAAGTTCAAGGCGTGGCCATGGACAACCGTACACTCAAGGAGCTTTCCGCCTCGGGTTTGGATAATGCCGCACCATTGTGTATCCAATACAACACGGCTGCCCAAGGTAAGACGGAAGAGTTTGAATTAAAGTCTAGTTTGCTTCATCATATTCCTAAATACCATGGCTTGTCCATGGAAGATCCTAACAAACATTTGAAAGAATTTGAAGTAGTTTGTTCTAGTATGACTCCCGTTACCGTTGACGGAAGTATTTTGAAGATGAAGGCTTTTCCATTCTCTTTGATGGATAAAGCCAAGGATTGGTTATACGAGTTAGCTCCCGGCACTGTCACTTCTTGGGAGAGTATGAAGAGAGCGTTCTTGGAGAAGTTCTTTCCAACTTCTCGCATCATCCTCCTACGCAAAAAGATAAGCGGAATCCAGCAAGAAGAAGGTGAGTCTTTTCCTACATATTATGAACGATTTAAATCACTTGTTGCTTCTTGTCCACAACATCAGATGAAGGAGGAGTTGCTTTTGCAATACTTCTACGAGGGACTCCTACCTCTAGAACGTCAAATGCTTGATGCTTCAGCAGGAGGAGCATTGGTGGACAAAACACCCATGGCTGCCAAGATCTTGATCTCTAATCGAGCGTTGAACGCTCAACAGTACGAGGGAGTAGGCCACAGGGGACCCCCACGGCACCAAGTACATGAGGTAAGTTCAACCTCCGATCTTCATTCACAATTGGCTAATCTTACTTCTCTTGTGTCTCAGATGGCCGAGGGCATGAAGATGCAAGGACCAATTGTATGTGGCGTCTGTTCCATCCAAGGTCATATCTCTAAAAAGTGTCCACAGTTGATTGAAAATGGTGGATGGGAAAGCGCCCATGCAATTGGGTTTCAAGGTCAAAACCAACCAAGGAACGATCCATATTTAAACACATATAATCCCGGTTGGAGAGACCACCCAAATTTCAAGTGGAGGGAGCCCCAACAACCTCAAAACCAAGGAGGCTTTAGGCAACAACCCCCGGGGTTCTTTCCCAAAACCTACGGCCCACCCCAAAATCAAGCCCAATCCGGCCCAAGTGCCTCAGGTACGTCTCTTGACAATGATGCACTTCTTAAGATACTAACTAAGTTGTCTAATGGGCAGGAAGATCAAGCTAAGGCTATGCAAAACCAAGACAAAAGGGTGGATTAACTTGAGAAACAAATTGGGCAGATTGCGGAGTTTGTAGGTAAGTTTCGAGATCCCGGACAACTCCCTAGTTCCACCATTCCAAATCCGAAGGGAGGATTCGAAAGTGCAAAGGCAATACTTTTGAGAAGTGGAAAAGAGGTTGGGGCAGGTTCTACACCATCACAAACAGGTCCCAAAAGTGATGTAAATGTGCAAATTGAAGAGGAGGAATCAAGCATGCCCACGGCAAAGGTGGTTCCACCTTTGCCGCAAGCTCCTAGTGCCCCAATTCTGTCCAATTCATCCAACAAGGGTAAGAATGTGTCAAATTCGGTTCATAATAATGTTTTTCCTTCGAATGTTCCTTTTCCTAGTAGGTTTATGCAAACGAAGAAAGAGGAAGCCGAAAAGGACATCCTTGGGACATTTAGGAAAGTTCAAGTAAACATACCTTTGTTGGATGCAATCAAGCAAGTCCCGAGGTACGCCAAGTTTTTGAAGGAGTTGTGTACCACTAGGAAGAGGATGTCGACTAAGGAAGTGGTAAAGGTAGGTGAGAATGTGTCCGCCATCTTACAACGCAAACTACCTCCCAAATGCAAGGATCCGGGTAGTTTTACCATTCCTTGTGTCATTGGTAATACTAGATTTGAATCTGCCATGCTTGATTTAGGTGCTTCTATAAATGTTATGCCATATTCCATTTATGCATCTATGAACTTAGGAGCATTGAAAAATGATGGGGTAATAATACAATTGGCCGATAGATCTAACGCCTATCCAAAGGGAGTTTTGGAAGATGTTCTTGTGCAGGTTAATCATTTAGTCTTTCCGGCGGATTTCTATGTCCTCGAAATGGATGAATTGGACCATGCTCCTTCGCTGCCCATTCTACTTGGAAGGCCATTCATGAAGACGGCCCGGACAAAGATTGACGTGTATAGTGGAACTTTGTCCATGGAATTCGATGGGGAAGTTGTTAATTTTAATCTTTCTGATTCCATTAAATACCCTAGTGAGGACCATTCATGTTTCTCTATTGATATAATTGACTCTTTGGCGCAGGGATATTTCGAAGAGTTGAATGACGATGCGCTTGAAAAAGTCATTACACGAGGCATGGAACTCACAACCAAGGGGGCAGATTTTAGTGTAACCCACGGCATACATGGACTAGGCCATGCCGTGCCTCCTAGTGATGAAATCTTTGAGTTGGTCGCTGCCCTTGAGTCATTACCTAAGCATGGTGGTAAGTCTCCTAACTTTGATTCAATTCCAATTTCGACTAACAAGTTGCTTCCATCCATTGTTCAGGCACCCGTACTTGATCTCAAACCCCTACCAAGCCATTTGAAGTACATTTTCTTGGGAGAAAATGAGACACTACCTGCCATTATCTCTTCATCCCTCACGGCACAAGAGGAGGAGAAGCTAGTGCGTGTGTTGAAGGAATTCAAATCTGCCCTAGGTTGGACATTGGCCGATATCAAAGGTATAAGCCCTACGACTTGTATGCATCACATATTTCTTTAGGAGGGGGCCAAACCAACTAGAGAGGCTCAACGCCGTCTTAACCCTCCAATGATGGAAGTTGTGAAAAAGGAGATAAATAAACTTCTAGATTGTGGGGTGATTTATCCCATCTCCGATAGTCGTTGGGTTTCACCTATCCAATGTATGCCTAAGAAATCCGGAGTGACGGTTGTGGAAAATGCCGAGAATGAGCTTGTACCCATGAGGATTCAAACCGGTTGGCGTGTGTGCATTGATTATAGGAAGATAAACGCCACCACAAGGAAGGATCACTTCCCTTTGCCGTTTCTAGACCAAATGTTGGAAAGGTTAGCCGGTCATTCCTTTTATTGTTTTCTTGATGGATATTCAGGTTATAACCAAATTGTCATTGCCCCGGATGATCAAGAAAAGACCACTTTTACTTGTCCCTTTGGAACGTTTGCATATCGACGCATGCCATTTGGCTTGTGCAATGCTCCTGCCACGTTTCAAAGGTGTATGGTAAGCATATTTTCTGATTATGTTGAAAAGATTATTGAGATATTCATGGATGATTTTAGTGTGTTTGGTGATTCATTTGACAAATGCTTGGATAATCTCACTTTAATCTTGAAACGTTGTGTTGAAACAAACCTTGTGTTGAATTGGGAAAAGTGTCGCTTTATGGTTAAACAAGGTATTGTTTTGGGTCATATAATCTCTGAAAAAGGAATTGAAGTTGATAAGTCTAAAGTAGATCTTGTACGTTACTTACCCTCTCCTACTTCGGTTAGAGAGGTTCGTTCGTTTCTTGGTCATGCAGGATTCTATAGAAGATTTATCAAAGACTTTTCCAAGATTGCACAACCCCTATGCCGCCTCCTCCAAAAGGATGTGTGTGTTTGAGTTCAACGAGGCATGTGATAAGGCATTCAAGCATCTCAAGGACCTCCTCACCACGGCACCCATTGATGCGAAAATAAATTCACGCACAAATTTAAACCCTATTTGTGACAGTTGTAGTAATGATGTAAGTAGGGATCGTTCTAGGCCGGGGATTAACTAGGGATGCTAACCAAAGTAAAATTAAATTAAAAACGTAAAAACAAAATTTAAAATATTAAACTAGACTCAAAACACTTAAATAGAATAACTCAAAATAAAACTAACAAATAAACTAAAATAAATCAAAAGACTCAAAACAACACAAGATTTAAGAAAACACAAACTAAAATGATTTCTAATAAATCTAACACTTTAAAATAAAATGGGGGATTGATTTTGACGAGAAGTAAATTAACTTAAATAAATTACAAAATTGACAAAAACATAAAATTAAGGTAAAATGATAAATGACGAACTGGCTAGAGGATTATTCTCCACACATGCCACATATGCAACCTAAATTGATTTTCAGTTGTTCTTTCAATAAATTGTAAATTCTCAACGCCCCAAGTTAATTAGGTCCGCTTAAATTAACCTTCAGATTTTCCTACTTTTATTAGGTTGGATGATTGCATACGACGACCCAAAATATTCCCTACAAGTTCCCTACATGAATTGCATAATAGAGATACAAGCAAGAATCATTAAGTTCTATGAAAATCATAAGCATTGACGAGGCACTTGTTACTATGAATTGCATGAAACTTATGCCAAGAATTTACATAACGCGATCGTTTATAAGCGACCTTCACTACTTGTGAATATAAGTTCATAACGATTAGGTGAAATTCACTTATATTCTAGCATCAAATTCATGCATGTAAATTAAGTATGCATCCTTAATCGACATACAAAAATAAGTTATCAATCAAGCAGTTAAGCAAATTAAATCACAACTCAGAAATCACAACTGAAGGTAATCAATTCAAATTACAAATATATCATGGTTTTGAATTAAACTCTAGCCAAAATAAAATTAGTTACACATTATTAAAATTAAACAGAAAATAAAACGTGAGTTTAGGAAAATTAAACCGAATTGAAATTGACAGCTTGCTGTCCACTGTGCTTCTGCTCCCGTGCTGACTGCACTCGTGCTGACTGCCCTGCTTGTGCTGACTGCACTCGTGCTGACTGCCCTGCTTGTGCTGACTGCACTCGTGCTGACTGCACAGCTTCTTTGCGCTGCGTCCTCGCTGGGTTCCTCATCTGCTCAGCCGTCAGTCTCTCCGCGCGCAGCTTCTCGCAACCTTCACGCTGCGCTGTTCTCCTCACGCTGCCCAGCTGCGTTCGACAACTTGCTCTGCTTCCAGCTGCCAACGCAAGGCAGCCGTCTCTCCAAACCTGCACAGCCCCCGCGCAAGCCTCTGCGCTGTTCCGTGTTGCCTTCGTCCTCGCAATTTCCACGCCCTGCCTGCACGTCTCGCTGCCAGCTGCATGCGCCACGTCCGCGCCTTCCTTGCTGCCCCAAGGTTTCTCGCCAGCTGCCTTATGGCAGCTCCCTGTACTTCTTTCCTCCTTCAGCTCTCCTCAGTCCCCCTTCCTTTATTCTCTCTGCCCGCTGACATGCTGCCCTCCTTTTCATTCTTTTCTGCCCATTCCTCCAGTGCGTCTCCCACTTGCTTTCCCTATTAAATTCTTTCTACCATCCTGCACGTTCACATATTATATATATAAATATATATATATTTATATATATATATATATTTATATATAAATATATATATATTTATATATATATATATTTATAATACTATCTTATTTTTATTAACCAAAAATAGTGGGCAAAGCAGTTTTTACGATTTTATTACTAAAAATCACACTTATGCTAATTTTATTTTCTTAGCTAGATAAATACTATAAAACACAAAAACAAGGTAAATAGCTCAAAAATATAAGAAACTGACTAAGAAAAGACGAGAGAATTTGATGTAAAATATGTATAAATATAATCCGATCAAATACCCCCACACTTAGCTTTTGCTAGTCCTCGAGCAAAACAGAGAAAACAGAAAAAGTAATAACATGAAAATTATTAGTTTTCCCCTATATTACCCTCATAGAATTTACTTTGAGAACATAATCATCAAGAACCATAGCTAACAACAACAAGCAATTCAAGTTCATTTTCCTTATTCAAATATTAGCAGTAATCTTTGAAACATCCTTGAAGTGTAGTGTGTGAGATAGCCATGCTAATGCAATTTCAAGTTTTTATTTTAAAAATCACCATATGCAAACTAGCGACCTTCTCACTGGATGTACACTCAATCGCACATGTGTTTAGTTTTAATGTGTTTCGCTCAAAGACACGAATGTGAAAGTTCTACCATAAGCTTGCATAAAGATCACTTCTCCACAGTCATAATTGCAAAACTTAAATCAAGAGGACTTTTATTGGATGTAATGAGGCTTAGGGATAGGGTTATTGAAACGAAAGAATAGGAAAACACAAGTTCCAAGCTACAATGCAAGCAATTATTTTCTTTAGATTTATAAGAACTCAAGCTCTCCAACGATTCTTCAGACATCTCTAACCACACCCATAAACTGAAACTTTAAAAACTTTTTATTTTCTTTTTATACAATCTTTCTTTTTCTTTTTTTTTTTTTTTTTTTTCTTTTTTTTTTTTTTTTTCTTTTTTTTTTTTTTTTTTTTTTTTTTCAAACAGAAACAAATATGAAAAACCCCCACACTTATTCTTTTGCCAAACACCCTCCAAAGTACTTCACAAACATTTCTCATAAGACAATCTCGCATTGCTCGCTTGGAAAGGGTAAGGAAAAATATTTATTTCAGGCATAAGGGTAGACATATCTGGTGATAAGAAATAAAAGGCTCAACAAACACGGCTCAAATTGGCAATCTAATGATATCATTTTTCTTTGGGAAACAAGGTTATTTGGGCCATGGTGGTAAACCTAATGCCTCTATCATTTTCAAGTTCATGCAATCAATGACAAATATTTCGAAAGATCGTTATGCAAGTTCTAGAGAAGTATCTCACATAAGTTCATCACACATGAAAGAATAGGAGTGTATGAAAAATGCACACACTTTCAATAGGCTCAAAAACTCACATAGGATGTATATGGTCACTAAATTCACATATGGAGCTTAAAATCATGCTTTAGTTTCACATCAACAAGGCTATGTGCATTTGGTTTTTCAAAGATGATCAAACATGTACAAAACTAACAAGAGAATTAGGAATTTCACAAAACACATGTTAACTAAGTTCTTGATGATCATGGTTCAAATTTTATTCAATTATATCATTGGGTCGGGAAACTAACAAAAATCTAATTCAAAACAAGAAGGAAAACAAGGAAATATTTTTGGATTTTTAAAATTTTAAAATTATTTATTTATTTATTTATTTTTTTTTTTTTTTTTTTTTTTTTTTTTTTTTTTTTTTAAAACAAAACTAATTAAGAAAACAAAGCAATAACAAGAAAACAAAGCAATAACATGGAAACAAATGAAACCAGTTCAAAGTCGAAGGTATAAAAATTTTCAATTTGGTCATTTTTATACTCTTTACCCCCACACTTAAACTAGACATTGTCCCCAATGTCAGAAAATATAATAATATGCAAATAAAAATAAAGTAGATAAATATAACGAAATAAAATAAAGCAATAGGACTGAAAACTTCCCTAATTTGCAGAAAAAAAAACCAAGCGATGACCCCCAAGCTAAAATTCTGCAATCAACTTCAAGGGTGGAAATAACCAAAAGTTCCTGCAAAGAAAAGAAATAAATCAGTTACGCACGCAAGAAAATATAAAAGAAAACAAACGAAAAATTGAAAATGAAAATAAAAGATAATGAATAAAACTAATAAAAGAACATTGGTCCTGTTTGGTGACTTTCCACAGCTTTGAACTTGAACTGGCCTCGGAACTTCTTAGCAAGGAAAATGAGACTTGATTGGTGGTGTTGTTGAAGCTTCTCGAGCTCTTGGTTTCAACTCAGACTCCTTCTGCTGGGTTGATTGAGTCTGCAGGCTACATTCTTCTCTTTTTGTTCTTCTGCATGGCAGGTAGGCACGAGGAATAGGTGGTGGTCTGCTTCTTTGTTCAATCTGTCCAAGTGCCGACCGATTGCCTTTCTTTCACCTTGCCCCGTAGCCAAGAGCAAGGGTAAAGGAAAAGCATGCCATGAGAAATCTTTGCCTCTAACTCTGATGATATGGGATACTTTTGCTTTTGAAGAAGTATCGTTCCACAGGTGTATGCTTGAACTGGGCTGGGGAACTTCTTAGCAAGGAAAATGAGACTTGATCTTGAAGATGAAGCAGCACCTTGTCTCCACATGCTTCAAGTATCATTTTCACTTGCCATGTCTGTTCTCCAGGCAGATGTGGCGACTTCTTCGGAAGTACATCAGTGGTTGAAGAAGAGCACTCGAGAGCAATGCTAGGTAAGCAATCAGGAAGGATTTCCAGGCAGTCGGTTCTTAGATTGGAAGATTGACACCGAGTGCTGGCTGATTGCCCGCTTTCTTCTTGCCACAAAGACAAGGACAAGGACAGGGAGAAAGCGTGATATGAGATACTCTTGCTTTCAACCTTCATGATATGAAATACTCTAGCTCTAGATGACTTATTTGCAAAGGTATCCCAGGGAATGAGAAACACAGAGAAACTCGAGAGGGTTTGTTGGAAAGGCATTTTCGGAGATGAAAAATTTCGGAGATGAAGAAGTGTAGAGGGGGTGTGCCTTTGCTGGATGGCGAAGGTAGATGTTTATAGGACTTTTCTTCACAACCGAAACTGTTCTTTTACCCCTGTCGGCAGCCGGTGGATGGATGAACAGTACAAGTTACGCGCTTTCTGAAAAAGTCACCCGTAATTTGCGCAAAGCTGACAGCGCGCGTGACGAGTGACGACAAAAATGGAAAAGCTGCACGCCTCGTGATTCCTGACCGCACCGGCTTTTGAGAGAGACGCCCGACTTTTGAGAGAACGGCGTCCGACTTTTGAGAAAGGAATCGACTTTTGAGACGGAGACGCCGCTTTTGAGAAAAGAATCCGGCTTTTGAGAAAGGAGCCCGGCTCTTCGATTTGCGAGAGGGCGTCTCTTCGACTGCTGAGTGATGCCTCTTGATTTCTTCTTCTTATAAGAACGCTCATTTTTGTTCCACAACACACTTAAGCTCCCCTGTAAACACTCCCTCCTGTAAACACTCACACTTGCACTTCTTTTAATCTTGATCAGTCCGACTCTTCATTCTCAACACCTTCAGAAAATGTCTTGCCCTTCTGACCGTCGCCTTAACTTGAATGTTGGGGAAGATAGTGATATATCTTCTCCAACCAACATTTGGCAGCCGTCCTTCATTTCCCCGAATGGTCCTCTTACAGTTGGGGATTCCATGATGATGAACGAAACAACCGCATCGGTGGTGGCCAGAAATCTGCTCACTCCTAGAGACACTAGGATACTTTCTAGGCGGTCCGACGAACTAGCTGTCCAGGACTCTATGGCATACAGCGTCCGATGCGCAGGCTCCGTATCAAACATGGGCCAGCGCCTTCTTGCACGAACCCGTCAGGTGGAATCGTTGATGGCTGAAGTGGCTAGTCTTCGGCAGGAGGTCAGAGTGCTTAGGCATGAGAACAGGGATTTGCACATGCTCGCAACCAATTACTCCACAAGCATGAAGAGGAAGCTGGATCAGATGCAGGAGTCTGAAGTGCGGATTCAGAGTGATCATCAACGGTTTATGGCGTTACTCCCGAGGTTTGTGTTGCCTTCGTCCTTGGGAGCAGCACCAAGTATTGAGGCTCTGAATGATCCAGCTCTGGCGCTTCGTCTTTCAGGGGCTCCGACGACCTCCGAGGCACCACCAACCAATGACCAATGAACGAAATTAAATTACAAGTTATTGTAAAAAAATTTATGCATTTAAGTTTTTTTTTTTTTTTTTTTTTTTTATATGAATGTTTATGTTTTTAAGTTTTTTATTTTTTATTTTTTTTTTTTATTATTATTTTTTATTATTTTTTTATTTTTTATGTATTTTTAACAACTTAATTAAGAAAACACAACAATAAGTAAAACAAAGTAAAAAGACTAAGTTTAACTTTCTAAACAAAAATCACAACTAACTAAACAAAACAAAAAGAAATCAACGTAAAATAAATTCATACAAGAGCCAACAAACAATGAAAGAACTAAATACAGTAAAATAAATTCAGTAAAGAGAAGGGATTAGGAATGCAAATCTGATTGTGGGTGATTCCTAGGCCTCCCTTCATTATTCAAATGCATGGGCTTATCATTGAACGGACGGTGGTACTTGAAATGATCCGACAACGGTCTAAGTTCTAATGACGGTGCCTGAATCATCAAAATTAAAAACAAGTTAGTATAAATTAAAATTAAAAATGGAGAAGATGGCTTACATTCTCGATCAAACTCAATCACAAACACCACTTCTTGGAATGTTTCAGGGACTTTGCACTTAGCCAGATTGCATGTGATGATTGTGACATGGCCCCTGTTATCAAACTCAACTTCCTTAGCATTTGTCTCATGCACAGCCTCTTGGATGTATTCAACAAATTCTCCGGCCACCTCATTTTCTGGAATCCCTCTTCTTGGTGTACAAGTTTCTTTGATTGTTTCAACATCATCGGGAACATGATTTTGTGCACCAAAAATTTGGATCTCATTTTGCACCTCTGGAAGATCTTCCACAACGTATTTTTCATTCACTTCTTCCTTGGGATTTAAAAACCTGCAAGGAAAAAGGACATTTGGTGGAACGATGTTAGAATGAATTGAACTTAGAACCTCCTCACCTGAGTTGGACGGCATAAAGACTTGAGGGGTTTGCGATAAGAATTCTTCTAAACTGCCCAAGTCGTCATCCTCATCTTCTTCTTGAAGCGGCAATTCATCCATGTTCGGGCTGTGTTTGGATGGTTCTGGGACAGCTTCATCCTCCCGGTCACCTTCCAAGGTGATGGCTTCATCGATTTCAACTTCTGCTGTTGAATTTGCAATGTTTGAGTTGGAGAGTTCACTTTGATCTCGAATCTGTGCCATGAATTCCATAATCTGCCCAATTTGCTCCTCCAATGCATCCACCTTGTTGGCTTTAATTTGCATCTCCATGTTTCGATTTTCTACGTCCTGGGTCAAAGAGGTTAGTAACTTATTCAAGATGTCATTATCCGAGGACGTACCTGAATTTGGTTGGGGAGATTGTTGTGGTGGATGTGGTGGTGCACATGGCCATTGATAGTACTCCTCTGATGGCTGTAATTGTTCTTCGTTTTGTGAGCCCTGCACCAAAGAAATTAATTCATCAAGCCTTTGATTATAATCCACGGGCATACTTTGATTTGATTGGAATTGCTGTGGGGGATGCTGTGGTAGCTGCATAGGTCTCGAATAGAATTCGTCTTGCTGCCAATATCCACTTTGTTGAAAGTGTTGAGGTTCATCCCACATATAATCTGAGTAGTCTCTCCAATCCGAATTGTAAGCGTTGGAAAACATGTTGCCCCTTGATTGGTTATGGCCCTGATATCCCCAAACATCTTCATTTGCAGAAAATTGAGGACCTTGATATCGTTGTCCATAGGGCACATCAAGTGTAGGGACACTTGGCATTGTGGTCCGTTCGGCATTATGAGTTAATTGAGCAGTGAGCTGTGCCAATAGATCTTGAATGCTAGTAGAATCCAGGTCTTGCTCCATTTGTAACTAAAATCAAAGAAAGAAAACTAAATCAAATATCAAAAGTAAAAGACATAACAAACCAAAAATAAAATAACATAAAATAAACACAAATAAAATAAAATAAAATAAAATAAAACACAAACAAAAACATAAACAAAGGATTAGCAAATTTGCTAATCCCCGGCAACGGCGCCAAAAATTTGATGCGAAAATAAATTCACGCACAAATTTAAACCCTATTTGTGACAGTTGTAGTAATGATGTAAGTAGGGATCGTTCTAGGCCGGGGATTAACTAGGGATGCTAACCAAAGTAAAATTAAATTAAAAACGTAAAAACAAAATTTAAAATATTAAACTAGACTCAAAACACTTAAATAGAATAACTCAAAATAAAACTAACAAATAAACTAAAATAAATCAAAAGACTCAAAACAACACAAGATTTAAGAAAACACAAACTAAAATGATTTCTAATAAATCTAACACTTTAAAATAAAATGGGGGATTGATTTTGACGAGAAGTAAATTAACTTAAATAAATTACAAAATTGACAAAAACATAAAATTAAGGTAAAATGATAAATGACGAACTGGCTAGAGGATTATTCTCCACACATGCCACATATGCAACCTAAATTGATTTTCAGTTGTTCTTTCAATAAATTGTAAATTCTCAACGCCCCAAGTTAATTAGGTCCGCTTAAATTAACCTTCAGATTTTCCTACTTTTATTAGGTTGGATGATTGCATACGACGACCCAAAATATTCCCTACAAGTTCCCTACATGAATTGCATAATAGAGATACAAGCAAGAATCATTAAGTTCTATGAAAATCATAAGCATTGACGAGGCACTTGTTACTATGAATTGCATGAAACTTATGCCAAGAATTTACATAACGCGATCGTTTATAAGCGACCTTCACTACTTGTGAATATAAGTTCATAACGATTAGGTGAAATTCACTTATATTCTAGCATCAAATTCATGCATGTAAATTAAGTATGCATCCTTAATCGACATACAAAAATAAGTTATCAATCAAGCAGTTAAGCAAATTAAATCACAACTCAGAAATCACAACTGAAGGTAATCAATTCAAATTACAAATATATCATGGTTTTGAATTAAACTCTAGCCAAAATAAAATTAGTTACACATTATTAAAATTAAACAGAAAATAAAACGTGAGTTTAGGAAAATTAAACCGAATTGAAATTGACAGCTTGCTGTCCACTGTGCTTCTGCTCCCGTGCTGACTGCACTCGTGCTGACTGCCCTGCTTGTGCTGACTGCACTCGTGCTGACTGCCCTGCTTGTGCTGACTGCACTCGTGCTGACTGCACAGCTTCTTTGCGCTGCGTCCTCGCTGGGTTCCTCATCTGCTCAGCCGTCAGTCTCTCCGCGCGCAGCTTCTCGCAACCTTCACGCTGCGCTGTTCTCCTCACGCTGCCCAGCTGCGTTCGACAACTTGCTCTGCTTCCAGCTGCCAACGCAAGGCAGCCGTCTCTCCAAACCTGCACAGCCCCCGCGCAAGCCTCTGCGCTGTTCCGTGTTGCCTTCGTCCTCGCAATTTCCACGCCCTGCCTGCACGTCTCGCTGCCAGCTGCATGCGCCACGTCCGCGCCTTCCTTGCTGCCCCAAGGTTTCTCGCCAGCTGCCTTATGGCAGCTCCCTGTACTTCTTTCCTCCTTCAGCTCTCCTCAGTCCCCCTTCCTTTATTCTCTCTGCCCGCTGACATGCTGCCCTCCTTTTCATTCTTTTCTGCCCATTCCTCCAGTGCGTCTCCCACTTGCTTTCCCTATTAAATTCTTTCTACCATCCTGCACGTTCACATATTATATATATAAATATATATATATTTATATATATATATATATTTATATATAAATATATATATATTTATATATATATATATTTATAATACTATCTTATTTTTATTAACCAAAAATAGTGGGCAAAGCAGTTTTTACGATTTTATTACTAAAAATCACACTTATGCTAATTTTATTTTCTTAGCTAGATAAATACTATAAAACACAAAAACAAGGTAAATAGCTCAAAAATATAAGAAACTGACTAAGAAAAGACGAGAGAATTTGATGTAAAATATGTATAAATATAATCCGATCACCCATCATAACTCCCCCGGATTGGTCCATTCCCTTTGAATTGATGTGTGATGCATCGGATTATGCACTTGGCGCTGTTTTGGGTCAAAGAAAAAATAAACATTCCCATGTTATTTATTATGCTTCACGCACTCTAAATGATGCTCAATTGAATTATTCTACAACCGAAAAAGAACTTTTGGCGGTTGTATTTGCTTTAGATAAATTTAGATCATATCTAATTGGTACTAAAGTAATTGTTTTCACTGACCATGCAGCCTTGAAGTATCTTTTCACCAAAAAGGAGGCTAAACCAAGGCTCATTCGTTGGATGCTCCTACTTCAAGAGTTCGATATTGAAATTAGGGACAAGAAAGGTTGTGAAAACGTGGTGGCTGACCACTTGAGCAGATTGGTGCGTGAAGAAGAGTCCCTCCCCATTTCTGAGACGTTTCCGGATGAACAACTTCTGTCCATTGAGGTAAGTACCCATTGGTATGCCGATTTAGTCAATTTCTTGGTGTCTAAGCAAGTTCCCAACACTCTAAGCAAGGTTCAACGTGATAAATTGAAACATGATGCACGATTTTATGTATGGGATGATCCATATCTATGGAAATATTGCCCAGATCAGATTGTTAGAAGATGTGTGCCAAATTCTGATTTTAATTCAATTCTAGCATTTTGTCATTCTTATGCATGTGGAGGCCATTTTGGCACCCAAAGAACAGCCCTCAAAGTGTTAGAATCTGGTTTTTATTGGCCTACCTTGTTCAAAGATGCTAGAATGTTTTGCTTAACATGTGATAGATGTCAAAGAACAGGTTCCATTGGTGCAAAAGACCAAATGCCGCAAGCACCCATCTTCAATGTTGAAATTTTTGATGTTTGGGGTATTGATTTCATGGGTCCTTTTCCTTCTTCGTTTGGTTTCACTTATATTTTACTTGCGGTTGATTATGTTTCTAAATGGGTAGAAGCAAAAGCTACCCGTACTAACGATTCTAGAGTGGTTTCAGATTTTATCAAGACTAACATTTTCTCTAGATTTGGGATGCCGCGAGTGTTTATAAGTGATGGGGGCTCACATTTCTGCAATCGGACCATTGAGGCACTCTTTAAGAAGTACAATGTCAAGCATAAGGTTTCAACACCTTATCACCCTCAAACAAGTGGCCAAGCCGAAGTCTCGAATAGAGAAATCAAGCAAATCTTGGAGAAGACCGTGGGGCCTAACCGGAAAGATTGGAGCATGCGTTTAGACGATGCATTATGGGCGTATCGCACTGCCTACAAGACACCCCTAGGGATGTCTCCATTTCGGCTAGTTTATGGCAAGCCTTGTCACTTACCCGTGGAACTAGAACACAAGGCGCATTGGGCCGTGAAAACATTCAATTTGGATTTAGATGCTGCTGGAATGCATCGAAAGCTCCAATTGAATGAGCTTGAGGAGCTAAGGAATGAAGCATATGAGAATGCCCGAATCTACAAAGAGAAAACAAAGGCGTTTCATGACAAGATGATTAGGGGCAAAACCTTTTCAATTGGGCAGAAAGTTTTACTTTTTAATTCTCGCTTACGTTTATTTCCTGGTAAGTTACGTTCTAAGTGGATTGGACCTTTCGTTGTCACTAATGTTTTTCCACATGGTGCAGTTCACGTCCAAAGCTTAAGGAATGGAGTGGAATTCAAGGTTAACGGACATCGATTAAAGCCATACTATGAGAGTGCAGTGGGGCAGGTTGTGGAAGAGATCCCACTCCATGCCGTGGGCTCCAATGGGGCATGATTTTGTTCTTCGTCCGGCTTCACGACGTTAAAGAAAGCGCTACTTGGGAGGCAACCCATGCAATTCAACAAAGGAAGACCAAGGAATCACTCCAATTCCAGATTTGCGTTCCTAAACTCTTCCCTTTGTTGTTTCTTTCGAATCTGCCTATTTAGTTGTTTTAGTTGCTGTTTGTGTGTTTCCTTTTGTTTGGTGTGATTTTATGCTTGAAACATTGAGGACAATGTTTGATTTAAGTGTGGGGGGGGTAACCAAAGTATTTTGATGCAAATTCGTGGGATTTTATCACCCATATTTTCAAGTGTTGTTCCTTGCTGTTTTTAAGTGTTTTTAAGCTGTTTTGGTGTGTTTTAGTGTGTTTTGACTTAAAAATCCGAAAATCATATAAAAATTTGCAAAAAGTGTTTTGAAAAGCCTAAAAAGAGTGTTTTGAGTTGTTTTTGTGTGTTTGTTTGGGCCTTAGGGTACCTTCCAACACAATGATGAGGATTCGGTTTGTAATTACATGGCTGTTAAGGAGAGTGATTAACATGGATGAAAGTTTGATTTACTCTTTGTTTATGCTTGGTTGTGGTTATAACTTATGAATTCACATGTAATCATAAAGGAAAAATCAGTTTTTGTAACATGCTTGAAGGAAGGAACTCAAATTAACGCTACAACCTTGTGAGACTTGAGCCTAAAACGTTTATTTGGAGAGTAAAATCTGTGCATTATTGTTTTCTAAAGTCGTTGCATGATCTCATTATTCCTTGCTTGGTTGCTACTTAGAAGGCGTTTCATCATTTAGTTCCAAATGCTAGAACTCATGCCCATTTCATTCAAAGCATGTCATTGAATTGCATAACACATATTCAAGATAAAGTTGTGTAGTGACCACCACCATAGCCAAAAAGCCGTAAATCCCCTCTGTTATTATGTTTTGTAGGTTTTTAACCCCGTTGAGCCTTGTTTGGCCTATTCTTTGTTAACCCATGTTTTCCTCACCTAGCCTAGATTAGGACCATCCATACCCTTGTTCTTAAAGCATAGTAAAGCATGATTCAAATTGAATTCCTTTTGATTTATGTTGGCAGAAAACAAGTGTGGGGGAAGTATTTCTTTTGTGATTTTGTGTGCCATAGGCACGTGTGGAAAGAAAAGAAAAGAAAAAATTCGTGGAAAAAGAAAAAAAATGAAGAAAAAAGTGTGAAAAGTATGAAAAAAGAGTTGAAAAGATGTGAAAAAGAGTTCCAAAGTATTGTTTGTTGAAGTAAGGGTCAAAAACAATGAATTCGGCCCTAAGGAGTTGTCTAAATCTTTCCCTTGTGTTTAAAGTTAATTTCTGCAATCTAAGTGAATTCTAAGTCTCAATTTCACTACTTTGCTTACTAATGCTTGAAGAACGTTTGTTTTCCCTATCCTTTCTTTGTTAACCAATACCCCAAGCCCCGTTACAACCCTTAACTTCTATCTTGAGTGTAGTGTATTTCATTTTGTGGAGTTTGAATTTGGTATGAGCATATGGTGTCACTGGTTCTCGCATCTAAGTAGTAGCATTCCATTCATGAGATCATATCTAAACATGCTTATTAACTCCAGAAATTGCGTTCTTTGTGATACATATATGTGAGTGTTCGTTTTCATGTCTACATCAATCTTCTCACATATAATTAGTATAGGGTGTGTAGTTAGAAAATCTGAGTGAAAATTGAGTGCATACCTTGTAAGGAATTGAGCGAATTCTCTAAGGCATGTTACTACATTCAAAACATCGTTTTAATTGGTTAATTGTGAACAAGTAAGTAGTGACTGATTAAGTATGTGCTTAAATGTAAATTGACTCAAATCTGTGGGGATAATGATTTTTAACATGTCATGTTCATTGGAAATCCCTGAGACAATTGTTGGAAGGTTTAGGTTGTGTTTTGTTTGTTTTGTTTCGTTTTATTTCTTTGTTTTGCTCGAGGACTAGCAAAAGCTAAGTGTGGGGTAATTTGATAGGAGCATTTTTATGCGACTTAATTGGCTTGTTCTCATGCATTTATGTTGTTTTTCCTTAGTTAGTTTAGTATTTAAAGTCATTTTCGTGCAATTCCAGGTTTTATTGTCAAAGTATGCAAAAATGAGCATTTTGGAGCTTTTAGGAGCAAAATTGGGCTTGGAATGAAGTGCATATGCATGGAGCAAGGAGTTTGGGCGAAATTGAAGATCAAATGAGTCTAGGAAGGTGCTAGAAGATATAAGAAATCAGCTTGGAAGCTTGGAAGACAAAGAAAAACACAAATTGAAGCATTCATACAAAGGTGGCGCCATGTCCCCTTCTTGTCCCCTCCTTGTCTCCCTTGTTGCAACAATTCTCCTTGTTATGTTTCCTTATCCTTAAACCTTGTAAACACATTTCCTTTTCCCTTTAGGACAACCCAAAACCCTTTCCCTTAGTTCCTAGGACTTTGTCGTGCCTTTCCCATCTCCCATCCTTCCTTGCCGCACAAGGAATCCACTTCCCCTACAGTTTTAGGACATCAAACCTTTCCCTAAACCTTTCCTACATCACAGCCGCATTCCCTTGACCTCTCCTCTTCCTTGCCGTGCAAGGGAGAGTGAATCTTTCCTATTTTCTGAAGTTAAACACATTCCTTTTGTGTTTCATACCCTAGCCGCACCTTTTAGCTAATTTCCCTTAAGTTTCTGATTTTGTTTCCTAATTCTAAAAGCCTTAGACTTAATTTCTGTTACCTAAATAAGTTAGGGTTTTTAATTCCTGAAATCCCTTTAAATAAACTCTCTTTGGCAGCCACAAACTATCTCTTCACGTCAGAAACCATTCCACACACTTAAACACATAACCATTCACCCTAGTTTCTGCCTAAAAAGATCCCTAGCCGCCCCATACACTCATCCTAACCCTAAATCCATACTTCTACACCATCCATAATCCCCAAAACCCAACCACTTGTGCGTTGCAGCAAGGAGAAAGAAGGAAGGACTCTTGGATGCTCAAGCTTCATCGTTGGTGCATTCTAGGTGTAATTCGTTTTATGATTTCAATGTTTAATTTCTTTTCCTTTCGTTTTGCTATGAACATGAGTGGCTAAACCCCTATTGGTTAGGGGTGATTTCGAAGCCATGACTATGTGTGCAATTTGATTTGATAAATTCCAGTTATGAGTTCTTGAATCGTGAATGCAATTGGCTTAACTGTGCAAGTAATAACTTATTTGTGTTTGTTAATTAGGGGTCGACACTTAATTGGCTTGCATGAATATGACGCTAGAATATAAGGTTGTTTCACATAATCGTCACACACTTATATTCATATGTAGTGAAGGTCGCTAGTCACGATCGCGTTAAGTTCAATTCCTAGCATGAGTGACATGATGTCATAGTTGCAAGTGCTTTGTCAATGCTTATAGTTTTCATTGAACGTAATGATCTTTGATTGTATCTTTATTATGATGTCATGTAGGGAACTTTTGAGGAATGCTTCGGGTTGTCGAATGATGTCATCCAATCCGATAACACAAGGAAAACTTGAGAATTAACTAGTGATGTCACGGTTAATTTGGGGCATTGTCATTCATAATTCAATGAAGGAATAACTGGAAGTCGAGTCGTTTGCATACTTGTCATGTGTGGAGAAAGAGCCTCTAACTAATCCATCATCCATTTAAAACCCCAAAATCGTTTTCAAATCTGTTTTTACTTTGCAATCTGTTTTGTTAGTTTATTTTCGTCCAAATCAAATCCCCATTTATTTTGAAGTCCTAGATTAGTTAGAAAGTGTTTTGGTTTATGTTTTTAAGTGTTTTGATACAAGTTAAAACCCAAATTCGTCCAATTTGGTGCTTTGTGCTCAAAACTGCCCAGAAAGTGTTTTTAAGGCAGTTTTGAGTCTTTTGGTTGCTGTTTTGAGTTTTTGGTTTGTTTTAGTGTTTTAAAACTTTAGTTTTGCATTCTTTGAGTCTAATTTAGTGTTCTAAACTTTGTTTTTACGTTTCTAAGTCAGTTTTCAAGTGTTTAGCAATCCCTCCTAATCCCCGGTCCAGAACGATCCCTACTTACATACTTTACTACAATTGTCAAAAGAGGGTTTAATTTGTGTGTTTAGTTATTTTACGCATCAATAGAACTTAAGGATTCTTGCTTGTATCTCTATTATGCAATTCATGTAGGGAACTTGTAGGGAATGTTTTGGGTTGTCGTATGCAATCATCCAACCCAATAACTTGTGGAAAAACTGAGGGTTAATTAGTGCAATTCACGGTTAATTTGGGGCGTTGAGTATTCATAGTTTATCGAAAAGCAATTGGAAATCATTTTGTATGCAAGTATAACATGTGTGGAGAAGAACCCCTTAGCTAGCTTCTCATCCATTTAATTTGATCAATCTCGTTTTAAAACCTATTTTGTTTTACAAAGTTCTTGTTTTGTTTTCAAATTCGTCTAAAATCAATCCCCCTTTATTTTGTTGAGTCATATTAGTTAGAAATCAATTTAGTTTGTGTTTTTAAGTGTCTTGAGTCAAGTTATAACATATTTTCGTTCAAATTCTTCCTTAGTGTTCAAAACTGCCCAGATTGTGTCTTTAAGGCAGTTTTGAGTCTTTAGGTGCTGTTTTGAGTCTTTTGGTTTGTTTTAGTGTTTTAAAGTATAGTTTTGCATTCTTTGAGTCTAGTTTAGTGTTTTAAACTTTGTTTTTACGTTTTCAACTCAGTTTCCAAGTGATTTAGCAATCCCTCCTAATCCCCGGCCTAGAACGATCCCTACTTACCTACTTTACTACATTTGATAAAAAGAGGGTTTAATTTGTGTGCTTATATATTTCGCATCAATTTCCAATGCACATGACATGTTAAAAATCATTATTCCCACAGATTTTAGTTATCTTCACACTTGAGCACATACTTAATCACAGTCACCACTTACTAGTTCACATTTAACCAATTAAAATGATGTTTTGAATGTAGTAACATGCCTTAGAGAATTTGCTCAATTCCTTACAAGATACTCTCTATTTTCACACATTTTCTGACTACACACCCTACACTAGTTATATCTGAGAAGATTGATGTAAACATGAAAACGAACACTCACATATATGTGTTACAAAGAAAGCAATTTCTGGAGTTATTAAGCATGTTTAGATATGATCTCATGAATGGAATGCTACTACTTAGATGCGAGAACCAGTGACACCATATGCTCATACCAAATTCAAACTCCACAAATTGAAACACATAACACTCAAGATAGAAGTCAAGGGTTGTAACGGGGCTTGGGGTAATGGTTAACAAAGGAAAGATAGGGATAACAAACGTTCTTAAAGCAATAGCAAGCAAAGTAATGAAATCGAAACTTAGAATTCACTTTAGAATGCAGAAATCAATTTTTAACACAAATGGAAGATTTAAGCAACACTTAGGGCCGAATTCAATGTTTTGGACCCTTTCTTCAACAAACAACACTTTAGAACTCTTTTTCATACATTTTCACAACTTTTTTTTTTTGTTTTTTCGACCCGTGCCTTATTAAGGACTTTGGCACACACACACACAAGAATCACTTCCCCCACACTTGTTTTCTGCAATACATTAATCAAAAGGAATTCATTTCGAGTCATACTTTACTATGCTTCAAGAACAAGGGTATGGATGGTACTAATCTAGGCTAGGTGAAGATAGTGTGGGTTAAACATATAATGTATGGGATAGGCTTTTTGGCTTTTGGCTCACTAAACAACTTCATCTTGAATATGTGTTATGCAAATCAATAACATGCTTTGAATGAAATAGGCATGAGTTCTAGCATTTGGAACTAAATGATGAAACGCCTTCTAAGTAGCAACCAAGCAAAGCATAATGAGATCATGCAACGACTTTAGAAAACAAAAAAAATTGCACAGATTAATAACTCTCCAAATAAACGTTTAGGCTCTAGTCTCACAAGGTTGGAGCGTTCATTTGAGTTCCTTCTTTCAAGCATGTTACAAAAACTGATTTTTCCTTTATGATTGCATGTGAATTCATAAATTATAACCACAACCAAGCATACACCAAAGAGTAAATCAAATTTTCATCCATGTTTATAACTCTCTTTAACAGTCATGTAATTAAAAACCAAATCCTCATCATTGTGTTGGAAGGTACCCTAAGACACAAACAAACACACAAAAACAACTCTTTTTGGGTTTTTCAAAACAATTTTTCAAATTTTTATGAGATTTTCGGATTTTTATGTCAAAACACACTAAAACACTCCAAAACAGCATAAAAACACTTAAAAACAGCAAGGAACAACACTAGAAGTAATGGGTGATAAACTCCCACGAATTTCATGCAAAACAACTTGGTAACCCCCCCACACTTAAATCAAACATTGTCCTCAATGTTTCGGGCATAAACTCACACAAAAACAAGCAAACAAACAAACAACGAATAAACATGACAAGTATGGCAAAGTAAAAACCAGACAGAGTAGAGTTTAAGAACGCAAATCTGGTTATGGAGAGATGATCTTGTTGACTTTCCACAGCTTTGATCTCGAACTGGGCTAGGGAACTTCTTAGCAAGGAAAATGAGACTTGATTGGTGGTGGTGATTTGATGGCCTTGTACGACGAGGCTTTGCTCTTTGGCGACTGATGTGTCCATATGTTGTTGAAGCTTCTCGAGCTCTTGGTTTCAACTCAGACTCCTTCTGCTGGGTTGATTGAGTCTGCAGGCAGCATTCTTCTCTGCTTGTTTCTTCTGCACGGCAGGTAGGCACAAGGTAGAGGTGATGGTCTGTTTCTTTGTTCAATCTGTCCAAGTGCCGACCGATTGCTTTCTTTCTCCTTGTCTCGCAGGCAAGAGCAAGGGTAAAGGAAAAGCATGCCATGAGATATCTTTGCCTTTGACTCTGATGATATGAGATACTTTTGCTTTTGAAGAAGTATCTTTCCACAAGTGTATTCTTGAACTGGGTTGGGGAACTTCTTAGCAAGGAAAATGAGACTTGATCTTGATGATGAATTAGCACGTTGTCTCCACATGCTTCAAGGTATCATTTTCACTTGCCTTATCTGTTCTCCAGGCAGATGTGGCATCTTCTTCAGAAGTACATCAGCAGTTGAAGATGAGCACTCGAGAGCAATGCTAGGTAAGCAATCAGGAAGGAGTTCCAGGCAGTCGGTTCTTAGATCGGAAGATTGACACCAAGTGCTGGCTGATTGCTCGCTTTCTCCTTGTCACAAAGACAAGGAAAATGACAGGGAGAAAGCATGATATGAGATACTCTTGCTTTCAACCTTCATGATATGAAATACTTTTACTCTTGATGACTTGTTTGCAGAGGTACCCCAAGGGATGAGAAACACAGAGTAACTCGAGAGGCTTCGTTGGGAATGCATTTTCGGAGATGAAGAAGGATTATGTATGTCTGCCTTGCTATGGAGGGTGAAAGACGACATTTATAGGAATTAATAACCGGTACTATTCTTTCACTCTTGTCGGCACCCGTTGGATGATTGAACAGTAAACTTCACGTGCTTTCTACTTCACCCGAAATCTTCGACAGATTGCTCGTAATTTCTGCAAGGTTTAGTGTGCATGTGACAGATGCTGACACGTCTGGATAAAGCTGATGCCTCTTCGATATCTGGAATCGGCGCTTCGACAAACTGCCCGTGATTTCTGCAAAGCTGAGTTTGCGTGTGACAGGTGCTGACGAGGCTGAAAAAGACTGCCACCTCTTCGATATCTGGAATCGGCGCTTCGACAAACTGCCCGTGTTTTCCTCAAAGCTGACTCTGCATGTGACAGATGTTGACACGTCTGGAAAAGCAGATGGTTGGAATCGGCGCTTCGACAAACTGCCAGTGATTTCTGAAGGAAAATTTGTGAAAAACATGTTCATTTAAGCAACATCAATAGCATGCTATTAACAAGTTCCCAAAATTGAGAACCTCTAAGTATCTTCACCAAGGTTAGATTGGAGAAGAAATGAGTGACCTTGGAGTAGTAGGATTGCTAGATCCACCCTCCAAGGGGGCCGGCCTCCTAGAGAGAAAAGGAGAGACATGTTCTCTCCAATTTTCTCCAAAAGAACCCATTATGAATTTTAGGCTATAAAGTTCTTTTATATAGTCACTTCATTTAAGTGACCTAAATAACCAAAACCCTATTTTCATCTCAAGGCCGGCCTTAGGGTGTTATTGGGCTAATTGGGCCTTTGTGAATTATTATTCATTAAGTTGTCATACAACTTAAGTCAATGGGCTTGACGTTCGAAGCCCATTGGGCCTTAAGGTCCAAAACTATCCCGAGGTCTTTAACGAACTTATTCGTTTGATTAATTAACATATTAATTAATCCTTGCCATAAATGATTAAACCATTTAATTATTCTTACTCATCTCCATTGTTTCTTCAATCTCCACCTTACACGGTGTACGATCCATTAGGTTCCTTTTAGCGAGGCAGTGGGCGATTAAAACCATTTCACATCGATTGTGAATTGAAACTTACTTTCAATTTTCCCTTTAGTGATTATACACGTTTAGGGCTTCCACAAACCATGAGTGACACCTAGCAGCATATCATGGTTACCCAAGCTAATCAGAAGAGGTAGAGAACCTATTCAGTTTAGGATTACAAATGCAATACGGTCTTTCTCCAATACAATACTCTTGACCACATTGTTTGGTTTGATAGTTTATTCATGTCTACTATCCAATGTGATTCGTGTGCTTATATGATTACCTTGAATGTGATTTGGAACGCCTTTCCTTAATCTCATTCATACTTTGGCCAAAGATTTTAATCATATCATAGAGTATTCTCCCCCAAACGGTTTGAAGGTTAGAGGTCCCTTGTTGCGCATTCACTTGCCTCCATGGCTAAGTGGCTTAACCCCAACTATGCCCTGGACACCCCGATGGGGTGACTTTGACATAATCAAAGATCAAGGACTTAACCACAAGACAACTGTGATGCCTCAGGTCAAAGGACTACTTTGCATTATCCCAACCATGAGTTCTCATGTGACATGAATATGAGAACTCTTCGTTGATCGTGTTCAGTGAACTCATTCTCTATTGAGCACCTACATGCTTATCTTGATGTCACACACACCAATGATTCGAGACTAGTCACTCTCCCTGAGAGAAGACACAACACGTACTGATCTTAACGGACTGTCAATGCCCAATTGGCAATCCTATGATCAGGAACGTTTAGGATGTGTCTACGAAAGAATGGTCTCATGAATCTAACTTCTTTAGATCGTATTCTCCCAATCACATATTCCTTGGACTTTATCGTTTAAGCATATAACATTTATATGAGACGGCTTAAACAATAATCTTTGCCCTTGATATTAAACTAGATTAGTTTAACATATGAAATGTCCGTGAAGTATCATCATATGATTGGCTTTAGGGCACATTTCCAACAATCTCCCACTTGCACTAGAGCCAATCAGCTTGGTCATCAGTGATGATACCTCTTATGTAGTCATTTCATAAATGGCTGAGTAGAAGGCCTAGACAATGGATATCTATATGTTATCCATAGAAGCAACCTTGAGAATAACGACGTTACCATTGTACATGATTCTCAATCATGTGATTCAGTCTCTCATATGAGTTCGGATCTTGATGAGACCTTGATTCCTTGGCTTGAGCTATCGCCCCATTAGTGTCGTAGTGTCGGTACACTAGAGACACTTTCTGGTTGGAACCGAATAGAGAGTTCATTAATGAACTCTCCCATCCAAGCAACATTGTTGTAAACTTCTATATGGCAATATATTTTGCATTCATAATGGAACACACTAAAGTCATTACTTTAATGTTTCCATCCAAACATCTCTTTAGTCATAATAAAGAGATATCTGTTTATCTCTTGATTCATAATGAAGAAACATCCAATGATGGATTAGATTCATAATCTAATACATTTACGCTTCCTTTACGTTACTCTAATTCTTCCTCGATTTTTGAGGAATCTATCCTTTAGTATTTCTTAAATACTTAAGGACTCACTTGACAATTGCCATGGTTCTGATCCTGGGCTTGCACTGATATCGTCTTGTACCGTTCTAGGTACAATTCATATCAACGTTTTTCATACAATATGAAATACGTAAATCACCTTTCTGCGTATGCATAAAGGATTCTATTTATGCATTATTTCTTTGGGAGTCAAAGGGTACGTTTCCTTTGAGAAGAGCAACTACTTAGTCTAACTAGAGTTGTCCTCCTAATTGAAGTTTATCATCATATGAGAAACTTCCTAGCACATTTTGTCTATTATTAGGGCATGATATAATCCAATTATATCCTAAAATCTATCATTATAGATTTCCATCCCATGTATATAGACTATGTCTCCCATATACATTCTATCGTTATAGAATGTTTAAAGTCATAACTTTAACGAAGAAGTACTCATTCCATTTCCAAAATTTATATATCATATATATATTCATATATATCATATATATATTTATATATATATATATATACAATTTAGGAATATGATTAACTCCCACTAATCTTTTGTAAACCTAGTAAACAAAAGATTCATTTACATCTTTATGAGAAATCAAACGTTTTGACCTTTCTCTCATAAGACGCTTATAGCTCCCACTAGCTTGCTAAGATTCATGATGGATGGATCTCTACAACTTACATGTCTTGTGATTCATAGTTTTAGACATATATTATCAAGACTATCTTAATAATGGTTTCGGAAACCTATATTATGTCCAAACATTGAATCACCATTTAGTTGTAGCTAGCAATCTTCAAATTAATTGAAACTAAGACTACGTCAAAAATGGTTCCTTCAAAGTCAACCATTCTCTTTGATTGTAGTCACCTTAAGCTACCAATTAGCTATGAAGGTTTCATTATTTCGTGTCAAATGGTACTTTACCATTTCCTTGAGTATATATCGTATATACACTCAATGTAGTCATAAGGATTTTCATTCTTATTTCTTTCGAATTAAGATGTGCAACTCTATGACATAGTCATAAAGTTCAAACCATTCAACGGAGACGGTTTATAAATCTTTTTCGACTACCTTGGAGCTTGTGGTATAGGAACTAGGTTGTTATATTTGTTGATTATCATCTTGTCTCTCAAAGAACCCATTCTTTGAGTTCTATCTTTCGTTCATTGCTCTATCTTAGGCAAATCATATTGTAGGATTATAATGAACTACCCAACAAACAACCTTTGTTAGTTGGTTTATAGAAGTGATATCCAAATGTTAAATTAAGGATATTCACAAGATAATTCTCAAACAAATATTGCATATTGGCACACAACCCCAAATCTTATTATGATTAAGATTTGTCTTTCTTTCTAACTACATCCTATGGAGTCATGAAAACTTTGGAAGATCTTCTAATTGACAATCATATTGTTTTTAGTTGGGATTAGTCACTACCTTGCCACCTTTTGGGTTTTTAAGCATCATTATATTCTAAACAGTTAACACTACCATATCATCTCTACTATAGAGATAATCAATTAGATTACTATAATCCAATCATTGATTAATAAAGAACAATATTTTGTCAAACAAAACATTCATCCATCTCTACTATAGTGACGGAATTAAGTTCCTTAAAATTGGAATGTAAAGACAATCTTTGTTTTTCCATTTCTTTGGTAGTTCATATGAGGAGGTAAGTACTAACTGCTTTCGTAGAAATCTATATTTTATTCACGTTTTGTATGTGAAGTACTTTCTCTTCTCTCATATATCTTCTACTTCTTATTAGTCATACTTTTTACAACGATTTGTAAAACATAGTTACTAATACGGAATCAAACATTCAAGTAGAAGAACCAACTGTTTTGAACTATTCAAGAACAATTTACAACACCTTCGAAAGGTGTGTTCTTGACACTTGCAAGACATTTCTTGCAAATACCCCTTCCAATGTCCATCCTTTCATAAAGAAAGTTTGTTCCCTTGGAGTTATTTCGCTTTCTTCATTTGACTTCTCCTTTGACTACCATAGTCATAGTCCCTAAACTCCCACTATCTCTCTTGAAACTTATTTCAATTGTGTTATACACATCAAACAATTTGGAGAGCATGTGTTTATTGTTCACTACATAGTTTATGATGCGTAAAATAACTAAACACACAAATTAAACCCTCTTTTGACAATTGTAGTAAAGTATGTAAGTAGGGATCGTTCTGGACCGGGGATTAGGAGGGATTGCTAAACACTTGAAAACTGACTTAGAAACGTAAAAACAAAGTTTAGAACACTAAATTAGACTCAAAGAATGCAAAACTAAAGTTTGAAACACTAAAACAAACCAAAAGACTCAAAACAGCAAACAAACACTCAAAACTGCCTTAAAAACACTTTCTGGGCAGTTTTGAGCACAAACACAAACTAAGCTCCATATTGCTCCAAAAAGCTCCAAAATGCATCTTCTTGCATCCTTTGGCCTTAAAACCTGAAAAACACATAAAACTAGCTTAAAAGACTACTTAAACTAAGAAAACACCATGGAAATGCATAAGAACTAGCTAACTAAGGCGCATAAATATGCTCCTATCAAATTCCCCCACACTTAGCTTTTGCTAGTCCTCGAGCAAAACAAAGAAATAAAACAAAACAAAACAACTAAAACACAACCTAAACCTTCCAACAATTGTCTCAGGGATTTCCAATGAACATGACATGTTAAAAATCGTTATCCCCACAGATTTGAGTCATCTTTACACAAGCACATACTTAATTAAAGCCACTACTCACTAGTTCACAAGTAATCAATTAAAACAATGCTTTGAATGTAGTAACATGCCTTAGAGAATTCCCTCAATTCCTTACAAGATATACACTCTATTTTCACTCAGATTTTCTAACTACACACCCTACACTAGTCATATGTGAGAAGATTGATGTAGATGTGAAAACGAATGCTCACATATATGTATCACAAAGAATGCTATTTCTAGAGTTAAGAAGCATGTTTAGATATGATCTCATGAATGGAATGCTACTACTTAGATGCGAGAACCAGTGACACCATATGCTCATACCAAATTCAAACTCCACAAATTGAAACACATAACACTCAAGATAGAAGTTAAGGGTTGTAATGGGTCTTGGGGTGTTGGTTAACAAGGAAAGGATAGGGAAAACAAACGTTCTTCAAGCAATAGTAAGCAAAGCAATGAAATTGAGACTTAGAATTCACTTAGATTGCAGAAATTAACTTTAAAACACAAGGGGAAGACTTAAACAACTCCTTAGGGCTGAATTCATTGTTTTGGACCCTTACTTCAACAAACAATACTTTGGAACTCTTTTTCTCAACTTTTCAACTCTTTTTTCAAACTTTTCATATTTTTTCTTCAATTTTTTCTTTTTCCACGAATTTTTTTTTTCTTTTCTTTTCTTTGCCGTGCCTATGGCACACAATTCCTCATGAAAAATACTTCCCCCACACTTGTTTTCTGCTAACATAAATCAAAAGGAATTCAATTCGAATCATGCTTTACTATGCTTTAAGAACAAGGGTATGGATGGTCCGAAACTAGGCTAGGTGAGGAAAACATGGGTTAACAAATAATGAAGGCTAACAAGGCTCAACGGGGTTAAAAACCTACAAAACATAATGACATAGGGCACACGGCATTTGGCTAAGGTGGTGGTCACTACACAACTTCATCTTGAATATGTGTTATGCAATTCAATGACATGCTTTGAATGAAATAGGCATGAGTTCTAGCATTTGGAACTAAATGATGAAACGCCTTCTAAGTAGTAACCAAGCAAGGAATAATGAGATCATGCAACGACTTAGAAAACAAAGAATGCACAGATTTTAACTCTCCAAATAAACGTTTAGGCTCAAGTCTCACAAGGTTGTAGCGTTAGTTTGAGTTCCTTCCTTCAAGCATGTTACAAAAACTGATTTTTTCTTTATGATTACATGTGAATTCATAAGTTATAACCACAACCAAGCATAAACAAAGAGTAAATCAAACTTTCATCCATGTTAATCACTCTCTTTAACAGCCATGTAATTACAAACCGAATCCTCATCATTGTGTTGGAAGGTACCCTAAGACACAAACAAACACACAAAAACAACTCTTTTTGGGTTTTTAAAACAAATTTTTCAAATTTTTATGTGATTTTCGGATTTTTGCATCAAAACATACTAAAACACACCAAAACTGCTCAAAATCACTTTAAAACAGCAAGGAACAAGTCTCCAAGTTAAGGGTGATAAAATCCCACGAATTTGCATCAAAAACACTTAGTTACCCCCCCCCCCCCCCACACTTAAATCAAACATTGTCCTCAATGTTTCAAGCATAAAACCACGCTAAACAAAAAGAAACACACAAACAGCAAGTAAATAACAAACTGGGCAGATTAGAAACAAGCAACAAAGTGAAGGGTTTTAGGAACGCAAATCTGGAATTGGAGTGATTCTTAGGGCTTCCTTTGTTGAAGCCGGACGAAGAACACAATCATGCCCCATTGGAGCCCACGGCATGGAGTGGGAGCTCCTCCACAACCTGCCCCACAAAGTTCTTGTACATTGCATCCTTGAACGGAAATGGATAGTGATGTTTGTTGATGGGTGCGTTGTGTTGCCTAAGGTTCATGTTCATGTACCCACCATCGGGGATTTGCTTGGGTACCTGCACCAAAGAAGGGAACCACCTATCAACTTTAATGGGAATTGGATTTGGATTAGGTGGCTTACCTATGTGATGTGATGAAGTGGCAGCAATGTGAACATTCTTCATGGTGTTCTCGGCCACATTAGGTATCTTAAGGGCAGTGGCCGTGGGGTCCTCATGCTCCACTCCAATTCCCTCATCTTGCATGGTTCTTGAAGCAACCTTTGTGTTAGGGGCTGAATGATCCGTCCCTATCTTTTCTATTGTATCAATAACACAACAAGAACGAACAACGTTAGGAGTCTCAATGGATTCAGAAATTTCAAAACAAATCATATCACCACCAAATGCCATAGTTACTTCTCCTTTGGCTACATCAATCTTGGTTTGAGCCGTTTTCATGAAAGGCCGTCCAAGGAGAATGGGCAATGAAGGAGCATGATCCGATTCATCCATCTCAAGAACATAGAAATCCGCCGGAAAGATCAAATGATTAACATGCACCAAAACATCTTCCACAACTCCCTTTGGATAGGCATTAGATCTATCGGCCAATTGTATGATTACACCATCATTTTTTAACTTGCCTAGGTTCATAGATGCATAAATTGAATATGGCATAACATTTATGGATGCTCCTAAGTCTAACATGGCAGATTTGAACCTAGTATTACAAATGACACAAGGAATGGTGAAACTACCCGGATCTTTGCATTTAGGAGGTAGTTTACGTTGTATCATGGCAGACACATTCTCACTTACCTGTACCACTTCTTTCTCCCGAAAACGTTTCTTTGTTGTACAAAGCTTCTTCAAACACTTGGCGTACTTCGGGATTTGCTTGATTGCATCCAAGAGAGGTATGTTAACTTGAACCTTCCTAAATGTCTCTAGAACATCTTTTTCCTCCTCTTCATTCTTGAATTGCAAAAATCTGCTAGGAAAGGGCACATTGGGTGGAATAATGTTAGAATTAACCAAACTTGGACTCATCTTACCTAGGGTGGACGGATTGGATGGCTTAGGGGCCATGGGTGCTTGCGGCAAAAGTGGTGCTACCTTTGCCGTGAGTGGACTTGGTGTCTTCTCTTCCGATTTCAACGTTTCATCCTCTTTGGGACCTGATTTTGGTGGTGTAGGACCTGCCCCAACTTCTTTTCCACTCCTTAGCATGATTGCATTTGCGGTTTCAAAGCCTCCTTTTGGATTCGCAATGGTTGAACTAGGAAGCTTTCCTTGTTCTCTAAACTGCCCAACAAACTCCGCAATCTGCCCAATTTGCTTCTCCAATTGATCTACCCTAATGTTCGTGCTTTGCATTGCTTGGGTTTGCTTTTCCTGCCCATGAGTCAACTTGGTTAGTATCTTAAGAAGTGCATCATTGTCTAGGGACGTACCTGAAGCATTTGGGTTAGATTGTGGTTGGTTTTGATTGGGTGTGTACGGCTTGGTGAAGAACTCCCTCACAAGAATTCATTCAACGCGATCGTTTTCAAGCGACCTTCACTACTTGTGATTATAAGATTGTAACTATTAGGTGAAACTCCCTCATAATCTAGCATCATATTCATGCATGAAAACTAAGCGTGCACTCTCAATCAACATACACAAATAAGTTATCAATCAAGTAGATGAACGAATTGAATCCACAACTTATGAAATAACAACTGAATGTAATCAAATCATATTGCAAGCATGTACATGGTTTCGAATCACCCCCCAACTAAGGGGGTTTAGTTCCTCATACTCACAACACAAAGTTTATTGAATTGAAACATTGAAAACATAAGAAAGATCACACCTAAAAGTTCCAGCAATCTGCAATAGACTAGCAAGCACATTCAAGGGCACTCCTTCTTCCTTCTTGTTGCGGCACAAGGTATGGAGATGGTTATGGATGGTTTTGGATGATGTAGAATGATGGAAAAGTGTCTAGGATGGGTGTATGGCACGGCTAGGGGGGTTTGGGTTCAGAAAATATGGATTTGGGTGAAGGATGGGCACGGCAAGAGGTGAGAGATCAAATCTGGCGTGAATGGAGTTGTATGGATGTGTATGGAATGTTTTGTGGCTGCAACCAAGAGGTTTATTTAAAGGAAAACAGAAATTAAAACCCTAGGTTGATTAGGAAATCAGAAATTAAGTCTAAGGATTCTAGAAGTAGGAAACAAATCAGAAAATTAAAGGAAAGGCAAGGGAATATGCGGCTAGGGTTTGAGAGAGTTTAGGAAAGTGTTTTAAAGCTTAGAATCAGGAAATAACCCTCTCCCTTGCACGGCAAGGAAGAGGAAATACCAAGGGGGGTGCGGCAAGGGTTCAAAAGGTGCAAGGGATGTGTATTTGATGTCCTAAAATGCTTAGGAAGCCTTCAAAGTTTATAAGACTTAGGAACATTTAGGAAAGGTCAAACCAAAGTAGGAAACCTTGGCTTAACTTTCCTATTTCAAGTAGGAATCCTTGTTGGAGTAGGAATCCTTGTTCTTCTAGGAATCCTCATGTGAGTAGGAATCCATCTTCAATTAGGAATCCTTCGTTGATTAGGAATCCTTCGTTCATGTAAGCACTTTCCTATTTCAACTAGGAAACCTTGTTCAAGTAGGAATCGTCATCTTCAAGTCTTCAAATTCGTCCAAACCTTGGCTCCAAATATGTGACATGCATTCCAAGCTCCATATTGCTCCAAAAAGCTCCAAAATGCATCTTCTTGCACCCTTTGGCCTTAAAACCTGAAAACACATAAAACTAGCTTAAAAGACTACTTAAACTAAGAAAACACCATGGAAATGCATAAGAACTAGCTAACTAAGGCGCATAAATATGCTCCTATCAGTTTACAATAAACTTAGTGAACCATTAGGTTAGGGACATAAATGTGAAGTCTTAGCCTTAGTTTCCGTCTCGTTAAGTGGTTTATCACTTCAACACTCAATGATTCAAAATCATTATAAGTCCATGTTGATGGACTATTTTTGTCGACCAACCATTATGTTCTCAACATAATTACAAACTTTCAAGAGTTGTTCAAGGCAACTCTCATTTCTTCATACAACATTTGTAAGTGAAGAATCATGGCACATAAAGTGTCCATGCCATTGTGCTTTCTTCTTAAGTTCTTTGTTCATTTAACAAAGAAACAAGCACTAGTGTTTGCTTTGACTAAGGGTTGTTCAAAGCAACTCATTATTTCTTCATACAACGATTTGTAAGTGAAGAACTAATAACACTAAAAGTGTCCTTGTCTTTATGCTAATCTTCGTAAGTTCCTTTGTTCATATAACGAAGGAATAAACATTGGTTGTTTGTGTTGTCCTCTTCATGATAGACTTTTCTCACATGTTCTTCCAATGATACATTATCATTAGGAAGATTGTGAGGATGAGACTACTTAGGTACTTATCCAATCCTTTTAAGACATTCTTTGGGATTGTGGTACCAAGTCCGGAAACTAAAACATTCGGTTTTTATTTGTCAAGTGTTGGATAGCGTTTGCAAATATATTGGTAAACAAATACATAACGAATATAAATTGATTGATTTTAAGCCATTTGATTCGGGTCTTTAAATCAAATAGCACCACCCACTATTTTTGGCAAATTCCATATCCCTCATTGGAATTCGAGAGTTTTGGAGGAAACTCTTAGTAGGGTATGGGAGACTCACTATTACCAAGCCCACCTCACAATGATATGATATTGGCTAACATTAATAATAATGAGAGAGTACGCTTACTCATTTGCATCTCTTGCAAGTACCCATCTTATTTGGCCTCTAGAGAATGTTACCTCACAATGATATGATATTGGCTCCATTGCACTTAGTTAAGTCATTCCCACCATGCTTAGTTCGTGAAGGGGTTCAAGAATAGCCTCACAATGATATTATATTGGCTATCCTCGTTGCCTACACTAACCTCATCATATGTTTATGGATTCCTCCTGAGTATAAGCATGCACTTTGTACTCCCCCATGATAGGGTGAAGCCGGTGTACAAGTCATAAACGATTAGATCCCACCACGGTGGAAGGCCACGAAAGAGTGTTCAAAGCACTCTCACCCTTATCAACTTAATAATGGTTTGGTTGAGGGTTTTAGGTCTCATCACACACAAATATTCATTTTAATCTTTATTAAAACAATTTTGGTCCTATTACAACTATTGGTCCATTGGATTGAATTTAGTTGTATATAATACTCCCACTATGCTTATAAAACGGTTTTTAAAGCAAGAGTATATGATACTACTAACATAAGGTTTGCATTCATTTAATGGACTATATAGTTGCCTTAGGGCCTTAGGATGACTATGAACCTTTGTTTAGATTCAACACGAGCCTAGTGTTGAATCTCGGACTAGGGATGGTGATTGATTTTAGTTACGCGTTTAATCACATTAAGGCGTGTTGTTCCTAGGGGCGTTGGACCCTGATATGATATTAACTAGCACTCAAATTAACCCTCTTTTTATCAATTGTAGCAAAGTATGTAAGTAGGGATCGTTCTAGGCCGGGGATTAGGAGGGATTGCCAAATCACTTGGAAACTAACTAAAATACGTAAAAACAAGTTTAAAACACTAAACTAGACTCAAAGAATGCAAAACTATAACTTAAAACACCAAAACAAACCAAAAGACTCAAAACAGCAACCAAACACTCAAAACTGCATTAAAATCACTTTCTGGGCAGTTTTGAGCACAAAACAAGATTTTGACGAAAATAGGTTTTAACTTGACTCAAAACACTTAAAAACACAAACTAACACACTTTCTAACTAATTTGACACTTGAAAACAAAGGGGGATTTGGTTTTGACGAAATTAAAAACAAAACATAAACTTGTAAATCAAAACAGATTTTAAAACGAATTTGGCTTAAAAGATGGAAGGCTAGCTAAGGGGTTCATCTCCACACATGTTATACTTGCATTCAAAACGATTCCCAATTGCTTTTCAATAAACCATGAATTCTCAACGCCCCAAGTTAATTAGGTCCGCTTAAATTAACCTTCAGATTTTCCTAACGTTATTGAATTGGATGATTGCATACGACAACCCAAAGCATTCCCCACAAGTCCCCTACATGATTGCATAATAGAGATACAAGCAAGAATCATTAAGTTCTATGAAAACCATAAGCATTGACGAAGCACTTGTTACTATGATTGCATGAAACTTATGCCAAGAATTTACTTAACGCGATTGAGATCATCAACCTTTACTACTTGTGAATATAAGTTCATAACGATTAGGTGAAATTCCCTTATATCCTAGCATCAAATTCATGCATGCAAACTAAGTGTCGACCCTCAATCAACATACAAGAATAAGTTTTAATTCACATAGATAAGCAAATTGAAATCACAATTTATGAAACGCAATTAAAGGTAATCAAATCATATAGCAAGCATAAACATGTATTTCGAATCCCCCCCTAGCCAAGGGGGGTTTAGTTCCTCATACTCGCAAAGCAAAGATACATAAATTTAGAAATTAAAATCCAAAGAAAGAAAACACCTAGAACGCTCCAACTTGGCAGCAAGTGCATCCACGAATCTTCCTTCCTCCTTGCTGCGGCACTTGGACTTTGGACAGGTTCTTTGGGGTTATGGATGGCGTAGAATGGATGGGGGATGTGCGATGGTGTTTAGGGTTGATGGGTGGCGCGGCTAGGGATGATTTTGGGCAGAAAATATGGAATATGGTGGTGGAAAGGTGCGGCAAAGAGAGCCTCTTTGTTTCTGACGTGAATGATGTGAATGGGAGATGGTATCCAAAGGTTTAGGATGAAAACACATATATATAGGCACCACAAACCCTAGAGAAATTAGGTTAGGCAATGGGCTAGGGTTTAGGTGCGGCAAAGGGTTAAAATCCACAAGGAATTAGGTTAAAACAATCAGATTTTTAATGGGAATAAGGCCTAAGGTGCGGCTAGGGTTAGGGTTAGAGATGGGCCTTCTAGAATGCCTTGCAAGGCAAGGAAATCAGATATTCTAGAGGCCTAGGTGCGGCTAGGGTTAGGTCATCCAAAAGCCCAAAGCCAAGAATAGAAACTCTCGAAAATGGAAACCTCCAAGAATAGAAACTTCCACTTTAGAAACTTTGGTTTCCAATTCTGAATTCTTTGTTCTTCACTTTCATTTCTTCATTTCTTAAGCTCCTTTGACCTTCAAACTTGTCCATTCCTTGTGCTCTAAGCATGTACTTTCTAATCTAAGCTCACATTTGCTCCAAAAAGCTCCAAAATGCATCATTTTATGTAGTGTGCCCTTTAAACCTGAAAACACATGAAACTAGCTTAACAGACTACTTTAAACTAAGAAAACATAACGAAAATGCATAAGAACTAGCTAACTAAGGCGCATAAATATGCTCCTATCAAATTCCCCCACACTTAGCTTTTGCTAGTCCTCGAGCAAAACAAAGAAACAAAACAAAAACACAATCTAAACCTTCCAACATTTGCCTCAGGGATTTCCAATGCACATGACAACTTAAAAATCATCATTCCCACAGATTTTAGTCATCTTCACATTTGAGCAGATACTTAATCATAGTCACCACTTACTAGTTCACATTTAGGCAATTAAAACGATGTTTTAAATGTAGTAACATGCCTTAGAGAATTTCCTCAATTCCTTACAAGATATGCACTCAATTTTCACTCAGATTTTCTAACTACACACCCTATACTAGTTATATGTGAGAAGATTGATGTAGATATGAAAACGAACGCTCACATATATGTATCACAAAGAAAGCTATTTCTGGAGTTAATAAGCATTTAGATATGATCTCATGAATGGAATGCTACTACTTAGATGCGAGAACCAGTGACACCATATGCTCATACCAATTTCAAACTCCATAAATTGAAACACACAACACTCAAGATAAAAGTCAAGGGTTGTAACGGGGCTAGGGGAGTTGGCTAACAACGAAAGGATAGGGAAACAAACGTTCTTAAAGCAATAGTAAGCAAAACAATGAAATCATACTCATAATTCCCATTAGCATGCAGAAATTAACTTTTAAACACAAAGGGAAGATTCAACAACAATTAGGGCCGAATTCACTGTTTTGGACCCTTCCTTCAACAAACAACACTTAAGAACTCTTTTTCACATCTTTTCAACTCCTTTTCATTCCTTTCACAACTTTTTTTTTTCTTTTTATTTTCCACGAAATTTTTCTTTTTCTTTTCTTTTTCGTGCCTCATTCAAGACTTTGGCATACCCACAACAAAACTCACTTCCCCCGCACTTGTTTTCTGCCAACAATGACCAAAAGGAATTCATTTTGAGTCATTCATTACCATGCTTCAAGAACAAAGGTATGGATGGTCCTAATCTAGGCTAGGTGAGGATAATGTGGGTTAACGAAGAAAACATAGGCTAAACAAGGCTCAACGGGGTTAAAACCTACAAAACACAATGAAATAGGGAGATATGGCCATTTGGCTATGGTGGTCACTACACAACCTTTATCTTGAATACGTGTTATGCAAATCAATAAAATGCTTTGAATGAAATAGGCATGAGTTCTAGTATTTGGAACTAATTGATGAAACGCCTTCTAAGTAGTAACCAAGCAAAGAATAATGAGATCATGCAACGACTTTAGAAAACAAGAATGCACAAATTTTAACTCTCCAAATAAACGTTTTAGGCTCAAGTCTCACAAGGTTGTAGCGTTAATTTGAGTTCCTTCCTTCAAGCATGTTACAAAAACTAATTTTTTCCTTTATGATTATGTTTGGACCCAAATTTACACCATCGGCCCATGTAATCAAGGCCGTTAAGTAAACATAGTTCTCAACCGTCGGATGGAAAAGTGAAGATAAGTTTTATTGTTAAAGGATAATATTATGATTTTTATCATAATATTTATCCTTTTAAAAATTATCTTGATTTTTTCTTGTACAAGATGAGGTGCAAATTATATCTTCAAAGTGAGCAGTACAGTTCAATTTAATTTGGGTTTCTTGGGATTTAAACGTGTGGTAGATTAGAGCATCGGGGTATTTTATTGTTATTATCCATTTAAAAGTGGGTGATAAATGGTGGATAAATATTGTTGAGCACGTAGCTCGGAATCGATCAAGATGGTTTGTTGAGATGCATGCATGATGCATGGATGGGATAAAATTATGAGATAAAATGAATTTAATATTCATTTAAAGGAAGCCTAGGAACGTAGGTCTTTTTGGTGATGTGATGATAAGGTAGGCTAGGTTTTTAATGCTTATTTCTTGGGTTGGTTCCGTGAAGGTGGATGGAGGAAAGCAAGTGGTGAAGCCACGTCACCAAAGATCAAATCCTTTAAAGATCAAGTCACGTCAGATATGGGAATTTGAAATAAGAGTCAGGCGGTGCCAAGCAAGTACATCAGTCCTATAAATACAGATGCAATGGCAACGGAAAGGGGACCTCCAATTCAACACACAAAACTGCCCTGCGCAAACCCTCTCAACAACTTTGAGATTTTTTATTTTCTCTTTTCGCTGACACATCTTCCGTTGGCATCAACAGCACTGTGAAAGCAACCGGTGATATCTTAAGTCGGCATAGATAGCTCTGTCACCGTAGAATCAGCCGGTCTCGCAGCATCTTCCGTTGGCATCAACAGCACTACGGCGAGGACGGTTGGTTACCTATCCAAGTCTTGGTCGAGAAGGATTTCCGAATCCTTATTGGTCGAGGTCATCTCATTAGTCTTCTCGGCGAAGTGAGGTGTTACAGTTATTACATTCGGCACATTGAAAGCCGAATTCGATTCGTGAACTTTGTAAGAATAGCAGCCTTGTCTTCAGGCTCGAGAATCCAAGAGGCCGAGACGTGTTCCTTTCTCGGCCGCAATCGCAAGACGCAGAAGTCAGTAGCGCGACCCAACGCAACATCAACAAATTTACTCCTCGGCCGAGCTCGGCCGACGAGTTGGCACGCCCGCATTCACCGAAGGACGTAGTTAGCTCATAGATTATTCGGCCTGCGCGCCACGTAGGCTTTGTAGTCTTTAGGACCAACATTTTGGCACGCCCAGTGGGACCCATTGCTAAAACTACGAAGTTCACATGATCTATCTCGATCAGGCTTCACGAGATGAGTGTTATCGCCTATTAAAGAAGCAAAAACAACTCCTTGAGAGATTGAGAAGAATTTCTAAAAAGCAAGAGGCCGGGGGGCAAATTTCCACTCCGGCCACAATCAACATTCGGCCTAAGAAAATTGTCGAGACGGCCGAAGAAAAACCTAGGCCACTTGTTGTTTCGGTCGAGACTGAAAGTATGGTAGGCCTAGAAGAAAAAATTCAAGTCCCTGAGCTAGATACAAAAATTGACTTGGAAAATAATTCGTCAAAGGAATGCTCCAATGACGAACAAGGCAGAGATATTGGCCTAGCCCAAGAAACTAGGCCAATTGATATGATTATCGGCGATAAAGCCGATATGGGGAAATCCCATTCGGGCAAGTTATTTGAATTAAAAGCCGAAATTATGCCTGGGGGGCATAATAATTGTTCAACACATTCGGCGGCCGAAAATGAAAAATATTTCACCAAGTCAAATATATTTGGAGAAAATTCTTTATTCAGCCTAGAGCGAAATCAGTTTGAAGATTTTGTTATTACAAGGTCTCGACTTGGAATAAAGCATCGTTGGCCTCCTCCTAACTATGGTTCGGCCACTTTTCTTTTCATTTGTTCAATATATATATGTTATTTTCTTAAACATACGGCTGTGCAAGCCGATGCATAAAAAACAAGGGGGCAGCAACAACATTAGTTGGCCGAATAAAAAATAAAAATAAAAAACAATAAAAAAAATAATTCGGCTGTCTAGGCCGAAGCCGAGAGTCAGGAAAATGCTATGGTGGCCATATAGGTGTTGGTAGATTCAAAGTCTTGTATTGCCGAGCTCGGCGAGGATGGTTAGATCCAAAAAGGAATTGGCAGATTCAAAAAAAAAAAAAAAAAAAAAAAGGCAAAGGCGTTAAATCTTGCTGAAGAATTGGAGGCTTCTCATCTTGATTATATATATATATATATATATATATAAGTATGGGGCTTTGAAAGGTCAAATCAGTTGAGAAAAGGCTTTAGGCCTAAACCCTAGACCTGATGGTTGCAGACATTTTTCGGCAGAATTGGGTGAATATATATATATGGCAGTATCACATGGGTGCTGACATTGGGATATATATATAGATATATATGTATAGCAGCGTCACATCAGGCAGGTTTATATATATATATATATGTTATATGCCGATTGCATGGCCGACAAATCACATCAGGCAATCTGGTTTACATGTATATATAGGCAAGCCTAGAGATTTTTATTGACCTCGACCCCAATTTCTCTCGGCCTCGACCCTGCTCGACCACAATTCTTCTCGGCCTCGACCCTGCTTTATGATATTGCCAGAACAGAGGTGACTTTAATGCCGAGGAACAAACTTTGTTTCGGCAATACGACGAGATGTTGTTGGCTATGAACCAGTTAATTTCCTTAACCATTCGGCTTACGAGCCGAAGCTCAAGGAAACTGGGGGGCAATGTTTGGACCCAAATTTACACCATCGGCCCATGTAATCAAGGCCGTTAAGTAAACATAGTTCTCAACCGTCGGATGGAAAAGTGAAGATAAGTTTTATTGTTAAAGGATAATATTATGATTTTTATCATAATATTTATCCTTTTAAAAATTATCTTGATTTTTTCTTGTACAAGATGAGGTGCAAATTATATCTTCAAAGTGAGCAGTACAGTTCAATTTAATTTGGGTTTCTTGGGATTTAAATGTGTGGTAGATTAGAGCATCGGGGTATTTTATTGTTATTATCCATTTAAAAGTGGGTGATAAATGGTGGATAAATATTGTTGAGCACGTAGCTCGGAATCGATCAAGATGGTTTGTTGAGATGCATGCATGATGCATGGATGGGATAAAATTATGAGATAAAATGAATTTAATATTCATTTAAAGGAAGCCTAGGAACGTAGGTCTTTTTGGTGATGTGATGATAAGGTAGGCTAGGTTTTTAATGCTTATTTCTTGGGTTGGTTCCGTGAAGGTGGATGGAGGAAAGCAAGTGGTGAAGCCACGTCACCAAAGATCAAATCCTTTAAAGATCAAGTCACGTCAGATATGGGAATTTGAAATAAGAGTCAGGCGGTGCCAAGCAAGTACATCAGTCCTATAAATACAGATGCAATGGCAACGGAAAGGGGACCTCCAATTCAACACACAAAACTGCCCTGCGCAAACCCTCTCAACAACTTTGAGATTTTTTATTTTCTCTTTTCGCTGACACATCTTCCGTTGGCATCAACAGCACTGTGAAAGCAACCGGTGATATCTTAAGTCGGCATAGATAGCTCTGTCACCGTAGAATCAGCCGGTCTCGCAGCATCTTCCGTTGGCATCAACAGCACTACGGCGAGGACGGTTGGTTACCTATCCAAGTCTTGGTCGAGAAGGATTTCCGAATCCTTATTGGTCGAGGTCATCTCATTAGTCTTCTCGGCGAAGTGAGGTGTTACAGTTATTACATTCGGCACATTGAAAGACGAATTCGATTCGTGAACTTTGTAAGAATAGCAGCCTTGTCTTCAGGCTCGAGAATCCAAGAGGCCGAGACGTGTTCCTTTCTCGGCCGCAATCGCAAGACGCAGAAGTCAGTAGCGCGACCCAACGCAACATCAACAAATTTACTCCTCGGCCGAGCTCGGCCGACGAGTTGGCACGCCCGCATTCACCGAAGGACGTAGTTAGCTCATAGATTATTCGGCCTGCGCGCCACGTAGGCTTTGTAGTCTTTAGGACCAACAGATTACATGTGAATTCATAAGTTATAACCACAACCAAGCATAAACAAAGAGTAAATCAAACTTTCATCCATGTTAATCATTCTCAAAATAAAACTAACAAATAAACTAAAACAAATCAAAAGACTCAAAATAATTCAAGACTCAATAAAACACAAACTAAATTGATTTCTAACAAATCTAACACTTTAAAATAAATGGGGGATTGATTTTTTGACGAAATTGAATTTAAAACAGAAACTTAAAAACAAACTTCAAAGAAAATATATTTCATAGAATGATGAGACGTTAGTTAGAGGGGTCCTTATCCACACATGAATATATGCATATAATTTGATTCCCAGTTATGATTTCAACAAACGAATAAATGACAACGCTCCAAGTTAATTAGGTCCGCTTAAATTAACCTTCAGATTTTCCACAAGTTATTGGGTTGGATGATTGCATACGACAACCCAAAACATTCCCTACAAGTTCCCTACATGAATTGCATAATAGAGATACACGCAAGAATCATTAAGTTCTATGAAAATCATAAACATCGACTAGGCATTCATAACTATGGAATACGCATGTTAATCCAACCTAGGGTTTACTAAACACAATCGTGACTAGCGATTTTTACTACTCATGAATATAAGTTCATAACGATTAGGTGAAATTCCCTTATATCCTAGCATCAAATCTAAGCATGTAAATTAAGTGTCGACCCTCAACCCACATACATAAACAAGTTCTTAATCAACACAGAAAAGTAAACCACATCCAACGTTCAAGAATTCATAACTGGAGTAAATCAAATCATAATAAACATTTATCCATGGTTTCAAATTCCCCTCTAACTAAACAGAAATTAATTACACATTATTCTTAAATTAAAACATAAAATAAAACATAAGTTTGAGGAAGAATAACACCGAATGAGGAATTTCTTCCTCTCTGTGCTGCCAATTTCTCCCGTGCCTGCACAGTCTCCCTCTCCGGCCTTTCTCTGTTGCTGCGTCTGCTCCTGTCCCCCGCGTCTGATTCCTTCTTCGTTTTTCTCGCTGCGCTTCCCGTGCGCTGCCAAAGGCAGCCCTCTCCTGCGTCTCGCACGTCTCCTCGCAAGCTGCAAAGGCAGCTTGCCTTCTCCCCTCGTCAATCACTTTCTTCCGCAGCTCCTGTTTCTGTCCGTCCTTCGAGCTGCCCAAGGCAGCGCCTCCTCCATGCTTCTCCCCCGCGTCTGACCTCAGTGCTCTTCCTCCCGTCTTTCCTCGCTGCCCCAGCAGCTCTCGGCCCTGCTCTCGCAAGCTGCACAAGGCAGCTGTTCCTGCGTCTTCTGCGTTTTTTCTCCCCCTGTATATTGCAAAGTTGACTCCTTTTAACCCCGCGTGTCTGACTCCTCTCTTTTCCACCTGCCCACTAGCTCTGCCTTCTTGGCGTCTGACTCCTCCAGCTGCAAAGGCAGCTTCTTCCTTTCTTCTTTTTATATATTCATCATGCACTCCAGCTGCCTAAGGCAGCTTTGGCTTCTTTTATTATTTTCTTTTCCAGCTGACAAGGGCAGCTCCCCTTCAGTTTGTGCTTGTGCTTTTTAATCTCATTATCCCACAAAATGCTCTTCCTAATATATTCCATCTTCTATTATTTCTGCGCGGCTTTCTCCTTTCTTTTCCATCATGCACTCTGATAGGAGCATATTTATGCTACTTAGTTATGTTGTTTTCTTGCATTTTCGTAGTTAGTTATAACTTATTATAGTGTTTAAGGTCATTTTCGTGCAATTTCAGGTTCATATGGCAAAGTATGCATTTTGAGCCAATTTGGAGCATTTTGGAGCATTTTTGGGCCAAGATTGGATGGTGCAAACATGAAGACATGTGGATGGACGAATTTGATAATTAAAACAGCAACACACACACCACATGGGCAGCAAGGAATCAGAAATTAAAGCATGGAAGAATGGGATCATCATGGGCAGCAAGGAATCATTATGGGCAGCAAGGAATCATCATGGGCAGCAAGGAATCATTATGGGCAGCAAGGAATCATCATGGGCAGTGAAGAGACAACAAGGAATGGCAGAAATTGGACCACCATGAAGTGGATTTCTGCAAGGATGGCAGATTGTCCATTACTTGATGTTTGCTTGACATTTTCAGCCACTATATAACCCCCCTTGGTTAGGAGTTCAGAAAACCACACCTCCCACACACATTCCATTCATCCCATCCATCCATACACCCTCCACAATTCAGAAATTCGTCAAACACATCCATCACACTTTGCAGCAGCCTTCCTTCACCTTTCACCATATTTTCTGACCCAAAATCATCCCTAGCCGTACCCCCATCAACCCTAAACCTTCCCATACCATTCCACATCCATTCTACACCATAAATAACCCCAAAAACCTGTTCTAAAGTTCTCTGCCGCAGCAAGGAGGAAGGAGAATTCGTTGATGAGCTTGCTGCCAAGTTGGAGCGTTCTAGGTGTTTTCTTCCTTTGGATTTTAATTTCTAAATTTATGTATCTTTGCTTGTGAGTATGAGGAACTAAACCCCCCTTAGTTGGGGGGGGTGATTCGAAACCATGAATATGCTTGCAATATGATTTGATTACGTTCAGTTGTTATTTCATAAGTTGTGGTTTCAATTCGTTCATCTACTTGATTGATAACTTATTTGTGTATGTTGATTAAGAGTGCACGCTTAGTTTTCATGCATGAATATGATGCTAGATTATGAGGGAGTTTCACCTAATAGTTACAATCTTATAATCACAAGTAGTGAAGGTCGCTTATAAACGATCGCGTTGAATGAATTCTTGGCATTAGTTTCATGCTCATCATAGTAACGAATGCCTCGTCAACACTTATAGTTCTCATTGTGCTTCATGATTCTTGATTGTATCCTTATTGTGCTCATCACGTAAGGAACCTTTGAGGAATGTTTTGAATTGTTGTATGCGCTTTCCCATCCAATTCATTAACTTAAGGAGAACTTGAAGGTTAATTTAAGCGTATCTAATTAACTTGGGGTGTTGAGTTTCATAATTTATTGGAAGAACAACTGAAAAATCGTTTTGTTTGCAAGTGTGTCATGTGTGGAGAAGAACCTCCTAACTAGCCCTTTATCCATCCTTTTCATCCAAAACGTTTTACAATCTGTTTTGTTTTAAAGTTTCTGTTTTGTTTTCAATTTTCGTCCAAAACCAAATCCCCCTTTATTTTGAAGTCTTAAATTAGTTAGAAAGTGTTTTGATTTGTGTTTTTAAGTGTTTTGATTCAAGTTTTCACTCAAATTCGTCAGATTTTGTGTTTGTGCTCAAAACTGCCCAGAAAGTGGTTTTTAGGCAGTTTTGAGTCTTCTAGTTGCTGTTTTGAGTTTTAGGTTTGTTTTAGTGTTTTAAACTTTAGTTTTGCATTCTTTGAGTCTAGTTTAGTGTTTTAAAACTTAGTTTTTGAGTTTTTAAGTCAGTGTTATGTTGTTTTCTTGCATTTTCGTAGTTAGTTATAACTTATTATAGTGTTTAAGGTCATTTTCGTGCAATTTCAGGTTCATATGGCAAAGTATGCATTTTGAGCCAATTTGGAGCATTTTGGAGCATTTTTGGGCCAAGATTGGATGGTGCAAACATGAAGACATGTGGATGGACGAATTTGATAATTAAAACAGCAACACACACACCACATGGGCAGCAAGGAATCAGAAATTAAAGCATGGAAGAATGGGATCATCATGGGCAGCAAGGAATCATTATGGGCAGCAAGGAATCATCATGGGCAGCAAGGAATCATTATGGGCAGCAAGGAATCATCATGGGCAGTGAAGAGACAACAAGGAATGGCAGAAATTGGACCACCATGAAGTGGATTTCTGCAAGGATGGCAGATTGTCCATTACTTGATGTTTGCTTGACATTTTCAGCCACTATATAACCCCCCTTGGTTAGGAGTTCAGAAAAACACACCTCCCACACACATTCCATTCATCCCATCCAGCCATACACCCTCCACAATTCAGAAATTCGTCAAACACATCCATCACACTTTGCAGCAGCCTTCCTTCACCTTTCACCATATTTTCTGACCCAAAATCATCCCTAGCCGTACCCCCATCAACCCTAAACCTTCCCATACCATTCCACATCCATTCTACACCACAAATAACCCCAAAAACCTGTTCTAAAGTTCTCTGCCGCAGCAAGGAGGAAGGAGAATTCGTTGATGAGCTTGCTGCCAAGTTGGAGCGTTCTAGGTGTTTTCTTCCTTTGGATTTTAATTTCTAAATTTATGTATCTTTGCTTGTGAGTATGAGGAACTAAACCCCCCTTAGTTGGGGGGTGATTCGAAACCATGAATATGCTTGCAATATGATTTGATTACGTTCAGTTGTTATTTCATAAGTTGTGGTTTCAATTCGTTCATCTACTTGATTGATAACTTATTTGTGTATGTTGATTGAGAGTGCACGCTTAGTTTTCATGCATGAATATGATGCTAGATTATGAGGGAGTTTCACCTAATAGTTACAATCTTATAATCACAAGTAGTGAAGGTCGCTTATAAACGATCGCGTTGAATGAATTCTTGGCATTAGTTTCATGCTCATCATAGTAACGAATGCCTCGTCAACACTTATAGTTCTCATTGTGCTTCATGATTCTTGATTGTATCCTTATTGTGCTCATCACGTAAGGAACCTTTGAGGAATGTTTTGAATTGTTGTATGCGCTTTCCCATCCAATTCATTAACTTAAGGAGAACTTGAAGGTTAATTTAAGCGTATCTAATTAACTTGGGGTGTTGAGTTTCATAATTTATTGGAAGAACAACTGAAAATCGTTTTGTTTGCAAGTGTGTCATGTGTGGAGAAGAACCTCCTAACTAGCCTTTTATCCATCCTTTTCATCCAAAAACGTTTTACAATCTGTTTAGTTTTAAGTTTCTGTTTTGTTTTCAATTTTCGTCCAAAACAAATCCCCCTTTATTTTGAAGTCTTAGATTAGTTAGAAAGTGTTTTGATTTGTGTTTCTAAGTGTTTTGATTCAAGTTTTCATCAAATTTCGTCCAAATTAGAGTAGGTGCTCAAAACTGCCCAGAAAGTGGTTTTTAGGCAGTTTTGAGCCTTCTAGTTGCTGTTTTGAGTTCTAGGTTTGTTTAAGTGTTTTAAACTTTAGTTTTCCATTCTTTGAGTCTAGTTTAGTGTTTTAAACTTTGTTTTTGAGTTTTTAAGTCAGTTCCAAGTGTTTATCAATCCCTCCTAATCCCCGGTCTAGAACGATCCCTACTTACATCTTTACTACAATTTGACAAAAGAGGGTTTAATTTGTGTGCTAGTTAATATTACGCATCAAATTTTGGCGCCGTTGCCGGGGATTAGCAACTTTGCTAATCCCTTGGTTCTTTTATTTTTGTTTAGTTCGTTTTTGTTTTAGTTTCTAACTTAGTTTTATTTTTTTTTGTTGATGTTACTTTTGATATTTGCTTTAGTTCTTTTTCTTTGATTTTAGGTGCTTGAGAAGTAAGACATGGATTTTGCTAGCATTCAAGCTCAATTGGCAAATCTTACTTCTCAATTGTCGCAATTTGCTGAAAGGACCACAATGCAAAATGTCCCTACATTTAGTGCGTCTTATAGGCAAGGATACCAAGCCAATCAATATCCACAAAGCGATTGGAGTGATCATTCAAACTCTATGTGGTGGAAAGCTCAACAAGTTCAACAAGAAACATATTGGCAACCATATGAGGATTCATATGCACCACCACAGCCTCCCCCTCAATCTTCACATCCAAATTCAGGTATATCAAATTATTATAAGGAAGTTATTCAACAACTGAATTCTTTGGAGCAGGGCAGGGAAGCTCAACCATTTCAACAAGACGCATTTTGGCAACCAATTGAGGATTTCTATCAAGCAAAAGAGTTGGCTGAGTGGAACAATCAATTTAGGCAGAATGCAGAATGCATTGAACAAATTCAAGAACAAATGGTTGAAGATGAGCCCATGGATGAATTGCTACTGTTCGAAGAGGAGGAGGATGCACAAGGCACGGCAAGGGAAGAACAACCCTTGCCGCAACCTCCCAATATTCCTACACCACCCCATTCAAGTAAGGTGCCGAATCAAATCCAAATTGGAGGGAGAATTTACACGGACTCTAGAAAGCTCAATGCCATAATTAGGAAGGATCACTATCCCCCTCCATTCATAGATCCAATGCATGGAAGTTTTGTGGAGCATGTCGTGGAAGATGTACTTGTGTTCTTGTCGCAACACACAGGTAAGCCACCTCCTCAAATTTCAAGTTTGTTTTATACTAACAAGTTGTTGAGTTCAATGATCCAGGCACCCATTTTAGAATTTAAAGCATTACCGGATCATTTCAAGTATCACGTTCCATTTAAAGATCACCTCCATGCCGTGGGTCCTATTCAAGCTTGATTGGAGGTATCGTCCGGCTGTACGACGTTAAAGCAAGCGCTACTTGGGAGGCAACCCATGCAATTCAACAAAGGAAGCCCTAGGAATCACTCCAATTCCAGATTTGCGTTCCTAAAACCCTTCACTTTGTTGCTTGTTTCTAATCTGCCCAGTTTGTTATTTACTTGCTGTTTGTGTGTTTCTTTTTGTTTAGTGTGGTTTTATGCTTGAAACATTGAGGACAATGTTTGATTTAAGTGTGGGGGGGTAACTAAGTGTTTTAGATGCAAATTCGTGGGATTTTATCACCCTTAACTTGGAGACTTGTTCCTCGCTGTTTTTAAGTGTTTTTGAGCAGTTTTGGTATGTTTTGGTGTGTTTGAAGTAAAAATCCGAAAATCACATAAAATTTTGAAAAATTTGTTTTAAAAACCCAAAAAGAGTTGTTTTTGTGTGTTTGTTTGTGTCTTAGGGTACCTTCCAACACAATGATGAGGATTTGGTTTTTAATTGCATGACTGTTAAAGAGAGTGATTAACATGGATGAAAGTTTGATTTACTCTTTGTTTATGCTTGGTTGTGGTTATAACTTATGAATTCACATGCAATCATAAAGGAAAAATCAGTTTTTGTAACATGCTTGAAGGAAGGAACTCAAACAAACGCTACAACCTTGTGAGACTTGAGCCTAAACGTTTTATTGGAGAGTTAAAATCTGGGCATTTTTTTTGTTCTCTAAGTCGTTGCATGATCTCATTATTCCTTGCTTGGTTGCTACTTAGAAGGCGTTTCATCATTTAGTTCCAAATGCTAGAACTCATGCCCATTTCATTCAAAGCATGTTATTGATTTGCATAACACATATTCAAGATGAAGTTGTGTAGTGACCACCACCTTAGCCAAAATGCCGTGAATCCCCTATGTCATTATGTTTTGTAGGTTCCAACCCCATTGAGCCTTGTTTAGCCTTTTCCTTGTTAACCCATGTTTTCCTCACCTAGCCTAGATTAGGACTATCCATTCCTTTGTTCTTTAAGCATAGTAAAGCATGATTCAATTAGAATTCTTTTGTGGCAGAAAACAAGTGTGGGGGAAGTTTTTGTTATGTGAATTTGTGTGCCATAAAGCACGGGTTCAAAGAAAAGAAAAGAAAATAGAATTCGTGGAAAAAGAAAAAATGAAGCGAAAAAGTATGAAAAGTTGTGAAAAAGAGCTCCAAAGTTTTGTTTGTTGAAGTAAGGGTCCAAAACAATGAATTCGGCCCTAAGGAGTTGTCTAAATCTTTCCCTTGTGTTTTAAAGTTAGTTTCTGCCATTCAAGTGAATTCTAAGTCTCAATTTCATTACGTTGCTTACTATCGCTTGAAGAACGTTTGTTTTCCCTATCCTTTCTTTGTTAACCAATACCCCAAGCCCCGTTACAACCCTTAACTTCTATCTTGAGTGTTATGTGTTTCAATTTGTGGAGTTTGAATTTGGTATGAGCATATGGTGTCACTGGTTCTCGCATCTAAGTAGTAGCATTCCATTCATGAGATCATATCAAAACATGCTTCTTAACTCTAGAAATTGCATTCTTTGTAAAATATATATGTGAGCATTCGTTTTCATATCTACATCAATCTTCTCACATATGACTAGTGTAGGGTGTGGAGTTAGAAAATCTGAGTGAAAATAGAGTGTATATCTTGTAAGGAATTGAAGGAATTCTCTAAGGCATGTTACTTCATTCAAAGCATTGTTTTAATTGATTACTTGTGAATTTGTAAGTTGTGGCTTAAATTAAGTATGTGCTTGTGTAAAGATGACTCCAATTTGTGGGGATAACGATCTTTAACATGTCATGTTCATTGGAAATCCCTGAGGCAAATGTTGGAAGGATTAGAGTGTGTTTATTGACTTTGTTTCGTTTTGTTTATTTTGTTTTGCTCGAGGACTAGCAAAAGCTAAGTGTGGGGGAATTTGATAGGAGCATATTTATGCTACTTAGTTATGTTGTTTTCTTGCATTTTCGTAGTTAGTTATAACTTATTATAGTGTTTAAGGTCATTTTCGTGCAATTTCAGGTTCATATGGCAAAGTATGCATTTTGAGCCAATTTGGAGCATTTTGGAGCATTTTTGGGCCAAGATTGGATGGTGCAAACATGAAGACATGTGGATGGACGAATTTGATAATTAAAACAGCAACACACACACCACATGGGCAGCAAGGAATCAGAAATTAAAGCATGGAAGAATGGGATCATCATGGGCAGCAAGGAATCATTATGGGCAGCAAGGAATCATCATGGGCAGCAAGGAATCATTATGGGCAGCAAGGAATCATCATGGGCAGTGAAGAGACAACAAGGAATGGCAGAAATTGGACCACCATGAAGTGGATTTCTGCAAGGATGGCAGATTGTCCATTACTTGATGTTTGCTTGACATTTTCAGCCACTATATAACCCCCCTTGGTTAGGAGTTCAGAAAAACACACCTCCCACACACATTCCATTCATCCCATCCAGCCATACACCCTCCACAATTCAGAAATTCGTCAAACACATCCATCACACTTTGCAGCAGCCTTCCTTCACCTTTCACCATATTTTCTGACCCAAAATCATCCCTAGCCGTACCCCCATCAACCCTAAACCTTCCCATACCATTCCACATCCATTCTACACCACAAATAACCCCAAAAACCTGTTCTAAAGTTCTCTGCCGCAGCAAGGAGGAAGGAGAATTCGTTGATGAGCTTGCTGCCAAGTTGGAGCGTTCTAGGTGTTTTCTTCCTTTGGATTTTAATTTCTAAATTTATGTATCTTTGCTTGTGAGTATGAGGAACTAAACCCCCCTTAGTTGGGGGGTGATTCGAAACCATGAATATGCTTGCAATATGATTTGATTACGTTCAGTTGTTATTTCATAAGTTGTGGTTTCAATTCGTTCATCTACTTGATTGATAACTTATTTGTGTATGTTGATTGAGAGTGCACGCTTAGTTTTCATGCATGAATATGATGCTAGATTATGAGGGAGTTTCACCTAATAGTTACAATCTTATAATCACAAGTAGTGAAGGTCGCTTATAAACGATCGCGTTGAATGAATTCTTGGCATTAGTTTCATGCTCATCATAGTAACGAATGCCTCGTCAACACTTATAGTTCTCATTGTGCTTCATGATTCTTGATTGTATCCTTATTGTGCTCATCACGTAAGGAACCTTTGAGGAATGTTTTGAATTGTTGTATGCGCTTTCCCATCCAATTCATTAACTTAAGGAGAACTTGAAGGTTAATTTAAGCGTATCTAATTAACTTGGGGTGTTGAGTTTCATAATTTATTGGAAGAACAACTGAAAATCGTTTTGTTTGCAAGTGTGTCATGTGTGGAGAAGAACCTCCTAACTAGCCTTTTATCCATCCTTTTCATCCAAAAACGTTTTACAATCTGTTTAGTTTTAAGTTTCTGTTTTGTTTTCAATTTTCGTCCAAAACAAATCCCCCTTTATTTTGAAGTCTTAGATTAGTTAGAAAGTGTTTTGATTTGTGTTTCTAAGTGTTTTGATTCAAGTTTTCATCAAATTTCGTCCAAATTAGAGTAGGTGCTCAAAACTGCCCAGAAAGTGGTTTTTAGGCAGTTTTGAGCCTTCTAGTTGCTGTTTTGAGTTCTAGGTTTGTTTAAGTGTTTTAAACTTTAGTTTTCCATTCTTTGAGTCTAGTTTAGTGTTTTAAACTTTGTTTTTGAGTTTTTAAGTCAGTTCCAAGTGTTTATCAATCCCTCCTAATCCCCGGTCTAGAACGATCCCTACTTACATCTTTACTACAATTTGACAAAAGAGGGTTTAATTTGTGTGCTAGTTAATATTACGCATCACACTCCCACCTTCTCCAGTTTAAATACACAGCCTGAAATTTATGGCATTAGAAATATTAAGTATATTAGCTGCACATCTTTAAGCATAAAATATGATGCAATAAACAAGTATCAAGTAATTAATACGTATCACTTCAAAATTGTCCTTTGTTGCTCCAATCCTATTCCACACCAAAGAATAATTTAAATTTTCACTAATTTATACCAAATGCCATTGCTTATAAATTAAAAACCAGACTGGAAAATAAAGGATTGACCAGGAATTAGCACAACTGTCCACTTCATTTCACCCCCAAAGTATTGTTTCCTTAACTAAGCCCTCTATCCTCTTATTCTGCCAGAATGTTTTCTTAAGTTACAACAATAAAATAAGTGAGCAAGGTAGAAATGACGAATTTATTACTTAAAATCACACTTGTGCTATTTTTATTTTCTTAGCTAGATAAATTCGATAAAACACAAAAACAAATTAAATAGCACAAAAATTATGAGGAAATAACTAAGAAAAGACAAGAGAATTTGATGTAAAATATATATAAATATGAGCTTATCACTACTCCATTTTCATGCATATCAAATAAAACAAGAAAATGAGTACTTTAAAGTAAAGAAGAGCTTATGCTCTTTTACAACAATTGCATATATGAATTACTTTAAAGTAAAGAAGAGCTTATGCTCTTTTACAACATTTGATCAAATCAAATTACAACCAAAATTAATCTACACATTCCCATGGTTCAAACAAATTTGAAACGGCCTTTCACATAACTCAATTATCGTAGGCTTAGGTTCATAATCACCCTTTAATTAATTAACACTTTAACTAATTAAATTGAATGCAACATTTTCATTTGGTTTTTGTATCCATAAAATTGATTTAAATGGAGCTAAATGAAATGAAAATCCAATTCTCATTTAAAGAGACAAAACCATTTTGGTCTCATCCTAATTTGGGCCATCATGCAATAACCACAACTTTTGGGCTATATTTCAAAACTTTTGGGGTCACTTTGTAAAAACACAAAAGTCCACTACTTCATGTAAATACAACTAGAACCCAAAATTTAAACAATGCAAAAACTTCATTAAATGATCAAAACAATTTGTCCTTTAGCGTTTTTGGACCTAAACGTAAAAACGTAAACTTTTGGGCCAAAGTGCAAAATACACAAAAGTATCAAAACTTTATGTAATTGCATAAAAGCCCCAAAAGTACTCCTACTTGAGGGAGGGCCGGTTTTTAGAGAGAAAAAGGGAGTGGAGATAAGTCCACAAAAATTTGAAAATTTTTTCAATAATGTCATAAAGCCTTGCAAGTGGAGTTTGGTTGTTGTGAATCATAAAACCATGCATGTGGTGTGTAAGGTGTGTAAGAGAAGTACTTCTTACACACCCTTCACAATTTCTATCACCTTTTGAAATAAATGTTTTGGTGATAGAAAATTCACATCAACCAACACAAAACAAAGACTTTATGAAATTAACTAAAACTTTGAATCAAAACACCAAACTTTTTGTTCTTGGCAAAAATGTCAAGAACAATGAAGAACACTCATGAAAAAACTCAAAATTTTCCATGAACATTTTTCACCCAAAACCATTCAAACTTTAGGGAAATAACATATAATCAAACTAGGGTACATAGGGGTTCCAAAAGTCACTTGAAAAACATTTTAACAAGACAAACAAGAACCCAAAAATCCAACCTTTGGATTTGGCCGAAAATCCCCAAAGCACCAAATTTTAGCTCCAATATTCATGCTCATATGAACTACATCTACAACATTTGAGATGGCAAATTTTCTAACAAAATTTACATTCAAAGAAGCAAGAATAAAGCTTGTAACAATTACAACATTTGAATCATAAACTATGAACTACAAAACCCAAAAGGATTCACCAACTACTAGACCTAGGCTCTGATACCACTTGAAGGAAAATTTGTGAAAAACATGTTCATTTAAGCAACATCAATAGCATGCTATTAACAATTAAAAGGCGGAATCATGCTTGCATGCACTTAAAAACAAAACATTAACCATGAAATTCAAAGCCTAGTAGATTGGTGAACCAAGACTCAACTCAAATCAAAGTGAGTTGAGAAATATATACCTTTGTAGATTCCTCTTTGCAAAAGCAAAGGCTAATCACCAAAAGAGATGGCCTTCATTCCTTGCATCTAAAATCTATGGATTTGGTTGGAAGAATAGGTTTCTCCAAGTTCCCAAAATTGAGAACCTCTAAGTATCTTCACCAAGGTTAGATTGGAGAAGAAATGAGTGACCTTGGAGTAGTAGGATTGCTAGATCCACCCTCCAAGGGGGCCGGCCTCCTAGAGAGAAAAGGAGAGACATGTTCTCTCCAATTTTCTCCAAAAGAACCCATTATGAATTTTAGGCTATAAAGTTCTTTTATATAGTCACTTCATTTAAGTGACCTAAAGAACCAAAACCCTATTTTCATCTCAAGGCCGGCCTTAGGGTGTTATTGGGCTAATTGGGCCTTTGTGAATTATTATTCATTAAGTTGTCATACAACTTAAGTCAATGGGCTTGACGTTCGAAGCCCATTGGGCCTTAAGGTCCAAAACTATCCCGAGGTCTTTAACGAACTTATTCGTTTGATTAATTAACATATTAATTAATCCTTGCCATAAATGATTAAACCATTTAATTATTCTTACTCATCTCCATTGTTTCTTCAATCTCCACCTTACACGGTGTACGATCCATTAGGTTCCTTTTAGCGAGGCAGTGGGCGATTAAAACCATTTCACATCGATTGTGAATTGAAACTTACTTTCAATTTTCCCTTTAGTGATTATACACGTTTAGGGCTTCCACAAACCATGAGTGACACCTAGCAGCATATCATGGTTACCCAAGCTAATCAGAAGAGGTAGAGAACCTATTCAGTTTAGGATTACAAATGCAATACGGTCTTTCTCTAATACAATACTCTTGACCACATTGTTTGGTTTGATAGTTTATTCATGTCTACTATCCAATGTGATTCGTGTGCTTATATGATTACCTTGAATGTGATTTGGAACGCCTTTCCTTAATCTCATTCATACTCTGGCCAAAGATTTTAATCATATCATAGAGTATTCTCCCCCAAACGGTTTGAAGGTTAGAGGTCCCTTGTTGCGCATTCACTTGCCTTCATGGCTAAGTGGCTTAACCCCAACTATGCCGTGGACACCCCGATGGGGTGACTTTGACATAATCAAAGATCAAGGACTTAACCACAAGACAACTGTGATGCCTCAGGTCAAAGGACTACTTTGCATTATCCCAACCATGAGTTCTCATGTGACATGAATATGAGAACTCTTCGTTGATCGTGTTCAGTGAACTCATTCTCTATTGAGCACCTACATGCTTATCTTGATGTCACACACACCAATGACTCGAGACTAGTCACTCTCCCTGAGAGAAGACACAGCACGTACTGATCTTAATGGACTGTCAATGCCCAATTGGCAATCCTATGATCAGGAACGTTTAGGATGTGTCTACGAAAGAATGGTCTCATGAATCTAACTTATTTAGCTCGAAAGGTAGGCTCCAATCCGGTGGAACAATGATGGGTGCCGTGGTCAACAACTCATTGAGTTGAGTAAATGATGCCGCACACTCCTTGTTGAAGTCAAACGCCACGTCTTTTTGTAGGAGACGGCAAAGAGGTTGTGCAACCTTTGAGAAGTCCTTGATAAACCTACGATAAAAACCTGCATGGCCAAGAAAAGAACGAACCTCTCTAACCGAATTGGACACGTTTTTACATTTTTACCTTTGTTACCTTTGTTGTCCTTGAGAAGTCCTTGACACGTTTTTACCTTTGTTGGCCGAATTGGACACATTGGGAACACTTGGAGCTTGCGGCAATGTTGGTTCTTTCTTGGCCGTGAGTGGCATTTGCTCTTCTTCTTCAATTCTCAACTCTTCCTCCTCGTTGGAGCGCGATTTGGATGGATTGAGGTCAGATCCGACTTGCTTTCCACTTCGCAAATGCATAGCCTTTGCAGATTCGAATCCACCCTTCGGATTGACCACCGTTGAGCTTGGCAACCTTCCTTGCTCACGAAATTGCCCCATGAACTCGGCAATTTGTCCCACTTGTTTCTCCAAGTTGTCCACCCTCTTGTCTTGGATTCGCCTCTCTTTGTTTTGAGTTTGGACTTCCTGCGTCAAAGTAGTGAGTATTTGAAAAATCTTATCATTATCACTTGAATTACCTGAATTACTTTGGGCAGGTTGTGCTTGGGCTTGTGGTTGTGCCAACAGCTTTTGATAGAAACCCGGGGGTTGTTGCCTAAATCCGCTTTGTTGCTGGTGGCTTTGCATGGAGCATACGCCACAAGGAGCTACGGTTTTGACTTTTGGACCTTCCACCACCTGAGAAAGCAACGTAGTAAGGTTAGCCATTTGATTTTGAAGTTCGGTTATGGCACTTACCTCATTCACTTGTTGATGCCGTGGGGTAGTCCTTTGTCCGACTCCTTCGTATTGTTGAGCGTTCAACGCTCGGTTGGCAATCAACATCTTTGCAGCCGTAGGGGTCTTGTCCACCAATGCTCCTCCCGCTGAGGCATCTAGCATTTGACGTTCAATTGGTAGAAGTCCTTCGTAGAAGTATTGTAGCAAAAGTTCCTCCTTCATTTGATGCTGTGGACACGAAGCAACAAGAGATTTAAATCGTTCATAGTAAGTAGGAAAAGATTCACCTTCGTCTTGTTGAATGCCACTTATCCTTTTGCGTAGGAGGATGACTCGAGAAGTTGGGAAAAACTTCTCCAAGAAAGCTCTTTTCATGCTCTCCCATGATGTGACCGTTCCGGGAGCCAATTCGTATAACCAATCTTTCGCCTTCTCTAGGAGAGAAAAGGGAGAGGCCTTCATCTTCAAGATGCTTTCATCCACGTTCACCGGGGTCATGCTCGAGCAAACGACTTCAAACTCCTTTAGATGCTTGTTCGGATCTTCCATGGATAGCCCATGGTACTTTGGAATGTGATGCAACAAGCTTGACTTCAATTCGAACTCGGCAGTCTTGTCGGGAGCCGCCCTAGGGTATTGGATACAAAGAGGTGCGGCATTATCCAATCCCGAGGCGGAAAGCTCTTTAATTGTGCGGTTGTCCGCTGCCATCTCTTCTACTTCCTCTTCAAATTCAGAAACGGACTCGGAACTTCCACTTGATTCACTAGGTTCCGGGTTCTTCCTCTTTCGTCTCAATTCACGCTCAAAATCGTCGTCAAAGTCTAGAATATGTTCGTGAATCGGATTAGAACTCCGAGTCATAAACAAGTACCTAAAACAAGAAACAAAATAACATAAGAATCTGATCTAATAAAAAAAACGAAAATAACAATCCAAGGGATTAGCAAAGTTGCTAATCCCCGGCAACGGCGCCAAAAATTTGATGCAAAATATATAAGCACACAAATTAAACCCTCTTTTTATCAATTGTAGCAATTACGTAAGTAGGGATCGTTCTAAACCGGGGATTAGGAGGGATTGCAAAATCACTTGGAATTGACTCAAAAACGTAAAACAAAGTTTAAAACACTAATCTAGACTCAAAGAATGTAAAACTATAACTCTAAAACACCAAAACAAACTAAAAGACTCAAAACAGCAAATAAACACTCAAAACTGCTTAAAAACACTTTCTGGGCAGTTTTGGACTCTAAAGGAAGATTTTCACGAAAATACTTTATAACTTGACCCAAAACACTTAAAAACACAAACTAAGACACTTCTAACTATTTGGACACTTAAAACAAAGGGGGATTTTGGTTTTGACGAAAATTGAAAACAAAACTTAAACTTGTAAACAAAACAGATTGAAAAGAACGATTTTGGCTTTAAAACAATGGATGGTAAGCTAGCTAAGGGGTTCATCTCCACACATGTTATACTTGCATACAAAACGATTTCCAATTGCCTTTCAATAAACCATGAATTCTCAACGCCCCAAGTTAATTAGGTCCGCTTAAATTAACCTTCAGATTTTCCTAACGTTATTGAATTGGATGATTGCATACGACAACCCAAAGCATTCCCCACAAGTCCCCTACATGATTGCATAATAGAGATACAAGCAAGAATCATTAAGTTCTATGAAAACCATAAGCATTGACGAAGCACTTGTTACTATGATTGCATGAAACTTATGCCAAGAATTTACTTAACGCGATTGAGATCATCAACCTTTACTACTTGTGAATATAAGTCCATAACGATTAGGTGAAATTTCCTTATATCCTAGCATTCAATTTATGCATGATAATTAAGCGTGCACTCTCAACCAACACACACAAATCAATGTAATTCACATAGATAAGTAAATTGAATTCACAACTTATGAAACGCAATTAGAAGTAATCAAATCATAACGCAAGCATAAACATGTATTTCGAATCCCCCCCTAGCCAAGGGGGGGTTTAGTTCCTCATACTCACAACACAAAGAGAATAGAATTTAAACATTGAAATCAAAGGAAAAGAAACACCTAGAAATTCCAGCTAGTTGAACTTGAATCGCATGAACTCCAAGCTTCCTTCTCCTCCTCCTTGGTGCGGCAAGGGCCTAAAACAGGTTCTAAGGGTCCTATGTGTATGGATTAATGGTGGTGGATGGCTGTAGTAGTGTTTAGGTATGGTGGGGGGTGCGGCACAAACTTAAAACTAGGGAGAATGGTGTTTAGGGGCTGCGGCAAGGGTGTGGAGAGGCTTAGGCGAATTTCTGAAGTTGTGGAGTGAATGATGAATGAATGAATGGGTTAAGGGGGTTTACATAGGCTTCTAACCCTAGGTAAATCAGGTTTAAGGCCTTCTAGAAAGCCAAATCCATCAGGAAATAGGTTAAACAATCAGATTTTGCAAAGGAAAAGGGGTCCTAGGTACGGCAGGTTTGTAGGGATATGGATAGGCCTTCTAGAATGCCTTGCAAGGCAAGGAACTAGGGTATCTAGAAGCTAGGGTGCGGCAGGTTTGTAGGGATTAGGGATAGGGCTTCTAGAAGCCCAAATCTGGTGGGAATTAGCCCAAACCCACGGTAAGGAGGATGAATCTTCTAGAATCTGCTCATTTGTGTCCTTCAATACTTAGGAGTCCTTCTAGCATTAGGAAAACATGTCCTTCACCTTCCTTGACTTGGAATTCTTCTCCTTCTTTGTAGCTGCAACTTGATGCCATTTGGATTTAACTTTCCTACTTCGAGTAGGAAACCTTGTTTGAGTAGGAATCTTCATTCTTCTAGGAATCCATCTTCAACTAGGAATCCCTCGTTGATTAGGAATCCTTCTTTGACTAGGATTTCATCTTTTAATTAGGCGCTTTCCTACTTCGACTAGGAAACCTTGTTCAAGTAGGAAACATCATCTTCAAATCTTCAATTTCGTCCATCCTCTTGGCTCCAAGCATATGATGTCCATTCCAAGCTCAAATGTGCTCCAAAAGGCTCCAAAATGCATCCTTTTGCATACTTTGCCCTTAAAACCTGAAAACACATAAAACTAGCTTAAAAGACTACTTTACTAAGGAAAAACACTATAAATGCACAAGAACAAGCTAAACTAAGGCGCATAAATATGCTCCTATCAGATGGCAGCGGACAACCGCACAATTAAAGAGCTTTCCGCCTCGGGATTGGATAATGCCGCACCTCTTTGTATCCAATACCCTAGGGCGGCTCCCGACAAGACTGCCGAGTTCGAATTGAAGTCAAGCTTGTTGCATCACATTCCAAAGTACCATGGGCTATCCATGGAAGATCCGAACAAGCATCTAAAGGAGTTTGAAGTCGTTTGCTCGAGCATGACCCCGGTGAACGTGGATGAAAGCATCTTGGAGATGAAGGCCTTTCCCTTTTCTCTCCTAGAGAAGGCGAAAGATTGGTTATACGAATTGGCTCCCGGAACGGTCACATCATGGGAGAGCATGAAAAGAGCTTTCTTGGAGAAGTTTTTCCCAACTTCTCGAGTCATCCTCCTACGCAAAAGGATAAGTGGCATTCAACAAGACGAAGGTGAATCTTTTCCTACTTACTATGAACGATTTAAATCTCTTGTTGCTTCGTGTCCACAGCATCAAATGAAGGAGGAACTTTTGCTACAATACTTCTACGAAGGACTTCTACCAATTGAACGTCAAATGCTAGATGCCTCAGCGGGAGGAGCATTGGTGGACAAGACCCCTACGGCTGCAAAGATGTTGATTGCCAACCGAGCGTTGAACGCTCAACAATACGAAGGAGTCGGACAAAGGACTACCCCACGGCATCAACAAGTGAATGAGGTAAGTGCCATAACCGAACTTCAAAATCAAATGGCTAACCTTACTACGTTGCTTTCTCAGGTGGTGGAAGGTCCAAAAGTCAAAACCGTAGCTCCTTGTGGCGTATGCTCCATGCAAAGCCACCATACGGACAAGTGCCCATAATTGATCGAGAATGGAGGGTGGGAAACACTCAATGCCGTGGGATATGGCAATCAATACCAATCACGTGGTGATCCATTTTCCAATACTTACAATCCCGGTTGGCGTGATCATCCGAATTTTAAATGGCGAGACCCCCAACAAGGCCAGCAACAAAGCGGATTTAGGCAACAACCCCCGGGTTTCTATCAAAAGCTGTTGGCACAACCACAAGCCCAAGCACAACCTGCCCAAAGTAATTCAGGTAATTCAAGTGATAATGATAAGATTTTTCAAATACTCACTACTTTGACGCAGGAAGTCCAAACTCAAAACAAAGAGAGGCGAATCCAAGACAAGAGGGTGGACAACTTGGAGAAACAAGTGGGACAAATTGCCGAGTTCATGGGGCAATTTCGTGAGCAAGGAAGGTTGCCAAGCTCAACGGTGGTCAATCCGAAGGGTGGATTCGAATCTGCAAAGGCTATGCATTTGCGAAGTGGAAAGCAAGTCGGATCTGACCTCAATCCATCCAAATCGCGCTCCAACGAGGAGGAAGAGTTGAGAATTGAAGAAGAAGAGCAAATGCCACTCACGGCCAAGAAAGAACCAACATTGCCGCAAGCTCCAAGTGTTCCCAATGTGTCCAATTCGGCCAACAAAGGTAAAAACGTGTCAAGTTCAGTTCCTACTAATGTTTTCCCTTTGGATGTTCCTTTTCCTAGTAGGTTTAAGCAAACAAAGAAAGAAGAAGCGGAAAAGGACATTCTGGAGACGTTTCGAAAAGTTCAAGTCAATATCCCCCTTTTGGATGCAATCAAGCAAGTCCCGAGGTACGCCAAATTCTTGAAGGAACTTTGCACCAATAGGAGGAGAATTTCGACCAAGGAGGTGGTCAAAGTAGGAGAAAACGTCTCAGCCATCTTGCAACGCAAACTGCCCCCCAAATGCAAAGATCCGGGTAGTTTTACAATTCCGTGCGTTATTGGTAATTCTAGGTTTGAATCTGCCATGTTAGACTTAGGTGCATCCATAAATGTCACGCCATATTCAATTTATGCATCTATGAACCTAGGAGAGTTGAAAAATGATGGTGTGATTATACAATTAGCCGATAGATCTAATGCCTATCCAAAGGGAGTTTTGGAAGATGTCTTAGTGCAGGTTAATCATTTGATCTTTCCGGCGGATTTCTATGTACTTGAGATGGATGAATCGGACCATGCCCCTTCATTGCCCATTCTCCTTGGACGGCCATTCATGAAAACTGCTCGTACGAAGATTGACGTATATAATGGCACTTTGACGATGGAATTTGATGGGGAAGTTATTAATTTCAATCTCTCTGATTCTATGACGTATCCTAGTGAGAATCATTCATGTTTTGCTATTGATGTAATCAACTCTTTGGCGCAGGACCATTTGGACAATTTGAAGGACGATGCACTTGAATTGGTCATTGCACAAGCAAAAGACATGCAAAACATTGAGGCAACCACCAAAACACCCCACGGCATGCATGAGGAGTTCTTTGCCGTACCCCCTAGTGTGGATATCATTGAAATGGTGGCTGCCCTCGAGTCATTGCCAACACAATCAAGTAAGTATTCGAACCCTATTCTAAGTTCAGTTTCGGCTAATAAAATGCTTCCCTCAGTAGTGCAGCCACCTACACTTGAACTTAAACCATTGCCTAGTCACTTGAAGTACGTTTTCTTGGGTGAGGATGACACATTGCCCGTCATTATTTCATCCTCACTCACGGCACAAGAAGATAGCAAATTGGTGCGAGTGCTTAAGGAGTACAAAACGGCGATTGGATGGACCTTGGCCGACATAAAAGGAATTAGCCCGACCACGTGCATGCATCGCATACTTCTAGAGGAGGGGTCCAAAACATCTCGAGAGGCTCAACGCCGTCTCAACCCTCCAATGATGGAAGTTGTGAAGAAAGAGGTAATCAAGCTTTTGGATTGTGGAGTAATCTATCCAATCTCGGATAGTAAGTGGGTCTCACCTGTTCAATGCGTTCTGAAGAAATCTGGAGTGACTGTGGTTGCAAATGCCGAGAATGAACTTGTTCCTCAACGCATTCAAACCGGGTGGAGGGTGTGCATTGATTATAGGAAGCTAAACGCCGCTACGAGGAAAGATCACTTCCCATTACCGTTCATTGACCAAATGCTTGAGAGGTTAGCCGGTTATGCTTTCTATTGTTTTCTTGATGGTTATTCTGGTTATAATCAAATTGTCATAACTCCCGAAGATCAAGAAAAAACCACTTTTACATGCCCCTTTGGTACTTTTGCATATCGTCGCATGCCTTTTGGTTTATGTAATGCACCTGCTACATTTCAAATATGCATGATGAGCATATTTTCTGATTATGTTGAGAAAATCATTGAAGTGTTTATGGATGATTTTAGCGTGTTTGGTGATTCTTTTGATGGTTGCTTGCATAATCTTAGTTTAATCTTAAAACGTTGCGTTGAAACTAACCTTGTTCTTAATTGGGAAAAATGCCATTTCATGGTTAAACAAGGCATAGTTTTAGGTCATATAGTCTCTGAAAACGGTATTGAGGTTGATAAGTCGAAAATAGATCTTGTACGTCACTTACCCTCTCCGACTTCGGTTAGAGAGGTTCGTTCTTTTCTTGGCCATGCAGGTTTTTATCGTAGGTTTATCAAGGACTTCTCAAAGGTTGCACAACCTCTTTGCCGTCTCCTACAAAAAGACGTGGCGTTTGACTTCAACAAGGAGTGTGCGGCATCATTTACTCAACTCAAGGAGTTGTTGACCACGGCACCCATCATTGTTCCACCGGATTGGAGTCTACCTTTCGAGCTCATGTGCGATGCGTCCGACTATGCTTTAGGAGTTGTTTTGGGACAAAGGAAGGACAAGAGGCCGCATGTCATCTACTATGCCTCACGGACGTTGAATGATGCACAATTGAACTACTCTACTACGGAAAAAGAACTTCTTGCCGTTGTCTTTGCTTTAGATAAATTTCGTTCATATCTAATTGGTACTAAAGTAATTGTCTTCACTGATCATGCAGCTTTGAAGTACTTGCTCACCAAAAAGGAGGCCAAGCCACGGCTAATTCGATGGATGTTGCTACTTCAAGAGTTCGACATAGAGATTCGGGACAAGAAGGGAAGCGAAAACGTTGTGGCTGACCACCTAAGCCGAATGGTGCATAATGAGGAGTCTTTGCCGATTTTGGAGACATTCCCCGATGAACAATTGCTGTCCATTAAGGTTAGTGCACCTTGGTATGCCGATATTGTTAATTTTTTGGTGTCAAAACGTATTCCAAGTGAGTTCACTAGGCACCAACGTGATAAACTTAGGCATGATGCACGTTTTTATGTGTGGGATGATCCGTACTTATGGAAATTTTGCCCCGATCAGATTATACGTCGTTGTGTGCACGATTCTGAATGTTATTCAATTTTGAGTTTTTGTCACACATATGCATGTGGAGGGCACTTTGGCACACAACGCACAGCCCTCAAGGTGTTACAATGTGGTTTTTATTGGCCTAGTATTTTTAAGGATGCTAGAAACTTTTGTTTAAAATGTGATAAATGCCAAAGAATGGGTGGAATTAGTGCAAGAGATCAAATGCCGCAGGTTTCTATCCTAAATGTTGAAATTTTTGATGTTTGGGGTATTGATTTTATGGGTCCCTTTCCTTCATCGTATGGTTTCATGTATATTTTGCTTGCGGTTGATTATGTGTCGAAATGGGTGGAAGCCAAGGCCACCCGGACTAATGATTCTAAAGTGGTTGCAGATTTTATTAGAACTAACATTTTTGCAAGGTTTGGAATGCCACGAGTGATCATTAGTGATGGAGGGTCACACTTTTGCAATCGGACCATTGAAGCGTTATTTAGGAAATACAATGTCACACATAAGGTTTCTACACCTTACCATCCTCAAACGAATGGCCAAGCCGAGGTTTCCAACCGAGAGATCAAGCAAATACTTGAGAAAACCGTTGGGCCAACAAGGAAGGATTGGAGCTCACGGTTAGATGATGCACTTTGGGCGTATCGTACGGCGTACAAGACCCCTATTGGGATGTCCCCCTTCCGACTTGTCTATGGCAAGGCGTGCCATCTTCCCGTTGAATTGGAGCACAAAGCACTTTGGGCCATCAAGAAGTTTAACATGAACCTCGATGAAGCGGGAAGTCAACGGAAGTTGCAATTGAATGAGCTTGATGAGATACGGCACGAGGCGTACGATAATGCTAGCATTTACAAGCAAAAGACCAAAGCTTTCCATGACAACATGATCCGTGGGAAATCATTCTCAATTGGGCAGAAAGTGCTATTGTTCAATTCCCGTTTACGTCTATTTCCCGGTGAGTTACGTTCTAAGTGGATTGGACCGTTTGTTATTACTAATGTTTTTGTTCAGGGTGCAGTCCAAATCCAAAGCTTGAGAACGGGACAAGAATTCAAGGTGAACGGGCATCGCTTGAAACCCTACTATGAGCACTTTGTGGAGAAAACCGTGGAGGACATCTCCTTGGATGCCGTGGGCCCTAATCTGGAGTAATGAGGCCTTTCGTCCGGCTGTACGACGTTAAAGCAAGCGCTACTTGGGAGGCAACCCATGCATTCAACGAAGGAAGACCGAGAAAGCACTCCAATTCCAGATTTGCGTTCCTAAACCCTTCTCTTTGTTGCTATTTCGTTTTCTGCCATGTTAGGTTGTTAGTTGCTGTTTTGTTTTGTGTGTTTGTTATGTGTGTGAGTCTATGCTTGAAACATTGAGGACAATGTTTGATTTAAGTGTGGGGGGGTAAATAAGTGTTTTAGATGCAAATTCGTGGGATTTTATCACCCTTAACTTGAAGACTTGTTCCTTGCTGTTTTTAAGCCTTTTTAAGCTATTTTGGTGTGTTTTAGTGTGTTTTGATTCAAAAACCCGAAAATCCCATAAAAAATTTGAAAAATTTGTTTTAAAAACCCAAAAAGAGTTGTTTTTGTGTGTTTGTTTGTGTCTTAGGGTACCTTCCAACACAATGATGAGGATTCGGTTTGTAATTACATGGCTGTTAAAAAGAGTTGTAAACATGGATGAAATTTTGATTTACTCTTTGGTTTATGCTTGGTTGTGGTTATAACTTATGAATTCACATGTAATCATAAAGAAAAAAAAAAAAAAAAAAAAAATCAGTTTTTGTAACATGCTTGAAGGAAGGAACTCAAACTAACGCTACAACCTTGTGAGACTTGAGCCTAAACGTTTCTTTGGAGAGTTAATAATCTGTGCATTGTTGTTTTCTAAAGTTGTTGCATGATCTCATTATTTGTTGCTTGGTTACTACTTAGAAGGCGTGTCATCATTTAGTTCCAAACACTAGAACTCATACCCAATTCATTCAAAGCATGTTATTGATTTGCATAACACATATTCAAGATAAAGTTGTGTAGTGACCACCATAGCCAAATGGCCATATCTCCCTATTTCATTGTGCTTTGTAGGTTTTAACCCCGTTGAGCCTTGTTTAGCCTATGTTTTTTGTAACCCACATTACCCTCACCTAGCCTAGATTAGGACCATCCATACCTTTGTTCTTGAAGCATAGTAATGCATGACGTAATATGAATTCCTTAAAACCAATGCATTGCAGAAAACAAGTGTGGGGGAAGTGAGTTTTGTTATGGGGGTACCAAAGTCTTGAATGAGGCACGGAAAAGAAAAAAAAAAAAAAAAAAAAATTTGAAAAGTTGAGAAAAAGAGTTCCAAAGTATTGTTTGTTGAAGAGAGGGTCCAAAACAATGAATTCGGCCCTAATTGTTGTTAAAACTTCCCTTTGTGTTTAAAAAGTTGATTTTTGCATGCTAATGGGAATTCTAAGTTCAATTTCATTATTTTGCTTACTATTGCTTTGAGAACGTTTGTTTTCCCTATCCTTTCGTTGTTAGCCAATTCCCCAAGCCCCGTTACAACCCTTGACTTTAATCTTGAGTGTTGTGTATTTCAATTTGTGGAGTTTGAATTTGGTAGGAGCATATAGGTGTCACTGGTTCTCGCATCTAAGTAGTAGCATTCCATTCATGAGATCATATTTATATACATGTCATTTACTCCGGAATTTGCTTTCTTTGTTATACATATATGTGAGCGTTCGTTTTCATATTTACATCTATCTTCTCACATATAACTAGTATAGGGTGTGTAGTCAGAAAATCTGTGTGAAAATTGAGTGCATATCTAGTAAGGAATTGAGGAAATTCTCTAAGGCATGTTACTACATTCAAAATCATGTTTGAATTGGTTATTTGTGAATTAATGAGTAGTGACTATGATTAAGTATGTGCTTAAGCGTAAAAATGGCTAAAATCTGTGGGAATGATGATTTTTAACATGTCATGTGCATTGGAAATCCCTGAGGCAATCGTTGGAAGGTTTAGGTTATGTTTTACTTGTTTTATTTCGTTTTTGTTTCTTTTGTTTCATTTTGTTTTGCTCGAGGACTAGCAAAAGCTAAGTGTGGGGGAATTTGATAAGAGCATATTTATGCGCCTTAGTTAGCTTGTTCTTGTGCATTTACATTGTTTTTCCTTAGTTAAAGTAGTCTTTTAAGCTAGTTTTATGTGTTTTCAGGTTCTAAGGGCAAAGTATGCAAAATGATGCATTTTGGAGCCTTTTGGAGCAAATTAGAGCTTGGAATGGACATCATATGCTTGGAGCCAAGAGGATGGACGAAATTGAAGATTTGAAGATGATGTTTCCTACTTGAACAAGGTTTCCTAGTCGAAGTAGGAAAGCGCCTAATTAAAAGATGAAATCCTAGTCAACAAAGGATTCCTAATTGATGAAGGATTCCTAATCAACGAGGGATTCCTAGTTGGAGATGGATTCCTAGAAGAATGAAGATTCCTAATCAAACAAGGTTTCCTACTCGAAGTAGGAAAGTTAAATCCAAATGGCATCAAGTTGCAGCTACAAAGAAGATTTCCAAGTCCAAGAAGGAAAGGTTTCCAAGATGAAGAAGGAGATGAATTCCAAGTCAAGAGAGGATTGAGACATGTTTTCCTAATGCAAGGAGGACTCCTAAGTGTTGTAGGACACAAATGAGAAGTTTCTAGAAAGTCTCCATCCTTGCCGTGGGTTTCTTACAATTCCTATCAGTTTTGGGGCTTTCTAGAAGCCCTATCCCTAAATCCCTACATTGGTGCCGCACCCTAGCTCTAGATACCCTAATTCCTTGCCTTGCAAGGCATTCTAGAAACCTTATCACCTTATCCCTTAGCTGCCGCACCCTTCTCCCTTATCCCTTAGAATTTCTGATAGTTTTAACCTAATTCCTTGTGGATTTGGGTTATTCAAGTCCATATCTGATTCCCCTAGGGTTTTAAGTGCCTATATATACTCATATTAACCCCTAAATCAGAGGACCACCTCTCATACACATCATTCACTCCACAACTTCAGAAATTCGCCTAAGCCTCTCCACACCCTTGCCGCAGCCCCTAAACACCATTCTCCCTAGTTTTAAGTTTGTGCCACACCCCCCACCATACCTAAACACTACTACAGCCATCCACCACCATTAATCCATACACATAGGACCCTTAGAACCTGTTTTAGGCCCTTGCCGCACCAAGGAGGAGGAGAAGGAAGCTTGGAGTTCATGCGATTCAAGTTCAACTAGCTGGAATTTCTAGGTGTTTCTTTTCCTTTGATTTCAATGTTTAAATTCTATTCTCTTTGTGTTGTGAGTATGAGGAACTAAACCCCCCCTTGGCTAGGGGGGGATTCAAAACACATGATTATGCTTGCTATATGATTTGATTACTTCTAATTGCGTTTCAAAAGTTGTGAATTTAATTTACTTATCTGTGTGAATTACTATGAATTGTGTGTGTTGGTTGAGAGTGCACGCTTAATTATCATGCATAAATTGAATGCTAGAATATGAGGAAATTTCACCTAATCGTTATGAACTTATATTCACAAGTAGTAAAGGTTGATGATCTCAATCGCGTTAAGTAAATTCTTGGCATAAGTTTCATGCAATCATAGTAACAAGTGCTTCGTCAATGCTTATGGTTTTCATAGAACTTAATGATTCTTGCTTGTATCTCTATTATGCAATCATGTAGGGGACTTGTCGGGAATGTTTTGGGTTGTCGTATGCAATCATCCAATTCAATAACGTTAGGAAAATCTGAAGGTTAATTTAAGCGGACCTAATTAACTTGGGGCGTTGAGAATTCATGGTTTATTGAAAAGCAATTGGAAATCGTTTTATATGCAAGTATAACATGTGTGGAGATGAACCCCTTAGCTAGCCTTCCATCCATTGTTTTAAGCCAAATTCGTTTTTAAAAATCTGTTCTAATTTACAAAGTTTGTTTTGTTTTTAAATTCGTCCAAAATCAATCCCCCTTTTCTTTGTTGAGTCATAGTAGTTAGAAATCACTTTAGTTTGTGTTTTTAAGTGTCTTAGGTCAAGTTAAAACCAATTTTCGTCCAAGTTTGTGTCTAGTGTTCAAAACTGCCCAGATTGTGTTTTTAAGGCAGTTTTGAGGGTTTTGGTGCTGTTTTGAGTCTTTTGGTTTGTTTTGGTGTTTTAAAGTTTAGTTTTGCATTCCTTGAGTCTAGTTTAGTGTTTTAAACTTGTTTTTACGTATTTGAGTCAGTTTTCAAGTGATTTAGCAATCCCTCCTAATCCCCGGTCTAGAACGATCCCTACTTACATACTTTGCTACAATTGATAAAAAGAGGGTTTAATTTGTGTGCTAGTAAATATCATATCAGTTCATAGTACGTAGGAAAAGATTCACCTTCATCTTGTTGAATTCCACTTATCCTTTTTCGTAGGAGGATGACTCGAGAAGTTGGGAAAAACTTCTCCAAGAAAGCCCGTTTCATGCTCTCCCAAGATGTGACCGTTCAGGGAGCTAATTCATACAACCAATCTTTCGCCTTTTCCATGAGAGAAAAAGGAAAAGCCTTCATCTTCAATATCCTGCCGTCAACATTGATTGGAGTCATGCTTGAACACACCACCTCGAACTCTTTCAAGTGCTTGTTAGGATCCTCCATGGACATCCCATGGTACTTCGGAATGTGGTGTAGCAAACTTGACTTCAACTCGAATTCCTCGGTCTTTCCTTGGGCAGCCGCGGGATATTGAATACATAGAGGTGGGGCATTGTCTAATCCCGAAGCCGAAAGCTCCTTGATTGTACGATTGTCTTGTGCCATGGCTTCCTCTACTTCACCCACTCTTGCCGTGGGTTCCTCTTCTTCAAACTCAACTTCGGCTTCTGAATTTGAACTTGATTCACTAGGTTCTGGATTCTTCCTTTTTCGTCTCAATTCTCGCTCAAAATCGTCGTCAAAGTCCAAGATGTGTTCACGAATCGGATGAGAACTCCGAGTCATAAGCTAGTACCTAAAAACAAGAAAAGAAAACAAGGTCAGAATCTGGAATTAATTAAAACAAACTGAAAAAAAACAATCCAAGGGATTAGCAATGTTGCTAATCCCTGGCAACGGCGCCAAAAATTTGATGCGAAATATATAAGCACACAAATTAAACCCTCTTTTTATCAATTGTAGCAAAGTATGTAAGTAGGGATCGTTCTAGGCCGGGGATTAGGAGGGATTGCCAAATCACTTGAAACTGACTCAAAACGTAAAAACAAAGTTTAAAACACTAAACTAGATTCAAAGAATGCAAAACTAAACTATAAAACACCAAAACAAACCAAAAGACTCAAAACAGCAAATAGACACTCAAAACTGCCTTAAAAACACTTTCTGGGCAGTTTTGAACACCTAACACTAAATTGGACGAAATTGGGTTATGACTTGACTCAAGACACTTAAAAACACAAACTAAATTGATTTCTGATAGGAGCATATTTATGCGCTTTAGTTAGCTAGTTCTTATGCATTTCCATGGTGTTTTCTTAGTTAAAGTAGTCTTTTAAGCTAGTTTTATGTGTTTTCAGGTTTTAAGGCCAAAGGATGCAAGAAGATGCATTTTGGAGCTTTTTGGAGCAAAATGGAGCTTGGAATGCATGTCACATATTTGGAGCCAAGGTTTGGACGAATTTGAAGACTTGAAGATGACGATTCCTACTTGAACAAGGTTTCCTACTTTGGTTTGATCTTTCCTAAATGTTCCTAAGTCTTATCAACTTTGAAGGCTTCCTAAGCATTTTAGGACATCAAATACACATCCCTTGCACCTTTTGAAACCCTTGCCGCACCCCCCTTGGTATTTCCTCTTCCTTGCCGTGCAAGGGAGAGGGTTATTTCCTGATTCTAAGCTTTAAAACACTTTCCTAATCTCTCTCAAACCCTAGCCGCATATTCCCTTGCCTTTCCTTTAATTTTCTGATTTGTTTCCTAATTCTAGAATCCTTAGACTTAATTTCTGATTTCCTAATCAACCTAGGGTTTTAATTTCAGTTTTCCTTTAAATAAACCTCTTTGTTGCGGCCACAAGACATTCCACACACATCCATACAACTCCATTCACGCCAGAAACATGTCCTCCCATCTTGCCGTGCCCATCCTTCACCCAAATCCATATTTTCTAACCCCAAACCCCCCTTGTCGTGCCATACACCTATCCTAGACACTTTTCCACCATTCTACATCATCCAAAACCATCCATAACCATCTCCATACCTTGTGCCGCAACAAGAAGGAAGAAGGAGTGCCCTTGAATGTGCTTGCTAGTCTATTGCAGATTGCTGGAACTTTTAGGTGTGATCTTTCTTATGTTTTCAATGTTTCAATTCAATAAACTTTGTGTTGTGAGTATGAGGAACTAAACCCCCTTGGTTGGGGGGTGATTCGAAACCATGTACATACTTGCAATATGATTTGATTACATTCAGTTGTTATTTCATAAGTTGTGGATTCAATTCGTTCATCTACTTGATTGATAACTTATTTGTGTATGTTGATTGAGAGTGCACGCTTAGTTTTCATGCATGAATATGATGCTAGATTATGAGGGAGTTTCACCTAATAGTTACAATCTTATAATCACAAGTAGTGAAGGTCGCTTATAAACGATCGCGTTGAATGAATTCTTGGCATTAGTTTCATGCTCATCATAGTAACGAATGCCTCGTCAACACTTATAGTTCTCATTGTGCTTCATGATTCTTGATTGTATCTTTATTGTGCTCATCACGTAAGGAACCTTTGAGGAATGCTTTGAATTGTTGTATGCGCTTTCCCATCCAATTCATTAACTTAAGGAGAACTTGAAGGTTAATTTAAGCGTATTGGTGCGAAAATAAATTCACGCACAAATTTAAACCCTATTTGTGACAGTTGTAGTAATGATGTAAGTAGGGATCGTTCTAGGCCGGGGATTAACTAGGGATGCTAATCAAAGTAAAATTAAATTAAAAACGTAAAAACAAAATTTAAAATATTAAACTAGACTCAAAACACTTAAATAGAAACACTCAAAATAAAACTAACAAATAAACTAAAACAAATCAAAAGACTCAAAATAATTCAGAACTTAAGAAAACACAAACTAAAATGATTTCTAATAAATCTAACACTTTAAAATAAAATGGGGGATTGATTTTGATGAAAAGTAAATTAAACTCAAATAAATTACAAAATTGACAAAAACATAAAATTAAGGTAAAATGATAAATGACGGACTGGCTAGAGGATTATTCTCCACACATGTCACATATGCAACCTAAATTGATTTTCAGTTGTTCTTTCAATAAATTGTAAATTCTCAACGCCCCAAATTAATTAGGTCCGCTTAAATTAATTCTCAGATTTTCCTTAAGTTAATGGATTGGATGATTGCATACGACAACCCAAAACATTTCCTACAAGTTCCCTACATGAATTGCATAATAGAGATACAAGCAAGAATCATTAAGTTTTATGAAAATCATAAGCATTGACGAGGCACTTGTTACTATGAATTGCATGAAACTTATGCCAAGAATTTACCTAACGCGATCGTTTATAAGCGACCTTCACTACTTGTGAATATAAGTTCATAACGATTAGGTGAAATTCACTTATATTCTAGCATCAAATTCATGCATGTAAATTAAGTATGCATCCTTAATCGACATACAAAAATAAGTTATCAATCAAGCAGTTAAGCAAATTAAATCACAACTCAGAAATCACAACTGAAGGTAATCAATTCAAATTACAAATATATCCATGGTTTTGAATTAAACTCTAGCCAAAATAAAATTAGTTATACATTATTTAAATTAAAACAGAAATTAAAATGTGAGTTTAGGAAAATTAAACCGAGAGAGATTGACAGCTTGCTGTCCACTGTGCTTCTGCTCCCGTGCTGACTGCCCTCGTGCTGACTGCCCTCGTGCTGACTGCCCTCGTGCTCACTGTCCCTTCCAGCTGCTCCTTTCCTGCTGCTCCTTTCCTGAGCTTCACATGCTGCCAAGTGGAGACCTTGCTGCCAAAAGGAGAGCAGCCCCGTGGCTCCTGTCTGTTGCTCGTGGCAAGTCTTCTCCCGTGTCCTCCACCTTACTGACCTCTGCTTCTGCTCTGCGCAGTCCTCTCGGTTTCTGCTGTCGCAAGGCAGCTGTTTCTCCTCTTTACGCGTTCCTCCAGCCAGCTGCTACTGTCTTCGCACGTCTCGCGACCCTCTGCCAGCTGCCTTGCTCTCGCTGTGCTTGTTTCTGCGCTCGCCCCTGCTCTTCTTTTTCTATCTCGCTGCCTTTCCTTCGAGCTGCAAGGGCAGCGCCTTCCTCGCGTCAGGCTTGCTTCCTTCGCGTCAACTGGCTTCCTTCGCGTCAACTGGCTTCCCCCTCGCTGCCTTTCCTTCGAGCTGCAAACCTTGCTTCGCTGCTGCGCTGCACAGCAGCCCCCCCGAAGTCTCACAACCTTCCTCGCTGCCAGGCGCCCCTCTGACCTCCTGCAGCTCCCCGAGGAGCTCTCCTATTATTTCTCAGTTCTCTGTGCAGCTGCTGCAAGGCAGCAACCTGCTCCTCACGTCTATCCTCTGCGAATTTCTTTCCTTCTCCCCCCCGCTAAACCTTCAGAGGGAGGTCCCCCTTATATTTCTTATCCTTAGCTGCGAAGGCAACGTGCAGCTCTCCTTTTCCTTTTAATTATTTATTTTTCAGCTGCATGCGCACACTGACTTCCTAATATTCCTCATGCCCATCCCTTAATGCATGCCTGGCAGCCTCATGCTTTTCTTCATTTTATTATTTCTGCATGCCAACCTGGTCTTCCACCGTGAGGACCCCTTGTGTTTATTTCTTTTGTTCTTCCTCGGTCCCCTTGTCATGTTCCTGCATGCTTTTATGTATATTTTCTTTCTGTCAGCCCCCACTCAATTAACATCATATATATATATATATATATTTATAATACTATCTTATTTTTATTAACCAAAAATAGTGGGCAAAGCAGTTTTTACGATTTTATTACTAAAAATCACACTTATGCAATATTTATTTTCTTAGCTAGATAAATTCTATAAAACACAAAAACAAAGTAAATAGCACAAAAATATGAGAAACTAACTAAGAAAAGACGAGTGAATTCGAAGTAAAAATATATATAAATATGATCCGATCAAATACCCCCACACTTAACTTTTGCTAGTCCTCGAGCAAAACAAACGAAAACAGAAAAAGTAATAACATGAAAATTATTAGTTTCCCCCTATGTGACCCTCATAGAACTTCATTCAAGAACACAATCATCAAGAAACATAGCTAACACCAATAAGCAATTCAAGTTCATTTTCCTTATTCAAATATTAGCAGTAATCTTTGAAACATCCTTGAAGTGTAGTGTGTGAGATAGCCATGCTAATGCAATTTCAAATTTTTATTTTAAAATCACCATATGTAAACTATCGACCTTCTCACTGGATATACGCTCAATCACACATGTGTTTAGTTTTAAATGTGTTTCGCTCAAAGAAACAAATGTGAAAGTTCTACCATAAGCTTGCATAAAGATCACTTCTCCACAGTCATAATTGCAAAACTTAAATCAAGAGGACTTTTATTGGATGTAATGAGGCTTAGGGCGAGAGTTATTGAAACGAAAGAATAGGAAAACACAAGTTCCAAGCTACATTGCAAGCAATTATTTTCTTTAGATTTATAAGAACTCAAGCTCTCCAACGATTCTTCAGACATCTCTAACCACACCCATAAACTGAAACTTTAAAAACTTTTTATTTTCTTTGTATACAATCTTTCTTTTTCTTTTCCTTTTCTTTTCTTTTCTTTTCTTTTCTTTTTTTTTTTTTCTTTTTTTTTTTTTTTTTTCAAACAGAAACAAATATGAAAAACCCCCACACTTATTCTTTTGCCAAACACCTTCAAAGTACTTCACAAACATTTCTCATAAGACAATCTCACATTGCTCACTAGCTCGCTTGGAAAGGGTAAGGAAAATTATTTCAGGCATAAGGGTAGACATATCTGGTGATAAGAAATAAAAGGCTCACAAATACGGCTCAAATTGGCAATCTAATGATATTATTTTTTCTTTGGGAAACAAGGTTATTTGGGCCATGGTGGTAAACCTAATGCCTCTATCATTTTCAAGTTCATGCAATCAATGACAAATATTTCGAAAGATCGTTATGCAAGTTCTAGAGAAGTATCTCACATAAGTTCATCACACATGAAAAAATAGGAGTGTATGAAAAATGCACACACTTTCAATAGGCTCAAAAACTCACATAGGATGTATATGGTCACTAAATTCACATATGGAGCTTTAAATCATGCTTTAATTTCACATCAACAAGGCTATGTGCATTTGGTTTTTCAAAGATGATCAAATATGTACAAACTAACACGAGAATAAGGAATTTCACAAAACACATGTTAACTAAGTTCTTGATGATCATGGTTCAAATTTTATCCAATTATATCATTGGGTCGGGAAACTAACAAAAATCTAATTCAAAACAATAAGGAAAACAAGGAAATATTTTTGGATTTTTTAAATTTTTGGATTTTTTTTTTTTTTTTTTTTTTTTTTTTTTTTTTTAAATAAAACAAAACTAATTAAGAAAACAAAGCCAATAACATAGAAACAAATGAAATAAGTTCAAAGTCGAAGGTACAAAAATTTTCAATTTGGTCATTTTTATACTCTTTACCCCCACACTTAAACTAGACATTGTCCCCAATGTCAGAAAATATAATAAAATGCAAATAAAAATAAAATAAATAAATATAAGGAAACAAAATAAAGCAATAGGACTGAAAACTTCCCTAATTTGCAGAAAAATCAAGCGATGACCCCCAAGCTAAAATTCTGCAATCAACTTCAAGGGTGGAAATAACCAAAAGTTCCTGCAAAGAAAAGAAATAAATCAGTTAAGCACGCAAGAAAATATAAAAAAAAACAAATAAACGAAAAATTGAAAATGAAAATAAAAGATAATAATAAAACTAAAAGTGATCATTGGTCCTGTTTGGTGACTTTCCACAGCTTTGAACTTGAACTGGCCTCGGAACTTCTTAGCAAGGAAAATGAGACTTGATTGGTGGTGTTGTTGAAGCTTCTCGAGCTCTTGGTTTCAACTCAGACTCCTTCTGCTGGGTTGATTGAGTCTGCAGGCTACATTCTTCTCTTTTTGTTCTTCTGCATGGCAGGTAGGCACGAGGAATAGGTGGTGGTCTGCTTCTTTGTTCAATCTGTCCAAGTGCCGACCGATTGCCTTTCTTTCACCTTGCCCCGTAGCCAAGAGCAAGGGTAAAGGAAAAGCATGCCATGAGAAATCTTTGCCTCTGACTCTGATGATATGGGATACTTTTGCTTTTGAAGAAGTATCGTTCCACAGGTGTATGCTTGAACTGGGCTGGGGAACTTCTTAGCAAGGAAAATGAGACTTGATCTTGAAGATGAAGCAGCACCTTGTCTCCACATGCTTCAAGTATCATTTTCACTTGCCATGTCTGTTCTCCAGGCAGATGTGGCGACTTCTTCGGAAGTACATAAGTGGTTGAAGAAGAGCACTCGAGAGCAATGCTAGGTAAGCAATCAGGAAGGATTTCCAGGCAGTCGGTTCTTAGATTGGAAGATTGACACCGAGTGCTGGCTGATTGCCCGCTTTCTCCTTGCCACAAAGACAAGGACAAGGACAGGAAGAAAGCGTGATATGAGATACTCTTGCTTTCAACCTTCATGATATGAAATACTCTAGCTCTAGATGACTTATTTGCAAAGGTATCCCAGGGAATGAGAAACACAGAGAAACTCGAGAGGGTTTGTTGGAAAGGCATTTTGGGAGATGAAAAATTTCGGAGATGAAGAAGTGTTGAGAGTGTGCCTTTGCTGTTGAAGGCGAAGGTAGACGTTTATAGAATTTTTCTTCACAACCGAAACTATTCCTTTACCCTGTCGGCAGCCGGTGGATGGATGAACAGTACAGGTTACGCGCTTTCTGAAAAAGCCACCCGTAATTTGCGCAAAGCTGACAGCGCGTGACGAGTGACGACAAAATTGGACAAATCAGGGGGCGGCTCGTGGTTTCTGAGCAATCCCGACTTTTGAGAAAGGAATTGCATGTGACACGTCTGGACAAATCAGGGAGCGGCTTGCCTCGTGATTCCTGACCGCTCCGACTTTTGAGACGGAGTCCGACTTTTGAGAACGGCGACGCCGCTTTTGAGAAACGAATCCGGCTTTTGAGAAAGGAGCCCGGCTCTTCGATTTGCGAGAGGGCGCCTCTTCGACTGCTGAGCGATGCCTCAACGATTTCTTCTTCTTATAAGAACGCTCATTTTTGTTCCACAACAAACTTAAGCTCCCCTGTAAACACTCCCTCCTGTAAACACTCACACTTGCATTTTCTTTTAATCTTGATCATTCCGACTCTTCATTCTCAACACCTTCAGAAAATGTCTTGCCCTTCTGACCGTCGCCTTAACTTGAATGTTGGGGAAGATAGTGATATATCTTCTCCAACCAACATTTGGCAGCCATCTTTCATATCCCCGAATGGTCCTCTTACAGTTGGGGATTCCATGATGATGAACGAAACAACCGCATCGGTGGTGGCCAGAAATCTGCTCACTCCTAGAGACACTAGGATACTTTCAAGGCGGTCCGACGAACTAGCTGTCCAGGACTCTATGGCCTACAGCGTCCGATGCGCAGGCTCAGTATCAAACATGGGCCAGCGCCTTCTTGCACGAACTCGTCAGGTGGAGTCGTTGATGGCTGAAGTGGCTAGTCTTCGGCAGGAGGTCAGAGTGCTTAGGCATGAGAACAGGGATTTGCACATGCTCGCAACCAATTACTCCACAAGCATGAAGAGGAAGCTGGATCAGATGCAGGAGTCCGAAGTGCGGATTCAGAGTGATCATCAACGGTTTATGGCGTTACTCCCGAGGTTTGTGTTGCCTTCGTCCTCGGGAGCAGCACCAAGTATTGAGGCTCTGAATGATCCAGCTCTGGCGCTTCGTCTTTCAGGGGCTCCGTCGACCTCCGAGGCACCACCAACCAACGACCAATGAACGAGATTAATTTACAAGTTATTGTAAAATATTTATGCAATTAAGTTTTTTATTTTTTTTTTTTTTTTATTTTTATTTTTTTGTATTTTTGAATGTTTATGTTTTTAAGTTTTTTTTTTTTTTTTTTTTTTATTTTTTTATTTTATATAAATGTAAAAATAAGTAAATCAAAGTAAAAAAAAACTAAGTTTAATCTCTTAAACAAAAATCACTACTAAATAAACACAACAAAATAAAATCAACGTAAAATAAAAAAAATCAACGTAAAATAAATTCACACAAGAGCAAACAAACAATGAAAGAACTAAACAAAGTAAAATAAATTCAGTAAAGAGAAGGGATTAGGAATGCAAATCTGATTGTGGGTGATTCCTAGGCCTCCCTTCATTATTCAAATGCATGGGCTTATCATTGAACGGACGGTGGTACTTGAAATGATCCGACAACGGTCTAAGTTCTAATGACGGTGCCTGAATCATCAAAATTAAAAACAAGTTAGTATAAATTAAAATAAAAAATGGAGAAGATGGCTTACAGTCACATTCAAACTCAATTACAAACACCACGTCTTTGAACGTTTCCGGGACTTTGAACTTGGCCAGGTTTACTATGATGGTTGTGGCTTGTCCCGTGTCCTCAGTCTTAACTCCTTTGGGCTTGATTGTCTCATGCATAGCCTCTTTGATATGATCAACAGATTCTCCGGCCACCTCATTTTCTGGAATAATTCTTCTTGGTGTACAAGTCTCTTTGAACGTTTCAATACCATCGGGAACATGATTTGGTGCACCAAGAATTGGAATCTCATTTTGCACCTTGGGAAGATCTTCCACAACGTATTTTTCATTCACTTCTTCCTTGGGATTTAAAAATCTGCAAGGAAAAAGGACATTTGGTGGAACGATGTTAGAATGAATTGAACTTAGAACCTCCTCACCTGAGTTGGATGACATAAGGACTTGGGGGGTTTGCGATAAGAATTCTTCTAAACTGCCCAAGTAGTCATCCTCATCTTCTTCTTGAAGAGGCAATTCATCCATGTCCGGGCTATGTTTGGATGGTTCTGGAACAACTTCATCCTCCATATCACTTCCCAAAGTGATGGCTTCATCGATTTCCATTTCTCCCCTTGAATTTGCAAATTTTGAGTTGGAGAGTTCACTTTGATCTCGAATCTGTGCCATGAATTCCATAATCTGCCCAACTTGCTCCTCCAATGCATCCACCTTGTTGGCTTTATTTTGCATCTCCATGTTTCGATTTTCTACGTCCTGGGTCAAAGAGGTTAGTAACTTATTCAACATGTCATTATCCGAGGACGTACCTGAATTTGGTTGGGGAGATTGTGGTGGATGTGACGGTTCAAATGGCCACTGATAGAACTCTTCCGATGGCGGCAATTGTTCTTCTTTTTGTGAACCCTGTACCGAAGAAATTAATTCTTCAAGCATTTGATTATAATCCACGGGCATACTCTGATTCGATTGGAATTGTTGTGGGGGATGCTGTGGTGGCTGCATAGGTCTTGAATAGAACGCGTCTTCTTGCTGCCAATATCCACCTTGTTGAACCTGTTGAGGTTCTCCCCACCTATGATCTGAATAATTTCTCCAATCCGAATTGCAAGCGTTGGAAAACATGTTGCCCCTTGATTGGTTATAGCCTTGATATCCCCAAACATCTTCATTGGCAGAAAATTGAGGACTTTGATATCCTTGCCCATAGGGCACATCAAGTGTAGGGACACTTGGCATTGTGGTCCGTTCGGCATTATGAGTTAATTGAGCAGTGAGCTGTGCCAATAGATCTTGAATGCTAGTAGAATCCAGGTCTTGCTCCATTTGTACCTCAATTCAAAGAAAGAAAAATAAATCAAATATCAAAAGTAACATACACAAACACAAATAAACATAAGCAAAAACAAAAATAAAAGGATTAGCAAATTTGTTAATCCCCGGCAACGGCGCCAAAAATTTGGTGCGAAAATAAATTCACGCACAAATTTAAACCCTATTTGTGACAGTTGTAGTAATGATGTAAGTAGGGATCGTTCTAGGCCGGGGATTAACTAGGGATGCTAATCAAAGTAAAATTAAATTAAAAACGTAAAAACAAAATTTAAAATATTAAACTAGACTCAAAACACTTAAATAGAAACACTCAAAATAAAACTAACAAATAAACTAAAACAAATCAAAAGACTCAAAATAATTCAGAACTTAAGAAAACACAAACTAAAATGATTTCTAATAAATCTAACACTTTAAAATAAAATGGGGGATTGATTTTGATGAAAAGTAAATTAAACTCAAATAAATTACAAAATTGACAAAAACATAAAATTAAGGTAAAATGATAAATGACGGACTGGCTAGAGGATTATTCTCCACACATGTCACATATGCAACCTAAATTGATTTTCAGTTGTTCTTTCAATAAATTGTAAATTCTCAACGCCCCAAATTAATTAGGTCCGCTTAAATTAATTCTCAGATTTTCCTTAAGTTAATGGATTGGATGATTGCATACGACAACCCAAAACATTTCCTACAAGTTCCCTACATGAATTGCATAATAGAGATACAAGCAAGAATCATTAAGTTTTATGAAAATCATAAGCATTGACGAGGCACTTGTTACTATGAATTGCATGAAACTTATGCCAAGAATTTACCTAACGCGATCGTTTATAAGCGACCTTCACTACTTGTGAATATAAGTTCATAACGATTAGGTGAAATTCACTTATATTCTAGCATCAAATTCATGCATGTAAATTAAGTATGCATCCTTAATCGACATACAAAAATAAGTTATCAATCAAGCAGTTAAGCAAATTAAATCACAACTCAGAAATCACAACTGAAGGTAATCAATTCAAATTACAAATATATCCATGGTTTTGAATTAAACTCTAGCCAAAATAAAATTAGTTATACATTATTTAAATTAAAACAGAAATTAAAATGTGAGTTTAGGAAAATTAAACCGAGAGAGATTGACAGCTTGCTGTCCACTGTGCTTCTGCTCCCGTGCTGACTGCCCTCGTGCTGACTGCCCTCGTGCTGACTGCCCTCGTGCTCACTGTCCCTTCCAGCTGCTCCTTTCCTGCTGCTCCTTTCCTGAGCTTCACATGCTGCCAAGTGGAGACCTTGCTGCCAAAAGGAGAGCAGCCCCGTGGCTCCTGTCTGTTGCTCGTGGCAAGTCTTCTCCCGTGTCCTCCACCTTACTGACCTCTGCTTCTGCTCTGCGCAGTCCTCTCGGTTTCTGCTGTCGCAAGGCAGCTGTTTCTCCTCTTTACGCGTTCCTCCAGCCAGCTGCTACTGTCTTCGCACGTCTCGCGACCCTCTGCCAGCTGCCTTGCTCTCGCTGTGCTTGTTTCTGCGTTCGCCCCTGCTCTTCTTTTTCTATCTCGCTGCCTTTCCTTCGAGCTGCAAGGGCAGCGCCTTCCTCGCGTCAGGCTTGCTTCCTTCGCGTCAACTGGCTTCCTTCGCGTCAACTGGCTTCCCCCTCGCTGCCTTTCCTTCGAGCTGCAAACCTTGCTTCGCTGCTGCGCTGCACAACAGCCCCCCCCGAAGTCTCACAACCTTCCTCGCTGCCAGGCGCCCCTCTGACCTCCTGCAGCTCCCCGAGGAGCTCTCCTATTATTTCTCAGTTCTCTGTGCAGCTGCTGCAAGGCAGCAACCTGCTCCTCACGTCTATCCTCTGCGAATTTCTTTCCTTCTCCCCCCCCGCTAAACCTTCAGAGGGAGGTCCCCCTTATATTTCTTATCCTTAGCTGCGAAGGCAACGTGCAGCTCTCCTTTTCCTTTTAATTATTTATTTTTCAGCTGCATGCGCACACTGACTTCCTAATATTCCTCATGCCCATCCCTTAATGCATGCCTGGCAGCCTCATGCTTTTCTTCATTTTATTATTTCTGCATGCCAACCTGGTCTTCCACCGTGAGGACCCCTTGTGTTTATTTCTTTTGTTCTTCCTCGGTCCCCTTGTCATGTTCCTGCATGCTTTTATGTATATTTTCTTTCTGTCAGCCCCCACTCAATTAACATCATATATATATATATATATATTTATAATACTATCTTATTTTTATTAACCAAAAATAGTGGGCAAAGCAGTTTTTACGATTTTATTACTAAAAATCACACTTATGCAATATTTATTTTCTTAGCTAGATAAATTCTATAAAACACAAAAACAAAGTAAATAGCACAAAAATATGAGAAACTAACTAAGAAAAGACGAGTGAATTCGAAGTAAAAATATATATAAATATGATCCGATCACGTATCTAATTAACTTGGGGTGTTGAGTTTCATAATTTATTGGAAGAACAACTGAAAATCGTTTTGTTTGCAAGTGTGTCATGTGTGGAGAAGAACCTCCTAACTAGCCTTTTATCCATCCTTTTCATCCAAAACGTTTTACAATCTGTTTTGTTTTAAAGTTTCTGTTTTGTTTTTAATTTTCGTCCAAAACAAATCCCCCTTTATTTTGAAGTCTCATATTAGTTAGAAAGTGATTTAGTTTGTGTTTTTAAGTGTTTTGGTTCAAGTTATAACTCAATTTCGTCCAAATTTGTGTTTGTGCTCAAAACTGCCCAGAAAGTGTTTTTAAGGCAGTTTTGAGTGTTTGTTTGCTGTTTTGAGTCTTTTGGTTTGTTTTAGTGTTTCAAACTTTAGTTTTACATTCTTTGAGTCTAGTTTAGTGTTTTAAACTTTGTTTTTACGTTTCTAAGTCAGTTTTCAAGTGTTTAGCAATCCCTCCTAATCCCCGGTTTAAGAACGATCCCTACTTATCCATACTACAATTGTCAACAAGAGGGTTTAATTTGTGTGTTTAGTTAATTTACGCATCAAATTTTGGCGCCGTTGCTAATCCCTTGGATTGTTTTTGTTTCTTTTATTTTACTTTGCTTCAGATTTTATTTTAGTTTCTGACCTATTTTGTTTCTTGTTTTTTTTTAGGTACTAGTGCATGACTCGAAGTTCCCAACCTGTTCGTGAGCATATTTTGGACTTTGACGACGATTTTGAGCAAACTTTGAGAAGAAGAGCTAGAAACCAGCAAGAACACATACCACCCAACTCCGAATCTGACCTTGAAGAAAACATACAAGAAGAGGAGGTGGAACCTACGGCACAAGGAGGTGAAGAAGTTCAAGGCGTGGCCATGGACAACCGTACACTCAAGGAGCTTTCCGCCTCGGGTTTGGATAATGCCGCACCATTCTGTATCCAATATCCTACGGCTGCCCAAGGTAAGACGGAAGAATTTGAATTAAAGTCAAGTTTGCTTCATCATATTCCTAAATACCATGGCTTGTCCATGTAAGATCCTAACAAACATTTGAAAGAATTTGAAGTAGTTTGCTCTAGTATGACTCCCGTCAATGTTGACGGAAGTATTTTGAAGATGAAGGCTTTTCCATTCTCTTTGATGGATAAAGCCAAGGATTGGTTATACGAGTTAGCTCCCGGCACTGTCACTTCTTGGGAGAGTATGAAGAGAGCATTCTTGGAGAAGTTCTTTCCAACTTCAAATTCTTTCAAATGTTTGTTAGGATCTTCCATGGACAAGCCATGGTATTTAGGAATATGATGAAGCAAACTTGACTTTAATTCAAATTCTTCCGTCTTACCTTGGGCAGCCGTGGGATATTGGATACACAATGGTGCGGCATTATCCAAACCCGAGGCGGAAAGCTCCTTGAGTGTACGGTTGTCCATGGCCACGCCTTGAACTTCTTCACCTCCTTGTGCCGTAGGTTCCACCTCCTCTTCTTGTATGTTTTCTTCAAGGTCAGATTCGGAGTTGGGTGGTATGTGTTCTTGCTGGTTTCTAGCTCTTCTTCTCAAAGTTCGCTCAAAATCGTCGTCAAAGTCCAAAATATGCTCACGAACAGGTTGGGAACTTCGAGTCATGCACTAGTACCTAAAAAAAAACAAGAAACAAAATAGGTCAGAAACTAAAATAAAATCTGAAGCAAAGTAAAATAAAAGAAACAAAAACAATCCAAGGGATTAGCAACGGCGCCAAAATTTGATGCGTAAATTAACTAAACACACAAATTAAACCCTCTTGTTGACAATTGTAGTATGGATAAGTAGGGATCGTTCTTAAACCGGGGATTAGGAGGGATTGCTAAACACTTGGAAACTGACTTAAAGACTCAAAAACAAAGTTTAAAACACTAAACTAGACTCAAAGAATGCAAGACTAAAGGTTAAAACACTTAAACAAACCTAAAACTCAAAACAGCAACTAGAAGACTCAAAACTGCCTAAAAACCACTTTCTGGGCAGTTTTGAGCACAAACACAAAATCTGACGAATTTGAGTGAAAACTTGAATCAAAACACTTAAAACACAAATCAAAACACTTTCTAACTAATCTAAGACTTCAAAATAAAGGGGGATTTGTTTTGGACGAAAATTGAAAACAAAACAGAAACTTTAAAACAAAACAGATTGTAAAACGTTTTGGATGAAAAGGATGGATAAAAGGCTAGTTAGGAGGTTCTTCTCCACACATGACACACTTGCAAACAAAACGATTTTCAGTTGTTCTTCCAATAAATTGTGAAACTCAACACCCCAAGTTAATTAGATACGCTTAAATTAACCTTCAAGTTCTCCTTAAGTTAATGAATTGGATGGGAAAGCGCATACAACAATTCAAAGCATTCCTCAAAGGTTCCTTACGTGATGAGCACAATAAAGATACAATCAAGAATCATGAAGCACAATGAGAACTATAAGTGTTGACGAGGCATTCGTTACTATGATGAGCATGAAACTAATGCCAAGAATTCATTCAACGCGATCGTTTATAAGCGACCTTCACTACTTGTGATTATAAGATTGTAACTATTAGGTGAAACTCCCTCATAATCTAGCATCATATTCATGCATGAAAACTAAGCGTGCACTCTCAATCAACATACACAAATACCTTATGAAATAACAACTGAATGTAATCAAATCATATTGCAAGCATGTACATGGTTTCGAATCACCCCCCAACTAAGGGGGTTTAGTTCCTCATACTCACAACACAAAGTTTATTGAATTGAAACATTGAAAACATAAGAAAGACTACACCTAAAAGTTCCAGCAATCTGCAATAGGCTAGCAAGCACATTCAAGAGCACTCCTTCTTCCTTCTTGCTGCGGCACAAGGTATGGAGATGGTTTGAGATAGTTTTGGATGAGGTAGAATGGTGGAAAAGTGTCTAGGATGGGTGTATGGCACGGCTAAGGGGGTTTGGGTTCAGAAAATATGGATTTGGGTGAAGGATGGGCACGGCAAGAGGTGAGAGATGAAATCTGGCGTGAATGGAGTTTTATGGATGTGTGTGGATTGTTTTGTGGCTGCAACAAAGAGGTTTATTTAAAGGAAAACAGAAATTAAAACCCTAGGTTGATTAGGAAATCAGAAATTAAGTCTAAGGATTCTAGAATTAGGAAACAAATCAGAAAACTAAGGGAAAATAGGTAAAAGGGTGCGGCCAGGATTTAGAATGGATTAGGAAAGTGATTTAAGGCAAGGAAATGGGAAAGAGCACTCCCCCTTGCACGGCAAGGAAGAGGAAAGAGGAACAAGGTGCGGCAAGGCTTTAGGAAAGGTCTAAGTGTCCTAAAACTTAAAGGGAAAGGTGTATGATGTGCGGCAAAGGTTGATATGGTGCAAGGAAGGTGTATTTGATGTCCTTAAATGCTTAGGAAACCTTCAAAGTTGATAAGACTTAGGAACATTTAGGAAAGGTCAAACCAAAGTAGGAAACCTTGGCTTATCTTTCCTATTTCAAGTAGGAATCCTTCTTGGAATAGGAATCCTTGTTCTTCTAGGAATCCTCATGTGAGTAGGAATCCATCTTCAATTAGAAATCCTTTGTTGATTAGGAATCCTTCTTCAATTAGGAATCCTTCGTTCATGTAAGCACTTTCCTATTTCAACTAGGAAACCTTGTTCAAGTAGGAATTGTCATCTTCAAGTCTTCAAATTCGTCCAAACCTTGACTCCAAATATGTGACATGCATTCCAAGCTCCATTTTGCTCCAAAAAGCTCCAAAATGCATCTTCTTGCATCCTTTGGCCTTAAAACCTGAAAAACACATAAAACTAGCTTAAAAGACTACTTTAACTAGGAAAACGCCATGGAAATGCATAAGAACTAGCTAACTAAGGCGCATAAATATGCTCCTATCAAATTCCCCCACACTTAGCTTTTGCTAGTCCTCGAGCAAAACAAAGAAATAAAACAAAACAAAACAACTAAAACACAACCTAAACCTTCCAACGTTGCCTCAGGGATTTCCAATGCACATGACATGTTAAAGATTGTTATCCCCACAGATTTGAGTTCTCTTTACTCATATGCACATACTTAATTAAAGCCACCACTTACTAGTTCACAAGTAATCAATTAAAACAATGCTTTGAATGTAGTAACATGCCTTAGAGAATTCCCTCAATTCCTTACAAGATATACACTCTATTTTCACTTAGATTTTCTAACTACACACCCTACACTAGTCATATGTGAGAAGATTGATGTAGATATGAAAACGAATGCTCACATATATGTATCATAAAGAACGCAATTTCTAGAGTTAAGAAGCATGTTTAGATATGATCTCATGAATGGAATGCTACTACTTAGATGCGAGAACCAGTGACACCATATGCTCATACCAAATTCAAACTCCACAAATTGAAACACATAACACTCAAGATAGAAGTTAAGGGTTGTAACGGGGCTTGGGGTGTTGGTTAACAAAGAAAGGATAGGGAAAACAAACGTTCTTCAAGCATTAGTAAGCAAAGTAGTGAAATTGAGACTTAAAATTCACTTAGATTGCAGAAATTAACTTTAAAACACAAGGGAAAGATTTAGACAACTCCTTAGGGCCGAATTCATTGTTTTGGACCCTTACTTCAACAAACAATACTTTGGAACTCTTTTTCTCAACTTTTCAACTCTTTTTTCAAACTTTTCATATTTTTTTTTTTTCAATTTTTTCTTTTTCCCCGAATTTTTTTTTCTTTTCTTTTCTTTGCCGTGCCTATGGCACACAATTCCTCATGAAAAATACTCCCCCCACACTTGTTTTCTGCTAACATAGATCAAAAGGAATTCAATTTGAATCATGCTTTACTATGCTTTAAGAACAAGGGTATGGATGGTCCTAATCTAGGCTAGGTGAGGAAAACATGGGTTAACAAATAATGAAGGCTAACAAGGCTCAACGGGGTTAAAAACCTACAAAACACAATGACATAGGGCACACGGCATTTGGCTAAGGTGGTGGTCACTACACAACTTTATCTTGAATATGTGTTATGCAATTCAATGACATTCTTTGAATGAAATGGGCATGAGTTCTAGCATTTGGAACTAAATGATGAAACGCCTTCTAAATAGTAACCAAGCAAGAAATAATGAGATCACGCAACGACTTAGAAAACAAAGAATGCACAGATTTTAACTCTCCAAATAAACGTTTAGGCTCAAGTCTCACAAGGTTGTAGCGTTAGTTTGAGTTCCTTCCTTCAAGCATGTTACAAAAACTGATTTTTTCTTTTATGATTGCATGTGAATTCATAAGTTATAACCACAACCAAGCATAAACAAAGAGTAATTCAAACTTTCATCCATGTTAATCACTCTCTTTAACAGCCATGTAATTACAAACCGAATCCTCATCATTGTGTTGGAAGGTACCCTAAGACACAAACAAACACACAAAAACAACTCTTTTTGGGTTTTTAAAACAAATTTTTCAAATTTTTATGTGATTTTCGGATTTTTGCATCAAAACATACTAAAACACACCAAAACTGCTCAAAAACACTTAAAAACAGCAAGGAACAAGTCTCCAAGTTAAGGGTGATAAAATCCCACGAATTTGCATCTAAAACACTTAGTTACCCCCCCCCCCCCACACTTAAATCAAACATTGTCCTCAATGTTTCAAGCATAAAACCACACTAAACAAAAGGAAACACACAAACAGCAACTAAAACAACTAAATAGGCAGATTCGAAATAAACAACAAAGTGAAGAGTTTAGGAACGCAAATCTGGAATTGGAGTGATTCCTTGGTCTTCCTTTGTTGAATTGCATGGGTTGCCTCCCATGTAGCGCTTTCTTTTACGTCTTGCAGCCGGACGAAGAACACAATCATGCCCCATTGGAGCCCACGGCATGGAGTGGGATCTCCTCCACAACCTGCCCCACAAAGTTCTTGTACATTGCATCCTTGAACGGAAATGGATAGTGAAGTTTGTTGATGAGTGCGTTGTGTTGCCTAAGGTTCATGTTTATGCGCCCACCATTGGGGATTTGCTTGGGTACCTGCACCAAAGAAGGGAACCACCTATTAATTTTAATGGGAATTGGATTTGGACTAGGTGCCTTACCTTGGTAATGGGATGAAGTGGCAGCAACATGAATTTTTTTCCTCATGGTGTTCTCGGCCACATTGGGTATCTTAAGGGCAGTGGCCGTGGGGTCCTCATGCTCCACTCCAATGCCCTCATCTTGCATGGTTCTTGAAGCAACCTTTGTGTTAGGGGCTGAATGATCCGTCCCTATCTTTTCTATTGTATCAAGAACACAACAAGACCGAACAATGTTAGGAGTCTCAATGGATTCAGAAATTTTAAAACAAATCATATCACCACCAAATGCCATAGTTACTTCTCCTTTGGCTACATCAATCTTGGTTTGAGCCGTTTTCATGAAAGGCCGTCCAAGGAGAATGGGCAATGAAGGAGCATGATCCGATTCATCCATCTCAAGAACATAGAAATCCGCCGGAAAGATCAAATGATTAACCTGCACCAAAACATCTTCCACAACTCCCTTTGGATAGGCATTAGATCTATCGGCCAATTGTATGATTACACCATCATTTTTTAACTTGCCTAGGTTCATAGATGCATAAATTGAATATGGCATAACATTTATGGATGCACCTAAGTCTAACATGGCAGATTTGAACCTAGTATTACCAATGACACAAGGAATGGTGAAACTACCCGGATCTTTGCATTTAGGAGGTAGTTTACGTTGTATCATGGCAGACACATTCTCACTTACCTGTACCACTTCTTTCTCCCGAAAACGTTTCTTTGTTGTACAAAGCTTCTTCAAACACTTGGCGTACTTCGGGATTTGCTTGATTGCATCCAAGAGAGGTATGTTAACTTGAACCTTCCTAAATGTCTCTAGAACATCTTTTTCCTCCTCTTCATTCTTGAATTGCAAAAATCTGCTAGGAAAGGGCACATTGGGCGGAATAATGTTAGAATTAACCAAACTTGGATTCATCTTACCTAGGGTGGACGGATTGGATGGCTTAGGGGCCATGGGTGCTTGCGGCAAAGGTGGTGCTACCTTTGCCGTGAGTGGACTTGGTGTCTCCTCTTCCGATTTCAACGTTTCATCCTCTTTGGGACCTGATTTTGGTGGTGTAGGATCTGCCCCAACTTCTTTTCCACTCCTTAGCATGATTGCATTTGCGCTTTCAAACCCGCCCCTTGGATTTGGAATGGTGGAGCTAGGGAGTTGTCCGGGATCTCGAAACTTACCTACAAACTCGGCAATCTGCCCAATTTGTTTCTCAAGTTGATCCACCCTTTTGTCTTGGTTTTGCATAGCTTTAGCTTGATCTTCCTGTCCATTAGACAACTTAGTTAGTATCTTAAGAAGTGCATCATTGTCAAGAGACGTACCTGAGGCACTTGGCCCGGATTGGGCTTGATTTTGGGGTGGGCCGTAGGTTTTGGGAAAGAACCCCGGGGGTTGTTGCCTAAAGCCTCCTTGGTTTTGAGATTGTTGGGGCTCCCTCCACTTGAAATTTGGGTGGTCTCTCCAACCGGGATTATATGTGTTTGAATATGGATCGTTCCTTGGTTGGTTTTGACCTTGAAACCCAATTGCATGGGCGCTTTCCCATCCACCATTTTCAATCAACTGTGGACACTTTTCAGAGACATGTCCTTGGATGGAACATACGCCACATACAATTGGTCCTTGCATCTTCATGCCCTCGGCCATCTGAGACACAAGAGAAGTAAGATTAGCCAATTGTGAATGAAGATCGGAAGTTGAACTTACCTCATGTACTTGGTGCCGTGGGGGTCCCCTTTGGCCTACTCCCTCGTATTGTTGAGAGTTCAACGCTCGATTAGAGATCAAGATCTTGGCAGCCATGGGTGTTTTGTCCACCAATGCTCCCCCCGCCGAAGCATCAAGCATTTGACGTTCTAGAGGTAGGAGACCCTCGTAGAAGTATTGCAAAAGCAACTCCTCCTTCATCTGATGCTGTGGACAAGAAGCAACAAGTGATTTAAATCGTTCATAATATGTAGGAAAAGACTCACCTTCTTCTTGCTGAATTCCGCTTATCTTTTTGCGTAGGAGGATGATGCGAGAAGTTGGAAAGAACTTCTCCAAGAATGCTCTCTTCATACTCTCCCAAGAAGTGACAGTGCCGGGAGCTAACTTGTATAACCAGTCCTTGGCTTTATCCATCAAAGAGAATGGAAAAGCCTTCATCTTCAAAATACTTCCGTCAACATTGACGGGAGTCATACTAGAGCAAATGATAGGAGCATATTTATGCTACTTAGTTATGTTGTTTTTTTGCATTTTCGTAGTTAGTTATAACTTATTATAGTGTTTAAGGTCATTTTCGTGCAATTTCAGGTTCATATGGCAAAGTATGCATTTTGAGCCAATTTGGAGCATTTTGGAGCATTTTTGGGCCAAGATTGGATGGTGCAAACATGGAGACATGAGGATGGACGAATTTGATGATTCAAAGGGCTAGAAATCTGCATGTGTGTGTGCAAAGTGTTGGCCTACAACTTCAAACATCATGGCTGCCATGTAATGGCAGAAAATGTGTTTTTTACTAGCTAAATGGATGAAGAACATGCATTGCAAGTATAAACACCACATGGGCAGCAAGAAGGAAAGAAAACAGCAACACACACACCACATGGGCAGCAAGGAATCAGAAATTAAAGCATGGGCAGCAAGGAATAAGAAATTAAAGCATGGGCAGCAAGGAATCAGCATGGGCAGTGAATAGACAACAAGGAATGGCAGAAATTGGACCACCATGAAGTGGATTTCTGCAAGGATGGCAGATTGTCCATTACTTGATGTTTGCTTGACATTTTCAGCCACTATATAATCCCCATTCAACCATTTATCAAGGGAGTTCAGAAAACCACACCTCCCACACATATTCCATTCATCCCATCCAGCCATACACCCTCCACAATTCATAAATTCGTCAAACACATCCATCACACTTTGCAGCAGCCTTCCTTCACCTTTCACCATATTTTCTGACCCAAAATCATCCCTAGCCGTACCCCCATCAACCCTAAACCTTCCCATACCATTCCACATCCATTCTACACCACAAATAACCCCAAAAACCTGTTCTAAAGTTCTCTGCCGCAGCAAGGAGGAAGGAGAATTCGTTGATGAGCTTGCTGCCAAGTTGGAGCGTTCTAGGTGTTTTCTTCCTTTGGATTTTAATTTCTAAATTTATGTATCTTTGCTTGTGAGTATGAGGAACTAAACCCCCTTAGTTGGGAGGTGATTCGAAACCATGAATATGCTTGCAATATGATTTGATTACGTTCAGTTGTTATTTCATAAGTTGTGGTTTCAATTCGTTCATCTACTTGATTGATAACTTATTTGTGTATGTTGATTGAGAGTGCACGCTTAGTTTTCATGCATGAATATGATGCTAGATTATGAGGGAGTTTCACCTAATAGTTACAATCTTATAATCACAAGTAGTGAAGGTCGCTTATAAACGATCGCGTTGAATGAATTCTTGGCATTAGTTTCATGCTCATCATAGTAACGAATGCCTCGTCAACACTTATAGTTCTCATTGTGCTTCATGATTCTTGATTGTATCCTTATTGTGCTCATCACGTAAGGAACCTTTGAGGAATGCTTTGAATTGTTGTATGCGCTTTCCCATCCAATTCATTAACTTAAGGAGAACTTGAAGGTTAATTTAAGCGTATCTAATTAACTTGGGGTGTTGAGTTTCATAATTTATTGGAAGAACAACTGAAAATCGTTTTGTTTGCAAGTGTGTCATGTGTGGAGAAGAACCTCCTAACTAGCCTTTTATCCATCCTTTTCATCCAAAAACGTTTTACAATCTGTTTTGTTTTAAAGTTTCTGTTTTGTTTTCAATTTTCGTCCAAAACCAAATCCCCCTTTATTTTGAAGTCTTAGATTAGTTAGAAAGTGTTTTGATTTGTGTTTTTAAGTGTTTTGATTCAAGTTTTCACTCAAATTCGTCAGATTTTGTGTTTGTGCTCAAAACTGCCCAGAAAGTGTTTTGAGTTTTAGGTTTGTTTTAGTGTTTTAAACTTTAGTTTTGCATTCTTTGAGTCTAGTTTAGTGTTTTAGACTTAGTTTTTGAGTTTTAAAGTCAGTTTCCAAGTGTTTAGCAATCCCTCCTAATCCCCGGTCTAGAACAATCCCTACTTACATCTTTACTACAATTTGACAAAAGAGGGTTTAATTTGTGTGTTTAGTTAATTTACGCATCAAATTTTGGCGCCGTTGCCGGGGATTAGCAACTTTGCTAATCCCTCGTTCTTTTTGTTTATTTGTTATTTTCGTTTGTTTTCTATCACAGATTTCTATCTTGTTTTGTTTCTTTGTTTTTAGGTACTAGTGCATGACTCGAAGTTCCAAACCTATTCGTGAGCATATTTTGGACTTTGACGACGATTTTGAGAGAACTTTGAGAAGGGCTAGAAATCAGCAAGAACACAACCCACCCAATCCCGAACCTGACCTTGAAGAAAACGTTCCAGAAGAGGAGGAGGAACCTACGGCACAAGTGAGTGAAGAAGCCCAAGACATGGCCGTGGACAACCGTACACTCAAAGAGCTCTCCGCCTCGGGATTGGATAATGCCGCACCCTTGTGCATCCAATATCCCACGGCTGCCCAAGGTAAGACCGAAGAATTTGAATTAAAGTCAAGTTTGCTTCATCATATTCCTAAATACCATGGCTTGTCCATGGAAGATCCTAACAAACATTTGAAAGAATTTGAAGTTGTTTGCTCAAGTATGACTCCCGTTAACGTTGACGGAAGTATTTTGAAGATGAAGGCTTTTCCATTCTCTTTAGTGGATAAAGCCAAGGATTGGTTGTACGAATTGGCTCCCGGAACTGTCACATCTTGGGAGAGCATGAAAAGAGCGTTCTTGGAGAAGTTCTTTCCAACTTCTCGAATCATTACCATACGGAAAAGGATAAGTGGAATTCAGCAAGAGGAAGTGATAGGAGCATATTTATGCTACTTAGTTATGTTGTTTTCTTGCATTTTCGTAGTTAGTTATAACTTATTATAGTGTTTAAGGTCATTTTCGTGCAATTTCAGGTTCATATGGCAAAGTATGCATTTTGAGCCAATTTGGAGCATTTTGGAGCATTTTTGGGCCAAGATTGGATGGTGCAAACATGAAGACATGTGGATGGACGAATTTGATAATTAAAACAGCAACACACACACCACATGGGCAGCAAGGAATCAGAAATTAAAGCATGGAAGAATGGGATCATCATGGGCAGCAAGGAATCATTATGGGCAGCAAGGAATCATCATGGGCAGCAAGGAATCATTATGGGCAGCAAGGAATCATCATGGGCAGTGAAGAGACAACAAGGAATGGCAGAAATTGGACCACCATGAAGTGGATTTCTGCAAGGATGGCAGATTGTCCATTACTTGATGTTTGCTTGACATTTTCAGCCACTATATAATCCCCATTCAACCATTTATCATGGAGTTCAGAAAACCACACCTCCCACACACATTCCATTCATCCCATCCAGCCATACACCCTCCACAATTCATAAATTCGTCAAACACATCCATCACACTTTGCAGCAGCCTTCCTTCACCTTTCACCATATTTTCTGACCCAAAATCATCCCTAGCCGTACCCCCATCAACCCTAAACCTTCCCATACCATTCCACATCCATTCTACACCACAAATAACCCCAAAAACCTGTTCTAAAGTTCTCTGCCGCAGCAAGGAGGAAGGAGAATTCGTTGATGAGCTTGCTGCCAAGTTGGAGCGTTCTAGGTGTTTTCTTCCTTTGGATTTTAATTTCTAAATTTATGTATCTTTGCTTGTGAGTATGAGGAACTAAACCCCCTTAGTTGGGGGGTGATTCGAAACCATGAATATGCTTGCAATATGATTTGATTACGTTCAGTTGTTATTTCATAAGTTGTGGTTTCAATTCGTTCATCTACTTGATTGATAACTTATTTGTGTATGTTGATTGAGAGTGCACGCTTAGTTTTCATGCATGAATATGATGCTAGATTATGAGGGAGTTTCACCTAATAGTTACAATCTTATAATCACAAGTAGTGAAGGTCGCTTATAAACGATCGCGTTGAATGAATTCTTGGCATTAGTTTCATGCTCATCATAGTAACGAATGCCTCGTCAACACTTATAGTTCTCATTGTGCTTCATGATTCTTGATTGTATCCTTATTGTGCTCATCACGTAAGGAACCTTTGAGGAATGCTTTGAATTGTTGTATGCGCTTTCCCATCCAATTCATTAACTTAAGGAGAACTTGAAGGTTAATTTAAGCGTATCTAATTAACTTGGGGTGTTGAGTTTCATAATTTATTGGAAGAACAACTTAAAATCGTTTTGTTTGCAAGTGTGTCATGTGTGGAGAAGAACCTCCTAACTAGCCTTTTATCCATCATTTTCATCCAAAAACGTTTTACAATCTGTTTTGTTTTAAAGTTTCTGTTTTGTTTTCAATTTTCGTCCAAAACCAAATCCCCCTTTATTTTGAAGTCTTAAATTAGTTAGAAAGTGTTTTGATTTGTGTTTTTAAGTGTTTTGATTCAAGTTTTCACTCAAATTCGTCAGATTTTGTGTTTGTGCTCAAAACTGCCCAGAAAGTGGTTTTTAGGCAGTTTTGAGTCTTCTAGTTGCTGTTTTGAGTTTTAGGTTTGTTTTAGTGTTCTAACTTTTAGTTTTACATTCTTTGAGTCTAGTTTAGTGTTTTATACTTTGTTTTTATGTTATTGAGTCAGTTTTCAAGTGTTTAGCAATCCCTCCTAATCCCCGGTTTAGAACGATCCCTACTTACATCTTTACTACAATTTGACAAAAGAGGGTTTAATTTGTGTGTTTAGTTAATTTACGCATCAGGAAGGTGAGTCTTTTCCTACGTATTATGAACGTTTTAAATCACTTGTTGCTTCTTGTCCACAACATCAGATGAAAGAGGAATTACTTTTGCAAAACTTTTATGAGGGCCTCCTACCACTTGAACGTCAAATGCTTGATGCCTCGGCGGGTGGAGCATTGGTGGACAAAACTCCTATGGCAGCCAAGATCTTGATTGCTAATCGAGCGTTGAACGCTCAACAATACGAAGGAGTAGGCCAAAGGGGACCCCCACGGCAACATGTTCATGAGGTAAGTTCAACTTCCGACATTCATTCACAATTGGCTAATCTTTCTTCTATTGTGTCTCAGATGGCCGAGGGCATGAAGATGCAAGGACCAATTGTATGTGGCGTATGTTCTATCCAAGGACATGCTTCTGAAAAATGTCCACAATTGATTGAAAATGGTGGATGGGAAAACGCCAATGCAATTGGATTTCAAGGCCAAAACCAACCAAGGAACGATCCATATTCAAATACATATAATCCGGGTTGGAGAGACCACCCAAATTTCAAGTGGAGGGAGCCCCAACCACCTCAACAACAAGGAGGCTTTAGGCAACAACCCCCGGGGTTCTTCACCAAGCCATATGCACCAACACATGCTCCACAACAATCTGCCCCAAATGCTTCAGGTACGTCTCTAGATAATGAAGCACTTCTTAAGATACTAACCAAATTATCTCAGGGGCAAGACGATCACACCCAAGCAATGCAAAACCAAAACAAAAGGGTGGATCAATTGGAGAGACAAATTGGGCAGATTGCGGATTTTGTAGGGAAATTTCGAGACCAAGGCCAACTTCCTAGTTCCACCATTCCAAATCCGAAAGGAGGCTTTGAAACTGCAAATGCAATCATGCTAAGGAGTGGAAAAGAAGTTGGGACAGGTCCTACACCACCAAAATCAGGTCCCAAAGAGGATCAAACGTTGAAATCGGAAGAGGAGACACCAAGTCCACTCACGGCAAAGGTAGCACCACCTTTGCCGCAAGCACCCATGGCCCCTAGGCCATCCAATCCGTCCACCCTAGGTAAGATGAGTCCAAGTTTGATTAATTCTAACATTATTCCACCCAATGTGCCCTTTCCTAGCAGATTTTTGCAATTCAAGAATGAAGAGGAGGAAAAAGATGTTCTAGAGACATTTAGGAAGGTTCAAGTTAACATACCTCTCTTGGATGCAATCAAGCAAATCCCGAAGTACGCCAAGTGTTTGAAAAAGCTTTGTACAACAAAGAAACGTTTTCGAGAGAAAGAAGTGGTACAGGTAAGTGAGAATGTGTCTGCTATGATACAACGTAAACTACCTCCTAAATGCAAAGATCCGGGTAGTTTCGCCATTCCTTGTGTCATTGGTAATACTAGGTTCAAATCTGCCATGTTAGACCTAGGTGCATCCATAAATGTTATGCCATATTCCATTTATGCATCTATGAACTTAGGAGCATTGAAAAATGATGGGGTAATAATACAATTGGCCGATAGATCTAACGCCTATCCAAAGGGAGTTTTGGAAGATGTTCTTGTGCAGGTTAATCATTTAGTCTTCCCGGCGGATTTCTATGTTCTTGAGATGGATGAATCGGATCATGCTCCTTCATTGCCCATTCTCCTTGGACGGCCTTTCATGAAAACGGCTCAAACCAAGATTGATGTAGCCAAAGGAGAAGTAACTATGGCATTTGGTGGTGATATGATTTGTTTTAAAATTTCTGAATCCATTGAGACTCCTAACATTGTTCGTTCTTGTTGTGTTATTGATACCATAGAAAAGATAGGGACAGATCATTCAGCCCGTAACACAAAGGTTGCTTCAAGAAACATGCAAGATGAGGGCATTGGAGTGGAGCATGAGGACCCCATGGCCACTGCCCTTAAGATAACCAATGTGGCCGAAAACACCATGAAGAAAAAATTTCATGTTGCTGCCACTTCATCCCAACACCAAGGTAAGGCACCTAGTCCAAATCCAAATCCCATTAAAATTAATAGGTGGTTGCCTTCTTTGGTGCAGGAACCCAAGCAAATCCCCGATGGTGGGCGCATTTACATGAACCATAGGAAACACAACGCACCCATCAACAAACATCACTATCCATTTCCGTTCAAGGATGCAATGCATGAGAATTTTGTTGAGCATGTTGTGGAGGAGCTCCCACTCCATGCCGTGGGCTCCAAAGGGGCATGATTGTGTTCTTCGTCCGGCTTCAAGACGTTAAAGAAAGCGCTACTTGGGAGGCAACCCATGCATACAACAAAGGAAGCCCTAGGCATCACTCCAATTGCAGATTTGCGTTCCTAAAACCCTTCTCTTTGTTGTTAGTTATAATCTGCCAGTTTATTTGTTACTTGCTGTTTGTGTGTTTAATTTTGTTTTGTGTGATTTTATGCTTGAAACATTGAGGACAATGTTTGATTTAAGTGTGGGGGGGTAACTAAGTGTTTTTTATGCAAATTCGTGGGATTGTACCACCCATTACTTAGAGACTTGTTCCTTGCTGTTTTTAAGTGTTTTTAAGCAGTCTTGGTGTGTTTTAGTGTGTGTTAACATAAAACTCCGAAAATCACATAAAAATTTGAAAAATTTGTTTTAAAAAAAACCCAAAAAGAGTTGTTTTTGTGTGTTTATTTGTGTCTTAGGGTACCTTCCAACACAATGATGAGGATTCGGTTTGTAATTGCATGGCTGTTAAAGAGAGTGATTAACATGGATGAAAGTTTGATTTACTCTTTGTTTATGCTTGGTTGTGGTTATAACTTATGAATTCACATGCAATCATAAAGGAAAAATTAGTTTTTGTAACATGCTTGAAGGAAGGAACTCAAACTAACACTACAACCTTGTGAGACTTGAGCCTAAACGTTTATTTGGAGAGTTAAAATCTGTGCATTATTGTTTTCTAAGTCGTTGCATGATCTCATTATTCCTTGCTTGGTTACTACTTAGAAGGCGTTTCATCATTTAGTTCCAAATGCTAGAACTCATGCCCATTTCATTCAAAGCATGTTATTGATTTGCATAACACATATTCAAGATGAAGTTGTGTAGTGACCACCACCTTAGCCAAAATGCCGTGAATCCCCTATGTCATTATGTTTTGTAGGTTTCAACCCCATTGAGCCTTGTTTAGCCTTTTCTTTGTTAACCCATGTTTTCCTCACCTAGCCTAGATTAGGACTATCCATTCCTTTGTTCTTTAAGCATAGTAAAGCATGATTCAATTAGAATTCCTTTTGATTTATGTTGGCAGAAAACAAGTGTAGGGGAAGTGTTTTTCATGAGGAATTGTGTGCCATAGGCACGGCAAAGAAAAGAAAAGAAAAAAAAATTCATGGAAAGAGAAAAGAAAAAAATTTGAAAAAAAACATGAAGAAAAAGTATGAGAAGTATGGAAAAAGAGTTGAAAAGTTGAGAAAAAGAGTTCCAAAGTCTTGTTTGTTGAAGTAAGGGTCCAAAACAATGAATTTGACCCTAAGGAGTTGTTTAAGTCTCCCCCTTGTGTGTTAAAGTTAATTTCTGCAATCTAAGTGAATTCTAAGTCTCAATTTCATTACTTTGCTTACTATCGCTTGAAGAACGTTTGTTTTCCCTATCCTTCCTTGTTAACCAACACCCCAAGCCCCATTACAACCCTTAACTTCTATCTTGAGTGTTATGTGTTTCAATTTGTGGAGTTTGAATTTGGTATGAGCATATGGTGTCACTGGTTCTCGCATCTAAGTAGTAGCATTCCATTCATGAGATCATATCTAAACATGCTTCTTAACTCTAGAAATTGCATTCTTTGTAAAATATATATGTGAGCATTCGTTTTCATATCTACATCAATCTTCTCACATATGACTAGTGTAGGGTGTGGAGTTAGAAAATCTGAGTGAAAATAGAGTGTATATCTTGTAAGGAATTGAAGGAATTCTCTAAGGCATGTTACTTCATTCAAAGCATTGTTTTAATTGATTACTTGTGAATTTGTAAGTTGTGGCTTAAATTAAGTATGTGCTTGTGTAAAGATGACTCAAATTTGTGGGGATAACGATCTTTAACATGTCATGTTCATTGGAAATCCCTGAGGCAAATGTTGGAAGGATTAGAGTGTGTTTATTGACTTTGTTTCGTTTTGTTTATTTTGTTTTGCTCGAGGACTAGCAAAAGCTAAGTGTGGGGGAATTTGATAGGAGCATATTTATGCTACTTAGTTATGTTGTTTTCTTGCATTTTCGTAGTTAGTTATAACTTATTATAGTGTTTAAGGTCATTTTCGTGCAATTTCAGGTTCATATGGCAAAGTATGCATTTTGAGCCAATTTGGAGCATTTTTGGGCCAAGATTGGATGGTGCAAACATGGAGACATGAGGATGGACGAATTTGATGATTCAAAGGGCTAGAAATCTGCATGTGTGTGTGCAAAGTGTTGGCCTACAACTTCAAACATCATGGCTGCCATGTAATGGCAGAAAATGTGTTTTTTACTAGCTAAATGGATGAAGAACATGCATTGCAAGTATAAACACCACATGGGCAGCAAGAAGGAAAGAAAACAGCAACACACACACCACATGGGCAGCAAGGAATCAGAAATTAAAGCATGGGCAGCAAGGAATAAGAAATTAAAGCATGGGCAGCAAGGAATCAGCATGGGCAGTGAATAGACAACAAGGAATGGCAGAAATTGGACCACCATGAAGTGGATTTCTGCAAGGATGGCAGATTGTCCATTACTTGATGTTTGCTTGACATTTTCAGCCACTATATAATCCCCATTCAACCATTTATCAAGGGAGTTAAGAAAACCACACCTCCCACACATATTCCATTCATCCCATCCAGCCATACACCCTCCACAATTCATAAATTCGTCAAACACATCCATCACACTTTGCAGCAGCCTTCCTTCACCTTTCACCATATTTTCTGACCCAAAATCATCCCTAGCCGTACCCCCATCAACCCTAAACCTTCCCATACCATTCCACATCCATTCTACACCACAAATAACCCCAAAAACCTGTTCTAAAGTTCTCTGCCGCAGCAAGGAGGAAGGAGAATTCGTTGATGAGCTTGCTGCCAAGTTGGAGCGTTCTAGGTGTTTTCTTCCTTTGGATTTTAATTTCTAAATTTATGTATCTTTGCTTGTGAGTATGAGGAACTAAACCCCCTTAGTTGGGAGGTGATTCGAAACCATGAATATGCTTGCAATATGATTTGATTACGTTCAGTTGTTATTTCATAAGTTGTGGTTTCAATTCGTTCATCTACTTGATTGATAACTTATTTGTGTATGTTGATTGAGAGTGCACGCTTAGTTTTCATGCATGAATATGATGCTAGATTATGAGGGAGTTTCACCTAATAGTTACAATCTTATAATCACAAGTAGTGAAGGTCGCTTATAAACGATCGCGTTGAATGAATTCTTGGCATTAGTTTCATGCTCATCATAGTAACGAATGCCTCGTCAACACTTATAGTTCTCATTGTGCTTCATGATTCTTGATTGTATCCTTATTGTGCTCATCACGTAAGGAACCTTTGAGGAATGCTTTGAATTGTTGTATGCGCTTTCCCATCCAATTCATTAACTTAAGGAGAACTTGAAGGTTAATTTAAGCGTATCTAATTAACTTGGGGTGTTGAGTTTCATAATTTATTGGAAGAACAACTGAAAATCGTTTTGTTTGCAAGTGTGTCATGTGTGGAGAAGAACCTCCTAACTAGCCTTTTATCCATCCTTTTCATCCAAAAACGTTTTACAATCTGTTTTGTTTTAAAGTTTCTGTTTTGTTTTCAATTTTCGTCCAAAACCAAATCCCCCTTTATTTTGAAGTCTTAGATTAGTTAGAAAGTGTTTTGATTTGTGTTTTTAAGTGTTTTGATTCAAGTTTTCACTCAAATTCGTCAGATTTTGTGTTTGTGCTCAAAACTGCCCAGAAAGTGTTTTGAGTTTTAGGTTTGTTTTAGTGTTTTAAACTTTAGTTTTGCATTCTTTGAGTCTAGTTTAGTGTTTTAAAGTCAGTTTCCAAGTGTTTAGCAATCCCTCCTAATCCCCGGTCTAGAACGATCCCTACTTACATCTTTACTACAATTTGACAAAAGAGGGTTTAATTTGTGTGCTAGTTAATATTACGCATCAGCAAACTACTTCAAATTCTTTCAAATGTTTGTTAGGATCTTCCATGGACAAGCCATGGTATTTAGGAATATGATGAAGCAAACTTGACTTTAATTCAAATTCTTCCGTCTTACCTTAGGCAGCCGTGGGATATTGGATACACAATGGTGCGGCATTATCCAAACCCGAGGCGGAAAGCTCCTTGAGTGTACGGTTGTCCATGGCCACGCCTTGAACTTCTTCACCTCCTTGTGCCGTAGGTTCCACCTCCTCTTCTTGTATGTTTTCTTCAAGGTCAGATTCGGAGTTGGGTGGTATGTGTTCTTGCTGGTTTCTAGCTCTTCTTCTCAAAGTTCGCTCAAAATCGTCGTCAAAGTCCAAAATATGCTCACGAACAGGTTGGGAACTTCGAGTCATGCACTAGTACCTAAAAAAAACAAGAAACAAAATAGGTCAGAAACTAAAATAAAATCTGAAGCAAAGTAAAATACAAGAAACAAAAACAATCCAAGGGATTAGCAAAATTGCTAATCCCCGGCAACGGTGCCAAAATTTGATGCGTAAATTAACTAAACACACAAATTAAACCCTCTTGTTGACAATTGTAGTATGGATAAGTAGGGATCGTTCTTAAACCGGGGATTAGGAGGGATTGCTAAACACTTGGAAACTGACTTAAAGACTCAAAAACAAAGTTTAAAACACTAAACTAGACTCAAAGAATGCAAGACTAAAGGTTAAAACACTTAAACAAACCTAAAACTCAAAACAGCAACTAGAAGACTCAAAACTGCCTAAAAACCACTTTCTGGGCAGTTTTGAGCACAAACACAAAATCTGACGAATTTGAGTGAAAACTTGAATCAAAACACTTAAAACACAAATCAAAACACTTTCTAACTAATCTAAGACTTCAAAATAAAGGGGGATTTGTTTTGGACGAAAATTGAAAACAAAACAGAAACTTTAAAACAAAACAGATTGTAAAACGTTTTGGATGAAAAGGATGGATAAAAGGCTAGTTAGGAGGTTCTTCTCCACACATGACACACTTGCAAACAAAACGATTTTCAGTTGTTCTTCCAATAAATTGTGAAACTCAACACCCCAAGTTAATTAGATACGCTTAAATTAACCTTCAAGTTCTCCTTAAGTTAATGAATTGGATGGGAAAGCGCATACAACAATTCAAAGCATTCCTCAAAGGTTCCTTACGTGATGAGCACAATAAAGATACAATCAAGAATCATGAAGCACAATGAGAACTATAAGTGTTGACGAGGCATTCGTTACTATGATGAGCATGAAACTAATGCCAAGAATTCATTCAACGCGATCGTTTATAAGCGACCTTCACTACTTGTGATTATAAGATTGTAACTATTAGGTGAAACTCCCTCATAATCTAGCATCATATTCATGCATGAAAACTAAGCGTGCACTCTCAATCAACATACACAAATACCTTATGAAATAACAACTGAATGTAATCAAATCATATTGCAAGCATGTACATGGTTTCGAATCACCCCCCAACTAAGGGGGTTTAGTTCCTCATACTCACAACACAAAGTTTATTGAATTGAAACATTGAAAACATAAGAAAGACTACACCTAAAAGTTCCAGCAATCTGCAATAGGCTAGCAAGCACATTCAAGAGCACTCCTTCTTCCTTCTTGCTGCGGCACAAGGTATGGAGATGGTTTGAGATAGTTTTGGATGAGGTAGAATGGTGGAAAAGTGTCTAGGATGGGTGTATGGCACGGCTAAGGGGGTTTGGGTTCAGAAAATATGGATTTGGGTGAAGGATGGGCACGGCAAGAGGTGAGAGATGAAATCTGGCGTGAATGGAGTTTTATGGATGTGTGTGGATTGTTTTGTGGCTGCAACAAAGAGGTTTATTTAAAGGAAAACAGAAATTAAAACCCTAGGTTGATTAGGAAATCAGAAATTAAGTCTAAGGATTCTAGAATTAGGAAACAAATCAGAAAACTAAGGGAAAATAGGTAAAAGGGTGCGGCCAGGATTTAGAATGGATTAGGAAAGTGATTTAAGGCAAGGAAATGGGAAAGAGCACTCCCCCTTGCACGACAAGGAAGAGGAAAGAGGAACAAGGTGCGGCAAGGCTTTAGGAAAGGTCTAAGTGTCCTAAAACTTAAAGGGAAAGGTGTATGATGTGCGGCAAAGGTTGATATGGTGCAAGGAAGGTGTATTTGATGTCCTAAAATGCTTAGGAAACCTTCAAAGTTGATAAGACTTAGGAACATTTAGGAAAGGTCAAACCAAAGTAGGAAACCTTGGCTTATCTTTCCTATTTCAAGTAGGAATCCTTCTTGGAATAGGAATCATTGTTCTTCTAGGAATCCTCATGTGAGTAGGAATCCATCTTCAATTAGAAATCCTTTGTTGATTAGGAATCCTTCTTCAATTAGGAATCCTTCGTTCATGTAAGCACTTTCCTATTTCAACTAGGAATCCTTCTTCAATTAGGAATCCTTCGTTCATGTAAGCACTTTCCTATTTCAACTAGGAAACCTTGTTCAAGTAGGAATTGTCATCTTCAAGTCTTCAAATTCGTCCAAACCTTGACTCCAAATATGTGACATGCATTCCAAGCTCCATTTTGCTCCAAAATGCATCTTCTTGCATCCTTTGGCCTTAAAACCTGAAAAACACATAAAACTAGCTTAAAAGACTACTTTAACTAGGAAAACGCCATGGAAATGCATAAGAACTAGCTAACTAAGGCGCATAAATATGCTCCTATCAATTGAAAATGGTGGATGGGAAAGCGCCCATGCAATTGGGTTTCAAGGTCAAAACCAATCAAGGAACGATCCATATTCAAACACATATAATCCCGGTTGGAGAGACCACCCAAATTTCAAGTGGAGGGAGCCCCAACAACCTCAAAACCAAGGAGGCTTTAGGCAACAACCCCCGGGGTTCTTTCCCAAAACCTACGGCCCACCCCAAAATCAAGCCCAATCCGGGCCAAGTGCCTCAGGTACGTCTCTTGACAATGATGCACTTCTTAAGATACTAACTAAGTTGTCTAATGGGCAGGAAGATCAAGCTAAAGCTATGCAAAACCAAGACAAAAGGGTGGATCAACTTGAGAAACAAATTGGGCAGATTGCCGAGTTTGTAGGTAAGTTTCAAGATCCCGGCAAACTCCCTAGCTCCACCATTCCAAATCCAAGGGGCGAGTTCGAAAGTGCAAAAGCCATATTGTTGAGAAGTGGAAAAGAAGTTGGGACAGGTCCTACACCATCAAAATCAGGTCTCAAAGAGGATGAAAACTTGCAAATTGAAGAGGAAGAAGCAAGCTTGCTCACGGCAAAGGTGGTTCCACCTTTGCCGCAAGCTCCTAGTGCCCCAAATCTGTCCAAATCATCCAACAAGGGTAAGAATGTGTCAAATTCGGTTCATACTAATGTTTTTCCTTCGAATGTTCCTTTTCCTAGTAGGTTTATGCAAACGAAGAAGGAGGAAGCCGAAAAGGACATCCTTGAGACATTTAGGAAAGTTCAAGTAAACATACCTTTGTTGGATGCAATCAAGCAAGTCCCGAGGTACGCCAAGTTTTTGAAGGAGTTGTGTACCACTAGGAAGAGGATGTCGACTAAGGAAGTGGTAAAGGTAGGTGAAAATGTGTCCGCCATCTTGCAACGCAAACTACCTCCCAAATGCAAGGATCCGGGTAGTTTTACCATTCCTTGTGTCATTGGTAACACTAGATTTGAATCTGCCATGCTTGATTTAGGTGCTTCTATAAATGTTATGCCATATTCCATTTATGCATCTATGAACTTAGGAGCATTGAAAAATGATGGGGTAATAATACAATTAGCCGATAGATCTAACGCCTATCCAAAGGGAGTTTTGGAAGATGTTCTTGTGCAGGTTAATCATTTAGTCTTTCCGGCGGATTTCTATGTCCTCGAAATGGATGAATTGGACCATGCTCCTTCGCTGCCCATTCTACTTGGAAGGCCATTCATGAAGACGGCCCGGACAAAGATTGACGTGTATAGTGGAACTTTGTCCATGGAATTCGATGGGGAAGTTGTTAATTTTAATCTTTCTGATTCCATTAAATACCCTAGTGAGGACCATTCATGTTTCTCTATTGATATAATTGACTCTTTGGCGCAGGGATATTTCGAAGAATTGAATGACGATACGCTTGAAAAAGTCATTACACGAGGCATGTAACTCACAACCAAGGGGGCAGATTTTAGTGTAACCCACGGCACACATGGACTAGGCCATGCCGTGCCCCCTAGTGATGAAATTTTTGAAGTGGTCGCTGCCCTTGAGTCATTACCTAAGCATGGTGGTAAGTCTCCTAACTTTGATTCAATTCCAATTTCGACTAACAAGTTGCTTCCATCCATTGTTCAGGCACCCATACTTGATCTCAAACCCCTACCAAGCCATTTGAAGTACATTTTCTTGGGAGAAAATGAGACACTTCCTGCCATTATCTCTTCATCCCTCACGGCACAAGAGGAGGAGAAGCTAGTGCGTGTGTTGAAGGAATTCAAATCTGCCCTAGGTTGGACATTGGCCGATATCAAAGGTATAAGCCCTACGACTTGTATGCATCACATATTTCTTGAGGAGGGGGCCAAACCAACTAGAGAGGCTCAACGCCGTCTTAACCCTCCAATGATGGAAGTTGTGAAAAAGGAGATAATTAAACTTCTAGATTGTGGGGTGATTTATCCCATCTTCGATAGTCGTTGGGTTTCACCTATCCAATGTGTGCCTAAGAAATCCGGAGTGACGGTTGTGGAAAATGCCGAGAATGAGCTAGTACCCATGAGGATTCAAACCGGTTGGCGTGTGTGCATTGATTATAGGAAGATAAACGCCACCACAAGGAAGGATCACTTCCCTTTGCCATTTCTAGACCAAATGTTGGAAAGGTTAGCCGGTCATTCTTTTTATTGTTTTCTTGATGGATACTCAGGTTATAACCAAATTGTCATTGCCCCGGATGATCAAGAAAAGACCACTTTTACTTGTCCCTTTGGAACGTTTGCATATCGACGCATGCCATTTGGCTTGTGCAATGCTCCTGCCACGTTTCAAAGGTGTATGGTAAGCATATTTTCTGATTATGTTGAGAGGATCATTGAGATATTCATGGATGACTTTAGTGTTTTTGGTGATTCATTTGATAATTGTTTGGATAATCTCACTTTAATCTTGAAACGTTGTGTTGAAACAAACCTTGTGTTGAATTGGGAAAAGTGTCACTTTATGGTTAAACAAGGTATTGTTTTAGGTCATATAATTTCTGAAAAAGGAATTGAAGTTGATAAGTCTAAAGTAGATCTTGTACGTTACTTACCCTCTCCTACTTCGGTTAGAGAGGTTCGTTCGTTTCTTGGTCATGCAGGATTCTATAGAAGATTTATCAAAGACTTTTCCAAGATTGCACAACCCCTATGCCGCCTTCTCCAAAAGGATGTGTCTTTTGAGTTCAATGAGGCATGTGAGAAGGCATTCAAGCATCTCAAGGAGCTACTTACCACGGCACCCATCATCACTCCTCCGGATTGGTCCATTCCATTTGAATTGATGTGTGATGCCTCGGATTATGCACTTGGGGCTGTTTTGGGTCAAAGAAAAAATAAACATTCCCATGTTATTTATTATGCTTCACGCACTCTAAATGATGCTCAATTGAATTATTCTACAACCGAAAAAGAACTTTTGGCGGTTGTATTTGCTTTAGATAAATTTAGATCATATCTAATTGGTACTAAAGTAATTGTTTTCACTGACCATGCAGCCTTGAAGTATCTTTTCACCAAAAAGGAGGCTAAACCACGGCTCATTCGTTGGATGCTCCTACTTCAAGAGTTCGATATTGAAATTAGGGACAAGAAAGGTTGTGAAAACGTGGTGGCTGACCACTTGAGCAGATTAGTGCGTGAAGAAGAGTCCCTCCCCATTTCTGAGACGTTTCCGGATGAACAACTTCTGTCCATTAAGGTAAGTACCCCTTGGTATGCCGATTTGGTCAATTTCTTGGTGTCTAAGCAAGTTCCTAACACCCTAAGCAAAGCCCAAAGTGATAAACTTAGAAAGGAGGCACGGTTTTATGTGTGGGATGACCCATAGTTGTGGAAAATCTGTCCGGATCAGATTGTGCGTCGTTGTGTGATTGAATCTGAATTTCATTCCATTTTGAGTTTTTGCCATTCATATGCATGTGGTGGACACTTTGGCACACAACGTACAGCGCATAAGATTCTTGAATGTGGTTTTTATTGGCCTACACTGCTAGGACGTTTTGCTTGACATGTGATAGATGTCAAAGAACGGGAAATTTGGGGCAAAGGGACCAAATGCCGCAAACCCCCATTCTTGTTGTTGAAATTTTTGATGTGTGGGGTATTGATTTTATGGGTCCTTTTCCTACATCTTTTGGCTTTACTTACATATTACTTGCTGTTGATTATGTGTCAAAGTGGGTGGAAGCCAAAGCCACCCGAACTAACGATTCTAGAGTTGTTGCAGATTTCGTTAAATCTAACATTTTCTCTAGATTTGGGATGCCTAGAGTGCTTATAAGTGATGGTGGATCTCACTTTTGCAACCGTACCATTGAGGCATTGTTGAGGAAGTATAATGTGATGCATAAGGTTTCCACACCTTATCACCCCCAAACAAGTGGCCAAGCCGAGGTTTCCAATCGAGAAATCAAACAAATCTTGGAGAAGACCGTTGGGCCAAATAGAAAAGATTGGAGCTTGCGGTTGGAGGATGCATTGTGGGCGTATAGAACGGCCTATAAGACACCCATAGGTATGTCCCCATTTCGGCTAGTGTATGGCAAGCCATGCCATCTCCCCGTGGAGCTTGAGCACAAGGCACATTGGGCGGTCAAAACCTTCAACATGGACGTGGACATGGCTGGAAATCATAGGAAGCTCCAATTTAATGAGCTTGAGGAGATTAGGCATGATGCTTATGAGAATACCCGGATTTACAAGGAAAAGACCAAGGCGTTCCATGACAAGATGATTAGAGGCAAAACATTCTCCATAGGGCAGAAAGTGTTGCTATTTAACTCCCGTCTTCGTCTATTTCCCGGTAAGTTACGTTCTAAGTGGGTTGGCCCATTTGTTATCACTAATGTTTTTGTGCATGGTGCAGTCCAACTACAAAGTTTGAAAACCGGCCAAGAATTCAAGGTGAATGGACATAGATTGAAGCCCTACTACGAGAACTTTGTTGAGCATGTTGTGGAAGAAATTCCACTCCATGCCGTGGGTTCCAAGGAGGATTGAAGGTGTTCTTCGTCCGGCTTCAAGACGTTAAAGAAAGCGCTACTTGGGAGGCAACCCATGCAATTCAACAAAGGAAGCCCTAGGAATCACTCCAATTCCAGATTTGCGTTCCTAAAACCCTTCACTTTGTTGCTTGTTTCTAATCTGCCCAGTTTGTTATTTACTTGCTGTTTGTGTGTTTCTTTTTGTTTAGCGTGGTTTTATGCTTGAAACATTGAGGACAATGTTTGATTTAAGTGTGGGGGGGGTAACTAAGTGTTTTAGATGCAAATTCGTGGGATTTTATCACCCTTAACTTGGAGACTTGTTCTTTGCTGTTTTTTAAGTGTTTTTGAGCAGTTTTAGTGTGTTTTAGTGTGTTTTGATGCAAAAAATCCGAAAATCACATAAAAATTTGAAAATTTGTTTTAAAAACCCAAAAAGAGTTGTTTTTGTGTGTTTGTTTGTGTCTTAGGATACCTTCCAACACAATGATGAGGATTCGGTTTGTAATTACATGGCTGTTAAAGAGAGTGATTAACATGGATGAAAGTTTGATTTACTCTTTGTTTATGCTTGGTTGTGGTTATAACTTATGAATTCACATGCAATCATAAAAGAAAAAATCAGTTTTTGTAACATGCTTGAAGGAAGGAACTCAAACTAACGCTACAACCTTGTGAGACTTGAGCCTAAACGTTTATTTGGAGAGTTAAAATCTGTGCATTCTTTGTTTTCTAAGTCGTTGCATGATCTCATTATTCCTTGCTTGGTTACTATTTAGAAGGCGTTTCATCATTTAGTTCCAAATGCTAGAACTCATGCCCATTTCATTCAAAGCATGTTATTGATTGCATAACACATATTCAAGATAAAGTTGTGTAGTGACCACCACCTTAGCCAAATGCCGTGTGCCCTATGTCATTGTGTTTTGTAGGTTTTTAACCCCGTTGAGCCTTGTTAGCCTTCATTATTTGTTAACCCATGTTTTCCTCACCTAGCTTAGATTAGGACCATCCATACCCTTGTTCTTAAAGCATAGTAAAGCATGATTCAAATTGAATTCCTTTTGATTTATGTTGGCAGAAAACAAGTGTGGGGGAAGTATTTCTTTTGTGATTTTGTGTACCATAGGCACGTGTGGAAAGAAAAGAAAAGAAAAAATTCGTGGAAAAAGAAAAAAATGAAGAAAAAAAGTGTGAAAAGTATGAAAAAAAAGAGTTGAAAAGATGTGAAAAAGAGTTCCAAAGTATTGTTTGTTGAAGTAAGGGTCCAAAACAATGAATTCGGCCCTAAGGAGTTGTCTAAATCTTTCCCGTGTGTTTTAAAGTTAATTTCTGCAATCTAAGTGAATTTTAAGTCTCAATTTCACTACTTTGCAAACTAATGCTTGAAGAACGTTTGTTTTCCCTATCCTTTCTTTGTTAACCAATACCCCAAGCCCCGTTACAACCCTTAACTTCTATCTTGAGTGTTGTGTATTTCAATTTGTGGAGTTTGAATTTGGTATGAGCATATGGTGTCACTGGTTCTCGCATCTAAGTAGTAGCATTCCATTCATGAGATCATATCTAAACATGCTTCTTAACTCTAGAAACAGCGTTCTTTGTGATACATATATGTGAGCATTCGTTTTCATATCTACATCAATCTTCTCAATTATGACTAGTGTAGGGAGTGTAGTTAGAAAATCTGAGTAAAAATAGAGTGTATATCTTGTAAGGAATTGAGGGAATTCTCTAAGTGATAGGAGCATATTTATGCGACTTAGTGAGCTTGTTCTTGTGCATTTACGTTGTGTTTTCTTAGTTAAATTAGTCTTTTAAGCTAGTTTCTTGTATTTTCAGGTTCTAAGGACAAAGTATGCAAAGAAGTGTAAAATGGAGCATTTTAGAGCAAAGTTGAGCTGGAATGGAATATATGCTTATGGAGCACAAGGAATGGACGAGTTTGAAGGTCAAAGGAGCTTAAGAAATGAAGAAATGGAAGTAAAAGAACAAAGAATTCAGAATTGGAAACCAAAGTTTCTAAAGTTGGAAGTTTCCTTTCTTGAAGGTTTCCATTTTTGAGAGTTTCTATTCTTGGCTTTGGGCTTTTAGATGACCTATCCTTACCCTCTTAAACTAAGTGGGCCAAAACCCTAATTAATTGTGGGTTTTCAACCCCTTTGCCGCACCTAAACCCTAGCCCATTGCCTAATCCTTTAATTTCTGCCAAGTTAAACCCTAATCTATCTTCCCTAGGGTTTGTGCCGCACCTAATGTTCTAGAAGCCTAAAAATTTGCATAAAACCCTAGTTCTTTTCTCCCTTGGATGGGCCAAGCCTTTTATCTCCAAAACCCTAACCCTTTCCCATCAGATTTTTGTGGAACCCTAGCCTATAAATAGAGGTTTTAAAAGCCTAAATTCGTCACCACCCTTCATACCATTCAGAAATACCTTTGCCGCAACCCTAACCACCATTCTACATCACAAAACACCATCCTACATCCATATACATCTCTGCCTCACCTTTTGGAGAAGAAGGAGAGCCTTGCCGTGCATTCCATTGATGAAGGAGGGCCTTGTTCGCAAGCTATCTGCATCCTTGGGAGTTCTAAGAGTTCTTTCTTCCCTCGTTTCAGTTTCGATGTTTATTTCAATTTGCTTTTCAATTGCTATGAACATGTGGAACTAATTTCTTTATAGTTAGAGGTGAATTCGAAGCCATGATTATATGTTTTATATGAATTGATTTCATCCAATTATTGTTTCATGAATTGTGGATGTGGTTTACTTATCGGGTTTATTAAGAACTTGTTCTTGTGTGTTAGTTAAGGATGCATACTTAGTTTGCATGCATGAATTTGATGCTAGGGTATAAGGGAATTTCACCTAATCGTTATTAACTTATATTCATAAGTAGTAAAAGTCGCTAGTCACGATTGTGTTAAGTAAATCCTTGGCAAGAGTAACATGCGTATTCCATAGTTGTGAATGCCTCGTCAATGTTTATGATTTCCATTGAACTTAATGATCTTTGATATGTGTCTCTATCATGCGTATTCCATAGTTAGGGTCCTTGATAAGAATAATTTGGTTGTAATGCGTATTCCATTCAATTCAATGAATCTAGGGAAATCTGAGAATTAATTAGTTCAATACAATTAATTTGGGGCATTGTCATTCATGGTTTATCGAAAGAATAATTGGAAATCTAGTCGTATGCATATGTTTCATGTGTGGAGAAGGAACCCTCTAACTAGCCTTTCACCATTCTATTTCATCCAAAATCGTTTTTCTTAAGTTTGTTTTCAAAGTTTCTGTTTTAAGTTTCAATTTCGTCAAACTAAAACCCCTTTGTTTTAAGTCTTGTTTTTAGAGTCAAAATCTGTTTTCTTTTAGTTGTTTGAGTCTTTTAAGTTCTATTTTCGTCCAAATCACTTGTTAGGTCTAGAAGTGAGTCTTTTTTATTGTTTCTTGCTGTTTTGAGTGTTTTAAGTTAGTTTTGAGTCTATAGAGTCTAGTTTAGTGTTTTTGAGTCTTATTTGTGTTGATTAGCATCCCTAGTTAATCCCCGGTCTAGAACGATCCCTACTTGCATCATTACTACAATTGTCATCAATAGGGTTTAATTTGTGTGTCAAGTTAATTTTCACATCACTAAGGCATGTTACTACATTCAAAGCATTGTTTTAATTGATTACTTGTGAACTAGTGAGTAGTGGCTTTAATTAAGTATGTGCTTGTGTAAAGATGACTCAAATCTGTGGGGATAACGATTTTTAACATGTCTTGTTCATTCGAAATCCCTGAGACAATTGTTGGAAGGTTTAGGTTGTGTTTTAGTTGTTTTGTTTTGTTTTATTTCTTTGTTTTGCTCGAGGACTAGCAAAAGCTAAGTGTGGGGGAATTTGATAGGAGCATATTTATGTGCTTTAGTTAGCTAGTTCTTATGCATTTCCATGGTGTTTTCTTAGTTAAAGTAGTCTTTTAAGCTAGTTTTATGTGTTTTCAGGTTTTAAGGCCAAAGGATGCAAGAAGATGCATTTTGGAGCTTTTTGGAGCAAAATGGAGCTTGGAATGCATGTCACATATTTGGAGCCAAGGTTTGGACGAATTTGAAGACTTGAAGATGACGATTCCTACTTGAACAAGGTTTCCTAGTTGAAATAGGAAAAGTGCTTACATGAACGAAGGATTCCTAATTGAAAATGGATTCCTACTCACATGAGGATTCCTAGAAGAACAAGGATTCCTACTCCAAGAAGGATTCCTACTTGAAATAGGAAAGTTAAGCCAAGGTTTCCTACTTTGGTTTGATCTTTCCTAAATGTTCCTAAGTCTTATCAACTTTGAAGGCTTCCTAAGCATTTTAGGACATCAAATACAAATTTGCAAGTGTGTCATGTGTGGAGAAGAACCTCCTAACTAGCCTTTTATCCATCCTTTTCATCCAAAACGTTTTACAATCTGTTTTGTTTTAAAGTTTCTGTTTTGTTTTCAATTTTCGTCCAAAACAAATCCCCCTTTATTTTGAAGTCTCATATTAGTTAGAAAGTGATTTAGTTTGTGTTTTTAAGTGTTTTGGTTCAAGTTATAACTCAATTTCGTCCAAATTTGTGTTTGTGCTCAAAACTGCCCAGAAAGTGTTTTTAAGGCAGTTTTGAGTGTTTGTTTGCTGTTTTGAGTCTTTTGGTTTGTTTTAGTGTTTCAAACTTTAGTTTTACATTCTTTGAGTCTAGTTTAGTGTTTTAAACTTTGTTTTTACGTTTCTAAGTCAGTTTTCAAGTGTTTAGCAATCCCTCCTAATCCCCGGTTTAAGAACGATCCCTACTTATCCATACTACAATTGTCAACAAGAGGGTTTAATTTGTGTGTTTAGTTAATTTACGCATCAATTTCTAACTAAACTAACACTTCAAAATAAATGGGGATTGAGTTTTGACGAAAATTGAAAACAAGAACAAACTTTGTAAATTGAACAGATTCTAAAACGAATTTGATAAAAGTGAATGGATGGAAAGCTAGCTAAGGGGTTCTTCTCCACACATGTCACACTTGCATACAAAACGATTTCCAATTGCTTCTCAATAAACCATGAATTCCCAACACCCCAAATTAACTGTGAATTGCACTAATTAACCCTCAGATTTTCCTAAAGTTATCGAATTGGATGAATTGCATACGACAACCCAAATTATTCCTCACAAGTTCCCTGCATGAATTGCATAACAAAGATACAAGCAAAGATCATTAAGTTCTATGAAAATCATAAGCGTTGGCGAGGCACTCGTTACTATGAATTGCATGAAACTTATGCCAAGAATTTACTTAACACGATTGTGATCAACAACCTTTACTAATTTTGAATATAAGTTCATAACGATTAGGTGAAATTCCCTTATATCCTAGCATTAAACTTATGCCTGAAAATTAAGCGTGCACTCTCAACCAACACACACAAATCAGTTTTAATTCATGTAGATAAGTAAATTGAATTCACAACTTATGAAACGCAATTGAAGGTAATCAAATCATATAGCAAGCATAAACATGGTTTCAAATCCCCCCTAGCCAAAGGGGGGTTTAGTTCCTCATACGTACAAAACAAAGAGTATAGAATTTAAACATTGAAATCAAAAGAAAGAAAACACCTAAACGCTCCAACGATCCTAACTTGAATGGCATGCACGTTCAAGGCTTCTCCTCCTTCCTCTTTGGTGCGGCACAAGGTTTTGGGGACAGGTTTGGATGGTATTTGTATGGAGGAGTGGATGGGAGATGGTATGGTGGTGTGGCTGGTTGTGTTTTTGATGTAGTGTAATCTCTAGTGTTCTTCCCTTCACTCCCTATTTATAGAAGCTCCAAAGCAAAGAATCACTCAAGTGGCTTCAATAAACAATACAAACAAAAACCAAAATGATGCAAAAACAGCTAGTTTACATGCTCTTTTATGATTGTGTCTTGCCTTTAACAAAAGGCAATCATTCCTCTTTTGCTAATTCAACTCCTTTGTAGATGTCCATGTGCCTTCATTCTTCAATTTCTGATGCATTTGCCTTGTATTCCATCCCTTTTCCACATGTACTACCTGTTAGACAACTTTCACACACATGTTTTGCATCATTTCATCTTGCAAACATCAACTTTCGGCCACTTTACACCTCTACACACATGCTATGCATCATTTCAGCTTGCAATTATGTTTGTAGTTATTGAAAATGTGAATACATCTTGTAAAGCAATCCAACAAATGGCATCTTTCACTTCTTTTCCTTTCAAATTGTTCCTTAAGTGTATGTATCTGCACGCTTCCACACTTCAACTTCATTATTCAGATTTTTGCATGTGTTGAAACCCTTTTTAAAACACCAAAAACGTCCATCCCACTTGCTCCATATGCATGCAATCCATTTTGGCCCAAAATTGCTCCAAATTGCACCAAAATGCACTTTCTTTCCAACTTTGTTAGTAGGACCTACAAACACACGAAAATAGCTTAAAACACTCTTATAAGCAATAACTAACTAAGTAAATGCAAGAAAACATGTTAACTAAGTCGCATAAATATGCTCCTATCAAATACCCCCACACTTAGCTTTTGCTAGTCCTCGAGCAAAACGAAACAAACAAACAAAACAAAGTAAACAAAACACATTCTAATCCTTCCAACATTTGCCTCAGGGATTTCCAATGCACATGACATGTTAAAAATCATTATTCCCACAGATTTTAGTTATCTTCACACTTGAGCACATACTTAATCACAGTCACCACTTACTAGTTCACATTTAACCAATTAAAATGATGTTTTGAATGTAGTAACATGCTTTAGAGAATTTGCTCAATTCCTTACAAGATACTCTCTATTTTCACACATTTCTGACTACACACCCTACACTAGTTATATGTGAGAAGATTGATGTAAACATAAAAACGAACACTCACATATATGTGTTACAAAGAAAGCAATTTCTGGAGTTATTAAGCATGTTTAGATATGATCTCATGAATGGAATGCTACTACTTAGATGCGAGAACCAGTGACACCATATGCTCATACCAAATTCAAACTCCACAAATTGAAACACATAACACTCAAGATAGAAGTCAAGGGTTGTAACGGGGCTTGGGGTAATGGTTAACAAAGGAAAGATAGGGATAACAAACGTTCTTAAAGCAATAGCAAGCGAAGTAATGAAATCGAAACTTAGAATTCACTTTAGAATGCAGAAATCAACTTTTAACACAAATGGAAGATTTAAGCAACACTTAGGGCCGAATTCAATGTTTTGGACCCTTTCTTCAACAAACAACCACTTTAGAACTCTTTTTCATACATTTTCACAACTTTTCTCTTCCTTTTTTTTTTTTTCGACCCGTGCCTTATTAAGGACTTTGGCACACACACACACACAAGAATCACTTCCCCCACACTTGTTTTCTGCAATACATTAATCAAAAGGAATTCATTTTGAGTCATACTTTACTATGCTTCAAGAACAAGGGTATGGATGGTCCTAATCTAGGCTAGGTGAGGATAGTGTGGGTTAACAAAGAACGTAGGCTAAACAAGGCTCAACGGGGTTAAACTTAAACATATAATGTATGGGATAGGCTTTTTGGCTCTTGGATCACTAAACAACTTCATCTTGAATATGTGTTATGCAAATCAATAACATGCTTTGAATGAAATAGGCATGAGTTCTAGCATTTGGAACTAAATGATGAAACGCCTTCTAAGTAGCAACCAAGCAAAGAATAATGAGATCATGCAACGACTTTAGAAAACAATGATGCACAGTTTATTAACTCTCCAAATAAACGTTTAGGTTCAAGTCTCACAAGGTTGTAGCGAACATTTGAGTTCCTTTTTTCAAGCATGTTACCAAACTGATTTTTCCTTTATGATTGCATGTGAATTCATAAATTATAACCACAACCAAGCATCCACCAAAGAGTAAATCAAATTTTCATCCATGTTTATAACTCTCTTTAACAGTCATGTAATTAAAAACCAAATCCTCATCATTGTGTTGGAAGGTACCCTAAGACACAAATAAACACACAAAAACAACTTTTTTTGGGTTTTTTTTTTTTTTTTTTCAAAACAATTTTTCAAATTTTTATGAGATTTTCGGATTTTTATGTCAAAACACACTAAAACACTCCAAAACAGCTTAAAAACAGTAAGGAACAACACTATAAGTAATGGGTGATAAACTCCTACGAATATTATGCAAAACAACTTGGTTACCCCCCATGCTTAAATCAAACATTGTCCTCAATGTTTTAAGCATAAACTCACACAAAAACAAGCAAACAAACAATTAACGAATAAACATGACAAATATGGCAAAGTAAAAACCAGACAAAGTAGAGTTTAAGAACGCAAATCTGGTTTTGGAGATAGATGATCTTGTTGACTTTCCACAGCTTTGATCTCGAACTGGTTTGTAATTCTGAGCGAGAGTTGCACAGTCTGCATTCTTCTCTGCTTGTTTCTTCTGCATGGCAGGTAGTCACGAGGTAGAGGTGGTGGTCTGTTTCTTTCTTCAATCTTTCCAAGTGCCCACCTCTTGCTTTCTTTCTCCTTGTCCCTAGTTGAGGATGAATCAGCATGTTGTCTCCATATGCTTCGAGGTATCATTTTCACTTCCCTTATCTGTTCCCCAGGCAGATGTGGTAGACGAAGAGGAAGCATAAGATGATGAAGATGAGTACTCGAGAGCAAGGCTAGGTAAGCAATCAGGAAAGGGTTCCAGGTAGCTGGTTCCAGATCAGAAGATTGATACCAAGTGCTGGCTGATTGCTCTCTTTCTCCTTGTCCCAAAACAACGACAAGGAGAAGGACAGGGAGAAAGCATGATATGAGATACTCTTGGAGAAAGCATGATATGTGTTTTTGTTTTGTTTTGTTTCTTTGTTTTGCTCGAGGACTAGCAAAAGCTAAGAGTAAGGTTTAGTGATAGGAGCATATTTATGCGACTTAGTTGGCTTGTTCTTATGCATTTATGTTGTTTTTCTTTAGTTATTTTAGTGTTTAAAGTCATTTTCGTGCAATTTCAGGTTTAGAGACAAAGTATGCAAAGAAGTGCGAAATGGAGCATTTTAGAGCAAAATTGAGCTGGAATGTTGTGTATGCCTATGGAGCACAAGGAATGGAAGAGTTTGAAGGTCAAAGGAGCGTAAGAAATGAAGAAATGAAAGTGAAGAACAAAGAATTCGGAATTGGAAACCAAAGTTTCTAAAGTTGGAAGTTTCTATTCTTGGCTTTGGGCTTTTAGATGACCTATCCTTACCCTCTTAGACTTGGGCCGCACCTTCCTTGCCCAATCCCCCTTGGATTCTGACTTGTTAGGCCCTTTCCTTATGGATTTGGGTTATACAAATCCCTTTCTAAAACTAAGTGGGCCAAAACCCTAATTCCTTGTGGATTTTCACCCTTTGCCAGACCTAAACCCTAGCCCATTGCCTAACCTAATTTTTCTAGGGTTTTGATCGGATTATATTTATACATATTTTACATCAAATTCTCTCGTCTTTTCTTAGTCAGTTTCTTATATTTTTGAGCCATTTACTTTGTTTTTGTGTTTTATAGTATTTATCTAGTAAATAAAATAAATATTGCATAAGTGTGATTTTTAGTAATAAAATCGTAAAAACTGCTTTGCCCACTATTTTTGGTTAATAAAAATAAGATAGTATTATAAATATATATATATATATATATATATATATATATATATGATGTTAATTGAGTGGGGGCTGACAGAAAGAAAATACACATAAAAGCATGCAGGAACATGACAAGGGGTCCTCACGGTGGAAGACCAGGTTGGCATGCAGAAATAATAAAATGAAGAAAAGCATGAGGCTGCCAGGCATGCAGTAAGGGATGGGCATGAGGAATATTAGGAAGTCAGTGTGCGCATGCAGCTGAAAAATAAATAATTAAAAGGAAAAGGAGAGCTGCACGTTGCCTTGGCAGCTAAGGATAAGAAATATAAGGGGGACCTCCCTCTGAAGGTAGGGGGGGAATAGGAAAGAGAGAAACAGAAGCGAGAACGTGCAGTTTGGAGGAAGGAAGAGAGCTGCCTTCCTGGCAGCTAGAAGGCAGCGAGAACGTGCAGTTTGGAGGAAGAAGAAGAGGCCTCGGTTGTTGAGTGCTGTAGCAAGGTCAGAGACGGGATAGGGAGCAGTGCTGCTTTGGCAGCTTGGAGTGACGCGAGGCAGCAGAGACGCAGGGACGCGGAAATGAGTGCTGCCTTGGCAGCTTAGAGAGAGGGAGTAAGAAGTTAAGCGCTGCCTAGTAGCAGCGGGAGCAAGTCAGCACAGCTTGCAGCAGCGGGAGATCAAGTCACGGAGAAGGTCGCTGCCTTTTGGCAGTTTGGATAGTGAGACAGGGAGACAGCAGCTTGCGAGAGCAGGTGCAAGCTGGCGGAAGAAAGGAGGTCAGCACAGAAGTCAGCACGACAGCAGGTCAGCACGCGGGAGAGGGTTGTGCAGCTTACGCGAAAAAAGAACCTGTGCAGTGCATGCACAGGGAGAGCTGCCAAGTGTCAGGGCGCAGAAGAAAAAGACGTGTGCTGCCTCGGTTGGGGAAAATAAATGCACAGATCCTTGCACATTTCTATCGGTTAATTCGTTCCTCAAACTTTATGTTTTATTTCTGTTTTAATTTAAATAATGTATAACTAATTTTATTTTGGCTAGAGTTTAATTCAAAACCATGGATATATTTGTAATTTAAATTGATTACCTTCAGTTGTGATTTATGAGTTGTGATTTAATTTGCTTAACTGCTTGATTGATAACTTATTTTTGTATGTCGATTAAGGATGCATACTTAATTTACATGCATGAATTTGATGCTAGAATATAAGTGAATTTCACCTAATCGTTATGAACTTATATTCACAAGTAGTGAAGGTCGCTTATAAACGATCGCGTTAGGTAAATTCTTGGCATAAGTTTCATGCAATTCATAGTAACAAGTGCCTCGTCAATGCTTATGATTTTCATAAAACTTAATGATTCTTGCTTGTATCTCTATTATGCAATTCATGTAGGGAACTTGTAGGGAATGTTTTGGGTTGTCGTATGCAATCATCCAACCTAATAAAAGTAGGAAAATCTGAAGGTTAATTTAAGCGGACCTAATTAACTTGGGGCGTTGAGAATTTACAATTTATTGAAAGAACAACTGAAAATCAATTTAGGTTGCATATAGGTCATGTGTGGAGAATAATCCTCTAGCCAGTCCGTCATTTATCATTTTACCTTAATTTTATGTTTTTGTCAATTTTGTAATTTATTTAAGTTTAATTTACTTTTCATCAAAATCAATCCCCCATTTTATTTTAAAGTGTTAGATTTATTAGAAATCATTTTAGTTTGTGTTTTCTTAAGTCTTGAATTATTTTGTGTCTTTTTAGATTATTTGTTAGTTTTATTTTGAGTTATTCTATTTAAGTGTTTTGAGTCTAGTTTAGTATTTTAAATTTTGTTTTTACGTTTTTAATTTAATTTTACTTTGGTTAGCATCCCTAGTTAATCCCCGGCCTAGAACGATCCCTACTTATCCATATACTACAACTGTCACAAATAGGGTTTAAATTTGTGCGTTAGTAAATTCTCGCATCAAATTTTTGGCGCCGTTGCCGGGGATTAGCAAATTTGCTAATCCTTTGTTTATGTTTTTGTTTGTGTTTTATTTTATTTTATTTTATTTTATTTGTGTTTATTTTATGTTATTTTATTTTTGGTTTGTTATGTCTTTTACTTTTGATATTTGATTTAGTTTTCTTTCTTTGATTTTAGTTACAAATGGAGCAAGACCTGGATTCTACTAGCATTCAAGATCTATTGGCACAGCTCACTGCTCAATTAACTCATAATGCCGAACGGACCACAATGCCAAGTGTCCCTACACTTGATGTGCCCTATGAGCAAGGATTTCAAACTCATCAATATCCCCAATTTTATGCAAATGAAGATGTTTGGGGATATCAAGGCTATAACCAATCAAGGGGCAACATGTTTTCCAACGCTTATAATTCGGATTGGAGAAGTAATTCAGAGTACATGTGGGGAGAACCTCAACAATTCCAACAAGGTGGATATTGGTGATCGGATTATATTTATACATTTTTTTACATCAAATTCTCTCGTCTTTTCTTAGTTAGTTTCTTATATTTTTGAGCTATTTACTTTGTTTTTGTGTTTTTTAGTATTTATCTAGTAAATAAAATAAATATTGCACAAGTGAGATTTTAAGTGATAAAATCGTCAAAACTGTCTTGCCCACTATTTTTGACTAATAAAAATAAGATAGTATTATAAATATATATATATATTTATATATATTTATATATTTATATATATAAAAGGTATGATGTTAATTGAGTGGGGTTTTTGGCAGAAAGCAACGCGTGGGAGACATAAAGAAGGAAGGCAGCTAGGCTGCCATATTTTAGAAAAGAATGAGAAGTCAGAGAAGGGCAGCAGACAACCAGAGATGAAGGAGAAATAATTAAGAAAAGGTTAGAGGACGGGGGACACGGGAGTGGAGCTCCCATCGTGAAGTGGAGGAACTAAATAAATAAGGAGGAATAAGGAGCACGCAGGCAGGGGGGGAATAGGAAAGAAGTTCTTGACAGAGAGCTGCCAGAAGGCAGCTTGCGAGAAACCTGGGCTGCGCAGAGGGAGGAACAAGGCTGCTTTTGCAGCTTGGAGGCCTCGGTAGAGGAAGCACGGCGAGAGCTGCGGAGGAGGTCAGAAGCGGCGTCTGGAGAGAAAAAAATAACAAGGCAGCTTGCTGCCTTGTCAGCTATCAAGCAAAAATAAAGAACAAGAAGCTCGCAGGTCAGCACGCAGGACGCGGGAACGCGAGGGAAAGGAAGCTGCCTTGCGCAGCTTAGGAGACTTGGCAGCTGGTAGCGTCAGGAGATAGGGGGATAGCGGTGAAACAGGAAGCAGGCACTGCCTTCCTGGCAGCGTAAGAAGTCTCGCGCGGAAAGAAGGCAGCTAGGCTGTCCGTGGGCAGCTAGCAGAGACAGGTGCAAGACGCAGGAGCCTTGCGAGAAAAGACGCAGGAAGGAGGCGCAGAAACCAGTGCCTTGCGCGGGGGAAAGCGGGGAGGTCAGCACCGAGGAGGTCAGCACGGCTGGAGGTCAGCACGGCGAGGTGGACTGTGCAGCAAAGTCAGCTTGAACAGATTCACTGCAATCTCTCTCTCGGTTAAATCTTTCCAAACTCAAGTTTAATTTCTGTTTTAATTTTAATAATGTGTAACTAATTTTATTTTGGCTAGAGTTTAATTCAAAACCATGGATATATTTGTAATTTGAATTGATTACCTTCAGTTGTGATTTCTGAGTTGTGATTTAATTTGCTTAACTGTTTGATTGATAACTTATTTTTGTTTGTCGATTAAGGATGCATACTTAATTTACATGCATGAATTTGATGCTAGAATATAAGTGAATTTCACCTAATCGTTATGAACTTATATTCACAAGTAGTAAAGGTTGTTGACCACAATCGTGTTAAGTAAATTCTTGGCATAAGTTTCATGCAATTCATAGTAATGAGTGCCTCGTCAATGCTTATGATTTTCATAGAACGTAATGATTCTTGCTTGTATCTCTATTATGCAATTCATGTAGGGAACTTGTGGGGAATGTTTTGGGTTGTCGTATGCAATCATCCAATCCATTAACTTAAGGAAAATCTGAGAATTAATTTATGCAATTCATGGTTAATTTGGGGCGTTGAGAATTTACAATTTATTGAAAGAACAACTGAAAATCAATTTAGGTTGCATATGTGGCATGTGTGGAGAATAATCCTCTAGCCAATCCGTCATTTATCATTTTACCTTAATTTTATGTTTTTGTCAATTTTGTAATTTATTTAAGTTTAATTTACTTTTCATCAAAATCAATCCCCCATTTTATTTTAAAGTGTTAGATTTATTAGAAATCAATTTAGTTTGTATTTTCTTGAGTTTTGAATTATTTTGAGTCTTTTGATTTGTTTTAGTTTATTTGTTAGTTTTATTTTGAGTGTTTCTATTTAAGTGTTTTGAGTCTAGTTTAGTGTTTTAAATTTTGTTTTTACGTTTTTAATTTAATTTTACTTTGGTTAGCATCCCTAGTTAATCCCCGGCCTAGAACGATCCCTACTTATCCGTATACTACAACTGTCACAAATAGGGTTTAAATTTGTGCGTGAATTTATTTTCGCATCAAATTTTTGGCGCCGTTGCCGGGGATTAGCAAATTTGCTAATCCTTTGTTTATGTTTTTGTTTGTGTTTTATTTTATTTTATTTTATTTTATTTGTGTTTATTTTATTTTTGGTTTGTTATGTCTTTTACTTTTGATATTTGATTTAGTTTTCTTTCTTTGATTTTAGTTACAAATGGAGCAAGACCTGGATTCTACTAGCATTCAAGATCTATTGGCACAGCTCACTGCTCAATTAACTCATAATGCCGAACGGACCACAATGCCAAGTGTCCCTACACTTGATGTGCCCTATGGGCAACGATATCAAGGTCCTCAATTTTCTGCAAATGAAGATGTTTGGGGATATCAGGGCCATAACCAATCAAGGGGCAACATGTTTTCCAACGCTTACAATTCGGATTGGAGAGACTACTCAGATTATATGTGGGATGAACCTCAACACTTTCAACAAGGTGGATATTGGCAGCAAGATGACGTGTTCTATTCAAGATCTATGCAGCCACCACAGCACCCCCCACAACAATTCCAATCGAATCAAAGTATGCCCGTGTATTATAATCAAATGCTTGAAGAATTAATTTCTTCGGTACAGGGTTCACAAAAAGAAGAACAATTGCCGCCATCGGAAGAGTTCTATCAGTGGCCATATGAACCGTCACATCCACCACAATCAACCCAATTCAATTCAGGTACATCCTTGGTTAATGATACACTTAATAATTTACTCACCTCTTTGAATCAGGGAGTAGAAAATCAAAACCAGGAGATGCAAGACCGAGTCAGAAGAGTGGACGAATTGGATATGCATGTTGGGCAGATTATGGAATTCATGGCACAGCTTCAAGAGCAAAGTGAGGTCTCCAACTCAACTCTTGAAAATTCAAAGGCAGAAAGTGAAATCGATGAAGCCATCACTTTGGGAAGTGATATGGAGGATGAAGTTGTTCCTGAACCATCCAAACAGAGCCCGAACATGGATGAATTGCCAATTCAAGAAGAAGATGAGGATGACGACTTGGGCAGTTTAGAAGAATTCTTATCGCAAACCCCTCAAGTCCTTATGCCATCCAACTCAGGTGAAGAGGTTCTAAGTTCAATTCATTCTAACATCGTTCCACCAAATGTCCTTTTTCCTTGCAGTTTTTTAAATCCCAAGGAAGAAGTGAATGAAAAAAATGTTGTGGAAGTTCTTCCAGAGGTGCAAAATGAGATCCCAATTCTTGGTGCACCAAATCATGTTCCCGATGACGTTGAAACATTCAAAGAGATTTCTACACCAAGAAGAGGGATTCCAGAAAATGAGGTGGCCGGAGAATTTGTTGAACATATCAAAGAGGCTGTGCATGAGACAAACAAGTCCAAAGGAGTTAAGACTGAGGACACGGGACAAGCCACAACCATCATAGTAAACCTGGCTAAGTTCAAAGTCCCGGAAATGTTCAAAAATGTGGTGTTTGTCATTGAGTTTGTGTCGGAAAAAGATAGTAAGCCATCTTCTCCATTTTTAATTTTAATTTATACTAACATTTTTCTGATTTTGATGATTCAGGCACCCACTCTTGAATTTAAACCATTGCCGGATCATTTCAAGTACCACCGTCCGTTCAATGATAAGCCCATGCATTTGAATAATGAATGGAGGCCTAGGAATCACCCACAATCAGATTTGCATTCCTAATCCCTTCTCTCTACTGAATTTATTTTACTGTATTTAGTTCTTTCATTGTTTGTTGGCTCTTGTATGAATTTATTTTACGTTGATTTCTTTTTACGTTGATTTCATTTTGTTTTGTTTAGTTAGTTGTGATTTTTGTTTAGAAAGTTAAACTTAGTCTTTTTACTTTGTTTTACTTATTGTTGTGTTTTCTTAATTAAGTTGTTAAAAATACATAAAAAATAAAAAAAATAAAAAAAAATAAAAAAAATAAAAAACTTAAAAACATAAACATTCATATAAATAAAAAATAAAAAAAAAAAAAAAAAAAAAAAAACTTAAATGCATAAATTTTTATTTTTTTTTACAATAACTTGTAATTTAATTTCGTTCATTGGTCATTGGTTGGTGGTGCCTCGGAGGTCGACGGAGCCCCTGAAAGACGAAGCGCCAGAGCTGGATCATTCAGAGCCTCAATACTTGGTGCTGCTCCCGAGGACGAAGGCAACACAAACCTCGGGAGTAACGCCATAAACCGTTGATGATCACTCTGAATCCGCACTTCGGACTCCTGCATCTGATCCAGCTTCCTCTTCATGCTTGTGGAGTAATTGGTTGCAAGCATGTGCAAATCCCTGTTCTCATGCCTAAGCACTCTGACCTCCTGCCGAAGACTAGCCACTTCAGCCATCAACGACTCCACCTGACGGGTTCGTGCAAGAAGGCGCTGGCCCATGTTTGATACTGAGCCTGCGCATCGGACGCTGTAGGCCATAGAGTCCTGGACAGCTAGTTCGTCGGACCGCCTTGAAAGTATCCTAGTGTCTCTAGGAGTGAGCAGATTTCTGGCCACCACCGATGCGGTTGTTTCGTTCATCATCATGGAATCCCCAACTGTAAGAGGACCATTCGGGGATATGAAGGTTGGCTGCCAAATGTTGGTTGGAGAAGATATATCACTATCTTCTCCAACATTCAAGTTAAGGCGACGGTCAGAAGGGCAAGACATATTTGAAGGTGTTGAGAATGAAGAGTCGAACTGATCAAGATTAAAGAAAATGCAAGAGGGAGTGTTTGCAGGAGGAAGTGTTTACAGGGGGAGCTTAAGTGTGTTGTGGAACAAAAATGAGCGTTCTTATAAGAAGAAGAAATCGTTGAGGCATCACTCAGCAGTCGAAGAGGCGCCCTCTCGCAAATCGAAGAGCCGGGCTCCTTTCTCAAAAGCCGGACTCCGTCTCAAAAGTCGGTTCCTTTCTCAAAAGTCGGACGCCGCTCTCTCAAAAGTCGGGCGCCTCTCTCAAAAGCCGGAGCGGTCAGGAATCACGAGGCGTGCAGCTTTTCCAATTTTGTCGTCACTCGTCACGCGCGCTGTCAGCTTTGCGCAAATTACGGGTGACTTTTTCAGAAAGCGCGTGACCTGTACTGTTCATCCATCCACCGGCTGCCGACAGGGGTAAAAGAATAGTTTCGGTTGTGAAGAAAAGACCTATAAACGTCTACCTTCGCATCCATTGCAAAGGCAAACTCTCTCAGCACTTCTTCATCTCCGAAATTTTTCATCTCCGAAAATGCCTTTCCATCAAACCCTCTCGAGTTTCTCTGTGTTTCTCATTCCCTGGGATACCTTTGCAAATAAGTCATCTAGAGCTAGAGTATTTCATATCATGAAGGTTGAAAGCAAGAGTATCTCATATCACGCTTTCTTCCTGTCCTTGTCCTTGTCTTTGTGGCAAGGAGAAAGCGGGCAATCAGCCAGCACTCGGTGTCAATCTTCCAATCTAAGAACCGACTGCCTGGAAATCCTTCCTGATTGCTTACCTAGCATTGCTCTCGAGTACTCTTCTTCAACCACTGATGTACTTCCGAAGAAGTCGCCACATCTGCCTGGAGAACAGACGTGGCAAGTGAAAATGATACTTGAAGCATGTGGAGACAAGGTGCTGCTTCATCTTCAAGATCAAGTCTCATTTTCCTTGCTAAGAAGTTCCCCAGCCCAGTTCAAGCATACACCTGTGGAACGATACTTCTTCAAAAGCAAAAGTATCCCATATCATCAGAGTCAGAGGCAAAGATTTCTCATGGCATGCTTTTCCTTTACCCTTGCTCTTGGCTACGGGGCAAGGTGAAAGAAAGGCAATCGGTCGGCACTTGGACAGATTGAACAAAGAAGCAGACCACCACCTATTCCTCGTGCCTACCTGCCATGCAGAAGAACAAAAAGAGAAGAATGTAGCCTGCAGACTCAATCAACCCGGCAGAAGGAGTCTGAGTTGAAACCAAAAGCTCGAGAAGCTTCAACACCAACACCAATCAAGTCTCATTTTCCTTGCTAAGAAGTTCCGAGGCCAGTTCAAGTTCAAAGCTGTGGAAAGTCACCAAACAGGACCAATGATCACTTTTTAGTTTTTTTCATTGTCTTTTATTTTCATTTTTAATTTTTCGTTTGCATTTTTTATATTTTCTTGCGTGCTTAACTGATTTAGTTCTTTTCTTTGCAGGAACTTTTGGTTATTTCCACCCTTGAAGTTGATTGCAGAATTTTAGCTTGGGGGTCATCGCTTGATTTTTTCTGCAAATTAGGGAAGTTTTCAGTCCTATTGCTTTATTTTATTTCGTTATATTTATCTACTTTATTTTTATTTGCATATTATTATATTTTCTGACATTGGGGACAATGTCTAGTTTAAGTGTGGGGGTAAAGAGTATGAAAAATGACCAAATTGAAAATTTTTGTACCTTCGACTTTGAACTGGTTTCATTTGTTTCCATGTTATTGCTTCATTTTCTTAATTAGTTTTGTTTTAAAAAAAAAAAAAAAAAAAAAAAAAAAAATCCAAAAATATTTCCTTGTTTTCCTTATTGTTTTGAATTAGATTTTTGTTAGTTTCCCGACCTAATGATATAATTGGATCAAATTTGAATCATGATTATCAAGAACTTAGTTAACATGTGTTTTGTGAAATTCCTAATTCTCGTGTTAGTTTGTACATATTTGATCATCTTTGAAAAACCAAATGCACATAGCCTTGTTAATGTGAAACTAAAGCATGATTTAAAGCTCCATATGTGAATTTAGTAACCATATACATCCTATGTGAGTTTTTGAGCCTATTGAAAGTGTGTGCATTTTTCATACACTCCTATTTTTTTTATGTGTGATGAACTTATGTGAGATACTTCTCTAGAACTTGCATAACGATCTTTCGAAATATTTGTCTTTAATTGCATGAACTTGAAAATGATAGAGGCATTAGGTTTACCACCATGGCCCAAATAACCTTGTTTCCCAAAGAAAAATGATATCATTAGATTGCCAATTTGAGCCGTATTTGTGAGCCTTTTATTTCTTATCACCAGATATGTCTACCCTTATGCCTGAAATAAATATTTTTCCTTACCCTTTCCAAGCAAGCTAGTGAGCAATGTGAGATTGTCTTATGAGAAATGTTTGTGAAGTACTTTGGAGGGTGTTTGGCAAAAGAATAAGTGTGGGGGTTTTTCATATTTGTTTCTGTTTGAAAAGAAAAAAAAAAAAAAAAAAAAAAAAAAAAAAAAGAAAAGAAAAAGAAAAGAAAAAGAAAGATTGTATACAAAGAAAATAAAAAGTTTTTAAAGTTTCAGTTTATGGGTGTGGTTAGAGATGTCTGAAGAATCGTTGGAGAGTTTGAGTTCTTATAAATCTAAAGAAAATAATTGCTTGCATTGTAGCTTGGAACTTGTGTTTTCCTATTCTTTCGTTTCAATAACCCTATCCCTAAGCCTCATTACATCCAATAAAAGTCCTCTTGATTTAAGTTTTGCAATTATGACTGTGGAGAAGTGATCTTTATGCAAGCTTATGGTAGAACTTTCACATTCGTTTCTTTGAGCGAAACACATTAAAACTAAACACATGTGTGATTGAGTGCATATCCCGTGAGACGGTTGCTAGTTTGCATATGGTGATTTTAAAATAAAATTTTGAAATTGCATTAGCATGGCTATCTCACACACTACACTTCAAGGATGATTCAAAGATTACTGCTAATATTTGAATTAGGAAAATGAACTTGAATTGCTTGTTGTTGTTAGCTATGGTTCTTGATGATTATGTTCTCAAATGAAATTCTATGAGGGTAATATAGGGGAAAACTAATAATTTTCATGTTATTACTTTTTCTGTTTTCTCTGTTTTGCTCGAGGACTAGCAAAAGCTAAGTGTGGGGGTATTTGATCGGATTATATTTATACATTTTTTTACATCAAATTCTCTCGTCTTTTCTTAGTTAGTTTCTTATATTTTTGAGCTATTTACTTTGTTTTTGTGTTTTTTAGTATTTATCTAGTAAATAAAATAAATATTGCACAAGTGAGATTTTAAGTGATAAAATCGTCAAAACTGTCTTGCCCACTATTTTTGACTAATAAAAATAAGATAGTATTATAAATATATATATATATTTATATATATTTATATATTTATATATATTTATATATATAAAAGGTATGATGTTAATTGAGTGGGGTTTTTGGCAGAAAGCAACGCGTGGGAGACATAAAGAAGGAAGGCAGCTAGGCTGCCATATTTTAGAAAAGAATGAGAAGTCAGAGAAGGGCAGCAGACAACCAGAGATGAAGGAGAAATAATTAAGAAAAGGTTAGAGGACGGGGGACACGGGAGTGGAGCTCCCATCGTGAAGTGGAGGAACTAAATAAATAAGGAGGAATAAGGAGCACGCAGGCAGGGGGGAATAGGAAAGAAGTTCTTGACAGAGAGCTGCCAGAAGGCAGCTTGCGAGAAACCTGGGCTGCGCAGAGGGAGGAACAAGGCTGCTTTTGCAGCTTGGAGGCCTCGGTAGAGGAAGCACGGCGAGAGCTGCGGAGGAGGTCAGAAGCGGCGTCTGGAGAGAAAAAAATAACAAGGCAGCTTGCTGCCTTGTCAGCTATCAAGCAAAAATAAAGAACAAGAAGCTCGCAGGTCAGCACGCAGGACGCGGGAACGCGAGGGAAAGGAAGCTGCCTTGCGCAGCTTAGGAGACTTGGCAGCTGGTAGCGTCAGGAGATAGGGGGATAGCGGTGAAACAGGAAGCAGGCACTGCCTTCCTGGCAGCGTAAGAAGTCTCGCGCGGAAAGAAGGCAGCTAGGCTGTCCGTGGGCAGCTAGCAGAGACAGGTGCAAGACGCAGGAGCCTTGCGAGAAAAGACGCAGGAAGGAGGCGCAGAAACCAGTGCCTTGCACGGGGGAAAGCGGGGAGGTCAGCACCGAGGAGGTCAGCACGGCTGGAGGTCAGCACGGCGAGGTGGACTGTGCAGCAAAGTCAGCTTGAACAGATTCACTGCAATCTCTCTCTCGGTTAAATCTTTCCAAACTCAAGTTTAATTTCTGTTTTAATTTTAATAATGTGTAACTAATTTTATTTTGGCTAGAGTTTAATTCAAAACCATGGATATATTTGTAATTTGAATTGATTACCTTCAGTTGTGATTTCTGAGTTGTGATTTAATTTGCTTAACTGTTTGATTGATAACTTATTTTTGTTTGTCGATTAAGGATGCATACTTAATTTACATGCATGAATTTGATGCTAGAATATAAGTGAATTTCACCTAATCGTTATGAACTTATATTCACAAGTAGTAAAGGTTGTTGACCACAATCGTGTTAAGTAAATTCTTGGCATAAGTTTCATGCAATTCATAGTAATGAGTGCCTCGTCAATGCTTATGATTTTCATAGAACGTAATGATTCTTGCTTGTATCTTTATTATGCAATTCATGTAGGGAACTTGTGGGGAATGTTTTGGGTTGTCGTATGCAATCATCCAATCCATTAACTTAAGGAAAATCTGAGAATTAATTTATGCAATTCATGGTTAATTTGGGGCGTTGAGAATTTACAATTTATTGAAAGAACAACTGAAAATCAATTTAGGTTGCATATGTGGCATGTGTGGAGAATAATCCTCTAGCCAATCCGTCATTTATCATTTTACCTTAATTTTATGTTTTTGTCAATTTTGTAATTTATTTAAGTTTAATTTACTTTTCATCAAAATCAATCCCCCATTTTATTTTAAAGTGTTAGATTTATTAGAAATCAATTTAGTTTGTATTTTCTTGAGTTTTGAATTATTTTGAGTCTTTTGATTTGTTTTAGTTTATTTGTTAGTTTTATTTTGAGTGTTTCTATTTAAGTGTTTTGAGTCTAGTTTAGTGTTTTAAATTTTGTTTTTACGTTTTTAATTTAATTTTACTTTGGTTAGCATCCCTAGTTAATCCCCGGCCTAGAACGATCCCTACTTATCCGTATACTACAACTGTCACAAATAGGGTTTAAATTTGTGCGTGAATTTATTTTCGCATCAATTGGCAGCAAGAAGACGCGTTCTATTCAAGATCTATGCAGCCACCACAGCATTCCCCACAACAATTCCAATCGAATCAAAGTATGCCCGTGGATTATAATCAAATGCTTGAAGAATTAATTTCTTTAGTACAGGGTTCACAAAAAGAAGAACAATTGCCGCCATCGGAAGAGTTCTATCAGTGGCCATATGAACCGTCACATCCACCACAACAATCTCCCCAATCAAATTCAGGTACGTCTTCGGATAATGACATGTTGAATAAGTTACTAACCTCTTTGACCCAGGACGTAGAAAATCGAAACATGGAGATGCAAAATAAAGCCAACAAGGTGGATGAGTTGGAGAAGCAAATTGGGCAGATTATGGAGTTCATGGTACAAATTCAAGATCAAAGTGAACTCTCCAACTCCACATTTGCAAATTCAAGGGGAGAAATGGAAATCGATGAAGCCATCACTTTGGGAAGTGATATGGAGGATGAAGTTGTTCCAGAACCATCCAAACATAGCCCGGACATGGATGAATTGCCGATTCAAGAAGAAGATGAGGATGACGACTTGGGCAGTTTAGAAGAATTCTTATCGCAAACCCCTCAAGTCTTTATGCCGTCCAACTCAGGTGAGGAGGTTCTAAGTTCAATTCATTCTGACATCGTTCCACCAAATGTCCTTTTTCCTTGCAGGTTTTTAAATCCCAAGGAAGAAGTGAATGAAAAATACGTTGTGGAAGATCTTCCCAAGGTGCAAAGTGATATCCAAATTCTTGGTGTACCAAATCAAGTTCCCGATGGTATTGAAACGTTCAAAGAGACGTGTACACCAAGAAGAATTATTCCAGAAAATGAGGTGGCCGGAGAATTTGTTGAATACATCCAAGAGGCTGTGCATGAGACAAATGCCAAGGAAGTTGAGTTTGATGACACGGGACAAGCCACAACCATCATAGTAAACCTGGCCAAGTTCAAAGTCCCGGAAACGTTCAAAGACGTGGTGTTTGTAATTGAGTTTGAATGTGACTGTAAGCCATCTTCTCCATTTTTAATTTTAATTTATACTAACTTGTTTCTAATTTTGATGATTCAGGCACCGTCATTAGAACTTAGACCGTTGTCGGATCATTTCAAGTACCACCGTCCGTTCAATGATAAGCCCATGCATTTGAATAATGAAGGGAGGCCTAGGAATCACCCACAATCAGATTTGCATTCCTAATCCCTTCTCTTTACTGAATTTATTTTACTGTATTTAGTTCTTTCATTGTTTGTTGGCTCTTGTATGAATTTATTTTACGTTGATTTCTTTTTACGTTGATTTCATTTTGTTTTGTTTAGTTAGTTGTGATTTTTGTTTAGAAAGTTAAACTTAGTCTTTTTACTTTGTTTTACTTATTGTTGTGTTTTCTTAATTAAGTTGTTAAAAATACATAAAAAACATAAAAAAAAAAAAAAAAAAAAAAAAAAAAAATAATAATAAAAAAAAAAAAAACTTAAATGCATAAATTTTTTTTTACAATAACTTGTAATTTAATTTCGTTCATTGGTCATTGGTTGGTGGTGCCTCGGAGGTCGACGGAGCCCCTGAAAGACGAAGCGCCAGAGCTGGATCATTCAGAGCCTCAATACTTGGTGCTGCTCCCGAGGACGAAGGCAACACAAACCTCGGGAGTAACGCCATAAACCGTTGATGATCACTCTGAATCTGCACTTCGGACTCCTGCATCTGATCCAGCTTCCTCTTCATGCTTGTGGAGTAATTGGTTGCAAGCATGTGCAAATCCCTGTTCTCATGCCTAAGCACTCTGACCTCCTGCCGAAGACTAGCCACTTCAGCCATCAACGACTCCACCTGACGGGTTCGTGCAAGAAGGCGCTGGCCCATGTTTGATACTGAGCCTGCGCATCGGACGCTGTAGGCCATAGAGTCCTGAACAGCCAGTTCGTCGGACCGCCTAGAAAGTATCCTAGTGTCTCTAGGAGTGAGCAGATTTCTGGCCACCACCGATGCGGTTGTTTCGTTCATCATCATGGAATCCCCAACTGTAAGAGGACCATTCGGGGATATGAAGGATGGCTGCCAAATGTTGGTTGGAGAAGATATATCACTATCTTCCCCAACATTCAAGTTAAGGCGACGGTCAGAAGGGCAAGACATTTTCTGAAGGTGTTGAGAATGAAGAGTCGGACTGATCAAGATTAAAAGAAATGCAAGGAGGAAGTGTTTACAGGAGGAAGTGTTTACAGGAGAGAGCAAGTGTGTTGTGGAACAAAAAAAATGAGCGTTCTTATAAGAAGAAGAAATCGTTGAGGCATCACTCAGCAGTCGAAGAGGCGCCCTCTCGCAAATCGAAGAGCCGGGCTCCTTTCTCAAAAGCCGGATTCTTTTCTCAAAAGCGGCGTCGCCGTTCTCAAAAGTCGGACTCCGTCTCAAAAGTCGGTTCCTTTCTCAAAAGTCGGACGCCGCTCTCTCAAAAGTCGGGCGTCTTTCTCAAAAGTCGGAGCGGTCAGGAATCACGAGGCGAGCCGCTCCCTGATTTGTCCAGACGTGTCACATGCAATTCCTTTCTCAAAAGTCGGGATTGCTCAGAAACCACGAGCCGCTCCCTGATTTTTCCAATTTTGTCGTCACTCGTCACGCGCTGTCAGCTTTGCGCAAATTACGGGCTGCTTTTTCAAAAAGCGCGTGACCTGTACTGTTCATCCATCCACCGGCTGCCGACAGGGGTAAAAGAATAGTTTCGGTTGTGAAGAAAAGACCTATAAACGTCTACCTTCGCCTTCAACAGCAAAGGCACACTCTCAACACTTCTTCATCTCCGAAATTTTTCATCTCCCAAAATGCCTTTCCATCAAACCCTCTCGAGTTTCTCTGTGTTTCTCATTCCCTGGGATACCTTTGCAAATAAGTCATCTAGAGCTAGAGTATTTCATATCATGAAGGTTGAAAGCAAGAGTATCTCATATCACGCTTTCTTCCTGTCCTTGTCCTTGTCTTTGTGGCAAGGAGAAAGCGGGCAATCAGCCAGCACTCGGTGTCAATCTTCCAATCTAAGAACCGACTGCCTGGAAATCCTTCCTGATTGCTTACCTAGCATTGCTCTCGAGTGCTCTTCTTCAACCACTGATGTACTTCCGAAGAAGTCGCCACATCTGCCTGGAGAACAGCCAAGGCAAGTGAAAATGTTACTTGAAGCATGTGGAGACAAGGTGCTGCTTCATCTTCAAGATCAAGTCTCATTTTCCTTGCTAAGAAGTTCCCCAGCCCAGTTCAAGCATACACCTGTGGAACGATACTTCTTCAAAAGCAAAAGTATCCCATATCATCAGAGTCAGAGGCAAAGATTTCTCATGGCATGCTTTTCCTTTACCCTTGCTCTTGGCTACGGGGCAAGGTGAAAGAAAGGCAATCGGTCGGCACTTGGACAGATTGAACAAAGAAGCAGACCACCACCTATTCCTCGTGCCTACCTGCCATGCAGAAGAACAAAAAGAGAAGAATGTAGCCTGCAGACTCAATCAACCCGGCAGAAGGAGTCTGAGTTGAAACCAAGAGCTCGAGAAGCTTCAACAACACCACCAATCAAGTCTCATTTTCCTTGCTAAGAAGTTCCGAGGCCAGTTCAAGTTCAAAGCTGTGGAAAGTCACCAAACAGGACCAATGTTCTTTTATTAGTTTTATTCATTATCTTTTATTTTCAGTTTCAATTTTTCGTTTGTTTTCTTTTACATTTTCTTGCGTGCTTAACTGACTTATTTCTTTTCTTTGCAGGAACTTTTGGTTATTTCCACCCTTGAAGTTGATTGCAAAATGGAAGCTTGGGGGTCATCGCTTGATTTTCTGCAAATTAGGGAAGTTTTCAGTCCTATTACTTTATTTTGTTTCTTTATATTTATTTATTTTACTTTTATTTGCATTTTATTATATTTTCTGACATTGGGGACAATGTCTAGTTTAAGTGTGGGGGTAAAGAGTATAAAAATGACCAAATTGAAAATTTTTGTACCTTCGACTTTGAACTGGTTTCATTTGTTTCCATGTTATTGCTTTGTTTTCTTAATTAGTTTTGTTTTATTTAAAAAAAAAAAAAAAAATAAATAAATAAATAAAATAAAAATAAAAATTTTCGGAAAATTTTAAAAATCCAAAAATATTTCCTTGTTTTCCTTCTTGTTTTGAATTAGATTTTTGTTAGTTTCCCGACCCAATGATATAATTGGATCAAATTTGAATCATGATTATCAAGAACTTAGTTAACATGTGTTGTGTGAAATTCCTTATTCTTGTGTTAGTTTGTACATATTTGATCATCTTTGAAAAACTAAACGCACATAGCCTTGTTGATGTGAAATTAAAGCATGATTTAAAGCTCCATATGTGAATTTAGTGACCATATACATCCTATGTGAGTTTTTGAGCCTATTGAAAGTGTGTGCATTTTTCATACACTCCTATTTTTTTTTATGTGTGATGAACTTATGTGAGATACATCTCTAGAACTTGCACAACGATCTTTCGAAATATTTGTCTTTAATTGCATGAACTTGAAAATGATAGAGGCATTAGGTTTACCACCATGGCCCAAATAACCTTGTTTCCCAAAGAAAAATGATATCATTAGATTGCCAATTTGAGCCGTATTTGTGAGCCTTTTATTTCTTATCACCAGATATGTCTACCCTTATGCCTGAAATAAATATTTTTCCTTACCCTTTCCAAGCGACCAATGCAAGATTATCTTATGTGAATGTTTGTGAAGTACTTTGGAGGGTGTTTGGCAAAAGAATAAGTGTGGGGGTTTTTCATATTTGTTTCTGTTTGAAAAAAAAAAAAAAAAAAAAAAAAAAAAAAGAAAATGAAAAGAAAAAGAAAGATTGTATACAAAGAAAATAAAAAGTTTTTAAAGTTTCAGTTTATGGGTGTGGTTGGAGGTGACTTGTAGAATAGCGGGAAATGTTGAGTTCTTATAAATCAAAAGAATTGCTTGTAATGTAGCTTGGAACTTTTGTTTTTCCTATTCTTTCGTTTCAATAACCCTATCCCGAAGCCTCATTACATCCAATAAAAGTCCTCTTGATTTAAGTTTTGCAATTATGACTGTGGAGAAGTGATCTTTATGCAAGCTTATGGTAGAACTTTCACATTCGTTTCTTTGAGTGAAACACATTAAAACTAAACACATGTGTGATTGAGTGCATATTCCGTGAGAAGGTCGCTAGTTTGCATATGGTGATTTTAAAAATAAAAATTTTGAAATTGCATTAGCATGGCTATCTCACACACTACACTTCAAGGATGTTTAAAAGATTACTGCTAATATTTGAGTAAGGAAAATGAACTTGAATTGCTTATTGGTGTTAGCTATGGTTCTTGATGATTGTGTTCTCAAATGAAATTCTATGAGGGTCATATAGGGGGAAACTAATAATTTTCATGTTATTACTTTTTCTGTTTTCTCTGTTTTGCTCGAGGACTAGCAAAAGCTAAGTGTGGGGGTATTTGATCGGATTATATTTATACATATTTTACATCAAATTCTCTCGTCTTTTCTTAGTCAGTTTCTTATATTTTTGAGCCATTTACTTTGTTTTTGTGTTTTATAGTATTTATCTAGTAAATAAAATAAATATTGCATAAGTGTGATTTTTAGTAATAAAATCGTAAAAACTGCTTTGCCCACTATTTTTGGTTAATAAAAATAAGATAGTATTATAAATATATATATATATATATATATATATATATATATGATGTTAATTGAGTGGGGGCTGACAGAAAGAAAATACACATAAAAGCATGCAGGAACATGACAAGGGGTCCTCACGGTGGAAGACCAGGTTGGCATGCAGAAATAATAAAATGAAGAAAAGCATGAGGCTGCCAGGCATGCAGTAAGGGATGGGCATGAGGAATATTAGGAAGTCAGTGTGCGCATGCAGCTGAAAAATAAATAATTAAAAGGAAAAGGAGAGCTGCACGTTGCCTTGGCAGCTAAGGATAAGAAATATAAGGGGGACCTCCCTCTGAAGGTAGGGGGGAATAGGAAAGAGAGAAACAGAAGCGAGAACGTGCAGTTTGGAGGAAGGAAGAGAGCTGCCTTCCTGGCAGCTAGAAGGCAGCGAGAACGTGCAGTTTTGATGCGAAAATAAATTAACGCACAAATTTAAACCCTATTTGTGACAGTTGTAGTAATGATGTAAGTAGGGATCGTTCTAGGCCGGGGATTAACTAGGGATGCTAACCAATGTAAAATTAATTTAAAAACGTAAAAACAAAATTTAAAATACTAAACTAGACTCAAAACGCTTAAATAGAATAACTCAAAATAAAACTAACAAATAAACTAAAATAAATCAAAAGACTCAAAACAACTCAAGACTTAAGAAAACACAAACTAAAATGATTTCTAATAAATCTAACACTTTAAAATAAAATGGGGGATTGATTTTGATGAAAAGTAAATTAAACTCAAATAAATTACAAAATTGACAAAAACATAAAATTAAGGTAAAATGATAAATGACGGACTGGCTAGAGGATTATTCTCCACACATGCCACATATGCAACCTAAATTGATTTTCAGTTGTTCTTTCAATAAATTGTAAATTCTCAACGCCCCAAGTTAATTAGGTCCGCTTAAATTAACCTTCAGATTTTCCTACTTTTATTAGGTTGGATGATTGCATACGACAACCCAAAACATTCCCTACAAGTTCTCTACATGAATTGCATAATAGAGATACAAGCAAGAATCATTAAGTTTTATGAAAATCATAAGCATTGACGAGGCACTTGTTACTATGAATTGCATGAAACTTATGCCAAGAATTTACCTAACGCGATCGTTTATAAGCGACCTTCACTACTTGTGAATATAAGTTCATAACGATTAGGTGAAATTCACTTATATTCTAGCATCAAATTCATGCATGTAAATTAAGTATGCATCCTTAATCGACATACAAAAATAAGTTATCAATCAAGCAGTTAAGCAAATTAAATCACAACTCAGAAATCACAACTGAAGGTAATCAATTCAAATTACAAATATATTCATGGTTTTGAATTAAACTCTAGCCAAAATAAAATTAGTTACACATTATTAAAATTAAACAGGAATAAAACTTGAGTTTAGGAACGAATTAACCGAGAGAGAGATTGCAGTGAATCTGTTCTGTTTCTGTGCATTATATCCTCCGTGCTGCCCAAGTCAGCACTGCATCGTGCTGACCTCTGCTCGTGCTGCCCCTCTCGCTGTTTTATCTCTCGCTGCAACTGGCACGCTCGAGACCTCACGCTGCAAAGGGTAGCCACCTTTTCCGCCTGTCCTGCGTTTCACCGTCAGTCCTTAAGCTGCGCAAGGCAGCTGTCGTGCTGACTTCTCGATCGCTGCCTAAGGCAGCGCGCCTCTCTCTGCGCTCGTTCCAAACTTCCTGCTGCCCGCTGCTTCACAAGCTGCTTCTCTGGTTCCTCTCCTCTGCGCAGCTGTTGCGTCTTTGGCGTCTCCAGCTGCCAAAAGGCAGCTTTTCCTCCGTGACTTCCTAGCTCTCGCTAGCCCACCCCGTGCTCACCTCCTCTCGCCAGCTGCTCTGGCTGCGTCAGTCCCTCTCTGCTATCTCCCGTCTCCTCGCTGCCTCAAGGCAGCGCACCTTTTCTCCTCCCGAGTGCCCCTCGTGTCTTGACTTCTTCTTTCCCTTGCGTCTCCCTTCTTTCCTTCAAGCTGCCAAAGGCAGCTTCTCCCCCCTCCAGGAGGTATGAATATTGGACCCTGATATATCGTGTATGTCTGTGATAGAGGTCAGGAAATAGGAAAAAAAAATGGGGAAAAGGGGAGGAAGGCAGGTGGTATTATCTGGCAAGTGGGCAGCTGTCTCCCAATTGCTTTTACCAAAGAAAGTGACGATCCCATCCATTCTATTCCACTACTGCTCTTTTTCTTATTCCCCAGTGGCTTCAGTCCTTTCCCACTTGTCCCCTTTATTTCTATTTTATTATTTTCTTTTCAAACCACCCTCCACTGCTTCTTATCCCGCACTCTTCACTGTCTCTTTCTTCATGCATGCTGCACAGCTTTCATATTTTCTACAAAACAACCATGATATGAATTATTATTATTATATATATATATTATTTAATTTAAAAGCTAAACAGTTTTGACACGAATTTATTACATAAAATCACACTTATGTTATTTTTATTTTCTTAGCTAGATAAATTCTATAAAACACAAAAACAAAGTAAATAGCTCAAAAATATAAGAAACTAACTAAGAAAAGACGAGAGAATTTGATGTAAAATATGTATAAATATAATCCGATCAAATACCCCCACACTTAGCTTTTGCTAGTCCTCGAGCAAAACAGAGAAAACAGAAAAAGTAATAACATGAAAATTATTAGTTTTCCCCTATATTACCCTCATAGAATTTCATTTGAGAACATAATCATCAAGAACCATAGCTAACAACAACAAGCAATTCAAGTTCATTTTCCTTATTCAAATATTAGCAGTAATCTTTGAAACATCCTTGAAGTGTAGTGTGTGAGATAGCCATGCTAATGCAATTTCAAGTTTTTATTTTAAAAATCACCATATGCAAACTAGCGACCTTCTCACTGGATGTACACTCAATCACACATGTGTTTAGTTTTAATGTGTTTCGCTCAAAGAAACAAATGTGAAAGTTCTACCATAAGCTTGCATAAAGATCACTTCTCCACAGTCATAATTGCAAAACTTAAATCAAGAGGACTTTTATTGGATGTAATGAGGCTTCGGGATAGGGTTATTGAAACGAAAGAATAGGAAAACACAAGTTCCAAGCTATATTGCAAGCAATTATTTTCTTTAGATTTATAAGAACTCAAGCTCTCCAACGATTCTTCAGACATCTCCAACCACAACCTTAAACTGAAACTTTAAAAACTTTTTATTTTCTTTGTATACAATCTTTCTTTTTCTTTTCCTTTTCTTTTCTTTTCTTTTTTTTTTTTTTTTTTTTTTTTTTTTTTCAAACAGAAACAAATATGAAAAACCCCCACACTTATTCTTTTGCCAAACACCTTCAAAGTACTTCACAAACATTTCTCATAAGACAATCTCACATTGCTCACTAGCTCGCTTGGAAAGGGTAAGGAAAATTATTTCAGGCATAAGGGTAGACATATCTGGTGATAAGAAATAAAAGGCTCACAAATACGGCTCAAAATAGCAATCTAATGATATTATTTTTCTTTGGGAAACAAGGTTATTTGGGCCATGGTGGTAAACCTAATGCCTCTATCATTTTCAAGTTCATGCAATCAATGACAAAAATTTCGAAAGATCGTTATGCAAGTTCTAGAGATGTATCTCACATAAGTTCATCACACATAAAAGAATAGGAGTGTATGAAAAATGCACACACTTTCAATAGGCTCAAAAAAAACTCACATAGGATGTATATGGTCACTAAATTCACATATGGAGCTTTAAATCATGCTTTAGTTTCACATCAACAAGGCTATGTGCATTTGGTTTTTCAAAGATGATCAAATATGTACAAACTAACACGAGAATTAGGAATTTCACACAACACATGTTAACTAAGTTCTTGATGATCATGGTTCAAATTTTATCCAATTATATCATTGGGTCGGGAAACTAACAAAAATCTAATTCAAAACAATAAGGAAAACAAGGAAATATTTTTGGATTTTTTTAAATTTTCCGATTTTTTTTTTTTTTTTTTTTTTTTTAAAACAAAACTAATTAAGAAAACAAAGCAATAACATGGAAACAAATGAAACCAGTTCAAAGTCGAAGGTATAAAAATTTTCAATTTGGTCATTTTTACTCTTTACCCCCACACTTAAACTAGACATTGTCCCAAATGTCAGAAAATGTAATAAAATGCAAATAAAAATAAAATAAATAAATACAAAGAAACAAAATAAAGTAATAGGACTGAAAACTTCCCTAATTTGCAGAAAATCAAGCGATGACCCCCAAGCTAAAATTTTGCAATCAACTTCAAGGGTGGAAATAACCAAAAGTTCCTGCAAAGAAAAGAAATAAGTCAGTTAAGCACGCAAGAAAAACAAACAAACGAAAAATTGAAAAGGTATCCCAGGGAATGAGAAACACAGAGAAACTCGAGAGGGTTTGATGGAAAGGCATTTTGGGAGATGATAAATTTCGGAGATGAAGAAGTGTTGAGAGTGTGCCTTTGCTGTTGAAGGCGAAGGTAGACGTTTATAGAACTTTTCTTCACAACCGAAACTGTTCTTTTACCCCGTCGGCAGCCGGTGGATGGATGAACAGTACAGGTCACGCGCTTTCTGAAAAAGCAGCCCGTAATTTGCGCAAAGCTGACAGCGCGTGACGAGTGACGACAAAATTGGAAAAATCAGGGAGCGGCTCGTGGTTTCTGAGCAATCCCGACTTTTGAGAAAGGAATTGCATGTGACACGTCTGGACAAATCAGGGAGCGGCTCGCCTCGTGATTCCTGACCGCTCCGACTTTTGAGAAAGACGCCCGACTTTTGAGAGAGCGGCGTCCGACTTTTGAGAAAGGAACCGACTTTTGAGACGGAGTCCGACTTTTGAGAACGGCGACGCCGCTTTTGAGAAAAGAATCCGGCTTTTGAGAAAGGAGCCCGGCTCTTCGATTTGCGAGAGGGCGCCTCTTCGACTGCTGAGTGATGCCTCAACGATTTCTTCTTCTTATAAGAACGCTCATTTTTTGTTCGACAACACACTTAAGCTCCCCCTGTAAACACTTCCTCCTGTAAACACTTCCTCCTTGCATTTCTTTTAATCTTGATCAGTCCGACTCTTCATTCTCAACACCTTCAGAAAATGTCTTGCCCTTCTGACCGTCGCCTTAACTTGAATGTTGGGGAAGATAGTGATATATCTTCTCCAACCAACATTTGGCAGCCATCCTTCATATCCCCGAATGGTCCTCTTACAGTTGGGGATTCCATGATGATGAACGAAACAACCGCATCGGTGGTGGCCAGAAATCTGCTCACTCCTAGAGACACTAGGATACTTTCTAGGCGGTTCGACGAACTGGCTGTTCAGGACTCTATGGCCTACAACGTCCGATGCGCAGGCTCAGTATCAAACATGGGCCAGCGCCTTCTTGCACGAACCCGTCAGGTGGAGTCGTTGATGGCTGAAGTGGCTAGTCTTCGGCAGGAGGTCAGAGTGCTTAGGCATGAGAACAGGGATTTGCACATGCTTGCAACCAATTACTCCACAAGCATGAAGAGGAAGCTTGATCAGCTGCAGGAGTCCGAAGTGCGGATTCAGAGTGATCATCAACGGTTTATGACGTTACTCCCGAGGTTTGTGTTGCCTTCGTCCTCGGGAGCAGCACCAAATATTGAGGCTCTGAATGATCCAACTCTGGCGCTTCGTCTTTCAGGGGCTCCGTCGACCTCCGAGGCACCACCAACCAACGACCAATGAACGAAATTAGTTTACAAGTTATTGTAAATTATTTATGCATTAAGTTTATTTAATTATAAATGTAAGTTTTTTTTTTTTTTTTTTTTTTTTTTTTTTTTTAATTTTTTTATTTATATTATATGGATGTTTATTGTTATTATTATTATTATTATTATTTTTTTTTTTCATTTTTTTTTTTTTTATATAAATGTAAAATAAGTAAATCAAAGTAAAAAAAACTAAGTTTAATCTCCTAAACAAAAATCACAACTAAATAACAAAACATAATGAAATCAACGTAAAAAAAAAAAAAAAATCAACGTAAAATAAATTCACACAAGAGCAAACAAACAATGAAAGAACTAAACAAAGTAAAATAAATTCAGTAAAGAGAAGGGATTAGGAATGCAAATCTGATTGTGGGTGATTCCTAGGCCTCCCTTCATTATTCAAATGCATGGGCTTATCATTAAACGGACGGTGGTACTTGAAATGATCCGACAACGGTCTAAGTTCTAATGACGGTGCCTGAATCATCAAAATTAAAAACAAGTTAGTATAAATTAAAATAAAAAATGGAGAAGATGGCTTACAGTCACGTTCAAACTCAATTACAAACACCACGTCTTTGAACGTTTCCGGGACTTTGAACTTGGCCAGGTTTACTATGATGGTTGTGGCTTGTCCCGTGTCATCAAACTCAACTGCTTTGGGCTCGATTGTCTCATGCACAGCCTCTTGGATGTATTCTTGAAATTCTCCGGCCAACTCATTTTCTGGAGTAATTCTTCTTGGTGTGCAAGTCTCTTTGAACGTTTCAACGTCATCGGGAACATGATTTTGTGCACCAAAAATTTGGATCTCATTTTGCACCTCTGGAAGATCTTCCACAACGTATTTTTCATTCACTTCTTCCTTGGGATTTAAAAACCTGCAAGGAAAAAGGACATTTGGTGGAACGATGTTAGAATGAATTGAACTTAGAACCTCCTCACCTGAGTTGGATGACATAAGGACTTGAGGGGTTTGCGATAAGAATTCTTCTAAACTGCCCAAGTAGTCATCCTCATCTTCTTCTTGAATTGGCAATTCATCCATGTTCGGGCTGTGTTTGGATGGTTCTGGGACAGCTTCATCCTCCCGGTCACCTTCGAAAGTGATGGCTTCATCGATTTCCATTTCTCCCCTTGAATTTGCAAATGTGGAGTTGGAGAGTTCTCTTTGATCTTGAATTTGTGCCATGATTTCCAAAATCTGCCCAACTTGCTCCTCCAATTCGTCCACTCTTCTGACTCGGTCTTGCATCTCCTGGTTTTGATTTTCTACTCCCTGATTCAAATAGGTGAGTAAATTATTAAGTGTATCATTATCCAAGGATGTACCTGAATTGAATTGGGGAGATTGTTGTGGTGGATGTGGTGGTGCACATGGCCATTGATAGTACTCCTCTGATGGCTGTAATTGTTCTTCGTTTTGTGAGCCCTGCACCAAAGAAATTAATTCATCAAGCCTTTGATTATAATCCACGGGCATACTTTGATTTGATTGGAATTGCTGTGGGGGATGCTGTGGTAGCTGCATAGGTCTTGAATAGAATTCGTCTTGCTGCCAATATCCACTTTGTTGAAAGTGTTGAGGTTCATCCCACATATAATCTGAGTAGTCTCTCCAATCCGAATTGTAAGCGTTGGAAAACATGTTGCCCCTTGATTGGTTATAGCCCTGATATCCCCAAACATCTTCTTTTGCAGAAAATTGGGGATATTGATGAGTTTGAAATCCTTGCTCATAGGGCACATCAAATGTAGGGACACTTGGCATTGTGGTCCGTTCGGCATTATGAGTTAATTGAGCAGTGAGCTGTGCCAATAGATCTTGAATGCTAGTAGAATCCAGGTCTTGCTCCATTTGTACCTAAAATCAAAGAAAACTAAATCAAATATCAAAAGTAAAAGACATAAACACAAATAAACATAAGCAAAAACAAAAATAAAAGGATTAGCAAATTTGCTAATCCCCGGCAACGGCGCCAAAAATTTGATGCGAAAATAAATTAACGCACAAATTTAAACCCTATTTGTGACAGTTGTAGTAATGATGTAAGTAGGGATCGTTCTAACCGGGGATTAACTAGGGATGCTAACCAATGTAAAATTAAATTAAAAAACGTAAAAACAAAATTTAAAATATTAAACTAGACTCAAAACGCTTAAATAGAATAACTCAAAATAAAACTAACAAATAAACTAAAATAAATCAAAAGACTCAAAACAACTCAAGACTTAAGAAAACACAAACTAAAATGATTTCTAATAAATCTAACACTTTAAAATAAAATGGGGGATTGATTTTGATGAAAAGTAAATTAAACTTAAATAAATTACAAAATTGACAAAAACATAAAATTAAGGTAAAATGATAAATGACGAACTGGCTAGAGGATTATTCTCCACACATGCCACATATGCAACCTAAATTGATTTTTAGTTGTTCTTTCAATAAATTGTAAATTCTCAACGCCCCAAGTTAATTAGGTCCGCTTAAATTAACCTTCAGATTTTCCTACTTTTATTAGGTTGGATGATTGCATACGACAACCCAAAACATTCCCTACAAGTTCCCTACATGAATTGCATAATAGAGATACAAGCAAGAATCATTAAGTTTTATGAAAATCATAAGCATTGACGAGGCACTTGTTACTATGAATTGCATGAAACTTATGCCAAGAATTTACCTAACGCGATCGTTTATAAGCGACCTTCACTACTTGTGAATATAAGTTCATAACGATTAGGTGAAATTCACTTATATTCTAGCATCAAATTCATGCATGTAAATTAAGTATGCATCCTTAATCGACAAACAAAAATAAGTTATCAATCAAGCAGTTAAGCAAATTAAATCACAACTCAGAAATCACAACTGAAAGTAATCAATTCAAATTACAAATATATCCATAGTTTTGAATTAACCTCTAGCCAAAATAAAATTAGTTACACATTATTAAAATTAAAATATAAAAATAAAACGTGAGTTTGGGAACGAATTAACCGAATTGAGGATGTGCAAGTTCTGTGCATAAGCTGTGTTGACTGCCCGTGCTGACCCAAGTCAGCACTGCTGCCGTGCTGACCTCTGCTCGTGCTGCCCCTCTCGCTGCAACTGTCTCGCGTCTGACCTCCTCCGCAGCTCAGTCCTCCCCTCGCGTCAACTGCCACCTCCTCTCGGTGCAGCTGATCAAATTCCACGCTGCTGCACGAGGGCAGCACTCCTGCTCCAACCCCTCTTGCGCTGCCACGGGGCTGCCAGCTGACCTGCTGACTCCCGTCTCCTCGCTGCCTTCTCGCTGCACTAAGGCAGCGTGCTCTCTCTCCCGCGCCTGCCTTCTCTCCTTCTCCCCTGCGCTGACTGCCCAAGGCAGCGTCCTTCCTCGTAGCTTCTCTTTCTCGCTTGTGTCTTCAAGCTGTGCTGCAAAGGCAGCTTCTCTCCTTTCCGCCCGAGACCCCTGCTGACTCCTCTGCGAGCAGCCTTTCTGCACAGGCAGCTGCTCTCGGTCCTTTGCAGCTGCACAGGGCAGCGTCCTCTTCCGCCTCTCCTTCCTCTCACGCCTGCTAGCAAGCTGCAAAGGCAGCTACTCAGTTTTCTTCCTCGAGCTCTGCAGCTTGCGCTGCCTTATTCTTTTCTGTGCTCCCCCGTTCTTCTGTCTTCGTGACCTCTCTTTTTATTTCTTTTTCCGCATGGTTCCCTACGCCTGACCCTCCTTGCAGCTGGTGCTCTCTCCTCTTTTCTGTCAGTGCCTCCTCCACTTGCTGCTTGTTTCCCACGTTCTTTTATTTTATTTTCTTTTTTGGTTCCTGCTGTCTCCATTAATATCATAAATATATATATATATATATATAAATAGATATATATATATATATTACTTTCTTATTTTATTAACCAATTACAGTGGGCAAGACAGTTTTGACGATTTTATCACTTAAAATCTCACTTGTGCAATATTTATTTTATTTACTAGATAAATACTATAAAACACAAAAACAAAGTAAATAGCTCAAAAATATAAGAAACTGACTAAGAAAAGACGAGAGAATTTGATGTAAAATATGTATAAATATAATCCGATCAACCGACTGCCTGGAAATCCTTCCTGATTGCTTACCTAGCATTGCTTACCTAGCATTGCTCTCGAGTGCTCATCTTCAACTGCTGATGTACCTCCGAAGAAGTCGCCACATCTGCCTGGAGAACAGCCAAGGCAAGTGAAAATGTTACTTGAAGCATGTGGAGACAAGGTGCTGCTTCATCTTCAAGATCAAGTCTCATTTTCCTTGCTAAGAAGTTCCCCAGCCCAGTTCAAGCATACACCTGTGGAACGATACTTCTTCAAAAGCAAAAGTATCCCATATCATCAGAGTCAGAGGCAAAGATTTCTCATGGCATGCTTTTCCTTTACCCTTGCTCTTGGCTACGGGGCAAGGTGAAAGAAAGGCAATCGGTCGGCACTTGGACAGATTGAACAAAGAAGCAGACCACCACCTATTCCTCGTGCCTACCTGCCATGCAGAAGAACAAAAAGAGAAGAATGTAGCCTGCAGACTCAATCAACCCGGCAGAAGGAGTCTGAGTTGAAACCAAGAGCTCGAGAAGCTTCAACAACACCACCAATCAAGTCTCATTTTCCTTGCTAAGAAGTTCCGAGGCCAGTTCAAGTTCAAAGCTGTGGAAAGTCACCAAACAGGACCAATGTTCTTTTATTAGTTTTATTCATTATCTTTTATTTTCATTTTCAATTTTTCGTTTGTTTTCTTTTATATTTTCTTGCGTGCGTAACTGATTTATTTCTTTTCTTTGCAGGAACTTTTGGTTATTTCCACCCTTGAAGTTGATTGCAAAATTTTAGCTTGGGGGGTCATCGCTTGATTTTCTGCAAATTAGGGAAGTTTTCAGTCCTATTGCTTTATTTTGTTTCTTTTTATTTATTTATTTTATTTTTTTGCATTTTATTATATTTTCTGACATTGGGGACAATGTCTAGTTTAAGTGTGGGGGTAAAGAGTATAAAAATGACCAAATTGAAATTTTTTGTACCTTCGACTTTGAACTGGTTTCATTTGTTTCCATGTTATTGCTTTGTGTTTTCTTAATTAAGTTGTTGTTTTTAAAAATAAAAAAATAAAAAAAAATAAAAAAAAATAAAAAAAAAATCCAAAAATTTAAAAAAAAAATCCAAAAATATTTCCTTGTTTTCCTTCTTGTTTTGAATTAGATTTTTGTTAGTTTCCCGACCCAATGATATAATTGGATCAAATTTGAATCATGATTATCAAGAACTTAGTTAACATGTGTTGTGTGAAATTCCTTATTGTTGTGTTAGTTTGTACATATTTGATCATCTTTGAAAAACTAAACGCACATAGCCTTGTTGATGTGAAATTAAAGCATGATTTAAAGCTCCATATGTGAATTTAGTGACCATATACATCCTATGTGAGTTTTTGAGCCTATTGAAAGTGTGTGCATTTTTCATACACTTCTATTTTTTTTTTTATGTGTGATGAACTTATGTGAGATAATTCTCTAGAACTTGCATAACGATCTTTCGAAATTTTTGTCATTGATTGCATGAACTTGAAAATGATAGAGGCATTAGGTTTACCACCATGGCCCAAATAACCTTGTTTCCCAAAGAAAAATGATATCATTAGATTGCCAATTTGAGCCGTATTTGTGAGCCTTTTATTTCTTATCACCAGATATGTCTACCCTTATGCCTGAAATAAATATTTTTCCTTACCCTTTCCAAGCGAGCAATGCGAGATTGTCTTATGAGAAATGTTTTTGAAGTACTTTGAAGAGGACTAGCAAAAGCTAAGTGTGGGGGTATTAAAAAAAAAAAAAAAAAAAAAAAAAAAAAAAGAAAAGAAAAGAAAGAAAGAAAGTTGTTTACGGAGAAAAAAAAAAAAATGGAGTATTTAAAGTTTCAGTTTAAGGTTGTGGTTGGAGGTGACTTGTAGAATAGCTGGAAATGTTGAGTTCTTATAAATCTAAAGAAAAAAAAATCGCTTGCAATATAGCTTGGAACTTGTGTTTTCCTATTCTTTCGTTTCAATAACCCTCGCCCTAAACCTCATTACGTCCAATAAAAGTCCTCTTGATTTAAGTTTTGCAATTATGATTGTGGAGAAGTGATTTTTATGCAAGCTTATGGTAGAACTTTCACATTTGCTTCTTTGAGCGAAACACATTAAAACTAAACACATGTGTGATTGAGTGCAAATCCCGTGAGAAGGTCGCTAGTTTGCATATGGTGATTCTAAAAATAAAAATTTGAAATTGCATGAGCATGGCTATCTCACACACTACACTTCAAGGATGTTTCAAAGATTACTGCTAATATTTGAGTTAGGAAAATGAACTTGAATTGCTTGTTGGTGTTAGCTATGGTTCTTGATTATTTATGTTCTCAAATGAAATTCTATGAGGGTCATATAGGGGGAAACTAATAATTTTCATGTTATTACTTTTTCTGTTTTCGTCTGTTTTGCTCGAGGACTAGCAAAAGCTAAGTGTGGGGGTATTTGATAAGCTCATATTTATACATATTTTACATCAAATTCTCTTGTCTTTTCTTAGTTATTTCCTCATATTTTTATGCTATTTACTTTGTTTTTGTGTTTTATCGAATTTATCTAGCTAAGAAAATAAATATAGCACAAGTGTGATTTTAAGCAATAAATTCGTCACATCATATTTTATGCTTGGCAGTTGGCAGCAAAAGGAATAAAATGATATACATAAAAGTAAGAAGAAAAGCTGCCTGCCTTGCGGAATAGAAAAAAAAAAAAGAAAGAAGTTTGAATAGGGGAAGATTAAATAAATGAAAAGTGAGGCCATTGGCAGCTTAAAGAAAAGACACGGCATTTGGGGGAAATAAGATATTCAGGAAGCTGCTGGGCAGCTGTAAGGGAGATGATAATAATAAGTGAGGCCTTTGCAGCTGGCAAAAGCTGTCAGTGGGATAACACGCAGGAGTGGGGATGGCAGAAAGAATATAATGGGCAGCGTCAAAAGTCCGGGAGGAAAGGATGCTGTCAGGAGGTTATTAGGGCCTGCCTTGGGCAATGGAGGAGTGAAGCTGCTGTGCAACTGGGAGGTCAGCGAAGCAGGAGACGTGAAGAGGAAGGAGGCAGCGCGAGAGAGCTTATAGGGGAAGTCAGGACAGCGGGCAGCAGGGAGAGAAACAACGGACAGGTGGCGGGACAGAGGGAAGCTGCTCTTAGGCAGCTCGCAGAGAATTCAGGACGTGGGAGTTGCTGCCTGGCAGCTTGCGAGAGACAGGGCTGCCTTGCAGCAGGGTCAGCACGGGAGCTTCGGTCAGGAGGGCTTGACGCAAGAAAGGAAGGCAGCAAAGTCAGAAGAAGCACAGTGACACTGAAGCACTCTCCTCTCTCGGTTAATTCGTTCCTAAACTCACGTTTTAGTTTTATTTCTGTTTTAATAATGTGTAACTAATTTTGTTTTGGCTAGAGGTTAATTCAAAACCATGGATATATTTGTAATTTGAATTGATTACCTTCAGTTGTTATTTCTGAGTTGTGATTTAATTTGCTTAACTGCTTGATTGATAACTTATTTTTGTATGTCGATTAAGGATGCATACTTAATTTACATGCATGAATTTGATGCTAGAATATAAGTGAATTTCACCTAATCGTTATGAACTTATATTCACAAGTAGTGAAGGTCGCTTATAAACGATCGCGTTAGGTAAATTCTTGGCATAAGTTTCATGCAATTCATAGTAACAAGTGCCTCGTCAATGCTTATGATTTTCATAAAACTTAATGATTCTTGCTTGTATCTCTATTATGCAATTCATGTAGGGAACTTGTAGGGAATGTTTTGGGTTGTCGTATGCAATCATCCAATCTAATAAAAGTAGGAAAATCTGAAGGTTAATTTAAGCGGACCTAATTAACTTGGGGCGTTGAGAATTTACAATTTATTGAAAGAACAACTGAAAATCAATTTAGGTTGCATATGTGGCATGTGTGGAGAATAATCCTCTAGCCAGTCCGTCATTTATCATTTTACCTTAATTTTATGTTTTTGTCAATTTTGTAATTTATTTAAGTTTAATTTACTTTTCATCAAAATCAATCCCCCATTTTATTTTAAAGTGTTAGATTTATTAGAAATCATTTTAGTTTGTGTTTTCTTAAGTCTTGAGTTGTTTTGAGTCTTTTGATTTATTTTAGTTTATTTGTTAGTTTTATTTTGAGTTATTCTATTTAAGTGTTTTGAGTCTAGTTTAGTAAAATTAATTTAAAAACGTAAAAACAAAATTTAAAATACTAAACTAGACTCAAAACACTTAAATAGAATAACTCAAAATAAAACTAACAAATAAACTAAAATAAATCAAAAGACTCAAAACAACTCAAGACTTAAGAAAACACAAACTAAAATGATTTCTAATAAATCTAACACTTTAAAATAAAATGGGGGATTGATTTTGATGAAAAGTAAATTAAACTTAAATAAATTACAAAATTGACAAAAACATAAAATTAAGGTAAAATGATAAATGACGGACTGGCTAGAGGATTATTCTCCACACATGCCACATATGCAACCTAAATTGATTTTCAGTTGTTCTTTCAATAAATTGTAAATTCTCAACGCCCCAAGTTAATTAGGTCCGCTTAAATTAACCTTCAGATTTTCCTACTTTTATTAGATTGGATGATTGCATACGACAACCCAAAACATTCCCTACAAGTTCCCTACATGAATTGCATAATAGAGATACAAGCAAGAATCATTAAGTTTTATGAAAAGCATAAGCATTGACGAGGCACTTGTTACTATGAATTGCATGAAACTTATGCCAAGAATTTACCTAACGCGATCGTTTATAAGCGACCTTCACTACTTGTGAATATAAGTTCATAACGATTAGGTGAAATTCACTTATATTCTAGCATCAAATTCATGCATGTAAATTAAGTATGCATCCTTAATCGACATACAAAAATAAGTTATCAATCAAGCAGTTAAGCAAATTAAATCACAACTCAGAAATAACAACTGAAGGTAATCAATTCAAATTACAAATATATCCATGGTTTTGAATTAACCTCTAGCCAAAACAAAATTAGTTACACATTATTAAAACAGAAATAAAACTAAAACGTGAGTTTAGGAACGAATTAACCGAGAGAGGAGAGTGCTTCAGTGTCACTGTGCTTCTTCTGACTTTGCTGCCTTCCTTTCTTGCGTCAAGCCCTCCTGACCGAAGCTCCCGTGCTGACCCTGCTGCAAGGCAGCCCTGTCTCTCGCAAGCTGCCAGGCAGCAACTCCCACGTCCTGAATTCTCTACGAGCTGCCTAAGAGCAGCTTCCCTCTGTCCCGCCACCTGTCCGTTGTTTCTCTCCCTGCTGCCCGCTGTCCTGACTTCCCCTATAAGCTCTCTCGCGCTGCCTCCTTCCTCTTCACGTCTCCTGCTTCGCTGACCTCCCAGTTGCACAGCAGCTTCACTCCTCCACTGCCCAAGGCAGGCCCTAATAACCTCCTGACAGCATCCTTTCCTCCCGGACTTTTGACGCTGCCCATTATATTCTTTCTGCCATCCCCACTCCTGCGTGTTATCCCACTGACAGCTTTTGCCAGCTGCAAAGGCCTCACTTATTATTATCATCTCCCTTACAGCTGCCCAGCAGCTTCCTGAATATCTTATTTCCCCCAAATGCCGTGTCTTTTCTTTAAGCTGCCAATGGCCTCACTTTTCATTTATTTAATCTTCCCCTATTCAAACTTCTTTCTTTTTTTTTTTTCTATTCCGCAAGGCAGGCAGCTTTTCTTCTTACTTTTATGTATATCATTTTATTCCTTTTGCTGCCAACTGCCAAGCATAAAATATGATGTGACGAATTTATTGCTTAAAATCACACTTGTGCTATATTTATTTTCTTGGCTAGATAAATTCGATAAAACACAAAAACAAAGTAAATAGCATAAAAATATGAGGAAATAACTAAGAAAAGACAAGAGAATTTGATGTAAAATATGTATAAATATGAGCTTATCACTTGCTTCTCCAAATTGTCCACCCTCTTGTCTTGGATTTGCCTCTCTTTGTTTTGAGTTTGGACTTCCTGCGTCAAAGTAGTAAGTAATTGAAAATTTTTATCATTATCACTTGAATTACCTACATTGCTTTGGGCAGGTTGTGCTTGATGCGAAATATATAAGCACTCAAATTAACCCCTCTTGTGACAATTGTAGTACATGTATAAGTAGGGATCGTTCTAAACCGGGGATTAGGAGGAGGGCTTGCTAAAACCTCTAAACTGACTAAAAAACATAAAAACAAAGTTGAAAAAATGTAAACAAAAGACTTTAAAATAAGAAAGTAAAAGGGGGATTTGGGTTTGGTGAAGTTGAAAGTAAAACAAACAAACTAAAACTTAAATAGATTTTTAGCTAGGCAAATTGTAAAACGAATTTGAGAAATAAGATGATGGATGGATTAGTTAGAGGTTCGTTCTTCACACATGACACACTTGTACATGAATCGATTTCCAGTTGCTTTTCAATAAACTATGATGCTCAACACCCCATATTAACTGTGAACATCACTTTTTTAATCTTCAAGTTTTCCTTAAATTATTGAATTGGACGGAAGACGCAGACAACAATTCAACACATTCTCTAAAAGTCCCCTACGTGAAAAGCACAATAGAGATACAATTAAAGATCATTAAGTTTCATGAAAACTATAAGTATTGACGAGGCAATCGTAACTATGAAAAGCATGATACGTTTGCCAAGAATTCAATTAACGCGATTGTGACAAGCAACCTTCACTACTCATGAATATAAACTTGTAACGATAAGGTGAAACTCATTTATATTCTAGCATCTAATTCATGTATGAAAACTAAGTATGCATCCTTAATAAACATACAAGAATTAGTTATGAAGTAAATAGATAATTGAATTGCAATCACAACTTATCAAATCACAATTGGAAGAAATCAATTCATATCACAAGCATGTTCATGGCTTCAAACTTCCCCCTAACTAAATAGGGGTTTAGTTCCTCATGTTCACAAAACAAAGATAAATAGAATTATACATTGAAAATAAAAGAAAGAAAACACCTAAACGTTTCAACGATCCATGTTGGATAGCAAGCACGTCCAAGAACTTTCCTTCTTCTTCTTTGCCGCAACACAAGGTTGGAGTGATGTTTTGAAGGGTTGGTTATATGGAGGAATGGATGGGAAGGAGTTTAGAGATGTAGGGAGAGGCAAGGCAAGACTTGGAGAATGGTTAATTTCTTGATGATTTGAATGAGGTTGCTGCCATGGTATTTATAGGAAGAGGATGGACTTGTTTAACACAAAATTCTGGTGGAATTGAGTAGGTGAGCACGGCAAAGAGTGGGAATTGTTGGTGGATTAGGTATTGAGTCATCCATTCACATGTCATGGTGATTTAAGCATTGCATCATCCACTCACATGTCATGGTGATTTAAGCATTGCATCATCACTCAAATTTCTGGTGAAAGTGAATCGATGCCCACGGCATTGAAGAATTTCTTGGTTTCGAGTGAAGTTTTGGTCAATCCTTCTAGAAATTTATCCCTTCTTGCAACTTGTATTTGTTTCACCAGATTTTTAGCATGTTCCTAGCCTCTTTTGACTTCAAATTCGTCCAAACTCCTTGCTCCATGCATATGCACTTCATTCCAAGCCCAATTTTGCTCCTAAAAGCTCCAAAATGCTCCTTTTTACATACTTTGACAATAAAACCTGAAATTGCACGAAAATGACTTTAAACACTAAACTAACTAAGGAAAAACAACATAAATGCATGAGAACAAGCCAATTAAGTCGCATAAAAATGCTCCTATCAAATTCCCCCACACTTAGCTTTTGCTAGTCCTCGAGCAAAACAAAGAAATAAAACAAAACAAAACCAACAAACATAACAGAAACCTTCCAACGTTTGCCTCAGGCATTTCCAATGCACATGACAAGTTAAAGATTATCATTCCCACAGATTTGAGTCAATTTAACACTTAAGCACATACTTAATCATAGTCACTACTTACTAGTTCACAATTAACCAATTAAAACAATGTTTTGAATGTAGTAACATGCCTTAGAGAATTCCCTCAATCCTTACAAGATATGCACTCTATTTTCACTCAGATTTTCTAACTACACACCCTATACTAGTTATATGTGAGAGAATGGATGTAGATATAAAAACGAATGCTCACATATATGTATCACAAAGAACGCAATTTCCGGAGTTAACAAGCATGTTTAGAAATGATCTCATGAATGGAATGCTACTACTTAGATGCGAGAACCAGTGACACCATATGCTCATACCAAATTCAAACTCCACAAATTGAAACACATAACACTCAAGATAGAAGTTAAGGGTTGTAACGGGGTTTGGGGTATTGGTTAACAAAGTAAGGATAGGGAAAACAAACGTTCTTCAAGCGATAGTAAGCAAAGTAGTGAAATTGAGACCTAGAATTCACTTAGAATGCAGAAATCATCTTTTAGTCATAAAGGGGAGATTTGAACAACTCTTAGGGCCGAATTCATTGTTTTGGACCCTTACTTCAACAAACAATACTTTGGAACTCTTTTTCACATCTTTTCAATTCTTTTTTTTTCACCCGTGCCTATGTCACACAAATTCACATAACAAAAACTTCCCCCACACTTGTTTTCTGCCATAAAAGAATTCTAATTAAATCATGCTTTACTATGCTTAAAGGACAAAGGTATGGATAGTCCTAATCTAGGCTAGGTGAGGAAAACATGGGTTAACAAAGAAAAGGCTAAACAAGGCTTAATGGGGTTGAAACCTACAAAACATAATGACATAGGGGATTCACGGCATTTTGGCTAAGGTGGTGGTCACTACACAACTTCATCTTGAATATGTGTTATGCAATTCAATGACATGCTTTGAATGAAATGGGCATGAGTTCTAGCATTTGGAACTAAATGATGAAACGCCTTCTAAGTAGCAATCAAGCAAAGAATAGTGAGATCATGCAACGACTTAGAAAACAAAGAATGCACAGATTTTAACTCTCCAAATAAACGTTTAGGCTCAAGTCTCACAAGGTTGTAGCGTTAATTTGAGTTCATTCCTTCAAGCATGTTACAAAAACTGATTTTTCCTTTATGATTACATGTGAATTCATAAGTTATAACCACAACCAAGCATAAACCAAAGAGTAAATCAAACTTTCATCCATGTTAATCACTTTCTTTAACAGCCATGCAATTACAAACCGAATCCTCATCATTGTGTTGGAAGGTACCCTAAGACACAAACAAACACACAAAAACAACTCAAAACAACTCTTTTTTTGGGTTTTTAAAACAAATTTTTCAAATTTTTATGTGATTTTCGGATTTTTACTTCAAAACACACTAAAACACACCAAAACTGCTTAAAAACACTTAAAAACAGCAAGGAACAAGTCTATAAGTTAAGGGTGATAAAATCCCACGAATTTGCATAAAAAACACTTAGTTACCCCCCCACACTTAAATCAAACATTGTCCTCAATGTTTCAAGCATACACTAACACAAAAAACAAACAAACAAGAAAAACAGCAACTAAGCAATTTAACATGAAAACAACAACAAAGAGACGGGTTTAGGAACGCAAATCTGGAATTTGGAGTGCTCTCTAGGTCTTCCTTTGTTGCCTGCATGGGTTGCCTCCCAAGTAGCGCTTGCTTTAACGTCGTACAGCCGGACGAAGAGCCCATTCACTCCTTAATGGAGTCCACAGCATGCAAGGGAATGTCATCCACGGTATGCTCCTCAAAGTTCTCGTAGTATGGCTTCAAACGATGCCCGTTTACTTTGAACTCTTGACCTGTTTTGAAGCTACGAACTTGGACTGCACCATGAGGAAAAACGTTAGTAATAACAAAGGGTCCAATCCAACGTGAACGTAACTTACCCAGAAATAGACGAAGACGGGAATTAAACAACAACACTTTCTGTCCAACTGAGAAGGACTTGGTGCGAATCATCTTGTCATGAAAGGCCTTTGTCTTTTCCTTGTAAAGGCGAGCATTCTCGTAAGCTTCATTCCGTATCTCCTCAAGTTCATTCAATTGAAGCTTACGATGAATTCCAGCAGCATCCACATCCATGTTGAACTTCCTCACGGCCCAATGAGCCTTGTGCTCCAACTCCACAGGTAAATGACATGGCTTGCCATAAACAAGCCGAAAGGGGGACATTCCTATGGGTGTTTTGTAGGAGGTCCTATAAGCCCACAGTGCATCTTCTAGCCTTAAACTCCAATCTTTTCTTGTTGGCCCAACCGTCTTTTCAAGAATCTGTTTAATCTCCCGATTCGACACCTCGGCTTGCCCGCTTGTTTGAGGATGATAGGGTGTGGAAACCCTATGTGTAACGTTGTATTTCTTGAGCAAGGCCTCGATTGTGCGATTACAGAAATGTGAACCTCCATCACTGATAAGGACTCGAGGCATCCCGAACCTAGTAAAAATGTTAGACTTCACAAAATCTGCAACTACCTTAGAATCGTTAGTCCGGGTGGCTTTTGCTTCCACCCATTTAGAAACATAATCCACCGCCAACAAAATATAGAGAAAACCATGTGATGAAGGAAAAGGACCCATAAAATCAATGCCCCACACATCAAATATTTCAACAAAAAGTATAGGGTTTTGTGGCATTTGATCCTTAGCACTTATATTACCCATTCGTTGACAACGATCACATGTAAGGCAAAACATCCTAGCATCCCTAAAGATGGTTGGCCAATAAAACCCACATTCTAAGATTTTAAGGGCAGTGCGTTGGGTGCCAAAATGTCCCCCACAGGCATATGAATGACAAAATGTTAAAATAGATTGAAACTCAGATTCATTCACACAACGTCGTACAATCTGATCGGGACAAAATTTCCAAAGGTATGGGTCATCCCAAACATAAAACCTAGCATCCTTTCTAAGCTTATCACGTTGATTCCTATTAAGTGTGCTAGGAGTATGTTTAGACACCAAATAGTTCACCAAATCTGCATACCAAGGCTCACTTACCTGAATAGACATTAGTTGTTCATCGGGGAAGGTTTCTGAAATTGGCATTGCTTCCTCATGCACCATTCAGCTTAGGTGGTCAGCCACCACATTCTCCACGCCCTTCTTATCCCGAATCTCAATGTTAAACTCTTGTAGAAGCAACATCCATCGAATCAATCTAGGCTTGGCCTCCTTTTTCGTGAGCAAATATTTGAGAGCTGCATGATCAGTAAAAATAAGAACTTTAGTACCAAGTAAGTAAGATCGGAACTTATCTAATGCAAAAACCACAGCAAGTAATTCTTTCTCAGTGGTTGAATAATTTAATTGAGCATCATTGAGTGTCCTAGAAGCATAATAGATAACGTGGGGTTGCTTGTCCTTTCGCTGCCCCAAAACAGCACCAATGGCATAGTCCGAAGCATCACACATCAACTCGAATGGAAGGCTCCAATCTGGAGGTGTGATAATAGGAGCCGAAGTGAGAGCCTCTTTTAAGTGCTTGAATGCTGTGGAACATGCTGCATCAAACTCGAAAACCACCTCTTTTTGAAGCAATCGGCATAGTGGCTGTTCAATCTTGGAGAAATCCTTAATGAAACGCCTATAAAAACCTGCGTGGCCAAGAAATGAACGAATCTCTCTAACCGAAGTTGGAGAGGGTAAGTGGCGAATAAGGTCGACCTTAGATTTATCCACTTTAATGCCTTTTTCAGAAATAATATGGCCTAGAACAATACCTTGCTTAACCATGAAGTGACATTTCTCCCAATTAAGCACAAGATTTGTTTCAACACAACGTTTCAAGATTAAGGTCAGATTATTCAAGCAATGATCAAATGAATTACCAAACAAAAATCATCCATGAATATCTCAATAATCTTCTCCACATAATCAGAAAAAATACTCACCATGCATCGTTGAAATGTCGCCGGAGCATTGTACAAACCAAATGGCATGCGCCTATATGCAAAAGTGCCAAAGGGGCACGTAAATGTTGTCTTCTCTTGGTCCTCCGGAGCTATCACAATTTGGTTATATCCGGAATATCCATCAAGAAAGCAATAAAATTCATGACCGGCTAACCTTTCCAACATTTGGTCGAGGAATGGTAATGGAAAGTGATCCTTCCTTGTCATGGCATTTAACTTCCTGTAATCAATACAAACACGCCAACCAGTCACAACACGCGTGGGTACAAGTTCTTGTTCTTCATTTTTCACCACCGTGACTCCGGACTTTTTGGGAACAACCTGCACAGGTGACACCCAACGACTATCAGAAATCGGATATATAACACCACAATCAAGCAATTTTATAACCTCCTTTTTCACTACTTCCATCATGGGTGGATTAAGGCGACGTTGAGCATCACGGGATGGCTTGGCTTCTTCCTCCAAAAGGATGCGATGCATGCACGTGGTGGGACTAATGCCTTTGATATCCGCCAATGTCCATCCAATGGCAAATTTGTGCTCTTTTAACACCCTTATCAACTTGTCTTCTTCTTGGGCCGTGAGTAAGTTGGAGACGATGACGGGGAGCGTCTGATCTTGTCCCAAGAAAGCATACTTCAAGTGATTGGGTAATGGCTTTAACTCAAGTGTAGGTGGCTGCACAATTGATGGAAGTAACTTGTTAGTCAAAACCGAATCTAAAAGTGAGAGTGGAGACTTACCAGAGTGTGAAGGCAATGACTCAAGGGCAGCGACCATTTCAAGTACTTCATCACAAGGGGGCACGGTAATATGGTCAGATTGCATGCCGTGGGTTGCAAGGACTCCCCCACACTTATTTCTTGTTCCTATGCCGTGCATTAAGGCTACCTCAAGTGCATCTTCGTTTAGTTGATCCAAATGCACCTGTGCCAAAGAATCAACAATGTCAATAGCAAAACAAGAATGGTCCTCCATTGGATATTTAATGGTTTCAGAAAGATTAAAATGAATAATGTCCTCATCAAACTCCATGGTTAATGTTCCCTTAAACACATCAATCTTTGTTCTTGTTGTTTTCATGAATGGACGGCCTAGCAAGATTGGCAATGATGGAGCATGGCTTGAATCCTCCATGTCTAAAACATAGAAATCTGCAGGGAAGATAAGGTGATTGACCTGCACTAAAACATCCTCAAGGACTCCCTTGGGATAAGCGTTAGAACGATCGGCCAATTTAATTATAACGCCATCGTGTTTTAACTCACCAAGGTTCATTGATGCATAAATGGAATATGGCATTACATTGATAGAAGCACCTAAATCTAACATGCATTGTTCAAATCTAGTGTTTCCAATTATGCATGGAATAGTAAAACTACCTGGATCCTTACATTTTGGAGGTAACTTCCGTTGCAAAACCGCAGATACATTTTCACTTACTTTCACAACTTCTTTGTTTGAAATTCTTTTCCTAGTTGTGCATAACTCTTTTAAAAACTTTGCATACCTGGGCACTTGCTTAATAGCATCAAGTAAAGGAATGTTTACTTGAACTTTTCGAAAGGTCTCCAAAATGTCCTTTTCGCCTTCTTCCTTCTTTGATTGTGCAAATCTGCGAGGAAAAGGAACATTGGGCAGATTAGTGTTTGGAATCACAACATTTGGGACAACATTACCTGAGGTGGACAGATTGGAATGCTTGGATAGCTGCGGCATGGTTGGTGCTATTCTTGCCGTGGGTTTGGATTGCTCTTCTTCTTCCATTTGTAGCTTTGCATCTTCCTTGTTTGGGGCATGTTCATGTGCTTTGCTTCCCACTTCTTTTCCACTTCTTAAAATGATGGCTTTTGCAGATTCAAAACCACCTTTTGGATTAATCACCGTGGTGCTTGGTAACTTACCATTCTCACGAATTTGTCCCAAAAATTCGGCCATTTGGCCCATTTGCTTCTTGAGCTCATTCACCTCCTTTGCTTGATTATGCATTCCCTGTGCCATTGTGGTTAATAACTGATATGTTTTATCATCATTCATGGACATACCTGAGTTGGTTTGGGATGATTGTGCTTGAGGGGGTGGTTGTGGTGCCATTGGCCTTGGAAAGAAACCCGGGGGTTGTCGGAATCCACTTTGTTGGGCAGATTGTTGTGCATCTCTTCATCTGAAATTAGGGTGATCACGCCATCCCGGATTGTATGTATTAGAGAAAGGATCACCCCTTGGTTGGTTTGGATTCCCATAACCCACGGCATGGGCAGATTCCCACCCTCCATTTTCAATTAATTGAGGGCACTTGTCCGTAAGGTGGTCTTGCATGGAACACACGCCACAAGTTGCCACGTTTTGCACTTTTGGACCTTCCACCATCTGAGAAAGCAAAGTAGTAAGGTTAGCCATTTGATTTTGAAGTTCGGTTATGGCACTTACCTCATTGACTTGATGTGGTCGTGGGTTACTCCTTTGTCCAACGCCTTCGTATTGTTGAGCATTCAACGCACGGTTGGAAATTAAAATCTTTGCTGCCATGGGGGTCTTGTCCACCAAAGCTCCTCCCGCCGAGGCATCTAGCATTTGACGTTCGATAGGTAGTAGCCCCTCGTAGAAGTATTGCAAAAGAAGTTCCTCCTTCATCTGATGCTGTGGACAAGAAGCAACAAGAGATTTAAAACGTTCATAATAAGTAGGAAAAGATTCACCTTCCTCTTGTTGAATTCCACTTATCCTTTTCCGTAGGAGGATGACTCGAGAAGTTGGGAAAAACTTCTCCAAGAAGGCCCGTTTCATACTTTCCCATGATGTGACGGTTCCGGGCGCCAATTCGTACAACCAATCCTTCGCCTTTTCCAAGAGAGAAAAAGGGAAGGCTTTCATCTTCAAAATACTCTCATCGACATTGACGGGGGTCATGCTCGAGCACACTACCTCGAATTCTTTCAAGTGTTTGTTAGGATCTTCCATGGACAACCCATGGTACTTCGGATGTGGTGTAACAAGCTTGACTTCAATTCAAATTCTTCTGTCTTTCCTCGGGCTGCTGCGGGGTATTGGATGCATAGAGGCGCGGCATTGTCCAATCCCGAGGCTGAAAGTTCTTTGATTGTTCGATTGTCCACCTCCATGTCTTTTTCTGCCTCCTCATTTTCTTCAAATTCGGATTCAGAACTAGAACTAGGTGGACTAGGTTCTGGTACTTTCCTTTTCCTTCTCAAAGTTCGTTCAAAATTGTCGTCAAACTCCGATATATGTGCATGAACTGGTTGAGAACTACGAGTCATAAACTAGTACCTGAAATAAACAAAATCAAATAAAATTAAAAACTAAAAATTAAAACACACAAAAAAAAAAGAAATAGAAAGAAACAATGGGGATTTAGCAAAGTTGCTAATCCCCGGCAACGGCGCCAAAATTTTGATGCGAAATATATAAGCACTCAAATTAAACCCTCTTGTGACAATTGTAGTACATGTATAAGTAGGGATCGTTCTAAACCGGGGATTAGGAGGGCTTGCTAAAACCTCTAAACTGACTCAAAAACATAAAAACAAAGTTGAAAAAATGTAAACAAAAGACTTTAAAATAAGAAAGTAAAAGGGGGATTTGGGTTTGGTGAAGTTGAAAGTAAAACAAACAAACTAAAACTTAAATAGATTTTTAGCTAGGCAAATTGTAAAACGAATTTGAGAAATAAGATGATGGATGGATTAGTTAGAGGTCCGTTCTTCACACATGACACACTTGTACATGAATCGATTTCCAATTGCTTTTCAATAAACTATGATGCTCAACACCCCAGATTAACTGTGAACAGCACTTTTTTAATCTTCAAGTTTTCGTTAAATTATTGAATTGGACGGAAGACACATACAACAATTCAACACATTCTCTAAAAGTCCCCTACGTGAAAAGCACAATAGAGATACAATTAAAGATCATTAAGTTTCATGAAAACTATAAGTATTGACGAGGCAATCGTAACTATGAAAAGCATGATACGTTTGCCAAGAATTCAATTAACGCGATTGTGACAAGCAACCTTCACTACTCATGAATATAAACTTGTAACGATAAGGTGAAACTCATTTATATTCTAGCATCTAATTCATGTATGAAAACTAAGTATGCATCCTTAATAAACATACAAGAATTAGTTATGAAGTAAATAGATAATTGAATTGCAATTACAACTTATCAAATCACAATTGGAAGAAATCAATTCATATCACAAGCATGTTCATGGCTTCAAACTTCCCCCTAACTAAATAGGGGTTTAGTTCCTCATGTTCACAAAACAAAGATAAATAGAATTATACATTGAAAATAAAAGAAAGAAAACACCTAAACGTTTCAACGATCCATGTTGGATAGCAAGCACGTCCAAGAACTTTCCTTCTTCTTCTTTGCCGCAACACAAGGTTGGAGTGATGTTTTGAAGGGTTGGTTATATGGAGGAATGGATGGGAAGGAGTTTAGAGATGTAGGGAGAGGCAAGGCAAGACTTGGAGAATGGTTAATTTCTTGATGATTTGAATGAGGTTGCTGCCATGGTATTTATAGGAAGAGGATGGACTTGTTTAACACAAAATTCTGGTGGAATTGAGTAGGTGAGCACGGCAAAGAGTGGGAATTGTTGGTGGGTTAGGTATTGAGTCATCCATTCACATGTCATGGTGATTTAAGCATTGCATCATCCACTCACATGTCATGGTGATTTAAGCATTGCATCATCACTCAAATTTCTGGTGAAAGTGAATCAATGCCCACGGCATTGAAGAATTTCTTGGTTTCGAGTGAAGTTTTGGTCAATCCTTCTAGAAATTTATCCCTTCTTGCAACTTGTATTTGTTTCACCAGATTTTTAGCATGTTCCTAGCCTCTTTTGACTTCAAATTCGTCCAAACTCCTTGCTCCATGCATATGCACTTCATTCCAAGCCCAATTTTGCTCCTAAAAGCTCCAAAATGCTCCTTTTTACATACTTTGACAATAAAACCTGAAATTGCACGAAAATGACTTTAAACACTAAACTAACTAAGGAAAAACAACATAAATGCATGAGAACAAGCCAATTAAGTCGCATAAAAATGCTCCTATCAGTGCTTGGGCTTGTGGTGGTGCCAACGGCTTTTGATAGAAACCCGGGTGTTGTTGCCTAAATCCGCTTTGTTGTTGGCCTTGTTGGGGGTCTCGCCATTTAAAATTCGGATGATCACGCCAACCGGGATTGTAAGTATTGGAAAATGGATCACCACGTGATTGGTATTGATTGCCATATCCCACGGCATTGAGTGTTTCCCACCCTCCATTCTCGATCAATTGTGGGCACTTGTCCGTAGGGTGTCCTTGCATGGAGCATACGCCACAAGAAGCTACGGTTTTGACTTTTGGACCTTCAACCACCTGAGAAAGCAACGTAGTAAGGTTATCCATTTGATTTTGAAGTTCGGTTATGGCACTTACCTCATTGACTTGATGTTGCCGTGGCATGCTCCTTTGTCCAACACCTTCGTATTGTTGAGCGTTCAACGCTCGATTAGCAATCAACATCTTTGCAGCCGTAGGGGTCTTGTCCACCAATGCTCCTCCCGCTGAGGCATCTAGCATTTGACGTTCAATTGGTAGAAGTCCCTCATAGAAGTATTGTAGAAGTAGTTCCTCCTTCATTTGATGCTGTGGACATGAAGCAACAAGAGATTTAAAACGTTCATAATATGTAGGAAACGACTCACCTTCATCTTGTTGAATTCCACTTATCCTTTTTCGTAGGAGGATGACTCGAGAAGTTGGGAAAAACTTCTCCAAGTAAGCTCGTTTCATGCTCTCCCATGATGTGACAGTTCCGGGAGCCAATTCGTACAACCAATCTTTCGCCTTCTCTTGGAGAGAAAAGGGAAAGGCCTTCATCTTCAAGATGCTCTCATCCACGTTCACCGGAGTCATGCTTGAGCAAACGACTTCAAACTCCTTCAAATGCTTGTTTGGATCTTCCATGGATAGCCCATGGTACTTCGGAATGTGATGTAACAAGCTTGACTTCAATTCGAACTCGGCAGTTTTGTCCGGAGCCGCCCTAGGGTATTGGATACATAGAGGTGCGGCATTATCCAATCCCGAAGCGGAAAGCTCCTTGATCGTTCGGTTGTCCGCTGCCATGTCTACCACTTCCTCTTCAAATTCAGAAACGGACGCGGAACTTGCACTTGATTCACTAGGTTCCGGGTTCTTCCTCTTACGTCTCAACTCACGCTCAAAATCGTCGTCAAAGTCTAAAATATGGTCGTGAACCGGATTAGAACTCCGAGTCATAAACAAGTACCTAAAACAAGAAACAAAATAACATAAGAATCTGATCTAATAAGAAAAACGAAAATAACAATCCAAGGGATTAGCAAAGTTGCTAATCCCCGGCAACGGCGCCAAAATTTTGATGCGAAATATATAAGCACACAAATTAAACCCTCTTTTTATCCGGGGATTAGGAGGGATTGCTAAATCACTTGAAAACTGACTCAAATACGTAAAAACAAGTTTAAAACACTAAACTAGACTCAAAGAATGCAAAACTAAACTTTAAAACACCAAAACAAACCAAAAGACTCAAAACAGCACCAAAACCCTCAAAACTGCCTTAAAAACACAATCTGGGCAGTTTTGAACACTAGACACAAACTTGGACGAAAATTGGTTTTAACTTGACCTAAGACACTTAAAAACACAAACTAAAGTGATTTCTAACTACTATGACTCAACAAAGAAAAGGGGGATTGATTTTGGACGAATTTAAAAACAAAACAAACTTTGTAAATTAGAACAGATTTTAAAAACGAATTTGATTGAATTGGATGGATGGAAGGCTAGCTAAGGGGTTCATCTCCACACATGTTATACTTGCATATAAAACGATTTCCAATTGCTTTTCAATAAACCATGAATTCTCAACGCCCCAAGTTAATTAGGTCCGCTTAAATTAACCTTCAGATTTTCCTAATGTTATTGAATTGGATGATTGCATACGACAACCCAAAACATTCCCCACAAGTCCCCTACATGATTGCATAATAGAGATACAAGCAAGAATCATTAAGTTCTATGAAAACCATAAGCATTGACGAAGCACTTGTTACTATGATTGCATGAAACTTATGCCAAGAATTTACTTAACGCGATTGAGATCATCAACCTTTACTACTTGTGAATATAAGTCCATAACGATTAGGTGAAATTTCCTTATATCCTAGCATTCAATTTATGCATGATAATTAAGCATGCACTCTCAACCAACACACACAAATCAATGTAATTCACATAGATAAGTAAATTGAATTCACAACTTATGAAACGCAATTAGAAGTAATCAAATCATAACGCAAGCATAAACATGTATTTCGAATCCCCCCCTAGCCAAGGGGGGGGGTTTAGTTCCTCATACGCACAAAACAAAGAGAATTGAATTTAAACATTGAAATCAAAGGAAAAGAAACACCTAGAAATTCCAGCGACGCGGACTTGAATTGCATGAACTCCCAAGCATCCCTCTCCTCCTCCTTGGTGCGGCAAAGGGTCTAGGGACAGGTTTAGGGCCTTAGGTGTATGGATGAATGGTTATGGAGGGATGTAGTAGTGTTTAGGGGAAGGGAATGGTGCGGCAAAGGTGTGGAGAGAGTTTGGGCGAATTTCTGAATTTATGGAATGAATGAATGTGTATGAGAGGTGGTGCCCTGATTTAGGGGTTAATATGAGTATATATAGGCACTTAAAACCCTAGGGGAATCAGATATGGACTTCTAGAATCCAAATCCACAAGGAAAAAGGTTAAAACAATCAGAAATCCTAAGGGATAAGATAAGGGTGCGGCAGGTTTTTAGGGATAATGATAGGCCTTCTAGAATGCCTTGCAAGGCAAGGAACTAGGGTATCTAGAAGCTAGGGTGCGACACCAATGTAGGGATTAGGGATAGGGCTTCTAGAAAGCCCCAAAACTGATAGGAAATATATGAAACCCACAGCAAGGAGGGGAACTCTTCTAGAAACTTCTCATTTGTGTCCTACAACACTTAGGAGTCCTCCTTGCATTAGGAAAACATGTCTCAATCCTCTCTTGACTTGGAATTCTTCTCCTTCTTCATCTTGGAAACCTTTCCTTCTAGGACTTGGAAATCTTCTTTGTTGCTGAAACTTGATGCCATTCGGATTTAACTTTCCTACTTCGAGTAGGAAACCTTGTTTGAGTAGGAATCTTCATTCTTCTAGGAATCCATCTCCAACTAGGAATCCCTCGTTGATTAGGATTTCATCTTTTAATTAGGCGCTTTCCTACTTCGACTAGGAAACCTTGTTCAAGTAGGAAACATCATCTTCAAGTCTTCAATTTCGTCCATCCTCTTGGCTCCAAGCATATGATGTCCATTCCAAGCTCAAATGTGCTCCAAAAGGCTCCAAAATGCATCCTTTTGCATACCTTGCCCTTAGAACCTGAAAACACATAAAACTAGCTTAAAAGACTACTTTACTAAGGAAAAACATTATAAATGCACAAGAACAAGCTAAACTAAGGCGCATAAATATGCTCTTATCAACCACCTAAGCCGAATGGTGCACAATGAAGAGTCCCTACCCATTGCCGAGACATTCCCCGATGAACAATTGCTGTCCATTAAGATTAGTGCACCTTGGTATGCTGATATTGTTAATTTTTTGGTGTCAAAACGTATTCCAAGTGAGTTCACTAGACACCAACGTGATAAACTTAGGCACGATGCACGGTTTTATGTGTGGGATGATCCGTACTTATGGAAATTTTGCCCTGATCAGATTATACGTCCTTGTGTGCACGATTCTGAATGTCATTCAATTTTGAGTTTTTGTCATACATATGCATGTGGAGGGCACTTTGGCACACAACGTACAACCCTCAAAGTGTTACAATGTGGATTCTATTGGCCTAGTATTTTTAAAGATGCTAGAACTTTTTGCTTAACATGTGATAAATGCCAAAGAATTGGTGGTATTAGTGCAAGGGACCAAATGCCGCAGGTTTCTATCCTAAATGTTGAAATTTTTGATGTTTGGGGTATTGATTTTATGGGTCCCTTCCCTTCATCGTATGGTTTCATGTATATTTTGCTTGCGGTTGATTATGTGTCGAAATGGGTGGAAGCCAAGGCCACCCGGACTAATGATTCTAAAGTGGTTGCAGATTTTATTAGAACTAACATTTTTGCAAGGTTTGGAATGCCACGAGTGATCATTAGTGATGAAGGGTCACACTTTTGCAATCGGACCATTGAAGCGTTATTGAGGAAGTTGATGCGAAAATAACTAACGCACAAATTTAAACCCTATTTGTGACAGTTGTAGTAATGATGTAAGTAGGGATCGTTCTAGGCCGGGGATTAACTAGGGATGCTAACCCAAGTAAAATTAAATTAAAAACGTAAAAACAAAATTTAAAACACTAAACTAGACTCAAGACACTTAAATAGAATAACTCAAAATAAAACTAACAAATAATCTAAAAAGACACAAAATAATTCAAGACTCAAGAAAATACAAACTAAAATGACTTCTAATAAATCTAACACTTTAAAATAAAATGGGGGATTGATTTTGATGAAAAGTAAATTAAACTTAAATAAATTACAAAATTGACAAAAACATAAAATTAAGGTAAAATGATAAATGACGGACTGGCTAGAGGATTATTCTCCACACATGTCACATATGCAACCTAAATTGATTTTCAGTTGTTCTTTCAATAAATTGTAAATTCTCAACGCCCCAAGTTAATTAGGTCCGCTTAAATTAACCTTCAGATTTTCCTACTTTTATTAGGTTGGATGATTGCATACGACAACCCAAAACATTCCCTACAAGTTCCCTACATGAATTGCATAATAGAGATACAAGCAAGAATCATTACGTTCTATGAAAATCATAAGCATTGACGAGGCACTCATTACTATGAATTGCATGAAACTTATGCCAAGAATTTACTTAACACGATTGTGGTCAACAACCTTTACTACTTGTGAATATAAGTTCATAACGATTAGGTGAAATTCACTTATATTCTAGCATCAAATTCATGCATGTAAATTAAGTATGCATCCTTAATCGACAAACAAAAATAAGTTATCAATCAAGCAGTTAAGCAAATTAAATCACAACTCAGAAATCACAACTGAAGGTAATCAATTCAAATTACAAATATATCCATGGTTTTGAATTAAACTCTAGCCAAAATAAAATTAGTTACACATTATTAAAATTAAAACAGAAATAAAACGTGAGTTTAGGAAAATTAAACCGAATGGGATGTTCAAGGATCTGTGCAATGCTGACTTTGCTGCACTGTCCACCTCGCCGTGCTGACTGCCCGTGCTGACTCGTGAGCTGCCTTGCTGTGCTGACCAGGCAGCACGCTGCACTTCCTGCTCCAGTCTCTCACCTCCTCGTTGCCAAGCAGCTCTCGGCACTCTCGCTCGCACCGCCCCTTCCCTGTCTCCCCTCACGTTCTTCTTTTAACACGCTGCCAAAGGCAGCGACCTCTCTCTCCCGCGCCTGCCTTCTGCTCGACTTCCTTCAGTTTTGCTGCGCCCACATGCAGCCTTGCTGCACGCCAGCCTTCCGCGTCTGTGCTTCTCGCCAGCTGCTTCCTGTGTCGCACGTCAGTCTTCCCTCTCGCGCTCTGCTGCAAGGCAGCAGCCTGTCCTCCCGTCCCCCTCCTTTCCTTCGCTGCCTGGTGGCAGCCTTCCTGCTCCCCACGTCTCTCCACTGCCTCAAGGCAGCGCCTAAGGCAGCGCACGTCCAGCCCCAAGGCCTTCACACCGAGAGCACCCCCCTTCGCAGCTGTCAAAGGACAGCTCCCTGTCCTCTTTTTAAGTTCCACGTGACTGCCTGCCCTCCTTTTCATTCTTTTCTGCCCATTCTTCCAGTGCGTCTCCCACTTGCTTTCCCTATTAAATTCTTTCTACCATCCTGCACGTTCACATATTATATATATAAATATATATATATTTATATATATATATATTTATATATATATATATATTTATAATACTATCTTATTTTTATTAACCAAAAATAGTGGGCAAAGCAGTTTTTACGATTTTATTACTAAAAATCACACTTATGCTAATTTTATTTTCTTAGCTAGATAAATACTATAAAACACAAAAACAAGGTAAATAGCTCAAAAATATAAGAAACTGACTAAGAAAAGACGAGAGAATTTGATGTAAAATATGTATAAATATAATCCGATCAGAAGTACAGTGTCACCCATAAGGTTTCTACACCTTACCATCCTCAAACGAATGGCCAAGCTGAGGTTTCCAACCGAGAGATCAAGCAAATACTTGAGAAGACCGTTGGGCCAATAAGGAAGGATTGGAGCTTACGGTTAGATGATGCACTTTGGGCGTATCGTACGGCGTACAAAACCCCCATTGGGATGTCCCCCTTTCGACTTGTCTATGGCAAGGCGTGCCATCTTCCCGTTGAATTGGAGCACAAAGCACTTTGGGCCATCAAGAAGTTTAACATGAACCTCGATGAAGCGGGAAGTCAAAGGAGATTGCAATTGAATGAGCTTGATGAGATACGGCACGAGGCGTACTATAATGCAAGCATTTACAAGCAAAAGACCAAAGCTTTCCATGACAACATGATCCGTGGGAAATCCTTCTCAATTGGGCAGAAAGTGCTATTGTTCAATTCCCGTTTGCGTTTGTTTCCCGGTAAGTTACGTTCTAAGTGGATTGGACCGTTTGTTATTACTAATGTTTTTGTTCATGGTGCAGTCCAAATCCAAAGCTTGAAAACGGGACAAGAATTCAAGGTGAACGGGCATCGTTTGAAGCCCTATTATGAAAACTTTGTGGAGCAACCCGTGGAGGACATCTCCTTGGATGCCGTGGGCCCTAATCTGGAGTGATGAGGCGTTTCGTCCGGTTGTACGACGTTAAAGAAAGCGCTTCTTGGGAGGCAACCCATGCATGCAACAAAGGAAGACCGAGGAATCACTCCTATTCCAGATTTGCGTTCCTAAAACCCTTCTCTTTGTTGTTGTTTCGTTTCTGCCATGTTAGATTGTTTAGTTGCTGTTTTGTTTGTTTACTTGTTATTTGTGTTAGTTTATGCTTGAAACATTGAGGACAATGTTTGATTTAAGTGTGGGGGGGGGGTAACCAAAGTGTTTTGATGCAAATTCGTAGGGTTTATCACTCATAACTTCTAAATGTTGTTCCTTGCTGTTTTTAAGTGTTTTTAAGCCGTCTTAGTGTGTTTTGATTCAAAAATCCGAAAATCCCATAAAAATTTGAAAAATTGTTTTAAAAAACCCAAAAAGAGTTGTTTTTGTGTGTTTGTTTGTGTCTTAGGGTACCTTCCAACACAATGATGAGGATTCAGGTTTGTAAGTGCATGGCTGTTAAAGAGAATGATTAACATGGATGAAAGTTTGATTGACTCTTTGTTTATGCTTGGTTGTGGTTATAACTTATGAATTCACATGTGATCATAAAGGAAAAAATTAGTTTTTGTAAATGCTTGAAGGAAGGAACTCAAATGTCAAGAGACGTACCTGAGGCACTTGGGCCGGATTGGGCTTGATTTTGGGGTGGGCCGTATGTTTTGGGAAAGAACCCTGGGGGTTGTTGCCTAAAGCCTCCTTGGTTCTGAGGTTGCTGGGGCTCCCTCCATTTGAAGTTTGGATGGTCTCGCCACCCCGGATTATACGTGTTGGAGTATGGATCATGTCTTGACTGATTTTGGCCTTGAAACCCAATGGCATTCGCACTCTCCCATCCGCCATTCTCGATGAGTTGAGGACACTTTTCGGAGACATGTCCTTGGATAGAACATACGCCACACACCACAGGTCCTTGTATCTTCATTCCCTCGGCCATCTGTGAAACAATAGAAGTAAGATTAGCCAATTGTGAATGAAGATCGGAAGTTGAACTTACCTCATGTACTTGGTGCCGTGGGGGTCCTCTTTGGCCTACACCCTCGTACTGTTGAGCGTTCAACGCTCTATTAGCAATCCAGACCTTGGCAGCCATGGGTGTTTTGTCCACCAATGCTCCCCCCGCCGAAGCATCAAGCATTTGACGTTCTAGAGGAAGGAGCCCCTCGTAGAAATATTGCAAAAGCAACTCCTCCTTCATCTGATGCTGTGGACAAGAAGCAACAAGTGATTTAAATCGTTCATAATATGTAGGAAAAGACTCACCTTCTTCTTGCTGAATTCCGCTTATCTTTTTGCGTAGGAGGATGATGCGAGAAGTTGGAAAGAACTTCTCCAAGAACGCTCTCTTCATACTCTCCCACGATGTGACAGTGCCGGGAGCTAACTCATATAACCAATCCTTGGCTTTATCCATCAAAGAGAATGGAAAAGCCTTCATCTTCAAAATATTTCCGTCAACATTGACGGGAGTCATACTAGAGCAAACTACTTCAAATTCTTTCAAATGTTTGTTAGGATCTTCCATGGACAAGCCATGGTATTTAGGAATATGATGAAGCAAACTTGACTTTAATTCAAACTCATCCGTCTTACCTTGGGCAGCCCTGGGGTATTGAATGTACAAGGGTGTGGCATTATCCAAACCTGAGGCGGAGAGCTCCTTGAGTGTACGGTTGTCCACCGCCATGCCTTGGACTTACACTAATTTGGACGAAATTTGATGAAAACTTGAATCAAAATACTTAGAAACACAAATCAAAACACTTTCTAACTAATCTAAGACTTCAAATTAAAGGGGGATTTGTTTTGGACGAAAATTGAAAACAAAACATAAACTTAAAGTTAAACAGATTGTAAAAACGATTTTGGTGAAATAGATGGTTAAAAGGGCTAGTTAGGAGGTTCTTCTCCACACATGTCATACTTGCAAACAAAACGATTCTCAGTTGTTCTTCCGATAAACTATGAATACTCAACGCCCCAAGTTAACCGTGAATTGCACTAATTAACCCTCAGTTTTTCCACAAGTTATTAAGTTGGATGATTGCATACGACAACCCAAAACACTCCCTACAAGTTCCCTACATGAATTGCATAATAGAGATACAAGCAAGAATCATTACGTTCTATGAAAAACATAAGCATTGACGAAGCATTTGTTACTATGAATTGCATGAAACTTATGCCAAGAATTCATTCAACGCGATCGTTTTCAAGCGATCTTCACTACTTGTGATTATAAGATTGTAACTATTAGGTGAAACTCCCTCATAATCTAGCATCATATTCATGCATGAAAACTAAGCGTGCACTCTCAATCAACATACACAAATAAGTTATCAATCAAATAGATGAACAAATTGAATCCATAACTTATGAAATAACAACTGAATGTAATCGAATCAAATTGCAAGTATGTACATGGTTTCGAATCACCCCCCAACTAAGGGGGTTTAGTTCCTCATACTCACAACACAAAGAGAATAGAATTTAAACATTGAAATCAAAGGAAAAGAAACACCTAGAAATTCCAGCAAATTGAACTTTGAATCACATGAACTCCAAGCTTTCTTCTCCTCCTCCTTGGTGCGGCAAAGGCCTAAAACAGCTTCTAAGGGTCCTATGTGTATGGATGAATGGGTAGGAGATGCCTTGGTGGTGTTAGGATGGATGGGGGGTTGCGGCAAAGGTTTAGAACTAGGGAGAATGGTGTTAGGGGCTGCGGCAAAGGTGTGGAGAGCTTTGGATTAATTTCTGAATTGTTGAGTGAATGATGTTCGGCCAAGGGAGGTAAAACACATATATATAGGCAGCCAAACCCTAAAGAAATCAGGTTAGACAAATGGGCTAGGGTTTAGGTGCGGCTAGGGTTAGGAAATCCACCAAAAACTAGGGTTTCTAGAACATTAGGTGCGGCATGGGCTTAGGGTAAGTAATCAGATTTTTTTCATGTGAGCAAGGCCTAGGTGCGGCTGATTAAGTGGGCTAGGGTTAGGGTTAGGTGCGGCATAGGTCCAAGAGGCAAAGATGGGTCATCCAAAAGCCCAAAGCCGAGAATAGAAACTCACAAAAATGGAAACCTCCAAGAATAGCAACCTCCAACTTTTAGAAACTTTAGTTGCCAATTCCGATTTAGGAAAGATCAACCCAAAATGGAAACTTTTAGGCTTAGCTTTCCTACTTCAAGTAGGAAACCTCAAATCTTCAACTCTTCAATTTCATCCCAACCTTGTGTTCCAAGCATGTCCTTTTCCATCTAAGCTCACATTTGCTCCAAAAAGCTCCAATTTGCATCATTTCATGTAATATGTCCTTTAAACCTGAAAACACATGAAAGTAGCTTAAAAGACTACTTTAAACTAAGAAAACATAACGAAAATGCATAAGAACTAGCTAACTAAGGCGCATAAATATGCTCCTATCAAATTCCCCCACACTTAGCTTTTGCTAGTCCTCGAGCAAAACAAAGAAACAAAACAAAAACACAATCTAAACCTTCCAACATTTGCCTCAGGGATTTCCAATGCACATGACACGTTAAAAATCATTACTCCCACAGATTTTAGTCATCTTCACACTTAAGCACATACTTAATCATAGTCACCACTTACTAGTTCACATTTAACCATTTAAAACGATGATTTTGAATGTAGTAACATGCCTTAGAGAATCCCTCAATTCCTTACAAGATATGCACTCTATTTTCACTCAGATTTTCTAACTACACACCCTATACTAGTTATATGTGAGAAGATTGATGTAAATATGAAAACGAATGCTCACATATATGTATAACAAAGAAAGCACTTTCCGGAGTTAATACGCATGTTTTTTTAATATGATCTCATGAATGGAATGCTACTACTTAGATGCGAGAACCAGTGACACCATATGCTCATACCAAATTCAAACTCCACAAATTGAAACACATAACACTCAAGATAGAAGTTAAGGGTTGTAATGGGGCTTGGGGTGTTGGTTAACAAGGAAAGGATAAGGAAAACAAACGTTCTTCAAGCGATAGTAAGCAAAGTAATGAAATTGAGACTTAGAATTCACTTAGATTGCAGAAATTAACTTTAACACACAAGGGGGAGACTTAAACAACTTCTTAGGGTCAAATTCATTGTTTTGGACCCTTACTTCAACAAACAATACTTTGGAACTCTTTTTCTCAACTTTTCAACTCTTTTTTTTTTCATACTTTTCATACTTTTTTTTTTTCCACGAATTTTTTTTTCTTTTCTTTTCTTTGCCGTGCCTATGGCACACAATTCCTCATGAAAAATACTTCCCCCACACTTGTTTTCTGCTAACATAGATCAAAAGGAATTCACTTCGAATCATGCTTTACTATGCTTTAAGAACAAGGGTATGGATGGTCCTAAACTAGGCTAGGTGAGGAAAAAATGGGCTAACAAATAACGAAGGCTTAACAAAGCTCAATGGGGTTAAAACCTACAAATCACAATGACATAGGGCACACGGCTTTTTGGCTAAGGTGGTGGTCACTACACAACTTCATCTTGAATATGTGTTATGCAACTCAATAACATGCTTTGAATGAAATGGGCATGAGTTCTAGCATTTGGAACTAAATGATGAAACGCCTTCTAAGTAGCAACCAAGCAAAGAATAATGAGATCATGCAACGACTTTAGAAAACAAAGAATGCACAGATTTTAACTCTCCAAATAAACGTTTAAGCTCAAGTCTCACAAGGTTGTAGCGTTGGTTTGAGTTCCTTCCTTCAAGCATGTTACAAAAACTGATTTTTTCTTTTATGATTGCATGTGAATTCATAAGTTATAACCACAACTAAGCATAAACAAAGAGTAAATCAAACTTTCATCCATGTTAATCACTTTCTTTAACAGCCATGTAATTACAAACCGAATCCTCATCATTGTGTTGGAAGGTACCCTAAGACACAAACAAACACACAAAAACAACTCTTTTTGGGTTTTTAAAACAAATTTTTCAAATTTTTATGTAATTTTCGGACTTTTACTTCAAAACACACTAAAACACATCAAAACTGCTCAAAAACACTTAAAAACAGCAAGGAACAAGTCTCCAAGTTAAGGGTGATAAAATCCCACGAATTTGCATCTAAAACACTTAGTTACCCCCCCCACACTTAAATCAAACATTGTCCTCAATGTTTCAAGCATAAAATCGCACTAAACAAAAAGAACACACAAACAGCAACTAAAACAACTAAATAGGCAGATTAGAAATAAACAACAAAGAGAAGAGTTTAGGAATGCAAATCTGGAATTGGAGTGATTCCTTGGTCTTCCTTTGTTGAATTGCATGGGTTGCCTCCCAAGTAGCGCTTTCTTTTACGTCTTGCAGCCGGACGAAAAGCCCATTCACTCTCCATGTGTGCCCACGGCACCCAAAGAAATATCTTCCACGGTTTGTTCAACAAAGTTCTCATAATATGGCTTCAAACGGTGTCCGTTCACTTGGAATTCATGACCTGTTTTGAGACTTTGAATCTGGATGGCACCATAAGAAGATACGTTAGTAATAACAAACGGTCCAATCCACTTAGAACGTAACTTACCGGGAAACAAACGTAAACGGGAATTGAACAATAGCACTTTCTGCCCAATGGAGAATGATTTCCCACGGATCATGTTGTCATGGAAAGCTTTGGTCTTTTGCTTGTAAATGCTTGCATTATCGTACGCCTCGTGCCGTATCTCATCAAGCTCATTCAATTGCAATCTCCTTTGACTTCCCGCTTCCTCGAGGTTCATGTTAAACTTCTTGATGGCCCAAAGTGCTTTGTGCTCCAATTCAACAGGAAGATGGCACGCCTTGCCATAAACAAGTCGGAAGGGGGACATCCCAATGGGGGTTTTGTACGCCGTACGATATGCCCAAAGTGCATCGTCAAGTCGTAAACTCCAATCCTTCCTCGTTGGCCCAACGGTCTTCTCTAGGATTTGCTTGATCTCACGGTTGGAAACCTCGGCTTGCCCATTAGTTTGAGGATGATAAGGTGTACAAACCTTATGGGTGACACTGTATTTCCTCAATAATGCTTCAATGGTCCGATTGCAAAAGTGTGACCCTCCGTCACTAATGATCACTCGTGGCATTCCGAACCTTGCAAAAATGTTAGTTCTAATAAAATCTGCAACCACTTTAGAATCATTAGTCCGGGTGGCCTTTGCTTCCACCCACTTCGACACATAATCAACCGCAAGCAAAATATATGTAAAACCATACGAAGAAGGAAAAGGACCCATAAAATCAATACCCCAAACATAAAAAATTTCAACATTTAGGATAGAAACCTGCGGCATTTGGTCCTTTGCACTAATACCACCCATTCGTTGGCATTTATCACATGTTAAGCAAAAAGTTTTAGCATCTTTAAAAATACTAGGCCAATAAAATCCACATTGTAACACCTTAAGGGCTGTGCGTTGTGTGCCAAAGTGCCCTCCACAAGCATATGTGTGACAAAAACTCAAAATTGAATGACATTCAGAATCGTGCACACAACGACGTATAATCTGATCGGGGCAAAATTTCCATAAGTACGGATCATCCCACACATAAAACCGTGCATCATGCCTAAGTTTATCACGTTGGTGCCTAGTGAACTCACTTGGAATACGTTTTGACACCAAAAAATTAACAATATCGGCATACCAAGGTGCACTAACCTTAATGGACAGCAATTGTTCATCGGGGAATGTCTCCAAAATCGGCACCAACTCCTCATTATGCACCATTCGGCTTAGGTGGTCAGCCACCACGTTTTCACTTCCCTTCTTGTCCCGAATCTCTATGTCGAACTCTTGAAGTAGCAATATCCATCGAATTAGCCGTGGCTTGGCCTCCTTTTTGGTGAGCAAGTACTTCAGAGCTGCATGATCAGTGAAAACAATTACTTTAGTTCCAATTAGATATGATCGAAATTTATCTAAAGCAAAAACAACGGCAAGAAGTTCTTTTTCTGTAGTGGAGTAGTTCAATTGTGCATCGTTCAACGTCCGGGAGGCATAGTAAATGACATGCGGCCTCTTGTCCTTTCTTTGTCCTAAAACAGCTCCTAAAGCATAGTCGGACGCATCACACATGAGCTCGAAAGGTAGACTCCAATCCGGTGGAACAATAATGGGTGCCGTGGTCAACAACTCCTTGAGTTGGTTGAATGATTTTGTGCACTCCTTAGTGAATTCAAACGCCACTTCTTTTTGTAGGAGTCGGCAAAGAGGTTGTGCTATCTTCGAGAAATCTTTGATAAACCTACGATAGAATCCTGCATGACCAAGAAACGAACGAACCTCTCTAACCGAAGTCGGAGAGGGTAAGTGACGTACAAGATCTATTTTCGACTTATCAACCTCAATACCCTTTTCAGAGATTATATGACCTAAAACGATGCCTTGTTTAACCATAAAATGACACTTTTCCCAATTAAGCACAAGGTTAGTTTCAACACAACGTTTTAGGATCACACTTAGATTATGTAAGCAACTATCAAACGAATCACCAAAGACGCTAAAATCATCCATAAACACTTCAATTATCTTCTCTACATAATCAGAAAATATACTCATCATGCATCTTTGAAATGTAGCAGGTGCATTACATAAACCAAAAGGCATGCGACGATATGCAAATGTACCAAACGGGCATGTAAAAGTGGTTTTTTCTTGGTCCTCAGGTGAAATGACAATTTGATTATACCCAGAATAACCATCAAGAAAACAATAGAAAGCATAACCCGCTAACCTCTCAAGCATCTGGTCAATGAACGGCAATGGGAAGTGGTCCTTCCTCGTGGTGGTGTTTAGCTTCCTATAATCAATGCACACCCTCCAACCGGTTTGAATACGTTGAGGGACAAGCTCATTCTCGGCATTAGCTACCACCGTCACTCCGGATTTCTTTGGTACGCATTGAACCGGCGAAACCCACCTACTATCCGAGATTGGATAGATAACCCCACAATCTAGAAGCTTTATGATCTCCTTCTTCACTACTTCCATCATCGGAGGGTTGAGACGGCGTTGAGCCTCTCTAGTTGGTTTGGCCCCCTCCTCAAGAAATATGTGATGCATACAAGTCGTAGGGCTTATACCTTTGATGTCGGCCAATGTCCAACCTAGGGCAGATTTGAACTCCTTCAAAACTCGAAGCAACTTCTCCTCCTCTTGTGCCGTGAGGGAGGAGGAAATGATGGCAGGTAGTGTTTCATTTTCTCCCAAGAAAATGTACTTCAGATGGCTTGGCAAAGGCTTGAGTTCAAGGATAGGTGCCTGAATGATAGATGGAAGCAATTTGTTAGTCGAAATGGGAATGGACTCACGGTTAGTATACTTACTATCAAGCTTAGGTGAGGACTCAAGGGCAGCCACAACTTCAAGTAATTCCTCATTAGGGGGCACGGCATGAGATGAATCTTGTATGCCGTGAGCATGCATGCAATCTGCTCCCTTTGTTTTGAGTTCCATGCCTCGTGTAATGACTTTTTCAAGCGCATCGTCATTCAAATCATCGAGATATCCCTGCGCCAAAGAGTCAATTATATCAATAGAAAAGCATGAATGGTCATCACTAGGGTATCTAATGGAATCAGAAAGATTAAAATTAACAACTTCCCCATCGAATTCCATGGACAAAGTTCCACTATACACGTCAATCTTCGTCCGGGCCGTCTTCATGAATGGCCTTCCAAGTAGAATGGGCAGCGAAATCAAGCATAAATGGAATATGGCATAACATTTATAGAAGCACCTAAATCAAGCATGGCAGATTCAAATCTAGTATGCCCAATAACACAAGGAATGGTAAAGCTACCTGGATCTTTACATTTGGGAGGTAATTTGCGTTGCAAGATGGCGGACACATTCTCACCTACCTTGACCACTTCCTTGGTCGACATCCTCTTCCTCGTGGTACACAACTCCTTCAAAAACTTAGCATACCTCGGAACTTGCTTGATTGCATCTAACAAAGGTATGTTAACTTGAACTTTCCTAAAGGTTTCAAGGATATCCTTTTCTGCCTCTTCTTTCTTCGTTTGCATGAACCTACTAGGAAAAGGCACATTTGAAGGGAAAACATTAGTATGAACTGAATTGGACACATTCTTACCTTTGTGGGACGAATTGGGCAGATTTGGGACATTAGGGACTTGCGGCAAAGGTGGAACCACCTTTGCCGTGGGCTGCTTTGATTCCTCCTCTTCCAATTGCAAAAGTTCATCCTCGTTATGACCTGTTTTTGATGACGAACCTGTCCCAACTTCCTTACCACTTCTTAGGGTGATTGCTTTGGCACTTTCGAACCCTCCCTTCGGATTTGGAATGGTGGAACTAGGGAGTTGTCCGGGATCTCGAAACTTACCTACAAACTCGGCAATCTGCCCAATTTGTTTCTCAAGTTGATCCACCCTTTTATCTTGGTTTTGCATAGCCTTCGCTTGATCTTCCTGCCCATTAGACAACTTAGTTAGTATCTTAAGAAGTGCATCATTGTCAAGAGACGTACCTGAGGCACTTGGGCCGGATTGGGCTTGATTTTGGGGTGGGCCGTATGTTTTGGGAAAGAACCCCGGGGGTTGTTGCCTAAAGCCTCCTTGGTTCTGAGGTTGCTGGGGCTCCCTCCATTTGAAGTTTGGATGGTCTCGCCACCCCGGATTATACGTGTTGGAGTATGGATCATGTCTTGACTGATTTTGGCCTTGAAACCCAATGGCATTCGCACTCTCCCATCCGCCATTCTCGATGAGTTGAGGACACTTTTCGGAGACATGTCCTTGGATAGAACATACGCCACACACCACAGGTCCTTGTATCTTCATTCCCTCGGCCATCTGTGAAACAATAGAAGTAAGATTAGCCAATTGTGAATGAAGATCGGAAGTTGAACTTACCTCATGTACTTGGTGCCGTGGGGGTCCTCTTTGGCCTACACCCTCGTACTGTTGAGCGTTCAACGCTCTATTAGCAATCCAGACCTTGGCAGCCATGGGTGTTTTGTCCACCAATGCTCCCCCCGCCGAAGCATCAAGCATTTGACGTTCTAGAGGTAGGAGCCCCTCGTAGAAATATTGCAAAAGCAACTCCTCCTTCATCTGATGCTGTGGACAAGAAGCAACAAGTGATTTAAATCGTTCATAATATGTAGGAAAAGACTCACCTTCTTCTTGCTGAATTCCGCTTATCTTTTTGCGTAGGAGGATGATGCGAGAAGTTGGAAAGAACTTCTCCAAGAACGCTCTCTTCATACTCTCCCACGATGTGACAGTGCCGGGAGCTAACTCATATAACCAATCCTTGGCTTTATCCATCAAAGAGAATGGAAAAGCCTTCATCTTCAAAATATTTCCGTCAACATTGACGGGAGTCATACTAGAGCAAACTACTTCAAATTCTTTCAAATGTTTGTTAGGATCTTCCATGGACAAGCCATGGTATTTAGGAATATGATGAAGCAAACTTGACTTTAATTCAAACTCATCCGTCTTACCTTGGGCAGCCCTGGGGTATTGAATGTACAAGGGTGTGGCATTATCCAAACCTGAGGCGGAGAGCTCCTTGAGTGTACGGTTGTCCACCGCCATGCCTTGGACTTACACTAATTTGGACGAAATTTGATGAAAACTTGAATCAAAATACTTAGAAACACAAATCAAAACACTTTCTAACTAATCTAAGACTTCAAATTAAAGGGGGATTTGTTTTGGACGAAAATTGAAAACAAAACAGAAACTTAAAGTTAAACAGATTGTAAAAACGATTTTGGTGAAATAGATGGTTAAAAGGGCTAGTTAGGAGGTTCTTCTCCACACATGTCATACTTGCAAACAAAACGATTCTCAGTTGTTCTTCCGATAAACTATGAATACTCAACGCCCCAAGTTAACCGTGAATTGCACTAATTAACCCTCAGTTTTTCCACAAGTTATTAAGTTGGATGATTGCATACGACAACCCAAAACACTCCCTACAAGTTCCCTACATGAATTGCATAATAGAGATACAAGCAAGAATCATTACGTTCTATGAAAAACATAAGCATTGACGAAGCATTTGTTACTATGAATTGCATGAAACTTATGCCAAGAATTCATTCAACGCGATCGTTTTCAAGCGATCTTCACTACTTGTGATTATAAGATTGTAACTATTAGGTGAAACTCCCTCATAATCTAGCATCATATTCATGCATGAAAACTAAGCGTGCACTCTCAATCAACATACACAAATAAGTTATCAATCAAATAGATGAACAAATTGAATCCATAACTTATGAAATAACAACTGAATGTAATCGAATCAAATTGCAAGTATGTACATGGTTTCGAATCACCCCCCAACTAAGGGGGTTTAGTTCCTCATACTCACAACACAAAGAGAATAGAATTTAAACATTGAAATCAAAGGAAAAGAAACACCTAGAAATTCCAGCAAATTGAACTTTGAATCACATGAACTCCAAGCTTTCTTCTCCTCCTCCCTGGTGCGGCAAAGGCCTAAAACAGCTTCTAAGGGTCCTATGTGTATGGATGAATGGGTAGGAGATGCCTTGGTGGTGTTAGGATGGATGGGGGGTTGCGGCAAAGGTTTAGAACTAGGGAGAATGGTGTTAGGGGCTGCGGCAAAGGTGTGGAGAGCTTTGGACGAATTTCTGAATTGTTGAGTGAATGATGTTCGGCCAAGGGAGGTAAAACACATATATATAGGCAGCCAAACCCTAAAGAAATCAGGTTAGACAAATGGGCTAGGGTTTAGGTGCGGCTAGGGTTAGGAAATCCACCAAAAACTAGGGTTTCTAGAACATTAGGTGCGGCATGGGCTTAGGGTAAGTAATCAGATTTTTTTCATGTGAGCAAGGCCTAGGTGCGGCTGATTAAGTGGGCTAGGGTTAGGGTTAGGTGCGGCATAGGTCCAAGAGGCAAAGATGGGTCATCCAAAAGCCCAAAGCCGAGAATAGAAACTCACGAAAATGGAAACCTCCAAGAATAGCAACCTCCAACTTTTAGAAACTTTAGTTGCCAATTCCGATTTAGGAAAGATCAACCCAAAATGGAAACTTTTAGGCTTAGCTTTCCTACTTCAAGTAGGAAACCTCAAATCTTCAACTCTTCAATTTCATCCCAACCTTGTGTTCCAAGCATGTCCTTTTCCATCTAAGCTCACATTTGCTCCAAAAAGCTCCAATTTGCATCATTTCATGTAATTGATGCGAAAATAAATTCACGCACAAATTTAAACCCTATTTGTGACAATTGTAGTAATGATGTAAGTAGGGATCGTTCTAGGCCGGGGATTAACTAGGGATGCTAACCAAAGTAAAATTAAATTAAAAACGTAAAAACATAATTTAAAACACTAAACTAGACTCAAGACACTTAACTAGAATAACTCAAAATAAAACTAACAAATAATCTAAAACAAATCAAAAGACTCAAAATAATTCAAAATTCAAGAAAACACAAACTAAATTGATTTCTAACAAACCTAACACTTTAAAATAAACGGGGGATTGATTTTGATGAAAAGTAAATTAAACTTAAATAAATTACAGAATTGACTAAAACATGAAATTAAGGTGAATGGATGGATGACGGACTGGCTAGAGGGTTCTTCTCCACACATGACATATATGCAACCTAAATTGATTTTCAGTTGTTCTTTCAATAAATTGTAAATTCTCAACGCCCCAAATTAATTAGGTCCGCTTAAATTAATTCTCAGATTTTCCTTAAGTTAATGGATTGGATGATTGCATACGACAACCCAAAACATTCCCCACAAGTTCCCTACATGAATTGCATAATAGAGATCCAAGCAAGAATCATTAAGTTTTATGAAAATCATAAGCATTGACGAGGCACTTGTTACTATGAATTGCATGAAACTTATGCCAAGAATTTACCTAACGCGATCGTTTATAAGCGACCTTCACTACTTGTGAATATAAGTTCATAACGATTAGGTGAAATTCACTTATATTCTAGCATCAAATTCATGCATGTAAATTAAGTATGCATCCTTAATCGACATACAAAAATAAGTTATCAATCAAGCAGTTAAGCAAATTAAATCACAACTCAGAAATCACAACTGAAGGTAATCAATTCATATTACAAATATATCCATGGTTTTGAATTAACCTCTAGCCAAAACAAAATTAGTTACACATTATTTATAAATTAAAACAGAAATTAAACTTAAAGTTGGAGGATTAAACCGAGAGAGAAGATTTGGTTCCGTTGCAAACTCCCAGTTTCTTAAGCTCCCTGCACATCAGCTGCCAAAGGCAGTGCATGCCTTCAAATCCCGCGAGCCCTCCAAGCAGCAACTTCCCGCTGCACACTCTGAGTTCTCTAAGCTGCATTGCGCAGCTTCCCCCAAGGCAGCAACTTATCTCTCCCTTGCTTTCTGCGCTGATTCCAAAGCTCCTGCCTATTCTTTCCGCAAGCACAGCTAGCACTCCCAGGAACTTCCCCCACCTTCACTGCCCGAGGCCTCCCTCACGGTTCCCCTCTCTCTCGCTTCTTTATTCCCGCCTCCTGACTTCTCTGCGAGCTGCCTAAGAGCAGCTTCCCTCTGTCCCACGTGTTCTATCCTCTTTTCCAAGCTGCCAAAAGGCAGCGACCTCCCCCCTTATTTCTCAGTGCCGAGCCCTATTTCAGCTGCCCCAAAAAAAACAGCAACTGACCCAGGACTCCCCTTTTACATGTTTTCTAATTATTTCCCCAACACTAGACAAGGATAGCTTTCTTTCATTTCTTTATTGCCACGCCGCCAGGACCCTCTAAAGCTCCCATTATTTCTCTTAGCTTTTCTTATTTATTTCCTCCTTTTGACAGCTTCTTCCCCACATTATTCTTCTCCTAAAGTTCCTGCTCTCCACGCAAGGCCGAGCTGTCCCAAGTCAGCTTCCACGTCTTTCTCCAGTGCATCACCCACGTGCATGTTTCACAGCCCTCCTTTTATTCTAAAATAAAAACAGCTCCCCCCTATTATTTATTCTTCACGACAAACTCCCTTTTTTCTTTCCACCATCCCTTTTATTTATATTTCTCAAACCTCCACCCCCCAGGACCCTCTATATTTTTCTGCATGCTTTCCGTCCCCACTGCTGCTTTCTTTTCTTATTTTTAATCCACCCTTTATTCCCTTCCTAATCTTACTTCCTTTCATGTCTGCATGCTCCCTCAACATCATATATATATATATATATATATATATATATATATATATTTATTTATTATTACTATCTTATTTTTATTAACCAAAAATAGTGGGCAAAGCAGTTTTTACGATTTTATTACTAAAAATATACACTTAAGCTATTATTAATTTCTTTGCTAGCCAAATCACATAAAACACGAAAATAAAGTAAATAGCTCAAAAATACAAGAAACTAACTAAGAAAAGACGAGTGAATTTGATGTAAAAATATATAAAAATATGAGCTTATCAAATACCCCCACACTTAGCTTTTGCTAGTCCTCGAGCAAAACAAACAAAAACAGAAAAAGTAATAACATGAAAATTATTAGTTTCCCCCTATATGACCCTCATAGAGCTTCATTTGAGAACACAATCATCAAGAACCATAGCTAACACCAATAAGCAATTCAAGTTCATTTTCCTTACTCAAATATTAGCAGTAATCTTTGAAACATCCTTGAAGTGTAGTGTGTGAGATAGCCATGTTAATGCAATTTCAAATTTTTATTTTAAAATCACCATATGCAAATTAGCGACATTCTCACTGGATATACACTCAATCACACATGTGTTTAGTTTTAATGTGTTTCTCTCAAAGAATCAAATGTGAAAGTTCTACCATAAGCTTGCATAAAGATCACTTCTCCACAGTCATAATTGCAAAACTTAAATCAAGAGGACTTTTATTGGATGTAATGAGGCTTCGGGATAGGGTTATTGAAACGAAAGAATAGGAAAACACAAGTTCCAAGCTATATTGCAAGCAATTATTTTCTTTAGATTTATAAGAACTCAAGCTCTCCAACGATTCTTCAGACATCTCCAACCACAACCTTAAACTGAAACTTTAAAAACTTTTTATTTTCTTTGTATACAATCTTTCTTTTTCTTTTCCTTTTCTTTTCTTTTCTTTTTTTTTTTTTTTTTTTTTTTTTGTTTTTTTTTTTTTCAAACATAAACAAATATGAAAAACCCCCACACTTATTCTTTTGCCAAACACCTTCAAAGTACTTCACAAACATTTCACATAAGACAATCTTGCATTGCTCGCTTGGAAAGGGTAAGGAAAATTATTTCAGGCATAAGGGTAGACATATCTGGTGATAAGAAATAAAAGGCTCACAAATACGGCTCAAATTGGCAATCTAATGATATCATTTTTCTTTGGGAACAAGGTTATTTGGGCCATGGTGGTAAACCTAATGCCTCTATCATTTTCAAGTTCATGCAATTAATGACAAATATTTCGAAAGATCGTTATGCAAGTTCTAGAGAAGTATCTCACATAAGTTCATCACACATGAAAAAAATAGGAGTGTATGAAAAATGCACACACTTTCAATAGGCTCAAAAACTCACATAGGATGTATATGGTTACTAAATTCACATATGGAGCTTTAAATCATGCTTTAGTTTCACATCAACAAGGCTATGTGCATTTGGTTTTTCAAAGATGATCAAATATGTACAAAACTAACACAAGAATAAGGAATTTCACAAAACACATGTTAACTAAGTTCTTGATGATACTGGTTCAAACTTTATCCGATTATATCATTGGGTCGGGGAACTAACAAATATCTAATTCAAAACAATAAGGAAAACAAGGAAATATTTTTGGATTTTTTAAATTTTTCGAATATATATATATATTTTATTTTTTATTTTATTTTTAAATAAAACAAAACTAATTAAGAAAACAAAGCAATAACATGGAAACAAATGAAACCAGTTCAAAGTCGAAGGTACAAAAATTTTCAATTTGGTCATTTTTCATACTCTTTACCCCCACACTTAAACTAGACATTGTCCCCAATGTCAGAAAATATAATAAAATGCAAATAAAAATAAAATAAATAAATATAAGGAAACAAAATAAAGCAATAGGACTGAAAACTTCCCTAATTTGCAGAAAATCAAGCGATGACCCCCAAGCTAAAATTCTGCAATCAACTTCAAGGGTGGAAATAACCAAAAGTTCCTGCAAAGAAAAGAAATAAATCAGTTACGCACGCAAGAAAATATAAAAGAAAACAAACGAAAAATTGAAAATGAAAATAAAAGATAATGAATAAAACTAATAAATGAACATTGGTCCTGTTTGGTGACTTTCCACAGCTTTGAACTTGAACTGGCCTCGGAACTTCTTAGCAAGGAAAATGAGACTTGATTGGTGGTGTTGTTGAAGCTTCTCGAGCTCTTGGTTTCAACTCAGACTCCTTCTGCCGGGTTGATTGAGTCTGCAGGCTACATTCTTCTCTTTTTGTTCTTCTGCATGGCAGGTAGGCACGAGGAATAGGTGGTGGTCTGCTTCTTTGTTCAATCTGTCCAAGTGCCGACCGATTGCCTTTCTTTCACCTTACCCCGTAGCCAAGAGCAAGGGTAAAGGAAAAGCATGCCATGAGAAATCTTTGCCTCTGACTCTGATGATATGGGATACTTTTGCTTTTGAAGAAGTATCGTTCCACAGGTGTATGCTTGAACTGGGCTGGGGAACTTCTTAGCAAGGAAAATGAGACTTGATCTTGAAGATGAAGCAGCACCTTGTCTCCACATGCTTCAAGTAACATTTTCACTTGCCTTGGCTGTTCTCCAGGCAGATGTGGCGACTTCTTCGGAGGTACATCAGCGGTTGAAGATGAGCACTCGAGAGCAATGCTAGGTAAGCAATGCTAGGTAAGCAATCAGGAAGGATTTCCAGGCAGTCGGTTCTTAGATTGGAAGATTGACACCGAGTGCTGGCTGATTGCCCGCTTTCTCCTTATCACAAAGACAAGGACAAGGACAGGGAGAAAGCGTGATATGAGATACTCTTGCTTTCAACCTTCATGATATGAAATACTCTAGCTCTAGATGACTTATTTGCAAAGGTATCCCAGGGAATGAGAAACACAGAGAAACTCGAGAGGGTTTGATGGAAAGGCATTTTCGGAGATGAAAAATTTCGGAGATGAAGAAGTGCTGAGAGAGTTTGCCTTTGCAATGGATGCGAAGGTAGACGTTTATAGGTCTTTTCTTCACAACCGAAACTATTATTTTACCCCTGTCGGCAGCCGGTGGATGGATGAACAGTACAGGTCACGCGCTTTCTGAAAAAGCAACCCGTAATTTGCGCAAAGCTGACAGCGCGCGTGACGAGTGACGACAAAATTGGAAAAGCTGTTCGCCTCGTGATTCCTGACCGCTCCGACTTTTTAGAGAACGGCGTCCGACTTTTGAGAAAGGAACCGACTTTTGAGACGGAGTCCGACTTTTGAGACGGAGACCGACTTTTGAGAAAGGAACCGGCTCTTCGATTTGCGAGAGGGCGCCTCTTCGACTGCTGAGTGATGCCTCAACGATTTCTTCTTCTTATAAGAACGCTCATTTTTGTTCCACAACACACTTGAGCTCCCCTGTAAACACTCCCTCCTGTAAACACTCACACTTGCACTTCTTTTAATCTTGATCAGTCCGACTCTTCATTCTCAACACCTTCAAATATGTCTTGCCCCTCTGACCGTCGCCTTAACTTGAATGTTGGGGAAGATAGTGATATATCTTCTCCAACCAACATTTGGCAGCCATCCTTCATATCCCCAAATGGTCCTCTTACAGTTGGGGATTCCATGATGATGAACGAAACAACCGCATCGGTGGTGGCCAGAAATCTGCTCACTCCTAGAGACACTAGGATACTTTCAAGGCGGTCCGACGAACTAGCTGTTCATGACTCTATGGCCTACAGCGTCCGATGCGCAGGTTCAGTATCAAACATGGGCCAGCGCCTTCTTGCACGAACTCGTCAGGTGGAGTCGTTGATGGCTGAAGTGGCTAGTCTTCGGCAGGAGGTCAGAGTGCTTAGGCATGAGAACAGGGATTTGCACATGCTTGCAACCAATTACTCCACAAGCATGAAGAGGAAGCTGGATCAGATGCAGGAGTCCGAAGTGCGGATTCAGAGTGATCATCAACGGTTTATGACGTTACTCCCGAGGTTTGTGTTGCCTTCGTCCTCGGGAGCAGCACCAAGTATTGAGGCTCTGAATGATCCAGCTCTGGCGCTTCGTCTTTCAGGGGCTCCGACGACCTCCGAGGCACCACCAACCAATGACCAATGAACGAAATTAAATTACAAGTTATTGTAAAAAAATTTATGCATTTAAGTTTTTTTTTATTTTTTATTTTTTTTTTATTTTTTATTATTTTTTTTTATTTTTTATTATTTTTTTTTATTTATATGAATGTTTATGTTTTTAAGTTTTTTATTTTATTTTTATTTTTTATTTTTTTATTATTTTTTTATTTTTTATGTATTTTTAACAACTTAATTAAGAAAACACAACAATAAGTAAAACAAAGTAAAAAGACTAAGTTTAACTTTCTAAACAAAAATCACAACTAACTAAACAAAACAAAATGAAATCAACGTAAAAAGAAATCAACGTAAAATAAATTCATACAAGAGCCAACAAACAATGAAAGAACTAAATACAGTAAAATAAATTCAGTAGAGAGAAGGGATTAGGAATGCAAATCTGATTGTGGGTGATTCCTAGGCCTCCCTTCATTATTCAAATGCATGGGCTTATCATTAAACGGACGGTGGTACTTGAAATGATCCGACAACGGTCTAAGTTCTAATGACGGTGCCTGAATCATCAAAATTAAAAACAAGTTAGTATAAATTAAAATAAAAAATGGAGAAGATGGCTTACAGTCACGTTCAAACTCAATTACAAACACCACGTCTTTGAACGTTTCCGGGACTTTGAACTTAGCCAGGTTTACTATGATGGTTGTGGCTTGTCCCGTGTCCTCAGTCTTAACTCCTTTGGACTTGTTTGTCTCATGCACAGCCTCTTTGATATGTTCAACAAATTCTCCGGCCACCTCATTTTCTGGAATCCCTCTTCTTGGTGTAGAAATCTCTTTGAATGTTTCAACGTCATCGGGAACATGATTTGGTGCACCAAGAATTGGGATCTCATTTTGCACCTCTGGAAGAACTTCCACAACATTTTTTTCATTCACTTCTTCCTTGGGATTTAAAAAACTGCAAGGAAAAAGGACATTTGGTGGAACGATGTTAGAATGAATTGAACTTAGAACCTCCTCACCTGAGTTGGATGGCATAAGGACTTGAGGGGTTTGCGATAAGAATTCTTCTAAACTGCCCAAGTAGTCATCCTCATCTTCTTCTTGAATCGGCAATTCATCCATGTCCGGGCTATGTGTGGAAGGTTCTGGGACAACTTCATACTCCATGTCACCTTCCAAAGTATTGACTTCATCGATTTCACTTTCTGCCTTTGAATTTGCAATGTTTGAGTTGGAGAGTTCACTTTGATCTCGAATCTGTGCCATGAATTCCATAATCTGCCCAACATGCATATCCAATTCGTCCACTCTTCTGACTCGGTCTTGCATCTCCTGGTTTTGATTTTCTACTCCCTGATTCAAAGAGGTGAGTAAATTATTAAGTGTATCATTATCCAAGGATGTACCTGAATTGAATTGGGTTGATTGTTGTGGTGGATGTGACGGTTCATATGGCCACTGATAGAACTCTTCCGATGGCGGCAATTGTTCTTCTTTTTGTGAACCCTGTACTGAAGAAATTAATTCTTCAAGCATTTGATTATAATCCACGGGCATACTTTGATTCGATTGGAATTGTTGTGGGGGATGCTGTGGTGGCTGCATAGATCTTGAATAGAACGCGTCTTCTTGCTGCCAATATCCACCTTGTTGGAATTGTTGAGGTTCTCCCCACATGTAATCTGAATAATCTCTCCAATCTGAATTGTAAGCATTGGAAAACATGTTGCCCCTTGAATGATTATGGCCCTGATATCCCCAAACATCTTCATTTGCAGAAAATTGAGGACCTTGAAATCGTTGTCCATAGGGCACATCAAGTGTAGGGACACTTGGCATTGTGGTCCGTTCGGCATTATGAGTTAATTGAGCAGTGAGCTGTGCCAATAGATCTTGAATGCTAGTAGAATCCAGGTCTTGCTCCATTTGTACCTCAATTCAAAGAAAGAAAAATAAATCAAATATCAAAAGTAACATACACAAACACAAATAAACATAAGCGAAAACAAAAATAAAAGGATTAGCAAATTTGCTAATCCCCGGCAACGGCGCCAAAAATTTGATGCGAAAATAAATTCACGCACAAATTTAAACCCTATTTGTGACAATTGTAGTAATGATGTAAGTAGGGATCGTTCTAGGCCGGGGATTAACTAGGGATGCTAACCAAAGTAAAATTAAATTAAAAACGTAAAAACATAATTTAAAACACTAAACTAGACTCAAGACACTTAACTAGAATAACTCAAAATAAAACTAACAAATAATCTAAAACAAATCAAAAGACTCAAAATAATTCAAAATTCAAGAAAACACAAACTAAATTGATTTCTAACAAACCTAACACTTTAAAATAAACGGGGGATTGATTTTGATGAAAAGTAAATTAAACTTAAATAAATTACAGAATTGACTAAAACATGAAATTAAGGTGAATTGATGGATGACGGACTGGCTAGAGGGTTCTTCTCCACACATGACATATATGCAACCTAAATTGATTTTCAGTTGTTCTTTCAATAAATTGTAAATTCTCAACGCCCCAAATTAATTAGGTCCGCTTAAATTAATTCTCAGATTTTCCTTAAGTTAATGGATTGGATGATTGCATACGACAACCCAAAACATTCCCCACAAGTTCCCCACAAGCACCAAATTGGACGAATTTGGGTTTTAACTTGTACCAAAACACTTTCTAACTAATCTAGGACTTCAAAATAAATGGGGATTTGATTTGGACGAAAATAAACTAACAAAACAGATTGCAAAGTAAAAACAGATTTGAAAACGATTTTGGGGTTTTAAATGGATGATGGATTAGTTAGAGGCTCTTTCTCCACACATGACAAGTATGCAAACGACTCGATTTCCAGTTATTCCTTCATTGAATTATGAATGACAATGCCCCAAATTAACCATGACATCACTAGTTAATTCTCAAGTTTTCCTTGTGTTATTGGATTGGATGACATCATTCGACAACCCAAAGCATGATTCAAATTGAATTCCTTTTGATTAATGTATGGCAGAAAACAAGTGTGGGGGAAGTGTTTTCATGTGAGTTAGTGTGCCATAGGCACGGGTATAAAGAAAAGAAAAGAAAAATTCGTGAAAAGAAAGAAAGAAAAAAGAAAAGTGTGAAAAGTATGAAAAAAGAGTTGGAAAGTGATGTGAAAATTGACTTGACACACAAATTAAACCCTATGGATGACAATTGTAGTATATGAGCAAATAGGGATCGTTCTAACCGGGGATTAACTAGGGATGCTAATCACTGTAAAACTGACTCAAGAACATAAAAATATACTGTAGAACACTAAACTAGACTCAATTAATGCAAAACTAAGGTTTAAAACACCTAAACAAACTAAAAACTCAAAACAGCAACTAAAAGGCTCAAAACTGCTTTAAAACCACTTTCTGGGCAGTTTTGAGTACCTAACACTAGTTTGGACGAATTTGGACTATGACTTGACTCAAAACACTTAAAAACACAACTAAATGGATTTCTAACTAATCTAACACTTTGAAATAAATGGGGGAATGATTTTGACGAAATTAAAACTTTAAAACTCAACCTTTAAAAACAAATGTAAAGCAAAACAGATTGTGATTAAATAGAATGGTGAGAAGCTAGTTAGAGGGTTCCTTATCCACACATGCACATATGCATACAACTCAATCTCCAATTACTCTTCCAACAAACCATAAATGACAATGCCCCAAATTAACTAGATTGCACCAATTAATTCTCAGATTTCCCTAGATTCATTGAATTGAATGGAATACGCATTACAACCAAATTATTCTTATCAAGGACCCTAACTATGGAATACGCATGATAGATGATCGGATTATATTTATACATATTTTACATCAAATTCTCTCGTCTTTTCTTAGTCAGTTTCTTATATTTTTGAGCTATTTACTTTGTTTTTGTGTTTTATAGTATTTATCTAGTAAATAAAATAAATATTGCACAAGTGAGATTTTATGTGATAAAATCGTCAAAACTGTCTTGCCCACTGTAATTGGTTAATAAAATAAGAAAGTAATATATATATATATCTATTTATATATATATATATCTATTTATATATATATATATATATTTATGATATTAATGGAGACAGCAGGAACACTAAGGAATGGGTGCAGAAAAATAATGAAAAGTGGGTGCATGTGTGTGCAGGAGGAAATATAAAAAAAGAATAAGGGAGCCTCGGTGGGAGGTTTTAAAAAGAACTTGGGCAGCTTTGAACGAGGGGGGAGGGAGAAGGAAAGAAGTTCGCAGAGAGTCCTCGGGCAGCTGTACAGAGAGCTGCCATAAGGCAGCTTGCTAGGAAGGCTGCCTTGCAGCAGCGTGGGGGAGATCAAGTACGGAAGGAAGGTCTCGGAGTGGACAAGGAAGCAGCTGCCTAAGGCGCGGAACCGGAGAGGAGCAGGTTGCGGAGGAAACTGAACGTGCTGCCTTGTGCAGCTTGCGCATGCAGGAGGGCAGGAGACGCGCAAGTCAGCGCACAGGAGGGAGGAGGTCAGTGAGAGCATGTCAGGAAGCTGCCTTTAGGCAGCTGGCATAGAAGTAGAAAGTCTCGACGTGGGGGGCAAATTGGAAGGCAGGACAGCTGCCTTAGGCAACGTAAAAACCAGCTGTGAGACAAGGTCTGACGGGAAAGAAATAGAAGGGGGACGCAGGAAATAGCAAGTGAAGGTAGGCGCTGCCTTGGCAGCGAGGAAGCTCGCAGGAAAAACGTGGGGAGCAGCGCACAAAGTTGGGCAGCTGGGCGCGAGGAGAGACGTGAGTCTTCGAGGTGGGAGCAGCGTGCACCGAGAGGAGGTGGCAGCAGTTCACGTGAACTGGCAGATCCTGGGAGCTGCACCGAGAGAAGGCAGCTGGAGAGCTGCAACAGGCGGACGAAGACAGCTTGCGCGCGGAAGGAATGAGAGGTCAGCACCGGAGAGGTCAGCAGCGGGGAGGAGGTCAGCACGGCCTGGAGGTCAGCACGGCGAGGTGGACTGTGCAGCAAAGTCAGCTCGAACAGATTCACTGCAATCTCTCTCTCGGTTAATTCGTTCCTAAACTCAAGTTTTATTCCTGTTTAATTTTAATAATGTGTAACTAATTTTATTTTGGCTAGAGTTTAATTCAAAACCATGGATATATTTGTAATTTGAATTGATTACCTTCAGTTGTGATTTCTGTGTTGTGATTTAATTTGCTTAACTGCTTGATTGATAACTTATTTTTGTATGTCGATTAAGGATGCATACTTAATTTACATGCATGAATTTGATGCTAGAATATAAGTGAATTTCACCTAATCGTTATGAACTTATATTCACAAGTAGTGAAGGTCGCTTATAAACGATCGCGTTAGGTAAATTCTTGGCATAAGTTTCATGCAATTCATAGTAACAAGTGCCTCGTCAATGCTTATGATTTTCATAAAACTTAATGATTCTTGCTTGTTTCTCTATTATGCAATTCATGTAGGGAACTTGTAGGGAATGTTTTGGGTTGTCGTATGCAATCATCCAACCTAATAAAAGTAGGAAAATCTGAAGGTTAATTTAAGCGGACCTAATTAACTTGGGGCGTTGAGAATTTACAATTTATTGAAAGAACAACTGAAAATCAATTTAGGTTGCATATGTATCATGTGTGGAGAATAATCCTCTAGCCAGTCCGTCATTTATCATTTTACCTTAATTTTATGTTTTTGTCAATTTTGTAATTTATTTAAGTTTAATTTACTTTTCATCCAAATCAATCCCCCATTTTATTTTAAAGTGTTAGATTTATTAGAAATCATTTTAGTTTGTGTTTTCTTAAGTCTTGAGTTGTTTTGAGTCTTTATTTATTTTAGTTTATTTGTTAGTTTTATTTTGAGTGATTCTATTTAAGTGTTTTGAGTCTAGTTTAGTGTTTTAAATTTTGTTTTTACGTTTTTAATTTAATTTTACTTTGGTTAGCATCCCTAGTTAATCCCCGGCCTAGAACGATCCCTACTTATCCATATACTACAACTGTCACAAATAGGGTTTAAATTTGTGCGTTAATTTATTTTCGCAATAGAGACACATATCAAAGAACATTAAGTTCAATGGACATCATAAGCATTGACGAGGCATTCATAACTATGGGATACGCATGTTACTCTTGCCTAGGATTTACTTAACGCAATCGTGACTAGCGACTTTCACTACTTATGAATATAAGTTAATAACGATTAGGTGAAATTCCCTTATATCCTAGTATCAAGTTTAGGCATGCAAATTAAGTGTCGACCCTCAACCCACATACATAAACAAGTTATCAATCAAATAGATAAGTAAATCACATTCACAATTTCTGAAATCATAATTGGAAGAAATCAAATCATATAAAACATATGTCCATGGCTTCAAATTCACCTCTAACTAAAAAGAAATTAGTTCCTCATGTTTAACATAATTGAAAAGCAAGTCAAATTAAACATGAAAACAGAAACAAAGAAAGAAAGAACTCCAAACACTCCACTAATGGCAGATTGCATGTGCAAGGCTTCTCCCTCCTTTGGACTGCACGGCACTACTTCTTCCTCCTCCAATGGTGGCTGCACAAGGTGATGATGGTGGTGGGAAGGCACGACAAGGGTGAATTGTGGCAGAAATATGGGAGTTTGGGGGTGGAAGGTTGCGGCAAGGAGAGAACTAGGGTTTTTTGGCGTGAATGAATGATATCGGGGATGGTTTTGGGTGATGGACGAATTTCTGAGTATGGAGAGGGTGTTCTTCGGCCAAGGGAGGTAAAACACATATATATAGGCAGCCAAACCCTAAAGAAATCAGGTTAGACAAATGGGCTAGGGTTTAGGTGCGGCTAGGGTTAGGAAATCCACCAAAAACTAGGGTTTCTAGAACATTAGGTGCGGCATGGGCTTAGGGTAAGTAATCAGATTTTTTTCATGTGAGCAAGGCCTAGGTGCGGCTGATTAAGTGGGCTAGGGTTAGGGTTAGGTGCGGCATAGGTCCAAGAGGCAAAGATGGGTCATCCAAAAGCCCAAAGCCGAGAATAGAAACTCTCGAAATTGGAAACCTCCAAGAATAGAAACTTCCAACTTAAGAAACTTTGGTTTCCAATTCCGAATTCTTAGTTCATCACTTTCATTTCTTCATTCTTAAGCTCCTTTGACCTTCAAACTCGTCCATTCCTCATGCTCCATTTGCATACACCACATTCCAGCTCACTTTTTGCTCCAAAAGCTCCAAATTGCATCATTTCGTGTAATATGTCCTTTAACCCTGAAAACACATGAAAGTAGCTTAAAAGACTACTTTGACGAAGAAAACATAACAAAAATGCATAAGAACTAGCTAACTAAGGCGCATAAATATACTCCTATCAGAAAGATGTGAAAAAGAGTTCTAAAGTATTGTTTGTTGAAGAAAGGGTCCAAAACATTGAATTCGGCCCTAAGTATTGCTTGAATCTTCCCTTGTGTTTAAAAGTTGATTTCTGCAATCTAAGTGAATTATAAGTTTCAATTTCACTACTTTGCTTGCTATTGCCTTAAGAACGTTTGTTATCCCTATCCTTCCTTTGTTAACCAATACCCCAAGCCCCGTTACAACCCTTGACTTCAATCTTGAGTGTTATGTGTTTCAATTTGTGGAGTTTGAATTTGGTATGAGCATATGGTGTCACTGGTTCTCGCATCTAAGTAGTAGCATTCCATTCATGAGATCATATCTAAACATGCTTATTAACTCCAGAAATTGCTTTCTTTGTGATACATATATGTGAGCGTTCGTTTTCATATTTACATCAATCTTCTCACATATAACTAGTATAGGGTGTGTAGTTAGAAAATCTGAGTGATTGAGTGCATATCTTGTGAGGAATTGAGCGAATTCTCTAAGGCATGTTACTACATTCAAAACATTGTTTTAATTGATTAAATGTGAACTAGTAAGTGGTGACTATGATTAAGTATGTGCTCAAGTGTGAAGATGACTCAAATCTGTGGGGATAATAATTTTTAACATGTCATGTGCATTGGAAATCCCTGAGGCAAACGTTGGAAGGTTTAGGTTTTGTTTTGTTTTGTTTTGTTTCTTTGTTTTGCTCGAGGACTAGCAAAAGCTAAGTGTGGGGGAATTTGATAGGAGCATATTTATGCGACTTAATTGGCTTGTTCTTGTGCATTTACGTTGTGTTTCCTTAGTTATTGTAGTGTTTAAAGTCACTTTTGTGTGTTTTCAGATTCTAAGGGCCAAGTATGCAAGAAGGTGCATTTGGAGACTTTTGGAGCCTTTTGGAGCCAAATGGAGCTTGGAATGATTATCACATGCTTGGAGCAAAAGGAATGGACGTAATTGAAGACTTGAAGAAGTTAGGATTCCTAATCAACAAAGGATTCCTAATCAACAAAGGATTCCTAATCAACGAAGGATTCCTAATTAAAGATGGATTCCTACTCACATGAGGATTCCTAGAAGAACAAGGATTCCTACTCCAACAAGGATTCCTACTTGAAGTAGGAAAGTTAAGCCAAGGTTTCCTATTTTGGTTTGATCTTTCCTAATTCTAAAAGTCCTTATGTTCCAGCCACTTTGAAGACTTCATATGTATTCTAGGACACAAAACAAAAGCCCTAGAAGCCTTTTGGACTAGTGCCGCACCCCCCTTCCCCTTTCCTCTTCCTTGCCGTGCAAGGGAGAGAGCTCTTTCCTGATTTTAGGCATTAAAACACATTCCTAATGTGTTTTAGGACCTTGCCGCATATTCCCTTGCCTTTTCCTTTAATTTTTTGATTGTGTTTCCTATTTCTAGAAGCCTTAGACTTAATTTCTGATTACCTAAATAACCTAGGGTTTTAATTTCCTAAATCCTTTAAATAAACTCCCTTTTTGCAGCCAAAAACAATTCATTCAACCCCATTCACGCCAGAAATCATCCACCACTCCTAGACACATCCATACTTCACCATTCACCATACTTTCTGCCCAAAAACACTTCTAGCCGCACCATACTACCATCCTAAACACCATTCCATACTTTTACACTATCCATAACCCCCAAAACTCACCACCAACCCTTGTGCCGCAGCAAAGAGGAAGGAGGAAAGCCTTGGACGTGCTTGTCATTCGATTGAGGATTGCTGGAACGTTTTAGGTGTAATCTTTCTTTTACTTTCAATGTTTTAATTCACTAATCTTTGTTTTGTGAGTATGAGGAACTAAACCCCCTTAGTTAGGGGGTGATTCGAAACCATGTTCATGCTTGCAATATGAATTGATTACTTTTGGTTGTGATTTCATAAGTTGTGAATTCAATTCGTTTAACTGCTTGATTGATAACTTATTCGTGTATGTTTGTTAAGAGTGCACGCTTAGTTTTCATGCATGAATATGATGCTAGAATATAAGGGAGTTTCACCTAATAGTTACAAACTTATATTCACAAGTAGTGGAGGTCGCTTATAAACGATCGCGTTACATGAATTCTTGGCATAAGTTTCATGCTCATCATAGTAACGAGTGCCTTGTCAATACTTATAGTTCTCATGTTGCTTAATGATCTTTGATTGTATCTTTATTGTGCTTTTCACGTAAAGGACTTTTGAAGAATGTGTTGAGTTGTTGTATGCGCTTTCCCATCCAATTCAATAACTTAAGGAGAACTTGAAGGTTAATTTAAGCGGACCTAATTAACCTGGGGTGTTGAGTTTCATGATTTATCGAAAGAACAACTAAAAATTGGTTTATATGCAAGTGTGTCATGTGTGGAGAATGATAGGAGCATATTTATGCTACTTAGTTATGTTGTTTTCTTGCATTTTCGTAGTTAGTTATAACTTATTATAGTGTTTAAGGTCATTTTCGTGCAATTTCAGGTTCATATGGCAAAGTATGCAAAAAGAGGCATTTTGGAACATTTTGGAGCATTTTTGGACCAAGATTGGATGGTGCAAACATGAAGACATGTGGATGGACGAATTTGATAATTAAAACAGCAACACACACACCACATGGGCAGCAAGGAATCAGAAATTAAAGCATGGAAGAATGGGATCATCATGGGCAGCAAGGAATCATTATGGGCAGCAAGGAATCATCATGGGCACCAAGGAATCATTATGGGCAGCAAGGAATCATCATGGGCACCAAGGAATCATTATGGGCAGCAAGGAATCATCATGGGCAGTGAAGAGACAACAAGGAATGGCAGAAATTGGACCACCATGAAGTGGATTTCTGCAAGGATGGCAGATTGTCCATTACTTGATGTTTGCTTGACATTTTCAGCCACTATATAATCCCCATTCAACCATTTATCAAGGAGTTCAGAAAACCACACCTCCCACACACATTCCATTCATCCCATCCATCCATACACCCTCCACAATTCAGAAATTCGTCAAACACATCCATCACACTTTGCAGCAGCCTTCCTTCACCTTTCACCATATTTTCTGACCCAAAATCATCCCTAGCCGTACCCCCATCAACCCTAAACCTTCCCATACCATTCCACATCCATTCTACACCATAAATAACCCCAAAAACCTGTTCTAAAGTTCTCTGCCGCAGCAAGGAGGAAGGAGAATTCGTTGATGAGCTTGCTGCCAAGTTGGAGCGTTCTAGGTGTTTTCTTCCTTTGGATTTTAATTTCTAAATTTATGTATCTTTGCTTGTGAGTATGAGGAACTAAACCCCCCTTAGTTGGGGGGGGTGATTCGAAACCATGAATATGCTTGCAATATGATTTGATTACGTTCAGTTGTTATTTCATAAGTTGTGGTTTCAATTCGTTCATCTACTTGATTGATAACTTATTTGTGTATGTTGATTAAGAGTGCACGCTTAGTTTTCATGCATGAATATGATGCTAGATTATGAGGGAGTTTCACCTAATAGTTACAATCTTATAATCACAAGTAGTGAAGGTCGCTTATAAACGATCGCGTTGAATGAATTCTTGGCATTAGTTTCATGCTCATCATAGTAACGAATGCCTCGTCAACACTTATAGTTCTCATTGTGCTTCATGATTCTTGATTGTATCCTTATTGTGCTCATCACGTAAGGAACCTTTGAGGAATGTTTTGAATTGTTGTATGCGCTTTCCCATCCAATTCATTAACTTAAGGAGAACTTGAAGGTTAATTTAAGCGTATCTAATTAACTTGGGGTGTTGAGTTTCATAATTTATTGGAAGAACAACTGAAAAATCGTTTTGTTTGCAAGTGTGTCATGTGTGGAGAAGAACCTCCTAACTAGCCCTTTATCCATCCTTTTCATCCAAAACGTTTTACAATCAGTTTTGTTTTAAAGTTTCTGTTTTGTTTTCAATTTTCGTCCAAAACCAAATCCCCCTTTATTTTGAAGTCTTAAATTAGTTAGAAAGTGTTTTGATTTGTGTTTTTAAGTGTTTTGATTCAAGTTTTCACTCAAATTCGTCAGATTTTGTGTTTGTGCTCAAAACTGCCCAGAAAGTGGTTTTTAGGCAGTTTTGAGTCTTCTAGTTGCTGTTTTGAGTTTTAGGTTTGTTTTAGTGTTCTAACTTTTAGTTTTACATTCTTTGAGTCTAGTTTAGTGTTTTATACTTTGTTTTTATGTTATTGAGTCAGTTTTCAAGTGTTTAGCAATCCCTCCTAATCCCCGGTTTAGAACGATCCCTACTTACATCTTTACTACAATTTGACAAAAGAGGGTTTAATTTGTGTGTCAAGTAATATCTCACACCAAATTTTGGCGCCGTTGCCGGGGATTAGCAACTTTGCTAATCCCTTGGTTCTTTTATTTTTGTTTAGTTCGTTTTTGTTTTAGTTTCTAACTTAGTTTTATTTTTTTTGGTTGATGTTACTTTTGATATTTGCTTTAGTTCTTTTTCTTTGATTTTAGGTGCTTGAGAAGTAAGACATGGATTTTGCTAGCATTCAAGCTCAATTGGCAAATCTTACTTCTCAATTGTCGCAATTTGCTGAAAGGACCACAATGCAAAATGTCCCTACATTTAGTGCGTCTTATAGGCAAGGATACCAAGCCAATCAATATCCACAAAGCGATTGGAGTGATCATTCAAACTCTATGTGGTGGAAAGCTCAACAAGTTCAACAAGAAACATATTGGCAACCATATGAGGATTCATATGCACCACCACAGCCTCCCCCTCAATCTTCACATCCAAATTCAGGTATATCAAATTATTATAAGGAAGTTATTCAACAACTGAATTCTTTGGAGCAGGGCAGGGAAGCTCAACCATTTCAACAAGACGCATTTTGGCAACCAATTGAGGATTTCTATCAAGCAAAAGAGTTGGCTGAGTGGAACAATCAATTTAGGCAGAATGCAGAATGCATTGAACAAATTCAAGAACAAATGGTTGAAGATGAGCCCATGGATGAATTGCTACTGTTCGAAGAGGAGGAGGATGCACAAGGCACGGCAAGGGAAGAACAACCCTTGCCGCAACCTCCCAATATTCCTACACCACCCCATTCAAGTAAGGTGCCGAATCAAATCCAAATTGGAGGGAGAATTTACACGGACTCTAGAAAGCTCAATGCCATAATTAGGAAGGATCACTATCCCCCTCCATTCATAGATCCAATGCATGGAAGTTTTGTGGAGCATGTCGTGGAAGATGTACTTGTGTTCTTGTCGCAACACACAGGTAAGCCACCTCCTCAAATTTCAAGTTTGTTTTATACTAACAAGTTGTTGAGTTCAATGATCCAGGCACCCATTTTAGAATTTAAAGCATTACCGGATCATTTCAAGTATCACGTTCCATTTAAAGATCACCTCCATGCCGTGGGTCCTATTCAAGCTTGATTGGAGGTATCGTCCGGCTGTACGACGTTAAAGCAAGCGCTACTTGGGAGGCAACCCATGCATGCAACAAATGAAGACCTAGAGAGCGCTCCAACAACCAGATTTGCGTTCCTAACCCCTTCTCTTTGCTGCACTTATTTCATTCACGCCATGTTAGATTGTTTAGTTGCTGTTTTGTTGTTTGGTTGCTATTTGTGTTAATCTATGCTTGAAACATTGAGGACAATGTTTGATTTAAGTGTGGGGGTAACCAAAGTGTTTTGATGCAAATTCGTAGGGTTTTCTCACTCATAATTTCTAATGTTGTTTTTCACTGTTTTTAAGCCTTTTTAAGCTGTTTTGGTGTATTTTAGTGTGTTTTGAGTCAAAAAATCCGAAAATCCCATAAAAATTTGAAAATTTGTTTATAAACCCAAAAAAGAGTTGTTTTTGTGTGTTTGTTTGTGTCTTAGGGTACCTTCCAACACAATAATGAGGATTCGGTTTGTAATTGCATGGCTGTTAAAGAAAGTGATTAACATGGATGAAAGTTTGATTTACTCTTTGTTTATGCTTGGTTGTGGTTATAACTTATGAATTCACATGCAATCATAAAGGAAAAATCAGTTTTTGTAACATGCTTGAAGGAAGGAACTCAAACTAACGCTACAACCTTGTGAGACTTGAGCCTAAACGCTTATCTGGAGAGTTAAAATCTGTGCATTCTTTGTTTTCTAAAGTCGTTGCATGATCTCACTATTATTTGCTTGGTTGCTACTTAGAAGGCGTTTCATCATTTAGTTCCAAATGCTAGAACTCATGCCCATTTCATTCAAAGCATGTCACTGAATTGCATAACACATATTCAAGATAAAGTTGTGTAGTGACCACCACCTTAGCCAAAAAGCCGTGAATCCCTATGTCATTATGTTTTGTAGGTGTTAACCCCATTGAGCCTTGTTTAGCCTTTTCTTTGTTAACCCACATTACCCTCACCTAGCCTAGATTAGGACTATCCATTCCTTTGTTCTTTAAGCATAGTAAAGCATGATTCAATTAGAATTCTTTTGTGGCAGAAAACAAGTGTGGGGGAAGTTTTTGTTATGTGAATTTGTGTGCCATAAAGCACGGGTTCAAAGAAAAGAAAAGAAAATAGAATTCGTGGAAAAAGAAAAAAATGAAGCGAAAAAGTATGAAAAGTTGTGAAAAAGAGCTCCAAAGTTTTGTTTGTTGAAGTAAGGGTCCAAAACAATGAATTCGGCCCTAAGGAGTTGTCTAAATCTTTCCCTTGTGTTTTAAAGTTAGTTTCTGCCATTCAAGTGAATTCTAAGTCTCAATTTCATTACGTTGCTTACTATCGCTTGAAGAACGTTTGTTTTCCCTATCCTTTCTTTGTTAACCAATACCCCAAGCCCCGTTACAACCCTTAACTTCTATCTTGAGTGTTATGTGTTTCGATTTGTGGAGTTTGAATTTGGTATGAGCATATGGTGTCACTGGTTCTCGCATCTAAGTAGTAGCATTCCATTCATGAGATCATATCAAAACATGCTTCTTAACTCTAGAAATTGCATTCTTTGTAAAATATATATGTGAGCATTCGTTTTCATATCTACATCAATCTTCTCACATATGACTAGTGTAGGGTGTGGAGTTAGAAAATCTGAGTGAAAATAGAGTGTATATCTTGTAAGGAATTGAGGGAATTCTCTAAGGCATGTTACTTCATTCAAAGCATTGTTTTAATTGATTACTTGTGAATTTGTAAGTTGTGGCTTAAATTAAGTATGTGCTTGTGTAAAGATGACTCAAATTTGTGGGGATAACAATCTTTAATATGTCATGTTCATTGGAAATCCCTGAGGCAAATGTTGGAAGGATTAGAGTGTGTTTATTTACTTTGTTTCGTTTTGTTTATTTCGTTTTGCTCGAGGACTAGCAAAAAACTAAGTGTGGGGGAATTTGATAGGAGCATATTTATGCTACTTAGTTATGTTGTTTTCTTGCATTTTCGTAGTTAGTTATAACTTATTATAGTGTTTAAGGTCATTTTCGTGCAATTTCAGGTTCATATGGCAAAGTATGCAAAAAGAGGCATTTTGGAACATTTTGGAGCATTTTTGGACCAAGATTGGATGGTGCAAACATGAAGACATGTGGATGGACGAATTTGATAATTAAAACAGCAACACACACACCACATGGGCAGCAAGGAATCAGAAATTAAAGCATGGAAGAATGGGATCATCATGGGCAGCAAGGAATCATTATGGGCAGCAAGGAATCATCATGGGCACCAAGGAATCATTATGGGCAGCAAGGAATCATCATGGGCACCAAGGAATCATTATGGGCAGCAAGGAATCATCATGGGCAGTGAAGAGACAACAAGGAATGGCAGAAATTGGACCACCATGAAGTGGATTTCTGCAAGGATGGCAGATTGTCCATTACTTGATGTTTGCTTGACATTTTCAGCCACTATATAATCCCCATTCAACCATTTATCAAGGAGTTCAGAAAACCACACCTCCCACACACATTCCATTCATCCCATCCATCCATACACCCTCCACAATTCAGAAATTCGTCAAACACATCCATCACACTTTGCAGCAGCCTTCCTTCACCTTTCACCATATTTTCTGACCCAAAATCATCCCTAGCCGTACCCCCATCAACCCTAAACCTTCCCATACCATTCCACATCCATTCTACACCATAAATAACCCCAAAAACCTGTTCTAAAGTTCTCTGCCGCAGCAAGGAGGAAGGAGAATTCGTTGATGAGCTTGCTGCCAAGTTGGAGCGTTCTAGGTGTTTTCTTCCTTTGGATTTTAATTTCTAAATTTATGTATCTTTGCTTGTGAGTATGAGGAACTAAACCCCCCTTAGTTGGGGGGGGTGATTCGAAACCATGAATATGCTTGCAATATGATTTGATTACGTTCAGTTGTTATTTCATAAGTTGTGGTTTCAATTCGTTCATCTACTTGATTGATAACTTATTTGTGTATGTTGATTAAGAGTGCACGCTTAGTTTTCATGCATGAATATGATGCTAGATTATGAGGGAGTTTCACCTAATAGTTACAATCTTATAATCACAAGTAGTGAAGGTCGCTTATAAACGATCGCGTTGAATGAATTCTTGGCATTAGTTTCATGCTCATCATAGTAACGAATGCCTCGTCAACACTTATAGTTCTCATTGTGCTTCATGATTCTTGATTGTATCCTTATTGTGCTCATCACGTAAGGAACCTTTGAGGAATGTTTTGAATTGTTGTATGCGCTTTCCCATCCAATTCATTAACTTAAGGAGAACTTGAAGGTTAATTTAAGCGTATCTAATTAACTTGGGGTGTTGAGTTTCATAATTTATTGGAAGAACAACTGAAAAATCGTTTTGTTTGCAAGTGTGTCATGTGTGGAGAAGAACCTCCTAACTAGCCCTTTATCCATCCTTTTCATCCAAAACGTTTTACAATCAGTTTTGTTTTAAAGTTTCTGTTTTGTTTTCAATTTTCGTCCAAAACCAAATCCCCCTTTATTTTGAAGTCTTAAATTAGTTAGAAAGTGTTTTGATTTGTGTTTTTAAGTGTTTTGATTCAAGTTTTCACTCAAATTCGTCAGATTTTGTGTTTGTGCTCAAAACTGCCCAGAAAGTGGTTTTTAGGCAGTTTTGAGTCTTCTAGTTGCTGTTTTGAGTTTTAGGTTTGTTTTAGTGTTCTAACTTTTAGTTTTACATTCTTTGAGTCTAGTTTAGTGTTTTATACTTTGTTTTTATGTTATTGAGTCAGTTTTCAAGTGTTTAGCAATCCCTCCTAATCCCCGGTTTAGAACGATCCCTACTTACATCTTTACTACAATTTGACAAAAGAGGGTTTAATTTGTGTGTCAAGTAATTTTCGCACCAGAGAAGAACCCTCTAGCTAGCCCATCATCCATAGTTTTATCCAAATTCGTCTAGAATCTGTTTTCAATTTACAATCTGTTTTGCAAGTTTAATTTCGTCCAAAATCAAAACCCCCCTTACTTTATTGAATCATATTAGTTAGAAAGTGATTTAGTTTGTGTTTTAAGTGTTTTGGTTCAAGTTATAACTCAATTTCGTCCAAATTAGTGTTAGAGTTTAAAACTGCTCAGAAAGTGTTTTTAAGGCAGTTTTGAGTGTTTGTTTGCTGTTTTGAGTCTTTTGGTTTGTTTTAGTGTTTTAGAGTTTAGCTTTGCATTCTTTGAGTCTAGTTTAGTATTTTAAACTTTGTTTTACCGATTTGAGTCAGTTTAGAGTGTTTTAGCAATCCCTCCTAATCCCCGGTTTAAGAACGATCCCTACTTATCCATACTACAATTGTCAACAAGAGGGTTAATTTGTGTGTTTAGTTATTTTACGCATCACTCACATAGATCTTAGCCATCCCTACTCTTAAGCACATACTTAAGCATAGTCATCACTTACTAGCTCACATTTAATCGATTAAAACAATGTTCTGAATGAAATAACATGCTTTAGAGAATCCCTCAATTCCTTACTAGATATGCACTCAATTTTCACACAGATTTTCTAACTACACACCCTACACTAGTTATATGTGAGAAGATTGATGTAAATATGAAAACTAATGCTCACATATGTTATGACAAGAAAAGCATTTTCTGGAATTATGAATGTATGTATATGATCTCATGAACGGAATGCTACTACTTAGATGCGAGAACCAAGGATATCATATGCTCATACCAATTCCAAACTCCACATATTGAAACACATAACCATCAAGATAGAAGCAAAGGGTTGTAACGGGGCTAAGGTATTGGCTAACAAAGAAAGGTAAGGATAGACAAACATTCTTAAAGAATAATAAGCAAAGTAATGAAATTGACACTTAGAATCCACTTTTGCATGCAAAAATCAATTTTTAAACACAAGGGGAAGACTCATGCAACACTTAGGGTCAAATTCAACTTTTTAGACCCTTTCTTCAACAACCAACACATGTGAGGTAATTCTCACTTCTTTTCAACTCTTTTTCCATTCTCTTCACACACTTTTCTTCATTTTTTTCTTTTTCTACGAATTTTGCTACATTTTTTTTTTTTTTTTTTTTTTTTTTACCCGTGCCCTTCTACTTCTTTTGGCACACAAAATTTCCCTTCCCCCACACTTATTTTTCTGCACAATGTTGATCAAAAGGAATTCCCTCTAAGTCATGCTTTATTATCCTTTAAGAACAAGGGTATGGATAGTCCTAATCTAGGCTAGGTAAGGATAATGTGGCTAACAAAGAAAATAGCTAACTAAGGCTCAAAAGGGTAAACCTACAATATATATGCAATGGGTTAAGGCTTTTTGGCTCTGATTTTAACTAAACAACTTCATCTTATTAGTTATGCTAATCAATTGTATGCTTTGAATGAAATGGGTATGAGTTCTAATATTTGGATCTATAATGATGAAACGCCTTCTAAGTAGCAACCAAGCAAAGAATGATGAGATCATGCAACGACTTTTAGAAAACAACAAATTCACTGATTATTAACTCTCCATAGAATGTTTAGGCTCAAGTCTCTCAGGGTTGTAGCGTTAGTTTGAGTTACTTCCTTCAAGCATGTTACAAAAACTGATTTTTTCTTTGTGATTACATGTGAATTCGTAAACAACAACGATGACCAAGCATAAACAAAAGAGCATATCAAACTTCCATCCATGTTTGTAACTTTCTTTAACCGTCACGCAATTAAAAACCAAATCCTCATCATTGTGTTGGAAGGTACTCTAAGACACAAACAAACACACAAAAACGACTCTTTTTGGGTTTTTCAAAATTTTATGGGATTTTTCGGATTTTTATGTCAAAACACACTAAAAATAGTGAAAAACAACTTTTGAAATGTTAGGTGGTAAAATCCTACGAATTTTGCAATAAAAACATTTGTTTACCCCTCCACACTTAAACCAAACATTGTCCTCAATGTTGCAAGCATAGCCTGACACAAATGCAAGCAAATAACACAACTAGCAAACATGACAAATATGGCAAAGTAAAAGCAAGAAAGAATAGGGTTTAGGAACGCAAATCTGGTTGTGATGCCGGAGCTTCCTAGGTCTTCTTTATTCGCATGGGTTGCCTCCCACGAAGCGCTTGCTTTAACGTCTTCCAGCCGGACGATGCCTCCAATCAAGCTTGACTAGGGCCCACGGCATGGAGGGATACTTCCTCCACGGCCTTCTCCTCAAAAGTTGTGAAATATGGCTTCAAACGATGTCCATTGACTTTGAATTCTTGTTGCGTCTTCAAACTTTGAATTTGAACTGCACCATGAGGAAAAACATTAGTAACAATAAAAGGACCAATCCACTTAGAACGCAACTTACCTGGAAACAACCGAAGGCGAGAATTGAAAAGTAGCACTTTCTGCCCGATAGAGAACGTCTTGCTACGAATCATCTTGTCATGGAATGCCTTCGTTTTCTCCTTGTAAATGTGAGCGTTCTCGTAAGCTTCATTCCTAACTTCCTCAAGCTCGTTCAATTGAAGCTTTCTATAAAGTTCTGCGGCATCAATGTCCATATTGAATGTTTTGATGGCCCAATGTGCTTTGTGCTCCAATTCAACCGGAAGATGGCATGGTTTCCCATAGATTAGCCGAAATGGGGGCATTCCAATTGGTGTTTTGTAGTCCGTACGATACACCCACAATGCATCATTCAAGCGCAAGCTCCAATCTTTCCGGTTTGGCCCTACGGTCTTCTCCAAAATCTGCTTGATTTCTTTATTTGAAACCTCTGCTTGCCCACTTGTTTGAGGATGATAAGGTGTTGCCACCTTATGCGTGACACTATATTTCTTGAGTAGCGCCTCAATGGTTCGATTGAAGAAATGGGAGCCCCCATCACTTATAAGTACCTGCGGCATTCCAAACCTTGCAAATATGTTAGTCTTAACAAAATCTGCAACCACTTTAGAATCATTAGTACGGTTGGCTCTTGCTTCCACCCATTTCGAAACATAATCAACCGCAAGTAGAATATAAACAAAAACATGAGATGAAGGAAAAGGACCCATGAAATCAATGCCCCAAACATAAAAAATTTCAACATTAAAGATTGGGCTTTGCGGCATTTGGTCTTTTGGTCCTATATTTCCAGTTCGTTGACAACGATCACATGCTATGCAAAAAGTTCTAGCATCCTTAAAGATAGTAGGCCAATAAAAACCACATTCAAGTACTTTACGTGCAGTCCTTTGAGTGCCAAAGTGACCTCCACATGCATAAGTGTGACAAAAGTTTAAAATGGACTGAATTTCAGAATCATGCACACACCTACGAATGATTTGATCAGAGCAAGATTTCCATAAATAAGGATCATCCCACACATAATTTCGTGCATCATACTTGAGTTTATCACGTTGGTTTTTATTTAACTCACTTGGAATGACTTTAGGCGCCAAATAATTAACTAAATCCGCATACCATGGCACACTAACCTCAATGGACATCAATTGCTCATCCGGGAATGTCTCTGGGATAGGCACGACATCTTCTTCATGCACCAAACGGCTCAAGTGATAAGCCACCACGTTCTCACTTCCTTTCTTGTCTCGGATTTCGATATCGAACTCTTGGAGAAGAAGCATCCATCGAATAAGCCTTGGTTTAGCCTCCTTCTTCGTGAGTAAGTACTTCAACGCTGCATGATCAGTGTAAATTATTACTTTAGTACCAAGTAAATAAGAAAGAAACTTATCTAAAGCAAAAACAACAGTAAGAAGTTCTTTTTCTGTTGTGGAATAGTTCAATTGAGCGTCGTTCAAGGTCCGAGAGGCATAATATATGACGTGTGGCTGTTTGTCCTTCCTTTGTCCCAAAACAGCGCCCAGAGCATAATCGGACGCATCGCACATAAGCTCGAAGGGAATGCTCCAATCTGGTGGCCGAATGGTGGGGGCCGAAGTTAGCATCTCCTTAAGGTGTTTGAACGCCTTTTCACACTCCTCGTTGAATTTGAAGGACACATCCTTTTGAAGAAGTCGGCATAGGGGTGTGGAAATTTTTGAAAAATCCTTGATGAATCGCCTATAAAATCCTGCACGTCCAAAAAAAGAACGAACCTCTCTAACCGAAGTTGGAGAGGGTAAGTAGCGTACAAGATCTATTTTCGATTTATCAACCTCAATTCCCCTTTCAGAAACGATATGCCCTAAAACTATGCCTTTTTTACCATAAAGTGACACTTTTCCCAATTTAAAACAAGGTTAGTTTCAACGCATCGTTTTAAGATTAATGTGAGATTTTCCAAGCAACCATCAAACGAATCGCCAAAGACACTAAAATCATCCATGAATACCTCAATAATCTTCTCAATAAAATCTGAAAAGATACTTACCATGCATCTTTGGAACGTGGCCGGTGCATTGCATAAACCGAATGGCATGCGACGGTAAGCAAAAGTACCAAATGGGCACGTGAAGGTGGTCTTTTCTTGGTCGTCCGGAGCTATGACAATTTGATTATATCCCGAATAACCGTCAAGAAAACAATAAAAAGAGACTGGCTAACCTTTCAAGCATTTGATCAATGAATGGCAATGGAAAGTGGTCCTTCCTTGTGGTGTTGTTGAGCTTCCTATAGTCAATGCACACTCTCCAACCTGTTTGGATACGGGTTGGCACAAGCTCATCCTCGGCATTCTTCACCACAGTGACTCCGGACTTCTTTGGGACAACTTGAACCGGTGAGACCCAACGGCTATCCGAAATTGGATAAATCACTCCACAATCGAGAAGCTTTATAATCTCCTTTTTCACAACTTCCATCATTGGAGGGTTGAGTCGACGTTGAGCCTCTCGAGTTGGTTTAGCCCCCTCCTCTAGAAATATGCGATGCATGCATGTTGTAGGGTGGCTAATCCCCTTAATATCGGCCCATGTCCATCCAATGGTTGTTTTGTGCTCTTTCAACACCTGAATCAACTTTTCCTCCTCTAATGCCGTGAGTGATGAAGAGACAATGACGGGCAACGTCTCTTCATCTCCCAAAAATACATACTTTAAATGATCCGGCAATGGTTTAAGCTCAAAAACGGGGGCCTGAATCACAGAAGGTAACAATGTATTAGTGGAAACGGGAATTGGAATTGGGTTAGAAGGCTTACCACGATGTTGTGGCAATGATTCAAAGGCAGCCACAAGCTCGGCATGTTCTTCCTTAGGTACGGCCAGATTGGGCTTCATTCCAATTCCTTGTACAATTGTTGTTTCAAGGGGATCGTCTTCCAACATATCAAGATAATCCTGCGCCAATTCATCCAATACATCAATAGAAAAACAAGAATGATCATCTTTAGGAAATTTCATAGCTTCAGAAATGTTAAAATTAATAATCTCCCCATCAAATTCCATTGTTAACGTCCGTTTGAACACGTCGATCTTGGTGCGTGCTGTTTTCATGAAGGGCCTCCCAAGTAAAATCAGCAATGGGGTGACATTTGGTGAGTCCTCCATCTCTAAAACATAGAAATCCGCTGGAAATATCAAGTTATCCACCTGCACCAAAACATCTTCCAAAACTCCTTTCGGATATGCATTAGAACGATCGGCTAATTGAATTATAACACCATCGTTTTTAAGCTCTCCTAAGTTCATAGATGCATATATTGAGTATGGCATGACATTAATTGAAGCTCCTAGATCTAACATAGCATGCTCAAACTTAGTATTGCCTATAACACATGGAATTGTAAAACTACCCGGATCTTTGCATTTAGGGGGTAATTTTCTTTGCAAAATAGCGGAAACATTCTCACTTACCTGGACAACCTCTTTGTTCAAAATTCTCCTTCTTGTTGTACATAGTTCCTTCAAAAACTTGGCGTACCTTGGTACTTGCTTAATTGCGTCAAGAAGAGGTATATTGACTTGTACTTTCCGAAACGTCTCCAAAATGTCTTTCTCGTTCTCCTCCTTCTTGGATTGCCTCAACCTGCTAGGAAAAGGCACGTTTAGTGGAATAGAACTAGAAGAATTCAGATTTGAACTTACCTTGGTCGAATTAGATGGTTTGGAAATGCAAGATGGCTGCGGCAAAGGTTGTTCCATCCTTGCCATGGGTGTGGCTTGCGTTTCCTCATCAAACAGCAACTTTTCATCCTCTTTTTGACTTGATTTGGATGCTTGGGGTTCAGTTCCAACTTGTTTGCCACTCCTCAATGTGATTGCTTTGGCGGTTTCGAATCCCCCTTTTGGATTTGCAACGGTTGAACTAGGGAGTCTTCCTTGGTCTCGAAACTGTCCTACAAACTCCACAATCTGCCCAATTTGCTTCTCCAAGTGATCCACCCTTTTGTCTTGGTTTTTGATATGATATTAACTAGCACTCAAATTAACCCTCTTTTTATCAATTGTAGAAAGTATGTAAGTAGGGATCGTTCTAGGCCGGGGATTAGGAGGGATTGCTAAATCACTTGAAAACTGACTCAAATACGTCAAAACAAGTTTAAAACACTCAACTAGACTCAAAGAATGCAAAACTAAACTTTAAAACACCAAAACAAACCAAAAGACTCAAAACAGCAACCAAACACTCAAAACTGCTTTAAAAACACTTTCTGAGCAGTTTTGAGCACAAAAGAAGAATTTGGACGAAAATTGGTTTTAACTTGACTCAAGACACTTAAAAACACAAACTAAATTGATTTCTAACTAATATGACACTTCAAAATAAATGGGGATTAAGTTTTTACGAAAATTGAAAACAAAAACAAAACTTGTAAATTGAACAGATTCTAAAACACTTGCATACAAAACGATTTCTAATTGCAATTCAATAAACCATGAATACTCAACACTCCAAGTTAATTAGGTTCGCTTAAATTAACTTTCAGATTTCCCTTATGTCAATGAATTGGACGGAAAAAGCGCATCGCAATCAAATTATTCCTCAAAAGTTCTCTATATGAAACCGCATAATAAAGATACAATCAAAGATCATTACGTTCAATGGAAATCATAAGTATTGACGAGGCACTCGTAACTATGAAAGCGCATGAAACTTATGCCAAGAATTTACTTAACACAATTGTGATCAACAACTTTTACTACTTGTGAATATAAGTTCATAACGATTAGGTGAAATTCCCTTATATCCTAGCATCAAACTTATGCATGAAAATTAAGCGTGCACTCTCAACCAACATACACAAATCAGTTTTAATTCTTGTAGATAAGCAAATTGAATTCCAACTTATGAAACGCAATTAGAAGTAATCAAATCATATAGCAAGCTTAAACATGGTTTCGAATCCCCCCCTAGCCAAGGGGGGTTTAGTTCCTCATACTCACAAAACAAAGATTAACAAATTTAAACATTGAACACAAAAGAAAGAAAACACCTAGACGCTCCAACTTGGACAGCAAGCGCATCCACGAGTCTTCCTTCCTCCTTGCTGCGGCACTTGGTCTAAAGTCAGGTTCTAGGGGTTATTTGTATGGATGAATGGGTAGGGAATGGTATGGAAGGGTTTAGGATTGATGGGGGGTGCGGCTAGGGTGATTTTGGGTCAGAAAATATGGAAGAATGGTGAAGGAAGGCTGCAACAAAGAGGGGGGATGAGTTCTGGCGAAATTCTGAATATGGAGGGGTGGTATATGCGGCATAGAGTGAAAACACATATATATAGGCACCACAAACCCTAGATAAATCAGGTTAGGCAATGGGCTAGGGTTTAGGTGCGGCAAGGGGTGAAAATCCACAAGGAATTAGGGTTTTGGCCCACTTAGTTTTAGAAAGGGATTTGTATAACCCAAATCCACAAGGAAAGGGCCTAACAAGTCAGAATCCAAGAGGGATTGGGCTAGGAAGGTGCGGCCCAAGTCTAAGAGGGTAAGGATAGGTCATTTAAAAGCCCAAAGCCAAGAATAGAAACTCTCAAAAATGGAAACCTCCAAGAATAGAAACTTCCAACTTTAGAAACTTTGGTTTCCAATTCTGAATTCTTTGTTCTTCACTTTCATTTCTTCATTTCTTAAGCTCCTTTGACCTTCAAACTCGTCCATTCCTTTGGCTCCAAGTATGTGACATCCATTCCAAGCTCCATTTTGCTCCAAAATGCATCTTTTTGTATACTTTGCCCTTAAAACCTGAAAACACATAAAACTAGCTTAAAAGACTAACTTAACTAAGGAAAAAAAACTTAAATGCACAAGAACTAGCTAACTAAGGCGCATAAATATGCTCCTATCAGTTTTGCATTGCTTTGGTTTGATTCTCTTGCCCTTGAGACAAAGTGGTGAGTAATTTAAGAATTGTATCATTATCCAAGGACGTACCTGAATTTGTTGGGGCAGATTGTATTTGAGTTTGATTTGGTGCGAATGGCTTTTGATAAAAGCCCGGAGGTTGCTGCCTAAATCCTCCTTGTTGTTGAGGTTGCTGAGGCTCCCTCCACTTGAAGTTTGGGTGATCTCTCCAACCCGGATTGTAAGTGTTGGAGTATGGATCGTTGCGTGGCTGATTTTGACCTTGATAGCCCACGGCATTAGCACTCTCCCATCCTCCATTCTCTACTAGTTGAGGACATTGATCATTGAGGTGTCCTTGCATAGAACACACGCCACAAACACTTGGTCCTTGTAGCTTCATCCCTTCGGCCATCTGAGACACAATGGAAGTGAGGTTAGCTAATTGAGATTGAATGTCGAATGGAGAACTTACCTCATTAACTTGCTGCCGTGGGAAGTCTCTTTGCCCAAGTCCTTCGTATTGTTGTGCATTTAACGCTCGGTTGGCAATTAGGGTCTTTGCAGCCATTGGTGTTTTGTCAACCAATGCACCTCCCGCTGAAGCATCGAGCATTTGTCGCTCAATTGGAAGAAGTCCTTCGTAAAACTATTGAAGTAAAAGCTCTTCTTTCATTTGATGTTGAGGACATGAGGCGACAAGAGCCTTGAAACGATCGTGGTATGCCGGAAAGGACTCTCCTTGGCTTTGTTGAATGCCACTAATCTTCTTCCTCAAGAGAATGACTCTCGAAGTGGGGAAGAACTTCTCTAAAAACACCATCTTCATGCTTTCCCAAGAAGTGACCGTTCTGGGCGCTAATTCGTAAAGCCAATCTTTGGCCTTTTCCAAGAGAGAGAATGGAAAGGCCTTCATCTTCAGAATATTCTCATCAACATTGACGGGTGTCATACTGGAACAAACTACTTCGAACTCTTTAAGATGCTTGTTTGGATCTTCCATGGAAAGCCCATGGTATTTAGGAATGTGATGTAACAAGCTCGACTTTAATTCAAACTCATTGGTCTTGCCTTGGGCAGCCGCGGGATATTGAATGCAAAGAGGTGTTGCATTTGCCAACCCCGAGGCCGAGAGCTCCTTAATTGTACGATTGTCCGCTGCCATGACTTCTTCTTCAAATTCTTCTTCAAATTCAGATTCGGCCTCTGAACTTGAACTAGGTTCACTAGGTTCCGGATGCATCCTCTTTCTTCTTCTCAAATCTCGTTCAAAATCGTCGTTAAAATCGTCGTTAAAATCCAAGATATGTTCACGAACCGGATGGGTACTCCGAGTCATAAACTAGTACCTAAACAAAGAAAACAAAACAAAATCAGAAAAATAGTAAAAGACACACAAAACACACGGTAAACCCAAGGGATTAGCAAGTTTGCTAATCCCCGGCAACGGCGCCAAAATTTGATGTGAAAATTAACTTGACACACAAATTAAACCCTATTGATGACAATTGTAGTATTAAGCAAGTAGGGATCGTTCTAGACCGGGGATTAACTAGGGATGCTAATCAACACAAATAAGACTCAAAAACACTAAACTAGACTCTATAGACTCAAAACTAACTTAAAACACTCAAAACAGCAAGAAACAATAAAAAAAAGACTCAATTCTAGACCTAACAAGTGATTTGGACGAAAATAGAACTTAAAAGACTCAAAAGACTTAAAGGAAACAAGTTTTGACTCTAAAAACAAGACTTAAAAGCAAGGGGTTTGGTTTTGACGAAATTGAATTTTTAAAACATAAACTTTGTAAACAAACTTAAAGACTCACGAAATTGATGAAATAGAATGGTGAAAGGCTAGTTAGAGGGTTCCTTCTCCACACATGACATATGCATACGAATCGATTTCCAATTATTCTTTCGACAAACCATGAATGACAATGCCCCAAATTAATTGTATTGAACTAATTAATTCTCATATTTCCCTAGATTCATTGAATTGAATGGATAACGCATCACAACCAAGTTATTCTTTATCAAGTTCCCTAACTATGGAATACGCATGATAGAAACACTTAACAAAGATCATTAAGTTCAATGGAAACCATAAGCATTGACGAGGCATTCATAACTATGAAAAGCATGTTACTCTTGCCTAGGATTTACTTAACACAATCGTGACTAACAACTTTTACTACTCATGAATATAAATTCATAACGATTAGGTGAAATTCTCTTATACTCTAGCATCAAATTCATGCATGCAAACTAAGTATGCATCCCTAATTAACACACAAGAACAAGTTCTTAATAAAACAGATAAGTAAACCACATCCATGATTCATGAAACAATAACTGGATGAAATCAATTCATATAAAACATATAATCATGGCTTCGAATTCACCTCTAACTATAAAGAAATTAGTTCCTCATGTTCGCAAATAAACAAAGATAACTTGAATTAAACATTGAAATAAAAGATGGAAAACACCTAGAAACGCTCCAAATGGCTCATTCTTCTCCTTCCTTAGCTGTGGCACAAGAGGATTGTGGTGGATGGATGTAGGTGATTTATGGTAGAGGGTGGTCAGAATGAAAGGGTGCGGCACTACATATATATAGGCTGAATTTATGGCTAAGTTAGCATAGGAAAAGGATTTAGTAAATACAATCCCACTAGGAAATAGTTATGCACTCCTAATAGGAAATAGGACATCTAGAAGGTCAAAAACCCAAGGGAAATAGGATATAGGGTGCGGCAAAAGGTGGGTTTCTAGAAGGAAAATACAAGGCAGATTTTTAGGCTTCTAGAAGGGTTCTAGGCGCCACCTTTGTAGGAACGGATTAGGTCTTCTAGAAATCTGATTTTAAGCATCCTAATATAGTTAGGAACCCTCCCTTGCAGCTGAAATATAGGTAGATTAGGATTAGGATAAGATAAGCTAAGATAAGGTTTGTTTGGATAAGATAAGCTAAGATAAGGTTATGGATAATGTTTTGGATAAGGTTTCTTCACTTGAGCTGATTCTTTGGCTTTAACTTTCCTTCTTCAAGTAGGAAACCTTGTTTGAGTAGGAATCTTCAATCTTCTACAAATCCAACTTCAACTAGGAATCATTCTTCAACTAGGAATCCATTGTTGACTAGGATTTCATCTTCAATTAGGAAACTTTGCATCTTCAATTCTTCAACTTTGAAACACATTCCTAGCTTCTTCAATCCTTCAAATTCGTCCATTCTTTGTGCTCCACATGCATGAACTCCATTCTAGCTCAATTTTGCTCCAAAATGCTCCAAATTGCATCTTTTTGCTTACTTTGGCCTTAAAACATGAAAACACATGAAAATAGATTAAAAGACTAACTTAACTAAGAAAACACAACATAAATGCATAAGAACTAGCTAACTAAGGCGCATAAATATGCTCTTATCACCAACACCTTCGTATTGTTGAGCGTTCAACGCTCGATTAGCAATCAAGGTCTTTGCTGCCGTGGGGGTCTTGTCCACCAAGGCTCCTCCCGCTGAGGCATCTAGCATTTGACGTTCGATTGGTAGAAGCCCCTCGTAGAAGTATTGTAGAAGAAGCTCCTCCTTCATTTGATGCTGTGGACAAGAAGCAACAAGAGATTTAAAACGTTCATAATAAGTAGGAAAAGATTCACCTTCATCTTGTTGAATTCCACTTATCCTTTTTCGTAGGAGGATGACTCGAGAAGTTGGAAAAAACTTCTCCAAGAAGGCCCGTTTCATGCTCTCCCAAGATGTGACAGTTCCGGGAGCTAATTCATACAACCAATCTTTCGCCTTTTCCAAGAGAGAAAAAGGAAAGGCCTTCATCTTCAATATGCTCCCATCGACGTTGATTGGAGTCATGCTTGAACACACCACCTCGAACTCTTTCAAGTGCTTGTTAGGATCCTCCATGGACAACCCATGGTACTTCGGAATGTGGTGTAACAAACTTGACTTCAACTCGAATTCCTCGGTCTTTCCTTGGGCAGCCGCGGGGTATTGGATGCATAAGGGTGCGGCATTGTCCAATCCCGAAGCCGAAAGCTCCTTGATTGTTCGATTGTCTTGCGCCATGACTTCCTCAACTTCGCCAAAAATTTGGAATTAATTAAAACAAACTGAAATAAACAATCCAAGGGATTAGCAAAGTTGCTAATCCCCGGCAACGGCGCCAAAAATTTGATGCGAAATATATAAGCACACAAATTAAACCCTCTTTTTATCAATTGTAGTAAGGAATGTAAGTAGGGATCGTTCTAGGCCGGGGATTAGGAGGGATTGCTAAATCACTTGAAAACTGACTCAAAAACGTAAAAACAGAGTTTAAAACACTAAACTCGACTCAAAGAATGCAAAACTAGACTTTAAAACACTAAAACAAACCAAAAGACTCAAAACAGCAAATAAACACTCAAAACTGCCTTAAAAACACTTTCTGGGCAGTTTTGAACACAAAACACAATTTGGACGAAAATAGGTTTTAACTTGACTCAAGACACTTAAAAACACAAACTAAAATGATTTCTAACTAATCTAACACTTCAAAATAAATGGGGATTGAGTTTTGACGAAATTTGAAAACAAAAACAAAACTTTGTAAATTGGACAGATTCTAAAACGAATTTGATAAAAGTGAATGGATAGAAAGCTAGCTAAGGGGTTCCTCTCCACACATGTCACACTTGCATACAAAACGATTTCCAATTGCTTCTCAATAAACCATGAATTCGCAACACCCCAAGTTAATTAGGTACGCTTAAATTAACTTTCAGATTTCCCTTAAGTCATTGAATTGGATGGAAAAAGCGCATCGCAACCAAATTATTCCTCCAAAGTTCCCTACATGAAAGCGCATAATAGAGATACAATTAAAGATCATTACGTTCAATGGAAATCATAAGTATTGACGAGGCACTCGTAACAATGAAAGGGCATGATACTTATGCCAAGAATTTACTTAACACGATTGTGATCAACAACCTTTACTACTTGTGAATATAATTTCATAACGATTAGGTGAAAATCCCTTATATCCTAGCATTAGATTTATGCATGAAAATTAAGCGTGCACTCTCAACCAACATACACAAATCAGTTTAATTCGAATAGATAAGCAAATTGAATCCACAACTTATGAAATGCAATTAGAAGTAATCAAATCATATAGCAAGCATAAACATGGTTTCGAATCCCCCCCTAGCCAAGGGGGGTTTAGTTCCTCATACTCGCAAAGCAACGATACATAAATTTAGACATTAAAATCCAAGGAAAGAAAACACACCTAGATACTCCAACTTGTACAACAGGTGCATCCACGAAGTTCCTCCTTCCTCCTTGCTGCGGCAGAGAGTTTGTGGACAGGTTTTAGGTTATTAAATGGTGTAGAATGGATGGGGAATGTATGGTGGCGCGTAGGGTGGATGGGTGGTGTGGCTAGGGATGATTTTGGGCGGAAATTATGGAATATGGTGAGTGATGGATGCGGCAGAGAGCAATGGCTGAATTCTGGCGTGAATTGATTATGAGAGGTGGTAAATTCAGCCAAAGGGGTTTATGAGTATATATAGGCATTCAAAACCCTTGGTAAATCAGATATGGACTTGGATAACCCAAATCCACAAGGAAAAAGGCTTAGAAAATCAAAATCCAATAGGAAACAGGTTAAAAGGTGCGGCAGGTTTGATTGGAAAAGGATTGGCCTTCTAGAATGCCTTGCAAGGCAAGGCAAAAGGTTCTAGATCAGGTGTAGGTGCGGCATGGATTAAGGAATAAGGATAGGGCTTCTAGAAAGCCCAAAACCAAGAGAAAATAAGGCCTAACCCACGGCAAAGATGAGAAAATGTTCTAAAACCTTCCCTTGTGTCTTCCAACGCTTAGGAACCTTCTAATGTTGCTAAAACATAAGGCCATCTAAGTTTAGGAAAGATCAACCCAAAGTAGAAACTTTTAGGCTTAACTTTCCTACTTCAAGTATGAAACCTTGTTTGAGTAGGAATCTTCATTCTTATAGGAATCCATCTTCAACTAGGAATCCCTCGTTGATTAGGAATCCTTCTTCAATTAGGACTCCTCCTTGGTCTAGGAATCCTTCTTGGACTAGGAATCCTCAAAACTTCAATTTCGTCCCAACCTTTTGTTCCAAGCATGTGCTATTCAATCCAAGCTCACTTTTGCTCCAAAAAGCTCCAAATAGCATCATTTTATGTCATATGCCCTTAAAACCTGAAAACACATGAAACTAGCTTAAAAGACTACTTTAACTAAGAAAACATAACGAAAATGCATAAGAACTAGCTAACTAAGGCGCATAAATATGCTCCTATCAACCTCTCTCAACGAAGTAAGAGAGGGTAAGTAGTGTACTAGATCTATTTTAGACTTATCAACCTCAATTCCTTTTTCAGAGATTATATGACCCAAAACAATACCTTGTTTAACCATAAAATGGCATTTCTCCCAATTTAACACAAGGTTTGTTTCAACACAACGTTTCAAGATTAAAGTGAGATTATCCAAGCAATTATCTGATAAGCTCATATTTATATATATTTTACATAAAATTCACTTGTCTTTTCTTAGTTAGTTCCTTATATTTTTGAGCTATTTACTATGTTTTTGTGTTTTGTGTGATTTATCAAGCAAAGAAAAGAAAAGTAGCACAAGTGAGATATTAAGTAACAAATTCGTCAAAACTACCTGTGCAGATTAGCTGATTTGGAAGCATGTTACGAACAGCTCAGAATGAATGAGAAAATGGGCCTCATATGCTTGGAAAGCTACGGATGTCTATTTTCTGGAGCAATTTACAGATTGTTAATATCCTTTTTCTAGAAGAAGTTATGGGCATTGTAACACTGAAAGGTTCAGAAAAAGGCTAAGCAGATTTGGCTAATAAAATGAGAAAGTAAAGGCACTTGTTTTGTGTTTTGCTTTGTCATCAACACTCAGCAACAAATGGGGTTATGATTGCACTCATTTGGCTTTGGAGCAAGTGGAAATGCACAGCTAGAAAGAGAAGACATCAAACAGCTCACACACATGCAAACTGCATGGACAGGTTGGAGGACAGAAAAATGTGTTTGTTTTGTGATTGAAATGATGAGGAACATGTGTGTGGAAATGGGCAAAGGAAACACACACACATGGGCAAAGGAAAGGCACGACATGGGCATAAAATACACTACTACATTCACTCATTACCACAACACTCACCCTTGTCCCCTTCATTATTTCTGTTTTCATGCACCATTACATTTAATCATTGCACTCAAGTGGTGCACATCCCTTGTCCCCTTCAACCATCAGATTTCATTCACTTTCACCTCCACTACATGCACTCATTGATGCACCACTCCTTCACTTTCCTTGCCCATGTCGTGCATCATGAATCCACCTGCACCTATGACTAATTTCTGCACCATTCCACCTCCCTTTCCTTTATCTACCATGTGCACAATCATTCATGTTCCCCACTTGCATTCATAGCTGCAACACCACTCCATTTCGCCCCCATGCCTTGCATCATTACTTCACTTTCACCTTGATAAGAGCATATTTATACGACTTAGTTAGCTTGTTCTTATGCATTTATGTTGTTATGTCTTAGTTAATTATGTATTTTAAGCTATTTTCGTGTGTTTGTAGGTCCAAGGGGTTAATGTGGCAAAGAAGTGCATTTTGGAGCATTTTTGGGCATCGAATGGATAGCATATGCTTGGAGCAAAAGGAATGGACGAAATTTGAAGTTTGTGCATCATCCTCTCCCTATAAATAACCATTTTAGCACACTCATTTCACCCAACACATTCACCTACCACTACATCCACTCATTTCACCCAACACATTCACCTACCACTACATCCACTCATTTCACCCAACACATCCACTCATTACAACCACCCAACACATTCACCTACCATTACATCCACTCATTACCACAACACTCACCCACTACACCCATTACATCCACTCATTACCTAAACATCAATCCACTACACCCATTACATCCACTCATTACCACAACATTCATCCACTACACCCATTACATCCACTCATTACCACAACATCCATCCACTACACCTATTACATCCACTCATTACCATAACATAAACCACTACCACCTTAATTAGATGGTGGTCCTCTCCCTAGCCTATAAATACATCCACCCTTCACCATAACTAGGGAGATCCATCAAAAGACACTACATTCACATCTCACAACTCCATACACTTACACTTTCATTTCCCTTTCCTTGCTGTGACCTCCATCCAACCTAAACACATTCAGCCATTCCCTTCCATATATCCATATGCATCCATCAAACCACACCTTGTGCCGCAACAAAGAGAAGAAGGAGGACCATTGGACGTGCTTGCCATTCAAGTTGGATTGTTTGACCATTTTTAGGTGTTTTCATTCTTTGTTTTCAATGTCTAAATTTGTTTATCTTTGCTTTGTAAGTATGAGGAACTAAACCCCCCTTAGCAAGGGGGAATTCGAAACCATGTTCATGGTTGCAATATGATTTGATTACTTTCAGTTGTGATTTCATAAATTGTGAATTCATTTGTTTAACTGCTTGATTGATAACTTATTCGTGTATGTTTATTAAGAGTGCACACTTAGTTTGCATGCATGAATATGATGCTAGAGTATAATGGAGTTTCACCTAATAGTTACAAACTTATATTCACAAGTAGTGGAGGTCGCTTATAAACGATCGCGTTAAATGAATTCTTGGCAGGAGTTTCATGCTCATCATAGTAACGAATGCCTCGTCAATACTTATAGTTTTCATGATGCTTAAAGATCTTTGATTGTATCTTTATTGTGCTGTTCACGTAAAGGACTTTTTAAGAATGCTTTGAATTGTTGTATGCGCTTTCCCATCCAATTCAATAACTTAAGGAGAACTTGAAGGTTAATTTAAGCGGACCTAATTAATCTGGGGTGTTGAGTTTCATGATTTATCGAAAGAACAACTGAAAATTGGTTTATGTGCAAGTGTGTCATGTGTGGAGAAGAACCCTCTAGCTAGCCCATCATCCATAGTTTACCCAAATTCGTCCAAAATCTGTTTTAGTTTACAATATGTGATAGGAGCATATTTATGCGCCTTAGTTAGCTAGTTCTTATGCATTTTCGTTATGTTTTCTTAGTTTAAAGTAGTCTTTTAAGCTACTTTCATGTGTTTTCAGGTTTAAAGGACATATTACATGAAATGATGCAAATTGGAGCATTTTGGAGCAAATGTGAGCTTAGATTGAAAAGTACATGCTCGGAACACAAGGTTTGGACAAAATTGAAGATTTGAAGATTTGAGGATTCCTAGTCCAAGGAGGATTCCTAGTCCGAGGAGGAGTCCTAATTGAAGAAGGATTCCTAATCAACGAGGGATTCCTAGTTGAAGATGGATTCCTAGAAGAACGAAGATTCCTACTCAAACGAGGTTTCCTACTTGAAGTAGGAAAGCTAAGCCTAAAAGTTTCCATTTTGGGTTGATCTTTCCTAAACCTAAATGGCCTTGAGTTTAAGCAATCTTAGAAGGTTCCTAAGCGTTGAAAGACACGAAGAGGGGTTTTAGAATATTTTCTCATCCTTGCCGTGGGTTAGGGCTTATTTTCTCTTGGTTTTGGGCTTTCTAGAAGCCCTATCCACACTCCCACTAATCAGCCGCACCTTTCCCTTCTAGAACACCTATTTGCCTTGCCTTGCAAGGCATTCTAGAAGCCCTAACCCTAGCCCATTAAACTTGCCGCACCCTAGGCCCTTTTCCCATTCAAATTCTGATTTCTAAGCCTATTTCCTTGTGGATTTGGGTTATTTAAGTCCATATCTGATTTATCTAGGGTTTGAAGTGCCTATATATACTCATTATAACCCCTTGGCCGAATCATCATCTCCCATACACAATCATTCACGCCAGAAATCTGCCCTTGATTTCTGCCGCACCTTCCCATCACCAAAGTCCCAAAATTCTGCCCAAAATCATCCCTAGCCGTACCCCCATCAACCCTAAACCTTCCCATACCATTCCCCATCCATTCTACACCACAAATAACCCCAAAAACCTTATTCCCCATCCTTGCCGCAGCCACCATTCCTTCCAGCCACCTCCATACACTTTGCCGCAACCCTCCTTTACTCCAGCCACCATTATACACCTCCATACACCACCCACACACCTTGCCACACCACCATATCATCCTAACTCCATTCTTAAACCAAAACCACATCCAAAAACTCCCAAAACCATCTCTGCCGCAGCAAGGAGAAGAGAAGAGGAGCTTGACGTCAGAAATTCAAGTTGGAATTCTTGGGCGTTTTAGGTGTAATCTTTCTTATGTCTTCAATGTTTCAATTCAATAAACTTTATGTTGTGAGTATGAGGAACTAAACCCCCTTAGTTGGGGGGTGATTTGAAACCATGTACATGCTTGCAATTTGATTCGATTACATTCAGTTGTTATTTCATAAGTTATGGATTCAATTCGTTCATCTATTTGATTGATAACTTATTTGTGTATGTTGATTGAGAGTGCACACTTAGTTTTCATGCATGAATATGATGCTAGATTATGAGGGAGTTTCACCTAATAGTTACAATCTTATAATCACAAGTAGTGAAGATCGCTTGAAAACGATCGCGTTGAATGAATTCTTGGCATAAGTTTCATGCAATTCATAGTAACGAATGCTTCGTCAATGCTTATGTTTTTCATAGAACTTAATGATTCTTGCTTGTATCTCTATTATGCAATTCATGTAGGGAACTTGTAGGGAGTGTTTTGGGTTGTCGTATGCAATCATCCAACTTAATAACTTGTGGAAAAACTGAGGGTTAATTAGTGCAATTCACGGTTAACTTGGGGCGTTGAGTATTCATAGTTTATCGGAAGAACAACTGAAAATCGTTTTGTTTGCAAGTGTGACATGTGTGGAGAAGAACCTCCTAACTAGCCCTTTTAACCATCTATTTCACCAAAATCGTTTTTACAATCTGTTTAACTTTAAGTTTCTGTTTTGTTTTCAATTTTCGTCCAAAACAAATCCCCCTTTAATTTGAAGTCTTAGATTAGTTAGAAAGTGTTTTGATTTGTGTTTCTAAGTATTTTGATTCAAGTTTTCATCAAATTTCGTCCAAATTAGTGTAGGTGCTCAAAACTGCCCAGAAAGTGGTTTTTAGGCAGTTTTGAGCCTTCTAGTTGCTGTTTTGGTTTTTAGGTTTGTTTAAGTGTTTTAACCTTTAGTTTTGCATTCTTTGAGTCTAGTTTAGTGTTTTAAACTTTGTTTTTGAGTTTTTAAGTCAGTTTCCAAGTGTTTAGCAATCCCTCCTAATCCCCGGTCTAGAACGATCCCTACTTACATCTTTGCTACAATTTGACAAAAAGAGGGTTTAATTTGTGTGCTAGTTAATATCATATCAATATGTTTGTTTTGTTTTCAAATTCGTCAAAAGCAAATCCCCCTTTACTTTAAAGTGTTTTATTAGTCAAAATCTGTTTTGATTTGTGTTTTTAAGTGTCTTGAGTCAAGTTAGAACCTAATTTCGTCCAAAACCATCCCTATAATCAGTTTAGAGTCTAATTCATTATTTTAAGCTGTTTTGAGTCTTTTTAGTTTGTATTGCATCTTTTGAGTCTAGTTTGGTGTTTTAAACTTAATTTTACGTTTTTAGGTCAGTTTCAAGTGTTTTAGCAATCCCTCCTAATCCCCGGCCTAGAACGATCCCTACTTACATTCTTTACTACAATTGACAACAAGAGGGTTTAATTTGTTTGTTAAGTTAATTTTCGCATCACACCTTTGAATCATTGCTCACACCACCATCCATCCCTCCATGCCATGCACTTCCTCTATAAAAGGAAGTGTGTGTGGCAGCCATTACATTCAGTTTTTGCTTGATAATTCATCCCCAATTCAATACAACTTTCATCCAAACACATCCATTCTCCTTCACATCCATTCCTCCATACAACCAAACCTTCAAACACTCACCACACCTTGTGCAGTAGCAAGGGAAGGGAAGGAAAGTGCTTGGACGTGCATGCTGTCCAACGGGGATCGTTGGAGCGTTTATGTGTTTTCTTTCTTTTGTTTTCAATGTCTAAATTTGTTTATCTTTGCTTTGTAAGTATGAGGAACTAAACCCCCTTTAGCAAGGGGGAATTCGAAACCATGTTCATACTTGCAATATGAGTTGATTACCTTCGGTTGTGATTTCATAAGTTGTGAATTCAATTTGTTTAACTGCTTGATTGATAACTTATTCATGTATGTTTATTAAGAGTGCACACTTAGTTTGCATGCATGAATATGATGCTAGAGTATAAAGGAGTTTCACCTAATAGTTACAAATTTATATTCACAAGTAGTGGAGGTCGCTTATAAACGATCGCGTTAAATGAATTCTTGGCAGGAGTTTCATGCTCATCATAGTAACGAATGCCTCGTCAATACTTATAGTTTTCATGATGCTTAATGATCTTTGATTGTATCTTTAATGTGTTGTTCACGTAAAGAACTTTTGAAGAATGCTTGAATTGTTGTATGCGCTTTCCCATCCAATTCAATAACTTAAGGAGAACTTGAAGGTTAATTTAAGCGGACTTAATTAACCTTGGGTGTTGAGTTTCATGATTGATCGAAAGAACAACTGAAAATTGGTTTATGTGCAAGTATGTCATATGTGGAGAAGAACCGTCTAGCTAGCCCATCATCCATAGTTTAACCCATCACCCATCAATTCACCTAAATTTGTCTAAGAATCTGTTTAAATTGTTTTTGCTTTGTTTTCCTTATTTTCGTCCAAAACCAAAATCCCCTTTATTTTATTAAGTCATCTTAGTTAGTACTTGTTTTAGATTGTGTTTTTAAGTGTTTTCAGTCAAGATAAAATCAATTTTCGTCCAAACTTTGTGTTAGTGGCAGAAACTGCCTTAGAGTTGTTTTTAGGCAGTTTTGAGTCTTGTGACTTTGTTTTGAGTCTTGTAAGTTTAATTTCATGCTTTTAAGTTTGTTTACACATATTTAAGTCAGTTTCAAGTGTTTTCGCAATCCCTCCTAATCCCCGGCCTAGAACGATCCCTACTTACATTCTTTACTATAATTGACAACAAGAGGGTTTAATTTGTGCGTTAAGTTATTTTCACATCAAATTTTTGGCGCCGTTGCCGGGGATTAGCAACATTGCTAATCCCTTGTTATTTCTTTTTTGTTTATTTTCGTGTGTTTTTATGTTAGTTACTGACCTTGTTTATTTTCTTGTTTTAGGTACTAGTTTATGACTCGGAGTTCTCATCCGATTCGTGAGCATTGGACTTTGACGTCGATTTTGAGAGGACTTTGAGAAGGAATAGGAATCAGCAAGATCGTAACCCACCTATTCCTGAACCTGAGTTTGAAGAACATCCACTTGAAGAAGAGGAGGAATATCCCAACATGGCAGTGGACAATCGAACAATCAAGGAGCTTTCCGCTTCAGGATTGGACAATGCCGCTCCCCTATGCATCCAATACCCCATGGCTGCCCTAGGGAAGACGGACGAGTTCGAATTGAAATCAAGTTTGTTGCATGACATCCCTAAGTTCCACGGGATGTCCATGGAAGATCCTAATAAACACTTGAAGGAGTTCGAGGTTGTTTGTTCGAGCATTCTGAAAATGAAAGCTTTTCCCTTTTCTCTCTTAGAAAAGGCTAAAGATTGGTTGTATGAGCTAGCCCCCGGAACTGTCACATCATGGGAGAGTACCACTTACTATGAGCGTTTTAAAACCCTTGTTGCTTCATGTCCATAGCACCAGATGAAGGAGGAGCTTCTTCTTCAATATTTCTACGAAGGGCTTCTACCAATTGAACGCCAAATGCTAGACGCCTCAGCGGGATGAGCTTTGGTGGACAAAACACCCATGGCTGCCAAAACCTTAATTGCTAACCGAGCATTGAATGCTCAACAATATGAAGGCAATGGTCAAAGAGACACCCCACGGCAGCAAGTGAATGAGGTAAGTTCCACATCTGACATTCAATCACAGTTAGCTAATCTTACTTCCATTGTGTCTCAGATGGTCGAAGGAATGAGGATGAAAGAACCAAGTGTATGTGGTGTGTGTTCTATCCAAGGACATGCCTCTGAAAAGTGCCCTCAATTGATTGAAAATGGTGGATGGGAAAGCGCCAATGCAATTGAATTTCAAGGCCAAAACCAGCCAAGGAACGATCCATATTCTAATACGTACAATCTGGGTTGGAGAAACCATCCAAATTTCAAGTGGAGCCCCAATAGTCCCAACAACAAGGAGGCTGTAGGCAGCAACCTCCGGGCTTCTATACCAAGCAATACGCACCAACACAAGCCCCACAACAACCTGCCCAAAACACCTCAGGTACATCTTTAGATAATGACACATTTCTTAAGTTACTCACCAATTTGTCTCAGGGGCAAGAAAATCAAGCCAAAGTAAGGCAAAACCAAGACAAAATGGTGGACCAATTGGAGAAGCAAATTAGGCAGATTGCGGAGTTTGTAGGACAATTCAGGGAGCAAGGTAAGTTGCCTAGTTCGACCGTTGTCAACCCGAACAGAGGATTTGAATCTGCAAAAGCCATGAGTTTGCGAAGTGGAAAACAAGTTGGATCTAATCCCCAACCGTCCAATTCACATTCCAAAGAGGTTGAAGAGTTGATAATTGAAGAGGAGGAGCAAAGCACCCCCACGACAAGGGTGGAAACATCTTTGCCGCAGGCCCCAAAAGCCCTTAAACCATCCAATTCGGCCAACAAAGGTAAGGAAGTTCCAATTTTGATTAATTCTAACGTTATTCCTCCAAATGTACCATTTCCTCGTAGGTTTATGCAATCAAAGAAGGAGGAGGCTGAAAAGGATATTTTGGAAACGTTTAGAAAAGTTCAAGTCAATATACCACTTTTGGATGCAATTAAGCAAGTTCCAAGGTATGCCAAGTTTTTGAAAGAACTTTGCACAACTAGGAAGAGAATTTCGAGCAAGGAGGTTGTCAAGGTAAGTGAAAATGTCTCAGCTGTTTTACAGCGTAAACTGCCCACTAAATGCAAGGATCCGGGTAGTTTTACCATTCCTTGTGTAATTGGGAATACTCGTTTTGAATTTGCCATGTTAGACTTAGGTGCATCTATAAATGTCATGCCTTATTCAATCTATGCATCTATGCACTTAGGCGAATTGAAAAAGGATGGTGTGATTATACAATTGGCCGATAGATCTAATGCATATCCAAAGGGACTTTTGGAAGATGTTTTAGTACAGGTCAATCACTTAATCTTTCCGGTGGATTTCTATGTGCTTGAAATGGACGAGTCGGACCACTCCCCTACATTACCCATCCTCCTTGGACGACCATTCATGAAAACTGCCCGTACTAAGATTGATGTGTTTAATGGAACTTTGACGATGGAATTTGATGGGGAAGTTATCAATTTCAATCTTTCTGATTCTATCAAGTATCCTAGTGAGGATCACTCATGTTTTTCTATTGATGTATTTGCTTCTTTGGCGCATGACCATTTTGAACAATTGAATAAAGATGCACTTGAATTGGTCATTGCACGAGGAATGGACATTCAAAACAATGAAGCAGTAACCATACATCCCCACGGCATGAATGATTTTTCTCTTGTTGTACCCCCTAATGAAGACGTGATTGAGATGGTGGCTGCCCTCGAATCATTACCACTACAATCTGGTAAGTTTTTGGACCCAATATCCATTTCAGTTTTGACTAATAAGTTACTTCCTTCAGTTGTGCAGCCACTTACACTTGAACTTAAGCCATTGCCAAGCCATTTAAAGTACGTTTTCTTGGGCGATGATGAGACGTTGCCCGTCATCATCTCAAGCACACTCACGGCACAAGAAGAGGACAACTTGGTAAGGGTGCTAAGGGAGTACAAAACAGCAATTGGGTGGACATTGGCCGACATAAAAAGAATCAGTCCCACCACTTGCATGCATCGCATACTTTTGGAGGAGGTGTCTAAAACATCTCGGAAGCTCAACGCCGACTCAACCCTCCGATGATGGAAGTTGTGAAGAAGGAAATAATCGAGCTTTTAGATTGTGGAGTGATCTATCCTATTTCCGATAGTCGTTGGGTTTCGCCTGTTCAATGTGTCCCAAAGAAATCCTGAGTAACTGTGGTGACAAATGCCGAAAATGAGCTTGTGCCTACTCAAATCCAAACAGGTTGGAGGGTGTGTATCGATTACAAGAAGCTAAACTTCACCACTAGGAAGGACCACTTCCCTTTGCCATTCATTGATCAAATGCTTGAGAGGTTAGCGGGTTATGCTTTCTATTGTTTTCTTGATGGTTATTCTGGTTATAATCAAATTGTCATAACACCCGAGGACCAAGAAAAAACCACTTTCACATGCCCCATGGGGCCATTTGCTTATCGCCCCATGCCATTTGGTTTTTATGGATGATTTCAGCGTTTTTGGTGATTCATTTGATGGTTGTTTGCATAATCTCAGTTTGATCTTAAAACGATGTGTTGAAACTAACCTTGTTCTCAATTGGGAAAAATGTCATTTCATGGTTAAACAAGGCATAGTTTTAGGACATATCATCTCTGAAAAAGGAATGGAGGTTGATAAATCAAAGATCGATCTTGTACGTCACTTACCCTCTCCTACTTCGGTTAGAGAGGTTCGTTCTTTTCTTGGACATGCAGGTTTCTATCGAAGATTTATCAAAGATTTCTCAAAGGTTTCCCAACCTCTTTGCCGTCTCCTTAAAAAAGATGTGGCGTTTGACTTCAATAAGGAGTGCACGGCATCCTTCAAACAACTCAAGGAGTTGCTGACCACGGCTCCCATTATTGTGCCACCGGATTGGAGCCTTCCTTTTGAGCTCATGTGTGACGCATCCGATTATGCTTTAGGGGCTGTTTTAGGACAAAGGAAGGATAAGAGGCCGCATGTCATCTACTATGCTTCACGGACGTTGAATGATGCCCAATTAAACTATTCCACAACGGAAAAAGAACTTATTGCCGTTGTCTTTGCTTTAGATAAATTTCGATCATATTTAATTGGTACTAAAGTAATTGTTTTCACTGATCATGCAGCTTTAAAATATTTGCTCAGCAAGAAGGAGGCCAAGCCAAGGCTAATTCGATGGATATTGCTTCTCCAAGAGTTCGACATTGAGATTCGAGACAAAAAGGGAAGTGAAAACGTGGTGGCTGACCACCTAAGCCGTATGATGCATAATGAGGAGTCCCTACCCATTGTTGAAACGTTTCCTGATGAACAGTTGATGTCCATTAAGGTAAGTGAACCTTGGTATGCTGATTTGGTAAACTTTTTGGTGTCTAAACAAATTCCAAGCACTCTCACTAGACACCAACGTGATAAGCTTAGAAATGACGCACGGTTTTATGTGTGGGATGATCCATATTTGTGGAAATATTGCCCGGATCAGATTATTCGTCGATGTGTGCATGATTCTGAGTTTCATTCCATTTTAAGCTTTTGTCATACATATGCATGTGGTGGTCACCTTGGCACACAAAGAACAGCACTTAAAGTGTTACAATGTGGGTTCTATTGGCCTAGTATCTTTAAGGATGCTAGAATGTTTTGCTTAACATGTGATAAATGCCAAAGAACAGGAAATATAAGTGCAAGGAATCAAATGCCGCAGGTTTCCATCCTCAATGTTGAAATGTTTGACGTTTGGGGTATTGATTTTATGGGTCCTTTCCCTTCCTCACATGGTTTCCTTTATATCTTACTTGCTGTGGATTATGTATCGAAATGGGTGGAAGCAAAAGCCACCCGAACTAATGATTCTCGAGTGGTTGCAGATTTCATTAGAACTAACCTATTTGCAAGGTTTGGAATGCCACGAGTAATCATCAATGATGGAGGATCTCACTTTTCCAATCGAACCATTGCGGCGTTGTTGAGGAAGTACAATGTCAACCATAAGGTTTCTACACCTTACCATCCTCAAACCAATGGGCAAGCCGAGGTGTCTAATAGGGAGATCAAGCAGATTCTAGAGAAGATCATTGGGCCAACAAGAAAGGATTGGAGCTTGCGTTTGGAGGATGCGTTGTGGGCATATCGCACGGCATATTGATGCGAAATATATAAGCACACAAATTAAACCCTTTTTTTTATCAATTGTAGCAAAGTATGTAAGTAGGGATTGTTCTAGGCCGGGGATTAGGAGGGATTGCTAAAACACTTGAAAACTGACTCAAAACGTAAAAACAAAGTTTAAAACACTAAACTAGACTCAAAGAATGCAAAACTAGACTTTAAAACACTAAAACAAACCAAAAGACTCAAAACAGCAAATAAACACTCAAAACTGCCTTAAAAACACTTTCTGGGCAGTTTTGAACACAAAACACAATTTGGACGAAAATAGGTTATAACTTGACTCAAGACACTTAAAAACACAAACTAAATTGATTTCTAGCTAATCTAACACTTTAAAATAAATGGGGAATTGGTTTTGACGAAAATTGAAAACAAAAACAAAACTTTGTAAATTGAACAGATTCTAAAACGAAATTGATAAAAGTGAATGGATGGAAAGCTAGCTAAGGGGTTCTTCTCCACACATGTCACACTTGCATACAAAACGATTTCAAATTGCTTCTCAATAAACCATGAATTCCCAACACCCCAGATTAACCGTGAATTGCACTAATTAACCCTCAGATTTCCCTTAAATTATTGAATTGGATGAATTGCATACGACAACCCAAAGCATTCCCTACAAGTTCCCTACATGAATTGCATAATAGAGATACAAGCAAGAATCATTAAGTTCAATGAAAATCATAAGCATTGGCGAGGCACTTGTTACTATGAATTGCATGAAACTTATGCCAAGAATTTACTTAACACGATTGTGATCAACAACTTTTACTACTTGCAAATATAAGTTCATAACGATTAGGTGAAACTCCCTTATGTCCTAGCATCAAACTTATGCATGAAAATTAAGCGTGCACTCTCAACCAACATACACAAATCAATTTTAATTCATATAGATAAGCAAATTGAAATCACAACTTTATGAAACGCAATTGAAAGTAATCAAATTATATAGCAAGCATGAACATGGTTTCGAATCCCCCCTAGCCACGGGGGGTTTAGTTCCTCATACTCGCAAAGCAAAGATACATAAATTTAGACATTAAAATCCAAAGAAAGAAAACACCTAGATGATTAAACTTGGACAGCAGGTGCATCCACAAGTCTTCCTTCCTCCTTGCTGCGGCACTTGGACTTTGGACAGGTTCTAGGGGTTATTTGTATGGATGAATGGGTAGGAGATGACATGGAAGGGTTTAGGATTGATGGGGGGTGCGGCTAGGGTAAAAAGAATCAGAAAAATATGGAAGAATGGTGAAGGAAAGCTGCGACAAAGAGGGGGGATGATTTCTGGCGAAAATTCTGAATATGGAGGAGTGGTATTTCAGCTAGGGCTGAGATATTAGTATATATAGGCACCACAAACCCTAGAGAAATCAGATTAGGCAATGGGCTAGGGTTTAGGTGCGGCAAAAGGGTGAAAATCCACAAGGAATTAGGGTTTTGGCCCACTTAGTTTTAGAAAGGGATTTGTATAACCCAAATCCACAAGGAAAGGGCCTAACAAGTCAGAATCCAGGAGGGATTGGGCTAGGAAGGTGCGGCCCTAGTCTAAGAAGGTAAGGATAGGTCATCTAAAAGCCCAAAGCCAAGAATAGAAACTCTCAAAAATGGAAACCTCCAAGAATAGAAACTTCCAACTTTAGAAACTTTGGTTTCCAATTCTGAATTCTTTGTTCTTCACTTTCATTTCTTCATTTCTTAAGCTACTTTGACCTTCAAACTCGTACATTCCTTGTGCTCCATAAGCATATACTCCATTCCAGCTCAATTTTGCACTAAAATGCTCCATTTTGCACTTCTTTGCATACTTTGTTTCTAAAACCTGAAATTGCACGAAAATGACTTTAAACACTAAAATAACTAAAGAGAAACAATATAAATGCACACGAACAAGCCAACTAAGGTGCATAAATATGCTCGTATCACATATAAAACACCCCTTGGCATGTCCCCATTTCGGCTCATCTATGGCAAACCATGCCATCTTCCCGTAGAATTGGAGCACAAGGCGCATTGGGCCGTCAAAACATTCAACATGGACCTTGACGCCGCTGGAATTCATAGAAATCTGATGCGAAATATATAAGCACACAAATTAAACCCTCTTTTTATCAATTGTAGCAAGTATGTAAGTAGGGATCGTTCTAGGCCGGGGATTAGGAGGGATTGCTTAATCACTTGAAAACTGACTCAAAAACGTAAAAACAAAGTTTAAAACATAAACTAGACTCAAAGGATGCAAAACTAAACTTTAAAACACTAAAACAAACCAAAAGACTCAAAACAGCCCAGAAACGCTCAAAACTGCCTTAAAAACACTTTCTGGGCAGTTTTGAACACAAACACAAATTTGGACGAAAATAGGTTTTAACTTGACTCAAGACACTTAAAAACATAAACTAAATTGATTTCTAACTAGTATGACTCAACAAACTAAAGGGGGATTGATTTTGGACGAATTTGAAAACAAAACAAGTAAAGTAAAGAACAAGTTAAATCTGAACGAATTTGATGAAATTGAATGGATGGAAAGCTAGCTAAGGGGTTCTTCTCCACACATGTCACACTTGCATACAAAACGATTTCTAATTGCTTTTCAATAAACCACGAATTCTCAACGCCCCAAGTTAATTAGGTCCGCTTAAATTAACCATCAGATTTTCCTTAAGTTATTGAATTGGATGAATTGCATACGACAACCCAAAGCATTCCCCACAACTCCCCTACATGAAAGCGCATAATAGAGATTCAAGCAAGGATCATTAAATTCTATGAAAGCGCATGATACTTATGCCAAGAATTTACTTAACGCGATTGTGATCAACAACCTTTACTACTTGTGAATATAAGTTCATAACAATTTAGTGAAATTCCCTTATATCCTAGCATCAAATTCATGCATGCAAACTAAGCGGGCCCTCTTAACCAACATACACAAATCAGTTTTAATTCAAATAGATAAGTAAATTGAATTCACAACTTATGAAACGCAATTAGAAGTAATCAAATCATATAACAAGCATAAACATGGTTTTGAATCCCCCCCTAGCCAAGGGGGGATTTAGTTCCTCATATGCACAAAACAAAGATAAATAAGTTTAAACATTGAAATCCAAAGAAAGAAAACACCTAGATACTCCAATTTGGACAGCAAGTGCATCCACGAAGTTTCTCCCTTTCTCCTTGCTGCGGCACAAAGGTTGTGGACAGGTTTTGGGGTTATGAATGATGTAGAATGGATGGGGGATGTGTGGTGGTGTTTAGGGTTGATGGGTGGTGCGGCTAGGGATGATTTTTGGCAGAAATTATGGAATATGGTGGTGGAAAGGTGCGGCAAAGGGTGGCTCTTTGTTTCTGACGTGAATGATGTATATGAGAGGTGGTGGTTTGATCTAGGGGTTGATATGAGTATATATAGGCACTTAAAACCCTAGGGGAATCAGATATGGACTTCTAGAATCCAAATCTATAAGGAAAAAGGCTAAGAAATCAGAATTAAAAGGGGAAAAGGGCCCTGCGGCAGCAAAGGGAAACAATGGATAAGGCTAAGGTGTCCTAAAGTGTTTAGGACTCCTCTTTCTTCTTGGATTCCTTTTCCTTCTTGGACTTGGAAAACTTCTTTGTTGCTGAAACTTGAGGCCAATGAGGTTTAGCTTTCCTACTTCGAGTAGGAAACCTTATTCGAGTAGGAATCCTCATTCTTCTAGGAATCCATCCTTAACTAGGACTCCTCCGTTGATTAGGAATCCTTCTTCAATTAGGACTCCTTCTTGGACTAGGAATCCTTCTTGGACTAGGACTCCTCAAATCTTCAAATCTTCAATTTTCGTCCATTCTTTTGGCTCCAAGTATGTGATGTCCAATCCAAGCTCAATTGTGCTCCAAAAGGCTCCAAAATGCATCTTTCTGTATACTTTGCCCTTAAAACCTGAAAATACATAAAACTAGCTTAAAAGACTACTTTAACTAAGGAAAAACAACTTAAATGCACAAGAACTAACTAACTAAGGCGCATAAATATGCTCCTATCAAATTCCCCCACACTTAGCTTTTGCTAGTCCTCGAGCAAAACAAAGAAACAAAAGCAAAACGAAACGAAATAAACAAAACACAATCCAAACCTTCCAACGTTCACCTCAGGGATTTCCAATGCACATGACGTGTTAAAAATCATCATTCCCACAGATTTTAGTTATCTTTACACTTAAGCACACACTTAATCATAGTTACCACATACTGGTTCACATTTAACCAATTAAAACATGATTTTGAATGAAGTAACATGCCTTAGAGAATTTTCTCAATTCCTTACTAGATATGCACTCAATTTTCACACATATTTTCTGACTACACACCCTTGATGTGTAAATTAACTAAACACACAAATTAAACCCTCTTGTTGACAATTGTAGTATGGATAAGTAGGGATCGTTCTTAAACCGGGGATTAGGAGGGATTGCTAAACACTTGAAAACTGACTTAGAAACGTAAAAACAAAGTTTAAAACACTAAACTAGACTCAAAGAATGTAAAACTAAAGTTCGAAACACACAAACCAAAAGACTCAAAACAGCAAACAAACACTCAAAACTGCCTTAAAAACACTTTCTGGGCAGTTTTGAGCACAAAGCACCAGATTGGACGAATTTGGGTTTTAACTTGTACCAAAACACTTAAAAACATAAACCAAAACACTTTCTAACTAATCTAGGACTTCAAAATAAATGGGGATTTGATTTGGACGAAAATAAACTAACAAAACAGATTGCAAAGTAAAAACAGATTTGAAAACGATTTTGGGGTTTTAAATGGATGATGGATTAGTTAGAGGCTCTTTCTCCACACATGACAAGTATGCAAACGACTCGATTTCCAGTTATTCCTTCATTGAATTATGAATGTGACTTGACACACAAATTAAACCCTATGGATGACAATTGTAGTATATGAGCAAATAGGGATCGTTCTAACCGGGGATTAACTAGGGATGCTAATCACTGTAAAACTGACTCAAGAACATAAAAATATACTGTAGAACACTAAACTAGACTCAATTAATGCAAAACTAAGGTTTAAAACACCTAAACAAACTAAAAACTCAAAACTGCCTTAAAACCACTTTCTGGGCAGTTTTGAGTACCTAACACTAGTTTGGACGAATTTGGACTATGACTTGACTCAAAACACTTAAAAACACAACTAAATGGATTTCTAACTAATCTAACACTTTGAAATAAATGGGGGAATGATTTTGACGAAATTAAAACTTTAAAACTCAACCTTTAAAAACAAATGTAAAGCAAAACAGATTGTGATTAAATAGAATGGTGAGAAGCTAGTTAGAGGGTTCCTTATCCACACATGCACATATGCATACAACTCAATCTCCAATTACTCTTCCAACAAACCATAAATGACAATGCCCCAAATTAACTAGATTGCACCAATTAATTCTCAGATTTCCCTAGATTCATTGAATTGAATGGAATACGCATTACAACCAAATTATTCTTATCAAGGACCCTAACTATGGAATACGCATGATAGAGACACATATCAAAGATCATTAAGTTCAATGGACATCATAAGCATTGACGAGGCATTCATAACTATGGGATACGCATGTTACTCTTGCCTAGGATTTACTTAACGCAATCGTGACTAGCGACTTTCACTACTTATGAATATAAGTTAATAACGATTAGGTGAAATTCCCTTATATCCTAGTATCAAGTTTAGGCATGCAAATTAAGTGTCGACCCTCAACCCACATACATAAACAAGTTATCAATCAAATAGATAAGTAAATCACATTCACAATTTCTGAAATCATAATTGGAAGAAATCAAATCATATAAAACATATGTCCATGGCTTCAAATTCACCTCTAACTAAAAAGAAATTAGTTCCTCATGTTTAACATAATTGAAAAGCAAGTCAAATTAAACATGAAAACAGAAACAAAGAAAGAAAGAACTCCAAACACTCCACTAATGGCAGATTGCATGTGCAAGGCTTCTCCCTCCTTTGGACTGCACGGCACTACTTCTTCCTCCTCCAATGGTGGCTGCACAAGGTGGTGATGGTGGTGGGAAGGCACGGCAAGGGTGAATTGTGGGAGAAATATGGGAGTTTGGGGGTGGAAGGTTGCGGCAAGGAGAGAACTAGGGTTTTTTTGGCGTGAATGAATGATATCGGGGATGGTTTTGGGTGATGGACGAATTTCTGAGTATGGAGAGGGTGGTCTCGGCCAAGGGAGGTAAAACACATATATATAGGCAGCCAAACCCTAAAGAAATCAGGTTAGACAAATGGGCTAGGGTTTAGGTGCGGCTAGGGTTAGGAAATCCACCAAAAACTAGGGTTTCTAGAACATTAGGTGCGGCATGGGCTTAGGGTAAGTAATCATATTTTTTTCATGTGAGCAAGGCCTAGGTGCGGCTGATTAAGTGGGCTAGGGTTAGGGTTAGGTGCTGCATAGGTCCAAGAGGCAAAGATGGGTCATCCAAAAGCCCAAAGCCGAGAATAGAAACTCTCGAAATTGGAAACCTCCAAGAATAGAAACTTCCAACTTAAGAAACTTTGGTTTCCAATTCCGAATTCTTAGTTCATCACTTTCATTTCTTCATTCTTAAGCTCCTTTGACCTTCAAACTCGTCCATTCCTCATGTTCCATTTGCATACACCACATTCCAGCTCACTTTTTGCTCCAAAAGCTCCAAATTGCATCATTTCGTGTAATATGTCCTTTAACCCTGAAAACACATGAAAGTAGCTTAAAAGACTACTTTGACGAAGAAAACATAACAAAAATGCATAAGAACTAGCTAACTAAGGCGCATAAATATACTCCTATCAAATTCCCCCACACTTAGCTTTTGCTAGTCCTCGAGCAAAACAAACAAAAGAAAGAAAACAAAATGAAACAAACTACCCAAAACAAAACCTAAACCTTCCAACGTTTGCCTCAGGGATTTCCAATGCACATGACATGTTAAAGATTGTTATCCCCACAGATTTGAGTCATCTTTACACAAGCATATACTTAATTACAGCCACCACGTACTAGTTCACATTTAACCAATTAAAACATGATTTTGAATGTAGTAACATGCCTTAGAGAATTTGCTCAATTCCTTACTAGATATGCACTCAATTTTCACACAGATTTTCTGACTACACACCCTATACTAGTTATATGTGAGAAGATTGATGTAGATATGAAAACGAATGCTCACATATATGTTTCACAAAGAACGCAATTTCTAGAGTTAAGAAGCATGTTTAGATATGATCTCATGAATGGAATGCTACTACTTAGATGCGAGAACCAGTGACACCATATGCTCATACCAAATTCAAACTCCACAAATTGAAACACATAACACTCAAGATAGAAGTTAAGGGTTGTAATAGGGCTTGGGGTGTTGGCTAACAACGAAAGGATAGGGAAAACAAACGTTCTTTAAGCGATAGTAAGCAAAGTAATGAAATTGAGACTTAGAATTCACTTAGATTGCAGAAATTAACTTTAACACACAAGGGGGAGACTTAAACAACTCCTTAGGGTCAAATTCATTGTTTTGGACCCTTACTTCAACAAACAATACTTTGGAACTCTTTTCCTCAACTTTTCAACTCTTTTTTCATACTTTCATATTTTTTTTTTTTTCTTTTTTTTTCACGAATATTTTTTTTTTTTTTTTTTTTTTTTTTTTTTTGCCGTGCCTATGGCACACAATTCCTCATGAAAAATACTTCCCCCACACTTGTTTTCTGCTAACATAGATCAAAAGGAATTCACTTCAAATCATGCTTTACTATGCTTTAAGAACAAGGGTATGGATGGTCCTAAACTAGGCTAGGTGAGGAAAACATGGGTTAACAAATAACGAAGGCTAACAAGGCTCAATGGGGTTAAAACCTACAAATCACAATGACATAGGGCACACGGCTTTTTGGCTAAGGTGGTGGTCACTACACAACTTCATCTTGAATGTGTGTTATGCAACTCAATAACATGCTTTGAATGAAATGGGCATGAGTTCTAGCATTTGGAACTAAATGATGAAACGCCTTCTAAGTAGCAACCAAGCAAAGAATAATGAGATCATGCAACGACTTTAGAAAACAAAGAATGCACAGATTTTAACTCTCCAAATAAACGTTTAAGCTCAAGTCTCACAAGGTTGTAGCGTTTGTTTGAGTTCCTTCCTTCAAGCATGTTACAAAAACTAATTTTTTTTTTTTTTTTTTATGATTGCATGTGAATTCATAAGTTATAACCACAACCAAGCATAAACAAAGAGTAAATCAAACTTTCCTCCATGTTAATCATTCTCTTTAACAGTCATGCAATTACAAACCGAATCCTCATCATTGTGTTGGAAGGTACCCTAAGACACAAACAAACACACAAAAACAACTCTTTTTGGTTTTTTCAAAACAATTTTTAAAATTTTTATGGGATTTTCGGATTTTATGTCAAAACACACTAAAATGCATCAAAACAGCCTAAAAACACCTAAAAACAGCAAGAAACAACATTGGAAATTATGGGTGAGAAAACCCTACGAATTTGCATCAAAACACTTTGGTTACCCCCCCCCCACACTTAATTCAAACATTGTCCTCAATGTTTCAAAGCATAAACTAACATAAATAACACAAAGTCAAACAAAACAGCAACTAAACAATCTAACATGGCAGAACTGAAATAATCAACAAAGAGAAGGGTTAGGAACGCAAATCTGGAATTGGAGTGCTCTCTAAGTCTTCCTTTGTTGCATGAATGGGTTGCCTCCCAAGTAGCGCTTGCTTTAACGTCTTCCAGCCGGACGGTACCTCCGTTTAAGCTTGACTAGGTTCCACGGCATGGAGGGGTACCTCCTCCATGACATGCTCCTCAAACGTCTCGTAATAGGGCTTCAATCGATGCCCATTCACTTTGAATTCTTGCTGCGTCCTTAAACTTTTGATTTGCACTGCACCGTGAGGGAAAACATTAGTGACAATAAAAGGACCAACCCATTTGGAACGCAACTTACCCGGAAACAACCGAAGGCGAGAATTGAACAACAACACTTTCTGCCCAATAGCGAACGTCTTGGCACGAATCATCTTGTCATGGAATGCCTTCGTTTTCTCCTTGTAAATCCGGGCATTCTCATATGCTTCATTTCGGATTTCATCAAGCTCACACAATTGAAGCTTCCTACTTAAACCTGCGGCAGCAAGGTCCATATTTAACGTTTTGACGGCCCAATGTGCACGATGCTCTAACTCGACGGGAAGATGGCATGGCTTCCCATAGATGAGCCGAAAAGGTGACATCCCAATGGGGGTTTTGTAGGCAGTGCGATACGCCCACAATGCATCGTTTAAGCGCAAACTCCAATCCTTCCTTGTAGGACCCACGGTCTTCTCAAGAATCTGCTTGATTTCCCTATTCGAAACCTCGGCTTGCCCGCTCGTTTGAGGATGATAAGGTGTGGCCACCTTATGCTTGACATTGTATTTCTTGAGCAACGCCTCGATAGTTCGATTACAAAAATGGGAACCGCCATCACTGATTAGCACTCGTGGCATTCCAAACCTTGCAAAAATGTTAGTTTTCACAAAATCTGCCACCACTCGAGAATCATTAGTTCGGGTGGCTTTTGCTTCCACCCATTTCGACACATAATCCACAGCAAGCAATATATAAAGAAATCCATGTGACGAAGGAAAGGGACCCATAAAATCAATACCCCAAACATAAAAAATTTCAACACTAAAAATGGGGGTTTGCGGCATTTGTTGTTTAGGACCAATATTGCCCGTTCTTTGGCATCTATCACAAGACATGCAAAATGTTCTAGCATCCCTAAAGATGGTAGGCCAATAGAAACCACATTCTAACACCTTAAGTGCTGTTCTTTGAGTGCCAAAGTGTCCCCCACAAGCATAAGTGTGACAAAAGGTTAGAATAGCATTAAACTCAGAATCGTGCACACACCTACGTATAACTTGGTCAGGGCAATATTTCCATAAATACGGGTCATCCCACACATAAAACTGTGCCTCTTTCTTCAATTTATCACCTTGGTGTTTAAGTAATTCACTAGGAACATGTTTAGACACCAAATAATTCACCAAATCAGCATACCACGGTTCACTTACCTTGACGGACATCAGTTGCTCATCTGGGAATGTTTCTATGATAGGCACGGCATCCTCCTCATGCACCATACGGCTCAAGTGGTCAGCCACCACGTTTTCACTTCCCTTCTTGTCCCGGATTTCGATATCGAACTCTTGGAGAAGAAGCATCCAACGAATGAGTCGTGGTTTGGCCTCCTTTTTAGTGAACAAATACTTCAATGCTGCATGGTCAGTATAAATAATAACTTTAGTACCAAGCAAATAAGAACGGAATTTATCTAAAGCAAATACAACAGCAAGAAGTTCTTTTTCCGTGGTAGAATAATTCAATTGTGCATCATTTAAAGTCCGAGAGGCATAATAGATAACATGCGGCCTCTTGTCCTTCCTTTGCCCCAAAACAGCTCCTAATGCATAATCGGAAGCATCGCACATAAGCTCAAAAGGAAGGCTCCAATCTGGTGGAACTATGATAGGGGCCGAAGTTAGCATTTCCTTGAGGTGATTGAACGCCTTCTCACACTCCTCGTTGAAGTCAAATGCCACATCTTTCTGGAGGAGACGGCACAGAGGGTTTGAGATCTTGGAGAAGTCCTTGATAAATCGCCTATAAAATCCTGCATGACCAAGAAACGAACGAACCTCTCGAACCGAAGTAGGAGAGGGTAAGTAGCGTACAAGATCTATTTTCGATTTATCTACTTCAATTCCTCTTTCTGACACAATATGCCCTAGAACTATGCCTTGTCTAACCATAAAGTGACATTTTTCCCAATTAAGCACAAGGTTAGTTTCTACACATCGTTTCAAAATTAGTGTGAGATTTTCCAAACAACCATCAAATGAATCACCAAACACACTGAAATCATCCATAAATACCTCAATAATCTTTTCCACAAAATCTGAAAAGATACTTACCATACACCTTTGAAACGTGGCCGGAGCATTGCATAACCCAAAAGGCATGCGACGATAAGCAAAAGTACCAAAGGGGCATGTAAAAGTTGTCTTTTCTTGGTCATCCGGCGCTATCACAATCTGATTATATCCAGAATAACCATCAAGGAAACAATAAAAAGAATGACCGGCTAACCTTTCAAGCATCTGATCAATGAACGGCAAAGGGAAATGGTCCTTCCTTGTGGTGGCGTTGAGCTTCCTATAATCAATGCACACTCGCCAACCTGTTTGGATACGGGTTGGCACAAGCTCATTCTCGGCATTCTTCACCACTGTCACTCCGGACTTCTTTGGAACACATTGCACCGGTGACACCCAACGACTATCAGAGATCGGATAAATCACTCCACAATCAAGAAGTTTGATAATCTCCTTTTTCACAACTTCCATTATTGGAGGGTTGAGACGGCGCTGAGCCTCTCGAGTTGGTTTAGCCCCCTCCTCTAGAAGTATGCGATGCATGCACGTAGTCGGGCTAATTCCCCTAATATCGGCCAAAGTCCACCCAATGGCTGTCTTGTGATCTTTCAACACTCGGATCAACTTCTCCTCTTCTATAGTCGTGAGTGATGAGGAGACAATGACGGGCAATGTCTTGTTGTCTCCCAGAAAGACGTACTTTAAATGATCGGGCAACGGTTTAAGCTCAAGTACGGGTGCCTGGATCACTGAGGGTAACAACTTATTAGTGGAAACTGGAATTGAAATTGGGTTAGAAGGCTTACCATGGTGTTGAGGTAGTGACTCAAGGGCAGCCACTATCTCGGCCTCCTCCACACTTCTAGGCACGGCAAAACCAGATTTTTGCCCAATTCCTTGTGCAATTGTCATTTCAAGGGTATCCCTCTCTAAACAATCGAGAAAATCCTGCGCCAAATCATCAATTATATCAATAGAAAAGCAAGAATGATCGTCCTTAGGAAATTTAATACTTTCAGAAAGATTGAAATCAATGACTTCCCCATCAAATTCCATCGTTAATGTTCCTTTAAACACATCTATCTTGGTGCGGGCTGTTTTCATGAAGGGCCTCCCTAAGAGAGTCGGCAATGGGGTGGAATGGGGTGAATCCTCCATGTCAAGCACGTAGAAATCCGCTGGAAAAATCAAGTTACCAACCTGCACCAAAACATCTTCCAAAACACCCTTTGGATATGCATTAGAACGATCGGCTAATTGAATTATCACACCATCATTTTTAAGCTCACCTAAGTTCATCGATGCATAAATAGAGTATGGCATAACATTAATCGAAGCCCCTAAGTCTAACATGCATTGTTCAAACTTAGTATTACCAATAACGCAAGGAATTGTAAAACTACCCGGGTCTTTGCATTTAGGGGGTAATTTCCTTTGTAACACAGCAGAGACATTTTCACTTACTTGAACCACCTCTTTGTTCGAAATCCGTCTCCTTGTTGTACAAAGTTCTTTTAAGAACTTAGCATACCTCGGGACTTGCTTAATCGCATCAAGGAGCGGGATATTGACTTGAACTTTCCGAAAGGTCTCTAGAATGTCCTTCTCAGCTTCTTCTTTCTTTGATTGCCTAAACCTGCCAGGAAAGGGCACATTTAGTGGAATAGAACTAGAAAAAGTCGAATTGGGACTTACCTTGGTGGTTGGGGACGGTTTAGGAGGACTAGGTGGTGGTGGCAAGGTTTGGTCATCCTTGGCCGTGGGCTTTGCTCCCTGTGCTTCCTCTTTCAGCAACTTGTCCTCCTCGTCTTGACTTGATTTGGATGTATTTGAGTCCGCTCCAACCTATTTACCACTTCTCAACATAATGGCCTTAGCGGTTTCAAATCCTCCCTTCGGGTTTACAACTGTTGAACTAGGCAATCTGCCTTGTTCTCTAATTTGCCCCATGAATTCGGCAATTTGACCCATTTGCTTCTCCAAATTATCCACCCGTTTGTCTTGGATTTGTCTCTCCTTATTTTGAGTTTGTACTTCCTGCGTCAAAGTAGTAAGTAACTTAACAACTTGATCATTATCCAAAGACATACCTGAGTTTGTTGGGGCAGATTGCACTTGGTTTTGATTGGGGACGAATGGCTTTGTATAAAAGCCCGGTGGTTGCTGCCTAAATCCTCCTTGTTGTTGGGGTTGTTGATGATCCCGCCATTTGAAATTTGGATGGTCCCTCCACCCCGGATTGTAGGTATTAGAGTATGGATCATGGCGTGGTTGATTTTGGTTCCCAAAACCCACGGCATTGGCAGATTCCCAACCCCCATTCTCAATCAACTGAGGGCATTGATCGTTGGCATGTCCTTGCATAGAGCACATACTACACACACTTGGTCCATGAATCTTCATTCCCTCGGCCAACTGAGAAACAATAGAAGTAAGGTTAGCTAATTGGGATTGAATTTCGGGCATAGAACTTACCTCATTCACTTGTGGCCGTGGGGGGTCTCTTTGTCCAACACCTTCGTATTGTTGTGCATTATGTGCTCGGTTGGCAATTAGAACTTTTGCAGCCCCCGGAGTTTTATCCACCAACGCACCTCCCGCCGAGGCATCAAGCATTTGGCGTTCCATGGGAAGGAGTCCTTCGTAGAAGTATTGAATGAGCAGCTCCTCCTTCATTTGATGATGTGGACAAGAAGCAACAAGTGATTTAAAACGTTCATAATAAGAAGGAAACGATTCACCTTGATTTTGTTGGATGCCACTAATCCGTTTCCTCAAGAGAATGACTCTTGAAGTGGGGAAAAACTTCTCCAAGAAAGCTCTTTTCATACTATCCCAAGATGTAACCGTTCCGGGTGCTAACTCGTAAAGCCAATCCTTCGCCTTTTCCAAAAGTGAGAATGGAAAAGCCTTCATCATCAAAATGTTCCCGTCGACATTTATGGGTGTCATGCTCGAACAAACAACCTCGAACTCCTTGAGATGCTTGTTGGGATCTTCCATGGAAAGCCCATGGTATTTCGGAATGTGGTGCAACAAGCTTGACTTCAACTCGAATTCATCGGTCTTGCCTTGGGCAGCCGCGGGGTATTGAATGCATAATGGTGCGGCATTGGCCAACCCCGAGGCCGAAAGCTCTTTAATGGTCCGATTGTCCGCTGCCATAACTTCTTCTTCTACTTCTTCAAACTCAGATTCGGCCTCTGAACTTGAACTAGGTTCACTAGGTTCGGGATGCCTCCTCTTTCTTCTCAAATCACGTTCAAAATCGTCGTTAAAGTCCAAGATATGTGCATGTACAGTTTGAGAACTCCGCGTCATGCACTAGTACCTAAACCAAGAAAACAAAATAAGAAAACTAGGTAAATTACACTAAAAACACACGGTAAAAATACAAGGGATTAGCAATTTTGCTAATCCCCGGCAACGGCGCCAAAATTTGATGTGAAAATTGACTTGACACACAAATTAAACCCTATGGATGACAATTGTAGTATATGAGCAAATAGGGATCGTTCTAACCGGGGATTAACTAGGGATGCTAATCACTGTAAAACTGACTCAAGAACATAAAAATATACTGTAGAACACTAAACTAGACTCAATTAATGCAAAACTAAGGTTTAAAACACCTAAACAAACTAAAAACTCAAAACTGCCTTAAAACCACTTTCTGGGCAGTTTTGAGTACCTAACACTAGTTTGGACGAATTTGGACTATGACTTGACTCAAAACACTTAAAAACACAACTAAATGGATTTCTAACTAATCTAACACTTTGAAATAAATGGGGGAATGATTTTGACGAAATTAAAACTTTAAAACTCAACCTTTAAAAACAAATGTAAAGCAAAACAGATTGTGATTAAATAGAATGGTGAGAAGCTAGTTAGAGGGTTCCTTATCCACACATGCACATATGCATACAACTCAATCTCCAATTACTCTTCCAACAAACCATAAATGACAATGCCCCAAATTAACTAGATTGCACCAATTAATTCTCAGATTTCCCTAGATTCATTGAATTGAATGGAATACGCATTACAACCAAATTATTCTTATCAAGGACCCTAACTATGGAATACGCATGATAGAGACACATATCAAAGATCATTAAGTTCAATGGACATCATAAGCATTGACGAGGCATTCATAACTATGGGATACGCATGTTACTCTTGCCTAGGATTTACTTAACGCAATCGTGACTAGCGACTTTCACTACTTATGAATATAAGTTAATAACGATTAGGTGAAATTCCCTTATATCCTAGTATCAAGTTTAGGCATGCAAATTAAGTGTCGACCCTCAACCCACATACATAAACAAGTTATTAATCAAATAGATAAGTAAATCACATTCACAATTTCTGAAATCATAATTGGAAGAAATCAAATCATATAAAACATATGTCCATGGCTTCAAATTCACCTCTAACTAAAAAGAAATTAGTTCCTCATGTTTAACATAATTGAAAAGCAAGTCAAATTAAACATGAAAACAGAAACAAAGAAAGAAAGAACTCCAAACACTCCACTAATGGCAGATTGCATGTGCAAGGCTTCTCCCTCCTTTGGACTGCACGGCACTACTTCTTCCTCCTCCAATGGTGGCTGCACAAGGTGGTGATGGTGGTGGGAAGGCACGGCAAGGGTGAATTGTGGCAGAAATATGGGAGTTTGGGGGTGGAAGGTTGCGGCAAGGAGAGAACTAGGGTTTTTTTGGCGTGAATGAATGATATCGGGGATGGTTTTGGGTGATGGACGAATTTCTGAGTATGGAGAGGGTGGTCTCGGCCAAGGGAGGTAAAACACATATATATAGGCAGCCAAACCCTAAAGAAATCAGGTTAGACAAATGGGCTAGGGTTTAGGTGCGGCTAGGGTTAGGAAATCCACCAAAAACTAGGGTTTCTAGAACATTAGGTGCGGCATGGGCTTAGGGTAAGTAATCAGATTTTTTTCATGTGAGCAAGGCCTAGGTGCGGCTGATTAAGTGGGCTAGGGTTAGGGTTAGGTGCTGCATAGGTCCAAGAGGCAAAGATGGGTCATCCAAAAGCCCAAAGCCGAGAATAGAAACTCTCGAAATTGGAAACCTCCAAGAATAGAAACTTCCAACTTAAGAAACTTTGGTTTCCAATTCCGAATTCTTAGTTCATCACTTTCATTTCTTCATTCTTAAGCTCCTTTGACCTTCAAACTCGTCCATTCCTCATGTTCCATTTGCATACACCACATTCCAGCTCACTTTTTGCTCCAAAAGCTCCAAATTGCATCATTTCGTGTAATATGTCCTTTAACCCTGAAAACACATGAAAGTAGCTTAAAAGACTACTTTGACGAAGAAAACATAACAAAAATGCATAAGAACTAGCTAACTAAGGCGCATAAATATACTCCTATCAGAATGACACTTAGAATTCACTTTAGAGTGCAGAAAACAACTTTAAACACAAAGGAGAATACGCATGCATACTTAGGGTCAAATGCAACTTTTTGGACCCTTTTTTCAACAACCAAAAACTTAGAGCTCATTTTATGCTCTTCCAACTCTTTTTCATACTTTTCACAACTTTTTCTTTTTTTCTTTCTATTTTGCACGAATTTTTCTTTTGTTCTCTTTTTTTTTTCTTTTCTCCTAACCCGTGCCTCAATATGAATTTTGGCACATACCCATATCAAGAATCCTTCCCCCACACTTATTTTTCTGCCATACCACGATCAAAGGAATTCATCATGCGTCATGCTTAACTACGTTCTAAGAACAAGGGTATGGATAATCCTAATCTAGGCTAGGTAAGGATACTGTGGGTTAACAAACAACATAGGCTAAACGAGGCTCAACGGGGTTAAACCTACAAAAACGAATGCATGGAATGAAGGCTTTTTGGCAATGGTGGTGATAGGAGCATATTTATGCTACTTAGTTATGTTGTTTTCTTGCATTTTCGTAGTTAGTTATAACTTATTATAGTGTTTAAGGTCATTTTCGTGCAATTTCAGGTTCATATGGCAAAGTATGCAAAAAGAGGCATTTTGGAACATTTTGGAGCATTTTTGGACCAAGATTGGATGGTGCAAACATGAAGACATGTGGATGGACGAATTTGATAATTAAAACAGCAACACACACACCACATGGGCAGCAAGGAATCAGAAATTAAAGCATGGAAGAATGGGATCATCATGGGCAGCAAGGAATCATTATGGGCAGCAAGGAATCATCATGGGCACCAAGGAATCATTATGGGCAGCAAGGAATCATCATGGGCAGTGAAGAGACAACAAGGAATGGCAGAAATTGGACCACCATGAAGTGGATTTCTGCAAGGATGGCAGATTGTCCATTACTTGATGTTTGCTTGACATTTTCAGCCACTATATAATCCCCATTCAACCATTTATCAAGCAGTTCAGAAAACCACACCTCCCACACACATTCCATTCATCCCATCCAGCCATACACCCTCCACAATTCAGAAATTCGTCAAACACATCCATCACACTTTGCAGCAGCCTTCCTTCACCTTTCACCATATTTTCTGACCCAAAATCATCCCTAGCCGTACCCCCATCAACCCTAAACCTTCCCATACCATTCCACATCCATTCTACACCACAAATAACCCCAAAAACCTGTTCTAAAGTTCTCTGCCGCAGCAAGGAGGAAGGAGAATTCGTTGATGAGCTTGCTGCCAAGTTGGAGCGTTCTAGGTGTTTTCTTCCTTTGGATTTTAATTTCTAAATTTATGTATCTTTGCTTGTGAGTATGAGGAACTAAACCCCCTTAGTTGGGGGGTGATTCGAAACCATGAATATGCTTGCAATATGATTTGATTACGTTCAGTTGTTATTTCATAAGTTGTGGTTTCAATTCGTTCATCTACTTGATTGATAACTTATTTGTGTATGTTGATTGAGAGTGCACGCTTAGTTCTCATGCATGAATATGATGCTAGATTATGAGGGAGTTTCACCTAATAGTTACAATCTTATAATCACAAGTAGTGAAGGTCGCTTATAAACGATCGCGTTGAATGAATTCTTGGCATTAGTTTCATGCTCATCATAGTAACGAATGCCTCGTCAACACTTATAGTTCTCATTGTGCTTCATGATTCTTGATTGTATCCTTATTGTGCTCATCACGTAAGGAACCTTTGAGGAATGCTTTGAATTGTTGTATGCGCTTTCCCATCCAATTCATTAACTTAAGGAGAACTTGAAGGTTAATTTAAGCGTATCTAATTAACTTGGGGTGTTGAGTTTCATAATTTATTGGAAGAACAACTTAAAATCGTTTTGTTTGCAAGTGTGTCATGTGTGGAGAAGAACCTCCTAACTAGCCTTTTATCCATCCTTTTCATCCAAAAACGTTTTACAATCTGTTTAGTTTTAAGTTTCTGTTTTGTTTTCAATTTTCGTCCAAAACAAATCCCCCTTTATTTTGAAGTCTTAGATTAGTTAGAAAGTGTTTTGATTTGTGTTTCTAAGTGTTTTGATTCAAGTTTTCATCAAATTTCGTCCAAATTAGAGTAGGTGCTCAAAACTGCCCAGAAAGTGGTTTTTAGGCAGTTTTGAGCCTTCTAGTTGCTGTTTTGAGTTCTAGGTTTGTTTAAGTGTTTTAAACTTTAGTTTTCCATTCTTTGAGTCTAGTTTAGTGTTTTAAACTTTGTTTTTGAGTTTTTAAGTCAGTTCCAAGTGTTTATCAATCCCTCCTAATCCCCGGTCTAGAACGATCCCTACTTACATCTTTACTACAATTTGACAAAAGAGGGTTTAATTTGTGTGCGTTAAGTTATTTTCGCATCAAATTTTGGCGCCGTTGCCGGGGATTAGCAACTTTGCTAATCCCTTGGTTCTTTTCTTTTTGTTTAGTTTGTTTTTGTTTTAGTTTCTAACTTAGTTTTATTTTCTTTGGTTGATGTTACTTTTGATATTTGCTTTAGTTCTTTTTCTTTGATTTTAGGTGCTTGAGAAGTAAGACATGGATTTTGCTAGCATTCAAGCTCAATTGGCAAATCTTACTTCTCAATTGTCGCAGTTTGCTGAAAGGACCACAATGCAAAATGTCCCTACAATTAGTGCGTCTTATAGGCAAGGATACCAAACCAATCAATATCCACAAAGCGATTGGAGTGATCATTCAAACTCTATGTGGTGGGAAGCTCAACAAGTTCAACAAGAAACATATTGGCAACCATATGAGGATTCATATGCACCACCACAGCCTCCCCCTCAATCTTCACATCCAAATTCAGGTATATCAAATTATTATAAGGAAGTTATTCAACAACTGAATTCTTTGGAGCAGGGCAGGGAAGCTCAACCATTTCAACAAGACGCATTTTGGCAACCAATTGAGGATTTCTATCAAGCAAAAGAGTTGGCTGAGTGGAACAATCAATTTAGGCAGAATGCAGAATGCATTGAACAAATTCAAGAACAAATGTTTGAAGATGAGCCCATGGATGAATTGCTACTGTTCGAAGAGGAGGAGGATGCACAAGGCACGGCAAGGGAAGAACAACCCTTGCCGCAACCTCCCAATATTCCTACACCACCCCATTCAAGTAAGGTTGTTCCAAATTTAATTATTTCTAACTTTGTTCCCCCAAATGCACCTTTCCCTGGCAGGTTCATGCAATCCATGAAAGATGAGGGGAAGAAAGACATCTTGGACACCTTTCCAACAATTCACGAGGAAAAAGTGGTTGAGGAGTATCAAGAATTCATCAAAGAGGATGTAGTTGAAACAACCAATGCCAAAGAAGTTGCATTTTATGACACGGGACAAGGCCCAACCATCACATTCAATCTGGCCAAGTCCAATATCCCTGCAACCTTCAAAGATGCGGTGTTTGTAATTGAGTTTGTGTCGGACAAAGCAAGTAAGTCATCTTCTCCAATTTCCATTACGTTTTATACTTACATGTTGTTAATGATTCAGGCACCCATTCTCGAATTTAAACCATTGCCGGATCACTTCACGTATCACCTTCCGTTCAAGGATCAATTTCATGCTATGGGACCTAGGGGAGCTTAAAGAAGAAGTATCGTCCGGCTTCAAGACGTTAAAGAAAGCGCTACTTGGGAGGCAACCCATGCAATTTAACAAAGGAAGACCAAGGAATCACTCCAATTCCAGATTTGCGTTCCTAAACTCTTCTCTTTGTTGTTTCTTTCGAATCTGCCTATTTAGTTGTTTTAGTTACTGTTTTTGTGTGTCCTTTTGTTTGGTGTGATTTTATGCTTGAAACATTGAGGACAATGTTTGATTTAAGTGTGGGGGGGTAACTAAGTGTTTTAGATGCAAATTCGTGGGATTATATCACCCTTAACTTGGAGACTTGTTCCTTGCTGTTTTGAAGTGTTTTTGAGCAGTTTTGGTGTGTTTTAGTGTGTTTTGATGCAAAAATCCGAAAATCACATAAAAATTTGAAAAATTTGTTTTAAAAACTCAAAAAGAGTTGTTTTTGTGTGTTTGTTTGTGTCCTAGGGTACCTTCCAACACAATGATGAGGATTCGGTTTATAATTACATGGCTGTTAAAGAGAGTGATTAACATGGATGAAAGTTTGATTTACTCTTTGTTTATGCTTAGTTGTGGTTATAACTTATGAATTCACATGCAATCATAAAGAAAAAATCAGTTTTTGTAACATGCTTGAAGGAAGGAACTCAAACTAACGCTACAACCTTGTGAGACTTGAGCCTAAACGTTTATTTGGAGAGTTAAAATCTGTGCATTCTTTGTTTTCTAAGTCGTTGCATGATCTCAATATTCCTTGCTTGGTTACTACTTAGAAGGCGTGTCATCATTTAGTTCCAAATGCTAGAACTCATGCCCATTTCATTCAAAGCATGTTATTGATTTACATAACACATATTCAAGATGAAGTTGTGTAGTGACCACCACCTTAGCCAAACTGCCGTGTATCCCATATCATTTTATGTTTAAGTTTAACCCCGTTGAGCCTTGTTTAGCCTTTTCCTTGTTAACCCATGTTTTCCTCACCTAGCCTAGATTAGGACTATCCATTCCTTTGTTCTTTAAGCATAGTAAAGCATGATTCAATTTGAATTCTTTTGTGGCAGAAAACAAGTGTGGGGGAAGTTTTTGTTATGTGAATTTGTGTGCCATAAAGCACGGGTTCAAAGAAAAGAAAAGAAAATAAAATTCGTGGAAAAAGAAAAAAATGAAGCGAAAAAGTATGAAAAGTTGTGAAAAAGAGCTCCAAAGTTTTGATTGTTGAAGTAAGGGTCCAAAACAATGAATTCGGCCCTAAGGAGTTGTCTAAATCTTTCCCTTGTGTTTTAAAGTTAGTTTCTGCCACTCAAGTGAATTCTAAGTCTCAATTTCATTGCTTTGCTTACTATCGCTTGTAGAACGTTTGTTTTCCCTATCCTTTCTTTGTTAACCAATACCCCAAGCCCCGTTACAACCCTTAACTTCTATCTTGAGTGTTGTGTATTTCAATTTGTGGAGTTTGAATTTGGTATGAGCATATGGTGTTATTGGTTCTCGCATCTAAGTAGTAGCATTCCATTCATGAGATCATATCTAAACATGCTTCTTAACTCTAGAAATTGCGTTCTTTGTGACACATATATGTGCGCATTCGTTTTCATATCTACATCAATCTTCTCACATATGACTAGTGTAGGGTGTGGAGTTAGAAAATCTGAGTGAAAATAGAGTGTATATCTTGTAAGGAATTGAGGGAATTCTCTAAGGCATGTTACTACATTCAAAGCATTGTTTTAATTGATTACTTGTGAACTAGTGAGTAGTGGCTTAAATTAAGTATGTGCTTGTGTAAAGATGACTCAAATTTGTGGGGATAACGATCTTTAACATGTCATGTTCATTGGAAATCCCTGAGGCAAATGTTGGAAGGATTAGAGTGTGTTTATTGACTTTGTTTCGTTTTGTTTATTTTGTTTTGCTCGAGGACTAGCAAAAGCTAAGTGTGGGGGAATTTGATAGGAGCATATTTATGCTACTTAGTTATGTTGTTTTCTTGCATTTTCGTAGTTAGTTATAACTTATTATAGTGTTTAAGGTCATTTTCGTGCAATTTCAGGTTCATATGGCAAAGTATGCAAAAAGAGGCATTTTGGAACATTTTGGAGCATTTTTGGACCAAGATTGGATGGTGCAAACATGAAGACATGTGGATGGACGAATTTGATAATTAAAACAGCAACACACACACCACATGGGCAGCAAGGAATCAGAAATTAAAGCATGGAAGAATGGGATCATCATGGGCAGCAAGGAATCATTATGGGCAGCAAGGAATCATCATGGGCACCAAGGAATCATTATGGGCAGCAAGGAATCATCATGGGCAGTGAAGAGACAACAAGGAATGGCAGAAATTGGACCACCATGAAGTGGATTTCTGCAAGGATGGCAGATTGTCCATTACTTGATGTTTGCTTGACATTTTCAGCCACTATATAATCCCCATTCAACCATTTATCAAGCAGTTCAGAAAACCACACCTCCCACACACATTCCATTCATCCCATCCAGCCATACACCCTCCACAATTCAGAAATTCGTCAAACACATCCATCACACTTTGCAGCAGCCTTCCTTCACCTTTCACCATATTTTCTGACCCAAAATCATCCCTAGCCGTACCCCCATCAACCCTAAACCTTCCCATACCATTCCACATCCATTCTACACCACAAATAACCCCAAAAACCTGTTCTAAAGTTCTCTGCCGCAGCAAGGAGGAAGGAGAATTCGTTGATGAGCTTGCTGCCAAGTTGGAGCGTTCTAGGTGTTTTCTTCCTTTGGATTTTAATTTCTAAATTTATGTATCTTTGCTTGTGAGTATGAGGAACTAAACCCCCTTAGTTGGGGGGTGATTCGAAACCATGAATATGCTTGCAATATGATTTGATTACGTTCAGTTGTTATTTCATAAGTTGTGGTTTCAATTCGTTCATCTACTTGATTGATAACTTATTTGTGTATGTTGATTGAGAGTGCACGCTTAGTTCTCATGCATGAATATGATGCTAGATTATGAGGGAGTTTCACCTAATAGTTACAATCTTATAATCACAAGTAGTGAAGGTCGCTTATAAACGATCGCGTTGAATGAATTCTTGGCATTAGTTTCATGCTCATCATAGTAACGAATGCCTCGTCAACACTTATAGTTCTCATTGTGCTTCATGATTCTTGATTGTATCCTTATTGTGCTCATCACGTAAGGAACCTTTGAGGAATGCTTTGAATTGTTGTATGCGCTTTCCCATCCAATTCATTAACTTAAGGAGAACTTGAAGGTTAATTTAAGCGTATCTAATTAACTTGGGGTGTTGAGTTTCATAATTTATTGGAAGAACAACTTAAAATCGTTTTGTTTGCAAGTGTGTCATGTGTGGAGAAGAACCTCCTAACTAGCCTTTTATCCATCCTTTTCATCCAAAAACGTTTTACAATCTGTTTAGTTTTAAGTTTCTGTTTTGTTTTCAATTTTCGTCCAAAACAAATCCCCCTTTATTTTGAAGTCTTAGATTAGTTAGAAAGTGTTTTGATTTGTGTTTCTAAGTGTTTTGATTCAAGTTTTCATCAAATTTCGTCCAAATTAGAGTAGGTGCTCAAAACTGCCCAGAAAGTGGTTTTTAGGCAGTTTTGAGCCTTCTAGTTGCTGTTTTGAGTTCTAGGTTTGTTTAAGTGTTTTAAACTTTAGTTTTCCATTCTTTGAGTCTAGTTTAGTGTTTTAAACTTTGTTTTTGAGTTTTTAAGTCAGTTCCAAGTGTTTACCAATCCCTCCTAATCCCCGGTCTAGAACGATCCCTACTTACATCTTTACTACAATTTGACAAAAGAGGGTTTAATTTGTGTGCGTTAAGTTATTTTCGCATCAGGTGGTAACTACTAACTTCATCTTGAATATGTGTTATGCAATTCAATAACATGTTTTGAATGAAATTGGCATGAGTTCTAGCATTTGGAACTAAATGATGAAACGCCTTCTAAGTAGTAACCAAGCAAAGAATAATGAGATCATGCAACGACTTTAGAAAACAAGAATGCACAGATTTTAACTCTCCAAATAAACGTTTAGGCTCAAGTCTCACAAGGTTGTAGCGTTAGTTTGAGTTACTTCCTTCAAGCATGTTATAAAAACTGATTTTTACTTTATGATTACATGTGAATTCATAAGTTATAACCACAACCAAGCATAAACCAAAGAGTAAATCAAACTTTTATCCATGTTTATAACTCTCTTTAACCGTCATGCAATTACAAACCAAATCCTCATCATTGTGTTGGAAGGTACCCTAAGACACAAACAAACACACAAAAACAACTTAAAACAACTCTTTTTGGGTTTTCAAAACAATTTTTTCAAATTTTTATGGGATTTTCGGATTTTTAGAACAACCTATACTAAAACACACCAAAACAGCCTAAAAACACCTAAAACAGCAAGAAACAACATTTGAAATTATGGGTGACAAAACCCTACGAATTTGCATCTGATGCGAAATATATAAGCACACAAATTAAACCCTCTTTTTATCAATTGTAGCAAAATATGTAAGTAGGGATCGTTCTAGGCCGGGGATTAGGAGGGATTGCAAAATCACTTGGAATTGACTCAAAAAACGTAAAAACAAGTTAAAACACTAAACTAGACTCAAAGAATGTAAAACTATAACTTAAAACACCAAAACAAACCAAAAGACTCAAAATAACACAAAAACACTCAAAACTGCCTTAAAACCACTTTCTGGGCAGTTTTGGACTCTAAACAAGATTTTGGACGAAAATTGGTTTCAACTTGACTCAAAACACTTGAAAACACAACTAACACACTTTCTAACTAATTTGACACTTGAAAACAAAGGGGGATTTGATTTTGGACGAATTTAAAAATAAAACAAAACTTTGTAACTAGAACAGATTTTTAAAACGAATTTGATTTAAAACAATGGATGGAAGGCTAGCTAAGGGGTTCATCTCCATACATGTTATACTTGCATACGAAACGATTTCCAATTGCTTTTCAATAAACCATGACTTCTCAACGCCCCAAGTTAATTAGGTCCGCTTAAATTAACCTTCAGATTTTCCTAATGTTATTGAATTGGATGATTGCATACGACAACCCAAAGCATTCCCCACAAGTCCCCTACATGATTGCATAATAGAGATACAAGCAAGAATCATTAAGTTCTATGAAAACCATAAGCATTGACGAAGCACTTGTTACTATGATTGCATGAAACTTATGCCAAGAATTTACTTAACGCGATTGAGATCATCAACCTTTACTACTTGTGAATATAAGTTCATAACGATTAGGTGAAATTCCCTTATATCCTAGCATCAAATTAATGCATGCAAACTAAGTGTCGACCCTTAATCAACATACAAGAATAAGTTTTAATTCACATAGATAAGCAAATTGAAATCACAATTTATGAAACGCAATTAGAAGTAATCAAATCATATCGCAAGCATAAACATGTATTTCGAATCCCCCCCCTAGCCAAGGGGGGGTTTAGTTCCTCATACTCACAACACAAAGAGAATAGAATTTAAACATTGAAATCAAAGGAAAAGAAACACCTAGAAATTCCAGCAAGTTGAACTTGAATCGCATGAACTCCAAGCTTCCTCCTCCTCCTCCTTGGTGCGGCAAAGGTCTAAAACAGGTTCTAAGGGTCCTATGTGTATGGATTAATGGTTATGGAGGGGTATGGTGGTGTTTAGGAGTGGTGGAGGGTGCGGCAAAGGTGTGTGAAGAGTTTTGGCGAATTTCTGATTTGTGGAGTGAATGAATGCATGAATGAATGGGTTAAGGTGGTTTATATAGGCTTCTAACCCTAGGTAAATCAGGTTTAGGCCTTCTAGAAACCCAAATCCATCAGGAATTGGACTAAAAAAACACATTCCCACTAGGAATAGGTGCGGCATAGGCTTAGGGTCAGATAAGGCTTCTAGAAAGCCTTGCAAGGCAAGGATTTAGGGTCTTCTAGAAGTAAATGGGCGGCATATTTCAAGGGAGGATAAGATAGGGCTTCTAGAAAGCCCAAAATCTGATGGGAATTGCTTAGAACTTGTGGCAAGGAGGGGAATACTCTAGAAACTTCTCATTTGTGTCCTACAACACTTAGGAGTCCTTCTAGCATTAGGAAAACATGTCTCAATCCTTCCTTGACTTGGAATTCTTCTCCTTCTTCATCTTGGAAACCTTTTCCTTCTTGGACTTGGAAATCTTCCTTGTAGCTGCAACTTGATGCCATTTGGGGTTTACATTTCCTATTCCAAGTAGGAAACCTTGTTTGAATATGAATCTTCATTCTTCTAGGAATCCATCATCAACTAGGAATCCCTCGTTGATTAGGAATCCTTCTTCAATTAGGAATCCTTTGTTGACTAGGATTTCATCTCTTGATTAGGCGCTTTCCTACTTCGACTAGGAAACTTTGTTCAAGTAGGAAACATCATCTTCAAATCTTCAATTTCGTCCATCCTCTTGGCTGCAAACATATGATATTCATTCCAAGCTCTAATTTGCTCCAAAAGGCTCCAAAATGCTTCCTTTTGCACACTTTGCCCTTAAAACCTGAAAACACATAAAACTAGCTTAAAAGACTACTTTACTAAGGAAAAACACTATAAATGCACAAGAACAAGCTAAACTAAGGCGCATAAATATGCTCCTATCAAATTCCCCCACACTTAGCTTTTGCTAGTCCTCGAGCAAAACAAAACGAAACAAAGTAAACAAACGAAACAAAACGAGTAAAACACAACCTAAACCTTCCAACAATCGCCTCAGGGATTTCCAATGCACATGACATGTTAAAAATCATCATTCCCACAGATTTTAGCCATCTTTACACTTAAGCACATACTTAATCATAGTCACTACTTATTAGTTCCCATTTAACCAATTAAAACGATGTTTAAATGTAGTAACATGCCTTAGAGAATTTCCTCAATTCCTTACTAGATATGCACTCTATTTTCACTCCGATTTTCTAACTACACACCCTACACTAGTTATATGTGAGAAGATTGATGTAAATATGAAAACGAATGCTCACATATATGTTTCACAAAGAACGCAATTTCTAGAGTTAAGAAGCATGTTTAGATATGATCTCATGAATGGAATGCTACTACTTAGATGCGAGAACCAGTGATGCGAAAATAAATTAACGCACAAATTTAAACCCTATTTGTGACAGTTGTAGTAATGAATAAGTAGGGATCGTTCTAGGCCGGGGATTAACTAGGGATGCTAACCAAAGTAAAATTAAATTAAAAACGTAAAAACAAAATTTAAAACACTAAACTAGACTCAAAACACTTAAATAGAATCACTCAAAATAAAACTAACAAATAAACTAAAACAAATCAAAAGACTCAAAACAACTCAAGACTTAAGAAAACACAAACTAAAATGATTTCTAATAAATCTAACACTTTAAAATAAAATGGGGGATTGATTTTGATGAAAAGTAAATTAAACTTAAATAAATTACAAAATTGACAAAAACATAAAATTAAGGTAAAATGATAAATGACGGACTGGCTAGAGGATTATTCTCCACACATGACACATATGCAACCTAAATTGATTTTCAGTTGTTCTTTCAATAAATTGTAAATTCTCAACGCCCCAAATTAATTAGGTCCGCTTAAATTAATTCTCAGATTTTCCTTAAGTTAATGGATTGGATGATTGCATACGACAACCCAAAACATTCCCCACAAGTTCCCTACATGAATTGCATAATAGAGATACAAGCAAGAATCATTAAGTTCTATGAAAATCATAAGCATTGACGAGGCACTTGTTACTATGAATTGCATGAAACTTATGCCAAGAATTTACCTAACGCGATCGTTTATAAGCGACCTTCACTACTTGTGAATATAAGTTCATAACGATTAGGTGAAATTCACTTATATTCTAGCATCAAATTCATGCATGTAAATTAAGTATGCATCCTTAATCGACATACAAAAATAAGTTATCAATCAAGCAGTTAAGCAAATTAAATCACAACTCAGAAATCACAACTGAAGGTAATCAATTCAAATTACAAATATATCCATGGTTTTGAATTAAACTCTAGCCAAAACAAATTAGTTACACATTATTAAAATTAAAACAGAAATAAAACTTGAGTTTAGGAACGAATTAACCGATAGAGAGAGAGATTGCTTTAGCGCCACTGAGCTGCCAAGTTTCCGTGCTGACTGTCCAAAGGTGCTGACTTCTGTGCTGACCCAAGTCAGCACTGCTCCCGTCTCTCGCTGCAACCAAGGCAGCCCTCTCGCGCAAGGCCTTCACGCTGCAACGCAGCTGCCTGTTCTCTGTGCAGCTGCTCCAAGGCAGCAACCTTTCCTCGCGCCGCTCCTCACGTCACTCCAATCTCCTCTCTTCTTCGCTGCCCAGCTGCTCTCGCAACTGCTCCCTGCGAACTTCTCGCGCAAACTGCCAGGAAGGCAGCTCTTGGTTCCTCCTTCTCAACTCTTCGCTGCCAAAGGGCAGTTTTCGGCTCACTGGTTCCGCGCGCTGCTTCTCAGTCCGCTGCGTCTGTCCCGCGTCTCAGGCCTCGCTGCTGCGCTGCACAGCTGCACAGCTGCCTCAAGGCAGCTTCTCCCGAGCTCCAAGTTCTGACCTTGCTGCCAAAAGGCAGCGTTCTTTCCCTCGCGTTCCCGCGCCTGCCTTCCTCCTTCTCCCCTGCGCTGACTGCACGCTGCACCAAGCAGCCCGAGACCTTCAGCTGCCAAAGCTTGCTGACCTGCACGTCTGCTGCCTCAAGGCAGCGCCTTCCACCTGGTGTCTCTCGCCCAAGCGCGTCTCGTTTCTTTATTCCTGCTGCTGCACGAGGGCAGCACTCCTGCTGACTTCTTCCCCCGCCTATCCTCCTGCGCTCTGCCTCGCGTCTCGCCCAAGGCAGCACACCACTGCTTCTGTCCTTCGCTGCCAGGAAGGCAGCGTTGTTCCTTCCTGCTCCTAAGACAGCGCCTCTCTCTCCCGCGCCTGCCTTCCTCCTTCTCCCCGCGACTTTTTGCTGCTCTGCCAGGCGCACCAAACCTTCACATTTCACGCAGGCCTTTACTATCCCCCGAGGCTCCTCCACGTACACCAGCATGCAAGCACTGCACGTCCTCTGCTCCAAAAACAGCAGCCCCCCGAGGAGTGTTTTCCAAGCTGCCTTCGCAGCTCCTGCGTATTGACCTTGCTGCCCAAAGCCGTGCCAAGCAGCCTGTCTTCACGCTGCCTGCTCCGTTGCCTCCTCACGCTGCTCTTCTCGACTTCCCTCCGCAACGTTGCGTCCCCAAGCTGCAGAGGCAGCAACTCCTCCAGTTCCTTCGCAGTTGTTTCTCTCTGTCTCCCTGCTTGCTGCAAAAGCAGCGCCTCGGCCCTGCTTGCCTCTTCGCAACTCCAAACCTTCTTTCCTTATCCCCCCCTCTCCTCCTTCTACGTGTCTCCCTCCTTTAAATGCCGAGAACATCCCCACATTTCCTGCCCGAGCTCTCCACTTGCCGAGCTGTCCACTTCAGATTTCTATTCTTTTCTGCCCATTCTTCCAACATGCTGCCCTATTATAT